>JASWHV010000014.1:14186531-16586531 GCA_030760725.1 Neostapfia colusana | reverse complement strand
AATAAGTATGTTATCTGTGGTATTTGGTAGCTTATCATCTGATCCCTGTGTAATCTTTTAGAACTGTGGGCCTATTGTGTTAAAACGAGAGGAAAAGTACAAAAAAAGTGAGCTTCAGTTGCTGCTATTATAGTCTATTGTGTTACTGGTGTAAATTCCTTTGTGTCTAAGCTTGCGCCTCTAGCTTGGTCTAGCCTAGGACCAACACAGTACTGTCGTTGAACGTTTATTCAACTTTGCATCTCTGAATTGATTATTGCTGACATTTTTGCTACCATAATTTAAGCCTTCCCAGCTCTACATACATCTACATCGTGCGTTTGACACCACCTGGCAATCACTTTATCCAATCTTTGAGAGTTTGAGTACAACGGTTGCCGATCATCACCTGCTGGTTGGTAAGAACGGGTAAGAATTTATGATTCGCTTGCCGGACTTGTGACTTTCCACCACATCATATCCTATGAGTAGTCAGTAGGACCATATTCTTATGTGTTTCTATTTCTGCAAACCATGACAGAATCACAAGCTGACGAGCTGGACTGAGAGAACATGAGGAACAAGGAGCTACATGATAAATTTCAACAAATGATGGGTGAACAGGTGAGACGTGCTAACCAGATTTGGAGAGGCCATGTATAGGCTAGATGGCTTTGAGAAGGCATTCGGCACGAAGCTGGAGGCCAAGTTTAATGAAGTGCTCGCGCGTCTACCACCACCACCAGCTGCACGTGTCGCACCTCGGCAGCAACAACAACAACAACAACGCCGCC
Organism: Neostapfia colusana; assembly: GCA_030760725.1. Classification (NCBI taxonomy): domain Eukaryota; kingdom Viridiplantae; phylum Streptophyta; class Magnoliopsida; order Poales; family Poaceae; genus Neostapfia; species Neostapfia colusana. The sequence continues at coordinate 16,585,758 of JASWHV010000014.1, read as the reverse complement.
TTCCAAATCAAATGGGACGCGCACAGCGTGTGCCTCTCGACCAAGGTCAACATTCTGGTGTCGTTGCTACTGCTGCTACTTTTGTAGATCCTGCTACTACTGTTGATCAGTACGATGACTACAAGGGCAAGTATGAGGATGAGATTGCTCCACATCAGAACTACGTACAACATCCCGGTCGTCCACACACCTACAATCAAAACGGTAGGGCTGTACCACCCCCTCAGGTACGAGATAATGATCATGTCCCTAAACTGAAATTGAACATTCCACCATTTGAGGGTAGATACATTCCTGATGTATATCTTACTTGGGAGTTAGAAACTGAACAACGTTTTACATGCTTACAATATCCTGAGGATAGAAGGGTTGCTGCTGCTGTTTGTGAATTCACTAGTTTTGCTTCTGTTTGGTGGTCTGAACATTGTAGATTATATCATAATAATATCACAACTACTTGGGCTGCATTGAAAACTGTTATGCGTACTCGTTGGGTTTCACCATATTATCAACGTGAATTACTTCAAAAATTACAGCGCTTAAGACAGGAAAAAATCTGTAGAGGAATATTATCAGGAATTATAAACTGGGTTGATTCGATGTGGTATTGTTGAGGATAATGAAGCTATGCTTGCACGGTTTACGGGTGGGCTAAACAGAGAAATTCAAATTATCTTAGAGTATAAGGAGTATAACAACATCACTCGTTTATTCCATCTTGCTTGCAAAGCTGAACATGAAGTGCAGGATCGACAAGACATGGCGCAGACTAACTTTTCTATAGGTCGATCTTCATCATGGACACCACGTGCATCTTCTACTTCCACACGTCCTACTGCACCACCGCCTACTTCAGACATCAACCCCAACCGTGATACAAGAAAACAGGCACCACCACCACCATATGCCAAGAGCACACCTTCGGGTCCCGCACGGAGCTCTTCTTCATCCATGGCATCAACCGGGCAAACACATGATATTATATGTCGTCGTTGCAAGGGTGGAGGTCAGTATGCGAGCCAATGCCCATCCAAGCGTGTGATGATGGTTGCTGAGGATGGTGGGTATGAGTCCGCTAGTGACTATGATGAGGAGACTTTGACTCTTATTGCAAGTGAAGAACAGGGTGGCGCTGATTCTGAACAAGAGACACAATACATGGCTGCTGAAGACGCTGAGAGGTATGAAAGTTTAGTTGCTCAACGTGTTTTGAGTGTGCAGGTAACACATGCTGAGCAAAATCAGAGGCACAATTTGTTCCATACAAAGAGAGTTGTTAAGGAACGGTGTGTCCGCATCATCATCGATGGTGGGAGTTGCAACAACTTAGCTACTATGGACATGGTGGAGAAGTTATCTCTTACCACCAGACCACATCCTCATCCTTACTACATACAATGGTTCAACAACATCGTCAAGGTTAAAGTAACACGTACTGTTCGTGTACATTTTAGTATCGCTACATATGCGGATTATGTTGATTGTGATGTGGTACCCATGCAAGCATGCTCCCTTTTACTTGGTAGACCATGGCAATTTGATAAAAATTCTGTACACCATGACAGGAAAAATCAGTATACTCTTATTCATAAGGATAAATATACTACTTTGCTTCCTATGTCTTCAGAACATATTTTAAAAGATGATCTTACTAGCGCTAGTAAGGCAAAATAGGAACAAAATAAAAGTGAAGAAATCAGATTGTGGCAAAAGAATTTAAGCAACAACATAAGCCTACTAACAAACCATCATCTAGTGTTGCCTCTGAAATAAAATTGAAAAGTGGTTGTTTACTTGCCGCCAAAACTGATATTACTGATCTGGATTTCAGCAAATCTGTTTGCTATGCTTTTGTGTGCAAAGAGGCATTATTTTCATTCAATGATGTGCCTCCCTCTTTGCCTCCTGTTGTCACTAACATTTTGTAGGAGTTCGCTGGTGTGTTTCCACAAGAGGTACCACCGGGATTACCACCTATTCGCGGGATTGAGCATCAGATTGACTTAATTCCCGATGCCTCGCTGCCCAATCGTGCGCCATACCGTACTAATCCTGATGAGACGAAGGAGATTATGCGTCAAGTTCAGGAGCTACTCGACAAAAGTTATATACGTGAATCCCTTAGTCCTTGTATTGTTCCTGTTATACTAGTACCAAAAAAGGATGGTACATCTCGTATGTGCGTTAATTGTAGAGCCATTAATAATATTACTATTCGATATCTTCATCCTATTCCTAGTCTCGATGATATGCTTGATGAATTAAGTGACTCTATCATATTCTCCAAAGTTGATTTGCGTAGTGGATACCATCAAATTCGAATGAAATTGGGAGATGAATAGAAAACAGCATTTAAAACTAAGTTTGGCTTATATGAGTGGTTAGTCATGCCTTTTGAGTTAACTAATGCACCTAGCACATTAATGAGATTAATGAACGAAGTTTTACGTGCTTTCATTAGACGATTTGTGGTAGTCTATTTTGATGATATACTGATTTATAGCAGAACTTTGGAGGAACATTTGGAACATTTACGTGTTGTTTTTATTACTCTACGTGATGCACGTTTATTTGGTAACCTTGGGAAGTGCACCTTTTGCACCGACCGAGTATCTTTTCTTGGCTATGTTATTACTCCACAGGGAATTAAAGTTGATAAAGCCAAGGTTGAAGTAATTGAGAGTTGATCGCAGCCCAAAACGATCACACAAGTGAGGAGTTTTCTTGGTCTTGCTGGTTTCTACAGGCGTTTTGTGAGAGATTTCAGCACCATTGCTGCACCTCTCAATGAGCTTATAAAGAAGGATGTGCCTTTTGTTTGGGGTACCACACAGGAAGAAGCCTTCACGATATTGAAAGATAAGTTGACACATGCTCCTTTACTCCAACTTCCTGATTTTAATAAGACTTTTAAACTATAATGTGATGCTAGTGAAATTGGATTAGGAGGTGTGTTATTACAAGATGGTAAACCTGTGGCATACTTTTCTGAAAAATTGAGTGGGCCTAGTCTGATTTATTCTACTTATGATAAGGAATTATATGCTCTTGTTTGGACTTTGGAAATATAGCAACATTATTTATGGCCTAAAGAATTTATTATACATTCTAATCATGAATCTTTGAAACATATTAAAAGTCAAGCAAAACTTAACCGTAGACATGCCAAATAGGTTGAATTCATTGAGACTTTCCCTTATGTCATTAAACACAAGAAGGGTAAAGAAAATATTATTGCTGATGCATTGTCTCGACGTTATACTATGCTTCCACAACTTGACTTTAAAATATTTGGTTTGGAGACCATCAATGATCAATATTTGCATGATGCTGAATTTAAAGATGTAATGCAAAATTGTAAGGAAGGAAGAATATGGAACAAGTTTGTCTATAATGATGGATTCGTGTTTCGTGCTAACAAGCTATGCATTCCAGCTAGCTCCTTTCGTCTTTTGTTGTTGCAGGAGGCACATGGAGGAGGATTAATGGGATACTTTGGCGTGAAGAAAACGGAGGACATACTTGCTACATATTTCTTTTGGCCAAAGATGAGACGAGATGTTGAGCGTTTTGTTGCTCGCTGTACTACATGTCAAAAAGCTAAGTCACGTCTCAATCCTCATTGTTTATATATGTCTTTGCCTGTACCTAGTGTTCCATGGGAGGACATCTCCATGGACTTTGTTTTAGAGTTACCTCGAACAAAGAAGGGGATAGATAGCATATTTGGTATCGTGGATAGATTTTCGAAAATGGCACACTCTATACCATGTCATAAAATCGAGGATGCTACTAATATTGCTGATTTGTTCTTTCGTGAAATTATTCGTTTGCATGGTGTGTCAAATACAATTGTTTCAGACCGTGACCGTAAATCTCTTAGCCACTTTTGGAGATGTTTATGGGCTAAGTTGGGGACTAAACTTCTTTTTAGTACTACAAGTCACCCCCAAACTGATGGTCAAACTGAAGTAGTCAATAGAATATTGTCTACTATGCTTAGGACTATTTTGAAGAATAACCTGAAAATATGGGAAGAATGCTTGTCTCATATTGAATTTGCTTATAATCGTTCGCTGCATTCTACTACTAAGATGTGCCCTTTTAAAATTATGTATGGTTTTCTACCTCGTGCACCTATTGATTTGTTGTCTCTTCCATCTTCGGAGAAGGTTAATTTTGATGCTAAAGAACGTGCTGAATTGATCCTAAAAAGGCATGAGTTAACTAAGAAAAACATTGAGCGCATGAATGCTAAATACAAACTTACTGGCGATAAGGGTAGAAAACATATTGTGTTTGAACCAGGAGATCTTGTTTGGTTACATTTAAGAAAAGATAGATTTCCTGATTTGCGCAAATCAAATCTAATGCCACGTGCTGATGGTCCTTTTAAGGTGTTAAAGAAAATAAATGATAATGCATATAAACTTGAGCTGCCTGCAGACTTTGGGGTTAGTCCCACTTTTAATATTACAGATTTGAAGCCTTATTTGGGTGAGGAAGATGTGCTTCCGTCAAGGACGACTTCAAGTCAAGAAGGGGAGGATGATGAGGACATCACTACCACAGTTACACCCATAGCCTCTGCTACCACACATATGAGACCAATTACTAGAGCTCGCGCACGCCAGTTAAATTATCAGGTACTTTCGTTTCTTGGTAATGTTTCTAATATTTATGAGAATATGATGCTGCCTAAATTAGATACATTTGTGTTTCTTACAAATGAAGTGCCTAGCATGGACAAGAGGAATGACCATGGGAACATCATCAAGTAGAGAGATGAAGGCGCGTGAGAAGGGAACCTGAATGGAGTTTCTAGTGGAGTTTTCATCACTTTGAAGCCACCTTGATGACATACAAGAACATGGACGAAATATACAAGCTGGTGGACCAAAATAAAGTCAAGTGGATGAATAGGGTACTGTGCACCAAATCTTGAGGCTGGGGCCATGTAATAAAGAGAGATTTAGACAAATAAAGAAAGAAATAAGGGAAATCTCGTCTAATTTTGCTGCTGGACAAAATTTCCCTCTTTCTTCCCCCCATTTAGATAGATGTGCTATAATGAGGAAAGAAATAGAGAAAATCATATCCTGCCTTGCTGCTGGATAGATTTCCCTCTTTCTTTCCCTATTAAAATGTAGTCTATCTCAGAAAAAGGAAGGGAATAAGGGAGATCACGTCCTACCATTGTTGCTGGATGATTTTCCCTCTTCCATCCTCTATTTAAGTAGGCCAAGAGCTCCTTAAGAGGGCGGATTTTGTTTAGATTCAAGTTTGCTACAGCTGCAACTCGCATACCTCGTTTGTCTCCAACGACCAGACCAGGACGTTTCAGAACCCCGCTTTCATCAATAAAGTTTTTCTTCTTGAATTCGCAATATCCAGATTGCAATCCCAGTTTCTTGCTTGTTCTTCGTTCGCCTGCAGGAAATAGACCCTCGTGGTCAGGTTGATCGTGCTCCGGCGTGGTCAATAACCTCTTGGAGTTGGTTTAGTGATTGCTAAGACGCGACGTCTTAACATGTTCGTAGTCAGATCATCAAAGTCTACCCCACCAAAAACGATAGTTACCATCTCATCGAAAGACAGGGCACCTTGGTGTCTATCAGTCGGTGACTTGGCAGCAAGGGGGGCGCGGCTTGGCAGCAGTGGGGCAGCGGCCAAAAAGAAAAAGGGGTGGGCGGCTAGGGGGGGTTATATTTATAAGGGGGAAAAGAGTTAGGGTGGCTAGGATTTTATTATTTATTTTCATCCAATGGCTAGAATATAATTAGAAAATAAAAGCCCAAAACAGTCCTAGAGGTGGGGGAACAAAAGAGTCCTAGAGGTGGGGGACTAGAGTTCCCCCCTAATGGGCTGCGGCCAAGGGGGTGGGGCCCAATTAGGGTTCCCCCCTAATTTGGTGCGGCCAATTTAGGGGGGGGGGAATCTCCCCAAATGTGGGGGGATTCACCCTATGGGAATTTTGGAGAATTTAAGGAAAATTGGAAAAGGGGGAAATTTGGGTAAAAATTGGGGTGGCCTAATTTGGCTATTTTATTTATTTTTATTTTTATTTTTATTTTTTCCTTACCTATTTATTTTTATTATTTTCTATTTCTATTCCTTTTTTTATTTTATTTGTTTCTATATTTCTCTCTCGATTTCATCTTCTTTTTAAATGCTTTTCTATATAAAAAAATATATGCAATGCATGATAGTGAAATTGAGGGTGTTACAGGACAGGAGTTCGTGATTTTACTAACTTTCCCGATTTCTAGCCAGATGGCCATTTGCGCATACAAAACCATCCAGTTGCACCATCCAAATGTCTATTCCATCATGGTTCCGTTCGGCGTCCCGGGACCCAAGTTCGTGAGTTTTCTATCTTTCCAAATTTTTCGACCCAGATGGCCATCCGCGCTTGCAAAACCATCAAGTTGCACCTTCTGAACGTGTATTCTGTCAAGGTCCTGTCCGGCCGCCCGGGACCTAATTTCCTGAGTTTTATAGACTTTCTTGAATTAGAACCATATGGCCATCCGCGCATACAAAACCATCAAGTTGCAGCGTCCGGACGTGTATTTCGTCAACGTCCTTTCCGGCCACCCGGGACCCGACTTCGTGAGTTTTTCTGACTTTCTCGATTTCGGCCGAGATGGCATCCGCGTATGCAAAACCATCAAGTTGCACCATCCGGACGTGTATTCCGTTAAGGTTCCGTCTAGCCGCCCAGGACTCGAGTTCGTGAGTTTTACCAACTTTCCCGATTTTGACCCACATGGCCATCCGCGCATGCAAAACCACCCAGTTGCACCATCCAAACATATATTTCGTCAAGGTCCCATACGGCATCCCGAGTTCATGAGTTTTCCCGACTTTCCCAATTTTGACCCAGAGGGCCATCCACGCACGCAAAACTATCAAGTTGCACCATCCAGACGTGTATTCCGTCAAGGCCCCGTCCGGGCGCCCGGGACTCGAGATCGTGAGTTTTATCAACTTTCCCAATTTCGAATAAGATGGCCATTCGAGCATGCAAAACATTCAAGTTGCACCGTCCAAACGTTTATTCCGTCAAGGTCCCGTCCGACCGCTCGAGACCCGAGTTCGTGCACTTTACCGACTTTCTGGTTTTCGACCCTGATGGCCATCAACAAATGCAAAACAATCCAGTTGCACCATCGCGTTTATTCTATCAAGGTCCCGTCGGTGTCCCAGGGCCCGAGTTCGTGAGTTTTCCCGACTTTCCTGATTTCGAGCCAGATGGTCATCCTCGTATGCAAAATCATCAAGTTGCACCATCCGGACGTGTATTCCGTTAAGGTCCCCTCCGACCGCCCAGGACTCGAGTTCGTGAGTTTTACTGACTTTCCCGACTTTCCCGATTTCGACCCAGATGGTCATCCTCGCATGCAAAACCATCAAGTTGCACCATCCGGACGTGTATTCTGTCAAGGTCCCATCCGGCGCCCCGGGACCCGAGTTCATGAGTTTTCCCGACTTTCCTAAATTCGACCTAGACGGCCATCCACGCATGCAAAACCATCAAATTCCACCGACCGGACGTGTATTCCGAAAAGGCCCCGTCCGGGAGCCCGGGGCGCGAGTTCGTGAGTTTTAGCGACATTCCCGATTTTCCCGATTTTGACCCAAATGGCCATTCATGAAAAATCCATCAAGCTGCACCGTCCGGACGTGTATGCCGTCAAGGTCTCTTCCGGCCTCCCGGGACTCGAGTTCGTAAGTTTTACCGACTTTCCCGACTTCGACCCAGATGTTCATCCGCGCAATCAAAACCATCGAGTTGCACCGTCCGGACATGTATTCTGTCAAGGTTCCGTCCGGCCGCTGGGGACCCGAGTTTGTGAGTTTTGCCAACCTTCACGACTTCCCCGATTTGGACCCAGATGGCCATCCTCGCATGCAAAACCATCAAGATGCACCTTCCGGACGTATATTCCGTCAAGGTCCCGTCCAGCCGCTAGGGACCCGAGTTCGTGAATTTTACTAACTTTCCCGATTTTGACCCAGATGGCCATTTGTCACACCCGGTTTTTCCGAAGAACAACCAAGTGAATATCACATGTATGCCAGGATTATTTTCTCATACATGTGATGACAAATAGTGAAGCATCATTTATTACAAGCCAGGTGTCGAATATAAATAAGTCTTACATGGCAAATGTCTCGATGGACAATAATAAATTCATCACAAATAAACAAACTAGCAGCGGAATATTGTTCTTGAGGGCTCCATCACAGACGTTGCCCGGGGGTCTCCATGAACCTAGAAACCTTCTCCGGGTCCAAAGTCTTGATCATTATACAGCACCTCATTATCTTGACCTGAGCAGCAATATAAACCAACAAATATGCAAGGTTGAGTACCAATGGTACTCAGCAAGTGTGGGAAAATTATATCATGCATGGCTAGATCAAGGAGAGGTTGAACTCATGGTTAAAGCACTACGCACTTAATACCTATCACCTTAGCTTATTAAGCACCTACATTACTACACAAGTGAAATGGTCCCAATCTCCCATTCCATCATCATAATCCAATAACCATAACATCATTTCCAATGTTAAGCTCCCCGCTTAACATCCACAACTTCCAAAACCATCAATCCTCTAATCATGAATAAGTCCAAGCCGCTCTTGACCGTGAGCACGGCTGTCATGAGAGTTTTGACTCTGCAGAGTTTGTACCACTGTACCCACATGTAGTGATTTCATCCCCCGTTGCCGGGTGGACTAAAAGAACCTCCATTATGCCAGTGGCTACGAACCACATTCACACTTCCCAGGTGTGTAGCCAGGAGATCACTACGAAGCCTTTACAAAGGGATTCCCGACGAGCGTGGGCCCACTGAGGTTTCACCCCTAACAGCATACAAGAGGCTCCAACCCCACTGCAGTGGCCCCCTCTTGAGCCTTGCGGTTCATATGGTAGTCCAGCTGACACCTACTCCCCGCACCATCCAACACACACATACTACGCCGGGGATACACCTAATTAATTGGCCAAGCTGCCCCATCTCAGCATGTGGTTGGCACTGTAAAGCCAGGTTACATGCTCCATGAACCGGTCCTTAGGATCCAGGCAAGTACTAAACACAAACCTAAGTCTCGTGCACCCAGCACACAACCAAAACATCTAACTTGGCTTGATCCCTACCTCTACATAACTCACAATATCTCATTCAAGAGTATGGTAACATAAACTGATGATCTCATATCCCAAATATCCCATTCTAAGCATGGCTAAGCATATGCATAATAATAAATGACATGATAAAATAAAACCCAACTCAAGCTACAAGAAAACAAGGTAATGCAATTCTAGGGAAACTTCCTAACATGGGTTTCATATTTCAATTGACAATGCAAATAGTTCTAACTACACATCCTAGTATAGGATCAAAGTGGTCAAGGACACTTGCCTCCTTCCTGCTGCTCTTGAAATGGGTAGTCCTGATCTTGGAAAGGAAGAACTTGCTCTTGAACAGGTTCTACATCATACCATCACACATAGCAAAAGAAAAACAACAATCTATAAGACATAGTTCACACTTCCACTTCATACAAACCACACATTCATATTTATGAAAGTCATTCACAACTATATGTGTTGTGGTTACTCTATGTGTGTTGATTTGTGGCTTGCATGCACTTTTAATCATGTGTATATGATTCCTACTTTTGTATTCACATTTATGCTTGCATACTTTATATATGAGTTTCCAATTTAAATAATTTTCCTTATATTTATTTACTACACCTTTTAGTTACCAAGTATGCATGAAAGGTATTTTTCTTCTCCATATGTGTCTTCAGAATTTCTACCAACCTAAACTGAATTATTTGGATTTTAGAAACTCCATTTATCATTTACTAGTTGCTATATTTTCAGATTTATTTTCCTATGCATAAATATGTACTTTATTATGAAAATAGTAAGACACATCATCTAAACAGAATAGGTTCTGGTCCTAAATAATTTAATAACATATTTTGACCTTTGCCTCTGATGTAAACTATTTCACAATTATTTTCCCTATTTCCTATAACTATTCTTTACTCAAAAATGTGTCCCTAAATGTGAATAATAAATTAAACAGATTCAATTCAGCCCAAAATATGTTTTTATCTCACTCCAAAGTTTTCTAAACACTGAGAAAGTCTTTAATTAAATTTTGACAATATGTTTGTCCCACTTTTTAATTTTTAAACACTAGCCACATATTCAATTTTCTAAATTAATTACTAAACAGGGCTAAAAAGGTAAACTCACCCCACTACAGGGTCTATAATATTATTTTCAGAATTTCCAGGGGTCTAGGTACACTTATCAGGGGAGTTTTTCTTAATTTTTATTAAGTCCAGGGGCTAAAACTGATTTTTAAATGAATTTACATGATTTTCTAAAGTTCCAGGGGCTAGATCAGAAGTTTCCGGGGCTAGCTCTTATTTCCCGAGAACCCCAGGGGGTAGCACGTAAGATTTCCAGTCTTTATAACACGGGGCTGACGTGGACCGTCCGATTTTAAACCGACGGCTGAGATTATAACATCGAACCGGTACGCGGGGATTTAAACCCTACCGTGCGATTTAAAATAAACGGCGCACAAGCGGCCACGTCGCTCTGATCGAGCGCGGGCGGCGCTGCCGGCGGCGCACGGCGGCGGGAAGCGGCGATCTCGCCGGAGACTTTCGGATCTTCGAGAATTCTCTCTAGAACTGTGATTTTATGGCATAGATCGGTAGAGGGGAGGTCGGGGATCTCACCTAGGGGGTTTTCTTGAGCTCGGAGGTCCTGGAAAGCGATCGGCGACGAGGTCCGAGGTGAAACCACGGCGAGTCTCGTCGGCGCTGTGTTTACACCACAAGTCACCGAGTTTTCTGCACCTGCAAGGTTCCCCGAAGGCGGTGGATCAAGACCAGCGAGTTAGATCGGAATTTCCGAGCTTAGATCGGACAGAATTCGCCGGAGAAGTCTCGGTTCTCACCGGAGGAAAATCGGCGGATCGCGTGGGAAAAACAGAACGAGGCCGGGGTTTTTATAGACGGGGGAGGGCGGCGGGGTGGTTTAGATCAAGTCCGCATCGCCTACAAACAGAATTCAGCGGGGATACGCAGAAATCCCGATCGGTTTTGATTCGGGTGAGAGGGAGTCCGGCGCGGGCGCGAGGTAGAAGACGAGCTGGTGGGTCCCACCTGTCAGCGGAAGGAAACAGCGCGCGCGGCTGCGGGCTGGCGCGGCGCTGGTTGGGCCGGCTGGTGGGTTGCGGCCCACTGGCCTGTTTTTTTCTGTTTTCTCTTTTTTTTCTATTTCTTTTCTGATTTGAGTTTAATTTGAATTTGAATTTTTGCAAAACATGCAACACGTCCAAAAATTTTTAAATTCCCCTCTTAACATGATTTAGGGTTTTAAATCAAAATTTTGGGGTGTTACACCATTCACGCATGCAAAACCATCTAATTGAACCATCCAAATGTGTATTCCATCATGGTTCCATCTGGCATCCCGTGACCCAAATTTGTGAGTTTTTCCAACTTTCCCAATTTTGACCCAGATGGCCATCTGCGCATGAAAAACCATCAAGTTGCACCTTCTAAACGTGTATTCCGTCAAGGTCCTGTCCGGCCGCCCGGGACCCAAGTTCATGAGTTTTAAAGACTTTCTCAATTTAGAACCAGATGGCCATCCGCGCATGCAAAACCATCAAGTTGCAGCGTCCGGACGTGTATTTCGTCAACGTCCTGTCCGGCCACCCGAGACTCAAGTTCAAGAGTTTTACCGACTTTTCTGACTTTCTTGATTTCGACCAAGACGGCCATCCGTGCATGCAAAACCATCAAGTTGCACCATCCGGACGTGTATTCCTTCATGGTCCCATCCGTCTTCCTGGGACCCGAGTTCATGAGTTTACCCGACTTTCCCAATTTCGACCCAGATGGCCATCCACGCATGCAAAACCATCAAGTTGCACTGTCCGGACGTGTATTCCGTCAAGGCCCCGTCCGGCCGCCCGGGACTCGTGTTCATGAGTTTTACCGACTCTCCAGACTTTCTCGATTTCGACCCAGATGACATCTGCGCATGCGAAACCATCAAGTTGCACCGTCCGTACGTGTATTCTGTTAAGGTTCCATTTGGCTGCCCAGGACTCGAGTTCGTGAGTTTTACCGACTTTCCCGATTTTGACCCAGATGGCCATCCGCGCATGCAAAACCATCCAGTTGCACCATCCAAACATGTATTCCGTCAAGGTCCTATATGGCGTCCCGGGATCCAAGTTCATAAGTTTTCCCGACTTTTCCAATTTCAACCTAGATGGCCATCCACGCATGCAAAACCATCAAGTTAAACCGTCCGGACGTGTATTCTGTCAAGGCCCAGTTCGGCATCCCAGGACTCGAGATCATGAGTTTTACCGACTTTCCCTATTTCGGCCCATATCGCCATCCGCGCATGCAAAACCATGAAGTTGCACCATCTGGACGTGTATTTCGTCAAGGTCCCGTTTGACCCCCCGGGGCCCGAGTTTGTGAGTTTTACCGACTTTCCCAAATTCAACCCAGATGGCCATACGTGCATGCATAACCATTAAGTTGCACCATCTGGACGTGTATCCGTCAAGGTCCTATCCAGCCACCCGGGAGCCGAGTTCGTGAGTTTTATCGACTTTCCCAATTTCGACCAAAATGGCTATTCGCGCATGCAAAACCTTCAAGTTGCACCATCCGAACGTGTATTCTATCAAGGTCCCGTCCGGCCGCTAGAGACCCGAGTTCATGCATTTTACCGAACTTCCTGACTTTCTGGTTTTTGACCCAGATGGCCATCAGCGAATGCAAAACGATCCATTTGCACCATCCGAGTGTTTATTCCATCAAGGTCCCGTCCAGATTCCCACGGCTCGAGTTCATGTGTTTTCCGGACTTTCCCGATTTCAAGCCGGATGACCATCCTCGTATGGAAAATCATCAAGTTGCACCGTCCGGACGTGTATTCCGTCAAGGTCCCGTCCCGGCCGCCCAGGACTCAAGTTCGTGAGTTTTACTGACTTTTCCGATTTCGACCCAGATGGTCATCCTCATATGCAAAACTATCAAGTTGCACCGTCCGGACGTGTACTCTGTCAAGGTCCCATCCAGTCGCTCGGGTCCTGATAGAGACGAAGGTGCCCCGTCTTTCGATGAGATGGTAACTATCATTTTTGGTGGAGTAGACTTTGACGATCCGACTATGAACGTGTGAAGACGTCACGCCTTAGCAATTGCTAAACCAACTCCAAGAGGTTATTGACCACGCTGGAGCACGATCAACCTGACCATGAGGGTCTATTTCCTGCAGGCAAACAAAGAACAAGCAAGAAACTGGGATTGCAATCTGGATATTGCAAATTCAAGAAGAAAACTTTATTGATGAAAGTAGGGTTCTGAAACGTTCTGGTCTGGTCATTGGACACAAACGAGGTACGCGAGTTGCAGCTGTGGCAAACTTTAATCTAAACAAAACCCGCCCTCTCAAGGAGCTCTTGGCCTACTTAAGTAGGGAAGGGAAGAGGGAAATTCATCCCGCAACAAAGGTAGGACGTGATCTCCCTTATTCCCTTCCTTTTTCTGAGATAAACTACCTTTTAATAGGGAAAGAAAGAGGGAAATCCATCCAGAAGCAAGGCAGGATATGATTTCCTCTATTTCTTTCCTCATTATAGCCTTGGTCGAGAGGCACACGCTGTGCGCGTCCCATTTGATTCGGAAGGCGACGTTGTTTCTGTTGTTGCTGCTGCCGAGGTGCGACATGTGCAGCTGGTGGTGGTGGTAGAAGCGCGAGCACTTCATTAAACTTGGACTCCAGCTTGGTGTCGAATGTCTTCTCAAAGTCATCTAGCTTCTCCATGACCTCTCCAAATCTGTTTAGCACGTCTTGCACCTGTTCACCCATCCTTTGTTGAAATTTATCATGTAACTCCTTGTTCGTCATGTTTTCCCAGTCCAGCTCGTCAGCTTGTGATTCTGTCATGGTTAGCAGAAATAGAAACATACAAGAATATGGTCCTACTGACTACTAATAGGATGTGATGTGGTGGAAAGTCACAATTTCGTCAAACGAATCACAAATTCTTACATGTTCTTACCAACCAGCAGGTGGTGATCAGCAACCATTATAGTCAAACTCTCAAAGATTGGATAAAATGATTGCCAGGTGGTGTCAAACGCACGATGTAGATGTATGTGGAGCTGAGAAGGCTTAAATTATGGTAGCAAAAATATCAGCAATAATCAATTCAGAGATGCAAAGTTGAATAAACATGCAATGACGGTACTGTGCTGGTCCTAGGCTAGACCATACTAGAGGCGCGAGCCTAGACACAAAGAAATTCACACCAGCAACATAATAGACTACAATAGCAACAACTGAAGCTCACTTCTTTTGTACTTTTCCTCTCGTTTTCTTTTTTTTTTTCTTTCTTTTTTTCTTCGTTTTCTATTTTTTTCTTTTTTCTTACAAAGGCCCACAGTTCTAAAAGATTACACAGAGATCAGATGATAAGCTACCAAATACCACAGAAAACACACTTATTTTCGCAGGTTCTGTGACACCTTCATCTCGGGTGTCAGCATATGTTCATGTTTTAAGAAAAGAAAACATTTTAAGAAAAGTAGGAACAGAGAAAAATATCAAAAGGATAGCCAATAAGAGCCGAATCCAGCTCTCAGAAAGCGCCGAAGATAACTTACCGCGGCCGCTGGCCACGTGGCGTGTTCGGAGCTCCCTGCGAGGTGGGGAGAGGTCCGCCGCTAAAATAGCTACGTGGCAGGTTCGGGACTCATCTCCGCAAAAGGGGAGAGGTCCGACCCTGGGGGGACACGTGTTGCTCTCGGAGCCTTCCTCTGCGGAAGAAGCAAAGGTATTTCCTTAGGACACATGTCACCTGCGGAGCTAGTCATCACGGAAATCAGAGGACCAGTCGCACAGGATACGTGTCGATCTCGGAGCTCACCTCCGAGAGGTCCGGTTCTATCGGACACGTGTCACCACCGGAGCTTATCTCCGGGAGGTCCATCACTGTTGGACACGTGTTAACCTCGGAGCTCGTCTCCGAGGAAAGAAGAGAGGAAAGGTCCGGCACTGACACGTGGCGTGCGCGGAGCCACCTCCGAGCGAGATAGGAGGTCCCGACCGCCAAGATACGTGGCGCACGTGGAGCTCGCCTCCGAAGAAGAGGAAAGTCTTGCTCGTTTGACACGCGGCACAAGTGAAGCTCGTCTCTGCGGAGAAGGAGATACCAGGCCCCGGAGGACACGTGGAGCTTCCGGAGCTCATCACCGCGGAGGTAATGAGTTCTGGAGCGGTTTTTATGCGTAAGAATACTGGTACTGACCTGAATTCCACGATGTTACTAAAGATAAGACGTTAGGATACAACAACGATCTGAATAGGACTCATATTCGGGATACAATCAGATTATGACTCTTCTGTTTCCGATTATAAATAGAATCCAGAACCTCTGGCCGAAACCACAAAACTTCTTTTCTAACTCCTGAGCCGACGACTTGGAGCCCTAGCCCTATCTCGCCAAATAAACCATCGCCGAAACCCAGCAAGGAAGATCGCCGGAGGAAAGCTAGAAGGGTCTGAGGAGGACCTCGAAACCAAGAAGAACGTGAGGTAGGACTCCTATACCACCTTACGATATCGTCGTGTTTTCTTTTGCATCTGTTCTTTGATTCCTTTCGAACAGAAGCCTTCTCGTGGCAGGTCACTTGTAGACCAGGTTGATCTAAAGAAAAGATCATTGCCACGTCCACCTTTGATCCGAACACCTCTACCCATGCAAGCCATGCAAGAACACGAACAAACCAATCTAATGAAAACTAATCATAAGATAGCATGCATATGCATCATCGCATCTAGTTTAAGGTTTGTGCATGATATTGATTGCTGTAAATTTTCTATGCACGTGATCCGATCTAGCAGGACAAGCTCAGGGAGCTGTCTACGACGAGTTGCAGCAACAAGGTTTTGAGATCCAAGAACCACCGGAACCCCAAGAACAAGGCAAGTGCTCCTTGACCATATTGATCCTATGTTTTGGGTAAAAACTGTTTTATTTTACGAAAAGGTGTGTGTGCTAAGTCAAACATGATGGGAAACCCTTTTATAGGAGTTTACTAGTTTTGATTAAACCACCCTTGTCGCCAGGAAAGTTTATGAGTCGGGTATGATTTTTGCTTTATGCTTCGCTAAGTCTATGAGATTGGGAAGCGAGATAGATGTGTCTAGCTAACTGCACTCGTAATGATAATAAGAAACTGATGATGTTAAATGAACATGGATCGGAGAGAGATCTAGGCAAGACTGGGTTTGTGAATGAGGTAGCATGAGACGGTGGTATACTTGCCATAGATCTAAGGACCGGTTCATGCATGTACATGCCAGGATAACAGTGCCACCACAAGGCCAAGTATGGGTGCGGCTTAGCTGAGTAATTAGGTAAGTTGCTAAAGTGTTATGGACTGTGGAAGGCGCGGGGAATGGGAGTCGAGTGAGGACTGCCCTGGGAACTGCATGGCACAAGAGGGAGCCCGTGGGTGGGAGAATTGGAGATTCTAGCCTGCCGGTGAAATCTTAGTGAGTCCATACATCTAGTAACCCCTTTGTAAAGGCTATTTGTGATCTCTTGACCATACACCGACGGTTGTGTACTGGTATAATGGAGGTTCTGCAGTCACCGACGGGTGACGAAATCACAAACTTGTGGGTAAAGAGATACAAACTCTGCAGAGTTCTTAAAACTATCATGATAGCCGAGCTTACGGTCACGAGCGCCCGGCCAACTGTCATGATTAGTTGGGATGGCTATTGGGATGGTTCTTGGTTATGGTTATTGATTTTGGTCATTGTTATGGTTTGGGTTTTGGGACTGTTGAGTCCGGGTGATAAGATGGTTGCATGACTGTTGAGTCATGGCAACGAGATTGGTCTCGGTGTGAGACGAAGTTGTTTATGAGATAAGATGGTAGCGAATACGGGAAGGTATTCGTGAGATGGTAGCGAATACGAGGAGGTATTCATGAGTAAGAATGAAGTTGGTTAATGTTCGGGTGGAACTTGGAAAGTGATGGAGGTATGTTGGTAATTTAATATACGCTGGGATTACATTCATCTAAAGTTAAATTGCTTTTTATCATGGTTTTATTAAAATATTCATTTCTGCAAATAAGCATTTTTATACCTACCTTGTTATGAGCTGCATATCGTGTTTTTCCCGCACTTGCTGAGTACATCATTATACTCAAACTTGCATTATTATTTCACCATCAGCAGCAGGAGAAGCTTACTATGAAGACCAAGTGGAGCATTAAGGCGTGTGATCTGTTCTCAACCTTGCCTGTGGGAATGGAATAGAGATGGAGTCATCGCTGCTTAGAATTGCTTCCGCATTAGAATAAAGACTTCCGCTGCATAGAAATAAGACTGCCGCTGTAAGCATGAGTCCAAGACTCATGAGGCATTGTAATAAACTCTGTTATCCGTGGTTATATATATTCTGAATTCAGTTTATGGAATATATGTATATGTGTGATGAACATCCTGGACACACATATGCATTAGTTCTCGGTTCCGTGGCTTTCCACAGAATTGATGGCGTCACAGATTGGTATCAGAGCCATGGGTTGACAGTAGGTTACACGCCTAGATAGAAACCTTAGATTAATATTAGAGCCACGAGTTAACAGCAGGTTATACCCCTAAATAGGAGTCATAGATTGGTATTGGACACAAATTGGTAGTTAAGCCACGCTGACCAAAGGAAGCACCCTAGGACGCTTAGATTGGCTTTAAAACTACTTTGACATAGGAAACCAGCCTTGAATAGGAGTTTGTCGGTACCCTCGATATGGGGTACCCCCGCGCACAGGGGAAAATGCCTAAGGATCTCGCCCTTCTCCGCAGAGAGAGCTCCGAAGGCGCCACGCGTCCAGTGGGGCCGGACCTCCCTCTCCTCAGAGGAGATCTCCGGGCCCACCACGTGGCATACAAAAGCCGGACCTCCCCCTCCGCGGGAGAGAGGTCCGAAGGTGCCGTGTGTCCGGAGAGGCTGGACCTCCCTCTCCTCAGAGAGGAGCTCCGGGCTCGCCGCGTGGCCAACAGAAGCCGAACCTCCCCCTCCGCGGGGAGAGGTCCGAAGGCTCCACGTGTCCTGCGGGGCCGGATCCCCCTCTCTTCTGAGGAGGGCTCCGGGCCCGCCATATGGCCAGCAGAACGGCGCTGCCTGCCCCCAAGCGATAGGCAGCGGGCGTAAAGACGCCCCATACCTTGCCCGTACAAGGTATTCAAGGCCCGCGCCTTCCCAAGACGCGGAGACGCGGAGCACGCCTCTGTCAGGTGCCGTTGCGCCCAGTCGCATCACAGACTGGCGTGCAGTGTCAGAGGCTGCCAGCCAATAAACGCAGCGACAAGACATCCCATGCCGCCCCCGCCGTCATCATCCACTACGACTAGCATGCGGCATGGGCAGAGCTACAAGACAAAGACTCAGAAGCCTTCGGCAGAGACAACAACCGGCATAACTGCAGATACGGTAGATATCGGTCAATCTCCCCAGGACCACCTGTCGGGTCCCGGCCCCCCTTGTAAGCCACCCGAGTCTTGGACTGTAAAAGGCTCGGGTAGGCGACGTTAGCAGGGGTCCGCACTCTAGCCATTCGCACCCTGGGTTGGCACTTTGCAACTCATACGCTAGCCATACACTCTCAAGCTGTAACTCACCCCCAAGCTCAGGCCTCCGGTCCTGAGCAGTAAGCAATACAGCGAGCTCCAGAGCTCGCCGTGGACGTAGGGTTTTACGCTCCGGCGGCCTGAACCACGTAAAACTCGCCGTGTCAAGCTCTTCCTAACTCGTCCATCTGCGCAAGCTCTCCGCTAGGGACTAGCCCCACCGAAAAAAGAACCTCCGCGGGCTGCCCAGTGCAGGCCCGGGGGAAGTGTCGACCAAACACTTCGACATTTGGCGCGCCAGGTAGGGGGCTTTTCCCCTTGCGCGACGAGTTTCCGCCGACGAAGATGACCAAGCTTCCTTCAGCGGCAAACTCTCCCCCTGCGTCCGCAGCAAACCGTGACCAGGGGAGAGTACATGATGACACACTCAGGACGGAGTGTGTCAGGGCAAGCTAGGAGCCAGCAACCGGCTCTGGCAGCGCCGACCCCGGCAATGCAGGCTCCAACCAGCGTCAGGCCTTCAGTAGCACCGGGCGTACCCGGTGGGGGTGCGCTAGCAGCAGCAAGGGCGCTACTGCACAATCCGCCTGCTGGGGACGCGCCTCAGGCAGCGACCCAGCAGTGGATTCGCGAGGTAGACCGTCTTGTCGTCGCCGCCGCAAACCATTGACTTCGGCGGGGACGACGCTCCGGCCAACCGGCTGTGTCGCTGACGCGCACGCCAACGGTTGACGGGCAGACGGCGGGTTCCAGCTCCACCAAACTTCCGTCGACGGACCTGAGGACAGAGCTGGAACGGTGCCACTTGGGCCAAGATGCCCGAGTGTTCCTCGATTCTCGACGTCGCACTCAAGAGGCTGGCGACAACATGACGTCGGCCTCGACCCAGCCTGGAGGGCAGACCTTCGCTACGCGAGCTCTGCCCCAGGCGTACGCCGCACAGCATAAGCCACAACCATGTGCTCTGCAAGCGGCGTCCCCGGCCTATGGCGCAACCTTGCCCATACCGGGGTACACTGTGCCAGGCGCAACCAAGTGTTCACGGCACCAGTACCTGCACTGGGAGCCAGCAACCGGCTCTGGCAGCGCCGACCCCAGCAATGCAGGCTCCAACCAGCGTCAGGTCTTCAGTAGCGCTGGGCGTACCCGGCGGGGGTGCGCTAGCCGCAACAAGAGCGCTACTGCACAATCCGCCTGCTGGGGACGCGCCTCAGGCAGCGACCCAGCAGTGGATTCGCGAGGTAGACCGTCTTGTCGTCGCCGCCACAAACCCTTGACTTCGGCGGGGACGACGCTCCGGCCAACCGGCTGTGTCGCTGACGCGCACGCCAACGGTTGACGGACAGACGGCGGATTTCAGCTCCACCAGGCTTCCGTCGACGGACCTGAGGACTGAGCTGGAACGATGCCACCTGGGCCAAGACGCCCGAATGTTCCTCGAGTGGCGACGAGAAAGGCGTCGCAGCCAAGAGGCCGGTGTCAGCATGACGACTGCCTCAACCCTGCCTGAGGCGCAGACTTTCGCCACGCGAACTCTGCCCCAGACATACGCCACGCAGCATATGCCGCAGCCACATGTCCTGCAAACGGCGCCCCCGGTCTATGGCGCAGCCTTTCCCATACCGGGGTACACTGTGCCAGCGGCGAACCAAGCGTTTGCGGCACCAACACCTGCAGCAACAGGGGCAGGATGTACGGCCCTGGAGCCCCACCTCCGCTTCACGAGGTGGCCACGCAAGTTTCGGCCGCACCTGCCCGAGAAGTACGACGGCAGCGTCAACCCGGCGGGGTTCCTCCAGATCTACTCCACCGCCGTACTTGCCGCAGGAGGGGATGAGGCCGTCATGGCCAAGCTACTTCCCCGTCGCCTTGACCGGCCCAGCCCGGTCTTGGCTAATGAACCTCCCTCAGGGTTCCATAACTTCCTGGGGAGAGCTCTGCCGGCAGTTCATCGCCAACTTCGGCAGCTCCGACACCCGTCCCGGCACGGAGCTTGACCTCCAAGCCATCAAGCAACAACCTGGGGAGTCGCTGTGCTCCTTCATCCAGCGGTTCTCCCAGGTATGTAACACCATTCTGCATATTCAAAGTGCTTCTGTGGTGGCGGCACTTCGACAGTGTCCAGGACAAGAAGATGCTTGGGAGGCTTGCAACCAGAGAGGTCTGCGATGCCTCCGAGCCCTTCAGCCTGGCGGACAAGTGCGCCCGAGCAGCCGGAGGGCGGAGCTGGCACTCACTGCCAGCTTCCGAAGCCGGAAGACAGCCCGAAGACGGCGGAGTTCAAGCTGAGCTCCCGACCACGTCAGACAGCCAAGAGCCAAGCACTAGCTGACTTCGTGGCTGAGTGGACGCCAACGAAGGCTGACCCAGGGGACCGCGAAGACGGTGAACCAAAGTACCGAGCTCCGGTCTTCACCGGGCCTCACTGGACGCTCTTCTTCGACGGCTCCTCGCGAAAGAAGGGGGCCGGTGCCGGCGTACTGCTTCTCATGCCATCGGGGGAGCAGTCTGGGTACATGGTGCGTCTCAATTCCAAGGCAACCAACAACTTGGCAGAGTATGAAGCACTCATCTTTGGCCTAAAAGACAGTCCTATCTCTGGGCGCTCGCCAGTTGTTGGCGCAGGGCGACTCCCAGCTAGTTATCAAGCAAGTTAAGGGTGAATGCCCCTGCAATGACCCACAGCTAGCTGCTTATCTGCTTCACGTGCGGATGTTGGAGAAAGAATTCCTCGCCTTGGACCTGCGCCATGTACCGCGCGCTTGCACGGCCGCAGCTGACGACCTCTCAACGAAAGCCTCCATCAGAGCCCCTGCGCATGAAGGAGTCTTCGAGAGGACGTTGCTGCGGTCCACAGCCCGGCCCGCCGAGCCGGGCGAAGGGGGTTGAACCAGTGCCTCGAAGCTAGGCAGTCCCGGCGGCCCTGGATGCCGCCAAAGGATCGTAAGAGTCACTGGGGACTCCGTGCAACCCAGCGCTCAAGATCCAGAAGCTCAAGTAGTCCCGATGCATGGACCACGGAGGTCCGGGACTCCTTGAAGGACATCCTTCCTGATGAACGTGCATCCGCTGAACAGGTGGTGCGGATGGCTAAGTGCTACGCGCTGGTATCTTTACTGGCATGGCGCCACGACATCCTATTGTGGTGCATAACCCAGGAGGAAGGCTGCGATTAGCTCACAGTAGTCCAAGGAGGCGAGTGCTGGGAACGCTCATCGTCCCGCACGTTGGTCGGTTAAGCCACCCGGCATGGCTCCTACTGACCGAGAGCCACCTGGACGCCGTCAAACCGGTTAGGGATGCAATGCGTGCCAGGTCCACGCCAAGCAGACCCACACAACTGGTGCAGACGCGCACCCAGAGCCGTCGGGGGATACCGGCTCCTCCATGTCGAGGGCCAGCCGGACTTCCCAGGGCCGGGTCACGGGAACTACCCTTCCACATGGTATGCGGGGCCGAAGCCATGCTTCCCCCTGATATAGCCATGGGGGTCCCCCCGTGTCCGGCGTACGACGAACCCACGCATGACCCGCTCTGCGTGAAGACAGGCGCTCCGACGCTACCCAGTAAGTTCACCATGCTTACTTAGGTGTTTATTTAAATTACGTATTAATTTATATGAACACCTCCCCACGCCCTAGACAGTGTGCGTCCATTGTACACTCGGCTCCTCTTTCCGACTCTCATGCATAGTCGATATTTGCCGTCCTGCCGAAGGCGGTAGTGCTTGGGGTACCTGCCAGAGGCCCGGTGGCCTTTTGGATCTCCCCCTATAAGGGTACTGCACCACCAGTTGGTCTCCTCCGAGAAAAGACCTACGCTAGAACGGGGGTCAGGAGCCTTGCTTTGCCCGGTCTTGCACCCAAAGCATGCGCACTCTGCCTCCCGGCGCTACGGTCTGAGTACCAGGGGGCCGGGCGGTTACACCCTGACTGGGGCTGGGGCCAGACCTCCGGAACCAAGTGCACTGGATTACCCAAGCCCCGTATTCCGGCCTGGGACAGTAAGCCAAATGAGACTAAGGGATAGGAAAGGGGGGCCACTGAGCAGTTCTGGACCTCCGCCCCCACAGCTGGGCCGAGCTCCGAGGCCAGCCCTCGCCCTCCTTTCAGAGGCGAGCGCTGAAGCCGGACCTCACGCCCTTCGCTGGCCTGAGCTCCGATGACTTCCGGACTCCGCCTCCACAGCCAGGCCGAGCTCCGAGGCCAGCCCTCGCCCTCCTTTCAGAGGCGAGCGCTGATGCCGGACCTCACGCCCTTCGCTGGCCTGAGCTCCGATGACTTCCGGACTCCTCCCCCATAGCTGGGCCGAGCTCCGAGGCCAGCCCTCGCCCTCCTTTCAGAGGCGAGCGCTGATGCCGGACCTCATGCCCTTCGCTGGCCTGAGCTCCGATGACCTCCGGACCTCACGCCCTTCGCTGGCCTGAGCCCCGATGACTTCCGGACTCCGCCCCCATAGCTGGGCTGAGCTCCGAGGCCAGCCCTCGCCCTCCTTTCAGAGGCGAGCGCTGACGCCAGACCTCACGCCCTTCGCTGGCCTGAGCTCCGATGACTTCCAGACTCCGCCTCCACAGCCAGACCGAGCTCCGAGGCCAGCCCTCGCCCTCCTTTCAGAGGCGAGCGCTGATGCTGGACCTCACGCCCTTCGCTGGCCTGAGCTCCGATGACTTCCGGACCTCCGCCCCCACAGCCGGGCCGAGCTCCGATGCCAGGCTTCACCCTCTCCTAAGAGGCTGAACACCGAAGCCGTAAAGACCCTGCCAGCACAGGGAGTACTCAAGACAAGAAAGTGCGCGGATCAGAAGAGACGAAGGTCCCACCTCGGGCTCGCTATCTCCCCCGAGATGGGCCCGGGGGCCACTATCGGTACCCTCGATATGGGGTACCCCTGCGCACAGGGGAAAATGCCTAAGGATCTCGCCCTTCTCCGCAGAGAGAGCTCCGAAGGCGCCACGCGTCCAGCGGGGCCGGACCTCCCTCTCCTCAGAGGAGAGCTCCGGGCCCACCACGTGGCATACAGAAGCCGGACCTCCCCCTCCGCGGGAGAGAGGTCCGAAGGTGCCGCGTGTCCGGAGAGGCCGGACCTCCCTCTCCTCAGAGAGGAGCTCCGGGCTCGCCGCGTGGCCAACAGAAGCCAAACCTCCCCCTCCGCGGGGAGAGGTTCGAAGGCTCCACGTGTCCTGCGGGGCCGGACCCCCCTCTCTTCTGAGGAGGGCTCCGGGCCTGCCACGTGGCCAGCAGAACGGCGCTGCCTGCCCCCAAGCGATAGGCAGCGGGCGTAAAGACGCCCCATACCTTGCCCGTACAAGGTATTCAAGGCCGCACCTTCCCAAGACGCGGAGACGCGGAGCACGCCTCTGTCAGATGCCGTTGCGCCCAGTCGCATCACAGACTGGCGTGCAGTGTCAGAGGCTGCCAGCCAATAAACGCAGCGACAAGACATCCCATGCCGCCCCCGCCGTCATCATCCACTACGACTAGCATGCGGCATGGGCAGAGCTACAAGACGAAGACTCAGAAGCCTTCGGCAGAGACAACAACCGGCATAACTGCAGATACGGTAGATATCGGTCAATCTCCCCGGGACCACCTGTCGTGTCCCAGCCCCCCTTGTAAGCCACCCGAGTCTTGGACTATAAAAGGCTCGGGTAGGCGACGTTAGCAGGGGTCCGCACTCTAGCCATTCGCACCCTGGGTTGGCACTTTGCAACTCATACGCTAGCCATACACTCTCAAGCTGTAACTCACCCCCAAGCTCAGGCCTCCGGTCCTGAGCAGCAAGCAATACAGCGAGCTCCAGAGCTCGCCGTGGACGTAGGGTTTTACGCTCCGGCGGCCTGAACCACGTAAAACTCGCCGTGTCAAGCTCTTCCTAACTCGTCCATCTGCGCAAGCTCTCCGCTAGGGACTAGCCCCACCGAAAAAAGAACCTCCGCGGGCTGCCCAGTGCAGGCCCGGGGGAAGTGTCGACCGAACACTTCGACAGAGTTGTATGAGCCCTTGCAATGATTGTTTTGATTGTGTGCTTAATGTGAGTTGTGGGACGTTTCCAAACGTTGTCCATATCCACACGTAAGTAGAAAGAGGTGTGAGGTGTTTCAGTACTTGTTCACATCCTCATATGAGCTAATATATATATATAGTCCAACTCACCTTGATGCATATAGTTGAGGGAATCTACCTAACCTTATAACATTCTATCTCTCTCACAGATGGTGAGAGGAAACGCCGGCCGAAGGAACGTCCGTGACAACCAAGAGGATAATCACGAGGAAGTTCCTGTTAACCCCAGAGCAGGCGAGAGCAACCTGGAAAGGTTGATGGCCATACAAAACCAGCTTATGTAAATCATGATCCAAACTTTGGGTCAGTTGCAGGCCAACAACAACCCTGTTCCGGCACCACCACCACCACCACCGCCGGCTCACAACAGAATGGGAGAGTTCATGAGGACTCGACCACCCACCTTTGCTCAAGCTAGTGATCCCATGGAGGCCGATGACTGGTTGAAATCCATGGAGAAGAAGCTTGCCATTGTTCAGTGCAATGACCGAGAGAAAGCTCTCTTCACGTCGCACCAACTTACGGGAGCTGCGGCTGACTGGTGGGATGCCCTATGCAACGCCCATGCCAACCCGGAGACGATCACTTGGACTGAGTTCGAGTAAAGTTTCCGCTCTCACTACATCCCTGCTGGTGTAATGATGCTCAAAAGGCAGGAGTTCGAAGGTCTTCGCCAAGGACACAAAAGTGTGAATGAGTATCTCAACAAATTCATACAACTGTCCCGGTATGCCCCCGAGGATGTCAACTCAGACCAGAGGAAGCAGTACCTGTTCATGAGAGGGTTGAACAATGAGATCCAGGTTCAGCTCCTCAACAATGACTACGTAAGCTTCTAGAAGCTGGTTGACAAGGCTATAGTGGTCGAAAGTAAGATCAAAGAAATTGAGCCAGAAGGGGAGAACTCCCCGGGGGCGCCCAGGAGAAGCCGTGCAGGACCTTATCCAGCGTGAAGATGACAACCTCGTCGGCGAGGCTCGGCTGCAGGTAACACCCCACAGCGCACGGTCTCGGCTGCTGCTCTAGCACTACCGCCAAAGAACCAAACGCGTCAGGGACCTGCAGAAAGGCAACCTGGTGCCACGGCACGCACTTTTCCGAGAAGGACCTATAAACTCTCCCTCAGCCAGGAAGGTCCCTTACGATTCACAAAAGTTGCCGTCCCAGGTACACATGCCTTTCAACCGAGTGGGGGATCCGTTCCTAAAACCCCTTAGCATGGAACAACACTGTAAGTCCTACCCCCCGAGCATTAGTAGAACAGGGTCATTCCCTTCTGTAATAAATCCCATAGAGTCTAGGAACAGTGCTTGGGGCAGCTAAGTCTCAAGGGACGGTCCAGGACTACGTCCAGCCTAGCCTGGTTCCGACCCTAAGCGTGTAGAGTCTTGCTTCCCTTGTAGACAAGGCGGGTCATTGCCTTCATGTACAGCCGGACTTCCACCTATGGGCATTAACACAGAAACTTGTTCTACTTCGCTCTCTCTCATGTGCTCATTTAAATTACGCATTAATTTTTATGATCGCACTCTCTATGTATGCTCATCGTTGTCGGTACCTGAGATATGGGGTACCCCCGCGCACAGGGTAAAATGCCTAAGGTACTCGCCCTTCTCCGCAGGGAGAGCTCCGAAGGCGCCACGCGTCCGGCGGGGCCGGACCTCCCTCTCCTCAGAGGAGAGCTCCGGGCCCGCCACGTGGCATACAGAAGCCGGACCTCCCCCTTCGCAGGAGAGAGGTCCGAAGACGCCACGCGTCCTGCGGGGCCGGGCCTCCCTCTCCGCAGAGGAGATCTCCGGGCCCGCCACATGGCATACAGAAGCCGGACCTCCCCCTCCGCGGGGAGAGGTCCGGAGGCTCCACGTGCCCCGCAGGCCGGACCCTTCTCTCCTCAGAGAAGGGCTCCGGACCCGCCACGTGGCCAGAAGAACGGTGCTGCCCGCCCCCGAGCGGTAGGCAGCGGGCGTAAAGGCGCCCCACACCTTGCCCGTACAAGGTATTCAAGGCCCGCGTCTTCCCAAGACGCGGAAACGCGGAGCACGCGTCTGTCAGGTGCCGTTGCGCCCAGTCGCATCACAGACTGGCGCGCGGTGTCAGAACCTGCCAGCTAATAAACGCTGCGACAAGACATCCCATGCCGCCTGCGCCGCCATCAACCACTACGACTAGCGTGCGGCATGGGCAGGGCGGCAAGATGAAGACTCAGAAGCCTTCGACCAGAGGCAACTACCGGCGTAACTACAGATACGGTAGATAATAGACAATCTTCCCGGGACCACCTGTCGGGTCCCGGCACCCCTTGTAAGCCACCCGAGTCTTGTACTATAAAAGGCTCGGGTAGGCGTCGATAGCAAGGGTTCGCATTTTGCAACTCATACGCTAGCCATACACTCTCAAGCTGTAACTCACCCCCAAGCTCAGGCCCCCGGCCCTGAGCAGCAAGCAATACAGCGAGCTCCATAGCTCGCCGTGGACGTAGGGTTTTACGCTCCGGCGGCCTGAACCACATAAAACTCTCCGTGTCAAGCCCTCACTAACTCGTCCATCTGTGCAAGCTCTCCGCTAGGAACTAGCCCCTCCGAAAAAAGAACCTCCGCGGGCTGCCCAGTGCAGGCCCGGGGGAAGTGTCGACCGAACACTTCAGCATTTGGCGCGCCAGGTAGGGGGCTTTTCCCCTAGCGCGACGAGTTTCCGCCGACGAAGATGACCAAGCTCCCTTCAGCGGCAAACTCTCCCCATCCGCATTCACGGCGAACCGTGACCAGCGGGGAGTACATGTCGACGCACTCAGGACGGAGTGTGTCGGCACAAGCGGGTAGCCAGCAGCCGACTCCGGCAACGCCGACTCCGGCTATGCAGGCCCCGACCAGTGTGAGGTCTTCTGCAGCGCTGAGCATACACCATGGAGGTGCGCTAGCTGCAGCAAGAGCACTGCTGCGCAACCCACCTGTAGGGGATGCGCCCCATTCAGCGACCCAGCAATGGGTCCGCGAGGTGAACCGCCTCGTCGTCGCCGCCGCGAACCCTCGGTTTCGGCGAGGACGGCGCCCAGGGCAACCGGCTGTGTCGCTGACGCGCACACCCACGGTTGACGGGCTAACTGCGGATTCCAGCTCCTCCAGGCTCCTGTCGACGGACCTGCGAAGGGAACTGGAACGGTGCCACTTGGGGCAGCATGCCCGGGTGTACCTCGAGCGACGTCGAGAAAGGCGTCGCAACCATGAGGCAGGCGACAGCATGTCGTCGGCCTCGACGCAACCAGAAGGGCAGGCCTTCGCCATGCGAGCCCCGCCTCAGGCATATGCTGCGCAACATATGCCACCACCATATGCGCCGCAAGTAGCGGCCCCGGTCTATGGTGCAGCCTTGCCCATGCCGGGATACGCGGTGCCAGGTGCGAACCACCTGTTCGCAGCGCCAGTACCTGCAGCAGCAGGTGCAGGATGTGTGGCCCTTGCACCCCACCTTCGCTTCGCAAGGTGGCCGCGCAAGTTTCGCCCGCACTTGCCCGAGAAGTACGACGGTAGCGTCAACCCAGCGGAGTTCCTCCAGATCTACTCCACCGCCGTACTTGCTGCAGGAGGCGACGAGGCTGTCATGGCCAACTACTTCCCCGTCGCCTTGACCGGCCCAGCCCGGTCCTGGCTCATGAATCTACCTCAGGGGACCATAACCTCCTGGGGTGAGCTCTGCCGGCAGTTCGTCGCCAACTTCGGCAGCTCCTACACCCGTCCCGGCACGGAGCTCGACCTCCACGCCGTCAAACAACAACCTGGGGAGTCGCTGCGCTCTTTCATCCAGCGGTTCTCTCAGGTGCGCAACACCATCCCACATATCCAAAGCGCCTCTGTGGTGGTGGCGTTCCGACAGGGTGTCTGGGACGAGAAAATGCTTGAGAAGGTCGCGACCAGAGAGGTCCGCGACGTCTCGGATCTCTTTAGCCTGGCGGACAAGTGCGCCAGAGGGGCTGAAGGGCGGAACTGGCACGCACTGACGACCTCCGAGTCAGGAGGGCAGCCCGGGTCCGGTGCTGCTGCCTATGGGGGTGGCAAGAAGACCAAGAACCGGGGGAGTGGGAAGATGAAGTCACCATTCACGGCCCCCGTCGCCGCAGCTGCGACAACCAGTGGAGCTCGGGGGCCACGCCCCGACAAGAGGCAGCGGCAATCACCGGCCCCAGACAGTGGCCAAGGCAGGCTATGCCCCGTGCATGGCACCTGCAACCATACCGCTGCCGAGTGCTGGGAGATCCAGAGGCTCGCAGAGCGCTTCCGCAATGGAAGACAGCAGAGGGCTGAAGCACCGCCCTATCCTCAGAGGGATGGCAAACAGAAGGCCGATGCCCAAGTCACCGCTGCCCACCAGGTGGGGTTCCAGGAGCCTCAGCGTGTCATAAAGACAGTGCATGACGGTGAGGACTCCAGTTCCGACGGTGACGGGCCAGGGCGCTAGCCAGCTACGGCACGCCTCCGTGCCTCGAACATACCTCTCGGGGGCCGCCTAAGGTCCGTCAACCCCTTAGAAGGCCTTGCCAGAAGGGGAAGACGCCTTAGGTCATCCAAGGCGAGCCCGGGTCCACCTACCCCTTGATGGCCTTAGCCAGAAGGGGAGAACTCCCTGGGGGCCCCGAGAGAAGCCACGCAGGACCTGATCCAGCGTGAAGATAACAACTTCGACAAGACTCGGCTTGCAGGGAACACCCCACAACGCACGGTCTCGGCTAATGCTCTAAGCACTACCGCCAAAGAACCAAACGCGACGGGGGCCCGCAAGAGGGCAACCTGGTGAAGCGGCACGCTATATTCCAAGAAGGACCCATAAGCTTTCCCCCAGCAGGGAAGGTCCCTTCCGAATCATGAAAGCTGTCGCCCCAGGTACGCATGCCTTTCTACCGAGAGTGGGATCCATTCCCAAAAAATCCTTGCCATGAAGCAACACTGTAAGTCCTACTTACTGAGCATCGGTAGAACAGGGTTATTCACTTCTGTAATAGACCCCATAGAATTTAGGAACAGAGCTTGGGGTAGCTAAGTCTCAAGGTACGGTACAGGACTACGTCCAGTTTAGCCTGGTTCCGGCCCTAAGCGCGTAGAGTCTTGCTTCCCTTGTAGACGAGGCGGAACATTGCCCCCATGTACAGCCAGAATTCCACCTATGGGCACGAATACAGAGACCTGTTCTACTTAGCTCTCTCTCATGCGCTCATTTAAATTATGCATTAATTTTTTATGATCGCACTATCTCTGTATGTTCATCGTACATCTAGCTCCCCCTCTCCTGCGCTCATCCATAGTCGGCATTTGCTATCCTACCGAAGGCGGCTGTGCTTGAGGCACCTGCTGATGGCCGAGTGAGTCTCTCGGGCCTCCCCCAGTCAGGTGTTGCGGTGCCAGTTGGTCACCTCCAGGAAAGGCCAGCGTTGTGCATGGGGGGTCCAGGGTGCGTATCCAGCTTAGCCGGCCCAGAGCCCAAAGCATGCGCATCCTGCTCTCCGGAGGTCCAGGGGAGTACGTCCGCTTTGACTGGTCATGAACCCAAAGCGCGTGCACTCTGCTTCCCCAGCGCATGGCCCGGTACTAGGGATCGGACGGCCGTACCCGGACCTCGGAGGGAGCCGGAGCTCCGGCGCCTCGTGCACAGAATTGCCCAAGCCCCGTATAGCGGGTCAGGAACATAAGACGGATAAGACTAGGAGACGGGAGGGGAGGACCCCCCGAGGAGAATTACGTTTCCTCTACCTGTGTGCAGGACCTTCAGGTTACGGCAACAGGGACTGCATGAAGCGGGGGGAAAGGAGCTACCAGCTACACCGGCCTGGGACTGGAAGGACCGGGACCTGCCCCTCCAGCAGGGGCGGGGCCCGGGGGCCCCACGTGTCCAGCGGGCCCGGAACTCTCTCCTTCCTTGAGGAGGGCTCCGGGCTCGCCACGTGGCAGGCAGGAACCGGTCCTCCCCCCTCAGCGGGAGGGCTCCGAAAGCCCTACGTGTCCAACATGACCGGAGCTCCCGTCTCTTGAGGAGGAGCTCCGGACCCACCACGTGGCCGGCAGATTTGGAGCCCCCCATAGGGCGAGGTTTGGAGACCTCCAGGGGCCCCTAACACGTTTAGGACCCGGGGAGGGTGTCTGTGCGAAGCTCCGAGATTGGAAATGGCCTCTGAGTACCTTGCGGAGCTAAGGACTCAGCCAGGCAAATCCAAGAAGGAGGGAAAAAGCATCACAGACACAAGTATCCAAGAGAGTCAAATTAAGCAAGGCTCCATGAGCTGGGCTACAGACTCGATAAAAAAAGGGAGAAACAAGTCCTAAGGACCTCCCGGCTCTCGCCGGAACCTTGCGGCTACAAGGGCGGCCATATCCTCGACTTCAGCCCTGGCAGCTTCCTCCCGCTCCGCGGCTGGGCCCTCTCTCGCTGGCTCCAGCAAGAAAGAGGGGTCGCGGCTCTTGAAGCATGCCAGCACATGCGAGGCAACCTCTAAAGCTAAGCCGCGGCCCTCGGCTTCAAGCTCACTGGCGACCACCGAGTCGAGTCTGTCCAGCTTGGCGCCGATCGACTCCAATGCAGGGATCACCTCTGCCACCTTCAATGCGGGAGTCGCGGCCCTCACCGGACTGAAGCCAAGAGGGATCAGGGTGGACCCCACTCGATCCACGAAGCTTGAGACCGCAAGGGCCTCGGAGGACCGTAAGGCTGAGAGCTCCTCCACCTCGCGGCGGGTCGCCTGCAGAGCCTCCAGGTTCCTCTCGGAGAATTCCTTCTCCTTGGCCGCCAGGGAACTCTCCCGAAGGTGGAGAGTCTCGGCTAGCCGCTCCAACTCAGCGGCCTTGAAGCCAGGAGTCAACTCCTGGTCCAAGACCGCCCGGCGATCATGGGAGACCTGTTCCTCCCTCAGATCAAGGTCTGCCTTCAGAATCTCCAGCTCCTCCATCCGAGCTCGGAGGTCATCCTTGCCCGCGGCCAGCTGCGCGGCGACCCTCTCTGCCTCAGCTGCCACGGAACGCTCCCGCTCCTCAACGGCGAGTTCGCGGCGCTTCAACCGCTGCCGTATTTCCACAGCAGCAGAGAGGCTCTCTTCGGCCCGGGCGTGTGCCTCCAGGGCCTCCCTGTTGATCCGCCGCGACTGGGTGTCCATGCGGTCAACAGCCCGCTTCATCCGGTCGACGAGCGCTTCCCTGAAGTCGAGCAACTCCCGCCTGGAGTCGAGCTCGCTCTTAACCTTCGCGGTCCTCTCCCGCAAAAGGTTCCCCCAGATGAGGAGGCGGTCCCGTTCAACCGTATACTCCTCCCGCTCGCGCCCTAGCGCAGCCAAGACCTGCCGGACGCTCGACTCGGCAAGCGCGAAGGTGTCCGCCAGAGGCAATGGAGCAACAGAGGCTGGGGAAGCCCCTCCAACCTCCTCCATTACCTCGTCCTCAGGAAGAGCCGACGTACCAGCAGCCGAGACGAGACGCCGATCAGGAGAAGCTGGCTCCGCGGCTCTGGCAGCCAGGCTAGCCGGGCTCTTTTCAGCTTCTGGCTCCTTGACCTGAGGAGAGGGACGAGCCGGGGAAGGCGGTGCTGGAGAAGAAGCCAGGCCGCCTAGTGCAGGATCAACCTGTGCTGGCTCGGGGGCCGAGGTGGCTGTCTCGGCAGGAAGAGACGACGCCGCCGCGGAGTCCGGGCACACCGGAACAGGAGAAGTCCGCGCTGACCTGGGGGCCGCGGCAGTTGCCCCTGGCCCCGAGCGCATCGGCACAGATTCCCCGCAAGACGGGGAAGGCCGAGAAGCGCGGACACTCCAGCGGGCTCTGAACCCCGACTTCCGAGCCGGGGTAGGATTTCCAGGGCCCGCTACCGTCTCCGACGGCCGCTCCGCAGTCGCTTGGACTGGCGGAACAGGGGACGCCCCAGAGGCTTCCCCCAGCGCATCAGCCCGGGGCCTCTTCGAGTCGCCACCGGAGGGAGTGTCAGGCACCCCAGAATCCCGACTTGGCACCAACGCCGTTGCTGGAGGAGATCGAGCGCGTTTCTTCTCTGGCAG
Organism: Neostapfia colusana; assembly: GCA_030760725.1. Taxonomy (NCBI): domain Eukaryota; kingdom Viridiplantae; phylum Streptophyta; class Magnoliopsida; order Poales; family Poaceae; genus Neostapfia; species Neostapfia colusana. Next base: position 16,552,949 of record JASWHV010000014.1, on the reverse strand, counting down.
CGGGTTGGAAGCCATGGCAAGGGAGAACTCAAAGGCAAGAGAGCAAAAGCACAAGAGTCCGAGAAGAAATGCAGAGAAGTGCGAAGGGAAGCTGCAATGTGGGTAAGACCCCCTCTAAAAAGCTTTCCGGTGCAGTTCCAAGCGATTCGGAACTCTTCGAATACCCCGCACCCGCAACCGCTTCGGTTCCTAGACCGAGTGCCGATGACGGGTGGGCCCAAGCCGCTTAACTAAAGCGGTGGGGTCAAGGAGTCAGTCTCCTGAGAAGATGAGCCGGCAAGGCACTTCGGCGGTTCCCGAAGAAAGCGCCGCAACGTGCAGAAGTGACAGCCTTGGGAACCGCCGGAGTAAAAGCAATCATCAAGTGAGCGCACGCTCTCACGATCCCGTGGCCGTTCGTGCTCCGGCAGCGGTCAATTCGGGACTTAGAGAAAGTGCGCGGATCGGAAGAGACGGGGGTCCCACCTCGGGCTCGCTATCTCCCCCGAGATGGGCCTGGGGGCCACTGTCGGTACCTGAGATATGGGGTACCCCCGCGCACAGGGTAAAATGCCTAAGGTACTCGCCCTTCTCCGCAGAGAGAGCTCCGAAGGCGCCACGCGTCCGGCGGGGCCGGACCTCCCTCTCCTCAGAGGAGAGCTCCGGGCCCGCCACGTGGCATACAGAAGCCGGACCTCCCCCTCCGCAGGAGAGAGGTCCGAAGACGCCACGCGTCCTGCGGGGCCGGACCTCCCTCTCCGCAGAGGAGAGCTCCGGGCCCGCCACGTGGCATACAGAAGCCGGACCTCCCCCTCCGCGGGGAGAGGTCCGGAGGCTCCACGTGCCCCGCAGGCCGGACCCTTCTCTCCTCAGAGAAGGGCTCCGGACCCGCCACGTGGCCAGAAGAACGGTGCTGCCCGCCCCCGAGCGGTAGGCAGCAGGCGTAAAGGCGCCCCACACCTTGCCCGTACAAGGTATTCAAGACGCGGAAACACGGAGCACGCGTCTGTCAGGTGCCGTTGCGCCCAGTCGCATCACAGACTGGCGCGCGGTGTCAGAACCTGCCAGCTAATAAACGCTGCGACAAGACATCCCATGCCGCCTGCGCCGCCATCAACCACTACGACTAGCGTGCGGCATGGGCAGGGCGGCAAGATGAAGACTCAGAAGCCTTCGACCAGAGGCAACTACCGGTGTAACTACAGATACGGTAGATAATAGACAATCTTCCCGGGACCACCTGTCGGGTCCCGGCACCCCTTGTAAGCCACCCGAGTCTTGTACTATAAAAGGCTCGGGTAGGCGTCGATAGCAAGGGTTCGCATTTTGAACTCATACGCTAGCCATACACTCTCAAGCTGTAACTCACCCCCAAGCTCAGGCCCCCGGCCCTGAGCAGCAAGCAATACAGCGAGCTCCATAGCTCGCCGTGGACGTAGGGTTTTACGCTCCGGCGGCCTGAACCACGTAAAACTCTCCATGTCAAGCTCTCACTAACTCGTCCATCTGCGCAAGCTCTCCGCTAGGAACTAGCCCCTCCGAAAAAAGAACCTCCGCGGGCTGCCCAGTGCAGGCCCGGGGGAAGTGTCGACCGAACACTTCGACAATCGTACATCTAGCTCCCTCTCTCCCGCGCTCATCCATAGTCAGCATTTGCTATCCTACCGAGGGTGGCTGCGCTTGAGGCACCTGCCGATGGCCAAGTGAGTCTCTCGGGCCTCCCCCAGTCAAGTGTTGCGGTGCCAGTTGGTCACCTCCAGGAAAGGCCTGCGTTGTGCATGGGGGGTCCAGGGTGCGTATCCCGCTTAGCCGGCTCCGTGCCCAAAGCATGCGCATCCTGCCCTCCGGAGGTCCAGGGGAGTACAGCCACTTTGCCTGGTCATGAACCCAAAGCCTGTGCACTCTGCTTCCCCGGCGCACGGCCCGGTACTAGGGATCGGACGGTCGTACCCGGACCTCAGAGGGAGCCGGAGCTCCGGCGCCTCGCGCACAGAATTGCCCAAGCCCCGTATAACGGATCAGGATCGTAAGCCAAATAAGACTAGGAGACGGGAGGGGAGGACCCCCCGAGGAGAATTACGTTTCCTCTGCCTGTGTGCAGGACCTCCAGGTTACAGCAACGGGGACTGCACGAAGCGGGGGGAAAGGAGCTCCCAACTACTCCGGCATAGGACTGGAAGGACCGGGTCCTGCCCCTTCAGCAGGGGCGAGGCCCAAGGGCCCCACGTGTCCACCGGGCCCGGAGCTCCCGCCTCCCCTGAGGGGGCTCCGGACTCGCCACGTGGCAGGCGGAAACCGGACCTCCCCCTCGGCGGGGGGGCTCCGAAAGCCCCACGTGTCCAGCAGGGCCAGAGCTCCCGCCTCCTCAGGCTCCGGACCCACCACGTGGCCGGCAGATCTGGACCTCCCCATAGGGCGAGATCCGGAGACCCCCGGGGGCCCCTAATACAGTTAGGACCTGGGGGAAGGTGTCTGTGCAGAGCTCCGAGATTGGTGAAGGCCTCTGGGTACCTTGCGGAGCTAAGGACTCGGTCAGGCAAAACCAAGAAGGAGAGAAAAGGCATCACAGGCACAAACATTCAAGAGAGTCTATTTATTCGGGGCTCCATGAGCTGGACTACAGACTCGATAAAAAGGGAGAAGCAAGTCCTAGGGTCCTCCCGGTTCACGCCGGAACCTAGCGGCTACAAGGGTGGCCACGTCCCCGACTTCAGTCCTGGCAGTCTCCTCCCGCTCCGCGGCAGGGCCCTCTCTCGCTGGCTCCAGGGAGAAAGAAGGGTCCCGGCTCCTGAAGCATGCCAGCACATGTGTGGCGACCTCTAGGGCCAGACCTCGTCCCTCGGCCTCAAGCTCGTTGGCGACCACCGAGTCTAGCCTGTCCAGCTTGGCGCTGATCGACTCCAGCGCGGGGATCACCTCCGCCACCTTCAACACAGGAGCCGCTGCCCTCACCAGACTGAAGCCAAGAGGGATCAGGGCGGACCCTGCCCAGTTAACGAAGCTTGAGACCGCATGCGCCTTGGAGGACCGCAAGGCCGAGAGCTCCTCCACCTCACGGCGGGCTGCCTGCAGGGCCTCTTGGATTCTCTCGGAGAATTCTTTCTCCTTGGCCGCCAGGGAGCTTTCCCGAAGGCGGAGAGTCTTGGCGAGTCGCTCCAACTCAGAAGCCCTGAAGTCGGCAGCCAACTCCCGATCCAGGACCGCCTGGCGTTCGCGGGAGACCTGTTCCTCCCTCATGACAAGGTCTGCCTTCTGAGCCTCTAGCTCCTCAGTCCGAGCTCGCAGGTCATCCTCGCCCGCCGCCAGCTGCGCAGCGACCCTCTCCGCCTCGGCTGCCGTGGAACGCTCCCGGTCCTCAACGGCGAGTTTACGGTGCTCCAACAGCTGCCGTATCTCCTCCGCGGCAGAGAGGCTCTTCTCGGCCCGAGCGTGTGACTCAAGGGCCTCCCTGTTGATCCGCCGCGTTTCGGCATCCAGACGGTCAACAGACCGCTTCAGCCGGTCGAGGAGCACTTCCCTGAAGTCAAGCAACTCCTTCCTGGAGTCGAGTTCGCCCTTGACCTTCGCGGTCCGCTCCCGCAAAAGGTTCCCCCAGGTGAGGAGGCGATTCCTTTCAACCGTATGCTCCTCCCGCTCGCGACCGAGTGCGGCCAAGACCTGCCGGACGCTCGTTTCGGCAAGCGCGAAGGCATCCCCCAGGGGCAGTGGGGCAGCAGAGGCCGGGGCAGCACCCCCGACCTCCTCCATCACCTCATCCTCAAGAGGAATCGATGCACCAGCGACCGAGACGAGACGCCGGTCAGGAGAAGCTGGCGCCGGGGCTCCGGCAGCCGAACCTGCCGGACTCTCTCTAGCTTCTGGCTTCTTGACCTGTGGGGAGGGACGAGCCGGGGAAGTCGGCGCTGAAATAGAGGCCGGGCCACCTGGTGCAGGGTCGGCCTGCGCTGGTCTGGGGGCCGCGGCGGCCGTCTCGGCAGGAAGAGATGACACCGCCGCAGGATCCGGGCACACCGGAACAGGAGAAACTCGCGCTGACTTGGGGGCCGCGGCAGCTGTCCCGGTTTCCGAGCGCAACGGCGCAGACTCCCCGCCAGTCGGGGATGGCCGGGAAGCGCGAACACTCCAGCGGGCTCTGAACCCCGACTTCCGAGCCGGGGTAGGACTCCCAGAGCCCGCCGTCGTCACTGACGGGCGCTCCGCAGTCGCTTGAACTGGCGGAGCAGGGGACGCGCCAGAAGCTCCCCTCAACGCATCAGCCCGGGGCCTCTTTGTGTCGCCACCGGAAGGAGTGCCATCTCCAGAAACAGGAGATGCAGGCACTCCAGATCCCCGACTTGGCACAGACACCGCCACTGGAGGAGATCGAGCGTGCTTCTTCTCTGGTGGCGGGTTGGAGGCCATGACGAGGGAGGACTCAAAGGCAAGAAGACAAAGGCACAAGAGTCCAAGAGAAAGCGCTGGGAAGTGCGAAGGGAAGCCGCAATGTGGGTAAGATCCCCTCTTAAAACTTCCCAGGTGCAATTCCAAGCGATTCGAAACTCTTCGAATACGCCGCATCGGCAACCGCTTGGCTCCAAGACCGAGCGCCAATGACAGGTGGACCCAAGCCGCCCAGCTGAAGCGGTGGGTCAAGGAGTCAGTCTCCTAAGAAGACGAGCCAGCAAGGCACTCCGACGGTTCCCGAAGAAAGCGCCGCAACGTGCAGAAGTGGCAGTCTTGGAAACCGCCGCAGTAAAAGCAACCATCAAGTGGGCGCACGCTCCCACGATCCCGCGACTGATCGTGCTCCGGCAGCGGTCAATGCAGGACTTAGAAAAAGTGCGCGGATCAGAAGAGACGGAGGTCCCACCTCGTGCTCGCCATCTCCCCCGAGATGGGCCCGGGGGCCACTGTCGAGACCCGCGATATGGGGTACCCCCGCGCACAGGAGAAAATGCCTAAGGAACTCCCCTTCTCCGCAGGGAGAGCTCCGAAGGCGCCACACGTCCGGCGGGGCCGGACCTCCCTCTCCTCAGAGGAAAGCTCCAGGCCTGCCACGTGGCATACAGAAGCCGGACCTCCCCCCTCCGCGGGAGAGAGGTCCGAAGGCGCCACGTGCCCAGCGGGGCTGGATCTCCCTCTCCTCAGAGGAGAGCTCCGGGCCCGCCACGTGGCCGACAGAAGCCGGACCTCCCCCTCCGGAGGAGAGATCCGAAGGCTCCACGTGCCCCGCGGGGCCGGACCCTCTCTCCTCTGAGGAGGGCTCCGGGCCCGCCACGTGTCCAGCAGAAGAGCGCTGCCTGCCCCCGAGCGGTAGGCAGCGTGCGTAAAGACGCCCCATACCTTGCCCATACAAGGTATTCAAGGCCCGCGCCTTCCCAAGACGCGGAGCACGCCTCTGTCAGGTGCCGTTGCGCCCAGTCGCATCACAGACTGGCGCGCGGTGTCAGAGTCTGCCAGCCAATAAACGCAGCGACAAGACATCCCATGCCGCTCCCGCCATCATCAACCACTACGGCTAGCATGCCGCATGGGCAGGGCGGCAAGACGAAGACTCAGAAGCCTTCGCCAGAGACAACTACCAACATAACTGCGGATACGATAGTCTGCAGGCAATCTCCCCGGGACCACCTGTCGGGTCTCAGGCCCCCCTTGTAAGCCACACGAGCCTTGGGCTATAAAAGGCTCGGGTAGGCAACGTTAGCAAGGGTTCGCACTCTAGCCATTCGCACCCAAGGTGTAACTCACCCCCAAGCTCAGGACTCCGGTTCTGAGCAACAAGCAATACAGCGAGCTCCTCAGCTCGCCGTGGACGTAGGGTTTTACGCTCCGGCGGCCTGAACCACGTAAAACTCGCCGTGTCAAGCTTCTCCTTAATTCGTCCATACGCTTAAGCTCTCCGCAAGTGACTAGCCCCTCCGAAAAAGAACCTCCGCGGGCTGCCCAGTGCAGGTCCGGGGGAAGTGTCGACCGCACACTTTGACAACTGTTGAGTCATGGCAACGAGATTGGTCTCGGTGTGAGACAAGATTGAATGGTAACGAATACGAGATGGTATTCGTGATATGGTAGCGAATACAAGATGGTATTTGTGAGATGGTAGCAAATACGAGAAGATATTCGTGAGCAAAGATAAAGTTGATTAATGTCTGGTTGAGACATGGACAGTGATGAAACATAATGGAGGTATGTTGGTATTTTAATACATGTTGGGATTACATTCAGTTAAAGTTAAGCTGCTGTTTTATCATAGTTTTGAGAAATAACTTTGCTTTCTGCAATGAGCCTTTTTATACCTTCCTTGTTGTGAGCTACATATCATATTTTCCCGCACTTGCTAAGTACATTATTGTACTCAAACTTGTATTATTACTTCATCATCAGTAACAGGAGAGGAATACTATGAAGACCAAGTGGAGGCTTAGGCGTGTAATCTGTCCTCAACCTTGTCTGTCGGGATGGAGTTGAGATGGAGCTGCTACTGCTGCTTAGTTTACTTCTGCACTAGTTAGAAGACTTCCACTGCTTAATTAAGACTTCCGCTGTTAGCAAGTCCAAGACTCATGAGACATTGTAATAAACCATGTTATTCGTGGTAATATATATATTCTGAATTCAGTTTGTGGATGATATATATATGTGTGATGAACATCCTGGGAAAACATATGCATCAGTTCTCGGTTCCGTGGTTTTCCACACAATTGAGGGCGTCACAGTGACATGTAGTACTAAAAAGTAGTTTGGTCCCCAACTTAGCCCGTAAACATCTCCAAAAGTGGCTAAGAAATTTAGTGTCACGATCTAAAACAATTGTATTTGGCACACCATGCAAAAGAATAATTTCACGAATGAACAAATCAGCAACATTAGTAGCATCCTCACTTTTATGACATGGTATAAAGTGTGTCATTTTCGAAAATCTATCCACGACAAGAAATATGCTATCCCTCCCCTTCTTTGTTCGAGATAACCCTAAAACAAAGTCCATGGAGATGTCCTCCCGTGGAACATTAGGTACAGGCAAAGGAGTATATAAACCATGAGGATTGAGTCATGACTTAACTTTTTGACATGTAGTACAGCGAGCAACAAAACGCTCAACATCTCATCTCATCTTTGGCTAAAATAAATGTGTAGCAAGTATGTCCTCCATTTTCTTCACGCCAAAGTGTCCCATTAATCATCCTCCATGTGCCTCCTGCAACAACAAAAGACGAACGGAGCTAGCTGGAATGCATAGCTTGTTAGCACGAAACACAATTCCATCATTACAGGCGAACTTGTTCCATGTTCTTCCTTCCTTACAATTCTGTATTACATCTTTAAATTCAGCATCATGCAAATATTGATCTTTGATGGTCTCCAAACCAAATATTTTAAAGTCAAGTTGTGAAAGCATAGTATAACGTCGAGACAATGCATCAGCAATAACATTTTCTTTACCCTTCTTGTGTTTAATGATATAAGGGAAAGTCTCAATGAATTCAACCCATTTGGCATGTCTACAGTTCAGTTTTGCTTGACTTTTAATGTGTTTTAAAGATTCATGATCAGAATATATAACAAATTCTTTGGACCATAAATAATGTTGCCATGTTTCTAAAGTCCGAACAAGAGCATATAATTTCTTATCATAAGTAGAATAATTCAGACTAGGCCCACTCAATTTTTCAAAAAAATATGCCACAGGTTTACCATCTTGTAATAACACACCTCCTAATCCAATTCTAATAGCATCACATTCAAGTTCAAAAGTCTTATTAAAATCAAGAAGCTGGAGTAAAGGAGCATGTGTCAACTTATCATTCAATACTGTGAAGGCTTCTTCCCGTGTGATACCCCAAACAAAAGGCACATCCTTCTTTGTAAGCTCATTGAGAGGTGCAGCAATGGTACTGAAATCTCTCACAAAACGCCTGTAAAAACCAGCGAGACCAAGAAAACTCCTCACTTATGTGACCGTTTTGGGCTGCGGCCAACTCTCAATTGCTTCAACCTTAGCTTTATCAACTTGAATTCCCTGTGGAGTAATAACATAGCCAAGAAGGATACTCGATCAGTGCAAAAGGTGCACTTCTCAAGGTTACCAAACAAACGTACATCACATAGAGCAATGAAAACAGCACGTAAATGTTCTAAATGTTCCTTCAAAGTTCGACTATAAATCAGTATATCATCAAAATAGACTACCACAAATCGTCCAATGAAAGCACGTAAAACTTTGTTCATTAATCTCATGAATGTGCTAGGTGCATTAGTTAACCCAAAAGGCATGACTAACCACTCATATAAGCCAAACTTAGTTTTAAATGTTATTTTCCATTTATCTTCCAATTTCATACGAATTTGATGGTATCCACTATGCAAATCAACTTTGGAGAATATGGTAGAGCCACTTAATTTATCAAGCATATCATCGAGCCTAGGAATAGGATGACGATATCGAATAGTAATATTATTAATGGCTCTACAATCAACGCACATACGAGATGTACCATCCTTTTTTGGTACTAGTATAACAGGAACAGCATAAGGACTATGGGATTCACGTATATAACCTTTGTTGAGTAGCTCCTGAACTTGACGCATAATCTCCTTCGTCTCATCAGGATTGGTACGGTATGGCGCACGATTGGGCAGCAAGACACCGGGAATTAAGTCAATCTGATGCTCAATCCCGCGAATAGGTGGTAATCCCGGTGGCACCTCTTGTGGAAAGATATCAGCGAACTCCTGCAAAATGTTAGTGACAGCAGGAGGCAAAGAAGGAGGCACGTCCTCGAATGAAAATAATGCCTCTTTACACACAAAAGCATAGCAAACAGATTTGCTAAAATCCAGATCAGTAATATCAGATTTGGCGGCAAGTAAACAATCACTTTTCAATTTTATTTCAGAGGCAACACTTGATGATGGTTTGTTACTAGGCTTACGTGTCGCTTAAATTCTTTTGCCACAATCTGATTTTCGCTCTTATTTTGTTCCTGCTTTGCCTTACTAGCGCTAGTAAGATCATCTTTCAAAATATGTTCTGGAGACATAGGAAGCAGAAATATTTTTATCCTTATGAACAAGAGTATACGGATTTTTTGTGCCATGGTGTGTACAGAATTTTTTTGAAATTGCCATGGTCTACCAAGTAAAAGGGAGCATGCTTGCATGGGTACCACATCACAATCAACATAATCCGCATATGTAGCGATACTAAAATGTACACGAACAGTACGTGTTGCTTTAACCTTGCCGCTGTTGTTGAACCATTGTATGTACTAAGGATGAGGATGTGTTATGGTGGTAAGAGACAACTTCTCCACCATGTCCATACTAGCTAAGTTGTTGCAACTCCCACCACCGATGATGATGCAGACACACTGTTCCTTAACAACTCCCTTTGTATGGAACAAATTGTGCCTCTGATTTTGCTCAGCATGTGTTACCTGCACACTTAAAACACGTGGAGCAACTAAACTTTCATACCTCTCAGCGTCTTCAGCAGCCATGTATTGTGTCTCTTGTTCAGAATCAGCGCCACCCTGTTCTTGACTTGCAATAAGAGCCAAAGTCTCCTCATCATAGTCACTAGCAGACTCATACCCACCATCCTCAGCAACCATCATCACACGCTTGGATGGGCATTGGCTCGCATAGTGACCTCCACCCCTGCAATGATGACATAAAATATCATGTGTTTGCCTGGTTGATGCCATGGATGAAGAAGAGCTCCGTGCGGGACGTGAAGGTGTGCTCTTGGCATATGGTGGTGGTGGTGCCTGTTTTCTTGTATCACGGTTGGAGTTGGTGTCTGAAGTAAGCAGTGGTGCAGTAGGACGTGTGGAAGTAGAAGATGCACATGGTGTCCATGATAAAGATCAACCGTTTTGATTGTAGGTGTGTGGACGACCGGGATGTTGTACGTAGTTCTGATGTGAAGCAATCTCATCCTCGTACTCGCCATCGTAGTCATCGTACTGATCAACAGTAGTAGCAGGATTCGCAGAAGCAGCAGCAGTAGCAACGACACCAGAATGTTGGCCTTGGTCGAGAGGCACACGCTGTGCGCGTCCCATTTGATTTGGAAGGCGTTGTTGTTGTTGTTGCTGCCGAGGTGCGACACTTGCAGCTGGTGGTGGTGGTAGACGCGCGAGCACTTCATTAAACTTAGACTCCAGCTTGGTGTCGAATGTCTTCTCAAAGCTTCTCCATGGCCTCTCCAAATCTGTTTAGCATATCTTGCACCTGTTCACCCATCATTTGTTGAAATTTATCATGTAGCTCCTTGTTCGACATGTTCTCCCAGTCCAGCTCGCCAGCTTGTGATTCTGTCATGGTTAGCAGAAATAGAAACACACAAGAATATGGTCCTACTGACTACTAATAGGATGTGATGTGGTGGAAAGTCATAAGTCCATCAAGCAAATCACAAATTCTTACCCGTTCTTACCAACCAGCAGTTAGTGATCGGCAACAGTTGTAGTCAAACTCTCAAAGCTTGGATAAATCGATTGCTAGGTGGTGTCAAACGCACGATGTAGATGTATGTGGAGCTGGGAAGGCTTCAATTATGGTAGCAAAAATATCAGCAATAATCATATCAGAGATGCAAAGTTGAATAAACGGTCAACGACGGTACTGTGCTAGTCCTAGGCTAGACCATACTAGAGGCGCGAGCCTAGACATAAAGGAATTCATACCAGTAACACAATAGACTATAATAGCAGCAACTGAAGCTCACTTTTTTTGTACTTTTCCTCTCGTTTTATTTTTTTTTCTTTCTTTTTTCTTTCTTTCTTTCTTTCTTTCTTTCTTTCTTTCTTTCTTTCTTTCTTTCTTTTCTATTTTTTCTTTTTCCTTACAAAGGCCCACAGTTCTAAAGGATTACACAGGGATCAGATGATAAGCTACCAAATACCACAGATAACACACTTATTTTCGCAGGTTCCTTACAGGTCTTGTAGATATTGCTTTCCCAAAGAAAAAGATACATAGGAGATCTTGAAATCTCTTTGGTGATTGCGATGCGCACAGACGGAATTTTCAGCAAGGTTAGATCTATTGGAAAGATGGTGAGATAATCATTCTAGATTATGCTTACACTTTCCAAATGGACAACGGACGAAGAAGTTATGACCTTTTTCTTCCAAAAACCAAAAAGATACTCAAAATCAGATCTGATCTGATTATTTCCTCTTTTGGAGATGCAAATTAGAAAGTGAATATCTCTCTAATTTCGTGATGGTGGTGATGATGGTGTTTTTTATGAAGATCAAACGTGAAAGGAACTCGAAACTTTAAAGGACTAAACACTAAGACCAACAACTTGACACGACGATGCAACCAACTATTCAACAAAGCAAAAAAAACTGAAAAGAAAATTGCGAAAGGCACAGATTGGTTCGGATATGATGAACTAACCCTAATTTTTGTTGGCTTTTTCATGGACTGTAGGTATGAAGGAACATATGTGATATAGACTACGAAAATCTGGTAAAATTTCACCGAGCAACCTGGAAATCTGGTACCACTTGATAGAGACGAAGGTGCCCCGTCTTTCGATGAGATGGTAACTATCGTTTTTGGTGGAGTAGACTTTGACGATCCGACTACGAACGTGTGAAGACGTCACGCCTTAGCAATCGCTAAACAAACTCCAAGAGGTTATTGACCACGTCGGAGCACGATCAACCTGACCACGAGGGTCTATTTCCTACAGTCAAACGAAGAACATGCAAGAAACTGGGGTTGCAATCTGGATATTGCGAATTCAAGAAGAAAACTTTATTGATGAAAGTGGGGTTCTAAAACGTCCTGGTCTGATCGATGGACACAAACGAGGTACGCGAGTTGCAGGTGTGGTAAACTTTAATCTAAACAAAACCCGCCCTCTCAAGAAGCTCTTGGCCTACTTAAATAGGGGAGGGAAGAGAGAAATTCGTCCAGCAACAAAGGTAGGACGTGATCTCCCTTATTCTCTTCCTTTTATTGAGATAGACTACCTTTTAATAGAGAAAAAAAGAGGAAAATCCATCCAGCAGCAAGGCAGGATATGATTTCTTCTATTTCTTTCCTCATTATAGCACTTCTATCTTTAAATGGGGGAAGAAAGAGGGAAAATTTATCCAGCAGTAAAGTTGGACAAGATTTCCCTTATTCCTTTCCTTATTTGTCTAAATCTCTCTTTATTACATGGCACCAGCATCAAGATTTGGTGCACAGTACCCTATTCATCTACTTGACTTTATTCTGGTCCACCAGCTTATATATTTTGTCTATGTCCTTGTATGCCATCAAGGTGGCTTCAAAGTGATGAAAACTCCACTAGAAACTCCGTTCTGGTTCCCTTCTCACGCGCCTTCATCTCCCTGCTTGATGATACTCCCATGTTCATTCCTCTTGTCCACGCTAGACCCTTCATTTGTAAGAAACATAAATGTATACAATTTAGGCAGCATCATATTTCAAAAATATTAGAAACATTACCAAGAAATGAAAATACCTGATAATTTAACTGGCGTGCACGAGATCTAGTAATTGGTCTCATATGCGTGGTAGCAGAGGCTATGGGTGTAACTGTGGTAGTGATGTCCTCATCAGGTCCTAACTTAGTGAGTTTTTTCGACTTTCCCGTCGGTTTGGACCCAGATGGCCATCCGCGTATGCAAAATCATCCAGTTGCACCATCCAAACGTGTATTCTGTCAAGGTCCCATCCGGCGCCCTGGGTCCTGAGTTCATGAGTTTTCCCGACTTTTCCTAATTCGACCATGGCCATCAACGCATGCAAAACCATCAGATTCCACTGTCCGGATGTGTATTCCGAAAAAGCACTGTCCGGCCGCCCGGGACGCGAGTTCGTAAGTTTTAGCGACATTCCGGACTTTCCCGATTTTGACCCAAATGGCCATCCGCAAAAAAACTATCAAGCTCCACCGTCTGGACGTGTATGCCGTCAAGGTCTCTTCCGGCCTTGTGGGACCCGAGTTTGTGAGTTTTACCAACTTTCCCGACTTCGACCCAGATGTCCATCCGCGCAATCAAAACCATCAAGTTGCACTGTCCGGACATGTATTCTATCAAGGTCCCGTCTGGCCGCTGGGGACCCGACTTTGTGAGTTTTGCCGACCTTCATGACTTTCCCGATTTGGACCCAGATGGCCATCCGCGCATGCAAAACCATCAAGTTGCACCTTCCGGACGTGTATTCTGTCAAAGTCCCGTCCGGCCGCTGGGGACCCAAGTTCGTGAATTTTACTAACTTTCCCGATTTCGACCCAGATGGCCATTCGCGCATGCAAAACCATCCAGCTGCACCATCCGAATGTGTATTCCATCATGGTTCCGTCTGGCATCCCGGGACCCAAGTTCGTGAGTTTTCTCGACTTTCCCAATTTTGACCCAGATGGCCATCCGCGCATGCAAAACCATCAAGTTGCACCTTCTGAACGTGTATTCCGTCGAGGTCCTGTCCGGCCTCCCAGGACCCATGTTCGTGAGTTTTATAGACTTTCATGATTTAGAACCAGACTGCCATCCACGCATGCAAAACCATCAAGTCGCAGCGTCCGGACGTGTATTTCGTCCAAGTCCTGTCCGGCCACCCAGGACCCAAGTTCGTGAGTTTTACCGACTTTTCCGATTTTCTCGATTTCGTCCAAGACGGCCATCCGTGCCTGCAAAACCATCAAGTTGCACCTCCCGGACATGTATTCCTTCAAGGTCCCATCCTTCTGCCCGGGACCCAAGTTCATTAGTTTACCCGACTTTCCCAATTTCGATCCAGATGGCCATCTACGCATGCAAAACCATCAAGTTACACCGTCCGGACGTGTATTCCTTCAAGGCCCCGTCCGGCCACCCTGGACTCGTGTTCGTGAGTTTTACCGACTCTCCTGACTTTCTCGATTTTGACCCAGATGGCATCCGTGCATGCAAAACCATCAAGTTGCATCGTCCGGACGTGTATTCCATTAAGGTTCCGTCTGGCCGCCCAGGACTCGAGTTCGTGAGTTTTACTGGCTTTCCTGATTTTGACCCAGATGACCATCCGCGCATGCAAAACCATCCAGTTGCACCATCCAAACATGTATTCCGTCAAGGTCCCATATGACGTCCCGGGAGCCGAGTTCATGAGTTTTCCCGACTTTTCCAATTTCAACCCAGATGGCCATCAACGCATGCAAAACCATCAAGTTTAACCGTCCGGATGTTTATTCTGTCAAGGCCCACTCCGGCCACCCGGGACTCGAGATCATGAGTTTTACCGACTTAACATATTTCAAACCAGATCGCCATCCGCGCATGCAAAACCCTCAAGTTGCACCTTCTGGACGTGTATTACTTCAAGGTCCCGTTTGGCCGCCCAGGCCTCAAGTTTGTGAGTTTTACCGACTTCCCAAATTCAACCTAGATGGCCATACGCGCATGCAAAACCATTAAGTTGCACCATGCAGACGTGTATTCCGTCAAGGTCCCGTCCGGCTGCCCGGGACCCGAGTTCGTGAGTTTTACCGACATTCCCAATTTCGACCAAGATGGCCATTCGCGCATGCAAAACCTTAGAGTTGCACCGTCCGAACGTGTATTCCGTCAAGATCCCATCCGGCCGCCTGGGACAAGAGTATGTGCATTTTACCGACTTTCCCGACTTTCTTGTTTTCGACCCAGATGGCCATCAGCGAATGCAAAACGATCCAGTTGCACCATCCGAACGTGTATTCCATCAAGGTCCCGTCCGGCGTCCTAGGACCCGAGTTTGTGAGTTTTCCCGATATTCCCGATTTTGACCCACATGGCCATCCTCGTATGCAAAACCATCAAGTTGCACCGTTCGGACTTGTATTCCATCAAGGTCCCGTCCAGCCGCCCAGGACTCGAGTTCGTGAGTATTACTGACTGTTCCAGTTTTGACCCAACTGGCCATCCGCGCAAGCAAACCATCATGTTGCACCGTCCGGACGTGTACTCCGTCAAGGTCCCGTACGGTCGCTCCAGGATCCAAGTTAGTGAGTTCTTCTGACTTTCCCGACTTTTTTCGATTTTGACCCAGATGGCCATCCGCGTATGCAAAACCATCCAGTTGCACCATCCGAACGGGTATTCTGTCAAGGTCCCATCCGGCACCCCGGGACCCGAGTTCATCAGTTTTACCTACTTTCCCAAATTCGACCCAGATGGCCATCCACTAATGCAAAACCATCAAATTTCACCGTCCAGACGTGTATTCCGAAAAGACCTCCTTCCGGCCACCGGGGACGTGAGTTCGTGAGTTTTAGCGACATTCCCGACTTTCCAGATTTTGACCCAAATGGCCATCCGCGAAAAACCATCGAGCTGCACCATCCGGACGTGTATGCCATCAAGGTCTTTTCCGTCCTCCAGGGATCTGAGTTCGTGAGTTTTACCGACTTTGTTGACTTTCTCGATTTCAACCCAGATGGTCATCCGCGCAATCAAGACCAACAAATTGCACCATCTAGACGTGTATTCCTTCAAGGTACGTTTGGCCGCCTGGGGCCCGAGTTTGTGAGTTTTACCGACTTCCCCAAATTCAACCCAGATGGAAACCATCAAATTCCACCGTCCGGACGTGTATTCAAAAAAGGCCCCTTCTGGGCCGCCCGGGACGCAAATTCGTGAGTTTTAGCAACATTCCCGACTTTCCCGATTTTGACCCCAATGGTAATCCGTGAAAAAACCATCAAGCTGCACCGTCCGGACGTGTATGATGTCAAGGTCTCTTCTGGCATCCGGGACACGAGTTCATGAGTTTTACCGACTTTCCCGACTTTCTTGATTTCGACCCAGATGTCCATCCACGCAATCAAAACCATCAAGTTGCACTGCCCGGACGTGTATTCCGTTAAGGTTTCGTCTGGCCGCCCAGGACTCGAGTTTGTGAGTTTTACCAACTTTCCCGATTTTGACCTAGATGGCTATCCGCGCATACAAAACCATCTATTTGCACCATCCAAACATGTATTCCGTCAAGGTCCCATATGGCGTCCTGGGACTCGAGTTCATGAGTTTTCCCAACTTTTCCAATTTTAACCCAGATGGCCATCGACGCATGCAAAACCAATAAGTTGAACCGTCCGGACGTGTATTCCGTCAAGGTCCCATCTGGCCACCCGGGACTCGAGATCGTGAGTTTTACCGACTTTCCCGATTTTGACCCAGATCGCCATCCGCGCATGCAAAACCATCAAGTTGCACGATCTGGACGTGTATTTCGTCAAGGTCCCGTTTGGCCGCCGGGGGCCCGAGTTTGTGAGTTTTACCGACTTTCCCAAATTCAGCCCAGATGGCCATACGCGCATGCAAAATATTAAGTTGCACCATCTAAACGTGTATTCCGTCAAGGTCCCATCGGACCGCCGGGAGCCGAGTTCGTGAGTTTTACCAACTTTCCCAATTTCGACCAAGATGGCCATTCGCGCATGCAAAACCTTCAAGTTGCACCATCCAAACGTGTATTCCGTCAAGGTTCCGTCCTGCACTCGAGACCCGAGTTCGTGCATTTTACCGACTTTCCCGACCTTCTGGTTTTCGACCCAGATGGCCATCAGTGAATGCAAAACGATCCAGTTGCACCATCCGAGCGTTTATTCCATCAAGGTCCCGTCCAGCGTCCTAGGGCTCGACTTCGTGTGTTCTCCCGACTTTCCCGATTTTGAGCCAGATGGCAATCCTCGTATGCAAAACCATCACATTGCACCGTCCGGACGTGTATTCCGTTGAGGTCTCATCTGGCCGCCCAGGACTCAAGTTCATGAGTTTTACTGACTTTCCCGACTTTCCCTAATGCAACCCAGATGGCCATCCTCGCATTCAAAACCATCAAGTTGCACCATCCGGATGTGTACTCTGTCAAGGTCTCGTCTGGTCGCTCGGGTCCTGACTTAGTGAGTTTTTCCGACTTTCCCGTCTTTTCCGGTTTTTACCTAGATGGCCATCTGCGCATGCAAAACCATCCAGTTGCACCATCCGAACGTGTATTCTGTCAAGGTCCCATCCGGTGCCCCGGGATCCGAGTTCATGAGTTTTCCCGACTTTCCCAAATTCGACCTATATGGCATCCAAGCATGCAAAACTATCAAATTCCACCGTCCGGAGGTGTATTCCTAAAAGGCCCCGTCCGGCCGCCCGGGACGCGAGTTCGTGAGTTTTAGCGACATTCCCGTCTTTCCCAATTTTGACCCAAATGGCCATCCGTGAAAAAACCATCAAGCTGCACCGTCCGGACGTGTATGCCGTAAAGGACTCTTCCGGCCTCCCAATACCCGAGTTCGTGAGTTTTACCGACTTTCCTGACTTTGACCCAGATGTCCATCCGCGCAATCAAACCCATCAAGTTGCACCGTCCGGACATGTATTCCGTCAAGGTTCCGTCCGGCCGCTGGGGACCCAATTTATGAGTTTTGCCGACCTTCGCGACTTCTCGATTTGGACCCAGATGGCCATCCGCGTATGCAAAACCATCAAGTTGCACCTTCCGGACGTGTATTCCGTCAAGGTCCCGTCCAGCTGCTGGGGACTCGAGTTCATGAATTTTACTAACTTTCCCGATTTCGACCCAAATGGCCATTCACGCATGCAAAATCATCCAGTTGCACCATCTGAATGTGTATTTCATCATGGTTCCGTCCGGCATCCCGGGACCAGAGTTCGTGAGGTTTCCCGACTTTCCCAATTTCAAACCCAGATGGCCATCCGCGCATGCAAAATCATCAAGTTGCATCTTCTGAACGTGTATTCCGTTAAGGTTCTGTCCGGCCGCCAAGGACCCATGTTCGTGAGTTTTATAGACTTTCTCGAATTAAAACCAGGTGACCATCCGCGCATGCAAAACCATCAAGTCGCAGCGTCCGGACGTGTATTTCGTCCAAGTACTTTCCGGCCACACGGAACCCGAGTTCGTGAGTTTTACCGACTTTTCCGACTTTCTTGATTTCGACCAAGACGGCCATCCGTGCATGCAAAACCATCAAGTTGCACCGTCCGGACGTGTATTCCTTCAAGGTCCCATATGTCTGCCCAGGACCCGAGTTCATGAGTTTACCCTACTTTCCGAATTTCGACTCGATGGCCATCCATGCATGCAAAACCATAAAGTTGCACCGTCCAGACGTGTATTTCAAAAAGGCCCCGTCCGGCCGCCCGGGACGCAAGTTCGTGAGTTTTAGGGACATTCCCGACTTTCCTGATTTTGACCAAAATGGCCATCCACGAAAAACCATCAAGCTGCACCGTCCGGATGTGTATGCCGTCAAGGTCTCTTCCGGCCTCCCTGGATCCGAGTTCATGAGTCTTACCTACTTTCCCGACTTTCTCGATTTTGACCCAGATGTCCATCCGCGTAATCAAAACCATCAAGTTGCACCGTCCAGACATGTATTCCGTCAAGGTTCCGTCCGGCCGCCGGGGACCCAAGTTTGTGAGTTTTACCGACTTTCCCAACTTTTTCGATTTTGACCCACATGGCCATCCGTGCAATCAAAACCAACAAGTTGCACCATCTAGACGTGTACTCCGTCAAGGTCCTGTTTGGCCGCCAGGGGCACGAGTTTGTGAATTTTACCGACTTTCCCAAATTCAACCAGATGGAAACCATCAAATTGCATCGTCTAGACGTGTATTCCGAAAAGGCCCCGTCCGGCCGCCCGGGATGTGAGTTCTTGAGTTTTAGGGACACTCCCGACTTTCCCGATTTTGACCAAAATGGCTATCCACGAAAACCCATCAAGCTGCACCGTCCGGACGTGTATGTCGTCAAGGTCTCTTCCAGCGTCCCGGAACCCGAGTTCGTGAGTTTTACCGACTTTCTCGATTTCGACAAAGATGGCCATCCACGCAATCAATACCATCAAGATGCACCGTCCGGACATGTATTCCGTCAAGGTTCCTACCGGCCGCCAGTGACCCAAGTTTGTGAGTTTTGCCGACCTTTATGACTTTCCCAATTTGGAACTAGATGGTCATCCGCGCATGCAATACCATCAAGTTGCACCTTCCGGACATGTATTCCGTCAAGGTCCCGTCCGGCCGCTGGGACCCGAGTTCGTGAATTTTACTAACTTTCCCGATTTCGACCCAGGTGGCCATTCGCGCATGCAAAACAATCTAGTTGTACCATCCGAAGGTGTGTTCCTTCAAGGTCCTGTCCGGCGTCCCGGGACCCAAGTTCGTGAGTTTTCCCGACTTTTCCAATTCCGACCCAGATGGCCACCGCGCATGCAAAACCATCAAGTTGCACCTTCTGAACGTGTATTCCATCAAGGTCCTGTTCGGCCGCCCGGGACACGATTTCATGAGTTTTATAGACTTTCTCAATTTAGAACCAGATGGCCATCTGCGCATGCAAAACCAGCAAGTTGCAGCATCCAAACGTATATTTCAATGTCCCGTCCGGCCATCTGGAACCCGAGTTCGTGAGTTTTACCGACTTTCTCGATTTTGACCCAGATGGCATCCGCGCATCAAAATCATCAAATTGCACCGTCCGGACGTGTATTCCATTAAGGTTCCATCTGGCCGCCCTGGACTCGAGTTCGTGCGTTTTACCTACTTTCCTGATTTTGACCCACATGACCATCCGTGCATGCAAAACCATCCAGTTGCACCTTCCAAACATGTATTCCGTCAAGGTCCCATACAGCGTCCCGGGACGTGAGTTCATGAGTTTTCCCGACATTCCCAATTTCAACCCAGATGGCCATCCACACATGCAAAACCATCAAGTTGCACCGTCCGGACGTGTATCAAGGCCCCGTCCGACCGCCTCGAACTCGAGTTCGTGAGTTTAACGACTTTCCCGATTTTGACCCAGATCGTCACCCGTGCATGCAAAACCATCTAGTTGCACCATCTGGACGTGTATTTCGTCAAGGTCCCGTTTGGCCGCCTGGTGCCCGAGTTTGTGAGTTTTATTGACTTTCCCAAATTCAACCCAATGGCCATACGTGCATGCAAAACCATTAAGTTGCATCATCCGGACGTGTATTCCATCAAGGTCCTATCCGGCAGCCCGAGATGCGAGTTTGTGAGTTTTATCGACTTTCCCAATTTCGACCAAGATGACCATTCACGCATGCAAAACCTTCAAGTTGCACCGTCCGAACGTGTATTTCGTTAAGGTCCCGTCCGGCCACCCGGAACCCGAGTTCGTGCATTTTACCGACTTTCTGATTTTCGACTCAGATGGCCATTAGCGAATGCAAAACGATCCAGTTGCACCATCCGAACGTGTATTCCGTCAAGGTCCCTCCGGCGTCCCATGACCCGAGTTCGTGAGTTTTCCCCACTTTCCCGATTTTGACCCAGTTGGTCATCCTCGTATGCCAAACCATCAAGTTGCACCGTCCGGACGTGTATTTGCCAAGGTCCCGTCCGGACGCCCAAGAATTGAGTTCGTGTGTTTTACTGACTTTCCAGACTTTCCTGATTTCGACCCAGATGGCCATCCGTGCATGCAAAACCATCAAGTTGCACCGTCCAGACGTGTACTCTGTCAAGGTCCCGTATTGTCGCTCGGGACCTGAGTTAGTGAGTTTTTTTACTTTCCCGACTTTTTCATATTTTGACTCAGATGGCTATCCGCGCATGCAAAACCATTCAGTTGCACCATCCGAACGTATATTCCGTTAAGGTCCCATCCGGCGCCCCGACACCCGAGTTCATGAGTTTTCCCGACTTTCCAAGTTCGACCCAGACGGCCATCCACACATGCAAAACCATCAAATTCCACCGTCCGGGCGTGTATTCCGAAAAGGCCCCTTCCGGCCGCCCGGGACGCAAGTTCGTGAGTTTTACTGACTTTCCCGACTTTCTCAATTTCGACCCAGATGTCCATCCGCTCAATCAAAACCATCAAGTTGCACCGTCCGGACATGTATTCCGTCAAGGTTCTGTCTGGCCGCTGAGGACCCGAATTTGTGAGTTTTACCGAGTTTCTCGATTTCGACCTAGATGGCCATCTGTGCAATCAAAACCAACAAGTTGCACCATCTGGACGTGTACTCCATCAAGATCCTGTTTGGCTGCCCGAGGCACGAGTTTGTGAGTTTTACCGACTTTCCCAAATTCAATCCAGATGGAAACCATCAAATTGCACTGTCCAGACGTGTATTCCAAAAAGGCCCCGTCCGGCTGCCTAGGACGCGAGTTCGTGAGTTTTAGCGACATTCCCGACTTTCCCGATTTTGACCCAAATGGCCATCCGCAAAAAACCATCAAGCTGCACCGTTCGGACGTGTATGCCGTTAAAGTCTTCTCAGGACCCAAGTTCGTGAGTTTTACCGACTTTCCAGCCTTTCTCGATTTCGGTCCAGATGGCCATACGTGCAATCAAAACCATCAAGTTGCACCGTTCGGACATGTATTTCGTCAAGGTTCAGTCCGGCCGCCGGGGACCCGAGTTTGTGAGTTTTGCCGACCTTCGCGACTTTCCCGATTTGGACCCAGATAGCCATCTGCGTATGCAAAACCATCAAGTTGCACCTTCCGGACATGTATTCCATCAAGGTCCTGTCCGGCGTCCCGAGGCCCAAGTTCGTGAGTTTTCCCGACTTTCCCAAAATCGACCCAGATGGCCATCCACGCATGCAAAACCATCAAGTTGCACCTTCTGAACTTGTATTCCGCCAAGGCCCTGTCCGGGCGCCCGGGACCCGAGTTTGTGAGTTTTATAGACTTTCTCGATTTAGAACCAGATGGTCATCCGCGCATGCAAAACCATCAAGGTGCAGCATCCGGACGTGTATTTTGTCAACGTCCTGTCTGGCCACCCGTGACCCGAGTTCGTGAGTTTTACCGACATTCTCGATCAACCCAGATGGCATCCGCGCATGCAAAACCATCAAGTTGCACCGTCTGGACGTGTATTCCATTAAGGTTCCGTTTGGCTGCCCAGGACTTGAGTTTGTGAGTTTTACCGACTTTCTCGATTTCGACCCAGATGGTCATCCGCTCAATCAAAACAAAAAAGTTGCACCATCTAGACGTGTATTCCGTCAAGGTCCCATTTGGCCGCCCGGACTCGAGTTTGTGAGTTTTACCGACTTTTCTAAATTCAACACAGATGGAAACCTTAAAATTGCACCGTTTGGACGTGTATTCCGAAAAGGCCCCGTCCGACCGCCCGGGATGCGAGTTTGTGAGTTTTAGCGACATTCCCGACTTTCCTGATTTTGACCCAAACCGTGAAAAACCATCAAGCTACATCGTCCAGACGTGTATGCCATCAAGGTCTCTTCTGGCCTCCCGGGACCCGAGTTCGTGAGTTTTACTAACTTTCCCGACTTTCTCGATTTCCACCCAGATGGCCATCCGCGCAATCAAAACCATCAAGTTGCACTGTCCGGACATGTATTCCGTCAAGGTTCCGTCTGGCCGCCTGGGACCCGAGTCGTGAGTTTTACCAACTTTCCTGACTTTCTCAATTTTGACAAAGACAGCCATCTGCATGCAAAACCATCAAGTTGCACCGTCCAGACATGTATTCCGTCAAGATCCCGTCCGGCCGCCGGTGACCTGAGTTTGTGAATTTAACTAACTTTCTCAATTTCAACACAGATGGTCATCCGCGCATGCAAAACCATCCAGTTTCACCATCCAAATGTGTATTCCATCAAGGTCCCGTCCGGCGTCCCCGGACCCAAGTTCGTGAGTTTTCCCGACTTCCTCAATTTGGACCCAGATGGCCATCCGCGCATGTAAAACCATCAAGTCGCACCTTCTGAACGTGTATTCCGTAAAGGTTCTGTCCGGCCGCCCGGGACCCAAGTTCATGAGTTTTTATCGACTCTCTCGATTTAGAATCAGATGGTCATCTGATAGAGACAAAGGTGTCCTGTCTTTCGATGAGATCGTAACTACCTTTTTTGTGGAGTAGACTTTGACGATCCGACTACAAACCTGTGAGGACGTCGCGTCTTAGCAATCGCTAAACGAACTCCAAGAGGTTATTGACCACGCCGGAGCACGATCTACCTGACCACGAGGGTCTATTTCCTACAGGCAAAAGAAGAACAAGCAAGAAACTAGGATTGCAATCTGGATATTGCGAATTTAAGAAGAAATTTTTATTGATGAAAGTGGGGTTCTGAAATGTCCTAGCCTGGTTGTTGGACTCAAATGAGGTACGTGAGTTGCAGCTATGGAAAACTTTAATCTAAATAAAACCCGCCCTCTCAAGGAGCTCTTGGCCTACTTAAATAGGGTAGAGAAGAGGAAAATTCGTCTAGCAACAAAGGTACAATGTGATCTCCCTTATTTCCTTCCTTTTTCTGAGATAGACTACCTTTTAATAGGGAAGGAAAGGGGGAAATCCATCCAGCAGCAAGGCAGGATATGATTTATTCTATTTCTTTCCTTATATATAGTACATCTATCTTTAAAAGGGGAAGAAAGAGGGAAATTTCGTCCAGCAGCAAAGGTTGGACGAGTTTTCCCTTATTTCTTTTCTTATTTGTCTAAATCTCTCTTTATTACATGGCTTCAGCCTCAAGATTTGGTGCAAAGTACCATATTCATCAACTTGACTTTATTCTGGTCCGCGAGCTTGTATATTTCGTCCATGTCCTTGCATGTCATCATGGTGCCTTCAAAGTGCTGAAAACTCCACTGGAAATTCCGTTCGGGTTCCCTTCTCGCGCGCCTTCATCTCCCTGCTTGATGATGCTCCCATGTTTATTCCTCTTGTCCATGCTAGGCCTTTCATTTGTAAGAACACAAATGTATCCAATTTGCGCAGCGTCATATTCTCATGAATATTAGAAACATTACCAAGAAACGAAAGTATTTGATAATTTAACTGGCGTGCGTGAGCTCTTGTAATTGGTCTCATATGTGTGGTAGCAGGGGCATATGGGTGTAACTGTGGTAGGAATGTCCTCATCATCCTCCCCTTCTTCAATTGAAGTCGTCCTCAACGGAAGCACATCTTCCTCACCTGAATAAGGCTTCAAATCTGCAATATTAAAAGGTGGACTAACTCTAAAGTCTGCAGGAAGCTCAAGTTTATATGCATTATCATTTGTTTTCTTTAACACCTTAAAAGGACCATCAGCACGTGACATTAGCTTTGATTTGGGCAAATCAGGAAACCTATCTTTTCTAAATGTAACCAAACAAGATCTCCTGGTTCAAACATAATATATTTTCTACCCTTGTCGCCAGCAAGTTGGTATTTAACATTCATGCGCTCAATGTTTTTCTTAGTTAACTCATGCATTTTTAAGATCAATTCAGCATGTTGTTTAGCATCAAAATTAACCTTCTCCGAACATGGAAGAGGCAACAAATCAATCCATGCACGAGGTAGGAAATCATACATAATTTCAAAAGGGCACATCTTAGTAGTAGAATACAGGGAACGATTATAAGCAAATTCAATATGAGGCAAGCATTCTTCTCACATTTTCAGGTTATTCTTCAAAACAGCCATAAGCATAGTAGACAATGTTCTATTGACTACTTCAGTTTGACCATCAGTTTGGGGGCAACATGTAGTACTAAAAAGCAGTTTAGTCCCCAACTTAGCCCATAAACATCTCCAAAAGTGGCTAAGAAATTTAGTTTCATGATCTGAAACAATTGTATTTGACACACTATGCAAACGAATAATTTCACGAAAGAACAAATCAGCAACATTAGTAGCATCCTCGCTTTTATGACATGGTATAAAGTGTGTCATTTTCGAAAATCTATCCACGACAACAAATATGCTATCCCTCTCCTTCTTTGTTCGAGGTAACCCTAAAACAATGTCCTTCGAGATGTCCTCCCATGGAACACTAGGTACAGGCAAAGATACATAAACCATTAGGATTGAGTCGTGACTTAGCCTTTTGATATGTAGTACAGCGAGCAACAAAACGCTCGACATATAGTCTCATCTTTGGCCAAAAGATATGTGTAGCAAGTACGTCCTCCGTTTTCTTCACGCCAAAGTGTCCCATTAATCCTCCGCCATGTGCCTCCTGCAATAACAAAAGACGAATGGAGCTAGCTGGAATGCATAGCTTGTTAGCACGGGACACAACAAATCCATCATTACAGACAAACTTGTTCAATGTTCTTCCTTCCTTACAATTCTGCATTACATCTTTAAATCGAGCATCATGCAAATATTGATCTTTGATGGTCTCCAAACCAAATATTTTAAAGTCAAGTTGTGAAAGCATAGATAATATTTTCTTTACCCTTCTTGTGTTTAATGACATAAGAGAAAGTCTCAGTGAATTCAACCCATTTAGCCGGTTCAGTTTTTCTTCACTTTTAATGTGTTTCAAAGATTCATGATCAGAATGTATAACAAATTCTTTGAGCCATAAATAATGTTGCCATGTTTCCAAAGTCCGAACAAGAGCATATAATTCCTTATCATAAGTAGAATAATTTAGACTATGCCCACTCAATTTTTCAGAAAAGTATGCAACGGGTTTACCATCTTGTAATAACACACCTTCTAATCCAATTCCACTAGCATCACATTTAAGTTCAAAAGTCTTATTAAAATTAAGAAGTTGGAGTAAAGGAGCATGTGTCAACTTATCTTTCAATACAGTGAAGACTTCTTCCTGTGTGGTACCCCAAACAAAAGGCACATCTTTCTTTGTAAGCTCATTGAGAGGTGCAGCAATGGTGCTGAAATCTCTCACAAACGTCTGTAGAAACCAGCAGGACCAAGAAAACTCCTCACTTGTGTGACCGTTTTGGGCTGCGGCTGTGGGGACCTCATCCTGACTGTCCATGAATCGCATCGGGTGGTGCCTGCGATGTGGCACCTAACAGCACACATCCGAAAAACACACATACACAACAATATATGTCCTTAATACATAATATTGTCTCATTTTACAAATAATGTACAACATACATTGCAGCAGAAGATAAGAATACACTCGCGGACTATAGCCTACGCTAAGCAACATGAAGCCATCCTACCCGCGGATGCTTCACACTAGCACCATATCGAACCACAACGGCGTGTAGGGTTCTAAGAGAGACTCACACCCCTCATTGAGTGCTGCCTTGCTCGGATCTCCCTTCCTCTCTAACATTATCTTATGCAAAGTTACCTGCAAAACAATAGATCAACAAACCATGAGCTTATGCTCAGCAAGACTTAACTGAAAACCTACACATGGAACTCTAAATGCTGAAAATAGAAGGCTGAATAGAGAATTTTACATAAACGATGAAGTTGAGCTAATAGAGAGTCCTTACAAGTTTTAAGCAACTTTTATAATCATCGCCCAATTTACGTCGAGACTCCACAATCAAACAAGAAACGCTTCATCTCGATGCCATTTGCCCGAGGAGAAGGTAAATTTAGTGAGCTACCCTAGACCCATACATACCTTACGCCATCGACGTCGAGACTCCACAATCAAACAAGAAACGTTTTGTCTCGACGCCACTAGCCCAAAGTAGAAAGTAAATTTAGTGAAAGTAGTTATCATCCCTCATCTCCTATATGAGGATTAATCACGAAGCACATTTCTTTTCCCCTAGTTTTTTACTATGTCACGACGTAGAGAACAAGTATGCTCACTACCGCGAGCGACGGTGATTCGAATCAAAAACACTCGAATGACACGACACGTACGCCCATCCGAGACAGCTGATCAACCAATTCCCTCAATATCGTATGTGCCTACCTTTCAGACGACACCCAAATGTCAAACCGGTCCCACGGATTTGGAGTAAGTCTAACTATGGCAAACACTCGTAGAGCCAACTTCTCTCTCCTTTTAGCATCTGCATACGAAGGTGGGGATTGCCTCGACACCCAGGTTAACATGTTACATCGGTTTCCTGGGTTCCATATTTTTAGTATGCATCCGGTACACAACTCAAACTTGTCCAGCAGAGCCGCACACGAGAATGGGCCTTAATCGACTCAGATAGAGACTAGGTTCACAGGACCACGTCCTTGAGCCTTCCATTCATGCTGCACGGTCTCCATTTCCCAATTAAGTAGATCAATTCCCAACTCTTCCAATTGATCCCCCTTAATCCCTGTTCACAAGTAGGAAATGACCTACTGGAGTTATGTCTCTTTTAATCCACTTTTCTTAACTTGATCATAGCAGTTATAATTAAGTAAAAACCTACTCTAAATAAAACTCCTGGGTTTTTCTGGGTCATGCATGTGGTGTGTCATACAATCTAGATTAGTGCAATAACCAAAATGCTAGACATTATAAAGTCAATACAAATAAAAAATTGTAAATTTTGATGCAAACCGAGGCTTACCTTATTGTTGATCCCAACTAAAGTTTCTGTCAACAGGAGCAAGTTAGCCACCTCCAAAATCTTCGCGTGAATTACCTCTACCAAAATGATCAAATAACGATGCGTCATATTATGAAGTTATGTGCTATATCAAACTACAGAAGCAAACTACATACAAACAGAGGATTCTGGGATTGAAATTTTTACAGAAGATTTCTAATCTCATGATAGGAGTATGGTAAAATTTTCAGAAGCTTTTGAGGCAGAAAGTGGCCACAAGAATTCATGGAACCTTTAACCTTCAATGATTTATAGGAATTTAATGAGACTTGGTCATATTGAATAATTTGATATCCTAATAGGTCTGGACCTAAGGTTCCTAGGAAAATTTGTTTCAAATTTTTCTACTTCTGTTGGCTAGAATTGCTTGTTGAAGTTTATTTTATTTTTCTGGAAATTTCTTCTGTGACTGTCAGCTCCTTTATTTAATCCCTTAGATAACCTCATGATTAAGCCACCTTAATACGCTCCAAAAATCCTACGATTTTTGCTGGAGATCACTAACTAGGAGAAGAATTTTCTGACCAAAAATTGGAATATTTCCAAAAGCCATATTCCTGGAATTAATCCCTAAAGGAATAACTAAATAGAATTATATAGAAATTCCTAGGCATTTTCATAGCTAGCAATTTGATTCTCTGCAAAGTACTCTTCATAAGGATTCCAACAAAAGTGGTCTCACTATTTTTGCATTCTACACAGAGTTATGGTTTTTCAAAGTTGCAGTCATCTCTGGATTTAATTTCCCACAGGAAATCATCTCCCGTGGCTGATAGTGGGCCCCTCCTGTCAGTCTTCTTCAACCTCAGGACAGAGCCCACGCGCACATCGGAACCCGATCGTGGCGCGGCTTGTTCTCCCCCGATTCTCCACCATTTTCTCTACGGTTTGGCTCTACACGTTCCTCACGATGTGGCCTAGAAGTCGGGCAACTTTTCACTGCTTGAAAATGACCGGAACCCACTCGGCACCGGCGGCGGCGATCGGTAGCTCGGCGCCGGCGAGGAGCGGCGCGTCCCGAGATTCTCCCGGAGAGTTAAGTTGCCCCCAAATCATCCCTAGTGGCCGTGGAACATGGAACATAACTCAATTCTCGCAGCAAATGGCGTTAAGCATAGTCTCGACGGTGGACCGACGTGTTTTAGCCAGCTGCGGTGATTTCCCGTCGCCCGGGGTGTAGGAGGGATTGTTTGCTTTGGCTTTTGGCATGGAGGATCGCTAGGGTTGCTAATTTCTGTGGCTTAAACCGGAGAAACGATGATCAAGCGCTTGGAACAAATTTCTTGATTTAGTTTTCAGCGGTTCTTCACGTGTACCGGCAGTAAACGGCAAATTCCGGCGAGCCAGCGCCAGGGAAGAGTAAGGAGACTACGGGAAAAGGATCAAGACATCATGGCGCACCTCTGTAGGGTTTTTAGCGTGCCGGAGAGGCTCGGAGTCGGCCGAGCGTCGAGTAGCCATGAAGGTGGCATCATGCTCTGTTTTTCCAGGGAAGAAATGGCTCGGCCACAGTGGGGAAATGCCGGGGACGAGCTGAAGATGGGTGGAAACATCGAGGAGGGATCGGCGCAGCTCATGAGCGGTTCAACCGGGCATCAAACCCGCCGGAAGCCGCTCGTCGATGATCAACCGAGAGGCGGGCGACATTTTTGTCCAGTGAGCGCGCGAGGAAACGAAAGACTGATGAGTTTGATCGGGTAAGCAGGGGAAGAAACAATTGGTTTGTGCACTGAGGTTTACCGGAAGCTGAAGAAAAGATCAAACCGCCTGGGGGGGCAGCAGGCACGCACACAGCTCTGTGGAGCACTGCACAGCCTCGGTGTCGAGCTCCCACAGAGGCAAACTCAAGTGTGGTCTCTGTCCACTGACTTGTGGGTCCCAACGAAGTCCCCCCCCATAACAATAGCTCCCAATTCAAATTCAAAGTTTGCGGTAAATTCCGAAAACTGAATTTGAATTAAGCGGGTTAACCTTCTCTGGTGCTCACATTTGAAACCCTTGTGCTCAACTTAAAAAGGTTGTGGTTTAATTCCTTATCACATGTATCCGTCTTTTTCGAATTCGAAAACCTAAGTAAACTGAATTTGACTCTATGGATTGAAACCCTACAGGAGAGCTCGGCATGCTTAAAGTGGGGACTTTAGAATGCTCCCTCCTTAAAAGAATCTCGTCCCGAGATTAGTAAAAAGAACGAGATGGAAGAAGAATGTTATCGGTTATAGCTCGATAGTAGTTCCGGGCAATTCATTCGGAGAAAATCCTCACTTTCCCATGTAGCCTCGTCATTGGTGTGGTTACTCCATAACACTTTGTAAAACCGCAACGATCGATGCCTTGTTTCACGAGTCTTTTTGTCGAGGATTTGTACCGGCTTCTCGATGTAGGTGCGATCCGGTTGTAATGTTTCCATGTATCCCGAAAGAACCTCCATCGGCTCCTTCAAACATTTCCTCTGTTGCGAGACATGAAAGATGTCGTGGATGCCCGATAATGATATGGGTAGCCTCAAATGATATGCTACTGATCCACACATTTCCGTAACGAGAAATGAACCTACAAAATGTGGAGCTAGCTTTCCCTTGACCCGGAATCGATGAATTCCTTTCATCGGGGACACTCAGAAATATATGTGGTCTCCGACTTCAAAATACAAGAGTCGGCGTCGCTTGTCTGCATAACTTTTCTGGCATGATTGAGCGGCTTTGAAATTTACTTGAATAAGTTGGACCTGCTCTTCGGCGTCTTTCACAAGATCAATGCCGAAAATCACCCTCTCGCCGGATTCACACCAATTGAGTGGTGTGCGACACTTCCTGTCATAGAGCGCTTCGTATGGTGCCATCTTAATGCTTTCCGCTAGTGGCAAATGGTCATCCCAATTCCTTCTATGATCTATGGCACATGCTCTCAGCATATCCTCTATAATTTAATTTACCCTCTCTGTCTGACCGTTAGTCTGAGGATGGTATGGTGAGCTTCTAAGTATCTTTGTTCCCAGATATTCATGTAGTTGCTCCCAAAAACGAGCAACGAATATAGACCCTTGATCGGATGTGATGGTTTTAGGGACTCCGTGCAAGCACACACAATTCTTGAGAGATACAACTCTGCACATTGCTTAGTCGGAAATCTTGTATTCACTGAGATGAAGTGGGCTGATTTTGTTAACCGATCAATAATCACCCAAATGGAGTCATGGTTTCTGAACGTGAGAGGCAATCCGACAATAAAGTCTATGCTGATGTCCTCCCACTTCCATGCAAGAATACTTAATGGTTGCAGCATTCTCTCTTTCTTTATATGATCAACTTTGACTCGCTGACATCTATCACATTCAGATACATACTTGGTAATTTATCGCTTCATCCGAGTCCAACAAAAATTTGTTGAGGTCTTGATACATCTTATTGCTTCCTGGAAGTATCGAGTACTTGGACATATGAGCTTCATCCAAGATTTTGTTTCCTAGCTTCATGTTCCGAGGTACCACAATTTGATTGTTAAACCATAACACACCCTGATCATCTTCTCGGAAGCGTTTCATTTTATCTTCTTTGATTCTTGCACGAATATTCCGCATTCCTTTATCTCTCTTTTGACCTCGTACAATCTCCTCTTTAATGGTAGGCACGAGAGCAAGATTATATAACGCCCCATATGGAACCACTCTCAAACTTGGTTCCTATACCTCATCCGGAATAACTGACAAGTTATTTACGTGAGACTTGCGATTGAGCGCGTTGGCCACTATGTTAGCTTTGCCTGAATGGTAATGGATCTCGAGTTCATAATCTTTAATTAATTCCAACCATCTCCACTGCCTCATATTGATATCCTTCTAAGTGAATATATACTTGAGGCTCTTATGGTCGGTGTAGAGGTGCATTAAATTTCCGAGTAAGTAGTGCTTCCACATTTTCAACGCGGGCACCACTGCAGCGAGTTCTAGGTCATGAGTGGGGTGTGCTGCTCGTGGTTGTGGAGTTGACGAGACCCATATGCGATCACGTGTCTATCTTCCATTAGTACGCAGCCAAGTCCAATACCTGAGGCATCACAATAAACATCGAACGGCTTTGTCGTATCCGGTTGGGCTAGAACCGGTGTCGTTGTGAGATGTTTCTTCAGAGTTTGAAATGCCTCTTTACAGGCCTCTGTCCATACATACTTGCTGCTCTTCTTCAATAATTCTGTCATGGGCTTAGCAACCTTCGAGAAGCTGAGAATAAATCTCCGATAATAGCCCGCTAGTCCTAGAAAACTACGGATTTGATGAACGGATGTCGGAGACTCCCACTTCAATACTTGCTCAACTTTGGTTGGATCTACCGCCACACTCTCCGCGGAGATAATGTGGCCTAAGAATGGTACTTTGCTCATCCAAAATTCACACTTGCTGAATTTGCCATACATCTTATGTTCTCGCAATCGTTGGAGCACAATATGGAGATGTTTAGCGTGCTCTTCCTCTGATTTGAAGTATACGAGAATGTCGTCGATGAATACCACGATAAACTGATCCAACTCTGGCATGAATACAGAATTCATTAGATATATGAAATGTGCCGGTGCATTTGTTAGACCGAAGGACATGACTAGGTACTCGTAGAGCCTGTATCTAGTCAAGAATGTTGTCTTCGCTATATCCTCCGCTCTGATCTTTATTTGATGATAACCGGACCTCAAGTCCATCTTGGAGAATACTTTGGCACCTACCAGTTGATCAAATAATTTATCGATTCGCGGCAGCGGATATTTATTTTTGATCATCACTGCATTCAGTGCCGATAATCCACACATAACCGTAGTGATTCATCCTTTTTCTTCACAAAGAGAGCTGAACAACCCTATGGTGATGAGCTTGGCCTGATGAACCCTTTGTTCATTAAGTCCTTTAGCTGCTCTTTCAGTTCAGCTAATTCTTTTGGAGACATTTTGTACGGCCACCGAGATATCTGTGTGGTTCCTGGTGCTAACTCGGTCTTGGATACCACGTCTCTTTCAGGTGGCATCCCTAGAAGATCGTCGGGAAACACATCTGGGTACTCACGGACCACTGGAATATCCTCCAGTTTCATGGTCACACTGTGGCACACAGCTGGATTTTTAGAATTCACGTCTTCAAGTATGAGTGTTTGAAGACCGTAGAATGAAGAGTCCAATCGAACAATCCGTGGACCGATATCGAGAACAGCCCCGTGGTAGTTCATCCACACCATTCCTAATATTGCATCGATCTTCTGTCCCTCTAACACAATAAGGGTTGTGGGGTATAATTTCCCACCTAAGCACAGGGTGCTTTGACCACTACTTCATTAGCAGCTATGTTTCCACCAGGTGAGCTGATATGGTAGTGATCTTTCGGTGTAGTGGTGGAAAGCTCACCTTTGCACACAAATAATCTGCTAATGAAATTGTGTGTGGCTCCAGAATCAAATAAAATCACTACAGGTAGTTCATTGAGTGTTAACATTCCCGCTAGCACAGATGCACCTTCCGGCACATCCTCTAGAGCTGTATGATAGATGCACCCGGACTTTGGCGCTGTTCCTTGGAGCTGAGCACAAGATTGATTTATACCCTGCTCCGGTGTATTTCCTCTGTGCCATATCCTTTCTGGACACCTCCTGCTGATGTGACCCAAATAACCGCACGTGAAACACGGTTTCTCAGCCGGTTCTATGTTACTCTGAGTACGAACACTGGGTGCATTCTGTGGCGGCACGAACGCGTGAGGAACAGAATGTTGCGGCTGCATATACCGTTGTTACAGCTGTCCGAATTCAGAATATTGAGATGAACGACTCGAATATTGTTGGAGTCGTCTAGCCGGCTACATCAGCCGACAGTTCAAAATACTGTCTACCACCCGGTATTTCTGAGGAGCAATATTGCTACTGTCCGGTGGTATACCTCGTTGAAGTTACTTCTATCTGCTAAGACCAGTCTTTTCTTTATCTTGGGATTGAGGCTGTGAAAGAAACATTCGCATTTTTGTGCCTCAATGTTCACATAGTCAAGCGCATACTGTGCCAATTTGTTGAACACCTGCGAATGTGCGTATGTGTCCCTCCCTCCTTGTTTTAAGACTAGAAACTCCTTGAATTTCCGTTGAATTATTCCAGAAGAAACATGATAAGCAAGGAATGCCTTCCGGAATTTCGTCCATGTGAGCTGATGTCCAGCTGGTAGGGATGCGAGTTGATTTGCCCGACATGCACTGGCGGACCCGTGAAGTTGTTGCACCATGTATAAGATTTTATGATGTTAGGTGCATTGGAGCAACCCGAACTTAGATTCAATGGTACGGATCCAGCTATCTACCACCAGAGGATCCTCAGCTTCTATGAAAACCGGAGGTTGAGTCACCAAGAACTCAACGTAGGTACTCATTTGAGGTTGGCGAAAGCCTTCATCTTGACATCCGCCTTGGCAGGTTGTATTCATCACCAGGGTGCGGAGCAAGTCGGTTCGCTCCTCACTTGCACCCGTCATGGCAGCCAGAATGTCCGTCATTGTGACCATAGGTGCAGGTCCTGGTGACTGCTGCTGTTGCGGAGCTCGCTGCTCCGGCTGTGGAGAGTTATCACCACCACCACCACTGGAACCACCCACTTCACCCATGGAATGAGTTTGCACCATTCTGCATTGCAAGCGTTCATTATCAGATTAACACTATCACTTGACTTATTCTATGAACAACGTAGTGCAATACTGATAATGAAGTCTTAACATATAAGAAAAATGATTTATGTGCAAACTTGGTATAACTAACAACAATGATTTCAGGAATAACTGGAATAATCACAGTTATGGTCATTCTGTCTCAGACTGACCGGTCCTCAAACAAACCAGATTTCTGTTGTCAAAACAACAGTTTCATGGCTTGGGTCAAAAACCAAAGTTGTAGAGAATTTTAGTACCGTTCCAGAAAATAGTTATTTTCCTCTAACTAATTCTAGATCGAAAGTTATGAGCTTTTAGAGTTTACCGAAATTCTGGAAGAAATTCAGCAGCACCTCAGTGCTCACTTTGGATCAACCTTTCCATACATTAGAAACCTATATGGACCAAACTCATCATTACAAAGTTGAAGAACAATTCATAACATTTCTATAATTGTAATATTTCCCATTTTACAATTCTTATACAGGAAGTTATAAGCAAAAATCCATCAGTACAACTATGCACTGATTTTGGGTACTCTGAACAGTTTCACTTGTACTGTAAATTTCACCTCTTTAAAGAGGAATTGTGTCCTGGGGTTGAACAGAAACATTGTAAAGAACTTCCCAAGATTTTCAAAATGTATTTATATGACCTCTTTGCATTCCTTTATCAAAAGATATGATGGTTCAAAGTTAACAGAATTTCTAGCAGGATTTTGATAGCACCTCCCCAGAGGTACCTAGTTTCAATCCATAATTCCAATTAATTATTCTCCAGTTTTGGCAAAGCTTTGAATTACAAAGTTGTAGTATATCTCATGCTCTTTCCAGAAATGTATCACAATACACTTCGAGATTTTTCCAGCGAGAGTTATGGTGGAATTACAGAGACTCTGTTTCAGGTTCTACCCATTTATAGCAGTTTTGGTTTCTAAGGTTTATAGAAAAGTTTTAGAGGACTTCTCCACCTTTTCAAAACTGTATCACACACTACCATTGGCCTTTTCTACAATGAGTAGCACTTTGTACAATTTTTAGCAGAAACACTGCCAAAACAGGGGACTCTGTTTTTGGGTCTCTCTACTCACATATTCTTGAGTGGGTTCCTAAATGAGTTTTAAGCAATTACTTTGAACTTTCTTCATGCAAATTCTACAGAAGCTTCAAGTTTGTGAGATAAGCGAGGTATTGATGCAATCTTTATGGTAATGTAGGTACTACGTTCCTCATAGAAGTAGAAAATCCTAACCGGATTGCATCCGCCATATACGTTCTACTAGTGGCACTAGAATCGTTCACTTGCAAACGTGTTCTACTCATAATACGGATATGTGGTTAGTGTACATGCAGAAAACAACTCAATAATGATGCACACAAAGGTTTCTCATTTCAGGCAGGTCCATATCATAATAAAGACATACGTCCCATATCATTTCCATACGGGCCGTACTTGAGTCAAGTCACGTCTCAAGGTAAATGATCGTGTTTTTACACCACACGACGGGGAACCTGAGTAGAGCGCGAACAGGTCGTCACGGTTGGGAATTTCATCAACCCAATGGATACCACCTACTGCCCCTGCAGGGCACGCCGATGGCGAGCGCTGCGTATGTCCTCCTAGGCTATTTCAAGAAGAACACACTATCGTGTTACCGACCACACGATGGGGTTTCCACTTTCTTACCTAATGCACACCAGGGATCAACGTTTCATATGAGCTCAGAAACATGAAGAGCTCAAGAGTTTCATATTGACGTCTCACACCAAGCTGTGAGATCTCTTCCCTGAATCACTTTCCCCATCAGAGGAGCTAACCGAAAGTGATCCGCTTTCGGTGGCGTACCTTACCTCTTACCTGGTCGGCGGTGCGTTGTTACAGAATAGAGTAACAAGTATCTTAGTTTGCCACCATACATCACTTATACTACTAATAGACCTTATGTGGGCGTAGTACCGATTCCTCACTCGTAGAATCTAACTTTTTGAAAATGCGTGTCTTCTCAGGTGCTCTATTCCCAATGTGGCTTTGATACCACGCCTGTGGGGACTCCGTCCCAATAGTCTAGGAATCGCATCGGATGGTGCCGTGCGATGCGGCACCTAACAGCACACATTCGAAAAACACACATACACAACAATATATATCTTTAATACATAATATTGTCTCATTTTACAAATAATGTACATAGTACATTGCAGCGAAAGATAAGAATACATTCACGGACTATAGCCTACGCTAAGCAACATGAAGCCATCCTACCCACGGATGCTTCACACTAGCACCACATTAAACCACGACGGTGTGCAAGGTTCCAAGAGAGACTCACACCCCTCATTGGGTGTTGCCCCGCTCGGATCTCCCTTCCTCCCTAATATTACCTTATGCAACGTTACCTGCAAAATAATGGATCAATAAACCGTGAGCTTATGCTCAGCAAGACTTAACCGAAAATCTACACATGGAACTCTAAATGCTGAAAATAGAGGGTTGAATAGAGACGTTTGCATAAATGATGACTTTGAGCTAATGGAGATTCCCTTACTTCAAGTTTTAAGTAACTTTTATAATCTTCGCCCAATTTACATAGAGACTCCACAATCAAACAAGAAACGCTTCATCTCTATGTCACTTGCCCGAGGAGAAGGTAAATTTAGTGAGCTACCCTAGACTCATACATACCTTGCGCCATCGATATTGAGACTCCACAATCAAACAAGAAACGCTTTGCCTCGACGCCACTACCCCAAAGTAGAAAGTAAATTTAGTGAAAGTAGTTATCATCCATCATCTCCTATATGAGGATTAATCACGAAGCACATTTCTTTTCCCCGGTTTCTTACTACGTCACAACGCAGAGAACAAGTATGCTCACTATTGCGAGCGACGGTGATTTAAATAAAAAATACCCGGATGACACGACACATACGCCCGTCTGAGATAGGTGATCAACCAATCCACTCAACGTCGTATGTGGCTACCTTTCAGACGACACCCAAAGGTCAAACCAGTCCTACCGACTTGGAGTAAGTCTCACTATGGCAAACCCTCATAGAGCCGACTTCTCTCTTCTTTCAACATCTGCATAAGACAGTGCGGATTGCCTCGACACCCAAGTTAATATGTTATATCGGTTTCATGGGTCCCATATTGCCAGTGTAAAAGCCCAAGAAAAGGGATTTGCAAAAACTTTTCTTCACCTCATAACACCACAGTTTTCATTGTGGATATCTTAGGAAATATGGTGAAGAGCAAGTAACCCCATCAAAAGAGTGATTAGAGGGGAAAGCCTTCATTTTCACAAAGGGGGATTTGTACACATGAACATGAGAGGTTGGGCTCACCCCTAGAACTTAAAAAGTCTTGGGAGGGTTCAAGTCAAGTTTCATGCAAATCCAACACTTTTTGAGGCACTTTTTGGGTTATTTGAAAAAGAGGCCAATTTGAGTGTAAATTCAAATTGCAGCAACTTTCATCACCCAAATTCAAAAGTTAGCTTCATATTCAAACTCAGCATATTTTTCTGAGTAAGCCCACCAATTTTCATCCTCATTGGAGTTCATCTTGTCAGGAGCTAAATTTGCAAGAATTAAAAACTGAATTTGAATTTCAGTTTAAACATGCAGCAAATTTAGCCAAATACAGTTCAAATTTGAGAATTCAAATTTAAACCAAGACTTGGGGGCTAAGTCTCTCATTCAATGTTTAGTTGCTGGGATATTTACAAAAGAAAGGGGGAGAAAGAATTAGAGTGGAGAAGAGGGCCCACTGGTCAGTCACCCAGGGATCAAACCGACTCAGGCACGAGGTCGAACACTCCTACGGGCGACAGCGCACGGGGTCGACCCCGTCCCAACACGGCCACCGCACGGTGAAAGCGCGGAGTCACCACGCCAGCGCGACGCCCGCTCGGCTGTTTTCACGGTGCCCCGGCTGCCCCAGCGTTCCCCCATCCACGATCGCCTCCCCGCGCAAACTTGTTCCTCGCCGCTCTCTGGTCGCCGGCGTCCGAGCAACCCAGGCACTCTCGTGCCCGACAAGCAACACGAGAAAGAACCGCCTCGAGGTACTGATCACCACCGTACTGACCTCGCCCTCTCTCTCGCACGATCAGCAAAGAATTTGGGGGATTAGTGTGTCGGGGTGTTTAGAACCGAACCATGCAAAATTCAGAAATTCGCAGCAAGTAAGCCACCACTCCTTAGACCGAGCTAAAGACATGATCTAGACTCGCCCACACGTCTCTGAGATCAGAAATCGTCGAGTTTCATCAAGTATGGGCAATGCTCTTCGAGCTTTTTGCATCGGCGCCGATTTCCGGTCTAGGTCACCGGTGAGGTCGTAGTTGCAGCTGTTTTCACAGAGATCGGTGCCCATATCCATGATCAGCAGGTGTCAGTGGAGCTCCCCGAGCAAATCGCATCGAAAAAGGTGCAGGGGATGCTGAGTTTGATGTCGCCGGTGAGATCCAGGCCGCTGTTGCCGTCGGGAGCACTGTTCCGGCCGTTGTCAAGCTCCGGTGAGGGCACCAGCGTGTTCTCCGAGTCGAGTTAGACACAGGCGGCAAGTTCCGTCGAAGTTCAAGCAGTGAAACGCCCGGCGGCGAGCGCTCCGCCGAGGCGCCGCCGCGGGAGCTGCGGGAGAGCGCGAGGTAGACGAAGGGGGGGAGGCGCCGGGTCCACCGGTCAGCCTCTGATCTCGCGCGGGGATCGGTTTGCGGCCAGGATTCGGTGCGGCAGCGCGGGTAAAACCCCGTGGGCCGCGGTGTGGCCGCATTCTGAGTGGGTCGGCTCGAAGAGTGGGACCCACCCGCAGGATTTAAACATTTTTGGAATTCCCAGTTTTAGTTCAAACTTCAAATGCATAGAACTTTGACTAGGAAACTCTAAATTCGATGAACCAAATTTTGCTGAACTCAGAATTCTGAATAATTTCCAGCAATACCAAATTCAGCTCATGAAAGTGAATAGTTTTTCAGAATTAATTCCCTAAAGTTTAAACTGTTGGGAATTTTATTTGGAGAACTACTTTATGAAAAATTCTGAAATTTGGCTGAGAGGTTCATTAGAAAATCCCTGAATCCCAGTAAAATTTTCAGACTCATCCAAATTAATTTAGTTACCCTAATGGGGTGATTAAGAGAACTGCCCTGAGAAAATAGAAAAATGTACAGAAACATTTTTCAGATTTTCTCCAATCTTAATTAGGGCATAACTTTCAGTAGAATTCTTCAAATTACATGAAACCAATTCCATTAGAACCATCTTAAAGTCTAGTTTCCATAAAGTAATGGTTGGTGCCATGAAAACCCCTGGAATTATTCAGATGCTCAAATATTGACCAAATGGGCTTTTATTTGTACAAGGTTCAAATGAATTTTGTTTCAAATGAAACTTGGTCAAGACTCTGGTTAGGACCCTACTAAGGCACCACAAAAATTTCAGAACCAAAGGGGAGGTTTAGCTAGAGTTATTAGTAATTAAGTAGTCAAGTTCACACATTGCATTTAAATTAACATGTCGTATTTCATTAAACATGTAGTCACTGAAGGAGACTCCGGAAGTGCTGGACTTCCTCCTTCCGGAAGAAGAACTAACTACTGACCAGCAGCAACAAGGCAAGTCCCGGTTTGCATTAACCTTTTATAAGTTTTACTTTGTTTACATGTGTCATATGAAGTGTGAATGTGCATTAGGTATAGGATGGATGGAACCCCACTTGCATGACCAGAAATTTTCCATAAGAGTGAGGGTAGTGTCTAATACCTCGAGTAGATAGGCTGTGCTTAAAGATTCATAGGGCTTCGGTACAAGTCGAGTAGTTAGAATCTACTCGCGAGATAGGCTTGGGACACACGGGTTCGGCTGAGTGATGTGAGATCACATTAGTAATGAAGATGAGACTAGGCAGGGGCTAGGGCGCAGCAAGAGGGAGTCTTGTATGCGCAGCCCTGTCCGTGTCGATTGAGGACCGATCCATGTGCGGCCCACGCTGATCAAGTTTGAACGTACCGAAGGCATATCGGATATATGGGCCCCGATAAACCGATGTAGCCTAAACCTCCGGGCGTCGAGGCATAACGCACCGATTTATAGGTGTAGGCTGAGGGCAGCAAGGTAGAAATCTGCCAACGGGCATAGAGAGATGCTCCGTGTGGGGAACCTCCTGCTCGTTTCGGTGCGACCGGTTCGACGTTTGGGCTGTTGGGTGAAAGGTTGTCCTGTACGACATCGAGTGAGCGTGCTATGCAGCTCCACGGGTGGGCGTACGTGACGTGCTCTTTGGGTTTCCCTGCAGGTGTATATCGAGTCGATTCGCCGTCCCTCGCGGTGAAGAGTACCACTTGGTCACTATGTCGTGACGTAGATTAATGTATGAAATATGGTGATTCAATACTGCTGATATGATATAATATTGTATTGCTACATGTTTGCCACCAAATATTGCTTACTAAATTTCAGTTTCCTGAACTGTTAACTTGTTGCTAAAAGCTGAACTAAGAATGAAATTGTAGGCGTGTCCATTTGCTGCAACATTGCCATCCCATGTCATTATACACCTCATGTAGAGTTTCATGTTTAGGTGAGTCAGTTAAGCCTTGCTGAGCCTTCGTGCTCACGGTTGCTACTTAAGTGTTTTTCAGGTGAGGAGCCACCCACGGACTCGGAGTACGAGTCCACCGGCGAGGGTTACCCTCCGTCGGGGACCACGGCTGAGTGGGAGCCGTACACGCCGCGCTGAGCTGAGGAGTGCAGCTAGTGTGGGTTGCCCTAGGGCTGGGCAACCGACTATTGCTAGATAGGCGGGCGTGAGTTGTATAAAAGAAACTTCCGCTGTGTAATAAAGACCCTAGTTTGTAACTGGAGTTTGTACTACTTTGTACAGTTCAGTTATTTTCCATGTAATATATGGTGTTCTTATGACGTGTGCTGTCAGGTGTCGCATCGTGCGGCACCACTCTCTGCGATCCTGGATGGGCGGATTCCGGTCCGCCACAGCCTGGTATCAGAGCTGCATTGGGGATAGCACAGTACTTAAGGACTATATTACGGGAAAACTTAGGTTTATGGTGAGGAATCGGTAGTTGCCCAAGTAAGGACTATATTAGCCTAGTTACTTAAAGTGGCAAAGACTAACTTATGTGTTATAATTCTGAATTTCAATTATGTAACGACGCACCTACGCTCTGGTAAGAATGGTAAGGAACGCCACCGAAAGCGGTTCAATTTCGGTTAGCTCCCCTGACGAGGAAAGTGGTTCAGGGATAGGTCTCACAGCTTGGTGTGAGACGTCAATATGAAACTCTTGGACTCTTCATGTTCCTGAGTTCATATGAAACGCTGATCCCTAGCGTGCATTAGGCAAGTAAGTGGAGACCTCATCGCATGGTCAGTAACGCGAGAGTGTGTTCGTCTGGAAGTAGTCCAGAAGGACATACGCAGCGCTTGCCATTGGCGTGCCCTGCAGGGCAGTAGGTGGTATCCGTTGGGTTGATAATATTCCCAACCGTGACGACTCATTCATGACATACTCGGGTTCCCCGTCGTGTGGTGTTGAAACACGATCACGTGCCTTGAGACGTGACTTAGCTCAGGGACAGCCGCATGACAATGATACGGGCATTTGTATTTACTTAATTATGGTCCTGCCTGAAATGAACAACCATTGAGTGCACCATTATTGTGTGGTCTTCTGCAGGTACTAACCACGTATGTATCCGTGTAGAAAACGTGTGCGAGAGACCGTTTAGTGCCACACTTGAGACATATATGCCGGTATAATCCGGTTAGAATTTTCTTTTGTGAGGACCGTAGTACCGAGATATTGTAGGCATATGCATGAAAATATAGATAACAAGGAACTAAAATCATTAGGTTCAACAATTAAGACCCTGGTTGGGTATAAGAATGGGATAGTGGAGCAGGATAGCCAAAGGGATGAAAAACAGAGTGCTCTGTTTTGGGCAGCAAGTTTGCTGATCTTCAACAGGGCATAACTCACAGGTCTTTTAGCCCAGGAAGGTGTGCTATATAGTTCTGGAAAGGTAATTAAGTACTCTACAACTTTGTTGTAGACTTCCAGAGCTGAAACACACCTTAAGATGGCTTAATTCCCAGAGAAATGTAAACTGTCCAGAACCAGGACAGAGTGAAACATTCTCTGGACTATTCTGTTTTTCAATGATAACTCCCAGTAGCAAAATAAAAAATTTTCATATGATACATCCTTAGAAAGAGTAGAATATGTGTTACATTTTTGCAATTCAAAGTTTCTGAAATTTCGGCACAAATTTAAGTGGAAACTCGAATTGAAGACAGCAACTTCCATGGGAGGTGCTGTGAAAATTCTTCCAGAAATTCTGCTGACTTTGAATTAGCATAACTTTTTAACCAGAGCTGATATGGGGGCAAATGAGTACTCGTTGGAAAGATACTAAAGTTAACTTTAACTTTGGTGTTCAGCTTGAGTCATAAAAATGCCCAGAACCAGATCAAAACTTGGAATAGATAGAAACTGGTCATTCTGACAGAAGAATGACAGTTGAACTCATTGGAGATGGTGTGGTACCCTAAGGGTGGTATACGTGATGACAACGCGATAGTTATGTCTCCAAGTGACCAAACCTAGTTATGGTGAGCTTCCAAAGAGGAGGTTCATCAAGTTAGATTAAACTAGCTTATGTTTGGTCTGGTAATGGTGTAGCTTGTGCAAAGTTATTACATTATCTACTTACGAGATGTATCGCATGTTTTATGGTCATTATGTTTTTACGCCTATTTTTATGGGACTGCATGCAATATGTTGCGGGACTGATGTTTAATGTCGTATGGTTGCAGATGGTTCGCACTAGGACCACGCACGAGGTGGGTGGCTCTAGCCAAGGGGAAGGCGATGACTCCCAGCCACCAGCCTACGACAGCACCCCGCAGCAGCAGCCACCACCGCCGCCTCCGCTTACTCTAGCGGATGTGATAGCGGCACTGGTGGGAGGTCGTGAGGAGCAGACCGATCTGCTTCGCACGATCGTGCAGAATACGTCCCAGGCGGGGGGGCGTCAAGACAGAGGGCCTCGTGAGCCCCGTGAAGTGTCGTACTCGGACTTCATGAGTACGCACCCTCCAGTGTTCACCGAGCCAAAGAACCACTGGAGGTGGACAACTGGCTGCGGACTATCGAGTCCAAGTTCGGGCTGCTCCAATGTACGGAGCGGCAGAAGACCTTGTTCGCAGCGCAGCAACTCCATGCTGCCGCTGGTGCGTGGTGGGCGAATTATGTCGCCTCACGTCTGGCTGGCCATGCCGTGGAATGGCAAGAGTTCCGGGAGGCGTTCCGCGCCTATCATATTCCTCCCGGGATCATGAAAAGGAAGTTCTAAGAATTCTTAGAGCTGAAGCAGGGCGGGAGGAGTGCCCATGACTACTCCCGTGCCTTCAACCATCTGGCGCAATACGTGTTAGACTATATCTCCACGGAGGAGAAAAAGCGGGAGCATTTCTATCGGGGGTTACACCCCGAGATGAAGACACATCTCGTGCAGTGGAATCACGGCACATTCAACGACTTAGTCAATGCCGCGATTATGCAAGAGGATGCTCGCGGGAGTTGGCAGCTGAGCAGAGGAAGCGCAGCGCTCCACCTAGCAGCGGTGGTGGCGCGCCTCAGAAGTACCGTATGGTGTATCGGACACCATCCGGGCAGCAGTGGCATCCACTGGCGCGACCTCAACGGTTCGGGGGACGTCCTTTTCAGTCACCTCCGTTCCATCCGCCGATTCCACCACCAAGACAGCAGCAGCAGCAGCTGATGGTACCCCGGGCGTTTCCACCGCCACAACGCGCCCCGGGTTTCCGCCCACCAATCAGCGGGGGACCGCCCCGTTTCACTTGCTTCACGTGTGGCCAGGCGGGCCACTTCGCGAAGAACTGTCCCCAGGGGCAGCAGAGCAGCGGGCATGCCCAGTTCCAGGGCGGTGCTCGAGGCCGAACTCCGGTCAAAAAGGTTGGTCAGCGGACTGGTGGCGTCCGCAACCTCGACAATGAGGACGCCCCGGAGGGAGACAACGTGCTGGCGGGTACGTTCACTCTCAACCATCAATCCATCGTCATATTGTTTGATTCTGGTGCAACCCACAACTTTCTAAGTGCATCATATGTGGTTAAGCATCAGCTGGAAGCCTTTCCAACCGAGTGTTCGTATATGATCTGCTCACCGGGAGGAAAGATTTCAGCAACGATGATGGTTCCAAAAGCACCACTGTACTTAGGTGGGAAGATATATCCCACCACTATGGTTATCCTTGAGGGGCAGAAGATTGATGCAATCTTGGGAATGTCATGGCTAAGCTACCATGGCGCTGTCCTGGAAACCCTATCACGGACGGTTCACCTCAACTCCCCATTACACCGTCCGTAGTCCCTCTTATTAGATAATCCAGTCCGGGAAGTTTCAGTGATCAACAATACTGAAGCTCTAAAGTTGGAGGACATCCCCGTAGTCCGGGAGTATCCCGACGTGTTCCCGGATCATCTTCCGGGCATGCCACCTGAGCGGGATGTCGAGTTCAAGATCGAGATCGCACCCGGGACTACGCCCATATCACGGAGACCATACAAGATGGCTCCAAATGAGCTGGCGGAACTGAAAGAACAGCTCAATGATCTGTTGAGCAAGGGTTTCATTAGGCCGAGTTCCTCGCCTTGGGGATGCTTGGCGCTGTTCGTGAAGAAGAAGGATGAAACCCTGAGGCTGTGTGTGGATTACCGGCCGCTCAACGCCGTCACCATCAAGAATAAGTACCCACTGCCCCGCATCGACATATTATTTGATCAACTTGTGGGTGCAAGTGTGTTCTCCAAGATGGATCTTCGCTCTGGATATCACCAGATAAAGATCCGGGCGGAGGATATCCCGAAGACGGCCTTCTCGATGAGATATGGATTATATGAATATCTCGTCATGTCATTTGGTCTCACAAACGCTCCAGCCCATTTCATGTATCTCATGAACTCGGTATTCATGC
Organism: Neostapfia colusana; assembly: GCA_030760725.1. Lineage (NCBI taxonomy): Eukaryota > Viridiplantae > Streptophyta > Magnoliopsida > Poales > Poaceae > Neostapfia > Neostapfia colusana. The sequence continues at coordinate 16,508,012 of JASWHV010000014.1, read as the reverse complement.
CGGAGCTGGACAAGTTCGTGGTAGTGTTCATCGACGATATCTTGGTTTACTTCAAGACAGAAACCGAACATGCCGAACACTTGCGGATCGTTCTTCAACGATTACGAGACCACAAGCTCTATGCCAAGTTCAGTAAATGCGAGTTTTGGATCAGCCAAGTGCCATTCTTGGGACATATCATCTCAGCGGAAGGCATTGCGGTTGACCCAAGCAAGATAGAGCAAGTGCTGAAATGGAAAGCTTCCACTTCAGTCCATAAAGTCAGAAGCTTCCTCGGGTTAGCGGGATACTATCGGAGATTTATTCCAAGTTTCTCCAAACTCGCTAAGCCGATGACAGAATTGCTGAAGAAAGGGACGAACTATGTTTGGAACACGGCGTGTGAAGGAGCATTCCAAGCATTGGTGAAGCATCTCACAACAGCCCCAGTCTTAGCTCAGCCGGATACAACAAAACCCTTCGACGTGTATTGTGACGCGTCCGGTATTGGGCTCGGCTGCGTGTTGATGCAGGAAGGACGTGTGGTCGCCTATGGCTCACGCCAACTTTGGAACCATGAGCAGCACTATCCGACTCATGATCTTGAGCTTGCTGCAGTGGTGTTGGCGCTAAAAATGTGGAGGCACTATCTCCTGGGGAATCTGGTGCATCTCTACACCGACCACAAGAGCTTAAAATATATTTTCACCCAGAAGGAGCTGAACATAAGGCAAAGGAGGTGGTTAGAGCTGATTAAAGATTATGAGATTGAGATCTATTACCACCCCGGCAAGGAAAATGTGGTTGCCGACGCGTTGAGTCGGAAATCACATGTCCATCACCTCACCATTACACCGGTGGAGGAGGAAGAGCCGACTTTATACTTGGTTCCTTATGGATCGCTGTACAACCTTGCCCTCATCCCTACCATTAGGGAAGACATCATTGCAGCTCAGAAGAATGATAAGTGTATGGCACATCTCCGGAGACGGATAGACAATGGAGAGATCAAGTGTTTCCGGCAAGATGACGAGGGGACGCTATGGTTCAATGACCGAATGTCGTACCCCGAGATATGGAACTGAGGAGGAAGATCTTCGATGAAGCTCACTTGTCCAAATACTCCATTCATCCGGGCAGCAACAAAATGTACCAAGATTTGAAGAAGAAATTTTGGTGGACACGGATGAAGCGGGAGGTAGCTAAGTACGTATCCGAGTGCGATACGTGCCGACGAGTGAAAGCTGATCACATGAAGAAATCAGGGCTGTTGCAACCCCTAAAAATTCCAGCATGGAAATGGGAAGATGTGAGCATGGATTTCATTGTGGGATTACCCTTAACATCCAACAAACATGATTCCATTTGGGTGATCGTTGACCAACTAACCAAGTCAGCTCACTTCATCCCCGTGCATACACATTTCCATGCCAACAGATATGCGGAGTTATATATTGCCAGAATTCTATGCCTGCATGGTGTACCCAAGACCATAGTCTCAGACCGAGGTGCATTGTTTGTATCTCGCTTTTGGGAGCAGTTGCATACTGCTTTGGGTACTAAACTGATTAGAAGCTCCGCCTACCACCCTCAGACAGATGGCCAAACAGAGAGGGTGAATCAGGTTCTGGAAGACATGTTGAGAGCATGTGCCATCCACCATGGTAGGAACTGGGATGATCACCTACCATTGACGGAATTCTCATACAACAATGGCTACCAGGCGAGTATCAAGATGGCACCCTACGAAGCTCTCTACGGTCGCAAATGCCACACCCCATTAAATTGGTGCGAGTCCGGTGAAAGGGTCACATTCGGGGTTGATGTGGTGAACGACGCCAAAGAGCGCGTTCGGACAATTCAAGCCAATTTGAAGGCCGCTCAATCCCGGCAGAAGAGCTACGCTGATAAGAGGCGTAGACCGTTGCACTTTGACATCGGTGAACACGTGTACCTCCGCGTGTCCCCGATGAAGGGTGTGCACCGGTTCGGTATGAAGGGGAAGCTCGCTCCCTGTTTTATTGGACCCTACGCCATCACCGAGAAGTGTGGACCAGCAGCGTATCGATTGGAGTTACCGGCATCCCTTGCTGGTGTCCATGATGTTTTCCATGTTTCGCAACTGCGAAAATGTTTGAAGCATACGGCTGCTGTTCCTACCGAAGACATCAGCGAGCTGAAACCGGATTTGACCTATGATGAGTATCCGGTGGAAATTCTTGATGAGAAAGCCCGAACCACGCGTAGCAGAACGTTGTGGTTCTACAAAATACTCTGGAGCAACCACACCTCCGAAGAAGCGACGTGGGAGAGCAAGGAGTTCCTTCGCTCAAATTACCCGGAGTTCATGGCTTCTCAACACGGGTAAGTCCCTATTACATCGCTATCTCTTCTTTTGTAATCTCGGGACGAGATTCTTTTAAGGGGGAGGGATGCAAAAGTCCAAGAAAAGGGACTTGCAAAAACTTTTCTTCACCTCATAACACCACAGTTTTCATTGTGGATATCTTAGGAAATATGGTGAAGAGCAAGTAACCCCCATCAAAAGAGTGACTAGAGGGGAAGCCTTCATTTTCACAAAGGGGGATTTATACACATGAACATGAGAGGTTGAGCTCACCCCTAGAACTTAAAAAGTCTTGGGAGGATTCAAGCCAAGTTTCATGCAAATCCAACACTTTTTGAGGCACTTTTTGGGTTATTTGAAAAAAGAGGCCAATTTGAGTGTAAATTCAAATTGCAGCAACTTTCATCACCCAAATTCAAAAGTTAGCTTCATATTCAAACTCAGCACATTTTTCTGAGTAAGCCCATCAATTTTCATCCTCATTGGAGTTCATCTTGTCAAGAGCTAAATTTGCAAGAATTCAAAACTGAATTTGAATTTCAGTTTAAACATGCAGCAAATTTAGCCAAATACAGTTCAAATTTGAGAATTCAAATTTAAACCAAGACTTGGGTGCTAAGTCTCTCATTCAATGTTTAGTTGCTGGGATATTTACAAAAGAAAGGGGGAGAAAGAATTAGAGGGGAGAAGAGGGCCCACTGATCAGCCACCTAGGGATCAAACCGACTCAGGCACGAGGTCGAACACCCCTACGGGCGACAGCGCACGGGGTCGACCCCGTCCCAACGCGGCCACCGCACGGTGAAAGCGCGGAGTCACCACGCCAGCGCGACGCCCGCTCGGCTGTTTTCACGGTGCCCCGGCTGCCCCAGCGTTCCCCCATCCACGATCGCCTCCCCGCGCAAACTTGTTCCTCGCCGCTCTCTGGTCGCCGGCGTCCGAGCAACCCAGGCACTCTCGTGCCCGACAAGCAACACGAGAAAGAACCGCCTCGAGGTACTGATCACCACCGTACTGACCTCGCCCTCTCTCTCGCACGGTCGGCAAAGAATTTGGGGGATTAGTGTGTCGGGGTGTTTAGAATCGAACCATGCGAAATCCAGAAATTCGCAGCAAGTAAGCCACCACTCCTTAGACCGAGCTAAGACATGATCTAGACTCGCCCACACGTCTCTGAGATCAGAAATCGTCGAGTTTCATCGAGTATGGGCGATGTTCTTCGAGCTTTTTGCATCGGCGCCGATTTTTGGTCTAGGTCACCGGTGAGGTCGTAGTTGCAGCTGTTTTCACAGAGATCGGTGCCCATATCCATGATCAGCAGGTGTCAGCAGAGCTCCCCGAGCAAACCGCATCGAAAAAGGTGCAGGGGATGCTGAGTTTGACGTCGCCGGTGAGATCCCGGTACCTGTTGCCGTCGGGAGCACTGTTCCGGCCGTTGTCAAGCTCCGGTGAGGGCACCAGCGTGTTCTCCGAGTCGAGTTAGACACAGGCGGCAAGTTCCGTCGAAGTTTGAGCAGTGAAACGCCCGGCGGCGAGCGCTCCGGCGAGGCGCCGCCGCGGGAGCTGCGGGAGAGCGCGAGGTAGACGAAGGGGGGGGGGGGGGCGGGTCCATCGGTCAGCCTCTGATCTCGCGCGGGGATCGGTTTGCGGCCGGGATTCGGTGCGGCAGCGCGGGTAAAACCCCATGGGCCGCGGTGTGGCCGCATTCTGAGTGGGCCGGCTCGAAGAGTGGGACCCACCCGCAGGATTTAAACATTTTTGGAATTTCCAGTTTTAGTTCAAACTTCAAATGCATAAAACTTTGGCTAGGAAACTCCAAATTCGATGAACCAAATTTTGCTGAACTCAGAATTCTGAATAATTTCCAGCAACACCAAATTCAGCTCATGAAAGTGAATAGTTTTCTAGAATTAACTCCCTAAAGTTTAAACTGTTGGGAATTTTATCTGGAGAACTACTTTATGAAAAATTCTGAAATTTGGCTGAGAGGTTCATTAGAAAATCCCTGAATCCCAGTAAAATTTTCAGACTCATCCAAGTTAATTTAGTTACCCTAATGGCGTGATTAAGAGAACTGCCCTGAGAAAATAGAAAAATATACAGAAACATTTTTCAGATTTTCTCCAATCTTAATTAGGGCATAACTTTCAGTAGAATTCTTCAAATGACATGAAACCAATTCCATTAGAACCATCTTAAAGTCTAGTTTCTATAAAGTAATGGTTGGAGCCATAAAAACCCCTGGAATTATTCAGAGGCTCAAATATTGACCAAATGGGCTTTTATTTGTACAAGGTTCAAATGAATTTTGTTTCAAATGAAACTTGGTCAAGACTCTGGTTAGGACCCTACTAAGGCACCACAAAAATTTCAGAACCAAAGGGGAGGGCTAGCTAGAGTTATTAGTAATTAAGTAGTCAAGTTCACACATTGCATTTAAATTAACATGTCGTATTTCATTAAACGTGTAGTCACTGAAGAAGAGACTCCGGAAGTGCTGGACTTCCTCCTTCCGGAAGAAGAGCTAACTACTGACCAGCAGCAACAAGGCAAGCCCCGGTTTGCATTAACCTTTTATAAGTTTTACTTTGTTTACATGTGTCATATGAAGTGTGAATGTGCATTAGGTATAGGATGGATGGAACCCCACTTGCATGACCAGAAATTTTCCATAAGAGTGAGGGTAGTGTCTAAGACCTCGAGTAGATAGGCTATGCTTAAAGATTCATAGGGCTTCGGTACAAGTCGAGTAGTTGGAATCTACTCGCGAGATAGGCTTGGGACACACGGGTTCGGCTGAGTGATGTGAGATCACATTAGTAATGAAGATGACACTAGACAGGGGCTAGGGCGCAGCAAGAGGGAGTCTTGTGTGCGCAGCCCTGTCCGTGTCGATTGGGGACCGATCCGTGTGCGGCCCACGCTGATCAAGTTTGAACGTACCGAAGGCATATCGGATATATGGGCCCCGATAAACCGATGTAGCCTAAACCTCCGGGCGTCGAGGCATAACGCACCGATTTATAGGTGTAGGCTGAGGTCAGAAAGGTGGAAATCTGCCAACGGGCATAGAGAGATGCTCCGTGTGGGGAACCTCCTGCTCGTTTCGGTGCGACCGGTTCGACGTTTGGGCTGTTGGGTGAAAGGTTGTCCCGTACGACATCGAGTGAGCGTGCTGTGCAGCTCCACAGGTGGGCGTACGTGACGTGCTCTTTGGGTTTCCCTGCAGGTGTATATCGAGTCGATTCGCCGTCCCTCGCGGTGAAGAGTACCACTTGGTCACTGAGTCGTGAACGTAGATTAATGTATGAAATATGGTGATTCAATACTGCTAATATGACATAATATTGTATTGCTACATGTTTGCCACCAAATATTGCTTACTAAATTTCAGTTTCCTGAACTGTTAACTTGTTGCTAAAAGCTGAACTAAGGATGAAATTGTAGGTGTGTCCATTTGCTGCAACATTGCCATCCCATGTCATTATACACCTCATGTAGAGTTTCATGTTTAGGTGAGTCGGTTAAGTCTTGCTGAGCCTTCGTGCTCACGGTTGCTGCTTAAGTGTTTTTCAGGTGAGGAGCCACCCACGGACTCGGAGTACGAGTCCACCGGCGAGGGTTACCCTCCGTCGGGGACCACGGCTGAGTGGGAGCCGTACACGCCGCGCTGAGCTGAGGAGTGCAGCTAGTGTGGGTTGCACTAGGGCTGGGCAACCGACTATTGCTAGATAGGCGGGCGTGAGTTGTATAAAAGAAACTTCCGCTGTGTAATAAAGACCCTAGTTTGTAACTGAAGTTTGTACTACTTTATACAGTTCAGTTGTTTTCCATGTAATATATGGTGTTCTTATGACGTGTGCTGTCAGGTGTCGCATCGTGCGACACCACCCTCTGCGATCCTGGATGGGCGGATTCCGGTCTGCCACAGCCAGTATGCATCCGGTACACAACTCAAACTTGTCTAGCAGGGCCGCACACGAGAACGGGTCTTAATCGACTCAGATAGAGACTAAGTTCACAGGACCACGTCCTTGAGCCTTCCATCCATACTGCCCGGTCTCCATTTCCAATTAAGTGGATCAATTCCCAACTCTTCCAATTGATCCCCCTTAATATCTGTTCACGAGTAGGAAACAGCCTACTCGAGTTATGCCTCTTTTATCCACTTTTCTTAACTTGATCATAGCAGTTATAATTAAGTAAAAACCTACAATAAATAAAACTCCAATGTTTTTCTAGGTCATGCATGTGGAGTGTCATACAATCTAGACTTAGTGCAATAACCAAAATGCTAGCAGCCTCCGAAATCTTCGCGTGAATTCCCCCTACCAAAATGATCAAATAACGATGCATCATATTATGAAGTTATGTGCTATATCAAACTACAGAAGCAAACTATATGCAAACAGAGGATTCTAGGGTTGAAATTTTTACAGAAGCTTCTAATTTCATGATAGGAGTATGGTAAAATTTCAGAAGCTTTTGAGGCAGAAAATGGCCACAAGAATTTATGGAACCTTTAACCTTTAATGATTTATAGGAATTTAATTAGACTTGGTCATATTGAAGCATTTGATATCCTAATTAGACTTGGTCTGGACCTAAGGTTCTTAGGAAAAAAGTTTTCAATTTTTTCTAAGTTTTCCGTTGGCTAGAATTGCTTGTTGACGTTTATTTTATTTTTTGGAAATTCCCTTCTGTGATTGTCAGCTCCTTTATTTAATCCCTGAGATAACCTCCTGATTAAGCCACCTTAATCAGCTCCAAAAATCCTAAGAATTTTGCTGGAGATCACAACTAGGAGAAGATTTTTTTGACCAAAAATGGGAATATTTCCTAAAGCTATATTCCTGGAATTAGTCCCTTAGAAAGAATTATACAGAAATTCTTAGGCATTTTCATAGCTAACAATTTGATTCTCTGCAAAGTACTCTTCATAAGGATTCCAACAAAAGTGGTCTCACTATTTTTGGAGCTTTCTACACAGAGTTATGGTTTTTCAAAGTTACGGCCATTTCTGGATTTAATTTCCCACAGGAAAACCTCTCCCACGGCTGACAGTGGGCCCCTCCTATCGGTATTCTTCAACCTCGGGACAGAGCCCGCACGTACACCGGAACATGATCGTGGCGCGGCTCATTCTCCCTTGATTCTCCACCATTTTCTCTACGATATTGCTCTACACGTTCCTCACGCTGTGGCCTAGAAGTCGGGCAACCTTTCACCGCTTGAAAACGGCCGTAACTCACTCAGCACCGGTGGTGGCAGGCGGTATCTCGGCGCCGGTGAGGAGCGGCACGCCCCGAGCTTCTCCCGGCGAGCTAAGTTGCCCCAAATCATCCCTAGTGGTTGTGGAACATGGAACAGAACTCAATTCTCGCAGCAAACGGTGGCAAGCATAGGCTCGACGGTGGACCGAAGTGTTTTAGCCGGCGGCGTCGATTTCCCGTAGCCCGGGGTGTAGGAGGGATGGATTGCTTTGGATTTTTGCATGGAGGATCGCTAGGGTAGCTAGTTGTTGTGGCTTGAACCGGAGAAACAATGATCAAGCGCTTGGAACGAATTTCTCGATTTAGTTTTCAGCGGTTCTTCACGTGTACCAGCGGTAAACGGCAAATTCCGGCGAGCCGGCACCGAGGAAGAGTAAGGAGACTACGGGAGAAGGACCAAGACATCATGGTGCACCTCTGTAGGGTTTTTAGCGCGCCAGAGAGGCTCGGAGTTGGCAGGGCGTCGAGTAGCCGTGAAGGCGGCATCGTGCTCTGTTTTTCCGGGGAAGAAATGGCTCGGCCGCAGTGGGGAAAAGCCTGGGACGAGCTGAAGATGGGTGGAAACGTCGAGGAGGGATTGGCGCAGCTATTAGGCGGTTCAACCGAGCATCAAACCCGCTAGAAGCCGCTCATCGATGATCAACCGAGAGGCGGGCGGTGTTTTTGTCGAGTGAGCGTGCGAGGAAACGAAAGACTGATGAGTTGATCGGGTGAGCAGGGGAAGAAAAAATTGGTTTGTGCACTGAGGTTTACCGGCAGCTGAAGGAAAGATCAAACCGCCTCGGGGGGCAGCAGACACGCACATGGCTCTGTGGCCTTGTTATCGAGCTTCCACAGAGGCAAACTCAAGTGTGGTCCCTGTCCACTGATTTGCGGATCCCACCAAAGTCTCCCCCCCCCCCCCCCCCCGAATAACAGTAGCTCCCAATTCAAATTCAAAGTCTGCGGTAAATTCTGAAAACTGAATTTGAATTAAGCGGGTTAACCTTCTCTGGTGCTCACATTTGAAACCCTTGTGCTCAACTTAAAAAGGTTGTGGTTTAATTCCTTATCACATGTAGCCGTCTTTTTTATTTGAAAACCTAAGTAAACTGAATTTAACTCTATGGATTGAAACCCTACAGGAGAGCTCATCATGCTTAAAGTGGGAACAAATTGTGCCTCTGATTTTGCTCAGCATGTGTTTACCTGCACACTCAAAACACGTTGAGCAACTAAACTTTCATACCTCTCAGCGTCTTCAACAGCCATGTATTGTGTCTCTTGTTCAGAATTAGTGCCACCCTATTCTTCACTTGCAATAAGAGTCAAAGTCTCCTCATCATAGTCACTAGCAGACTCATACCCACCATCCTCAGTAACCATCATCACACGCTTGGATGGGCATTGGCTCGCATAGTAATCTCCACCCTTGCAACGACGACATATAATATCATGTGTTTGCCCGGTTGATGCCATGCATGAAAAAGAGCTCCGTGCGGGACCCGAAGGTGTGCTCTTGGCAGATGGTGGTCGTGGTGCCTGTTTTATTGTATCGCGGTTGGAGTTGGTGTCTAAGTAGGCGGTGATGCAGTAGGACGTGTGGAAGTAGAAGATGCACGTGGTGTCCATGATGAAGATCAACCTGTAGAAAAGTTAGTCTCCGCCATGTCGTGTTGAAGCTGCACTTCACGTTTAGCTTTGCAAGCAAGATGGAATAAATGAGTGATGTTGTTATACTCCTTATACTCTAAGATAGTTTGAATTTCTCCGTTTAGCCCACCCAAATGTGACACCCTCAATTCTGTAGAACACAGAACCAAGAACTGATGCATATGTGTGCCTAGGATGTTCATCACACATACACATATCATCCACAAACTGAATTCAGAATATATATAACCATGAATAACAGGGTTTATTACAATGTCTCATGAGTCTTAAAACTCATGCTAGCAGCGAAAGTCTTTAATCTAGTAGCGGAAGTCTCACTCTAGCAGCGGAAGTCTTCTAAACTATAGCGGAAGCAATCTAAGCAGCAGCAGCGGCTCCATCTCTACTCTATCCCCACAGGCAAGGTTGAGGACAGATTACATGTCTAATTCTTCACGTAGTCTTCATAGTACTCCTCTCCTGTTGCTGATGATGAAGTAATAATGTAAGTTTGAGTACATGATGTACTCAGCAAGTGTGGGAAATTATGATATGTAGCTCACAACAAGGAAGGTATAGAAAGGCACATTGCAGAAAGCAAAGTTTATTTCTCAAAACACGATAAAAACAGCAACTCAGCTTTAAGTGAATGTAATCCCAACATATATTTAAACATTAACATACCTCCATTATGATTCATCCCTTTCTATGTCTCAACCAGACATTAATTTTCCTCAACTTTGCTCATGAATACCATCTCGTATTCACTACCATTCTGTCTCATACCGAGACCAAATCTCGTTGCCATGACTCAACAGTCATGCAACCAATCTCAATACCCGGACTCAACATTCTCAAAAATCAAACCATAACCAAAACAAAAAAACCAAATACCATCCTAGAAACCATCCCAATAACCATCCCATCTAATCATGTGAGTTGTCCAGGCGCTCGTGATCATGAGCTCGGCTATCATGATAGTTTTAGACTCTGTAGAATTTGTACCACTTTACCCACAAATTTGTGATTTCGTCACTCGTCAGCGACTGTAGAACCTTCATTATACCAGTACACAATCGTCGGTGTATGGCCAAGAGATCATAAAATAGCCTTTACAAAGAGGATACTAGATATATGGACTCACTAAGGTTTCACCGGTAGGCTAGAATTCTCAATTCTCCCACCCACGGGCCTCCTCTTGTGCCATGCAGTTCCCAGGGCAGTCCTCACTCGACTCCCATTCCCCGCGCCTTCCACGGTCCATAACAATCTAGTAACTTACCTAATTACTCAGCTAAGCCGTACCCATACTAGGCCTTGTGGTGGCACTGTTATCCTGGCATGGCTGGCATGAACCAGTCCTTAGAATTGCGGCAAGTAACCACCATCTCATTCTACCTCATTCATAAACCAGGCTTGCCTAGATCTCCCTCTGATTCATGTTCATTAACAACATCAGTTTCTTATTATTCTTATGAGTGCAGTTAGCTAAACACATCTATCTCGCTTCCCATATCCCATGGACTCAGCAAAGCATAAAAACAAAAAAACTATACCTGACTCATAAACTTCCCTGGCGAACAGGGTGGTTTGACAAAACTAGTAAACTCCTATGAAAAGGTTTCCCATCAATTTGACTCAGCACACATACCTTTTTAAACAAATTAGTTTTCCAAAATATGGGATCAATATGGTCAAGGGGCACTTGCCTTGTTCTTGCGGTTCCTGTTGCTCTTGGATCTCGAAACCTTGTTGTTGCAACTCGTCGTAGACAGCTCCCTGAGCTTGTCCTTCTATACGCGATCACGCACATACAAGATTCATAGCAATCAATCATCATGCATAAACTCTACCTTAATATGCATGCTAATCCTATGATGCAGTTTAGTTTGTACGTGTGCTTGCATGTTTGCATTGGTTTTACAATGAACAGAGGTGTAAAGATCAATTGTAGACGTGGCGATGATCTGGACTCAAGATCTAGATCAGACCGATCAACACGTGATCTGTCCACGAAAAAGCTTCTGTTCAAAAGGATACGAAGAACAGATGCAAAAAAATACGATGATGTCGTAAGGTGGTATTAGAGACCTACCTTACTTTCTTCGGGCTTTTCCTCAGGTCGTCGGCTCTCCTCCGACGATGGCAATCGTCTCTGGACTCGTCGGCGGTCTCTCCGGCGAAGGAGTTTAGCTTGGCGAGTTTGGGGCTAGGCACTAAGTTGTCGGCTTAGAAAAGAATATTACGAGCAAGGGGTTGTTTCAGGTTCTATTTATAATCAAGAAGAGAAGAGTCCTAATCTGATCGGAATTCGAATAAGAGTCCTATTTAAATTGTTTTTGGATCTTAACAACTTATCTTTAGTTGATTTGGTGTGGTAGCAACGTGGAATTCGTGTTGGTTTTCTCCCATACCGGTATTCCTACGCGTACAGAAGCAAAAACCGCTTCAGAATGGCGTAACCTTCGCGGTGATGAGCTCCGGAAGCTCCACGTGTCCTGCGGAAACCTGGGTTCCCTTTTTCCGCAGACACCAGGTCTGGTTGTGCCGTGTGTCAGGCGGGCGAGACCTCCCTCTTCCTCAGAGGCGAGCTCCGCGTGCGCCACGCGTCCTGACGGGCGGGACATCCCTCTCTCCAGAGGCGAGCTCCGCGTGCGCCATGTGTCTGGTGGGTCGGGACCTCCCCTCTCAACAGAGGCGAGCTTCGCGAACGCTACGTGTCAGTTTCGGACCTCCCCTCTCTTCGGAGGTAGCTCCGAATGTGCCACGTGTCAGTTTCGGACCTCCCCTCTCTTCGGAGGTAGCTCCGAATGTGCCACGTGTCAGTGTCGGACCTCCCCTCTCTTTGAAGGTGAGCTCCGATAGTGCCACGTGTCCTAACAGCGCCAGACTTCCTTTCTCCTCAGAGACGAGCTCCGATGTTGACACGTGTCCAACAGCGTCGGACCTCCCGGAGATGACACGTGTCCGATAGTGTCAGACCTCCCGGAGATGAGCTCCGGAGGTGACACGTGTCCAATAGGACCGGACCTCTCGGAGGTTAGCTCCGAGAGCGACACGTGTCCCGCGCGGCGGTCCACTCTTTTCCGCGGTGACTAGCTCCGATGACAACACGTGTCCTGCGGGACTGGCCTCGCTCCTCCGCAGAGGCTAGCTCCGGGGGCAACACTTGTCCCACGGGGTTGGACCTCTCCCCCTTTGCGGGGATGAGCCCCGAGCCTGCCACGTAGCCAGTTTAGCGGCGGCCTCTCCCCATTTGCGGAGATGAGCTCCGAACACGCCACGTGGCTAGCGATCGTGGAAATTGTCTACAGTGCTCCTCGGCGAACTGGAATTAACTCTTTTTGGCTAACTTTTTTATTCTTTCTCGGTTTCAACTTATTTTAAAACGTTTTCCTACATGAAACATGAATACATGCAGAACCCGAAAATGAGGGTGTCACAAATCTACCCCCCTTAAATTGAATCTCACCCTCGAGATTCGTTAGTAGAGAATAGATGAGGGAACTCTGTCTTGATATCTTCTTCACGCTCCCATGTGGCTTCAGCTTCTGTGTGATGGCTCCATTGTACCTTGCACCAACGGATCACTTTGTTTCTCGTGACCCTTTCCTTTACGTACAAAATTCGTACAGGGTGCTCTGCATAGGTCAGATCCTCTTGAAGTTCAAGCTCTTCCATCCGTAGTTGCTCTTCCGGCACTCTCAAGCACTTCTTGAGCTGGGATACATGAAACATGTCATGTACGTCGGAGAGGTGCGTCGGGAGCTCTAGTTGATAGGCTACTTCTCCTCGCTTATCCAAAATCTTAAACGGCCCGATATAGCGAAGTGCTAGCTTGCCTTTGACGTTAAAACATCGTTGGCCTTGGATAGGCGATACCTTAAGGTATACAAAGTCTCCTACTTTGAAAGTCAACTTCCTTCGCCTATTGTCTGCATAGCCTTTCTGTCGTGACTGAGCAGCCTTCAAGTTCTCCCGTATGGTTTGGACTTGCTTTTCAGCCTGTTGTAGCACTTCGGGTCCAAACACTTGGTTCTCTCCGGTCTCGTTCCAAAACAACGATGTTCTACACCGTCTACCGTACAATGCTTCAAAAGTGACATCTTCAAGCTAGCTTGATAGCTGTTGTTATAGGAGAATTCAACGTACGGTAAACTCCTATCCTAACTACGTCCATGTTTCAAGGCGCAAGCTCTCAATATGTCCTCCAAAATTTGGTTTGTCCTTTCGGTTTGCCCATCGGTGTGCGGGTGGTAGGCGGAGCTAAAATCCAGTCGTGTACCTATAGCTTTCTGCAGCTTCCCCCAAAATCTAGAGGTAAGCTGAGAACCCCGATCTGAGACTATCCTCTTCGGGACTCCATAGCGACACATGATTTGCTCCATGTACAGCTTTGCTAGTTGTGCAACGTTGTACTTGATCTTTATGGGAAGAAAATGGGCGGTTTTTGTCAATCGGTCCACGATAACCTAGATTGAGTCGTAACCCGACTGAGTACGTGGCAATCCGACGATGAAATCCATACCAATATCTTCCCACTTCCACTCGGGTACCTTCAAGGGTTACAACAGTACAGCGGGTCTTTGATGTTCGGCCTTCACCCGTTGACATATGTCGCATAAGGCAACATATTCGTCTATGTCCCTTTTCATACCATCCCACCAATAACAAGTCTTCAGGTCCTTGTACATCTTGGTACTTCCGGGATGTATGGAATAAAGTGAGTCATGTGCCTCCTTTAATATCGTGTTGCGGATGTGCACGTTAGGCACACAAATCTTTTTTCCGAGGCAAAGTGTACCCTTCTCGTCTTCCTTTAAGTCCTTCTCTATTCCTTGTCGGATCCTTTCCTTGATCTCCTTGATCTCTTCATCCGTAGCTTGGCCATCTCTTATCTCTTGTTCCAATGAAGATTGGAGTTCCATTACTTCCATCTCGTTCAAGAATCCGAGATGTAACCGTTCGAACTCCTTACGTAGCTCGGGTGGTAGCTCCGGAACCGTGAGTTGGTGACATGCTCCCTTCCGGCTCAATGAATCGGCTACTACATTGGTCTTTCCGGGGTGATAGTTGATTCCAACATCATAATTCTTGATGAGCTCCAACCATCGACGTTTCCTCAAATTTAAATCCGTTTGAGTGAATATGTACTTGAGGCTTTTATGATCCGTATAGATCTCACATCGATGACCAAGGATATAATGTCTCCAAATCTTTAATGCATACACATGGCTGCAAGTTCCAAGTCATGTGTGGGGTAATTGAGCTCGTGTTTCTTTAGTTGTCTCGAGGCATAGGCTACCACTTGTCCTTCTTGCATGAGCACACATCCAAGCCCCTGTCTGGATGCGTCACAATATATGTCAAAGCTCTTGCTTACGTCTGGGAATACCAGAACCGGTGCTGTGGTTAGCCTTTCCTTAAACTCCTCAAAGCTTTCTTGACACGGTGGTATCCATTAGAAGGCTTTTCCCTTCGTTAGCAACCCCGTCATAGGCTTTGCTATCTTAGAGAAGTCCTTGATGAACCGTCGGTAGTATCCGGCCATCCCAAGAAAACTCCGAATATCCCTCACATTTTACGGTTGGTTCCACTTCAGAACATCTCCTACTTTTCCGGGATCAACCGATACTCCTTCCTCGGAGATGATGTGGCCTAGAAACGATATCTCCTTTAGCCAGAATTGACACTTGCTGAGTTTGGCATACAGCGGATGCTCTCGCAGTTTCTGCAAGGTCAATCTCAAATGTTCTTCATGTTCCTCCTCACTTTTCGAATACACCATGATATCGTCGATGAAAACCACGATAAACTTATCCAAGTACTACATGAAGACATTGTTCATGAGGTACATGAAGTATGCAGGTGCGTTCGTTAACCCAAAAGACATCACGATATATTCATATAAACCATATCATGTTCGAAAGGCAGTCTTGGGTATATCGGAGGGCTTAATCTTTAGCTAGAAATACCCTGACCGAAGATCAATCTTGGAGAACACTCTGGCTCCCTTCATCTGGTCGAACAGATCCTCTATACGGGCCAGAGGGTACTTGTTCTTGATCGTCACCTTATTAAGAGACCTATAGTCCATGCACATCCTTTGGGTCCCATCCTTCTTGTCTACGAAGAGCACGGGGGCTCCCCATGGTGACGAGCTTGGACGTATAAAACCCTTCTCTTGTTGCTCCTGGATTTGCTTCTTGAGCTCCACTAGTTCATTTACGGGCATCCTATATGGTCTCTTTGCTATAGGTGCAGTTCTAGGTACTAGGTCAATGGAAAACTCGATGTCCCGGTCAGGTGGCATACCTGGAAGTTCTTCCAGAAACACGTTCGAGAATTCTTGAACCATCGGAATGTCTTCCAATGTTGCTTCTTCAACATGGTCCAATGTTGCCTCCTCGGTTGCCGGTTGGGCTGACTCGAACTCGATACGAGTACCGTGCTCATTTGTCAACTGCACGCTTCTCTCACCATATTGGATTACTCCGTTGTGCTTGCTTAACCAATCCATTCCGAGTATTATGTCAAGCCCTTGGGAATCCAAGACAATGAGGTTGGCAAGAAAGTCTACTCCCTTATTTTAAGGTTTACTTTCGGACATACTATATTAGTTCTCATCTCTCCACCGAGAGAATTAACCAACATAGTATATTTCAAGTGTGATATGGGTAGATTATACTTGGCAACATACTTGGATGATATGAAGGAATGTGATGCTCCAGAATCAAATAGAATGGTGTCTGGGTTAGAGTTGGCAAGGAACATACCAATCACGACGTCCTCAACCTGTTGCGCTTCCTCAGCAGAGACATGGTTCACGTTGTCGCGAGCATAGTTCTGTTGTCCACAGTTTCCTTGATTGGCTCCTCCGTTCGGCCGTGGGTTCTATTTGGGCATGTTGCTTGGTTGTCCAGGACCTCTCCTCGGGCAGTGACTCGCGAAGTGTCCTATTTCTCCGCATGCAAAGCATGCCTTGTTGCCCACGACAGCAGGTACGTTGGGGCGGGGGTTTTGAACAGGAGCGCCCATGTTGGGTCGGGGCGCTGGAGGCAAAGGAACATGAGGTGCTTGTGCAACGGGTCGTTGCTGTGGTGGCTGATTAGGGCGGTATGCAGGAGTAGTCGACCCATATTGTGGCGCAGCCCGGGGTATGTACCGAGGTCGTACGTTGCTCCCTTGTGGCTGGTATGGCATCTTCCTCTTGTCCTCTCGCTCGATCTCTCGGATCTTGCTTTCAACCATATAGCCTTGTCAACCAGCTTCTGGAAGCTCGCGTAGTCATTGTTGAGGAGCTGAACCCGGATCTCATTGTTCAACCCTCTCATGAACAGGTACTGCTTCCGTTGGTCCGAGTTGACATCTTCGGGGGTGTATCTTGACAGCTGCCTGAACTTGTTAAGGTACTCATTCACGCTCTTCTGTCCTTGGCGGAGACCTTCAAACTCTTGTCTCTTGAGCATCATTACTCCAGCAGGGATGTAATGAGATCGGAAACTCTCCTTGAACTCAGTCCAAGTGATCGTCCCCGGGTTGACATGAGCGTTACGAAGGGCATACAACCAGTCAATGGCTGCTCACATGAGTTGGTGCGACGCGAAGAGAACCTTCTCTCGGTCATCGCACTGAACTATGGCAAGCTTCTTCTCCATGGACTTCAACCAGTCGTCGGCCTCCATGGGGTCATTAGCTTATGAGAAAGTAGGTGGTCGAGTCCTCATAAACTCTCCCAGTCGGTTGTGAGCCGGCGGCGGTGGTGGTGGTGCCGGAACGGGGTTGTTGTTGTTGGCCTGCAGCTGACTTAAAGTTTGGATCATGGTTTGCGTAAGCTGATTCTGCATGGCCATCAACCGTTCCAGGTTGTTTTCACCAGCTCCGGGGTTAACAGTAACTTCATCGTGGCCATCCTCTTGGTTGCCACGGACGTTCCTTCCTTGGTGGCTGACGTTTCCTCTCACCATCTGTGAGAGAGAATGGAATAGAATAGAGGTTAGAAGGTTAGATGGATTCCCGTAACTATATGCATCAAGGTGGATGGGCTATATATATTAGCCTCTATGAGGATGTGAACAAGTGCCGAAGCATCTCACATCTCTCTACTATGTGTGGATATGGACAACGCTGAAACGTCCCACAACTCACACTAAGCACACAATTACAAACAATCATCACAAAGGTCCAGCACACAACTCCTATTCAAGGCTTATTCAATGGGGTCCTATAGGGTTTAGGATGATACCAATCTATGACTTCACCCTATGTCAAGGTGGTTTGGGGTGATACCAATTTGTAATCCAACTATGGCTTCTCCTAGGTTTGCATCCTATGTTAAGGTGGTTCCAATGCCAATTTATGCATCCTAGGTTGTAACACCCCAAAATCCTGTCAAGAGGAGAATTTAAAAATTTTGGACGTGTTGCATGTGTTGCGAAAATTGAAATTCAAACTGGAATTCAAATTAAACTCAAAACAGAAATGAAAAAGAAAAAGAAAAAGAAAAAAACAAATCTTCCCGGCCAGTGGGCCGAAATCCACCAGCCGGCCCACCCAACCCCGCGCCAGCCCGCTGCCGCGCGCCCGCACCCCCTCTCGCAGACAGGCGGGACCCACCTATCATCCCTAACCCCCGATCGTCCGAAACCCGGACTGTTCCCCCGCGCGCGCGATCTCAACCGACCGGATTTCCGCCGAATTCTGGTTCCGGAGGACTCCAACTCGATCTAAACTAACACGCCGCCCTCCCCCGTCTATAAAAACCCCGGCATCGTACCGTTTTTCCCCACGATCCGCCGTTTTTTCTCTCCGGTGAGAACCCGAGCTTCTCCGGCGAATTCTGCTCGATCTACGATCGGGAATTCTGATCTAACTCGCTGGTCTTGATCCACCGCCTCCGGGGAACCTCGCAGGTGCAGAAAACTCGATGGTTTGCGATTCAAACACAGCGCCGACGAGCCTCGCCGTGAATTCACCTCGGACCTCGTCGCAGATCGCTTTCCAGGACCTCCGAGCTCAAGAAAACCCCCGAGGTGAGATCCCCGACCTCCCCTCTACCGATCTATGCCATAAAATCACAGTTCTAGGGAGAATTGATGAAGATCCGAAACTCTCCGGTGAGATCGCCGCCTCCCGCCGCCGTGCGCCGCTGGGCAGCGCCGCCCGCGCTCGATCAGAGCGACGTGGCCGCTTGTGCGCCGTCTATTTTAAATCGCACGGTAGAATTTAAATCCCCGCGTACCGGTTCGACGTTATAATCTCAGCCGTCTGTTTTAAATCGGACGGTCCACGTCAGCCCCGCGTTATAAAGGCCGGAATTCTTACGCGCTACCTCCTAGGGTTCTCGGAAAATACGAGCTAGCCCCGGAAATTTCTGATCTAGCCCCTGGAACTTCAGAAAATCATGTAAATTCATTTAAAAATCAGTTTTAGCCCCTTGACTTAATAAAAATTAGGAAAAACCCCTCTGTTATGTGTAGTTAGACCCCTGGAAATTCCTAAAATAATATAATAGACCCTGTAGTGGGGTGAATTTACCCTTTTAACCCTATGTGATATTAAATTTAGGAATTTGACTATGTGTTTAGTATTTAAAATTTAAAAGAGGGGACAAACACATTGCAAATTCAAATTAAAAACTTTCCTAGTACTTGGAAAACTTTGGAGTGAGATAAAAATAGATTTTTGGCTGAAATGAATCTGCTTAATTGATTATTCACATTTATTAGTTATAGGGACATATTTTTAAGTAGAGAATAATTCTGAAAATTAGTAAAATAAATGTAAGATAGTTCACATCAGAGGAGAAGTTCAAAAATATATTATTATATATTTTAGACCCAAAACCTATTCTGTTTAGATGAGGTGTCTTATTATTTTTATAATAAAGTTCAAATTTAGGCATAGGAAATAAATCTGAAAATATAGCAAACTAGGTATGAATAACTAGAAAATGATAAATGAAGTTTCCAAAATCTAAAGAATTCAGTTTAGGGTTGGTAGAAGGTCTGAAGACACATATGGAGTAGGAAAATAACTTTCATGCATACTTGGTAGCTAAAAGGTGTAGTAATTGAATATAAGGAATTTATTTAAATTGGAAACTCATATATAGTATGCAAACATAAATGTGAATACAAAAGTAGAAATCATATACACATGTTTAAAAGTGCATGTAAGCCAAAAATCAACACACATAGAGTAACCACAACACATGGAAATGAGAATGACTTTCATAAATATGAATGTGTGGTTTGTATGAAGTGGAAGTGTGAACTATGCCTTATGACTTGTTGTTTTCTTTTGCTATGTGTGATGGTATGAGTAGAACCTGCTCCAGAGCAAGTTCTTCCTTTCCAAGATCAGGACTACCCATTCCAAGAGCAGCAGGAAGGAGGCAAGTGTCCTTGACCACTTTGATCCTATACTAGGATGTGTAGATAGAATTATTTGCATTGTCAATTGAAAAGATGAAACCCATGCTAGGATGTTTCCCTAGAATTTCATTCCCTTGTTTTCTTATAGCTTGGGTTGGGATTTATTTTATCATGTCATTCATTATTATGCATATGCTTAGCCATGCTTAGAATGGGATATTTGGGATATGAGATCATCAGTTTATTTTACCATACTCTTGAATGAGATATTGTGAGTTATATAGAGGTAGGGATCAACGCAAGTTGGATGTTTTAGTTGGTGCTGGGTGCACGAGACTCGGTTTTGTGTTTAGTACTTGTCTGGATCCTAAGGACCGGTTCATGGAGCATGTAACCTGGCTTTACCGTGCCAACCACATGCTGAGATGGGGCAGCTTGGCCAATTAATTAGGTATATCCTCGGCGTAGTATGGGTGTGTTGGATGGTGCGGGGAATA
Organism: Neostapfia colusana; assembly: GCA_030760725.1. Classification (NCBI taxonomy): domain Eukaryota; kingdom Viridiplantae; phylum Streptophyta; class Magnoliopsida; order Poales; family Poaceae; genus Neostapfia; species Neostapfia colusana. Next base: position 16,487,908 of record JASWHV010000014.1, on the reverse strand, counting down.
GGTGTCAGCTGGACTACCATATGAACCGCAAGGCTCAAGAGGGGGCCACTGCAGCGGGGTTGGAGCCTCTTGTATGCTGTTAGGGGTGAAACCTCAGTGGGCCCACGCTCGTCGGGAATCCCTTTGTAAAGGTTTTGTAGTGATCTCCTGGCTACACACCTGGGAAGTGTGAATATGGTTCATGGCCACTGGCATAATGGAGGTTCTTTTAGTCCACCCGGCAACAGGGGATGAAATCACTACATGTGGGTACAGTGGTGCAAACTCTGCAGAGTCAAAACTGTCATGACAGTCGTGCTCACGGTCAAGAGCGGCTTGGATTTATTCATGATTAGAGGATGATGACTTTGGAAGTTGTGAATGTTAAGCGGGGAGCTTAACATTAGAAATGATGTTATGGTTATTTGATTATGATGATGGGATGGGAGATTGTGACCATTTCACCTGTGTAGTAATGTAGGTGCTTAATAAGCTAAGGTGGTAGGAATAATTGCGTAGTGCTTTAACCATGAGTTCAACCTCTCCTTGTTCCAGCCATGCATGACATAATTTTCCCACACTTGCTGAGTACCAACGGTACTCAAACTTGCATATTTGTTGGTTTAAATTGCTGCTCAGGTCAAGGGGATGATGTGGTATTCGATGACCAAGACTTCGAACCCGAAGAAGGATTCTAGGTTCATGGAGTCCCCCGGGTAACGCCTGTGACGGAGCCCACAAGAATAATATTCCGCTGCTATTTTATTTACTTGTTATGAACTTATTATCGTCCATCGAGACATATGCTATGTAAGACTTATTTATATTCGACACCTGGCTTGTAATAAATGATGTTTCACTATTTGTCATCACATGTATGAGAAAATGATCCTGGCATACAAGTGATATTCACTCGGTCGTTCTTTAGAGAAACCGGGTGTGACAGAAGTGGTATCAGAGCCAAGGTTACCCGTAGGAACGTGGACCTAAGTAGAAATGGACGTATTTAAGGGCCCTATTTTCTTAAAAACTATTTTTTACAAGGTGTGTGTTGAAAAGTGTTATTTAATGGAGTCACTTTCTTCATCTTACCCCAACTTTCATTCAAAATAGGATTTTTGTTTAAAAGTTTATCTAACCTAAGTTTAAATGCTTTCTGTTTTAGATGGTTCGCACGATTCGCACCGCTCGCAAGTCCACAGGAGGGAGAGTTCCAGTAGTTGCCCTTGCCCAAAGAGAGGAGAGCCGTCCGGTGACGTACCTTTCCTACGGATTGGCAGTGGGAGGCTTGTTGCGCCGTCTTCGACGTATGCTCCAAACCGCCGGCAATACGGGCAAGCTAATCATACACTATAGCTCCACCAGGACGATCCGTGAAAAGAGGGAAGAATGGAGTTCAGAGATGAGGATTATCCATGAAAATCAGCTGCTTAAGATCCACCGCTCTCCAGCTTGTCGAGCGACACAGGTTGATGCGGAGAAGGATGTCACCTGGGAGGCCATCACCTGCTAGAGTCACATCTATCGTCGCCACCTGGACAGGACTGAGTACATGTATGTCCTCCAGCGTGAGAGTGGTACCACGGAGTACAAGTACCCGCCAGTGCAGCAGGGGACTTCCCATGAGCACATGGACCTGTGCTTGGAGGATGCTGCTATGCTCAACACTCGACTGCAGGAGTGTCAACAGGAGCTTCAGGATGTTCGGGACACCCTGAAGGAAACCGAGGCGTTGCTTCGAGCCTGTTTGAGGGCGGGAGAAAGAGGAGATGGGAATGAACTGTGTGTCACCGTGAATGATACATAGACTCCTGACTCCCCAGATCGCCGGGCGATCAGGCGTCGTCGCACTTCTCCACCAGCAGCCTCCCCACTCAAAGCAGAGTCAGAGGGCAACCGCAATAATGAGGAAGATCCCGAGGAGCCAGCTCAGTGATACGAGTAGTGTAGAGTCCTTCCCTTAGTTTAGTAAGATGTCGAGTAGTCGAGTCGTTATCTTAGTTAATGGTGTGTTAATGCTTGGTGTGTGACGTGAGTTGTGGAAGCCATGAGCAATTGTCCACAGCCTCGTCTTCAGATTGTTTTGCTTTGGTGTGTGAACCCACATGAAATAAAAGTGCATTTATTTTTGTATTAGACATGAACCCTCAGAAAGTATAACAAAGCCTCAACACTTCAAAGTAAAAACAAGTGAAAGTAGTAAGATAATACGTAATGCCTTAAATTAACATTTGGTTGATCATGCTAGATGGCCGGAAGAGGAAAGGGTCGTGCTGCCAACCCCGCCAACAATAACGATGAGGCCTGCAACCCTCATCTTTCTGGGAGCCAAGACAGGAGTGGACGCCGTGAGGGAGTTGATCCTATCCACCAAATGCTTGAGAATCAAAATCAGCTCATCGAGAACCTGACTCAAGTGGTGGCCAACTTGCATCAAGTTCCACCTCCACAAGCTGCACCACGCCAACCAAGGTTGAGTGAGTTTCTAGGAACTCGACCTCCAAAGTTTGCAAGTGCTGCTGAACCTCTGGAGGCAGATGATTGGCTAAAGACCATTTAGAGCAAGATGAGGATTATACAGTGCCAAGGGTATGAGAGGGTGTTGTTTGCCTCTCATCAATTGCATGGACCTGCTGCTGATTGGTGGACCGCCTACGTGGTCGCCCATCATGACCCTGAGAACATCACTTGGGAAGAGTTCAAGCGTAGCTTCCGCAACCATTACATACCAAGGGGTGAACTCAAAAACAAGAGGAAGGAGTTCTTGGGGCTGCAGCAAGGAAACATGACTGTGAGGGAATACCTCACTAAATTTACTCAACTCTCCCGTTATGCCCCACGGGACATAAAGACTGATGAGCAGAAACAGGATTGTTTCGTGGAAGGACTTACCGCAGAAATGCAGTGTGCAATGTCCTCTAACGAGTATGAAAGCTTCCAAAAGATGGTGGACAGAGCGTTTGTGGTAGAAAGGAAGCTGAAGGCCTTGGAAAATGAGAACAAGAGGAAGACCGGGTGGTCACATCAAGCCTCAGGGAGCAACACCCGCCCACGTCTGATGCAGCAACCCGCAGGACAGACGAACCGTGCTGCGGTACCCTACTCAGCACCAAGAGGGTACAACCCGAACTACAGGCCTCCGGCAGCACCAATACAGCCACAACGTCAGTTCGTACAGCAGCCTCGCCCTGCATATCAACCTCAACCAGCCGTACAAGGACCCCCAAACCAACCCCAAGACAACAAAGGCCAGACACCTAAGGTTGGGGTGCAATGTTTCAACTGTGGTGAAGTGGGGCACTACGCCCATAAGTGCCCAAAGAAAAAGCCCACGCAGCCACAACAGCAGAATGTAATGAGAGGACGGGTGAACCACGTCACCATGGAGGAAGCGCAAGAGGCACCTGACGTGGTAGTTGGTAAGTTTCCTGCCAATTTACATATTGCAACCCTGTTGTTTGATTCTGGTGCTACCCACTCGTTCATTGCCCAAGGGTTTGTTAAGAAGCATGACCTAGCAACAACACAAATGAACCATATGCTAGCAGTAAACTCTCCAGGCGGAGAAATAAGGACAAGACAAGTGTGTCCCAAAGTGAACCTAGACATGAATGGGGTCGTATTTACTGCTAACCTCATAGTGATAGATTCACAAGGGATTGATATTATCTTGGGTATGGATTGGTTGACCAAACATAAAGGAATCATCCATTGTTCGACCAGAACGGTGGAACTAACTCACCCTAGTGGCACAAGAGTAAAGTTTATAACAATACAAGAGCCTAGGAGGGACATTAAATTAAATTAAGTTGAGGTGAGAGTGGAGGAGATCAGAACCATCAGGGAATATCCAGATGTTTTTCCGGAGGAATTGCCAGGTATGCCTCCGGATCGTGAAGTGGAATTCGCAATTGAGCTAGTGCCTAGAACAGCCCCGATATACAAGAGACCTTATCGGATGAACTCCAAGCAGCTGGGAGAACTCAAGGATCATTTGAGAAGAATTGACGGAGAAGGGGTATATTCGTCCTAGTTCCTCACCTTGGGGAGCTCCAGTGATATTTGTGCCCAAGAAGGACGGAACCCAAAGGTTATGCATGGACTACCGTGCCTTGAATGAGTAACCATCAAGAACAAGTATCCATTACCCCGCATTGAAGACTTGTTTGATCAGTTGAGGGGAGCTTGTGTGTTCTCGAAAATTGATCTCAGGTCAGGATACCACCAACTTAAGATAAGGCAAGCCGATATTCCAAAGACAGCTTTCGTATCTCGGTACGGATTGTATGAATACACCATCATGCCTTTCAGGCTAACTAATGCCCCGGCATACTTCATGTATCTCATGAACAAGGTATTCATGGAATATCTGGACAAATTTGTGGTGGTTTTCATAGATGAGATTTTCGTTTTCTCCAAAGATGAAGAGGAACATGAGAAACATCTAAGGTTGGTGTTGCAGAGGCTGAGAGAACACCAACTATATGCCAAGTTGAGCAAGTGTGAATTTTGGCTGAAGAGAGTTCCCTTCTTAGGACATATCATCTCGGAGGGAGGAATCTCCGTGCATCCCGCCAAAATTGAGGATATGCTGAGAGCGTGTGCACTCAAAAACAATCTGAGTTGGGATAAGAACTTACCGTATGCGGAGTTCTCCTATAACAACAGCTATCAGGCTAGTATGAAGATGTCACCGTTTGAAGCTTTGTACGGGAGGAAGTGCAGAACTCCCCTATTTTGGAACCAAACAGGGGAAAGTAAAGTGTTTGGTCCCGAGGAACTACAAGAAGCCGAGGCAAAAGTGAGGGAAATTCGCAACAACTTGAGGATAGCACAGACACGACAAAAGAGCTATGCCGATGTTCGGAGAAGAGAGCTCGTTTTTAACGTGGGAGACTATGTCTATCTCAAGGTGTCCCCTATCCGAGAACTTCATCGGTTCAAGGTGAAAGGGAAGTTGTCACCTCGATACATCGGACCCTTTCAAGTTCTGGAGAGGAAAGGCGAAGTGGCGTGTCAACTAGAATTACCGGCTCGCCTATCGGATGTGCACGATGTATTCCATGTGTCACAGCTCAAGAAATGTCTGAGGACACCTGAAGAGATGCTACCCACGAATGAGGTTGAAGTAGCTGAGGATCTGTCTTATGCCGAGCAACCATACAAGATTTTGGAGACAATGGAACGCCTCACAAGAAATAAAAGAATCCGGATATGCAAGGTACAGTGGAAGCATCACTCGGAAGAGGAAGCCACCTGGGAGCGAGAAGATGAGCTTAATGCATAATTTCCGGAATTGTTTTCTTAGAACCCCAATCTCGAGGACGAGATTTCTTTTAAGGGGGGTAGAGCTATAACACCCTAAAATCCTGTCAAGATGGGAATTTAAAAATTTTTGGACGTGTTGCATGTGTTGCAAAAATTCAAATTCAAACTGGAATTCAAATTAAACACAAAACTTAAATGAAAAAGAAAAAGAAAAAGAAAAAAAAACAAATCTTCCCGGCCAGTGGGCCGAAACCCATCAGCCGGCCCACCCAACCCCGCGCCAGCCCGCTGCCGCGCGCCCGCGCCCCCTCTCGCAGACAGGCGGGACCCACCTGTCATCCCTAACCCCCGATCGTCCGAAACCCGGACTGTTCCCCCGCGCGCGCGATCTCAACCGACCGGATTTCCGCCGAATTCTGGTTCTGGAGGACTCCGACTCGATCTAAACTAACACGCCACCCTCCCCCGTCTATAAAAACCCCGGCATCGTCCCGTTTTTCCCCACGATCCGCCGTTTTTTCTCTCCGGTGAGAACCCGAGCTTCTCCGGCGAATTCTGCTCGATCTACGATCGAGAATTCTGATCTAACTCGTTGGTCTTGATCCACCGCCTCCGGGGAACCTCGCAGGTGCAGAAAACTCGGTGGTTTGCGGTTCAAACACAGTGCCGACGAGCCTCGCCGTGAATTCACCTCAGACCTCGTCGCCGATCGCTTTCCAGGACCTCCGAGCTCAAGAAAACCCCCGAGGTGAGATCCCCGACCTCTCCTCTACCGATCTATGCCATAAAATCACAGTTCTAGGGAGAATTGACGAAGATCCGAAACTCTCCGGTGAGATCGCCGCCTCCCGCCGCCGTGCACCGCCGGGCAGCGCCGCCCGCGCTCGATCAGAGCGACGTGGCCGCTTGTGCACCGTCTATTTTAAATCGCACGGTAGAATTTCAATCTCCGCGTACCAGTTCGACGTTATAATCTCAGCCGTCTGTTTTAAATCGGACGGTCCACGTCAGGCCCGCGTTATAAAGGCCGGAATTCTTACGCGCTACCCCCTGGGGTTCTCGGAAAATATGAGCTAGCCCCGGAAAATTCTGATCTAGCCCTTGGAACTTGAGAAAATCATGTAAATTCATTTAAAAATCAGTTTTTGCCCCTGGACTTAATAAAAATTAGGAAAAACCCCTCTGTTATGTGTAGTTAGACCTCTGGAAATTCCTAAAATAATATAATAGACCCTGTAGTAGGGTGAATTTACCCTTTTAACCCTATGTGATATTAAATTTAGGAATTTGACTATGTGTTTAGTATTTAAAATTTAAAAGAGGGGACAAAGATATTGCAAATTCAAATTAAAAACTTTCCTAGTACTTGGAAAACTTTGGAGTGAGATAAAAATAGATTTTTGGCTGAAATGAATCTGTTTAATTGATTATTCACATTTATTAGTTATAGGGACATATTTTTAATTAGAGAATAATTATAAAAATTAGTAAAATAAATGTAAAATAGTTCACATCAGAGGAGAAGTTCAAAAATATATTATTATATATTTTAGACCCAAAACCTATTCTGTTTAGATGAGGTGTCTTATTATTTTTATAATAAAGTTCAAATTTAGGCATAGGAAATAAATCTGAAAATATAGCAAACTAGGTATGAATAACTAGAAAATGATAAATGAAGTTTCCAAAATCTAAAGAATTCAGTTTAGGGTTGGTAGAAGGTCTGAAGACACATATGGAGTAGGAAAATAACTTTCATGCATACTTGGTAGCTAAAAGGTGTAGTAATTGAATATAAGGAATTTATTTAAATTGGAAACTCATATATAGTATGCAAACATAAATGTGAATACAAAAGTAGAAATCATATACACATGTTTAAAAGTGCATGTAAGCCAAAAATCAAGACACATAGAGTAACCACAACACATGGAAATAAGAATGACTTTCATAAATGTGAATGTGTGGTTTTTATGAAGTGGAGTGTGAACTATGCCTTATGACTTGTTGTTTTCTTTTGCTATGTGTGATGGTATGAGTAGAACCTGCTCCAGAGCAAGTTCTTCCTTTCCAAGATCAGGACTACCCATTCCAAGAGCAGCAGGAAGGACGCAAGTGTCCTTGACCACTTTGATCCTATACTAGGATGTGTAGATAGAATTATTTGCATTGTCAATTGAAAAGATGAAACCCATGCTAGGATGTTTCCCTACAATTTCATTACCTTGTTTCCTTGTAGCTTGGGTTGGGATTTATTTTATCATGTCATTCATTATTATGCATATGCTTAGCCATGCTTAGAATGGGATATTTGGGATATGAGATCATCAGTTTATTTTACCATAATCTTGAATGAGATATTGTGAGTTATGTAGAGGTACGAATCAAGGCAAGTTGGATGTTTTGGTTGGTGCTGGGTGCACGAGACTCGGGTTTGTGTTTAGTACTTGCCTGGATCCTAAGGACCGGTTCATGGAGCATGTAACCTGGCTTTACCGTGCCAACCACATGCTGAGATGGGGCAGCTTGGCCAATTAATTAGGTGTATCCACGGCGTAGTATGGGTGTGTTGGATGGTGCGGGGAATAGGTGTCAGCTGGACTACCATATGAACCGCAAGGCTCAAGAGGGGGCCACTGCAGCGGGGTTGGAGCCTCTTGTATGCTGTTAGGGGTGAAACCTCACTGGGCCCATGCTCGTCGGGAATCCCTTTGTAAAGGCTTTGTAGTGATCTCCTGGCTACACACCTGGTAAGTGTGAATGTGGTTCGTGGCCACTGGCATAATGGAGGTTCTTTTAGTCCACCCGGCAACGGGGGATGAAATCACTACATGTGGGTACAGTGGTGCAAACTCCGCAGAGTCAAAACTGTCATGACAACCGTGCTCACGGTCAAGAGCGGCTTGGACTTATTCATGATTAGAGGATGATAACTTTGGAAGTTGTGGATGTTAAGCGGGGAGCTTAACATTGGAAATGATGTTATGGTTACTTGATTATGATGATGGAATGGGAGATTGGGACCATTTCACCTGTGTAGTAATGTAGGTGCTTAATAAGCTAAGGTGGTAGGAATAATTGCGTGCTTTAACCATGAGTTCAACCTCTCCTTGTTCCAGCCATGCATGACATATTTTTCCACACTTGCTGAGTACCAACGGTACTCAAACTTGCATATTTGTTGGTTTAAATTGCTGCTTAGGTCAAGAGGATGATGTGGTATTTAATGACCAAGACTTCGGACCCAAAGAAGGATTCTAGGTTCATGGAGTCCCCCGGGCAACACCTGTGACGGAGCCCACAAGAATAATATTCCGCTGCTGTCGAAGTGTTCGGTCGACACTTCCCCCGGGCCTGCACTGGGCAGCCCGCGGAGGTTCTTTTTTCGGAGGGGCTAGTTCCTAGCAGAGAGCTTGCGCAGATGGACGAGTTAGTGAGAGCTTGACACAGAGAGTTTTACGTGGTTCAGGCCGCCGGAGCGTAAAACCCTACGTCCACGGCGAGCTATGGAGCTCGCTGTATTGCTTGCTGCTCAGGGCCGGGGGGCCTGAGCTTGGGGGTGAGTTACAGCTTGAGAGTGTATGGCTAGCGTATGAGTTGCAAAATGCGAACCCTTGCTATCGACGCCTACCCGAGCCTTTTATAGTCCAAGACTCGGGCGGCTTACAAGGGGAGCCGGGACCCGACAGGTGGTCCCGGGAAGATTGTCTATTATCTACCGTATCTGTAGTTACGCCGGTAGTTGCCTCTGGTCGAAGGCTTCTGAGTCTTCATCTTGTCGCCCTGCCCATGCCGCACGCTAGTCGTAGTGGTTGATGACGGCGCAGACGGCATGGGATGTCTTGTCGCAGCGTTTATTAGCTGGCAGGTTCTGACACCGCGCGCCAGTCTGTGATGCGACTGGGCGCAACGGCACCTGACAGATGCGTGCTCCGCGTTTCCGCGTCTTGGGAAGACGCGGGCCTTGAATACCTTGTACGGGCAAGGTGTGGGGCGCCTTTACGCCCGCTGCCTACCGCTCGGGGGCGGGCAGCACCGTTCTTCTGGCCACGTGGCGGGTCCGGAGCCCTTCTGAGGAGAGAAGGGCCCGGCCTGCGGGGCACGTGGAGCCTCCGGACCTCTCCCCGCGGAGGGGGAGGTTCAGCTTCTGTTGGCCACGCGGCGAGCCCGGAGCTCCTCTCTAAGGAGAGGGAGGTCCGGTCTCTCCGGACACGCGGCACCTTCGGACCTCTCTCCCGCGGAGGGGGAGGTCCGGCTTCTGTATACCACGTGGTGGGCTCGGAGCTCTCCTCTGAGGAGAGGGAGGTCCGGCCCCGCTGGACGCGTGGCGCCTTCGGAGCTCTCCCTGCGGAGAAGGGCGAGATCCTTAGGCATTTTCCCCTGTGCGCGGGGTACCCCATATCGAGGGTACCGACAGTGGCCCCCGGGCCCATCTCGGGGGAGATAGCGAGCCCGAGGTGGGACCTTCGTCTCTTCTGATCCGCGCACTTTCTTGTCTTGAGTACTCCCTGTGCTGGCAGGGTCTTGACGGCTTCAGTGTTCAGCCTCTTAGGAGAGGGTGAAGCCTGGCATCGGAGCTTGGCCCGGCTGTGGGGGCGGAGGTCCGGATGTCATCAGAGCTCAGGCCAGCGAAGGGCGTGAGGTCCGGCATCAGCGCTCGCCTCTGAAAGGAGGGCGAGGGCTGGCCTCAGAGCTCGGTCTGGCTGTGGAGGTGGAGTCCGGAAGTCATCGGAGCTCAGGCCAGCGAAGGGCGTGATGTCCGGCATCAGCGCTCGCCTCTGAAAGGAGGGCGAGGGCTGGCCTCGGAGCTCGGCCCAGCTATGGGGGCGGAGTCCGGAAGTCATCGGAGCTCAGGCCAGCGAAGGGCGTGAGGTCCGGCATCAGCGCTCGCCTCTGAAAGGAGGGCGAGGGCTGGCCTCGGAGCTCGGCCTGGATGTGGAGGCGGAGTCCGGAACTGCTCAGTGGTCCCCCCTTTCCTATCCCTTAGTCTCATTTGGCTTACTGTCTCAGGCTGGAATACGGGGCTTGGGTAATTTAGTGCACTTGGTCCCGGAGGTCTGGCCCCAGCCCCAGTCAGGGTGTAACCGCCCGGCCCCCTGGTACTCAGACCGTAGCGCCGGGAGGCAGAGTGCGCATGCTTTGGGTGCAAGACCGGGCAAAGCAAGGCTCCTGACCCCCCGTTCTAGCGTAGGTCTTTTCTCGGAGGAGACCAACTGGCGGTGCAGTACCCTTATAGGGGGAGATCCAAAAGGCCACCGGGCCTCTGGCAGGTACCCCAAGCACTACCGCCTTCGGCAGGACGGCAAGTATCGACTATGCATGAGAGCAGGAAAGAGGAACCGAGTGTACAATGGACGCACACTGTCTAGAGCGTGGGGAGGTGTTCATATAAATTAATGCGTAATTTAAATAAACACCTAAGTAAGCATGGTGAACTTACTGGGGTGGCGTCGGAGCGCCTGTCTTCACGCAGAGTGGGTCATGCGTGGCTTCGTCGTACGCCGGACACGGGGGGACCCCCATGGCTATATCAGGGGGAAGCATGGCTTCGGCCCTGCATACCATGTGGAAGGGTAGTTCCCGTGACCGGCCCTGGGAAGTCCGGCTGGCCCTCGACATGGAGGAGCCGGTATCCCCCGACGGCTCTGAGTGCGCGTCTGCACCGGTTGTGTGGGTCTGCTTGGCGTGGACTTGGCACGCATTGCATCCCTAACCAGTTTGACAGCGTCCAGGTGGCTCTCGGTCAGTAGGAGCCATGCCGGGTGGCTTATCTGACCAACGCGCGGGACGATGAGCGTTCCCAGCACTCGCCTCCTTGGAATACTGCGAGCTAGTCGCAGCCTTCCTCCTGGGTTATGCACCGCAATAGGATGTCGAGGCGCCACGCCAGTAAAGATACCAGCGCGTAGCACTTAGCCATCCGCACCACCCGTTCAGCGGATGCACGTTCATCAGGAAGGATGTCCTTCAAGGAGTCCCGGACCTCCGTGGTCCATGCATTGGGACTACTTGAGCTTCTGGATCTTGAGCGCTGGGTTGCACGGAGTCCCCAGTGACTCTTACGATCCTTTGGCGGCATCCAGGGCCGCCGGGACTGCCTAGCTTCGTGGCACTGGTTCAGCCCCCTTCGCCCGGCTCGGCGGGCCGGGCTGTGGACCGCAGCAACGTCCTCTCGAAGACTCCTTCGTGCACGGGGGCTCCGATGGAGGTCTTCGTTGAGAAGTTGTCAGCTGCGGCCGTGCCAGCACGCGGTTCATGGCGCAGGTCCAAGGCGAGGAATTCTTTCTCCAACATCCACACGTGAAGCATATAAGCAGCTAGCTGTGGGTCATTGCAAGGGAATTCACCCTTAACTTGCTTGATAACTAGCTGGGAGTCGCCCTGTGCCAACAACTGGCGAGCGCCCAAAGACAGGACTGTCTTTTAGGCCAAAGATGAGTGCTTCATACTCTGCCAAGTTGTTGGTTGCCTTGGAATTGAAACGCACCATGTACCCAGACTGCTCCCCCGATGGCATGAGAAGCAGTACGCCGGCACCGGCCCCCTGCTTTCGTGAGGAGCCGTCGAAGAAGAGCGTCCAGTGAGGCCCGGCGAAGACCGGAGCTCGGTACTTTGGTTCACCGTCTTCGCGGCCCCCTGGGTCAGCCTTCGTTGGCGTCCACTTAGCCATGAAGTCAGCCAGTGCTTGGCTCTTGGCTGTCTGACGTGGTCGGGAGCTCAGCTTGAACTCCGCCGTCTTTGGGCTGTCTTCCGGCTTCGGAAGCTGGCAGTGAGTGCCAGCTCCGCCCACCGGCTGCTCTGGCGCACTTGTCCGCCAGGCTGAAGTGCTCAGAGGCATCGCAGACCTCTTTGGTCGCAAGCTTCTCAAGCATCTTCTCGTCTCGGACACTGTCGAAGTGCCACCACCATAGAAGCACTTTGAATATGTGGGATGGTGTTGCGTACCTGGGAGAACCGCTGGATGAAGGAGCGCAGCGACTCCCCAGGTTGTTACTTGATGGCTTGGAGGTCAAGCTCCGTGCCGGGACGGTTGTAGGAGCTGTCGAAGTTGGCGATGAACTGCCAGCAGAGCTCTCCCCAGGAAGTCATGGAACCCCGAGGGAGGTTCATGAGCCAAGACCGGGTCGGGCCGGTCAAGGCGACGGGGAAGTAATTGGCCATGACGGCCTCATCCCCTCCTGCGGCAAGTACGGCGGTGGAGTAGATCTGAAGGAACACCGCCGGGTTGACGCTGCTGTCGAACTTTTCGGGCAGGTGCGGCCAAAACCGGAGCCTGGTGTAGCTGGAATCTGCCGTGTGTTCACCAACCATTGGCGTGCGCATCAGCGACACGGCCGGTTGGCCGGAGCGTTGTCCCCGCCGAAGTCGAGGGTTTGCGGCGGCAACGACGAAATGGTCTACCTCGCGAATCCGCTGCTGGGTCGCTGCCTGAGGCGCGTCCCCAGCAGGCGGATTGAGTAGCAGCGCTCTTGCTGCGGCTAGCGCACCCCCGCTGGGTACGCCCAGCGCTACTGAAGACCTGACGCTGGTCGGAGCCTGCATTGCCGGGGTCGGCGCTGCCAGAGCCGGTCGCTGGCTCCCAGTGCAGGTATTGGTGCCGCGAACGCTTGGTTCGCCGCTGGCACAGTGTGCCCCGGTATGGGCAAGGCTGCTCCATAGACCGGGGACGCCGTTTGTGGGGCATATGCTGCGCGGCGTATGCCTGGGGCAGAGCTCGCGTGGCGAAGATCTGCCCTTCAGGCTGGGTCGAGGCCGACGTCATACTGTCGCCAGCCTCTTAGTTGCGGCGCCTTTCTCGACGTCGCTCGAAGAACACTCGGGCATCTTGGCCCAAGTGGCATCGCTCCTGCTCTGCTCCCAGGTCCGTCGACGGAAGCCTGGTGGAGCCGGAGTCCGCCGTCTGCTCGCCAACCATTGGTGTGCGCGTCAGCGGCACGGCCGGTTGGCCGGAGCGTCGTCCCCGCCGAAGTCGAGGGTTTGCGGCGGCGACGACGAGACGGTCTATCTCTCGAATCCACTGCTGGGTCGCTGCCTGAGGCGCGTCCCCAGCAGGCAGATTGTGCAGTAGCGCTCTTGCTGCGGCTGGCGCACCCCCTCCGGGTACGCCCAGCGTTACTGAAGACCTGACGCTGGTTGGAGCCTGCATTGCCGGGGTCGGCGCTGCCAGAGCCGGTTGCTGGCTCCCAGTGCAGGTACTGGTGTCGCGAACGCTTGGTTGCGCCTGACACAGTGTACCCCGGTACGGGCAAGGTTGCGCCATAGGCCGGGGACGCCGCTTGCAGAGCACATTGTTGTGGCTTATGCTGTACGGCGTACGCCTGGGGCAGTGCTCACGTAGCGAAGGTATGCCCTCCAGGCTAGGTCGAGGCCGACGTCATGTTGTCGCCAGCCTCTTGAGTGCGACACCTTTCTCGACGTCGCTCGAGGAACACTCGGGCATCTTGGCCCAAGTGGCACCGTTCCAGCTCAGTCCTCAGGTCCGTCGGCGGAAGCTTGGTGGAGCTGGAACCCGCCGTCTGCCCGTCAACCGTTGGCGTGCGCGTCAGCGACACAGCCGGTTGGTCGGAGCGTCGTCCCCGCCGAAGTCAATGGTTTGCGGCGGCGACGACAAGACGGTCTACCTCGCGAATCCACTGCTGGGTCGCTGCCTGAGGCGCGTCCCCAGCAGGCGAATTGTGCAGTAGCGCCCTTGCTGCGGCTAGCGCACCCCCACCGGGTACGCCCGGCGCTGCTGAAGGCCTGACGCTGGGTGGAGCCTGCATTGCCGGGGTTGGCGCTGCCAGAGCCGGTTGCTGGCTCCCAGCTTGCGCTGACACACTCCGTCCTGAGTGTGTCATCATGTACTCTCCCCTGGTCACGGTTTGCCGCGGACGCAGGGGGGAGAGTTTGCCGCTGAAGGAAGCTTGGTCATCTTCATCGGTGGAAACTCGTCGCGCTAGGAGAAAAGCCCCCTACCTGGCGCGCCAAATGTCGAAGTGTTCGGTCAACACTTCCCCCGGGCCTGCACTGGGCAGCCCGCGGAGGTTCTTTTTTCGGAGGGGCTAGTTCCTAGCGGAGAGCTTGCGCAGATGGACGAGTTAGTGAGAGCTTGACACAGAGAGTTTTACGTGGTTCAGGCCGCCGGAGCGTAAAACCCTACGTCCACGGCGAGCTATGGAGCTCGCTGTATTGCTTGCTGCTCAGGGCCGGGGGGCCTGAGCTTGGGGGTGAGTTACAGCTTGAGAGTGTATGGCTAGCGTATGAGTTGCAAAATGCGAACCCTTGCTATCGACGCCTACCCGAGCCTTTTATAGTCCAAGACTCGGGCGGCTTACAAGGGGAGCCGGGACCCGACAGGTGGTCCCGGGAAGATTGTCTATTATCTACCGTATCTGTAGTTACGCCGGTAGTTGCCTCTGGTCGAAGGCTTCTGAGTCTTCATCTTGTCGCCCTGCCCATGCCGCACGCTAGTCGTAGTGGTTGATGACGGCGCAGACGGCATGGGATGTCTTGTCGCAGCGTTTATTAGCTGGCAGGTTCTGACACCGCGCGCCAGTCTGTGATGCGACTGGGCGCAACGGCACCTGACAGATGCGTGCTCCGCGTTTCCGCGTCTTGGGAAGACGCGGGCCTTGAATACCTTGTACGGGCAAGGTGTGGGGCGCCTTTACGCCCGCTGCCTACCGCTCGGGGGCGGGCAGCACCGTTCTTCTGGCCACGTGGCGGGTCCGGAGCCCTTCTGAGGAGAGAAGGGCCTGGCCTGCGGGGCACGTGGAGCCTCCGGACCTCTCCCCGCGGAGGGGGAGGTTCGGCTTCTGTTGGCCACGCGGCGAGCCCGGAGCTCCTCTCTAAGGAGAGGGAGGTCCGGCCTCTCCGGACACGCGGCACCTTCGGACCTCTCTCCCGCGGAGGGGGAGGTCCGGCTTCTGTATGCCACGTGGTGGGCCCGGAGCTCTACTCTGAGGAGAGGGAGGTCCGGCCCCGCTGGACGCGTGGCGCCTTCGGAGCTCTCCCTGCGGAGAAGGGCGAGATCCTTAGGCATTTTCCCTTGTGCACGGGGGTACCACATATCGAGGATACCGACAGCTGCTATTTTATTTACTTGTTATGAACTTATTACCGTCCATCGAGACATATACTATGTAAGACTTATTTATATTCGACACCTAGCTTGTAATAAATGATGCTTCACTATTTGTCATCACATGTATGAGAAAATGATCCTGGCATACATGTGATATTCACTCGGTTGTTATTCGGAGAAACCGGGTGTGACATAGGCTTGCATCCTATGGTCAGCGTGGCTTCTAATACCAATCTGTTACTAGGGGTTCGTCCTACAGTCAACGTGGTTCAGCTATCAATCTGTGATCATTCTAAGTTTGTGTCCTACAGTCAACCGTGGTAACTTGATACCAATCTGTGGATTGTACCAATCTGTGACTAGGCATGGCAGCTTTAATATCAATCTGTGACCTATCTAGGATGTGTGATCTATGATCAACCCGTGGCAGGTTGATACCAATTTGTGTTTTCTATCTAGGCGTATAACCTACCGTCAACCCGTGGCTCTGATACCAATCTGTGACGCGCTCAATTCTGTATAACACAGAACCGAGAACTGATGCGTATGTGTGCCCGGATGTTCATCACACATACTCATATCATCCACAAACTGAATTCAGAATATATATAACTACGAATAACAGGGTTTATTACAATGTCTCATGACTCTCAAAACTCATGCTACCAGCGGAAGTCTTTAATCTAGCAGCGGAAGTCTCATTCTAGCAGCGGAAGTCTTCTAAACTATAGCGGAAGCAATCTAAGCAGCAGCAGCAGCGGCTCCATCTCTACTCTATCCCCACAGGCAAGGTTGAGAACAGATTACACGCCTAATTCTCCACGTAGTCTTCATAGTACTCCTCTCCTGTTGCTGATGATGAAGTAATAATGCAAGTTTGAGTACATGATATACTCAGCAAGTGCGGGAAAGTATGATATGTAGCTCACAACAAGGAAGGTATAGAAAGGCTCATTGCAGAAAGCAAAGTTTATTTCTCAAAACATGATAAAAACAACAACTCAGCTTTAAGTGAATGTAATCCCAACATGTATTTAAACATTAACATACCTCCATTATGATTCATCCCTTTCCATGTCTCTACCAGACATTAATTTTCCTCAACTTTGCTCATGAATATCATCTCGTATTCAGTACCATCTCATCTCATGAATACCATCTCGTATTCACTACCATTCTGTCTCATACCGAGACCAAATCTCGTTGCCATGACTCAACAGTCATGCAACCAATCTCAATACCCGGACTCAACAGTCCCAAAAACTAAACCATAACTCAAACCATAACCAAAACAAAAAACCAAATACCATCCCAGAAACCATCCCAATTACCATCCCATCTAATCATGTGAGTTGTCCAGGCGCTCGTGACCATAAGCTCGGCTATCATGATAGTTTTAGACTCTGCAGAGTTTGTACCACTTTACCCATAAGTTTGTGATTTCGTTACCCGTCAGCGACTGCAGAACCTCCATTATACCAGTACACAACCGTCGGTGTATGGCCAAGAGATCACAAAATAACCTTTACAAAGGGGATACTAGATGTATGGACTCGCTAAGGTTTAACCGGCAGGCTAGAATCTCCAATTCTCCTACCCACGGGTTCTCTCTTGTGCCATGCAGTTTCCAGGACAGTCCTCACTGGACTCCCATTCTCCGCGCCTTCCACGGTCCATAACAATCTAGTAACTTATCTAATTACTCAGCTAAGCCTCACCCATACTTGGCCTTGTGGTGGCACTGTTATCCTGGCATGGCTGGTATGAACCGGTCCTTAGATCTGCGGCAAGTAACCACCATCTCATTCTACCTCATTCACAAACCAGGCTTGCCTAGATCTCCCTCCGATTCATGTTCATTAACAACATCAGTTTTTATTATTCTTATGAGTGTAGTTAGCTAGACACATCTATCTCGCTTCCCATATACCATTGACTCAGCAAAGCATAAAAACAAAAAAACTATACCCGACTCATAAACTTCCCTGGCGACAAGGGTGGTTTGACAAAACTAGTAAACTCCTATGAAAGGGTTTCCCATCAATTTGACTCAGCACACACACCTTTTCGCAAATAAAACAGTTTTCCAAAATATAGGATCAATATGGTCAAGGGGCACTTGCCTTGTTCTTGCGGTTCCTGTTGCTCTTGGATCTCGAAACCTTGTTGTTGCAACTTGTCGTAGACAGCTCCCTGAGCTTGTCCTTCTATACGCGATCACACACATACAAGATTCATAGCAATCAATCATCATGCATAAACTCTACCTTAATATGCATGCTAATCCTATGATGCAGTTTAGTTTGTACGTGTGCTTGCATGTTTGCATTGGTTTTACGATGAACAGAGGTGTAAAGATCAATTGTGGATGTGGCGACGATCTGGACTCAAGATCTAGATCAGACCGATCAACACGTGATCTGTCCACGAAAAAGCTTCTGTTCAAAAGGATACGAAGAACAGATGTAAAAAAAACACGATGATGTCGTAAGGTGGTATTAGAGACCTACCTTACTTTCTTCGGGCTTTTCCTCAATTCGTCGGATCTCCTCCGGCGATGGCAATCGTCTCTGGACTCGTCAGCGGTCTCTCCGGCGAAGGAGTTTAGCTCGGCGAGTTTGGGGCTAGGCACTAAGTTGTCGGCTTAGAAAAGAATATTACGAGCAAGGGGTTGTTTCGGGTTCTATTTATAATCAAGAAGAGAAGAGTTCTAATCTGATCGGAATTCGAATAAGAGTCCTATTCAAATTGTTTTTGGATCTTAAGTTGATTTGGTGCGGTAGCAACGTGGAATTCGTGTTGGTTTCCTCCCGTACCGGTATTCCTACGTGTACAGAAGCAAAAACTGCTTCAGAATGGCGTTACCTTCGCGGTGATGAGCTCCGGAAGCTCCACGTGTCCTGCGGAAACCTGGGCTCCCTTTTTCCGCAGAGACCAGCTCTGGTTGTGCCGCGTGTCAGGCAGGCGAGACCTTCCTCTTCCTCAGAGGCGAGCTCCGCATGCGCCACGCGTCCTGGCGGGCGGGACCTCCCTCTCTCCAGAGGCGAGCTCCGCGTGCGCCACGTGTCTGGTGGGTCGGGACCTCCCCTCTCAACAGAGGCGAGCTTTGCAAAAGCTACGTGTCAGTTCCGGACCTCCCCTCTCTTCGGAGGTAGCTCCGAATGTGCCACGTGTTAGTGCCGGACCTCCCCTCTCTTTGAAGGTGAGCTCCGATAGTGCCACGTGTCCTAACAGCGCCAGACTTCCTTTCTCCTCAGAGACGAGCTCCGAGGTTGACACGTGTCCAACAGCGTCGGACCTCCCGGATATGAGCTCCGGAGATGACACGTGTCCGATAGTGTCGGACCTCCCGGAGATGAGCTCCAGAGGTGACACGTGTCCAATAGGACCGGACCTCTCAGAGGTTAGCTCCGAGAGCGATACGTGTCCCGCGCGGCGATCCTCTCTTTTCCGCGGTGACTAGCTCTGGTGACGACACATGTCCTATGGAACTAGCCTCGCTCCTCCGCAGAGGCTAGCTCCGGGGGCAACACGTGTCCCACAGGGTCGGACCTCTCCCCCTTTGCGGGGATGAGCCCCGAATGCCACGTAGCCAGTTTAGCGGCGACCTCTCCCCATTTGCGGAGATGAGCTCCGAACACGGCACGTGGCCAGCGACCGCGGAAATTGTCTACAGCGCTCCTCGGCGAACTGGAATTGACTCTTTTTGGTTAACTTTTTGATTCTTTCTCGGTTTCAACTTATTTTAAAATGTTTTCCTACATGAAACATGAATACATGTAGAACCCGAAAATGAGGGTGTCACACCAAAAACCATGCAAGCATAGCTTCATTATCCTCAACAATACCACATCGAATCAACCCAGTTTGTAATTCCTGATAATATTCCACTGCAGATTTTTTCCTTGTCTTAAACACTGTAATTTTTAAAATAATTCACGTTGATAATATGGTGGAACCCGACGAGTACGCATAGCAGTTTTAAATGCAGCCCTAGTAGTTGGGATATTATTATGATATAATCTACAATGTTCAGACCACCAAACAGAAGCAAAACTAGTGAATTCACAAACAGCGGCGGCAACCCTTCTATCCTCAGGATATTGTAAGCATGTAAAATGTTGTTCAGTTTCTAACTCCCAATTAAGATATACATCAGTAATGTATCTACCCTCAAATGGTGGAATATTCAATTTAGTTTAGGGACATGGTCATTATCTCGTACCTGAGGGGGTGGTGCAGCCCTACCGTTTTGATTGTAGGTATGTGGACGACCGGGATGTTGTACATAGTTCTGATGTGGAGCAATCTCATTCTCGTACTCGCCCTCGTAGTCATCGTACTGATCAACAATAGTAGCAGGATCTGCAGAAGCAGCAGCAGTAGCGGCAGCACCAGAATGTTGGCCTTGGTCGAGAGGAACACACTGTGTGCGTCCCATTTGATTCGGAAGGCGGTGTTGTTGTTGTTGCTGCTGCCAAGGTGCGACACATGCAGCTAGTGGTGGTGGTAGACGCGCGAGCACTTCATTAAACTTGGCCTCCAGCTTGGTGTCGAATGTCTTCTTAAGCCATCTAGCTTCTCCGTGGCCTCTCCAAATCTGTTCAGCACGTCTTTCACTTGTTCACCCATCATTTGTTGAAATTTATCATGTAGCTCCTTGTCCATCATGTTCTCCCAGTCTAGTTCGCCGGCTTGTGATCCTGTCATGGTTAGCAGAAATAGAAACACACAAGAATATGGTCCTACTGACTACTAATAGGATTTGATGTGGTGGAAAGTCACAAGTCCGTCAAGCGAATCACAAATTCTTACCCGTTCTTGCCAACCAGCAGGTGGTGATCGACAACCATTGTAGTCAAACTCTCAAAGATTGGATAAAGCGATTGCCAGGTGTTGTCAAACGCATGATCTAGATGTATGTGGAGCTGGGAAGGCTTAAATTATGGTAGCAAAAATGTCAGCAATAATCAATTCAGAGGTGCAAAATTGAGTAAACATTCAACAACGGTACTGTGCTGGTCCTAGGCTAGACCATACTAGAGACAGAGCCTAGACACAAAGGAATGCACACCAGTAACACAATAGACTACAATGGCCGCAACTGAAGCTCACTTTTTTGTACTTTTCCTCTTATTTTATTTTTCTTTCTTCCTTTTCTATCTTTTTTTCTTTCTTTTTCTTATAAAGTCCCACAGTTCTAAAAGATTACACAGGGATCAGATAATAAGCTATCAAATACCACTAACACACTTATTTTCGCAGGTTCATTGCAGGTCTTATATATATTGCTTTCCTAAAGAAAAAGATACATAGAGATCTTAAAATCTCTTTGGTGATTGCGATGCGCACAGATGGAATTTTCAGGCAAGTTTAGATCCATTGGAAAGATGGGGAGATAATCTTTCCAGATTGTGCTTACACTTTCCAAGCGGACAATGGATGAAGAAGTTATGACCTTTTTCTTCCAAAACCAAAAAGATACTCAAAATCAGATCTAATCTGATTATTTCCTCTTTTGGAGATGCAAATTAGAAAGTGAATATCTCTCTAATTTCGTGATGGTGGTGATGATGGTGTTTTTTATGCAGATCAAACGTGACAGAAACTCAAAACTCTAAAGGACTAAACACTAAGACCAGCAACTTGACACGACGATGCAACCGACTATTCAACAAAGCAAAAAACAATTGAAAAGAAAATTGCAAAAGGCAAAGATTGGTTTGGATATGATGATCTAACCCTATTTTTTGGCTTTTTCGTGGACTGTTGGTATGAAGGAACATATGTGATCTAGACTACGAAAATCTGGTAAAATCTCACTGAGCAACTTGGAAATCTGATACCACTTGACAGAGACGAAGGTGTCCCGTCTTTCTATGAGATGGTAACTATCATTTTTGGTGGAGTAGACTTTGACAATCCGACTACGAACGTGTGAGGATGTCGCGCCTTAGCAATCGCTAAACCAACTCCAAGAGGTTATTGACCATGCCGGAGCACGATCAACCTGAACACGAGGGTCTATTTCCTGCAGGCAAACGAAGAACAATCAAGAAGCTGGGATTGCATTTTGGATATTGCGAATTTAAGAAGAAAACCTTATTGATAAAAGTGGAGTTCTGAAAAGTCTTGGCCTAGTCGTTAGACACAAACGAGGTACGCGAGTTGCAGCTATGTCAAACTTTAATCTAAACAAAACCCACCCTCTCAAGGAGCTCTTGGCCTACTTAAATAGGGGAGGGAAGAGGGAAATTCGTCTAGCAACAAGGGTAGGACGTGATCTCCCTTATTCCCTTTCTTTTTTTGAGATAGACTACCTTTTAATAGGGAAGGAAAGAGGGAAATTCATCCAGTAGCAAGGCAGGATGAAAGAGGGAAATTTCGTCCAACAGCAAATGTTGGACGAGATTTCCTTTATTTCTTACCTTATTTATCTGAATCTCTCTTTATTACATGGTCCCAGCCTCAAGATTTGGTGCACAGTACCCTATTCATCCATTTGACTTTATTATGGTCCGCCAGCTTGTATATTTCGTCCATGTCCTTGTATGTCATCATGGTGGCTTCAAAGTGCTGAAAACTCCACTGGAAACTCCGTTCTGGTTCCCTTCTCGCGCGCCTTCATCTCCCTGCTTGATGATGCTCCCATGTTCATTCCTCTTGTCCATGCTAGGCCCTTCATTTGTAAGCAACACAAATGTATCCAATTTAGGCAGCATCATATTCTCATGAATATTGAAACATTACCAAGAAACGAAAGTACCTGATAATTTAACTGGCGTCCGCGAGCTCTAGTAATTGGTCTCATATTTGTGGTAGCAGGGGCTATGGGTGTAACTGTGGTAGGGACGTCCTCATCAGAGGAGTGGCTAGAGGTGATGCAGGAGACCCTCGACTTGGAGCGGGCCGTAGTCGGGAGGTTGAACAGGGCGGCTCAGAACCTCCTGGCTGAAGCCAATAAGCTCCATGCTGCAGTCGATGCCCGCACCAAAGCTCTGTCGGAGGCATGGGAGATCCTCGCCCGGCGAGAGCAGGAGGTGCAGGCGGAGGATGTAATACCCTACTTTTAAAAATTTGAATTTTTACAAGTGAAAACAATCCAAAATTCGTCAAATTTAAACATATGTTGGGCTGAAATTCGTTTTGGGCCATGTCTCTCACTTTTCTTACCTTCTGGGCCGAGCCCGCAGCCCACCACAGACCAGCAGGCTCCGTCACCCTCTCCTCTCTCTGTTCAGTGGGCTCGGCTTGTCAGCGCTTTCCCCTTCCTTCCCCGGTCACCATCGCGCATAGGCACGATCCCGCCGATCTCGCTCGGAAACGGAGAAACTGCCTCAAATCAATGTCGGTCTTCACTGCTCGACCGGCCCTCCACAGCAGCCGTCGCCGTCTCGCTCTAAATATCGCCGTGCGCCCTAGGGTTAGCCGCCCGCCTCGGGTAGAACTCAACGCCGCCGCTCTCCTCTCGGTTAGCCGCTGATCCACCAAATTCCCCTCGCCCCTCCCCTAAATCGTCGAGCTAACCCGTCAAGATCCTCTACAGGGCTGGCGGCGAGTGTTTTCCAGTCCTTCCCGACGAGGATCGCCGCTCGCAACCCTACCGCACCGGTCGCCGGTGAGTTCTCCACCCCTCACCGATGTCCTTCCGCTTCCGTTCATTTCCACCCCACTAATGGCGCCTACACCTTCACCATGTGCCAGAACGCGTCGCGACACGAAGACTTCGCGAGATCTCCGCTGAGACAACGTAGCACCGAAGAACCGAGAGGATTTCCTTCCCCTTCCGTCGCGAGCCTCTTCCGCCCCTCCTCCGGACCACCGAGACTCCTAGGTGAGCTCCCCGAGCGATCCTCCTCCTGTTACGATCTTTAGCTACGCGTAGAAGGGTTCGTAGGCGTGGATCCGTAGCTCAGGCGACGTCTAGGGCCGGCGTGGCGCTCCGCCGCGCGCTGAGTCACCGACGGCCGAGAGTCGCCCGCATAAAACCCCAGCCGTCCGATCTCCCGCCAGCGGCTGAGATAGAACGTGCATACCCCTTCGTGGAATAAAATTACCGCCGTGTCTTTAGAATCCAAAGACACAGAATGTGCCACGTCATCGTGAGATCTGGGCGGTTGAAATAAAATCCGACGGTCCATGTTGAACCCTCATCTCCCGCGGCACAAATTTTGCCCAGCCCCCTGGACCTTTCGGGTTTGAGCAAACAAGCCCCTAGGTTTTGCAGAACACCCTTAGATTCTCTGGAATTTAGGTATTTTATTGTATAATGACTTCTAGGCCCTTCTAACCCTCTGTTTTTATATTTTACCCCTGGATTGGTCTGAAAAATTACAAAATGACCCCTAAGGCCTCTGATTTCGCACAAAACTCCCTGAAATGTACTAAAATTTTTTATCTAGCCCCTAGAGTTGCTGGAAATAGTGTTTTTAGGCCCCTGAAATTTTCTGAATTCACATTTAGGACCCTGGGACAAGCTGTTAAATTATTTTAATACTTGGAATGGATCTGTTTAATTACTAAAACACCCCTGAAACTTTTGTAATTGCAAAACAATCCCTGGGATATTCTGTTTTAGCATTTTTAAGCCATGATCCTTGCTGGAATATAACAAAATAGCTCCTGCCCATGCCAAAAATTACCCAAACACCCCTAAAATTGGCTGAATTCATTTTCTAACACTTTTATAGTGCAATTTTCACCTATTTGACCCCCACAACATGCTGGTTTTACACTTAGGCCCCTAGTGATTGCTGATTTTACATAGAATGCCTTCATAAATGTCTATATTAACTTTTAATGCTGATTTTAAACATTATAAGTAATTCTCTAGGCCATTACAACATAGTTGCCACTTAAGGTAATTAAATAAAATGTATTTTCCACAAAGTAAATGCGTAAGATTTGTGGTATGATTATGTATTATTATTGTTGGACCATTTGTACTATGTCTCATTACTTTATTGTTATTTGACTACGCTTACGATGAATTGGATAGCCCCGATCCCGGAGCCGGCCTTTAATTTGCAAGATCAAGACTTTGACGTCAGAGAGCAGCAGCTACTTTTCGGAGGCGAGTGTCCTTGACCACATTTCTCCTATTGTAGGAATTTAGTTAGAAATTGCATGCATGTCTTAATATGAATTCTCATGATAGGAAGTTTACTAGAGATTCCATATTATTCCTTGTAGCCTAGTAAAGGGATTAGTTGGGATTTACTTTATGTCATTTACTCATGCTTAGCCTTGCTTAGATGATAGGGTGGGAGAACTTTACATTAAAATTTATATCATGATCTTTGAGATGTTGTTGTGGTGCTATGTATGGTATATACATGGAGAGTAGAGATAGGAATCTAGCAGGCTGGTTAGTATACGGTTGGTGCGTATGCACGAGACTCGGGCTGGTGGTTAGTGTCTGTGTAGATTCTAAGGACCAGTTCATGATATCCTGTGATCTAGCTATGTCGTGCCACCACAATACCGGTATGGAACGGTTTGGCCAATTAAGTTGATTTCTACCTTATCTTGTGTACACCATTAAGATGTTTGTGTGACACAAGAGGGGGCTTCTGCAGCGGAGGTAAAATAGACTCCAAGTGTGCTGTAAGTGGTGAAACCTTAGCGGGTATACAGGGATTTGGTAGTACAATGTAAAGGCCTCATAGTGATCCCTTGGCCACACACCATAGGAAGTATGAGATGTGATTCGCGATCAAGGGCAATCAGGGAGACTTTAGTCCACTTGGTGACAAGGGACGAAATCACGATTTGTGGGTAAAGGATACAAACTCTGCAGAGTCAAAACTGTCTAAACAACCATGCTCACGGTTAAGAGCGGGCTAGTAACTCCTTCATGATTAGTTGGGTATGGGGGAGGTTGGTTGTATTTGGTTGGAAGTGGGACTGGATTTTGGTGACACATAGTGGAGTATTCACTTAGTAATTAGGACGCTAATACAACTTAGTAATAGGATGTTGCATAGTGCTTTTAGCCGAGTTGGCTTTCCTTGATTTGGCCTACATGTCATATATTTCTCTCACTCGCTGAGTACTCTAAGTACTCATGCGTCTTTGTTGCTTCTTTTTGGAAATAACTGTTGCTTAGGCTATGGAGATGGAGTGGTGTATGATGAAGACGATGGCTTCAACCCCGGTGTGCAGTACTAGGCGGGCGTGCCCCCGAACAACGCTTGTGATGGAGCTCTACGCTTAGATTATCCGTTGCTATGTACCTTTCCTTTTTAGACTACAAGTTCACTATGAGATTGTAATAAACTTAGCTTTTATATAAGATACATCATTTCTGTTAACACATGTATGATTTAACTGATCCTTACATACATGTGTAGCATGTCTGTTTTGTTTTACAGGAACCAGGCATGGCAGAATGGTATCAGAGCCGAAGTTGTCTGTAGGACGCAATCCTAGTTAGAAACATATGCAAATTTAGAGTATATTCACATATAGGGGTCACCTTGTCGTAAAAACGTAAAATTTGACATCTTTTGCCACTTAATGATGATATGGGATGCTTTGTTTGATAAATTGATAGTGATGTGCTGACTTGCTGTATTTTGTATATATGAGAGCTTGTATCTGAATATTTTTCTCAACTGCTTAATCCTAACCCTTGTTCTCACTATCTGGCACGATATATACATCAGATGGCAGGCAGAGGACGTGGACGAGGTCGTGACCGCGGAATGCCCGAGGAGGGTAATGTTCCTCCAGCGTTCCAGATTCCACCTTGGAATGGTCGAGGTGCTCGCGGGGGAGCTGTTCCACTGGGGATGCAGCAGATGATGGCCATGCAGAATCAACTTTTACAGAATCTGACTCATGTGGTGGCTAATATGAATCAAGCTCCTCCACCTCCACCACCGCCAGTGCCTGAACCCTGGTGCAAGCTGAGGGACTTTCAGAGTACTCATCCACCAGTGTTCTCTAACTCCGTGGAGCCACTAGTTGCTGATGATTGGCTGAAGTCGATTGAAAGCAAGTTGCAGTTAGTTAAGTGTCAAGGTCGGGAGATGGTTCTGCTTGCCTCCCACTAGCTTTCAGGTCCCGCAACAGACTGGTGGACGGCTTACACGTCCGCCCACGAGGACACACAGAGTATCACTTGGGAGGAGTTCACACAGAGCTTTCGCAGTCACTATGTGTCAGCTGAGGCAATAAAGATGAAGCAAAAGGAGTTCTTGAGTCTGAGGCAGGGTAACGTGACAATTCATGCGTACCTTCAGATATTCACGCAATTGTCTCGTTACGGGCCCAAAGATGTCAACACTGACGACAAGAAGCAGGATTGCTTTATATAGGGGCTAGATGAAGAACTGAAGAATGAACTCTCCTCCTGCTACTACGAGACCTTTCAGAAGATGATTGATAAAGCTTTTTGTCATGGAGAAGCAAATGCCCGAGTTAGAAGCACACAGGAAGCGGAAGACATTTTGGCAGAGTCAGTCTTCTAGCAGCAGCAGTTGCTCCCGCTTTATGCCGATGTCAGTGGCGCAGGTGAACCGTCCCATGGGCTCGTATCAGGCGCCGAGGTATCCTATCCCTGCTTTCAGGCAGTTAGCACCGCAGACTCAGCAGCAGCGTCCACAGTTCCAGCAGACGCAGACATGTCCTACCTTTCCATCCCGTCCAACTAGTCATTTTCAGCGGAGTCAGCAGCAAGGAAGCAAGACTCAGAGTGGCAGGATGATTGGGCCGTGTTACACTTGTGACGAGAGTGGGCATCTCTCCAACCATTACCCGAAGAAGAAGCAGTCACAACAGCAGCAGCAGAATGTCATGCATGGTCGTGTGAACCATGTAGCATTGGAGGAAGATCAGGATGCTCCAGTGATTGGTATGTTCTCCGTCGATACTCACCCCGCTACGGTTTTGTTTCATTCGGGTGCTACTCATTCTTTCGTTGCTAAGAACTTCGTACAGAAGCATAATATGAGGACTACATCTATGACCCGTATGCTAGTGGTCAACTCTCCTGGGGGAGAACTCAAGACAAACATAGTGTGCTAAAAAATGAGTCTTGACATAATAGGGGTGGTCTTCTCTATAAACCTTCTTGTGTTGGAGTCATGAGGTCTAGATATCATATTGGGGATGGATTGGCTGGTCAAATATAATGGTGTGATACATTCTGCATCAAAGACTATTAGGTTGACTCACACCGACTGCAGCAAGGTGAAGTTCAAGTCAGTCCAAGTGACAGATGAGAAGATCCACCTTAATCAACTTGAGACAACAGAGGAATCCGGGTAGTTAGTGAGTTCCCGGATGTTTCTCCTGAGGAGTTACCAGGTATGCCACCAGATCGTGACATTGAGTTCATCATCGATTTAGTACCTGGCACCGCTCCTATATATAAGAGGTCGTACAGGATGGATGCTAATAAGTTAGCAGAGCTCAAGGAGAATATCCAAGAGCTGCTAGATAAGGGGTATGTTCGACCTAGTTCCTCACCTTGGGGAGCCCCGGTTATATTCATGCTAAAGAAGGATGGGACTCAGAGGTTATGTGTCAACTATCGAGCTCTTAATGCAGTGACCATCAAGAACAAGTACCAGTTGTCACGTATCGAGGATTATTTTGATTAGTTGAGGGGAGCAAGTGTATTCTCCAAAATTGATCTTCGCTCAGGGTATCATCAATTGAAGATTCGAGCCTCAGATATTCCGAAGACAGCGTTTGTTACTCGATATGGTTTATACGAGTACACGGTCATGTCTTTTGGATTGACTAACGCCTCAGCCTACATCATGTAACTTATAAATAAGGTGTTTATAGAGTATTTGGACAGATCTATGGTGGTGTTCATTGATGACATCCTGGTTTTCTCAAGAAATTAAGAAGAGCATGAGGAACATTTAAGGTTGGTGTTGCAGAAGCTTCGGGAGAATCACTTGTATGGCAAGCTCAGCAAGTGTGAGTTCTGGTTGAAGGAAGTGGCTTTCTTGGGGCATGTCATATCAGCAGGAGGGATATCTGTCGGTCCAGGCAAGGTCGCAACTGTAATGCAATGGAATGCGCCAGAGAATGTGGGGGAGATCAGAAGCTTCTTGGGTATGGCAGGGTATTATCGTCGCTTTATTTAGAAATTCTCAAAAATTGCCAGGCCACTTACTAAGATGCTTGAGAAGGGGGCAGTTTTCAGTTGGATGCCCGAGTGCAAAACAAGTTTTCAGGAGTTGAAGAAGAGGCTGACTACAGCTCCCGTGTTAATCATGCCAGCCATGCAGAAGGAATTCTCAGTTTACTGTGATGCTTCTGGGCAGGGTCTGGAATGTGTCCTTATGCAGGAGGGACATGTTGTGGCCTACGCTTCCAGGCAACTTCGGAAGCATGAGAGGAATTATCCGATGCTTGACTTGGAACTGGCAGCTGTTGTCCATGCATTAAAGATTTAGAGGCATTACCTAATGGGAAAGAGGACAAAGATTTACAGATATCATAAGAGTCTCAAGTACATATTTACGCAGCCAGATCTTAATCTCAGGCAGTGCAGATGGTTGGAGCTTATTAATGACTTTGATGTGGGGATTAACTACCACCCAGGAAAGGCCAATGTGGTAGCCGATGTTTTGAGCCGAAAGGTGCATTGCAATGTTTTGATGCTGCAACCCCAGTTATGTGATGAGTTTGCAAAGCTTAATCTTAGCTTGGTTTCCAGCACAGAGGCAGTGGTCATGGAAGTGGATTCCACGTTGGAGTGTGAGATTCGAGAGGGACAGAAGAATGATGAGAAGCTTCAAGAGATCAGGCGACTGATGAAAGAAAACAAGGCCTCCAGTTACCGAGAAGATGAGCAAGGGACACTATGGCTTGGGAAGAGGATATGTGTGCCAGATAATTAGGGCATACGACAGACGGTTGCGAGTGGCTCATGACTCAGAGTACTCCATTCACCTTGGAAGTACTAAGATATATCAAGATTTAAAAGACTATTATTAGTAGCATGGTATGAAGCGAGATGTTGCAGAGTATGTGGCTTTGTGTGACACGTGTCAGCTCGTGAAAGCAGAACACCAGAGACCTGCCGGGTTGCTACAGCCACTTAAGGTGCCAGAGTGGAAGTGGGAAGAAATCAGCATGGACTTTATCGTTGGGTTACCCAGGACCCAGTCGGGATATGACTCTATATGGGTAATTGTGGACCGATTGACTAAAGTTGCTCATTTCATTCTAGTCAAGGAGAAGTATAATAGATCACAACTGGTAGAGTTGTACATGTCAAAGATTGTTTGCTTGCATGGGGTTCCTAAGAAGATCGTGTGGGATCGGGGTACACAGTTCACTTCAAGGTTTTGGCAGAAGTTGCACGAGCATATGGGTACCCATCTTAATTTCAGTTCAGCTTATCACCCTCAGACAGATGGCTAGACTGAACGCACTAATCAGATCCTAGAGGATATATTGAGGGCTTGTGCTTTGAAGAATAGTAGGAGCTGAGACAGGAATCTATGCTATGTGGAATTTTCCTACAACAACAGCTATCAGACTTGCTTGAAGATGTCACCCTTTGAGACATTGTATGGAAGGAAATGCAGGACGCCACTATTTTGAAATCAAACTGGAGAGAGTCATTGGGCCAGAAGCATTGAGAGAAGCTAAAAGGCAGGTGCATGAGATTCGGAAGAATCTAAGAACAGCTCAGTCCAAGCTGAAGAGCTATTCTGACATGGGACGATGAGAGTTGACTTTTGAGGTCAGAGACTTTGTGTACCTAAAAGTGTCACCCATCAGAGGGCTTCGATGATTCAAGGTGAAGAGCAAGCTTGCACCGAGGTACATTGGACCATTCAAGGTGCTGAGTAGAAGGGGGGAGGTTGCATATCAGCTGGAGTTGCCACCTCGCTTGTCAGACGTACACAATGTGTTTTAGCGACATTCCAGATTTAGACCCAAATGGCCATCCGCGAAAAGCCATCAAGCTGCACCGTCCGGACGTGTATGCTGTCAAGGTCTCTTCCGGCTTCCTGGGACCCCAGTTTGTGAGTTTTATCGACTTTCCCGACTTTCTCGATTTCGACCTAGATGGCCATCCGCGCAATAAAAACCAACAAATTGCACCATCTGGACGTGTATTCCGTCAAGGTCCTGTTTGGCCACCCGGGGCCCGAGTTCGTGAGTTTTACCGACATTCCCAAATTCAACCCAGATGGAAACCATCGAATTCCACCATCCGGACATGTATTCCAAAAAGGCCCCGTCCGGCCTCCCGGTACGCGAGGTCAAGAGTTTTAGCGACATTCCCGACTATCTCGATTTCGATCCAAATGGCCATCCGTGAAAAAACCATCAAGCTGCACCGTCCGGATGTGTATGCCGTCAAGGTCCCATCCGGCCGCTCAGGACCCGAGTTAGTGAGTTTTTCCGACTTTCCTGACTTTTTCCGATTTTCACCTAGATGGACAGCCGCGCATGCAAAACTATCCAGTTGCACCATCCGAACATGTATTCCGTCAAGGTCCCATCCAGCACCCTGGGAACCGAGTTCATGAGTTTTCCCTACTTTCCCAAATTTGATCCAGACGGCCATCCACGCATGCAAAACCATAAAATTCCACCATCCGGACGTGTATTCCAAAAAGGCCCCGTCTGGCCTCCCGGGACACGAGTTCGTGAGTTTTAGCGACATTCTAGATTTTGACCCAAATGGCCATCCGCGAAAAACTATCAAGCTGCACCGTTCGGACGTGTATGCCGTCGAGGTCTCTTCCGGCCTCCTGGGACCCAAGTTCGTGAGTTTTACCGACTTTCCCGACTTTCCCGATTTCGACCCAGATGGCCATCCGCGCAATCAAAATCAACAAATTGCACCATCTGGATGTGTATTCTGTCAAGGTCTCGTTTGTCCGCCCGGAGCCCGAGTTTGTTAGTTTTACCGACATTCTCAAATTCAACAAAGATGGAAACCATCAAATTCCATCGTCTGGACGTGTATTCCAAAAAGGCCCCATCCGTCCGCCCGGGACGCGAGTTCGTGAGTTTTTTTATTTTCTAATGAGCATGTTGATAATTGTTACTTGCTCTTCATTTGTGTTCATGATCCTTCCTCAAATGAGGTGTGTGGTGTGGCAACATTCCTGATTTCGACCCAAGTGGCCATTCACGAAAAAACCATCAAGCTGCACCGCCGGACGTGTATGCCGTCAAGGTCTCTTCCGGCCTCCCAGGACTTGAGTTCGTGAGTTTTACCGACTTTCCCGACTTTCTTGATTTTGACCCAAATGTCCATCCGTAATATCAACACCATCAAGTTGCACCGTCCGGACATGTATTCCGTCAATGTTCCATCTGGCCGCTGGGGACCCGAGTTTGTGAGTTTTACCGACCTTCGCGACTTTCCCGATTTGGGCCCAGATGACCATCCGCACATGCAAAACCATCAAGTTGCACCTTCTTGAAGTGTATTCTGTCAAGGTCCCGTCCGGCTGCTAAGGACCCGAGTTCGTGAATTTTACTAACTTTCCCGATTTTGACCCAGATGGCCATTCGCGCATGCAAAACCATTCAGTTGCACCATCAGAATGTGTGTTCCATCATGGTTCCGTCCCGCGTGCCAGGACCCAACTTCGTGAGTTTCCCCAACTTTCCAAATCTCAACCCAGATGACCATCCGCGCATGTAAAACCATCTAGTTGCATGTTCTGAATGTGTATTCCGTCAAGGTCTTGTCCGGCCGCCCGGGACCCAAGTTCGTGAGTTTTATAGAGTTTCTTGATTTAGAACGAGATGGTCATCCGCGCATAAAAACCATTAAGTTGCAACATCTGGACGTATATTTTGTCAACATCCTGTCCGGCCACCTGGGACCCGAGTTCGTGAGTTTTATCGACTTTCCCGAGTTTCTTGATTTCGACCAAGACGGTCATCCATGCATGCAAAACCATCAAGTTGCACCGTATGGACATGTATTCCTTCAAGGTCCCATCCGTCTGCCTGGGACCCGAGTTCATGAGTTTACCCGATTATCCCAATTTCGACCCAGATGGCCATCCACGCATGCAAAACACACAAGTTGCACCGTCCGGACGTGTATTCCGTCAAGGCCCCGTCCGGCCGCCCGGGACTCGTGTTCGTGAGTTTTACCGACTTTCCCGAATTTCTCGATTTTGACCCAGATGGCATTCACGCATGCAAAACCATCAAGTTGCACCGTCCGGACGTGTACTCCGTTAAAGTTCCGTCTGGCCGCCCAAGACTTGAGTTCGTGAGTTTTACTGACTTTCCTGATTTTGACCCAGATGGCCATCCGTGCATGGAAAACCATCCAGTTGCACCATCCAAACATGAATTCGGTCAAGGTTCCAAATGGCGTCCCGGGACCCGAGTTCATGAGTTTACCCGACTTTTCCAATTTCGACCCAGATGGCCATCCGCGCAAGCAAAACCATCAAGTTGAACCGTACGGACGTATATTCCGTCAAAGCCCCGTCCGGCCGCCCGGGACTCGAGATCGTGAGTTTTAAGGACTTTCCTTATTTCAACCCAGATCGTCATCCGCGCATGCAAAACCATCAAGTTGCACCATCTGGACGTGTGTTTCGTCAAGGTCCCGTTTGGCCGCCCGGGGCTCGAGTTTGTTAGTTTTACCGACTTCCCCAAATGCAACCCAGATGGCCATACGTGCATGCAAAACATTTAAGTTGCACCATGCGGACGTGTATTCCGTCAATGTCTCGTCCGGCCGCCCGAGATCCGAGTTTGTGAGTTTTACCGACTTTCCCAATTTCGACCAAGATGCCCATTTGCGCATGCAAAACCTTCAAGTTGCACCGTCCGAACATGTATTCCATCAAGGTCCCGTCCGGCCGCCTGGGACCTGAGTTCGTGCATTTTACCGAGTTTCCCGACTTTCTAGTTTTCGACCTAAATGGCTATCAGCGAATGCAAAACGATCAAGTTGCACCATCCGAACGTGTATTCCGTCAAGGTCCCGTCCAGCGTCCCAGGATCCGAGTTCGTGAGTTTTTCCGACTTTCTCGATTTTGACCCAGATGGCTATCCTCGTATGCAAAACCATCAAGTTGCACCGTCCGGACGTGTATTCCGTCAAGGTCCCGTCCGGCCGCCCAGGACTCGAGTTCGTGAGCGCGCATGCAAAACCATCAAGTTGCACCGTCCGGACGTGTACTCTGTCAAGGTCCCGTACAGTCGCTCGGGACCCGAGTTAATGAGTTTTTCTGACTTTTCCGACTTTTTCCGATTTTGACCTAGATGGCCATCCGCACATGCAAAACCATCTAGTTGCACCATCCGAACGTGTATTCCATCAAGGCTCCATCTGGCCTATGACAACCAGTTCCAAAAATGAACCAAGTGAATGCATATGTCCCGGGACCCGAGTTCACGAGTTTTCCCGACTTTCCCAATTTAACTAGTATCGATCCACGGGAGCAAGGAACAAGAAAGGTCTTGAGCTGGTTGACCCAGATAACCATCCACGCATGCAAAACCATCAAGTTGCACCGTCTGGACGTGTATTCTGTCAAGGCCCTGTCCGGCCGCCGGGGACTCGAGATCGTGATTTTTACCGACTTTCCCGATTGACCTAGATTGTCATCCGCGCATGCAAAACCATCTAGTTGCACCATCTGGACGTGTATTTTGTCAAGGTCCCGTTTTGCCGCCTGGGGCCCGAGTTTGTGAGTTTTACCGACTTTCCCAAATTCAACCCAGATGGCCATACGCGTATGCAAAACCATTAAGTTGCACCATCCGGACGTGTATTCCGTCAAGGTCCCATCCTGCCGCTCGGGACCCGAGTTCATGAGTTTATCGACTTTCCCAATTTGGACTAAGATGGCCATTCGCGCATGCAAAACCTTCAAGTTGCACCGTCCGAATGTGTATTCCGTAAAGGTCCCGTCCGGCCCCTCGAGACCCGAGTTCATTCATTTTACCAACTTTACTGACTTTCTGGTTTTCCACCCTGATGGCCATCAGCAAATGCAAAAAATTCCAGTTGCACCATCCAAGCATTTATTCCATCAAGGTTCTGTCCGGCGTCCCAGGGCCCGAGTTCGTGAGTTTTACTGACTTTCCCGCTTTGGACTCAGGTGGCCATCTGCGCATGCAAAACCATCAAGTTGCACCTTCCGGACGTGTATTCCATCAAGGTCCTGTCCAGCCGCTGTGGACCCGAGTTCGTGAATTTTACTAACTTTCCCGATTTTGATCCAGATGGCCATTCGCGCAAGCAAAACCATCTAGTTGCACCATCCGAATGTTTATTCCATTATGGTTCCGTCCGGCGTCCCGGGACCCAAGTTCGTGAGTTTTCCCGACTTTCCAAATTTCAACCCAGATTGTCATCCGCGCATGCGCAACCATCAAGTTGCACCTTCTGAACGTGTATTCTGTCAAGATCCTGTCGGGCCGTCCGATACCCAAGATCTTGAGTTTTATAGAATTTCTCAATTTAGAACCAGATGGCCATCCGCGCACACAAAACCATCAAGTTGCAGCGTCCGAACGTGATTGTCATCAACGTCCTGTTCGGCCACCCGGGACAAGAGTTTGTGAGTTTTACCGACTTTCTTTATTTTGACCAAGACGGCCATCCGTGCATGCAAAACCATCAAGTTGCACCGTCTGGACGTGTATTCCTTCAAGTTCCCATCCGCCTGCCCCGGGACCCGAGTTCATGAGTTTACCCAACATTCCCAATTTCGACCCAGATGGCCATCCACGCATGCAAAACCATCGAGTTGCACTGTCCGGACGTGTTTTCCTTCAAGGCCCCGTCCGGCCACCCAGGACTCGTGTTCCTGAGTTTTACCAACTTTCTCGATTTCAACCCAGATGGCATCAGCGGATGCAAAACCATCAAGTTACACCGTCCGGACATGTATTCCATTAAAGTTCCGTCTGGCCGCCTAGGACTCGAGTTCATGAGTTTTACCGACTTTTCCGATTTTGACCCAGCTGGCCATCCACTAATGCAAAACCATCCAGTCGCACCATCCAAACATGAATTCCGTCAAGGTCCCATATGGCGTCCTGGGACCCGAGTTCATGAGTTTTCTTGACTTTTCCAATTTCGAACAACATAGCCATCCACGCATGCAAAACCATCAAGTTGAACCGTCCGGACGTGTATTCCGTCAAGGCCCCGTCAGGCCGCCCGGGACTCGAGATCGTGAGTTTCACCGACTTTCCCTATTTCGACCCAGATTGTCATCCGCGCATGCAAAACCATCAAGTTGCACTATCTGGACGTGTATTTCATCAAGGTCCCGTTTGACCGCCCGGGGCCTGAGTTTGTGAGTTTTAACAACTTTCCCAAATTCAACCCAGATGGCAAAACGCGCATGCAAAACCATTAAGTTTCACCATCCGGACTTGTATTCCATCTAGGCCCCGTACGGCCGCCCGGGACTCATGTTCGTGAGTTTACCGACTTTCCCAACTTTCTTGATTTTGACCCAGATGGCATCCGCGCATGCAAAACCATCAAGTTGCACCGTCCGGACATGTATTCCGTTAAGGTTCTGTCTGGCCGCTCAGGACTCGAGTTCGTGAGTTTTACCGACTTTCCTGATTTTAACCCAGCTGGTCATCCACGCATGCAAAACCAACCAGTTGCACCATCCAAACATGAATTCTGTCAAGGTCCCATATGGCGTCCCAGGACCCGAGTTCATGAGTTTTCCTGACTTTTCCAATTTCGACCCAGATGGCCATCCACGCATGCAAAACCATCAAGTTGAACCCATCTGGACGTGTATTCCGTTAAGGCCCCGTCCGGCCACCCGGGACTCGAGATTGTGAGTTTTACCGACTTTCTCTATTTCAATCCAGATCGCCATCCGCGCATGCGAAACATTCAAGTTGCACCATTTGGACGTGTATTTCGTCAAGGTCCCATTTGGCCGCCCGGGGCCCGAGTTTGTGAGTTTTACCAACTTTCCCAAATTCAACCCAGATGGCCATACAAGCATGCAAAACCATTAAGTTGCACTATGCGGACGTATATTCTGTCAAGGTCCAGTCCGGCCGCCCGGGACCCGAGTTTGTGAGTTTTACAGACTTTCCCAATTTCGACCAAGATGGCCATTCGCGCATGCAAAACCTTCAAGTTGCACCGTCTGAACGTGTATTCCGTCAAGATCCCGTCCGGCCGCCCGGGACCCGAGTTCTTGCATTTTACTGACCTTTCTGACTTACTGGTTTTCGACCCAAATGGCCATCAGCGAATGCAAAACGATCCAGTTGCACCATCCGAACGTGTATCTCGTCAAGGTCCCGTTTGGCGTCCCAGGACCCGAGTTCGTGAGTTTTTCCAACTTTCTCGATTTCGACCCAGATGGCCATCCTCGTATGCAAAACCATAAAGTTGCACCATCCAGACGTTTATTCCATCAAGGTCCCCTCCGGCCGCCCAAGACTCTAGTTCGTGAGTTTTACTGACTTTTCCGATTTCGACCCAGATGGCCATCCACGCATGCAAAACCATCAAGTTGCACCGTCCGGACGTGTAATCTGTCAAGGTCCTGTACGGTCGCTCGGGACCCGAGTTAGTGATTTTTTCTGACTTTCCCGACTTTTTCCAACTTTGACCCAGATGACCATCCGCTCATTCAAAACCATCCAGTTGCACCATCCAAACATGTATTCCGTCATGGTCCCATCTGGCACCCAGGACCCGAGTTCATGAGTTTTCCCTACTTTCCCAAATTCGACCCAAACGGCCATCCACGCATGCAAAACCACCAAATTCCACCGTCCGGACGTGTATTCCGAAAAGGCCCCGTCCGGCCGCCCGAGACTCGAGTTCGTGAGTTTTAGCGACATTCCGGATTTTGACCCAAATGGCCATCCACGAAAAACCATCAAGCTGCACCGTCTGGACGTGTATGCCGTCAAGGTCTCTTCCGGCCTCCTGGGATCCGAGTTCGTGAGTTTTACCGACTTTCCCGACTTTCTTGATTTCGACCCAGGATGGCCATCCGTGCAATCAAAACCAATAAATTGCACCATCCGGATGTGTATTCCGTCAAGGTCCCATTTGGCAGCCCATGGCCCGAGTTTGTGAGTTTTACCGACATTCCCAAATTCAACCGAGATGAAAACCATCAAATTCCACCGTCCGGACATGTATTCTAAAAAGGCCCTGTCCGGGCGCCCGGGACGGGAGTTCGTGAGTTTTAGCGACATTCTCGACTTTCCCGATTTTGTCCCAAATGGCCATCCGCGAAAAAACCATCAAGCTGCACCGTCCGGATGTGTATGATGTCAAGGTCTCTTCCGGCCTCCTGGGACCTGAGTTCGTGAGTTTTACCGACTCTTCCAACTTTTTTAATTTCGACCCAGATGTCCATACACGCAATCAAAACCATCAAGTTGCACCATCCGGACATGTATTCTGTCAAGGTTCCGTCTGGCCGCTAGGGACCCGAGTTTTTGAGTTTTGCCGACCTTCGCTTCTTTCCCGATTTGGACCCAGATGGCCATCCGCGCATGCAAAACAATCAAGCTGCACCTTCCGGACGTGTATTCCGTCAAGTTCCCGTTCGGCCGCCTGGGACCCGAGTTTGTGAGTTTTACCGACTTTCCCAATTTCGACCAAGGTGGCCATTTGCGCATGCAAAACCGTCAAGTTGCACCGTCCAAACGCGTATTCCGTCAAGGTCACGTCAGGCCACCTGGGACCTGAGTTCGTGCATTTTTCCGATTTTACCGACTTTCTGGTTTTCGACCGAGATGGCCATCAGCGAATGTAAAATGATCCAGTTGCACCATCCGAACGTGTATTCCGTCAAGGTCCCGTCTAGCGTCCGAGGACCCGAGTTCGTGAGTTTTCCTGACTTTCTCGATTTCGACCCAGATGGCCATCCTCGTATGCAAAACCATCAAGTTGCACCGTCCGGACGTGTATTCCGTCAAGGTCCTGTCCGGCCGCCCAGGACTCGAGTTCTTGAGTTCTACTGACTTTCCCGATTTTGACCCAGATGTCCATCCGCGCATGCAAAACCACCAAGTTGCACCGTCCGGACGTGTACTCTGTCAAGGTCCCGTACATTCGCTCGGTACCCAAGTTAGTAAGTTTTTCCGACTTTCCCGACTTTTTCCGATTTTGACCCAGATGGCCATCCGCGCATGCAAAACCATCCAGTTGCACCATCCGAACATGTATTCCGTTATGGTCCCATCCGGCACCCCGCGACCCGAGTTCATGAGTTTTCCTTACTTTCCCAAAGTCGACCCAGACGGCCATCCACGCATGCAACACCATCACATTCCACCGTCTGGACGTGTATTCCGAAAAGGCCCGTTCTGGCTGCCCGGGACGTGTGTTCGTGAGTTTTAGCGACATTCCCGACTTTCCGACCAAATGGCCATCCGCGAAAAACTATCAAGCTGCACCGTCTAGACGTGTATGCAGTTAAGCCTCTTTTGGTCTCCCGAGACCTGTGTTCGTAAGTTTTACCGACTTTCCCAACTTTCCCGATTTCGACCCAAATGGCCATCTGCGCAATCAAAACCAACAAATTGCACCATCTGGACGTGTATTCGTCAAGGTCCTGTTGGGCCGCCCAGGGCCCGAGTTTGTAAGTTTTACCGACTTTCTAAATTCAACCCAGATGGAAACCATCAAATTCCACCGTCCAGGCGTGTAATCCGAAAAGGTCCCGTCCGGCTGCCCGGGACGTGAGTTCATGAGTTTTAGCGACATTCCCGACTTTCCCGATTTTGACCCAAACGGCCATTCGCAAAAAAATCATCAAGCTACACCGTCCGGACGTGTATGCCGTTAAGGTCTTCTGGCCTCCCGCGACCCGAGTTCGTGAGTTTTACCGACTTCTTCGACTTTCTTGATTTCGACCCAGATGTCTGTCCGCGCAATCAAAACCAACAAGTTGCACCGTCCGGACATGTATTCCATCAAGGTTCTGTCCGGCCGCTGGGGACCCGAGTTTGTGAGTTTTGCCGACCTTCGCGACTTTCCTGATTTCGACCCAGATGGCCATTGGCGCATGCAAAACCATCAAGTTGCACCTTCCGAATGTGTATTCTGTCAAGGTCCCATCCGACCGCTATGGACACGAGTTCGTGAATTTTACTAACTTTCCCGATTTTGACCCAGATAGCCATTCACGCATGCAAAACCATAAAGTTGCACCGTCCGAATGTGTATTTCATCATGGTTCCGTCCTGCGTCCCAGGACCCAAGTTTGTGAGTTTTCCCGACTTTCCAAATTTTGACCCAGATGGCCATCCGCACATGCAAAACTATCATGTTGCACCTTCTGAACGTGTATTCCGTAAAGGTCCTGTCCGGCCGCACAGGACCCAAGTTTGTGAGTTTTATAAACTTTCTCGATTTAGAACCACATTGCCATCCGCGCATGCAAAACCATCAAGTTGCAGCGTTCGGACATGTATTTCGTCAACGTCCTGTCCGGCCACCCAGGACCCGGGTTCATGAGTTTTATCGGCTTTCCCAAATTTCTCGATTTCAACCAAGATGGCCATCCATGCATGCAAAACCAAATCAAGTTACACCGTCCGAACGTGTATTCCTTCAAGGTCCCATCCGTCTGCCCGGGACCCGAGTTCATGAGTTTACCCGACTTTCTCAATTTCAACCCAGATGGCCATCCACGTATGCAAAACCATTAAGTTTCACCATCCGGACTTGTATTCCGTCTAGGCCCCGTACGGCCGCCCGGGACTCATGTTCGTGAGTTTTACCGACTTTCCCAACTTTCTTGA
Organism: Neostapfia colusana; assembly: GCA_030760725.1. Classification (NCBI taxonomy): domain Eukaryota; kingdom Viridiplantae; phylum Streptophyta; class Magnoliopsida; order Poales; family Poaceae; genus Neostapfia; species Neostapfia colusana. The sequence continues at coordinate 16,447,866 of JASWHV010000014.1, read as the reverse complement.
TTTTGACCCAGATGGCATCCGCGCATGCAAAACCATCAAGTTACACCGTCCGGACATGTATTCCATTAAGGTTCTGTCTGACCGCTCAGGACTCGAGTTCGTGAGTTTTACCGACTTTCCTGATTTTAACCCAGCTGGTCATCCAGGCATGCAAAACCAACCAGTTGCACCATCCAAACATGAATTCTGTCAAGGTCCCATATGGCGTCCCAGGACCCGAGTTCATGAGTTTTCCTGACTTTTCCAATTTCGACCCAGATGGCCATCCACGCATACAAAACCATCAAGTTGAACCGTCCGGATGTGTATTCCGTCAAGGCCCTGTCCGGCTGCCCAGGACTCGAGATCAAGAGTTTTACCGACTTTCCCTCTTCGACCCAGATCGCCATCTGCGCATGTAAAACCATCAAGTTGCACCATCTGGACGTGTATTTCGTCAAGGTCCTGTTTGAACTCCGGGGCCCGAGTTTGTGAGTTTTACCGACTTTTCTAAATTCAACCCAGATGGTCATACGTGCATGCAAAACCATTAAGTTGCACCATGCGGACGTGTATTCCGTCAAGGTCCCGTCCGGCCGCCCGGGACCCGAGTTCGTGAGTTTTACCGACTTTCCCAATTTCGACCAAGATGACCATTCGAGCATGCAAAACCTTCTAGTCGCACCGTCCGAACGTGTATTCTATCAAGGTCCCGTTTGGCGGCCAGGGGCCCAAGTTTGTGAGTTTTACCGACTTTCCAAAATTCAACCCAGATGGCCATACGTGCATGCAAAAATATTAAGTTGCACCATGCGGACGTGTATTCCATCAAGGTCTCATCCAGCCGCCCGGGACCCGAGTTCGTGAGTTTTACCGACTTTCCCAATTTCGACCAAGATGGCCATTCGCGGATGCAAAACCTTCTAGTTGCACCATCCGAACGTGTATTCCATCAAGGTCCCGTCCGGCAGCCCGGGACCCGAGTTCGTGCATTTTACCGACTTTCCCGACTTTCTAGTTTTTGACCCTGATGGTCATCAGCGAATGCAAAACGATCCAGTTGCACCATCCAAACGTATATTCCGTCAAGGTCCCGTCCGGCGTCCCAGGACCCAAGTTCGTGAGTTTTCCTGACTTTCTCGATTTTTACCCAGATGCCATCCTCGTATGCAAAACCATCAAGTTGCACGTCCAAACGTGTATTCCGTCAAGGTCCCGTCCGGCCGCCCAGGACTCGAGTTCGTGAGTTTTACTGACTTTCCCGATTTGGACCCAGATGGCCACCCGCGCATGCAAAACCATCAAGTTGCACCGTCCGGATGTGTACTCTGTCAAGGTCCTGTACGGTCGCTCGGGACCCGAGTTAGTGAGTTTTTCCGACCTTCCCGACTTTTTCCTATTTTGACCCAGATGGCCATCCGCACATGCAAAACCATCCAGTTGCACCATCCAAACGTGTATTCCGTCAAGGCCCCGTTCGGCCTGTGACACCCGGTTTCAAAATGAACCAAGTGAATGCATATGTGTGCCCAGGATGATCATCACACATACACATGTATTCCACAAACTGAATTTAGAATATAACCACGTACAAATAGTATTTAAGTACTTTATTACAATGACTCAATGTCTCACTCATTAATATCCAACTTATTTAGCAGCAGAAGACTCTAAACAACAGCAGAAAAATGACTAAAACAGCAGGCTCCAACTTCAACACCGCAGGTATGATGACGGTTGTGCGCACGCCTAGTACTCTACTTGTTTCTCGAAGTACTATTCTCCTGTAGCTTATGTATATGTGGAAATGTAAGGGTGAGTACATGTGGTACTCAGCAAGTGCGAAAAAAGTATGACATGTAGTTTACAACAAGGTAGACAATAAAAAGGTTCATTGCAGCAAGCAAATTTTATATCATAAAGATGGTAAAACAGCAACTATTTCAAGGTGAGTTAAATTTCATCATTACCAAGTAATTCAGCAACATTCTCTTATCATAATTCACCATTTATCAAGTCTCAACCAGCCAATAATCTTTCTCAAATTCATCTCATACTCATAATGTGTGACACTCGGTTCCGAAATAGAACCAAGTGAATGCATATGTGTGCCCAGAATGTTCATCATACATACACATGTAATCCACAAACTGAATTCAGAATATAACCATGAATAAATAGTGTTTAAGTACTTTATTACAACGGTTCAACGTCTCACTCATAAATATCTAACTTATTCTTACAGCGGAAGACTCTAACGACAGCGGAAAATGACTAAAACAGCAAGCTCCAATCTTCAACTCCACAGGCATGTTGACGGTAGTGCGCACGCCTAGTACTCCACATGTTCCTCGAATTATTCTTCTCATGTAACTGATGTATATATGAGAATGCAAGGGTGAGTACATATCGTACTCAGCAAGTGCGGGAAAAGTATAACATGTAGCTTACAACAAGGTAGGGAATAAAAATGTTCATTGCAGCAAGCAAATTTTATTTCATAAACATGGTAAAAACAGCAACTATCTCTAGACGAGTTTAATCCCAACATAACTAAGTAATTCAGTAACATTCTTTCATCAAAACTACCATTTATCATGCTTCAATCAGCCAATAATCTTTCTCAAGATCATCTCATACTCATAAATATTCATAATCATCTCTTATTCATATAACCAAAACAAAATTCATTGTCATGACTCAAAACAGTCCCAAAACTGATCCCAACGACCATACCATAACCATACCAATAAACATCCCAATTTTTGCCTCTAATCATAGAATTAGCCAGGTGCTTGTGACCGGAAGCACGGCTATTATGATTGTTTTACACTCTGCAGAGGTGGCACCACTTTACCCACAAGTTCGTGATTTCGTCACCTGTCGGCAACTAGAGAAACCTCCATTATACCAGTACACAACCGTCGGTGTATGGTAAAGAGATCATAAAATAGTCTTTCAAAGGGGCTACTAGGATGTACGGACCCACTGAGGTTTCACTGGCAGGCTTGAATCTCCATTCTCCCACCCATGGGCCCCCTCTTGTGCCATGCAGTTCCTAAGGCAGTCCCTCTCGACTCCCATTCCCCTCACCATCCAACGGTCCATAACAAGCTAGCAACGCACCTAATTAGTCAGCTAAGCTGCACCCTTATTTGGTTTTGTGGTGGCACTGTTTTTCTGGCATGTGCTCGCATGAACCGGTCCTTAGATCTACGGCAAGTAAACCACCATCTCATTCAGCAACATACATGAACTAATCTTGCCTAGATCTCCCCGATTCCATGCTTATTAACGTTATCAAGTTCTCATCATCTTTATTCATATGAGTGCAGTAGGTAACAAGTTTTATTTCAGCTTCCCGTATCCCGTAAGTTGAGCGAAGCAAAAAAGAAAAACGACCATACTCGACTCATCAACTTTCCTGGCGACAAGGATGGTTAACAAAATAGTAAACTCCTATAAAAGAGTGTCCCATCAAGTTGACACAAGCATACATGTTTTCGCAAACAAAACATTTTTAAAACATGGGACCAATATGGTCAAGGGGCACTTGTCTTGCTCCCGTGACTCGTGTTGCTCAAGCGTCTCAAAGTCTTGGTGTTGTAGTTCCTCGTAGATAGCTTTTCAAGCTTGTCCTTCTACTCACGACCACACACATAATAAATTTACAGCAATCAATCATTATGCACAAACTTTACTCAAAATGTAATGGGGTAGATGAATGCAAATCCTATAGTGCAGTTTTATAAAACCAGTTTGTATGTGTTCTTGCATGTTTTAATGGGCTTTTATAGGGTTTATAATTAACAAGGGTGTAGGGATCAAGTGTGGACGTGGTGATGATCTTAACATAAGATCTAGATCAATTCCACCGTTAAAAATCAATCAAAACGCGATCTGTCCACACGCAAAAGTTTCTGCTCGAAGGGGGCGAAAAAAACGGATGCGTAGAAACAGCGGCGACTTAGTAAGATGGGTAATGAAGACCTAACTCACTTACTCCTTGTGGCAGGGCCTTTCTCCTAGCAACGGCAGCAGCGGAGAATTTTTCTATGAAAAATTATGGTAGGGCAGATCATCGGGCTTCTTCTCTGGCGACGGCAAGACGTGACGGGGCTCGACGGCGGGGCTCGACGACGGGGCTCGTCGGCGGGACTCGTTAGCGACCAACTTTGGCAGGGGGTGGCCAACTCGGCGACTTTGGGGGAGAGGGGGCTGCGGCCAAGGTGTAGAGGGGGGGCTGGGGGTTGTATTTATAAGAGGGAGAAAAGAAGAGTCCTAGTCCAATTGGAACTCAATCAAAGAGTTCTAGTCCAATTGGAACTCAATTAAAGAGTCATAGTCCAATTGGGACTCAACCAAAGAGTCCTAGATGTTTTTCACCCCTCTAGGGATGCGACTACATTGGGAAAAAATTCCACCCAAATGTGGGGGAAATTCCCCTTGGGGAATTTGGGGAAATTCGGGAATGGCTCATTTCAGCTATCTTATTTCCATTTCTCTCCATTTCTATGTCCCTTTCTCCATTTCTAAATTCCCCTCTCCATTCTATGTCACTTTCTCAATTTCTATGGTTCTTTCTCTATTTCTATGGTTCTTTCTCCATTTTTAGTTCTTTTAAAATCCTTCTCTACATGAAAAATGTATGCAATGCATGGTAATGAAGAGGGTGTTACATAATGATTCATAACCATCTCATTTTCGTATAACTGAAACCAAACCCATTATCATGACCTAAAACAGTCCCAAAACCAATCCGAATGATCATACCCGAATAACCATACTAATTTTTGCCTCTAATCATGGAAGTTAACCAGGTGCTTATGACCGGAACACGGATATCATGATAGTTTTGCATTCTGCAGAGGTGGCACCACTTTACCCATAAGTTTGTGATTTCATCACACATCGGCGACTAGAAAGAACCTCCATTATACCAGTACACAACAGTCGTTGTATGGCCAAGAGATCATAAAATAGCCTTTACAAAAGGGCTACTAGGATATACGGACCCACTGAGATTTCACCGGCAGGCTTGAATCTCCATTCTCCCACCCACGGGCCCCCTCTTGTGCCATGCAGTTCCCAGGACAGTCCCTCTCGACTCCCATTCCCCGTACCATACAACGGTCCATAACAATCTAGCAACACACCTAATTAGTCAGTTAAGCCGCACCCATATTTGGCCTTGTAGTGGCACTGATTTCCTGGCATGTGCTCGCATGAACCAGTCCTTAGATCTACGGCAAGTAAACCACCATCTCATTCAGCAACATCCATGAACCAAGCTTGCCTAGATCTCTCCGATTCCATACTCATCAACATCATCAAGTTCTCATCATCTTTAATACAATGAGTGCAGTAGATAACAAGTTTTATTTCAGCCTCCAGTATCCCGTAATTTGAGCGAAGCAAAAGGAAAAACGACCATACCTGACTCATCAACTTTCCCGAAGATAAGGATGGTTAACAAAACTAGTAAACTCTTATAAAAAGGGTGTCCCATCAAGTTGACTCAAGCATATGATTTTCGCAAGCAAAATAGTTTCAAAAACATAGGATCAACATGGTCAAGGGGGCACTTGCCTTGCTCTCATGGTTCGTGTTGCTCAAGCGTCTTGAAGTCTTGGTGCTGTAGCTCTTCGTAGACGGCATCTTGATCTTGTCCTTCTACTCACGATCACGCACATACAAAATTTACAGCAATCAATTGTCATGCACAAACTTTACTCAAGATGAATGAGGTGAATGAATGCAATTCCTATGGTGCAGTTTTATAAAACCAGTTTGTATGTGTTCTTGCAAGTTTTTGTAGGCTTCCATGGGGTTCTATGGTGATCAAGGTTGCTGGGATCAAGTGTGGACATGATGATGATCTTGACACAAGGTGTAGATCAATTTCACCGTCAAAAATTGATCAAAACATGGTCTGTCCACCAGAAGTTTCTGCTCGAAGGGAGCGAAGAAAACGGGTGTGTAGAAACAGCGGCGACGTTATAAGAGGGGTAACGAAGACCTACCTCACTTCTTCCTTGCGGCAGGTCCTCCCTCCTAGCAATGGCAGCAGCGGAGGATTTTCCGTGGAGAATTATGGGGCTGTGGAAGGGCAGAACATCGGGGCTTCTTTTCCGGTCACGTCCATGCGTGGCGGGGCTCAGCAAGGGGGGCGCAGCTTGGCATCAGGGGCGACGGCGGCCAAAAAGAAAAAGGTGTGGACGGCCAGGGGGGAGTTATATTTATATGGGGGAAAAGAGCTAGGGTGGCTAGGATTTTATTATTTATTTTCATCCAATGGCTAGGATTTTATTAGAAAATAAAAGCCCAAAAGTATTCTAGAAGTGGGAGAATAAAAGAGTCCTAGAGATTCGGGGACAAAAGAGTCCTAGAGGTGGGGGACTAGGGTTCCCCTCTAATGGGCTGCGGCCAAGGGGGTGGGGCCCAATTTGGGTTTCCCCCTAATTTGGTGCGGCCAATTTCGGGAGGGGGAATCCCCCCAAATGTGGGGGAAATTTGACCTAGGGGAATTTTGGGAAATTTGGGGAAAATCAGGAAATTTGGGAAAGATTTGGAAAAATTGGGGAAGGGGGAAATTTGGGGAAAAATTGGGGTGGCCCAATTTTTTCTATTTTATTTATTTTGTTTATTTTTCATTTTTATTTTTATTTCTTTTCCTTTCCTATTTGTTTCTATTATTTTCCATTTCTATTCCATTTTATTATTTTATTTGCTTCTATATTCCTCTCTTTATTTCGTCTTATTTTTAAATGCTTTTATATATGAAAAATGTATGCAATGCATGGTAGTGAAATTGAGGGTGTTACAAACCTACCCCCTTAAAATGAATCACACCCTAGAGATTCAATATAGTGGATGAGGGAATTCCTTCTTGAGATCTTCCTCACGTTTCCATATAGTTTCGGCTTCCGTGTGATAGATCCATTGTACCTGGCACTAACGGATTACTTTGTTCCTCGTGACCCTTTCCTTCACGTCCAAGATTTTGACGGGGTGTTTCGCGTAGGTCAGATCCTCTTGAAGCTCTAGCTCATCCATCGGTACATGTTCTTCCGGTACTCTTTGGCATTTCTTGAGCAGAGATACGTGAAACATGTTGTGTACATCGGAGAGGTACGTTGGCAGCTCTAGTTGATAGGCTACCTCTCCTCACTTGCCCAAAATCTTGAATGGCCTGATGTAGCGGGGTGCTAGCTTGCCTTTGACGTTGAACCGTCGTTGGCCTCGGATAGGCGACACCTTAAGGTACACAAAGTCTCCAACTTTGAAGGTCAATCTTCTTCGCCTATTGTTCGCATAACCCTTTTGTCGTGACTGAGCGTCTTTCAAGTTTTCACGTATCGTTTGGACTTGTTTTTCGGTGTCTTGCAGCACTTCGGGTCCGAATACTTGGCTTTCTTCGGTCTCATTCCAGAACAGCGGTGTTCTACACCGTCTACCATACAATGATTCGAAATGTGACATCTTCAAGCTGGCTTGGTAGCTGTTGTTGTACGAGAATTCAGCATATGGCAAGATCTTATCCCAACTATGCGCATGCTTCAAAGCGCCAGCTCTCAACATATCTTCCAAGATCTGATTTGTCCTCTCAGTATGCCCGTCGGTTTGCAGGTGACATGCGGAGCTGAAATTCAACAGTGTACACATGGCTTCATGCAGCTTCTTCCAGAAGCTAGAGGTGAATTGAGAACCTCAATGTAAAACTATCCTCTTCGGAACTCCATGACGACACACGATTTGTTTCGTATACAGCTTGGCTAGTTATGTCACGATGTACTTTGTTCTAACGGGAATGAAGTGGGCTGTTTTCGTCAATCGGTCCACGATAACCCAAATGGAGTCGTAGCCCGACTGAGTACATGGCAATCCGACTACGAAATCCATGCTGATGTCTTCCCACTTCCACTCGGGTATTTTCAATGGCTGCAACAATCCAGCGGGTCTTTGATGTCCGGCCTTCACTCGTTGGCATGTGTCACATAGGGCATCATATTCAGCAATATCTCTTGTCATGCCATCCCACCAATAGTATGTTTTTAGGTCCTTGTACATCTTTGTACAGCCGGTGTGTATAGAATAAGGTGAGTCATGTGCCTCCTTTAGTATCGTGTCGCGGATGTGCTTCATATTAGGCACACAAAATCCTTTTCCATAACCAAAGCGTGCCTTTCTCGTCTTCCTTGAAATCCTTCTCTATGTCTTGTCAGATTCTTTCCTTGATTTCCTCATCCTTTGACTGACCATCTCGTAACTCTTGCTCCAGCGTTGAGTTCAGTTCGATAACCTCCATCTCGTTCAAGAACCCGAGATGTAACCGTTCGAAATCCTTACGTAGCTCGGGTGGCAGCTCCCAAACCGTGAGTTGGTGACATGCTCTCTTTCGGCTCAACGCATCAGCTAATATATTGGCCTTTCCGGGGTGATAGTGAATTCCAACATCATAATCCTTGATGAGTTCCAACTATCGACGTTGCCTCAAATTCAGATCTGTTTGCGTAAATATATACTTGAGTCTCTTATGATCCGTGTAGATCTCACATCATTGACCAAGGATGTAATACCTCCAAATCTTCAAGACATGTACCACGGCTGCAAGTTCCAGGTCATGTGTAGGGTAATTCAGCTCATGTTTCTTTAATTGGCTCGATGCATAGGATACCACTTAGCCTTCTTAGATGAGCACACATCCAAACCCTTGTGTTGATGCTTCACAATATATATCGAAACTCTTACTCACATCCGGCAATACCAAAACTAGCGCTGTTGTTAATCTCTTCTTTAGCTTCTCAAAGCTGTCTTGACATGCTTGTGTCCACTGAAATGCTTTCCCTTTCATGAGCAATTCAGTCATAGTCTTTGCTATTTTGGAGAAATTCTTGATGAACCGGCTGTAGTATTCAGCAATCTCAAAGAAACTCTGAATATCCCTCATATTTTGCGGTTGGTTCCACTTCAAAACACCCCTCACTTTTCTGAGATCAACCGATACTACTTCTGATATGATGTGGCCTAGGAACGATATCTCCTTTAGCCAAAATTGACACTTGCTGAACTTAGCATATAATTGATGCCCGAAATTTCTGCAATGTCAATCTCAAGTGTTCCTCATGTTCTTCCTCATTTTTCAAATACACCATGATGTCATCGCTGAAAAACACGATGAACTTGTCTAAGTACTCCATGAAGACCTTATTCATGAGTTACATAAAGTATGCAGGTTCATTTATCAACCCAAAAGATATAATGGTATATTCGTACGAACCATACCGTGTTTGAAATGCAGTTTAGATATGCCGGAGGGCTTAATCTTAAGCTGGAAGTATCCCGATTGAAAATCAATCTTGGAGAAAATCCGGGCATCTTTCATTTGATCAAATAAGTCATCTATGCGGGCAGCAAGTATTTATTATTGATCGTCACTTCGTTGAGAGACCTATAGTCCAGACACATCCTTTGGGTCTCATCTTTCTTGTCTACGAAGAGCACGGGGGCTCCCAAGGTGACGAGCTTGGTCATATAAAACTCTTATCTAGCTGCTCCTGAATTTGTTTCTTGAGCTCCACTAATTCATTAGCAGGTAATATATATGTCTCTTCGCTATAGATGCAGTTCCGGGTACTAAATCAATGGCAAATTCGATGTCCTAATCAGGTGGCATACCTGGCAGTTCTTGAACCACCGGAATACTTTCCAATGTCACTTCTTCCACGTGATCTAGCATTGCCTTCTCGGTTGCATGTTGGGCTGCCTCGAACTCGATACGAGTACCGTGCTCACTCGTCAACTGCACGATCCTCTTAGCACATTGAATCATTCTATTGTACTTGCTTAACCAGTCCATTCCAAGTATTATATCAATCTCTTGAGAATCCAAGATAATAAGGTTGGCAAGAAAGTCTACCCCCTTATTTTATTACTTACTATCGAAATAGAATTCAAAACTGAAATAAGTGATTTCCTAACTATATGCATCAAGGTGTATGAACTAAGCAACTTTTTTATTAATTTCAGCCTATATGAGGATGAGAACAAGTACGAAAGCATCTCACATCTCTCTACTATATGTGGATGTGGACTTTCACCGAAACGTCCCACAACTCACTCCAAGCACACAAACACAAGCAATCATCATAAAAATTCAGCACACCACTCTTATTTCAGCCTACTACGATCTAAGCGTTCCTATTATAACTTTATTCAATGGGAAACCTAACTTAATCGTGAGAACCGGTGCTGTTTTCACCGTGTGACCTGGGTGGTCCATACATGGGCGCACGCCATGGTGAGACGGCAGTCCATGTAGGGTTAGATGACGCTGATGCTCTATTTGTTCCCGCGTTGGCACGAGTCCCCTCTTGTTTTTCCAACAAGTACAGCTTCTTGCGGAGGTAGCGGATCGCTTCTTTTGCGCTTGTATAGCGGTTTCCTAACTCCACGAGCAATCTCTGAGACTTGTCAGCAGCTGTTGGTTGAAAAGAGATCCTTCATGGGGTTCAATGTCTCCCTTGTACTACTCTTCCAATAAGTGTGTGGTCGACACTTCCCCCGGACCTGCTCTGGGCAGCCCGTGGAGGTTCCTTTTCGGAGGGGCTAGACGCTTGCGGAGAGCTTCAGCCTTAGGGACGAGTGAGGGAGAAGCTTGACACGGCATGTTTTACATGGTTCAGGCCGCCGGAGCGTAAAACCCTACGTCCACGGTGAGCAGAGGTGATCGCTGTATTGCTTGCTGCTCAGAACCGGAGTCCTGAGCTTGAGGGTGAGTGATGTCTAGGGTGCGAGTTCACAGAGTTCGAACCCTTGCTAACGTTGCCTACCCGAGTCTTTTATAGTCCAAGGCTCGAGCGGCTTACAAGGTGGGCCCGGGACCCGACAGGTGGTCCCGGGGAGATTTCCTGCCCTCTACCGTATCTACAGTTATGCCGGTAGTTGTCTCTGGCTAAGGCTTCCGAGTCTTCATTCTGCCGCCCTGCACATGCCGCAAGCTAGTCGTAGTGGTTGATGACGGCAGGGGCGGCAGGGGATGTCTCGTCGCTGTGTTTATTGGCAGGCAGGCTCTGACACAGCGCGCCAGCCTGCGATGTGACTGGGCGCAACGGCACCTGACAGAGGCGTGCTCCGCGTCTCCACGTCTTGGGAAGGCGCGAGCCTTGAATACCATGTACGGGCAAGGTATGGTGCGTCTTTACGCCCGCCGCCTACCGCGCGGGGGCAGGCAGCGTTGTCCTGCTGGCCACGTGGCGGGTTCGGACCTCTCCTCTAAGGAGAGGGAGGTCCGGCCCTGCGGGACACGTGGAGCCTTCGGAGCTCTCCCCGCGGAGGGGGGAGGTCCGGCTTCTGTCGGCCATGTGGCGGGCCCGGAGCTCTCCTCTGAGGAGAGGGAGGTCCAGCCCCACGGACACGTGGCGCCTTCGGAGCTCTCCCCACGGAGGGGGGAGGTCCGGCCCCGCTGGACACGTGGCGCCTTCGGAGCTCTCCCTGCAGAGAAGGGCGTGATCCTTAGGCATTTTCCCCTGTGCGTGGGGGTACCCCATATCGAGGGTACCGACAGTGGCCCCCGGGCCCATCTCGGGGGAGATAGCGAGCCCGAGGTGGGGCCTCTGTCTCTTTTGTTCCGTGCACTTTCTCTAAGTCCCGCATTGACCGCTGCCGGAGCACGAACAGTCGCGGGATCGTGGGAGCGTGCGCTCACTTGATGGTTGCTTTTACTGTGGCGGTTCCCCAGGCTGCCACTTCTGCACGTTGCGGCGCTTTTTTCGGGAACTGCCGAAGCGTCTTGCCGCCTCGTCTCCTTGGGAGACTGACTTCTTGGTCCACCGCTTCAGCTGGACGACTTGGGTCCACTTGTCATCGGCGCTCGGTCTTGGAACCGAAGCGGTTGCCCATGCGGCGTATTCGAAGAGTTTCGAATCGCTTTGAATCGTACCTGGAAAGTTTTAAAAGGGGATCTTACCCGCATCGCGGCTTCCCTTTGCACTTCCCAGCGATTGCACCTTCCTTGAACTCTTGCGCCTTTGTCTTCCTGTCCTTGAGCTCTCCCCCGCCATGGCTTCCAACCTGCTCCCGACGCGTCTCGTTCGTTCCGCCGAGCTTGGGCCAGTGCGCAGGCTGCTGGGCTGGTACACGGAGGAGCATAAACGCCGGCTCCGCCGGGGATCTCTCCCCCTGCTCCTGGAAAAGGGGGAGATGGTCTTCTTTACTGCCTACGCCCTGGCGGGGTTCGTCCCACCAATTTCTTCGTTCTTCGTCACATTGCTGGAGACGTATGGTCTCCAGCTCCACCACCTTTCCCCCAACTCCTTCGCAATGGCTGCTGTCTTCGTCCATTTCTGCGAGATGTTTGTGGGGGTGCACGCTTCAGTGACGCTCTTCCGCTACTTCTTCGTGTTGCGGACGACCGGGCGCGGCTCGAAAACCCAGATGGGAGCGTACTATTTCTAGCATCGCTGCAAGGACCCAAAGGTCTCTGGGTACCTTCTACCTTTCAGTGCGTCGAGGTGGGAAACTAGAGGGAGAGCTGGGTGATCGTGCAGACCGACGAGCACGATCGCCTACAGCTCCCAACCGCTGGCCCAACCACCGAGCGTCGCTTCTGGGAGGAGGTCCCAGAGCTGGAGCAGGAGTACGCACCGGTCTTGGAGCGGATCCGTTTCTTGGCCAACGAGGGGCTAACGTCCCTGATGGTGCTAATGGATTTCATGTCGCACTGTATTGCGCCCTTGCAGCAGCGTAACCACCCGGCATGGTACTACACTGGTGAGCAGGACTGTACCAGGTTGGAGAGGGGTCTCGGCTCTGATCCTTCCGATGAGGAGCTGTACGAGATGGTGGGCAAGGTGAGCCGTGACTTCATCCCCAGTGGTGACCCCGCCTTCCCGTCCTCTGCCACTCCCCTCTTCTTACAGCCGCAGAGGAGGTCAGAGCTACTGCGGAAGATGCCGAACCTCGACGACATCGGGATCGCCGTCCGTCAGGTTGGGGATATCTTCCGGGGCATCTCGATCCCGGGTTCCGAGCGCTCCGGATCGGAGCGCGAGGCGTCTGTCGCTGCCCAACCCGCCCCAAGGGCCGGCGGAACTCAAGCCGCTGACAAGGGGAAGGGGAAGGAGCCGGCCCCCGGGCAGCCGGAGAAGAAACGCGCCCGGTCTCCTCCGAGGGCGTCGCCTGCGCCGAGTCAGGGGGCCGGTGCACCCTTGCACCCATCTCCCGTAGGCGCTGGTCCATCGAGTGGCGACCCAAAGAGACCCCGAGTGTCCCACTCCAGCGGGTCTCTTCCCGGACAGCGGCAGTCCGAAGAACCCCAAGCGTCCCGCCATCCTTCTTCTGGTGGAGGGGCTTCTAGGATGGACGCCGGTGGGGCGACGCCGGGGAGTGTGCCAGGGGTCCAGACGCCACAGCCCGCGAACGTCCCGGCCGCAGGTCCTGGCGGTTCAACTACGGCCCAGAGGCCGGGGCTACAAGCCCGTTGGAGCGCTCATGTCGCCCAGTAAGTGTTGCTCTTTCTGGCTTGTAGGAGTAGCGTTCTATTCTCCTCTCTTAGCCTGAGAGCTTTCTTTTCCTGCAGGGACCGACCGGCTGCCAGGGGCGGGCCTATTACCCGGCCATCTCCAGTTGGCGGAGGCTCCGCGCCACAGCATCTGGGAACCGCGGTGGTTCCAACGGCCCCCAAGTCAGCAGGGGCTTCTTCTGTGCCGGCGGGTTCCCCCTCTGCGGTGGCTGCGGAAGCACCTGTTCGCCCTCCTTCACCAGCCCGGAAGTCCGATGCTGAGGCTGGAAGGGCCGCTGTAGGTGCAGTCGCTGGCTCCCTGGCTCCCTCAAGTCAGCGTCTTGCTCCGGTTGCTGAGGCACCAGCACCTCCGCCGGTCATAGATGCGACAGGGGAGGTCAGGGGCACGACTCCTGTCCCTGCTGTCCCGGCGCCCATGTGGGATGCCCTGGGGCATGTTCAGACCGGTGCCCGACAGTTCCAGGCCGCCTTTGAGCGGGAGCGGGGGGCGCTGGCTCGAGAGAGGGAACGCCTTCTTAGCTGGGAGCACCTCCTGCAGCAGCGGACCCAGGAGGCTAAGGCGGAGCTTGACTCGAGGCAGTCGAGACTTGAGGCCATGGGTACTCTGCTCGACGCTCAGAAGAAAGCCGTCAGCCATCTGGACTCAGAGACCCGGCGGTTCTGCGCTTCCTACCACGAATCCCTGGCCCAGGTCGAAGCCAAGGCCGAGGCGCGCTATGCTGCGGTGGAGGAGTTGCGGCTGCAGGTAGTTCGTCGAGAGTGCGCCGTCGCCGATCGTGAACGTGCTGTGGCAGCCGAGGAGGAGAAGATTGCCGCACGGCTGAAGGCCAGAGAGGGCGAGCTGAGGGCTCGGGCCGAGGAGCTGGAGCTCCACGAGTCGGCTGCTGCTGCGAGGGAGGAGCAATCCTCCCGGGAGCGCCAGGCGGTGCTGGATCGCGAGCTGGCGGCTCACCAAGAGGTAGAGAAGCTCTAGTCTTTGCGGTCTGCCGAGGCCCAGGCGGTCTGGGGCTTTATTACCGAGGCGGGGTCCACCTTGGTTCCTATTGGTTTCAGCCTGGTGCGGACGGAGGCTCCAGCACAGGAGGTGTCCGAGGCAATCCCGGCGTTTGAGTCCATCGGCGGCAAGCTGGGCCGGCTCGAAGCGGTGATCGCCGACGAGCTTGAGGTGGAGGGACGGGGCCTGGCGAAGGAGGTCGCTACGCATGTGCTGGCGTGCTTCCGGAGCCAAGACCCTTCCTTCTCTCTGGAGCCAGTCCGTCTAGGGCCTGCTGCCGAGCAGGAGGAAGCTGCCAGGGCCGAGGTCGAGGACGTGGCCGCCCTTGTGGCCTCTAGGTTCCAACGGGAGTCCGGGGACTCTTAGGGATCCGCCCCCGTGGCTAAAAGGCCCTGTACCTTCTTCTTCTTCTTTTTTATTTTTGTTGAGTCTGTAGCCCAACTCATGGAGCCTTGAGTGAATAGACTCTTGTTATCTTCTGCGTCTGTGTGCTTTAGTCTTCTTCTTGGTTTTGCCTGGCCGAGCCCTTAGCTCCGCAAGGTACTCAGAGGCCTTGACCAATCTCAAAGCTCTGCACAGACACCTTCCCCGGGTCCTTACTGTATTAAGGGCCCCAGAGGTCTCCAGGACCCGCCCCATGAGAATGGGGAGGTCCGGACCTGCTAGCCACGTGGCAGACCCGGAGCTCCTTTCTGAGAAGAGGAAGGCCCGGCCCCGCGGGACACGTGGAGCCTTCGGGGCTCTCCCCGTGGAGGGGGGAGGTCCGGCTTCTGCTGGTCACATGGCGGGCCCGGAGCTCTCCTCTGTGGAGAGGGAGGTCTGGCCCCACGGGACACGTGGAGCCTTCGGAGCTCCCCCCCCCGGGGGGGGGGGGAAGGTCCGGTTTCTGCCGGCCACGTGGCGGACCCGGAGCACCCCCCTGAGGAGAGGGAGGTCCGGCCCCACTGGACACGTGGGGCCTTCGGGGCTCGCCCCTGCGGATGTGGCGAGGTCCGGATTCTTCGGTCTTACCTTGGAGTTCCGGTCTTGCGCGATCCCGTAGCGGCCCCCTGGTAGGTGTGGCCCATTGGTTGGTGCTCTTACCATACTCCTGCGGGGAGCTGAGGCCGAGAGGTCCTGCACACAAGTAAGGGAAACGTAATTCTCCTTGGGGGCTCCCCCTTCCCTATCTCATAGTCTTATTTGGCTTACGGTCCTCATCCATTGGTACGGTGCTTGGGGACTACCGTGCACGAAGAGCCGGGAGCTCGGGGCCCCCCTGGCCCTCGGCAGGTACCTCCAACGCAACTGCCTTCGGTAGAGCAGCAAATGCCGACTAGAGGTGAGAATGAGAAAATGGAGCTGAGCGCATGGTGAGCATACACCGGAAGTGCGGTCATAAAAATTTAATACGTAATTTAAATGAGCACAAGGGAAGAGCAAAGTAGGACAGGTTTCTTTTCATATAAATTTCCATAGGAGGAAGGCATGCTAAACATGGAGGCAACGACCCGTCCCATTAAAAATGGAAGCAAGACTCTACGCGCTTAGGGTCGGAACCAGGCCAAGCTGAACGTAGTCCTGGACCGTCCCCTGAGACTTAGCGGCTCCGAGCGCTGTTCCTGGACTCTATGGAATCTATTACAAAAAGAAAAGGCTGTCCTACTATTGCACTAGGGGTAGAACTTACGGAGGTGTTCTATGTTCCATAGGTGCGGGAGCGGATCCCCATCCTCAGTAGAAAGGCGTACGCACCCGGGACGGCACACTTTTGTGACTCGGAAAGGACCTTCCCAGCTAGGGGAGAGTTTGTGGGTCCCTTCGTGAGAGTATGCGCCGCAATACCAGGTCGCCTTCCTGCAGCTCCCGGACACGCACAGACCTCTGGTGGTAGCGCCGGAGCGCTTATCTGTACCGTGCGTTGCGGAGTGCTGCATGCAATCGGGCCTCGTCGACGAGGTCGATGTCTCCACGCCGGAGGTTGTCCTGCGCGGCTTCGTCGTAAGCCCGGACACGGTGAGACTTCATGGTGATCTCTGGGGGAAGCACAACTTCGGCTCCGTATACCATGAAGAAGGGTGTCTCTCCAGTGGCCCGGCTCTGGGATGTCCGGTGAGCCCATAGTAACCAAGACTCAACAGTCTTGAAACCAAAACCAAAGACCCTCCATGACCAAACCTGTCGAAGCATCTGCGGTCGACACTTTCCCTGGGCCTGCTCTGGGCAGCCCGTGGAGGTTCTTTTTGGAGGGGCTAGTCCTCTCGGAGGGTCTCGCCTGAGTACAAGGAGATGAAGGTGGATTGACACCAAGGTTTTTTACGTGGTTCGGGCAGCCAGAGCGTAAAACCCTACGTCCACGGGAGCAGAGTTGCTCAATGTATTGCTTGGAGCTTAGAACCGGAGTTCTAAGCTTGGTGATGAACTGAATGCCTAACACCGGTCGAAAGCTAAGGGATCCGAACCCTTTGTAACATTGCCTACCCAAGCCTTTTATAGTTCAAAGCTCGGGCGGCTTACAAAGGGGCCCCCGGGACCTGACAGGTGGCTCCGGGGTGATTTCCTGCCATCTACTGTATCTCGCAGTGAATGCTGGTAGCTGTCTTGGCAGTAGCTTCTTAGTATTCGTCCAGCCACGCCCTGCCGGTGCCGCAAGCTAGGCGTAGTAGTTGATGATGGCAGGGATGGTAGGGCATGTCTTATCGCTGTGTTTATTGGTCTACTGCTCCTGACACTGCGCCTGTCCTAACTGTGACTGGTCACAGTGCCTCCTGACAGGCGTGCGCCGCGTCTCCGCGTCTTGGGAAGGCGTGGGTCTTGAATGTCTTGTATGGTAAAGGAATGGCGCGGCTTTACTCCTGCTGCCTACCGCGCCGGGCGGGCAACGCTGTTGTGCTGGCCACGTGGCGGGCCCGGAGCTCTCCTTTGAGGAGAGGGGAGGTCCGACCCGACTGGACACGTGGTGCCTTCGGAGCTCACCCCTGCAGAGGGGGGAGGTCCGTCTCTGCTGGCCACGTGGCGAGCCCAGAGCTCACCTCTGAGGAGAGGGGAGGTCCGGCCCTGCTGGACACGTGGAGCCTTCAGAGCTCACCCCTGCGGAGTGGGGAGGTCTGGCTCTGCTGGCCACGTGGCAGGCCCGGTGCTCAGCTCTGAGGAGAGAGGAGGTCCGGCCCCGCAGGACACGTGGCACCCTCGGAGCTCACCCCTGTGGAGTGGCGAGGTCCTTAGGCGGTTTTCTCCTGTGCGCGTGGGTACCCGGTATTGAGGGTACTGACAGTGGCCCCCGGACCCATCTCGGGGGAGATAGCGATCCTGAGGTGGGGCCTTCACCTTTTCTACCCCGCACCTTCTTGAAGGCTCCTTTTGACCGTTGCGCGAGCAGCACGACCGGTCGTGGGGGCGTGAGCCCTGCTTGATGGCTGCTTTAACTGCGGCGGTTCCCAAGGCTGCCACTATTGCACGTGCAGCGCCTTGCCAGGAATTTCTGGGTTATCCGCTCGGGGGACTGACTTCTTGGTCCACCGCTTCTGCAGGACGGCTTGGGCCCTCTTGTCATTGTCGCTGGGGCTTGGACCTGGGGTGTCTGCCCCGAGCGGCGCATACGAAGCGTTTTGAATTGCTTCTGGGAAGTTTAAAGGGGATCACTTCTGCATCGCAGGCTTCCCTTCACACATCTCCCTACACCTAAGCCTTCCGGATTCTTCCGTGCGCCCAAGCCTCCTCTGCCTTCCATGTTCTTGCCTGTTCGTATTCGATGGCTTCCAGCTTGCATCCGCCGCGCATCGCCCGGACGAAGGACCTTGGGTCTGTGCGCAAGCTGCTGGGATGACACTCGGAAGAGCAGAGGCTTTGTATTCGGCAGGGATCTCTTCCCCTGCATCTGGAGAGGGGGGAGACCATCCTCTTCATCGCCTATGCCTTGGCGGGGTTCATCCCGCCGATCTCTTCTTTCTTTGTGAGTCTGCTGGAGACTTATGGTCTTCAGCTCCACCACCTCTCCCCGAAATCCTTCGCATTGGCTGCTATCTTTGCGCACTTCTGCGAGATGTTCGTGGGGGTCCGTGCTTCAGTGACGCTCTTCCATCACTTCTTCTTGCTGCGGACGACTAGGTGCAGCTCGAAGAATCAGCTGGGAGCCTACTACTTCCAGCACCACTACAAGGACCCGAAGGTCTCCAAGTACCTTCTGCCCTTCAGCGCGTCGAGGTGGGAAGGCTGGAGGGATGACCGGATGATCGTGAAGACGGATGAGCACGGTCGCATCCAGCTGCCGACCGAGGCCCCATCCACCGTGCGCCGCTTCTGGGAGGAGAGCCCGGAGCTGGAGCCGGAGTACGCGCCAGTACTGGAGCGGATCCAGTTCCTGGCGGAGCAGGGGCTGACGTCCCTGATGGTGTTGGTGGACTTCTTGTCACGCTGCCTTGCGCCGCTGCAGCAGCGCAATCGACCGGCATGGTACTACACCGGCGAGCACGACTGCACCAGGCTGGAGACGGGTTTGATCTCTGACCCGTCCGCTGAGATGCTGTGGGAGATGGTGATGAGGGTAAGCAGTGACTTCCTCGATGACCGCTCTCTAACAGTTCCAGCTTCCTGCCTCCCTCTCTTCATGAGCCGATGTTGAGGGCGAAACTGCTGCGGGAGATGCCGACCTTGGATAATATCGGCATCGACGTGCGCCAGGTCGGTGATGCTTCCCGGGAAATCTCGATCAGCGAGGTTGACCGCTCCAGAGAACGGCGCGAGGGGTCGGCTGATGCCCAACCTGCGCCGAGGAGCGACAGAGCTCGGACTGTCGACGCCCAACCCACGTGGAGGAGCGACAGAGCTCGGACTGTCGACAAGGGGAAGGGTAAGGAGTCGGCTTCCAGTTCGCCGAAGAGGAAGCGCTCTCGGTCTCCACCGAGGACGTCTGTCAAAGTGTGTAGCCGACACTTCCCCCGGGCCTGCTCTGGGCAGCCCGCGGAGGTTCTTTTTCGGTGGGGCTAGTCACTGGGGGAGAAGCTTGACACGGGGATTTTTACGTGGTTCAGGCCGCCGGAGCGTAAAACCCTACGTCCATAGTGAGCAGAGTTGCTCATTGTATTGCTTGCTGCTCAGAACCGGAGTCCTGAGCTTGAGGGTGTAGGATGTCGAATGGCTCAAGTGCCAACGGCTAGGGTGCGAGAGTGTGTAAGAGGCGAACTGTAAGGGCCTCAGTTTTTGACACATAATTGAAGTGTTCATCACCACACCACACATCTCATTTGAGGAAAGATGATGAACACAAATGAAGAGCAAGTAACCACCATCAACATGCTCATTAGAGAATAAACTCACATATTGCAAAAGTGGTATTTCCCACATGTGATATAGGTGGGCTGGACATATGAAAACTCCTACACATTGCTAAGGATGTCCATGCCAAGTTTCACCCAAATTCAAAACCTTTTTGAGGTCATTTTGGGTATAGCTAGGAAGAGGACAGTTTGAAACCATATTCAAATTCAAACTGTTTTTATCCCATGAATTTAAAAGTGGGAGGCATATTCTTATTCAGCATATTTTTGTGAGCTCACACACCAATTTTCACTCCATTTGGAGTTGATTTTGACATGAGCTAAGTGGGACAAATTCAAACTTTATTTGAATTCAAAACTGAGCTTGTGCTGAAATTCATTCAAACCAAATCCAATTTGAATTCTACTCAATTCAAATGGCTCATGGGTGAATAATTTGAATCACCCTGGGTTTTTTGGGGCTCACTGTTTACAACAGTGATTAGGAGTGAATTTCAGAGGTTAAAACCCCGGGTGGGACCCACATGTCAGCCACTGAAGCAAAAGAAACCGACTGAGGACTCAGCTCGGTTAACCGCGTGCGCTGCAGCTGCCGCCACGGCGAAGAAACGGCGAAGCCACCAGCTGCTTGCCGATCTCAGCCGCGGAACTGACTCCCTGGGTCTTTATCTACCCGCCCGAGCGGTCACCGACGCCTTCCATCGCTGCCTCGTCGCACTTCCACCCAAAACGCCGAAACACCTCGCCGCCCGAGTGAAACTTCGGTTCCTCATCGCCCGTCCGATCCAGTGACCCTCTTGGCGATCTGAGACCAGCACCGGGTGCGCCAAGCCATCTTCGACACCTTCGCATCGGTTCCAGACCCTGCGCGGTCTTCCCCAAGCTCCACCGCGGCGATCTTTGCCCTGCCGGTTCAGCTCGAGCCGCCGCTGCGGGAACCGCCTTTCCGGCCACCACAGCCCACCGTTCACGGAGCTGTAAACAGCAAAGAGGTTCGCCTTCAACCCCTCTTTCTTTTCCGTAAGCTCCGGCGGCGTGACAAGCGTTGCTCAAGCCGGAATTTCATGTTTTCGTGACGGTGTGCAAAAGTGAGGTTTGCACCGATCCGAGAAATTCGTAAGCCACACTGCATCATTTGTCCTCTCATGGAGAGGATCACTTCTAGTAGCCCGTGTGGGTCCATAGGAGCAGGAACCACGAAGAACCGTGGAGAGAAACCGCTGTTCTTTGAGTTTTAGTAGAAATCCCGATTTCCGGCCTAGGTCGCACGGTGACAGCCCAACACAGCCCTTCCCGAGCTCCGTGGAGCTCACGTCGACCTTTCCTATGGTCCACTGATGCTCGACGACCCTTAGCTCGATCAGGTTAGGTGCTAGGGAGGACGGGCAACACGGCCGAAGTTCTCCCGAGTCTGCGGCTCGTCGCCGACTATGTGGCGGCCATTTTCATGGCGAGCTGGCCCGAGAATCCTGTTCCCCGAGAGAAAATAGGCAGAGGCGGCCAAAATCGTGGAGTTTGGAGCTGTACAGAAGCCGGCAGCGAGCTCTCCGGCGAGGCTCCTCGGCGGCAGAGCGCGGGCGTTGGGAGGTTGACGAAGGGGTGGATCCCAGCTGTCAGCGGGAGATATTTTAAATCGGGATCAGGCTGCGGCCAGGATCTGGTGTGCTGGCGCGCGAATACCCTGTGAGCCCCGGTGTGCCGGACACCGCCGCGCTCGACACATGTCCTCGCGGGCCTCCACGAGATTTAAACTTTTCCCCGATTTTCAGAATTCTTCCAAACTTCAAATCCTCATAACTTTGGCTAGAAAGCTCCGAATCGAGTGAACTAAATTTTGTTGGATTCAGCTCTCTGAGAACTTTCCAGCAAATCAAGTTTCAACTCATGAAAACACTTAATTCTCCAGAATTAATTCCTTAAAATTTAAACTGTTAGGAATTTTAACTGGAGAATCCTTTGAAGGAAAATCCTGAAATTTCACTGGGATGTTCACCAAAATATCCCTGAACTACTATAAAAGTTTCAGATCCATTTGAGCTCATTTGATCCACCTAATGGTGTGATTAGTGAAACTGTTCCAGAGAAAATAGAAAATGTTCAGAAACATCTTCAGAATTTTCTCTGAAATTGTTTAGCTCATATCTTTAGCTAGAAACGTTCAAATTAAGTGAGACCAACTCCATTAGAACCCTCTGAAAATCAAGTTTTCAGAAAGTCATAGTTTGTTTCATGAAAATCCTTAGAACACCCTAAAAGCCTTCAATTAAGGTCAAGTACATAATTAATTGTGGAGGGCTCAAATGAGCCTGACTGCAACTAAAACTTGACCAAGTTTATATTTAGGTAGTAACCAAGCCACAGTAAAAGTTTCACAGTCATTAGGCTCGTCTAGTAAGAGTTATAGACTTCACAAGATTAAAAGTAAATACAACTGCATTTAAGTTGATACATATATTGCTTCTATAATGTAGTCGCTAAGTTCGAGGAGGAACCCAAAGTCCTAGACTTTGTTACTCCGGAGGAACAGCTAGCCTACGATCAAGAGCAGCAAGGCAAGCTCCGGTTTGCATTAACCTTTTTACAAGTTTTTATTGTTTTGAGCACATACTTGAATACCTTATTCTTTGCATTAGAGTCTTGTTTGGAAATCCAATTGCATAGCCAAGAAAACCATGGGTTGGGTTTAGAATTGCGAACCCCGTTAGCTACTGCAATGCTAAGATAGAGTAGGATTCGGTACAAGTCGAGTAGTTGGAACTACTCGCGAGAATAGGCTAGAGGCATATCGCTTGGGTAGAGATAGCACATGATACACATGGCAAGAGGAAATGAGACTGAGCGGAGAGTAACGGAAGCAGGACTTTGGGACCTGTGTGCTATAGCTCCGCTTGTGTCGATTGAGGACCGAGCCGTGTGCGGGCCTGTTGAACAAGCTAGAACAGTACCGAAGACCTACCGGCTATATGGGAACCGGGAAACTGATGTAACTCGGGTAGCTGGGTATTGAGGCATTGTCCGTCGTTCAGAGGGTAGGTTGAGAGCTTGAGGTGTAAATTGGCTGGCGGCACGGAGATGCGCGTGCAGAGACCTCTTGCTGGGGACGATGGGACCGGTTCAATATTTGGCTGACGGGCGAAAGGTGGTTGCGTACGGCATCCGTGATGGTTGTTGTAGGCAACATCGAGTACGGGCGTACGTGACCGGTTGTTCGGGTAACCCTGCAGGTGTAAATCGATTATAATCACCGTCCCCCGCGGTCAGTGAGTACCACTTGTTCACTGTACCGTGACGTAGAAAGAACAGGCTAGTTACATGTTAAAATGCTGCTGATTGAAAGATGGACTCGATTGCTAATGAATTGCTGTAGTTTAGAGCTAACTAAGGTTTTTTTCAACTTTGGGCAAAGTACATTAGAGAAATGCGTTTCTTGTTTGATTGCGGCTCTCTCATGTGCCTTAGCGTAAGGTTCTCCACAACCTGCTACTAAAATTTGAAAGTAAGGTCTCAATAATTAGGCGAGTCCTTTGCAAATGGTTTTACCTCATGTACCCATCACCCCTCATGTAGAAGTTCCATGTTTAGGTGAGACGGGTCAGACTTGCTGAGCCTTCGTGCGATGCGGCACCCAACAGCATGCACGAAAAGACGATAAGAACATAACGGAACCATTTTGTTACTCAAGATAATTTCTTTTATAACATAATATACACACGTGGTGGAAATTTAAATTTGCTGGACAAACTACTCACTCTCGACCCTAACTAGGCCGAAGAGAAGTCGTTCAGCCTGTGAAGGCACTAGCTTCACCAAAGAAAGGCAGCGGCTAGGTTTCCGATGAATTGAATGAACCATGAGGTTCGTCGTCTCACCGAACAACCCTCTTCATAGCAGGCATTCTGCTACCTGTAAAAACAACTCAGAAGCAACCGTGAACACTAAGGCTCAGCAAGACTTAACCGTCACTCCTAAACATGTTACTCTAAATGCAAGGGTAGTAAGATAGTAGGAACAGAAATTTGCAAAATGCAGCTTGACTAAACTTGATCCTTATATTCAGATTCTTATAGCCTTCATTTTAGTGGTCCTCACGCCTCACAACATCGGAAGTCCACAATCAAACAAGAAACGCTTATCCCGATGTTGCTAGCCTAAGGCGGAAATGAAATTTAGTTGGCTCTATATCTACTTCAGTCAAGGTTCCAATACAGTGATTAACCCACAAACAGCAAGTTAAGAGACTTAGTTCCTCTTCTTACTAAGTCACGGCGCAGTGGGCAAGTATGCTCGATCCTCTTCCGCGAGCGACGGTGATTCGAATCAATAACAACCCGGAATACACGACACATACACCCGCCTCAAAAGACTCTCTCAAGAGCTCTTTCTTACGTTGTATGCAGCAACCTTTCACACGACACCCCGACATAGAAAAACGTTTCGCACCGAGCAGGATGGTCCTCTACGCGGACACGTCGAAGTTGCCCGCTAAAGGATTTACACCTCCCGCCTTCTCAACGCCATTCCCACGCGAAAGATGAGTTTTTATATCACGGTCCATCGAGTTACATCGGTTTCATGGGTCCCATACCCCACTATATATCCGGTACAGCTCAATCTTGTCCAGCAGGGCCGCATACATATGGTCCTTAACCGACACGGACGGGGCTACAACCAACCTCTATATTTGCCTTACCATCCCGGTCCAGGCCAAATGTGGTCTCAAGCATTGTCACACCCATCGCAGGTCGAGACCAACCTTGAGCGCTCCATCCTACAGGAACATCTCTGTCCCCATCTCATATTCATGAGGGTGCTCTTATCATTTATCTCTCGCGAGTAACTCCATTACTCGAACTTTCTCGCGAGTAGCTTTTTACTACTCGACTTCTACCGAGCTAGCTACAACATTAGCCTAGCATCTACAACGAGGCAAAGCCTACCCTAAACCTTCTAATGAGGGATGTAATAGGCATGCAAGTGGGTTTCAATCATCCTAGACATAATGCACTCAAGTCTAATAAACATGATGTGAAGTAAAGCAAAATTTAAAAACGGTAACGATATGCAAACCGGGGCTTGCCTTGCTCAACAATTTTGTTAGAAGATAGAAGTTAGTCTTCCTCCGGAGAATCCGCCAAACTCGTCATGAGATGGAGATCCTCGCTGCAGAGTCGAGTCCTCGTCGAACATCGACGTCACGTGCTATTAAGATGATTTATGCACATGTATTCAAAAGCAATTTAGAAAATGGTTCAAAACTGTTGTACCAGTTAACTCACACCAAAAAGGGACAAACAACAGCAAGATTTCTGTTGTTGGATCTACAACCTTAGAGATGATGAAAGCTAGGGTGAAAAGAGATACTAGTAATCACCATGTGATTAAGTCCATTATATAAACACTTAAACCTAAAAGATGGTAGCTCAAGTTCCAGAGGTCCAATGAAGCTGAGAATTTAACCACAGCCCCTATGGAAGATATTTAGGCAGTGTGCAAAGATTGAGCTCATAAAATGGTTCCATCTGAGCACAACAAATCTTTATGTGGTTTTCACTAATCTGCCTTTACCCCTAGATATTAAGCTTTCCTATGCTGCAAAGTAGACTTTCTGTGAAGTACAAAATGTCCTGAGTCCATAGGAATTGGTTTTACCATTTTTGGAGTTTCCTACATGGAGATGTGGATTTTACAAAGAATGGAGAAAAGCTGAAATTGTCTCTGTTCATTTTCCCATTTTTCAGAGACATAAGGAATGAACACATCATTTGACCAAGCAAATGAGGTCCAATGCCTCTGAAATTTTTACTGAAGTTCAAGGAATTTTGGACAATGTCCTGACAAAATTTGGGAATTTTCCAATAAACAGAACTCCTGTAAAAATTCAGACAAGATTTTTGTTAAATGAATTAATGAGCCAAATTCAGAGATTTTCATAAACATTGGTCTGCACCCCTGGATAGTACTCTTTGAGAGGAATCCAACAAAATTTGTTTCATAATTTTTGGACACTC
This sequence comes from Neostapfia colusana, assembly GCA_030760725.1. NCBI lineage: Eukaryota > Viridiplantae > Streptophyta > Magnoliopsida > Poales > Poaceae > Neostapfia > Neostapfia colusana. The sequence continues at coordinate 16,422,108 of JASWHV010000014.1, read as the reverse complement.
CTACACAAAGTTATGGCTCTCCAAATTTGAACTAGAGTGGGAAAATCTGGAAAATGTTTAAATGCTGATAGTGGGTCCCACCTGTCATACCTAACCTCCAGACTCGCGCCAAACACACCAGTGGCGGCCCCCCTCCGGTGAGGTCGCCGGAAAACCAGTTCCCAGCCACCTCCAGACCCCCTGCTGGCCGCCCCCCCATATTTCCCCACGCTAACACATGTTGGTGAGGTCGCCGGCGGCTGAAACTCACCGGAAAACAGGGCGCACCGGCCACGGCAAACCCTAGGGCTCCGGCGAGGTCTTCCACGGTGAATTCTCCACCAAATGGTCAGTTCTTGGGCTCTACAGCATCAGGGGATCATGTAGAAGACCGGCATAAGGTCTAAACAAGCTGGAGAGGGCTCTAAACCTATCGGCACCGTGCACCCGATAGGATCCAGCGGCATACCCTCTAAAAGAGCTCGGATTGCTCACTCTACACTTAATTTCTTGGTCCAAAATCGATGGAGGAGGTGTGCTAGGCAGTTAACATCCTGTGTGTGAAGTTTGAGACCCAACAAACACGAATTGAGGACGAATTTTACAATTCGTTACCTCAAGGTCCGTTTCTGCCGCCCGGGAGAAAAACTTGAAATTCTCCCTCTGTGATCAATGTCTGGGGCTGAGCTTTGGAGGTGAGAAACTAGACAGAAATCTGGAACAATTTTGACAGCACCTCCTTTGAAAGTGGCTGTTTTGTCCGCAAGATTTCATCACTTTAAACTCCAAATCTGGAGAAACTTTGAACTACAAAGTCATAGCATATATCACAAGCTTTCCCACGGTGTCTTACTTGACCCTTAGAAATTTTTGTACAGAAAATTATGGTCGAAATACAGAAATTTTCCAGAGAGCAATTTGTGACTGCCCTGTTTTTGGGCAGTTCACACTCCTGTGAAAATTTCATCCATTTGCAGGGTGATTAGGTCTGGAGTTCTACTGAAGAGTTGTAGAAGACTTCAATAGCTTCCCAGAAATATATCACTCACCTCCATTGGTTTAACCAAACAAAAGTTATGTCCTGTTCAACTTCAGCAAAAATTCTGCCGAAAACAGGGGAGGTTATTCCTAAGTCTTTGTGAATAAATCTATACTCCCAATTGACTCTTAGTTCAATATAGGAGTTCATTAACCCCTAATAGAATCCTAGACCCCAAATTTACTCTTTTTTTTAACCTTCTTTTTATGCAGTTCAAATCATGTCACGGTACTACGTTTCCTCACCAAATTAAAATCCTAACCGGCTTTATACTGGCTTATACGTCTCAAGTGGTGGCACTAAAACGATCACTCACAAACGTTGTGTACACGACATGTACTAACGTGGTTAAGGTACCTGCATAAAACCACTCAATAATGATGCACACATTGGTTTATCATTTCAGGCAGGTCCATATCATAGTAAAAACATACGCCCTGTATCATTGCCATACGGGCCGTCCTTGAGTCAAGCCACGTCTCAAGGTACATGATCGGGTTATTCACCACCCGACGGGGGCTCCACACCTTTGCAATAAAGCACACCGGTGGAACAGCGCTTTCATATGCCGATATGAAGAGTCCTAGAGAACACACTTCGTGTTACAAACCACACGATAGGGTCTCCTCCTCTTGCCCCTGGGTTTGCGCACTGGAGGCTAGTGCCATTCATATGTCTCTAAAACATGAAGAGTCTTAGAAAACATATTCACTTCCCGTCCATTGCTGAACGGGACATCCCACACTACTTTCCTCGTATGGGGGAGCTAACCGAAATTGATCCGCTTTCGGTGGCGTTCCTTACCATTCTTACCTCCACGTAGGTGCGTCGTTACATAATTGAAATACTGTAGAGTAACACACTGTTAGCTTGCCACCTTAAATAACTATGCTAATAATACTCCTTATGTGGGCATACTATACGTTACTCACTCGTATACCTCTAAGTTTTCAAAAATATGCTCTTTTCATGCGTGCTATTCCCAATGTGGCTCTGATACCACGCTGTGAGGGCCCGGCCCGGGAAACGCAGTGGGTGGTGCCGTGCGATGCGGCGCCCAACAGCATGCACGAAAAGACGATAAGAACATAACGGAATCATTTTGTTACTCAAGATAATTTTTTTTACAACATAATGTACACACGCGGCGGAAATTTAAATTTGCTGGACAAACTACTCACTCTCGACCCTAACTACGCCGAAGAGAAGTCGTTCAGCCCGTGAACGTTTCCTACTAGCTTCACCAAAGAAAGGCAGCGGCTAGATTTCCGATGAATTGAACGAACCATGAGGTTCGTCGTCTCACCGAACAACCCTCTGTATAGCAGGCATCCTGCTACCTGCAAAAACAACTCAGAAGCAACCGTGAGCACTAAGGCTCAGCAAGACTTAACCGTCACTCCTAAACATGTTACTCTAAATGCAGGGGTAGTAAGATAGTAGGAACAGGAATTTGCAAAATGCAGCTTGACTAAACTTGATCCTTATATTCAGATTCTTATAGCCTTCATTTTAGTGGTCCTCACGCCTCATAACATCGGAAGTCCACAATCAAACAAGAAACGCTTATCCCGATGTTGCTAGCCTAAGGCGGAAATGAAATTTAGTTGGCTCTATATCTACTTCAGTCAAGGTTCCAATACAGTGATTAATCCACAAACAGCAAGTTAAGAGACTTAGTTCCTCTTCTTACTAAGTCACGGCGCAGTGGGCAAGTATGCTCGATCCTCTTCCGCGAGCGACGGTGATTCGAATCAATAACAACGCGGAATACATGACACATACACCTGCCCCAAAGACTCTCTCAAGAGCTCTTTATTACGTTGTACGCAGCAACCTTTCACACGACACCCCGACATAGAAAAACGTTTCACACCGAGCAGGATGGTCCTCTACGCGGACACGTCGAAGTTGCCCGCTAAAGGATTTACACCTCCCGCCTTCTCAACGCCATTCCCACGCGAAAGATGAGTTTCTATATCACGGTCCATCGAGTTACATCGGTTTCATGGGTCCCATACCCCACTATATATCCGGTACAGCTCAATCTTGTCCAGCAGGGCCGCATACATACGGTTCTTAACCGACACGGACAGGGCTACAACCAACCTCCACATTTGCCTTACCATCCCGGTCCAGGCCAAATGTGGTCTCAAGCATTGTCACACCCATCGCAGGTCGAGACCAACCTTGAGCGCTCCATCCTACATGAACATCCCCGTCCCCATCTCATATTCATGAGGGTGCTCTTATCATTTATCTCTCGCGAGTAACTCCATTACTCAAACTTTCTTGCGAGTAGCTTTTTACTACTCGACTTCTACCGAGCTAGCTACAACATTAGCCTAGCATCTACAACGAGGCAAAGCCTACCCTAAACCTTCTAATGAGGGATGTAATAGACATGTAAGTGGGTTTCAATCATCCTAGACATAATGTACTCAAGTCTAATAAACATGATGTGAAGTAAAGTAAAATTTAAAACGGTAACGATATGCAAACCGGGGCTTGCCTTGCTCAACGGTTTTGTTAGAAGATAGAAGTTAGTCTTCCTCTGGAGAATCCGCCAAACTCGTCACGAGATGGTGATCCTTGCTGCAGAGTCGAGTCCTCGTCGAACGTCGACGTCACGTGCTATCAAGATGATTTATGCACATGTATTCAAAAGCAATTTAGAAAATGGTTCAAAACTGTTGTACCAGTTAACTCACACCAAAAAGGGACAAACAACAGCAAGGTTTCTGTTGTTGGATCTACAACCTTAGAGATGATGAAAGCTAGGGTGAAAAGAGATACTAGTAATCACCATGTGATTAAGTCCATTATATGAACACTTAAACCTAAAAGACGGTAGCTCAAGTTCCAGAGGTCCAATGAAGCTGAGAATTTAACCACAGCCTCTATGGAAGATATTTAGGCATTGTGCAAAGATTGAGCTCATAAAATAGCTCCATCTGAGCACAACAAATCCTTATGTGGTTTTCACTAATCTGCCTTTACCCCCTAGATATTAAGCTTTTCTATGCTGCAAAGTAGACTTTCTGTGAAGTACAAAATATCCAGGAATTGGTTTTACCATTTTTGGAGTTTCCTACATGGAGATGTGGATTTTACAAAGAATAGGGAAAAGCTGAAATTGTCTCTGTTTATTTTCCCATTTTTCAGAGACATAAGGAATGAACACATCATTTGACCAAGCAAATAAGGTCCAATGCCTCTGAAATTTTTACTGAAGTTCAAGGAATTTTGGAACAATGTCCTATCCAAATTTGGGAATTTTCCAATAAACAGAACTTCTGTAAAATTTCAGACAAGATTTTTGTTAAATGAATTAATGAGCCAAATTCAGAGATTTTCATAAACATTGGTCTGCACCCCTGGATAGTACTCTTTGAGAGGAATCCAACAAAATTTGTTTCACAATTTTTGGACACTCCTACACAAAGTTATGGCTCTCCAAATTTGAACTAGAGTGGGAAAATCTGGAAAATGCTTAAATGCTGATAGTGGGTCCCACCTGTCATACCTAACCTCCAGACTCGCGCCAAACACACCAGTGGCGGCCCCCCTCCGGTGAGGTCGCCGGAAAACCAGTTCCCAGCCACCTCCAGACCCCCTGCTGGCCGCCCCCCCCCCCCATATTTCCCCACGCTGAACACGTTGGTGAGGTCGCCGGCGGCTGAAACTCGCCGGAAAACAGAGCGCACCGGCCACAGCAAACCCTAGGGCTCCGGCGAGGTCTTCCACAGTGAATTCTCCATCAAATGGTCAGTTCTTGGGCTCTACAGCATCAGGGGATCATGTAGAAGACCGGCATAAGGTCTAAACAAGCTGAAGAGGGCTCTAAACCTATCGGCACCGTACACCCGATAGGGTCCAGCGGCATACCCTCTAAAAGAGCTCGGATTGCTCACTCTACACTCAATTTCTTGGTCTAAAATCGATGGAGTAGGTGTGCTAGGCAGTTAACATCCTATGTGTGAAGTTTGAGACCCAACAAACACGAATTGAGGACAAATTTTACAATTCCTTACCTCAAGGTCCGTTTCTGCCGCTCGGGAGAAAAACTTGAAATTCTCCCTCTGTGATCAATGGCTGGGGCTGAGCTTTGGAGGTGAGAAACTAGAATTGTTGGTGCACAGATGGGGTGGCTTGCTTGGGCGTGATTCCTTCTGGTTTGGGCTGTCCACGGCGTCCAGTTCCGGTTACTCCAGTTTGAGCTCGGGAGCAGAGGAAACCTCGCTGTTTCTAGGCGCCAGCAGGCATGGATCACCGGGGTGAGGTTGCTAGCCGGCTAGAGCACTCATGGCGAAGCTTTTCTCTGTGGGGAGCTCGAGCAAATGAGCTACGGTGGCTGTGGTTCTCGGGAGACAACAGAGCAGCGGGGTTCTGCTCGGGAGAACGAACAGAGAGCAGGAGCTCGGTGGGGAGAAAGCAAAACGGCTTGCTGCACTCGAGGGAGGTGATGAGGATGAGCACAAGCAGGAGCTGGCCTCTGTGGTACGTCGGTTGACGCCGGTGAGCAGGAGGTGGCGCACGTACAACAGCCGATTTAGTCGGTTGCAATTTTTGTGAGACTGACTAGTGGGGTCCACAGCCACAATTCTCCCTCTTTTCCCTCATTTCGATTTAAAATAGCAAACGAGCTCCGAATTTGATCAAATTTGGAGGATAGGTCAAAAAAATTATGAGGAACTCAAATATGAAATCAGATTTTGAAATTGAGTTTGTTTGGTTCAAAATTCAAATTCAAGTTTGAATTTGAATGTGCCCTCATTTAATCCTCGGAATCAATAGTATATGAAACCTAAAATTCTCCAAATTTGAAACTTAGGCTCTTGAATACATGAGAAATGCATCTATGATCTCACATATAGGCCTTTGGATAATCTGAATATGAATCCTTTCAAAAGATTCAAAATGGTGTTTAAATTTCCTCCACTCTACTCATAGAGAAGGTGCACATGAGTTAGAGTTTTTGGGAGTGAAATATTTCCCCTAGGTTAACATGTGCTGATCATGGGCTAGAGAAAATTTTTAACTCCCTCACATGTCCATATTTGTGTTCATCAATTTATGTGACACAACTATAGTATTTTATCGCCTTAACTTTGTTTCATAAATTGAAATCAAACTTTACAAAAGTTAGGGATATTACACCCGTCGAGTGGGAGTCGTGCACGCCACAGAGTTAGTGTGCGTGTGTGCTAGCAAGGACACGTTCAAGGGCTGAACGTGCACTTGATGCGTAGTCTATGCCCGTGAGTGTAGACTAAACTTATTTTGATGTAAACATGTTCATAAACCTGTTTATGTAATAAAATATCGCTTCCGCTTTGTACCTTTGATGTGTGTTATCCGGTGCTATGCAACGCAGCACCCCTCAGCGTGATCCTGGCTCGACAAGACCGTGGGGTCGTTTCAGCGTGGTATCAGAGCTCGCTTGAGGTTTAACGCACTACAAAGGTCATCTTTTTCAAAAATCCAGTGAGGAACGAGTTAGTAGCCCGTATAAGGATGTTATTAGCATATAGAAAGTGGCATATTAACTTATTTGATTATGTCGGAAAATCGTGCATCTCGGGACGTTCATATCTTGGGGGTGCACATAAGCGCTGTCCACCAGTGTGCACAAGCTGAAGGGTGGAGCCCCACGGGTGGCAGGTAACCCGACCCGCTTTGATATCCTCTATGACTCTTCATGTCGTTTGGGGTATTCGAGCAACGTCTATCTCTGGCGTGCGTGGTGCAACTTGGGAGACCCCGTCACGTGGTCTGAAACGTGAACACGTAACTCAAGGCGTGTTTGGCTTGAGAACATCTGGGCGAGTGATGACGGCCGCGTGTACGAACTGTATGGATTCCGGGCTTGGTGTGCAGCCGAGTCTGATGATTGTTTGAGTTTCTGCAGGTAGCCTGACCACGAAACGGTAGACGTGTAGCATCCGTGTGCGAGTGACGTTTAGTGCCACTGAATTAACGAAGCCGGCTATGTCCGGTATAGGTTTTTCTTTGTGAGGACGTAGTACCGACATAATCTGGTGACGCATCGACGTCACACCCAACTAAATGGACAACTTCATTTCAAACTTGAAGGTTTTGATCTAAAGTAGTAAAACTTGATGTAACTCCTTCCCCTAAATAAGATATTCAAAGTTAACAAGTTTTCAACTTATAGGTTGTTAAGGACAGAGCACTCTGTTTTCAGCCGAATTAAGGCTGGAGTTAATCAGAGTTTAGAGGTTGAGTTCTTTCGAGGTTGGGTTCATATGATACATTTCTGGAAAGCTTTGGAAGAGCTTTACAACTTTTATGTTGAGGTCCAGAGGTGTTTCATCCCTTAACCAATCGAAAATGCAGTAGAGTTGAAACTGTCCAGAAAACAGAACAGAGCAAACACTCTCTGTAAACTCTCTGTAAATTAAGCATAACTTCCTGCATAAAAATCCAAAAATAGAAAATGAGGTAGTTCTGGAAAGCTTATGAGATGGGTTACAACTTTGTAACAGAAAGTTTTGTCAGATTGAGAGCAGAATTAACTGGAATTCTTGGATCAAATCAGTACCTAAAGCAGGGAGGTGCTGTCCAGTTGTTTCCAGAAATTCTGCTAACTTTTACATCTCATAACTTTTGAACCAGGACAGATCTTAGGCCAAGCAAATACTTTCTGGAAAGCTATTGAAGTTAGCTTTAACTTTGATGTTGAGCTCTAGAACTAGTTTTGCTTTTAACATGGCCTAAATCAGGTTGACATGGAAACTGGTCAGGGCTGTCATGGGAACAGCAGATCAGCAGTCAAATTTGTTTAAAATTTGAACTATGTTTCCAAGTTTTATGGGTTCAATAACATGTCTTATGTTATAACTCAGTGGTTTACTGTTTAAATAAATATTTGACATTTCTCAAATATATTTTTACAGATGACAGCAGATAAACAGTTGGAGAACGGGTGGGTGGTTTCCCACTGTTCTCATCGTAGCGGCTACCCGGAAGCATTGTGGCAAATGCTCCAATATTTCGGGTACAACCAGATGCCGTAGTACTTCGCCAAGGGAGAAGGTGAAGAGGGGAACAAGACGTGGACGATCCATGTCGAAGTCCCTGCAGGACCTACGCCACCCGGTTGGGTACCGTTCACCGTCACGGTGAGAGGTAGACAGCCGGAAGGGATGTGGCAGGTGGCAGTCCGTGACACCATGTCACGTTTCTGCCAACTATGCGTGCAAGCCATGGAGGGCACTCCATACACGCTCGTTCCGGTGGAGGGACGAGCTAAGCATGTGTGGGAAGAGAGGTACCTGGAGGCAACGGAGCCGAGTTGCCCAAGGTACAACCCCGCGGAGGCGAACCTTAGCCTCCAGATGAGGGCGGGAAGCGCTGTGATGGACAACCAAGCTGTTCATACGGAGCATCTCGCCATGAAGCTCAAAGAGAGAACGAGCCGGGGAGACCATTTCGAGAGTGCCCACAGTGCACTCCGCAATGTGCTCCTTCCGACGATCAAGCGACTGAATGAACAATATACTCAGTTGCATCGTCTGAAGAAGGCAAAGAGAAAAAGCCGCGTCGACATCGCGGCGTTGCAAGAACTGGTACAAAATCTGACCCAGCAGAACGAGAAACTTACTCAAGAGCAGGACGACGCTATTGAGGAAGGGTAAGGCTGGGAAGAAGATTACAATCAGGCTATGGATGAGGTGCATGCTTTGCAGGACCTCGTACCTCCGGTATTGGGTATACCGGTGGTCTTGGGCCTTCCAGCAATGGGAGAACCCGGTATGGGTGAAGAGGTGGTAGATCCAGAGCCACCAACAGAGGTACCGGAGGAGGACGACCCGCAGGAGGTCGAGTTCTACTCCGAGTAAGGGGTTACAGTTGCCAAGTAGGGAAGCTAGGGTAGTGTAACCCAACTTTTGTAATCAGTGACATGTCGTGTAGACAGTAGCGTATGTATAGGTAGTGACGACATGAGCACGACTTCTCGGAGACCCGAGAATAATGTATCTTGTATAAAGTTTATGCTTTATCAATATATGTGAATGTTGTGCAAATTAATCATGTGTCACTTCAATACCTACTGTTGCATATGGAATTTTAAGTAAGACATGTGCTAATCGCTGCTGTTTTGAATTTCAGAATGACGCGTACTCGTGCCAACCCTGATGTTGGGGGTACGAGCCAAGAGGGAGAGACCTCCCAATAGCCTCCCGAGGACTCCTCGGGACAGCAGCAGCAACAGCAACAGCAAACACCGCCACCGCCAACGGTTACATTGGCCGACATCGTCGCGGCAATGGCGGGTTCACATCAGCAGCACACGGAGTTGCTGCAAACACTTATCACCAATACGTCTCGCCCAGAGAGACGTCAAGATCGTGAGGAGCGTCAACAGAGCTCCTACTCCGACTTCCTGGCGACTCATCCCCCTGTATTCTCAAGGGCGGATGAACCTCTTGACGCGGAAAACTGGCTCTGCGCAATAGAGATGAAGTTTGGGCTGCTCCAGATAAGCGAGCAGCGCAAGACTCAGTTCGCGGTCCAGCAGCTCCAAGGATCCGCGAGCGCGTGGTGGGCCAACTTCTGTGCTTCACAGCCCACCGACCGAGTGAAGACCTGGACGGAGTTTCGGACGGCCTTCAGGGCCTATCATATACCGCCAGGTTTGATGAAGAGGAAGACGCAGGAGTTCTTACACCTGCAACAAGGGAGCCAGAGCGCGCTGGAATACTCAAGAGCGTTCAACGATCTCGCGCTCTACGCGTCGTATCACGCAGATACCGACGAGAAGCGGCGGGACCACTTTTACCAGGGGCTTAACCCGCTCCTGAAGGACAAGTTGGCGATGTTCAATCCCGGCAGCCTCAACGACATCATTGATACTGCGATTGTTCAGGAGGACTCCGGTAAGGAGTTAGCGCCGGCAGAGCGAAAGCGAAGCGCGCCGCAAAGCAGCGGAGAAGGAAGCGGTCCTTCTCAGAAGTTTCGGATGGTGAATTGCCCACCATCAGGTCCACGCTGGCAACCACCGCAGCGGTCGATGCCGTTCCGCAGTCGGCCGTACTCCTCACCGGCATTCAGGCCGGCACTGCCAGTACCACCACAACAACAACAGCAGCAGCGGGCGATGCCACGTGCGTATGCACCCCAGCAGCGCATGCCGGGCTTTCGTCCCCCGAGCACTACACCAGCAGCGGCCACATGTTACAAGTGTGGTCGTCCAGGACACTTCGCGACCAGTTGCCGGGAGAGGCAAGGCGGCGGAGTGGCACCGCAGTTTCCGGGGAGGAATCAACCCTGGAACCCCACTAATGCGCGGCGGGCAAACCCTAGGCCCGGCACCGTCCACCAGCTTGCCATTGAGGATGTGCCGGAGGGCGAGCCAATCCTTACGGGTATGTTCCAACTCCACCAGCATCCCGCTATAGTACTGTTTGATTCAGGCGCCACGCATAATTTTATTAGCCAAGCTTTCATTGCTAAACACAACTTGCCAATACTACCCACTGATAGTCCATATTTAATTTGTTTACCGGGTAGAAAGATTTCAGCAAGCGTAATGGTTTCCAAAGCACCATTATGCTTAGCGGGTAGAGTGTACCCCACGTCTCTCATTATCTTAGAGGGACAGAAGGTCGATGTCATCTTAGGGATGTCATGGTTAACCTGCCACGGCGCTGTTTTAGACACCGTTCTTCGAGTGGTGCACTTGAACTCAGAAGTGCACGAGTCTCACTCATTATTTCTGGACAGTCCAGAAATAAAACTTCCAAGTGTCTATCAAACCACAACCATCAGATTGGAAGATATTCCAGTAGTCCGAGAGTTCCCTGACATATTCTCGGACGATTTGCCGGGGATGCCGCCCGATAGAGAGGTGGAGTTCAAAATTGAACTTGCACCGGGAACCATGCCAATACCACGAAGGCCGTACAAGATGGTGCCCAAGGAGTTGGCAGAACTGAAGACTCAGCTCACGGACCTCCTGGAAAAGGGTTTCATTAGGCCGAGCTCCTCGCCATGGGGTTGTTCGGCATTATTTGTGAAGAAGAAGGATGAGACGTTACGGCTTTGCGTGGACTATCATCCATTAAATGTCTTAACCATTGAGAACAAGTACCCGTTGCCACGGATCGACATGTTGTTTGATCAGTTGGTCAAAGTAAAGATCTTTTCCAAAATGGACTTAAGATCCGGGTACCATCAGATTAAGATAAGGGCTGAGGACATTCCGAAGATGGCTTTCTCGACGAGGTACGGACTTTATGAGTACCTGGTCATGTCCTTCGGCCTCCCAATGCTCCAGCTCACATCATGTACTTGATGAACTCGGTATTCATGCCGGAGCTGGATAAGTTTGTCATGGTCTTCATCGACGACATCCTGGTATATTTCAAGTCGGAGGAAAATCACAAGAAACATCTGCGTATAGTCTTGCAACGGCTGCGGGATCACAAGTTATATGCAAAATTCAGCAAATGCGAGTTTTGGATATCGCAAGTGCCTTTCCTCGGGCATATCATCTCACCGGAGGGTATCGCTGTAGACCCGAGCAAGATCACTCAAGTGCTGAATTGGAAATCCCCGAGAACTGTTCACGAGGTACGGAGTTTCCTCGGACTCGCGGGATATTATCGGAGGTTCATTCTGAACTTCTCGAAGATTGCCAAGCCAATGACAGAGCTGCTGAAGCAGGCTACCAAATATGTTTGGAGTCCAGCATGTGAAGCAGCATGCAAGGCTTTAGTCAAGCACCTGACATCAGCACCGGTTTTGGCACAGCCAGACGCAACAAAACCGTTCGATGTGTACTGCGATGCATCCGGCATTGGGCTCGGATGTGTGCTGATGCAAGACCGAAGAGTGGTCGCATATGGATCACGGCAGCTTAGAAACCATGAGCAGAATTATCCGACTGTCAAAGTGTGTGGTCGACACTTCCCCCGGACCTGCACTGGGCAGCCCGCGGAGGTTCTTTTCGGGGCTAGTCACTTGCGGAGAGCTTGAGCGTAGGGAAGAGTTTGGGAAGAGCTTGACACGGCGAGTTTTACGTGGTTCGGGCCGCCGGAGCGTAAAACCCTACGTCCACGGCGAGCTGAGGCGCTCGCTGTATTGCTTGTTCCTCAGAACCGGAGTCCTGAGCTTGAAGGTGAGTTACACCTAGGGTATGAGTTGCTGGAGAGCGAACCCAGGGTGCAAATGGCTAGAGTGCGAACCCTTGCTAACGTTACCTACCCGAGCCTTTTATAGTCGAAGGCTCATGTGGCTTACAAGGGGGGCCCGGGACCCGACAGGTGGTCCTGGGGAGATTGCCTGCCGACTACCGTATCCGCAGTTATGTCGGTAGTTGTCTCTGGCGAAAGCTTCTGAGTCTTCGTCTTGCCGCCCTGCCCATACTGCCTGCTAGTCGTAGTGGTTGATGACGGCGGGAGAGGCAGGGGATGTCTTGTCGCTGTGTTTATTGGCTGGCAGGTTCTGACACCGCGCGCCAGTCTGTGATGCGACTGGGCGCAACGATACCTGACAAAGGTGTGCTCCGCGTCTCCGCGTCTTGGGAAGGTGCGGGCCTTGAATACCTTGTACGGGCAAGGTATGGGGCGTCTTTACGCCCGCTGCCTACCGCTCGGGGGCAGGCAGGGATCTTCTGCTGGACACATGGCGGGCCCGGAGCTCTCCTCAGAGGAGAGGGGGGTCCGGCCCCGCAGGACACGTGGAGCCTTCGGACCTCTCCCCACGGAGGGGGAGGTCCGGCTTTTGTCGGCCACGTGGCGGCCACGGAGCTCTCCTCTGAGAGAGGGAGGTCCGGCCCCGCTGGACACGTGGCGCCTTCGGACCTCTCCACCACGGAGGGGGAGGCCCGGCTTCTGCAGGCCACGTGGCGAGCCCGGAGCTCTCCTCTGAGGAGAGGGAGGTCCAGCCCCGCCGGACGCGTGGCGCCTTCGGAGCTCTCCCTGCGGAGAAGGGCGAGATCCTTAGGCATTTTCCCCTGTGCGCGGGGGTACCCCATATCGCGGGTACCGGCAGTGGCCCCCGGGCCCATCTCGGGGGAGATAGCGAGCCCGAGGTGGGACCTCCGTCTCTCCCGTTCCGCGCACTTTCTCTAAGTCCAACATTGACCGCTGCCGGAGCACGAACAGTCGCGGGATCGTGGGAGCGTGCGCCCACTTGATGGTTGCCTTTACTGCGGCGGTTCCCAAGACTGCCACTTCTGCACGTTGCGGCGCTTTCTTCGGGAACCGCCGAAGCGCCTCGCCGGCTCGTCTTCTTGGGAGGCTGACTCCTTGACCCGCCGCTTCAGCTGGGCGGCTTGGGCCCATCTGTCATCGGTGCTCGGTCTTGGAGCCGAAGCGGTTGCCGATGCGGCGTATTCGAAGAATTTCGGGTCGTTTGGAATCGCATCTGGGAAGTTTTAAAAGGGGATATTACCCGCATTGCGGCTTCCATTCGCACTTCCCAGTGCTTTTCCTTGGACTCTTGTGCATTTGTCTTCTTGTCTTTGAGCCCTTCCTCGCCATGGCTTCCAACCCGCCTCCAGAGAAGAAGCGTGCTCGATCTCCTCCAGTGGCGGCATCTGTGCCAAGCCGGGGATCTAGGGTGCCTGCACCTCCTGCTTCTGGAGATGGCACTCCTTCCGGTGGCGACACAAAGAGGTCCCGGGCTGATGCGTCGAGGGGAGCTTCCGGAGCATCCCTTGCTCCATCAGTCCAGGCGACTGCGGAGCGGCCATCGGCGACGACGGCGGGCTCTGGGGGTCCTGCCCCAGCTCGGAAGTCGGGGTTCAAGGCCCGCTGGAGTGTCCACGCTTCTCGGCCGTCCCCGGCCTGTGGGGAATCGGCACCGTTGCGCTCGGAAACGGGGCCAGCTGCCGCGGCCCCCAAGCCAGCGCAAGTTTCTCCTGTCCCAGCGTGCCCGGATTCCTCGGCAGCGTCATCTTCTCTTGCCGAGACGGCTGCCGCGGCCCCCAAGCCAGCGCAGGTCAACCCTGTACCAGGCGACCCGGCTTCTATTTCAGCGTCGACTTCTCCCACTCGTCGGGGTCCGGCTGTCAGAGTTCCGGCGACAGCTTCTCCTGACCGGCGTCTCGTCCCGGTCGCCGGTGCATCACCTACTCTTGAGGATGATGTGATGGAGGAGGTCGGAGGTTCTGCTCCGGCCTCTGCAGCCCCACTGCCGCTGGCGGATGCCTTCGCGCTCGCTCAAGCGAGCGTCCGGCAGGTCTTGGCCGCACTTGGCCGTGAGCGGGAGGAGCACACGGTTGAAAGGGATCGCCTCCTCATCTGGGGGAACCTTTTGCGGGAGCGGACTGCGAAGGTCAAGGGCGAGCTCGATTCCAGGGAGGAGTCGCTTGACTTCAGGGAAGCGCTCCTCGACCGGCTGAAACGGTCTGTCAACCGCTTGGACGCCGAAACTCGACGGCTCCACAGGGAGGCCCTCGAGGTACATGCCCAGGCCGAGGAGAGTCTCTCCGAGGTGGAGGAGATACGTCAGAGGCTGGAGCGCCGCAAGCTCGCCGTCGAGGACCAGGATCGGTGATGCGGACATCGCTACCGTTGATACAACCATAACACCAGCCCATTCACCACTCTCAGCTAATCAAGGTCCAATGACACGCGCTCGTGCACGTCAACTTAATTATCAGGTGAATTCATTCCTGGCTGTTCAAAGTAATTATCCTTCAAATGGGGACCTATTAAAGCCTTGTGATGACCTTGTTATTATTAGGTGCTTGGGAATTGATCCAGCTAGGAGGGATGGAGGGATTAATGCAATAAAGGCTGCTCCACCCGAGGAGAAATCTTGAGGCTGGGGCCATGTAATAAAGAGAGATTTAGACAAATAAGGAAAGGAATAAGGGAAATCTCGTCCAACTTTGCTGCTGGACGAAATTCCCTCTTTCTTCCCCCATTTAAAAATAGATGTGCTATAATAAGGAAAGAAATAGAGGAAATCATATCCTGCCTTGCTGCTGGATGGGTTTCCCTCTCTCTTTCCCTATTTAATGGTAGTCTATCACAGAAAAAGGAAGGGAATAAGTGAGATCACGTCCTACCTTTATTGCTGGACGAATTTCCCTCTTCCCTCTCCTATTTAAGTAGTCCAAGAGCTCCTTGACAGGGCGGATTTTGTTTTCTGTAAGTTTAGCCATTGCTACTTCCTTGTAACGTAAGTGTCGACGAGACCTTCTGATTACTTGAATCAGAACCCCAACTTTTTCACATCCGTGAGTGTTTGCTTGTTATCTTGTTCTTGCTTGTTCTTCGATTGCTTGCAGGTTCAAGGCTGTTCTTGGCACGGCAAGTACAGCAACAACAGGAGCCGGTGTAACTATCGCTAAGGAACAGCATCCTTGTGGTTGTTGTAGTCGGGTAGCAGAACGTCGACCTCCACCCAAATCGTAGTTACCAGGAGACGGTGTAACTGTCGCTCAAGGCGCCACACCATTCTGGTTGTGGTAGTCGGGCAGCCAACGTCGGCCTCCACCAAATTCGTTCTTTACCAACATCTCTCATCGAAAGATAGGGCGTCCCCCGTACCCGTTGGGTTCATCAAGTGGTATCAGATTTCAGGTTGCTCGGTGAGAGATTTCCTTCTCCTTGTTCTTCATTTACCTACAGTCCACTTTTGCCTACAAAAGTTCGCTCTAAAAAAAATCCTAAAAACACTTTGAGCCTTTTGCTTGGCTACTTAGCTCTCGACTTGTTGAATTCACGGTTGCCTTTTTGTGTCAAGTTGCTGGTCCTAAGTTTTTCACCGCTAGAGTTTTGAGTTTGTGCCACTTTGTTCTCAGTCCATTTCCATTATCTACCCAAAGTTGAGAAAAAAGGCAAGTGCAAAAGAAAAGCTGCACGGATCAGCAAGAAAAAGGCACGTGCAAAAAGAAAAGCCACACTGATTACAATCACAAAAAAAAGTTTCAAAGTACAAAAAAAAGAAAGATAATTTGTGTAACATTTGTTTCATGTTTCGAAGTTCAACTTGCTGTTCTCAACGTTGTTGAAACACAACGGATCGGGCTGTTCGAACTTCCCTACCATAGTAATCCAACGTCACGTGGAGTTACGGCTGACGTCTCTAGTAAGGTTTGAGCTAGGACCAGCACAATACCATCGTGGAACGTTTATTCAACTTGTTGTGACTAATGTGGTACTAGCTGTTCCTTTGCACAAATTATGTCTAGCAGCCACCTACAGCTCCACAAAATTGTCTACGACACCATAAGGTTGTGCTGGCAGCCACCGTTTGTTGTTGTTCTTGCTGATTGCCGGCGCCTCCTGCATCGCATGGTAAGAACTTGTAAGACCTTAATTTCTTGCTAGTGAGGAATTGTGCTGTCCTACCACCTCTTAGCAACTGTTAGGTTTAATCTGCTTGCTGTTGTATTTCCTTTCTTTACTAACCATGTCAGCTGATGCGAATAAGACATCTCCACATTCACCACGTACGAGGGGCATCATTCAGCATTTTGAACGCCAAGTAAAGCTACACACAGATGCTCTCAATGAGGATATTCAAGTCACCAATGAACGCACTGGTCAATTATAGTCGACGCAGATTTGCACCAACACCAAACTGACCACATTAGAAAGCACTGCTGGGGCTATTAACACTTCTCTTGCAGCAATCATTGAGCGATTAGAGATGATGGAACAGGTTGGACGCGAAGAGAGGCAAAGACGTGTTGATGACAGCCAAGACTCCGTTGGCAGTGCTGCAAGATATGACGAGGCGGAGTATTCGGCGGATACCGAGCTTGATGATGGACCTTTCAGGTATCGACGGCAGCCACGTCGCGACCATCGTGGTATGGGTGGTCGAGCTCAACGACGCGAGGTACGTGACAATGACGATTCCGTACGCAGCATTAAATTCCCCATACCACCTTTTGATGGTAAATATGATCCGGATGCATATCTGTCTTGGGAATTATCAGTAGATCAAAAATTTGCATGCCATGATTTCTCTGATGATAAAAAGGTTAGAGCTGCCACTAGTGAATTCACTGACTTTGCTTCTGTTTGGTGGCATGAATATCAAACTAAAAATCCAGCTACCGTACCACAAACTTGGAATGCTTTGAAACGAATCATGCGTCATCGTTTTGTTCCTTCCTATCATGCTCGTGATCTGTTGCATAAATTACAACAACTTAGGCAAGGCAACAAATCTGTTGAGGAATACTATCAAGAACTTCAAATAGGCATGATGCGTTGTGGCCTAGTTGAAAATGAAGAGGCTGCAATGGCTAGGTTTATGGGTGGTTTAACAAGAGAAATTCAGGACATATTGGCTTATAAGAAATACACTAACGTCACTCGATTATTCCATCTTGCTTGTAAGGCTGAAAGAGAAGTGCAGCGACGATGTACAAGAACTAACATTTCTGCAGGTCGAACTACCTCATGGCAGTTCCGCTCAAGTGCTGCTGGTACTAAGCATGATTCTCCAGACGATGCTTCCAATGGGTTGCCCAGGACTACATCAAAATCAGCACCTTCGCGTGCAATCGAGAAAACAAAAGGATCCACCCAAGTTGCAGCCAACACTTCTTCTTCCATTGCTTCTACCGGGAGAAGAAAAGACATTCAATGCCTCCAGTGCAAGTGTTTTGGGCACCTACGAAGGGACTGCCCAAGCAAGCCTGTGCTGGTTGTACGAGAAAATGGTGAGTACTCATCCGCTAGTGATTTAGATAATGAAACATATGCCATGCTTGCTGCACAAGAAGCAGGAAAGAAGAATGATGATGAAGAGCACATTGAGGCTGATCATGCTGCCCACTATGAGAGTGTTGTTGTGAGGCGTGTCTTGAGTGCCCAAATGATCAAAGCTGAACAGAACCAGCGACACAATCTATTCCAAACTAAGTGTGTAGTTTTGGAACGATTGTGTCGCATTATTATTGATGGAGGAAGCTGCAACAATTTAGCAAGTGCTACCATGGTAGAAAAGTTTGGGATGACAACACTTCCACATCCACATCCCTACTACATCCAATGGTTCAACGAAAGTGGTAAGCTTAAGGTAACACGTCTGGTTCTTGTCGAATTTGCAATTGGTTCCTACCATGATTACATTGATTGTGATGTGGTACCTATGCAAGCTTGTTCTATGCTATTTGGTCGACCTTGGCAATTTGATAAAGATACATTACATCATGGTAAATCAAATCAATACTCTTTCATGCATCATGAGAAGAAACTTGTTTTGCACCCGATGTCCCCTGATGCTATTTTGAAGGATGACATTGCTAGAGCTTGCAAAGAGAAAAATAAGAAATCTGCTGAAAATGAAAATTCAGATGTCGTGAAGAAATCGGTACAGTCTAAGACTGACAATTTCAAATCTGCTCATATGAAGAAGAATAAAATAAAATTAAAGAGCGCTTGTTTTTTTGCTTCCAAATCTGTCACACCCGGTTTTTCCGAAGAACAACCAAGTGAATATCACATGTATGCCAGGATCATTTTCTCATACATGTGATGACAAATAGTGAAGCATCATTTATTACAAGCCAGGTGTCGAATATAAGTAAGTCTTACATAGTAAATGTCTCGATGGACAATAATAAGTTCATCACAAGTAAATAAACTAGCAGCGGAATATTATTCTTTAGGGCTCCATCACAGGCGTTGCCCGGGGGTCTTCATGAACCTAAAAACCTTCCTCGGGTCCAAAGTCTTGGTCGTTATACACCACCTCATTATCTTGACCTGAGCAGCAATATAAACCAACAAATATGCAAGGTTGAGTACCAATGGTACTCAGCAAGTGTGGGAAAATTATATCATGCATGGCTAGAACAAGGAGAGGTTGAACTCATGGTTAAAGCATTACGCAATTAATACCTATCACCTTAGCTTATTAAGCACCTACATTACTACACAGGTGAAATGGTCCCAATCTCCCATCCCATCATCATAACCAAATAACCATAACATCATTTCCAATGTTAAGCTCCCCGCTTAACATCCACAACTCCCAAAAACCTTCACTCCTCTAATCATGAATAAGTCCAGGCCGCTCTTAACCGTGAGCACGGCTGTCAAGACAGTTTTGACTCTGCAGAGTTTGTACCACTGTACCCACAAGTAGTGATTTCATCCCCCGTTGCCGGGTGGACTAAAAGAACCTCCATTATGCCAGTGGCTACGATCCACATTCACACTTCCCAGGTGTGTGGCCAAGAGATCACTACGAAGCCTTTACAAAGGGATTCCCGACGAGCGTGGGCCCACTGAGGTTTCACCCCTAACAGCATACAAGAGGCTCCAACCCCGCTGCAGTGGCCCCCTCTTGAGCCTTGCGGTTCATATGGTAGTCCAGCTGACACCTACTCCCCGCACCATCCAACACACCCATACTACGCCGGGGATACACCTAATTAATTGGCCAAGCTGCCCCATCTCAGCATGTGGTTGGCACTGTAAAGCCGGGTTACATGCTCCATGAACCGGTCCTTAGGATCCAGGCAAGTACTAAACACAAACCCAAGTCTCGTGCACCCAGCACACAACCAAAACATCCAACTTGCCTTAATCCCTACCTCTACATAACTCACAATATCTCATTCAAGAGTATGGTAATATAAACTGATGATTTCATGTCCCAAACATCCCATTCTAAGCATGGCTAAGCATATGCATGGACATAAATAACATGACAAAATAAATCCCAACCCAAGCTACAAGGAAACAAGGTAACGCAACTCTAGGGAAACTTCCTAGCATGGGTTTCATATTTCATTTGACAATGCAAATAATTCTATCTACACATCCTAGCATAGGATCAAAGTGGTCAAGGACACTTGCCTCCTTCTTGCTGCTCTTGAAATGGGTAGTCCTGATCTTGGAAACTGATAGCTTGCTCTTGAACAGGTTCTACTTCATACCATCACACATAGCAAAAGGAAAACAACAATCATAAGACATAGTTCACACTTCTACTTCATACAAACCACACATTCACATTTATGAAATTTTCTTTACCATTTTATGTGTTGTGGATACTCTATGTGTGTTGATTTGGGGCTTGCACACACTTTTATTTACATGTGTATGATTCCTACTTTGGTGTTCATATTTATACTCACATACTATGTATATATATATATGTATATATGTGTGTTTCAGTTTTAAATAAATTCCTTATATATTAAACTACCAAGTATGTATGAAGAGTATTTTTCTTCTCCATATGTGCCTTCATAATTTCTATCAACCCTAAACTGAATTCTTTGTACTTTAGAAACTCCATTTATCATTTACTAGTTTCTATATTTTCAGATTTATATTCTTATGCATGATTGTGCATTTTATTATTAAATTAGTAATACACACTCCCTAAACAGATTAGGTTCTGGTCCTAAATAATTTAAGATCATATTTTGGACCTTGGCTTCTGATGTATACTATTTCATAATTATTTTTCCTATTTTTCTTTAACTATTCTTTACTTAAGAATGTGTCCCTATACTATTAAATGTGAATAATATATGAAACAGATTTATTTCAGCCCCAAAAATATATTTTTATCTCACTCCAAAGTTTTCTAAGTACTGAGAAAGTTTTTAATAATTTTGACAATTAGGTTTGTCCCCCTTTTTAATATTTAAACACTAGTTACATATTCAATTTTCTAAATTAAATACCAAACAGGGCTAAAATAATGAATTCACCCCATTACAGGGTATATAATATTATTTTCATAATCTCCAGGGGTCTAGCTACACTTTTCAGAGGTGTTTTTCTTAATTTCTATTAAGTCTAGGGCTAAAACTGATTTTTAAATGAATTTACATGATTTTCTGGAGTTCCAGGGGCTAGATCTGAAGTTTCCGGGGCTAGCTCTCAATTCCAGAGAACCCCAGGGGGTAGCACGTAAGAATTCCAGTCTTTATAACGCGGGGCTGACGTGGACCGTCTGATTTTAAACCGACGGCTGAGATTATAACATCGAACCGGTACGCGGGGTTTTAAAGTCTACCGTGCGATTTAAAATAAACGGCGCACAAGCGGCCACGTCGCTCTGATCGAGCGCGGGCGGCGCTGCCGGCGGCGCACGGCGGCGGGAAGCGGCGATCTCGCCGGAAACTTTCGGATCCTCGAGAATTCTGCCTAGAACTGTGATCTTATTGCCTAGATCGGTAGAGGGGAGGTCAGGGATCTCACCTCGGGGGTTTTCTCGAGCTCGGGGGTCCTGGAAAGTGCTCGGCAGCGAGGTCCGAGGCAAAACCACGGCGAAGCTCGTCGGAGCTGGATTTGCACCGTAAGTCTTCGGGTTTTCTGCACCTACAAAGTTCCCCGGAGGCGGTGGATCAAGACCAACGAGTTAGATCAGAGTTTCCGAGCTTAGATCGGCCAGAATTCACCGGCGAAGTCTCGGTGCTCACCGGAGTGAAAATCGGCGATCGCGTGAGAAAAACTGATCGGATCGGTTGTTTTTATAGCCGGGGGAGGGCGGTGGTTCTGTTGTGATCGAGTTAGAGTCCTCAGGGTCCAGAATTCGGCTGCGAGACGCGGTTTCCCGATCGGTTGCGATCGCGCGCGCGGGGGAGAAGTCCGGGGTCGCGGGGTTAGGGATGACAGGCGGGTCCCACCCGTCAGCGAGGGGCAGCGCGGCGCGCGCGGGGGCGGGCTGCGCGGGGGTTTGCTGGGCCGGCTGGCGTTTCGGCCCACTGGCCAGTTTTTTTCCGGTTTTCCTTTTTCTTTTTCCATTTCTTTTCTGTTTTGAGTCTAATTTGAATTCCAGTTTGAATTTGAATTTTTGCAAAACATGCAACACGTCCAAAAATTTCTAAATTCCCCTCTGAACATGGTTTATGGTTCTAAATCAAAATTTGAGTTTTGACTAAAAATTTGGGGTGTTACAGCTCTACCCCCCTTAAAAGAAATCTCGTCCTCGAGATTGGTGTTTCTAAGAAAACAATTCCGGAAATTGTGCCTTAAGCTCATCTTCCCATTCCCAGGTGACTTCCTCTTCTAAGTGATGCTTCCACTGCACCTTGCACATCCTGATTCTCTTATTTCTGGTGAGGCGTTCCATCGTCTCCAAAATCTTGTATGGTTGCTCGGCATAAGACAAATCCTCAGCTACATCCACTTCATTCATGGGTAACACCTCCTCAGGCGCCCTCAGACATTTCTTGAGTTGCGACACATGGAACACATCGTGCACGTCCGACAGATGAACCGGCAACTCTAGTTGGTACGCCACTTCGCCTTTTCTTTCCAAAACTTGAAAGGGTCCGATGTATCGAGGTGACAACTTCCCTTTCACCTTGAACCGACGAAGTCCTCTGATAGGGGACACCTTGAGATAAACATAGTCTCCCACGTTGAAAACGAGCTCTCTTCTTCGTACATCAGCATAACTCTTCTGGCGTGTCTGTGCTATCCTCAAGTTGTTGCGAATCTCTCTCACCTTTGCCTCGGCTTCTTGTAGCACTTCTGGACCAAACACCTTACTTTCTCCTGTTTGGTTCCAAAATAGGGGAGTTCTGCACTTCCTTCCATACAAAGCTTCAAACGGTGACATCTTCATACTAGCTTGATAACTGTTGTTATAGGAAAACTCCGCATACGGTAGGTTCTTGTCCCAACTCCTATTGTTTTTGAGTGCACATGCCCTTAACATATCTTCAAGGATCTGATTGGTTCTCTCCGTCTGCCCGTCCGTTTGGGGATGATAGGCAGAGCTGAAATTCAGATGGGTTCCCATGGTTTCATGCAACTTCTGCCAAAACCTCGAGGTGAACTGTGTCCCTCGGTCCGACACTATCTTCTTTGGCACTCCATGGTAACACACAATCCTTGACATGTACAATTCTGCCAATTTGGATCCGCTGTAGCTTTCTTTCACTGGAATGAAATGAGCTACCTTGGTTAGCCGATCAATAATGACCCATATTGAATCATACCCGGATTGGGTCCTAGGCAATCCCACGACAAAATCCATGCTGATTTCTTCCCACTTCCATTCAGGCACTTTGAGTGGTTGCAATAATCCCGCGGGTCGTTGATGTTCCGCTTTCACCAACTGACATGTGTCACATAGGGCAACATGTTCCGCGACATCTCGCTTCATGCCATACCACCAATACCTGCCTTTGAGGTCCTGGTACATCTTCGTACTCCCAGGATGAATGGAATAGTCAGAATCGTGAGCCTCCTTCAAAATTAATTCACGGATCTCCTTTACTTCTGGCACACAGATCCTTTTCCCGTGCCACACCGTTCCCTGTTCATCCTCTCTAAAACCAGGAGCTTTATTTTCCTTGATAAGCTGTCTGATCTCTTGTATTTTCTCATCATTCTTTTGGCCCTCGCGTATGTCTTGCTCGAGTGTGGAGTCCACTTCCATGGCGATGGCTTCACCACTATTTACTAGACATAGATTGAGCCTTATAACCTCGTCCTTCAATTCTGCAGGCATGTCCTTCAAGCTCAACTTATTGACCTGCACTTTCCGACTCAAAGCATCGGCCACGACGTTTGCTTTCCCGGGATGATAGTTGATGCCCACATCAAAGTCATTGATTAGCTCTAACCATCTCCTTTGTCTGAGGTTGAGATCAGGCTGTGTGAATATGTACTTCAAACTCTTATGATCCGTATATATCTCTGTCCTCTTCCCCATCAAATAGTGCCGCCAAATTTTCAACGCGTGTACCACTGCAGCTAGTTCTAGGTCATGTGTAGGATAGTTCTTCTCGTGCTTCCGAAGCTGCCGGGATGCATATGCCACGACATGTCCTTCTTGCATGAGAACACATCCCAACCCGTTTCCAGAGGCATCGCAGTACACTGTGAAATTCTTCTGCATATCTGGCATAACCAACACTGGGGCTGTTGTCAATCTCTTCTTCAACTCCTGAAAGCTCGTATCGCACTGTGGCGTCCAGGTGAATGTGATTCCCTTTTCCAACAGTTTGGTGAGAGGTCTCGAGATCTTGGAGAATCCCTCAATAAACCGTCGATAGTATCCAGCCAATCCCAAAAAGCTTCGAACTTCCCCGACATTTTCAGGGGTTTTCCACTTCTGGATATCTTCGATTTTGGCGGGGTCTACGGAGATTCCTCCCTCCGAGATTATATGTCCTAAAAAGGGAACTCTCTTCAGCCAAAACTCACACTTGCTCAACTTAGCATATAGTTGGTGTTCTCTCAGCCTCTGTAACACCAACCTTAGATGTTTCTCATGTTCTTCTTCATCTTTGGAGAAGACGAGAATATCATCTATGAAAACCACCACAAATTTGTCCAGATATTCCATGAATACCTTGTTCATGAGGTACATGAAATATGCCGGGGCATTGGTTAGTCCGAAAGGCATGACAGTGTATTCATACAGTCCGTACCGAGATACGAAAGCTGTCTTGGGAATATCAGATTGCCTTATCTTGAGTTGGTGGTATCCCGACCTGAGATCAATTTTCGAGAACACGCAAGCTCCCCTCAACTGATCAAACAAGTCTTCAATGCGGGGTAATGGATACTTGTTCTTGATGGTCACCTCATTCAAGGCACGGTAATCCACGCATAACCTTTGAGTTCCATCTTTCTTAGGCACAAATATTACCGGAGCTCCCCATGGTGAGGAACTAGGGCGAACATACCCTTTTTCCATCAATTCCCTCAAATGATCCTTGAGCTCTTTTAGCTGCTTGGAGTCCATTCGATAAGGTCTCTTGTATATCGGGGCTGTTCCCGGTACTAG
Organism: Neostapfia colusana; assembly: GCA_030760725.1. Taxonomy (NCBI): domain Eukaryota; kingdom Viridiplantae; phylum Streptophyta; class Magnoliopsida; order Poales; family Poaceae; genus Neostapfia; species Neostapfia colusana. Next base: position 16,397,378 of record JASWHV010000014.1, on the reverse strand, counting down.
CTCGATTGCGAATTCCACGTCACGGTCGGGAGGCATTCCTGGCAACTCCTCCGGAAAAACATCTGGATATTCCCTGATAGTCCTGATTTCCTCAACTTTCACCTCCACTTGATTTAATTTAATGTCTTTCCTAGGCTCGTGTATCATTATGAACTTTACTCTTGCGCCACTAGGGTGAGTTAGTTCCACCGTTCTGGTCGAACAATGGATGATTCCTTTATGTTTGGTCAACCAATCCATACCCAAAATAATATCTATCCCTTGTGAATCGATCACTATGAGGTTAGCGGTAAATACTACCCCATTAATGTCTAGGTTCACTTTGGGACACACTTGTCTTGTCCTTATTTCTCCACCTGGAGAGTTTACCGCTAGCATATGGTTCATTTGTGTGGTTGCTAGGTCATGCTTCTTAACAAACCCTTGAGCAATGAACGAATGGGTAGCACCAGAATCAAACAGCAGAGTTGCAAGGTGTAAATTGGCAGGAAACTTACCAACTACCACGTCGGGTGCCTCTTGTGCTTCCTCCATAGTGACGTGGTTCACCCGTCCTCTCATTACGTTCTGCTGCTGTGGCTGCGTGGGCTTCTTCTTTGGACACTTATGGGCGTAGTGCCCCACTTCACCACAGCTGAAACATTGCACCCCAATCTTAGATGCTTGGCCCTTGTTGTCTTGGGGTTGGTTTGGGGGTCCTTGCACTGCTGGTCGAGGTGGATATGCGGGGCGAGGCTGCTGCACAAACTGACGTTGCGGCTGTGCTGGTGCTGCTGGAGGCCTGTAGTTTGGGTTGTACCCTCTTGGTTCTGAATAGGGTACCGCAGCACAGCTCGTCTGCCCCGTAGGTTGCTGCATCATACGTGGGCGGGTGTTGCTCCCTGAGGCTTGATGTGACCACCTAGCCTTCCTCTTATTCTCATTTTCCAGGGCCTTTAGCTTTCTTTCCACCAAAAACGCTCTGTCCACCATCTTTTGAAAGCTTTCATACTCATTGGAGGACATTGCACACTGCATTTCTGCGGTAAGTCCTTCCACGAAACAATCTTGTTTCTGCTCATCTGTCTCTATGTCTCGTGGAGCATAACGGGATAGTTGAGTGAATTTAGTAAGGTATTCCCTCACCGTCATGTTTCCCTGCTGCAGTCCCAAAAACTCTTTCCTCTTGTTTTTGAGTTCACCTCTTGGGATGTAATGGTTGCGGAAGCTACGCTTGAACTCTTCCCAAGTGATGCTCTCCGGGTCATGATGGGCGGCCACGTAGGCGGTCCACCAATCAGCAGCAGGTCCTTGCAATTGATGAGAGGCAAACAGCACCCTCTCATACCCTTGGCATTGTATGATCCTCATCTTACTTTCAATGGTCTTCAGCCAATCATCTGCCTCCAGAGGTTCAGCAGCACTTGCAAACTTTGGAGGTTGAGTTCCTAGAAACTCACTCAACCTTGGTTGGCGTGGTGCAGCTTGTGGAGGTGGAACTTGATGCAAGTTGGCCACTACTTGAGTCAAGTTCTGGATGAGCTGATTTTGATTCTCCAGCATTTGGTGGAGAGGATCAACTTCTTCACGGCGACCACCCCGGTTCTGGCCTCCAGAAAGATGAGAGTTGCATGCCTCATCATTGTTGTTGGCGGGGTTGGCAGCACGTCCTTTTCCTCTTCCGGCCATCTGGTAGAATCAACAAATGTTAATTTGAAAGCATTTAGTATCATCTTACTACTTTCACTTGTTTGTACTCTGAAGTGTTGAAGTTTTGTTAAAATCTTACGAGGGTTTTATATCTCACACCCAATAAATGCACTATTATTTCCTGTGGGTTTACACACCAAAGCAAAACAATCTGAAGACGAGGCTGTGGACACTTGCTCATGGCTTCCACAACTCACGTCACACACCAAGCATTATCACACCATTAACTACGTAACGACTCGACTACTCGACCTCTTGCTAGCTAGGGGAAAGACTCTACACTACTCATCCTCTTGAGCTGGCTCCTCGGGATCTTCCTCCTCATTTCGGCTACCTTCTGACTCTGCTTTGGGGGGGAGGCTGCTGGTGGAGAAGTGCGACGACGCCTGATCGCTCGGCGATCCGGGGAGTCAGGGGTCCATGGATCACTTATGGTGACACACAGTTCATTCCCATCTCCTCTTTCTCTCGCCTTTAAGCAAGCTCGCAGCAATGCCTCTGTCTCCTTCAGGGTATCTCGGACATCCTGAAGCTCTTGTTGACACTCCTGCAGTCGAGTGCTGAGCATAGCAGCATCCTCCAAGCACAAGTCCATGTGCTCATGGGAAGTCCCTTGCTGCACCGGTGGGTACTTGTACTCCGTGGTACCACTCTCACGTTGGAGAACATACATGTACTCAGTTTTGTCCAAGTGGCGACGATAGATGTGGCTCTGGCAGGTTATGGCCTCCCAAGTGACATCTCTCTCCGCGTCAACTTGTGTTGCTCGACAAGCTGGAGAGTGGTGGATCTTAAGCAGCTGATTTTCATGTATAATCCTCATCTCCGAACTCCATTCTTCCCTCTTCTCACGGATGGTCCTGGTGGAGTTATAGTGGATGATGAGTTTGCCCGTATTGCCGGCGGCTTCGAGCATACGTCGAAGACGGCGCAACAAATCTCCCACCGCCAATCCGTAGGAAAGGTACGTCACTGGACGACCCTCCTCTCTTTCAGCAAGGGCAACTACGGGAACTCTCCCTCCCGTGGATTTACGAGCGGTGCGAATCATGCGAACCATCTAAAACAAAAGAATTTAAAATTAGGTTAGATAAGATTTCAAACAAAAATCCTATTTTTGAATGAAAGTTGGGGTAAGATGAAGGAAATGACTCTTTTGCTAACACTTTTTCACCCACACCTTGGAAAATAGTTTTTAAGAAAATAGGGCCCTTAAATACATCCATTTCTACCTAGGTCCACGTTCCTACGGGCAACCTTGGCTCTGATACCACCTCTGTCACACCCGGTTTTTCCGAAGAACAACCAAGTGAATATCACATGTATGCCAGGATCATTTTCTCATACATGTGATGACAAATAGTGAAGCATCATTTATTACAAGCCAGGTGTCGAATATAAGTAAGTCTTACATAGTAAATGTCTCGATGGACAATAATAAGTTCATCACAAGTAAATAAACTAGCAGCGGAATATTATTCTTTAGGGCTCCATCACAGGCGTTGCCCGGGGGTCTTCATGAACCTAAAAACCTTCCTCGGGTCCAAAGTCTTGGTCGTTATACACCACCTCATTATCTTGACCTGAGCAGCAATATAAACCAACAAATATGCAAGGTTGAGTACCAATGGTACTCAGCAAGTGTGGGAAAATTATATCATGCATGGCTAGAACAAGGAGAGGTTGAACTCATGGTTAAAGCATTACGCAATTAATACCTATCACCTTAGCTTATTAAGCACCTACATTACTACACAGGTGAAATGGTCCCAATCTCCCATCCCATCATCATAACCAAATAACCATAACATCATTTCCAATGTTAAGCTCCCCGCTTAACATCCACAACTCCCAAAAACCTTCACTCCTCTAATCATGAATAAGTCCAGGCCGCTCTTAACCGTGAGCACGGCTGTCAAGACAGTTTTGACTCTGCAGAGTTTGTACCACTGTACCCACAAGTAGTGATTTCATCCCCCGTTGCCGGGTGGACTAAAAGAACCTCCATTATGCCAGTGGCTACGATCCACATTCACACTTCCCAGGTGTGTGGCCAAGAGATCACTACGAAGCCTTTACAAAGGGATTCCCGACGAGCGTGGGCCCACTGAGGTTTCACCCCTAACAGCATACAAGAGGCTCCAACCCCGCTGCAGTGGCCCCCTCTTGAGCCTTGCGGTTCATATGGTAGTCCAGCTGACACCTACTCCCCGCACCATCCAACACACCCATACTACGCCGGGGATACACCTAATTAATTGGCCAAGCTGCCCCATCTCAGCATGTGGTTGGCACTGTAAAGCCGGGTTACATGCTCCATGAACCGGTCCTTAGGATCCAGGCAAGTACTAAACACAAACCCAAGTCTCGTGCACCCAGCACACAACCAAAACATCCAACTTGCCTTAATCCCTACCTCTACATAACTCACAATATCTCATTCAAGAGTATGGTAATATAAACTGATGATTTCATGTCCCAAACATCCCATTCTAAGCATGGCTAAGCATATGCATGGACATAAATAACATGACAAAATAAATCCCAACCCAAGCTACAAGGAAACAAGGTAACGCAACTCTAGGGAAACTTCCTAGCATGGGTTTCATATTTCATTTGACAATGCAAATAATTCTATCTACACATCCTAGCATAGGATCAAAGTGGTCAAGGACACTTGCCTCCTTCTTGCTGCTCTTGAAATGGGTAGTCCTGATCTTGGAAACTGATAGCTTGCTCTTGAACAGGTTCTACTTCATACCATCACACATAGCAAAAGGAAAACAACAATCATAAGACATAGTTCACACTTCTACTTCATACAAACCACACATTCACATTTATGAAATTTTCTTTACCATTTTATGTGTTGTGGATACTCTATGTGTGTTGATTTGGGGCTTGCACACACTTTTATTTACATGTGTATGATTCCTACTTTGGTGTTCATATTTATACTCACATACTATGTATATATATATATGTATATATGTGTGTTTCAGTTTTAAATAAATTCCTTATATATTAAACTACCAAGTATGTATGAAGAGTATTTTTCTTCTCTATATGTGCCTTCATAATTTCTATCAACCCTAAACTGAATTCTTTGTACTTTAGAAACTCCATTTATCATTTACTAGTTTCTATATTTTCAGATTTATATTCTTATGCATGATTGTGCATTTTATTATTAAATTAGTAATACACACTCCCTAAACAGATTAGGTTCTGGTCCTAAATAATTTAAGATCATATTTTGGACCTTGGCTTCTGATGTATACTATTTCATAATTATTTTTCCTATTTTTCTTTAACTATTCTTTACTTAAGAATGTGTCCCTATACTATTAAATGTGAATAATATATGAAACAGATTTATTTCAGCCCCAAAAATATATTTTTATCTCACTCCAAAGTTTTCTAAGTACTGAGAAAGTTTTTAATAATTTTGACAATTAGGTTTGTCCCCCTTTTTAATATTTAAACACTAGTTACATATTCAATTTTCTAAATTAAATACCAAACAGGGCTAAAATAATGAATTCACCCCATTACAGGGTATATAATATTATTTTCATAATCTCCAGGGGTCTAGCTACACTTTTCAGAGGTGTTTTTCTTAATTTCTATTAAGTCTAGGGCTAAAACTGATTTTTAAATGAATTTACATGATTTTCTGGAGTTCCAGGGGCTAGATCTGAAGTTTCCGGGGCTAGCTCTCAATTCCAGAGAACCCCAGGGGGTAGCACGTAAGAATTCCAGTCTTTATAACGCGGGGCTGACGTGGACCGTCTGATTTTAAACCGACGGCTGAGATTATAACATCGAACCGGTACGCGGGGTTTTAAAGTCTACCGTGCGATTTAAAATAAACGGCGCACAAGCGGCCACGTCGCTCTGATCGAGCGCGGGCGGCGCTGCCGGCGGCGCACGGCGGCGGGAAGCGGCGATCTCGCCGGAAACTTTCGGATCCTCGAGAATTCTGCCTAGAACTGTGATCTTATTGCCTAGATCGGTAGAGGGGAGGTCAGGGATCTCACCTCGGGGGTTTTCTCGAGCTCGGGGGTCCTGGAAAGTGCTCGGCAGCGAGGTCCGAGGCAAAACCACGGCGAAGCTCGTCGGAGCTGGATTTGCACCGTAAGTCTTCGGGTTTTCTGCACCTACAAAGTTCCCCGGAGGCGGTGGATCAAGACCAACGAGTTAGATCAGAGTTTCCGAGCTTAGATCGGCCAGAATTCACCGGCGAAGTCTCGGTGCTCACCGGAGTGAAAATCGGCGATCGCGTGAGAAAAACTGATCGGATCGGTTGTTTTTATAGCCGGGGGAGGGCGGTGGTTCTGTTGTGATCGAGTTAGAGTCCTCAGGGTCCAGAATTCGGCTGTGAGACGCGGTTTCCCGATCGGTTGCGATCGCGCGCGCGGGGGAGAAGTCCGGGGTCGCGGGGTTAGGGATGACAGGCGGGTCCCACCCGTCAGCGAGGGGCAGCGCGGCGCGCGCGGGGGCGGGCTGCGCGGGGGTTTGCTGGGCCGGCTGGGGTTTCGGCCCACTGGCCAGTTTTTTTCCGGTTTTCCTTTTTCTTTTTCCATTTCTTTTCTGTTTTGAGTCTAATTTGAATTCCAGTTTGAATTTGAATTTTTGCAAAACATGCAACACGTCCAAAAATTTCTAAATTCCCCTCTGAACATGGTTTATGGTTCTAAATCAAAATTTGAGTTTTGACTAAAAATTTGGGGTGTTACAAAATCTGATTTGTTTGAATTAAAAAGTGATACTGCAATCTGCTATATGTTTGTTTGCAAAGAAGCTTTGTTCTCACTTCACGACACACCATGTGCTTTGCCTCCTTCTATCACTAAGCTTTTGCAGGAATACGCTGATGTGTTTCCACAAGAGATACCAGCCGGGCTGCCACCATTGAGAGGGATTGAGCATCAGATTTACCTCATCCCTGGGGCTTCTTTGCCCAACCGAGCACCATACAGGATCAATCCAGAGGAGACTAAGGAGATTCAGCGGCAATTACAGGAATTACTCGACAAAGGTTATGTGCATGAGTCCCTTAGTCCTTGCTCCGTTCCTGTCCTTTTGGTCACAAAGAAAGATGGATCATGGCGCATGTGTGTAGATTGTCGAGCAATTAATAACATTACCATTAGATATCGTCATATTCCTAGGTTAGATGATATGCTTGATGAACTTAGTGGCTCGGTGATTTTCTCTAAAATTGATTTGCGTAGTGGATACCATCAAATTCGCATGAAGCTAGGTGATGAATGGAAAACAGCGTTTAAAACAAAGTTTGGTTTGTATGAGTGGTTAGTCATGCCTTTTGGTCTCACGAATGCACCTAGCACTTTCATGAGATTAATGAATGAGGTTTTACGTGCTTTCATTGGAAGATTTGTGGTAGTATATTTCGATGACATCTTGATCTATAGCGTGTCGAAGTGTGCGATCGACACTTCCCCCGGGCCTGCACTGGGCAGCCCGCGGAGGTTCTTTTTTCGGAGGGGCTAGTTCCTAGCGGAGAGCTTGCGCGGATGGACGAGTTAGTGAGAGCTTGACACGGGAAGTTTTACGTGGTTCAGGCCGCCGGAGCGTAAAACCCTACGTCCACGGCGAGCTATGGAGCTCGCTGTATTGCTTGCTGCTCAGGGCCAGGGGCCTGAGCTTGGGGGTGAGTTACAGCTTGAGAGTGTATGGCTAGCGTATGAGTTGCAGAATGCGAACCCCCGCTATCGACGCCTACCCGAGCCTTTTATAGTCCAAGACTCGGGTGGCTTACAAGGGGGGCCAGGACCCGACAGGTGGTCCAGGGAAGATTGTCTATTATCTACCGTATCTGTAGTTACGCCGGTGGTTGCCTCTGGTCGAAGGCTTCTGAGTCTTCCTTTTTCCGCCCTGCCCATGCCGCGCACTAGTCATAGTGGTTGATGACGGCGCAGGCGGCATGGGATGTCTTGTCGCGCCGTTTATTACCTGGCAGGTTCTGACACCGCGCGCCAGTCTGTGATGCGACTGGACGCAACGGCACCTGACAGGCGCGTGCTCCGCGTTTCTGCGTCTTGGGAAGACGCGGGCCTTGAATACCTTGTACGGGCAAGGTGAGGGGCGCCTTTACGCCCGCTGCCTACCGCTCGGGGGCAGGCAGCACCGTTCTTCGAGCCACATGGCGGGTCCGGAGCTCTTCTCTGAGGAGAGGGAGGTCCGGCCCCGCTGGACGCGTGGCGCCTTCGGACCTCTCTCCCGCGGAGGGGGAGGTCCGGCTTCTGTATGCCACGTGGCGGGCCCGGAGCTCTCCTCTGAGGAGAGGGAGGTCCGGCCCCGCCAGACGCGTGGCGCCTTCGGAGCTCTCCCTGCGGAGAAGGGCGAGCACCTTAGGCATTTTACCCTGTGCGCGGGGGTACCCCATATCTCAGGTACCGACAGTGGCCCCCGGGCCCATCTCAGGGGAGATAGCGAGCCCGAGGTGGGACCTCCGTCTCTTCCGATCCGCGCACTTTCTCTAAGTCCCGACTTGACCGCTGCCGGAGCACGAACGGCCGCGGGGTCATGAGAGCGTGCGCTCACTTGATGATTGCTTTTACTGTGGCGGTTCCCAAGGCTGCCACTTCTGCACGTTGCGGCACTTTCTTTGGGAACCGCCGAAGGGCCTTGCCGGCTCATCTTCTTAGGAGACTGACTCCTTGCCCCCACCGCTCCAGTTAAGCGGCTTGGGCCCACCCGTCATCGGCACTCGGTCTAGGAACCGAAGCGGTTGCGGGTGCGGGGTATTCGAAGAGTTCCGAATCGCTTGGAACTGCACCGGGAAGCTTTTTAGAGAGGGTCTCACCCACATTGTAGCTTCCCTTTGCACTTCTCTGCGTTTCTTCTTGGACTCTTGCGCTTTGGTTTTCTTGCCTTTGAGCTCTCCCTTGCCATGGCTTCCAACCCGCTGCCAGAGAAGAAACGCGCTCGATCTCCTCCAGCACCGGCGCCGGTGCCAAGTCGGGATTCTGGGGTGTCTGACACTCCCTCCGGTGGCGACTCGAAGAGGCCCCGGGCTGATGTGCTGGGGGAAGCCTCTGTGGCGTCCCCTGTTCCGCCAGTCCAAGCGACTGCGGAGCGGTCGTCGGAGACGGTAGCGGGCTCTGGAAATCCTACCCCGGCTCGGAAGTCGGGGTTTAGAGCCCGCTGGAGTGTCCATGCTTCCTGGCCTTCCCCGTCTTGCGGGGAATCTGTGCCGATGCGCTCGGAGCCAGGGGCAACTGCTGCGGCCCCCAGGCCAGCGCGGACTTCTCCTGTTCCGGTGTGCCCGGACTCCGCGGCAGCGCCGTCTCTTCCTGCCGAGACGGCCACTGGGGCCCCCGAGCCAGCACAGGTTGATCCTGCACTAGGCGGCCTGGCTTCTTCTTCAGCACCGTCTTCCCTGGCTCGTCCCTCTCCTCAGGTCAAGGAGCCAGAAGCTGAAAAGAGCCCGGCTGGCCTGGCTGCCAGCGCCGCGGAGCCAGCTTCTCCTGATCGGCGTCTCGTCTCGGCGGCTGGCGCGTCGGCTCTTCCTGAGGACGAGGTAATGGAGGAGGTTGGAGGGACTGCCCCAGCCTCTGTTGCTCCATTGCCTCTGGCGGACGCCTTCGCGCTTGCCGAGTCGAGCGTCCGGCAGGTCTTGGCTGCACTAGGGCGCGAGCGGGAGGAGTATACGGTTGAACGGGACCGCCTCCTCACCTGGGGGAACCTTTTGCGGGAGAGGACCACGAAGGTTAAGAGCGAGCTCGACTCCAGGCGGGAGTTGCTCAACTTCAGGGAAACGCTTGTCGACCGGATGAAGCGGGCTGTTGACCGCATGGACACCCAGTCGCGGCGGATCAACAGGGAGGCCCTGGAGGCTCACGCCCGGGCCGAAGAGAGCCTCTCTGCTGCTGTGGAAATACGGCAGCGGTTGGAGCGCCGCGAACTCGCCGTTGAGGAGCGGGAGCGTTCCGTGGCAGCTGAGGCAGAAAGGGTCGCCGCGCAGCTGGCTGCGGGGGAGGATGACCTCCGAGCTCGGATGGAGGAGCTGGAGATTCTGAAGGCAGACCTTGACTTGAAGGATGAACAGGTCTCCCATGATCGCCGGGCGGTCTTGGACCGGGAGTTGACTGCCGGCTTCAGGGCCGCTGAGTTGGAGCGGCTAGCCGAGACTCTCCGTCTTCGGGAGAGTTCCCTGGCGGCCAAGGAGAAGGAATTCTCCGAGAGGAACCTGGAGGCTCTGCGGGCGGCCCGCCGCGAGGTGGAGGAGCTCTCAGCCCTACGGTCCTCCGAGGCCCTTGCGGTCTCAAGCTTCGTGGATCGAGCAGGGTCCGCCCTGATCCCTCTTGGTTTCAGTCCGGTGAGGGCCGCAACTCCCGCATTGCAGGTGGCAGAGGTGATCCCTGCATTGGAGTCGATCGGCGCCAAGCTGGACAGACTCGACTCGGTGGTCGCCAGCGAGCTTGAAGCCGAGGGCCGCGGCTTAGCTTTAGAGGTCGCCTCGCATGTGCTGGCATGCTTCAAGAGCCGCGACCCCTCTTTCTCACTGGAGCCAGCAAGAGAGGGCCCAGCCGCGGAGCGGGAGGAAGCTGCCAGGGCTGAAGTCGAGGATGTGGCTGCCCTTGTAGCCGCAAGGTTCCGGCGAGAGCCAGGAGGTCCTTAGGACTTGCTTCTCCCTTTTTTATCGAGTCTGTAGTCCAGCTCAAGGAGCCTTGCTTAATTTGACTCTCTTGGATACTTGTGTCTGTGATGCTTTTTCCCTCCTTCTTGGCTGTGCCTGGCTGAGTCCTTAGCTCCGCAAGGTACTCAGAGGTCATTTCCAATCTCGGAGCTTCGCACAGACACCCCCGGGTCCTAACCGTGTTAGGGGCCCCCGGAGGTCTCCGAACCTCGCCCTATGGGGGGCTCCAAATCTGCCGGCCACGTGATGGGTTCGAAGCTCCTCCTCAAGAGACGGGAGCTCCGGTCATGTTGGACACGTAGGGCTTTTGGAGCCCTCCCGCTGAGGGGGGAGGTCCGGTTCCTGCCTGCCACGTGGCGAGCCCGGAGCCCTCCTCAAGGAAGGAGAGAGTTCTGGGCCTGCTGGACACGCGGGGCCCCCGGGCCCCGCCCCTGCTGGAGGGGCGGGTCCCGGTCCTTCCAGTCCCAGGCAGGTGTAGCTGGTAGCTCCTTTCCCCCCGCTTCATGCAGTCCCTGTTGCCGTAACCTGAAGGTCCTGCACACAGGTAGAGGAAACGTAATTCTCCTCGGGGGGTCCTCCCCTCCTATCTCCTAGTCTTATCCGTCTTATGGTCCTGACTAAAGATGAAAATGAGAAGAGGGAATTGAACGCATAGTGAGCACGCGTTAGTAGGGTAATCATAGAAATTTAATAAGTAAATTAAATGAGTACCAAAGAAGAGCAACGTAGGGTGGGCTTCTTTTCATATAAATTTCCATATGGGGGAAGGAGGGCCGCATATGTAGGCCACGACCCACCTCAAGGGAAGCAAGACTCTACGCGCTTGGGGTCGGAACCAGGCGAAGCTGAACGTAGTCCTGGACCGTCCCCTGAGGCTTAGTTGCTCTAAGCCCGGTTCATGGACTTTTATGGAAATTACTACGAAAAGAAAGGCCTGCCTGATTGTTGCTCTAGGGGTAGAACTTACAGCGGTGTTCCGTGTTCCGAAGGTTCGGGTGCGGGTCCCTGTCTTCGGTTCTGGGGAATGGTCCCAGGCCCGGGATGTCCAGCCCCAGTACGGCAAATGGCCATGCGGGCTGGATCATCCATACCGTCCAAGCCGGTGTATGGATCTGCTTGGCATGGAACAGGCATGCCTAGCAGCTCTCGACCAGCTCGACGGCATCCTGGAGTGTTGCCGGCTAGTAGAAGCCATGCCGAAAGGCTTTACCGACAAGCATGCGTGAGGAAGAATGACTCCCACATTCGCCTCCATGGATCTCAGCGAACAAGTCGTAGCCTTCCCCCTGGGTTATGCACCGCAATAGGATGTGGTTGGCGCCACGTCGGTAGAGATCCCCCTCTACCGCCATGTGTCTCTTAGCCATACGCGCAATCCGTTCAGCGGATACACGTTCATCAGGGAGGATATTGTCTTTCAAGTAGTCCCGGACCTCCGTGATCCATGCATCGGGTCTGACTTGAGCATCTGGATTTTGAGCGCTGGGTTGCACGGAGTCCCCAGTGACGCTTATGATCCTTGGCGGCGCTCATGGCCGCCGGGACCGCCAGCTTCGAGGTGCTGGTCTAGCCCCCTTCGCCCGGCTCGGCGGGCCGGGCTGTGGGTCGCGGCAACGTCCTCTCGAGGCCCCCTTCAGGCACAGTGGCTCCGGTGGCAGTGGGGGCCCTCGTTGAAAGGTCGTCAGCTGCGGCCTTGCTAGCGCGCGGTACGTGGTGCAGGTCCAAGGCGAGGGGGTTTGTCTCCGCCGTCTTGGTTGATAACCAGACTGGGGATTGCCCTGAGCCAACGACTAGCGAGAAGGATGAGCACTCCATACTCTGCTATGGTGTTGGCTGCCTTGGAATTGAGACGCGCCACATACCCAGACTGCTCCCTCGATGGCATGAGCAACAGTACGCTAGCATCGGCCCCCTGCTTTCGCGGGGAGCCGTGGGCGAACATCATTTGATGAGTCCTGATGAAGGTCAGGGCTCAGGGTCCTGTTTCATCGTCTTCATGGCCCCCTGAGCGTGCGTCTACTTCAGCCACAAGTGAACTAATGCTCGGTTAATGTCTGTATGGCGGGAAAGGGAACCTAGATCAAACTTCAGTAGCTCTGCCGCCCATTTGGCGGCATCGCCCGCCGCATGGAGCTGTGAGGGATAGCTTTTAGCCTGGGGAGATCGACGGGTGCCCGACACTCGGGGGTCCTCAGGCTGCTTTGGACCTCGCGGGAAGCTCCGCTGTCGTCCCGGGGGCTCCGGGAGGTTGTGTCAGGGATCCGAGGTCTGGTCTTCTGGTACTTGCTTCTTGGTAGCGGAACAGGTTACTGTGGTATGGGGTTAAAGCCATTGCGCGAAAACCAGAAATTCGCGGGACCCCTAGCTATGCCGAGTCGGCTTACGCCGGGATTAGTAGGTAGGGGGCGCCCTTCAACTACTTCAGACACAGGGGTCTGATGGGAGCCCTAGCAAGCATTTGGGAAGCGCAGCATATCACAGCCTGGTATCGAGTCTACTATTTGCTCTATCAGCCGAAGAGAAAATAGGTATTTAGGACATGCCTTATTGAGACTGGTGTAGTGGATGCACTTCCGGAGCTTCTCGCTGGCCCTCGGGATAATAACACGGTTTGCCAAGCGCCGGGAGCGGCGGACCCTCCGTCTCGTCGGACGGCTGGACGTCGGGAAAGACCTTTAAGTAATGCTCCATCACCTCCCCGGGGATCTCTGGCCTCGGTGATGGCTGTCATGCAGCACATCGACCTCATGCCGGAGGGGGGCAACGAGCGCGCCTTCCTATATGCTACCCGGGCCCCCGGCTACCCGGGTGGTCTGGGTGGCATCGGCGCTGATTCGGATGAGCCTTGTGGGGACGTCGTCCTCATCAAGGGGTTGCACGCGGGGTGCGGCGGTAGAGGCACGGTGGCGTGCACTTGGGTGGAGCTGGTTTGGTCCTGTACTGCCGAGGGCTGGCTCTCTAGTTGCTGTAAGCGCCCGAAGCCTTTCCAAGGCTAATACTGCGGCAACACGGTCTCCACAACCTTGGGGACGCCTGTTGGTGTAGGCATCTTCAAGACAAGGTAGCCATAGTGGACTATTGCCATGAATTGGTACAGGGCTGGCCTACCGATTGTGGCATTGAAGGGGAGGTCAGTCTCGGCCATGTCGACCAGAATGCACTCCGTCCGGTAGCTGCCCGGTGCCCCAAAGGTCACCGGGAGGCTGATGCGGCCGTAGGAAACGACCTGTCCCGGCCCTACCCCTGAGAACGGGCTTGATGGGGCGAGCTTGGCCATCGGGATCTGCAGCTTCTGGAAGGCTGCGTGACTGATGAGGTTCAGTCCAGCCCCACCATCCACCAAAACGTGGTACATCTTCACATTGGCGACGGTAAGGGCCACCACGAGCGGTAGTTGGCCGGCCCCAGCCATGTTCCTGAGGCAGTCGGTGTCATCGGAGCTGATGGGGGTTCCCATCCACCTGAGGTGCGGTACTGCACCTGGGAGGGGAGCCACCGACGCTACCGCTCGTCGCAAGGCCTTAGCCATGCTTCTGGTCAGGGGGGTCAGCGGACCCGCCGAAGATGTCACAGGGCATCTTCCAGTGCTCGTCGTCACTGGAGATGGAGCTTCCATGATTGCGCGCTGCCTTTGCGGCGCGCCGGAGCTCCTGGAAATCCACCTGGCGGTCGTCGCCGTCTCGGGCCTCGACCTTCTGGTTGCCCTCCCTTACTATAGGATGGGGCATCAGCTAGGGGCTGCTTCCCCTTCCGGAAGCGCCCCGCGAGCTTCTGGATTTCCCGGCCTCTGGAGGAATTCCGCCGGGTTGATGCTGCCGTCGTACTTCTCAGGCGAGAGTGACCGAAACTTGCGTGGCCATTTTGTGAAGCGAAGGCGGGGCGCGAGGGCCGCACACCCCGCTTCTGTCGCCGCAGGTTATGATGCCACGAATGCTTGGTTCGCGCTGAGCATCGCATGCTCCGGTGGCCATACACAGGATATACGACTGTGGCATATTGAGCAGCAGCGCTCTTCGCTGCAGCTAGTGCACCTTCACTAGGTACACCCAGCGCTACTGAAAACCTGACGCTGGTCGGAGCCGGCATTGCCGGGGTCGGCGCTGCCAGAGCCGGTTGCTGGCTCCCAGTGCAGGTATCGGCGCCGTGAACGCCTGGTCCTCCGCTGGCACAGTATGCCCCGGTATGGGCAAGGCCGCTCTATAGACCGGGGACGCCGTTTGCAGGGCATATGGTTGTGGCATATACTGTGCGACGTATGTCTGGGACAGAGTCCGCGTAGCGAAGATCTGCCCTTCAGGCTGGGTCGAGGCCGACGTCAAGACGGTCTACCTCGCGAATCCACTGCTGGGTCGCCGCCTGAGGCGCGTCCCCAGCAGGTGGATTGCGCAGTAGCGCCCTTGCTGAGGCTAGCGCACCCCCACCGGGTACGCCCGGCGCTACTGAAGGCCTGACGCTGGATGGAGCCTGCATTGCCGGGGTCGGCGCTGCCAGAGCCGGTTGCTGGCTCCCAGCTTGCCTTGTCACACTCCGTCCTGAGTGTGTCATCATGTACTCTCCCCTGTGGTCACGGTTCGCCGTGACCGCGGAGAGGGTGAGTTTGCCGCTGAAGGAAGCTTGGTCATCTTCGTCGGTGGAAACTCGCCGCGCTAGGGGAAAAGCCCCCTTCCTGGCGCGCCAAATGTCGAAGTGTGCGATCGACACTTCCCCCGGGCCTGCACTGGGCAGCCCGCGGAGGTTCTTTTTTCGGAGGGGCTAGTTCCTATCGGAGAGCTTGCGCGGATGGACGAGTTAGTGAGAGCTTGACACGGGAAGTTTTACGTGGTTCAGGCCGCCGGAGCGTAAAACCCTACGTCCACGGCGAGCTATGGAGCTCGCTGTATTGCTTGCTGCTCGGGGCCAGGGGCCTGAGCTTGGGGGTGAGTTACAGCTTGAGAGTGTATGGCTAGCGTATGAGTTGCAGAATGCGAACCCCCGCTATCGACGCCTACCCGAGCCTTTTATAGTCCAAGACTCGGGTGGCTTACAAGGGGGGCCAGGACCCGACAGGTGGTCCAGGGAAGATTGTCTATTATCTACCGTATCTGTAGTTACGCCGGTGGTTGCCTCTGGTCGAAGACTTCTGAGTCTTCCTTTTTCCGCCCTGCCCATGCCGCGCACTAGTCATAGTGGTTGATGACGGCGCAGGCGGCATGGGATGTCTTGTCGCGCCGTTTATTACCTGGCAGGTTCTGACACCGCGCGCCAGTCTGTGATGCGACTGGACGCAACGGCACCTGACAGGCGCGTGCTCCGCGTTTCCGCGTCTTGGGAAGACACGGGCCTTGAATACCTTGTACGGGCAAGGTGAGGGGCGCCTTTACGCCCGCTGCCTACCGCTCGGGGGCAGGCAGCACCGTTCTTCCAGCCACGTGGCGGGTCCGGAGCTCTTCTCTGAGGAGAGGGAGGTCCGGCCCCGCTGGACGCGTGGCGCCTTCGGACCTCTCTCCCACGGAGGGGGAGGTCCGGCTTCTGTATGCCACGTGGCGGGCCCGGAGCTCTCCTCTGAGGAGAGGGAGGTCCGGCCCCGCCAGACGCGTGGCGCCTTCGGAGCTCTCCCTGCGGAGAAGGGCGAGCACCTTAGGCATTTTACCCTGTGCGCGGGGGTACCCCATATCTCAGGTACCAACAATAGCGCATCTCTCAAAGTTCATCTTGATCATCTCCATGCTGTTTTCAATGCTTTACGTGATGCACGCTTATTTGGTAACATTGACAAGTGCACCTTTTGCACGGATCGAGTTTCTTTTCTTGGCTATGTTGTGACACCACAGGGAATTGAAGTTGATCAAGCCAAGGTGGAGGCGAAACACAGCTGGCCGACTCCTACCACGGTCACACAAGTACGAAGCTTTCTCGGACTTGCTGGATTCTATC
This sequence comes from Neostapfia colusana, assembly GCA_030760725.1. Lineage (NCBI taxonomy): Eukaryota > Viridiplantae > Streptophyta > Magnoliopsida > Poales > Poaceae > Neostapfia > Neostapfia colusana. The sequence goes on along the minus strand of JASWHV010000014.1, from coordinate 16,381,108 downwards.
GTCGTTTTGTAAAAGACTTCAGCACCATAGCAGGCCCGCTGCATGAGCTTACAAAGAAGGGTGCTCCATTCACATGGGGCAAGGCGCAAGAGGCTGCATTTGCAACTTTGAAGAATAGGTTAACTCATACACCCTTTCTCCAATTACCAGATTTTAGTAAGACTTGAATTGCAATGTGATGCTAGTGGTATTGGATTGGGAGGTGTCTTGTTGCAAGAGGGGAAACCTATTGCTTATTTTAGCGAGAAACTGAATGGGCCTAGTCTGAATTATTCCACTTATGATAAAGAATTATATGCACTGCGAACTTTGGAAACATGGCAACATTATTTATGGCCTAAAGAATTTGTTATACAGTCTGATCATGAATCTTTGAAGCACATTAAGAACCAAACTAATCTGAACCGTAGGCATGCCAAGTGGGTAGAATTCATTGAGTCCTTTCCTTATGTCATCAAACACAAGAAAGGAAAAGATAATGTCATTGTGGATGCCTTATCTCGCCGTTACAATATGTTGTCCCAACTTGATTTTAAGATTTTTGGCTTGAAAACAATTAAAGAACAATATGTTTTTGATGCTGATTTCAAAGATGTGCTGCTGCAATGTAAAGAAGGACAAAAATGGAACAAGTTTGTTCTCACTAATGGTTTTGTGTTTCGAACTAACAAAGTATGCATTCCAGCCGGTTCTGTGCGTATCTTACTATTGCAGGAAGCACATGGTGGAGGATTGATGGGACACTTTGGTGTCAAGAAGACGGATGACATCTTAGCAAGCCATTTCTTTTGGCCAAAGATGAGGAGAGATATGGAGCAGTTTGTTGCTCGTTGCACCACCTGTCAAAAAGCTAAGTCCCGTCTTAATCCACATGGTTTATACATGCCTCTTCCTGTTCCTAGTGCTCCATGGGAGGATGTTTCTATGGATTTTATTTTAGGATTGACTAGAACAAAGAAGGGGAGGGATAGTATTTTTGTTGTTGTCGACAGATTTTCTAAAATGGCACATTTCATACCATGCCACAAAACTGATGATGCTACCCATATTGCTGATTTGTTGTTTCGAGAAGTTGTTCATTTGCATGGGGTTCCAAACACTATTGTTTCAGATAGAGATGCCAAATTTCTTAGTCATTTTTGGAAAACCTTATGGGCTAAGTTGGGGACAAAATTACTCTTTTCTACCACTTGTCACCCTCAAACTGATGGACAGACCGAAGTAGTGAACCGTAATTTATCTACCATTCTAAGGGCTGTTCTGAAACATAACATCAAATTATGGGAAGAATGTTTGCCTCATATTGAATTTGCTTACAATCGTTCACTGCATTCTACTACTAAATTGTGCCCTTTTCAGATTGTACAACAACAACAACAACAACCAAACCTTTATCCCAAGCCTGTTGGGGTCGGCTAGACATGAAACCCAATATCAATGAAGTAAAAGAGAGGAAGAGTTATAAGAACAAGGAAAAAAAAGAAAAAGAAAGGAAAAAAGAAAAGAAAAAAAGAGAAAAAGAAGAAAAAAGAAAAAGAGAAAAGAGAAAAGAAAAAAAGAAAAAAAACGAAAAAGAAAAAGAAAAGAAAAAAAGAAAAAAGAAAAATGAAAAAAACAAGACTACGATTCTGGCACATGGATTGCTACTTTCCATGCGGTCCTATCATGAGCTAAGTCTCTGGATACATTCCAATCTCTCAAATCTCGTTTTACCGCCTCCTCCCAGGTCAACCTTGGTCGTCCTCTACCCCTCCTAATATTTTCTCTACCTCTTAAGATCCCACTGTTAACCGGTGCTTCTGGAGGTCTCCGTTGGATATGTCCAAACCACCTAAGTCGATGTTGGACTAACTTCTCTTCAATCGGCGCCACCCCTACCTTATCTCGAATCGCCTCATTCCTTATTCGGTCTCTTCTCGTGTGCCCGCACATCCACCGTAGCATGCGCATCTCTGCGACACTCATTTGTTGGACATGTTGCCGTTTAGTTGGCCAACATTCCGCCCCATAGAGCATCACGGGTTTTATTCCTCGTGCTCCCATTGATCTTTTGGCTCTGCCACCTTCAGGGAAATTGAATTTTGATGCTTCTCGCCGTGCTGAATTAATTCTTAAAATGCATGAGCAAACTAAAGCAAACATTGAGAGCATGAATGCCAAGTATCAACAAGCCGGTAGCAAGGGTAGAAAGCATGTTACTTTTGAACCTGGTGATTTGGTTTGGGTGCATTTGAGAAAGGATAGATTTCCTGATTTGAGAAAATCTAAATTACTACCAAGAGCTGCTGGACCCTTCAAAGTGTTTCGAAAAATTAATGATAATGCATATGAAATTGAGTTACCTGCACATTTTGGGGTTACTTCCTCTTTTAATATTGCAGATTTGAAACCATATATGGGCGAGGAAGACACATTTGAGTCGAGGACGACTCAATTGCAAGAAAAGGAGGATGATGCAGACATCGCTACCGTTGATACAACCACAACACCAGCCCATTCACCACTCTCAGCTAATCAAGATCCAATGACACGCGCTCGTGCACGTCAACTTAATTATCAGGTGAATTCATTCCTGGCTGTTCAAAGTAATTATCCTTCAAATGGGGACCTATTAAAGCCTTGTGATGACCTTGTTATTATTAGGTGCTTGGGAATTGATCCAGCTAGGAGAGATGGAGGGATTAATGCAATAAAGGCTGCTCCACCCGAGGAGAAATCTTGAGGCTGGGGCCATGTAATAAAGAGAGATTTAGGCAAATAGAGGAAATCATATCCTGCCTTGCTGCTGGATGGGTTTCCCTCTTTCTTTCCCTATTAAATGGTAGTCTATCACAGAAAAAGGAAGGGAATAAGGGAGATCACGTCATACCTTTATTGCTGGACGAATTTCCCTCTTCCCTCCCCTATTTAAGTAGTCCAAGAGCTCCTTGACAGGGCGGGTTTTGTTTTCTGTAAGTTTAGCCATTGCTACTTCCTTGTAACGCAAGTGTCGACGAGACCTTCTGATTACTTGAATCAGAACCCTAACTTTTTCACATCGTGAGTGTTTGCTTGTTATCTTGTTCTTGCTTGTTCTTCGATTGCTTGCAGGTTCAAGGCTGTTCTTGGCACGGCAAGTACAGCAACAACAGGAGCCGATGTAACTATCGCTAAGGCGCAGCATCCTTGTGGTTGTTGTAGTCGGGTAGCACAACGTCGACCTCCACCCAAATCGTAGTTACCAGGAGACGGTGTAACTGTCGCTCAAGGCGCCACACCATTCTGGTTGTGGTAGTCGGGCAGCAAACGTCGGCCTCCACCAAATTCGTTCATTACCAACATCTCTCATCGAAAGATAGGGCGTCCCCCGTACCCGTTGGGTTCATCAAGCGGTCTACGGCTGCCGAGGCGGAGAGGGTCGCCACGCGGCTGGCGGCGGGCGAGGCTGACCTGAGAGCTCGGGCCAGGGAGCTAGAGGCCCGGAAGGCAGACCTGGCCATGAGGGAGGAACAGGTCTCCCGCGAACGCCAGGCGATCCTGGATCGGGAATTGGCTGCCGACTTCCGGGTTTCTGAGTTGGAGCGGCTTGCTCAGTCTCTTCGCCTTCGGGAAAGCTCCGTGGCGGCCAGGGAGAAGGAGTCTTTCGAGAGAAACCACGACGTCCTGCAGGCAGCCCGCCGCGAGGTAGAGGAGGTCTTGGCCTTGCGGTCATCCGAGGCGCGTGCGGTCTCAAGCTTCGTCGATCAGGCGGGGTCCGCCTTTATCCCCCTTGACTTCAGTCCGGTGAGGGCAGCGGCTCCTGCGCTGAAGGTGGCGGAGGTGATCCCCGCGCTGGAGTCGATTGGCACCAAGCTGAGCAGGCTAGACTCGGTGGTCGCCAGCGAGCTTGAGGCCGAGGGACGGGCCCTGGCATTGGAGGTCACCACACATATGCTGGCATGCTTCAAGAGTCGAGACCCCTCCTTCTCACTGGAGCCAGTGAAAGACGGCCCTGCCGCGGAGCGGGAGGAGATGGCCAGGGCCAAAGTCGGGGAAGTGGCCGCCCTTGTAGCCTCCAGGTCTCGCTTCTTTTTTTTTATCGAGTCTGTAGACCAGCTCGTGGAGCCATGAATAAATAGACTCTCTTGAATGTTTGTGCCTGTGATGCTTTGTCTTCTTCATGGTTTTGCCTGGCCGAGTCCTTAGCTCTGCAAGGCACTCAGAGGCCTTTACCAATCTCAAAGCTCTGCACAGGCACCTTCCCCGGGTCCTTGCTGTATTAAGGACCCCGGAGGTCTCCGGAGCTCGCCCCATGGGGAGGTCCGGATCTGCTGGCCACGTGGCGGGTCTGGAGCCCCTCCTGAGGAGGTGGGAGCTCCGGGCCCGTTGGTGGCGTTTATTACCTGGCAGGTTCTGACACCGCGCGCCAGTCTGTGATGCGACTGGACGCAACGGCACCTGACAGGCGCGTGCTCCGCGTTTCCGCGTCTTGGGAAGACGCGGCCTTGAATACCTTGTACGGGCAAGGTGAGGGGCGCCTTTACGCCCGCTGCCTACCGCTCGGGGGCAGGCAGCATCGTTCTTCCAGCCACGTGGCGGGTCCGGAGCTCTTTTCTGAGGAGAGGGAGGTCCGGCCCCGCTGGACGCGTGGCGCCTTCGGACCTCTCTCCCGCGGAGGGGGAGGTCCAGCTTCTGCACGCCACGTGGCGGGCCCGGAGCTCACCTCTGAGGAGAGGGAGGTCCGGCCCCGCTGGACGCGTGGCGTCTTCGGACCTCTCTCCCGCGGAGGGGGAGGTCCGGCTTCTGTATGCCACGTGGCGGGCCCGGAGCTCTCCTCTGAGGAGAGGGAGGTCCGGTCCCGCCAGACGCGTGGCGCCTTCGGAGCTCTCCCTGCGGAGAAGGGCGAGCACCTTAGGCATTTTACCCTGTGCGCGGGGGTACCCCATATCTCAGGTACCGACAGTGGCCCCCGGGCCTATCTCGGGGGAGATAGCGAGCCTGAGGTGGGACCTCCGTCTCTTCTGATCCGCGCACTTCCTTTAAGTCCCGAATTGACCGCTGCCGGAGCACGAACGGCCACGGGATCGTGAGAGCGTGCGCTCACTTGATGATTGCTTTTACTGTGGTGGTTCCCAAGGCTGCCACTTCTGCACGTTGCGACGCTTTCTTTGGGAACCGCCGAAGTGCCTTGCCGGCTCATCTTCTCAGGAGACTGACTCCTTGACCCCACCGCTTTAGTTAAGCGGCTTGGGCCCACCCGTCATCGGCACTCGGTCTAGGAACCAAAGCAGTTGCGGGTGCGGGGTACTCGAAGAGTTCCGAATCGCTTGGAACTGCACCGGGAAGCTTTTTAGAGGGGGTCTCACCCACATTGTAGCTTCCCTTCGCACTTCTCTGCGTTTCTTCTTGGATTCTTGCGCTTTTGCTTTCTTGCCTTTGAGCTCTCCCTTGCCATGGCTTCCAACCCGCTGCCAGAGAAGAAACGCGCTCGATCCCCTCCAGCAACGGCGCCGGCGCCAAGTCGGGATTCTGGGGTGCCTGACACTCCCTCCGGTGGCGACTCGAAGAGGCCCGGGCTGATGTGCTGGGGGAAGCCTCTGTGGCGTCTTCTGTTCCGCCAGTCCAAGCGACTGCGGAGCGGTCGTCGGAGACGGTAGCGGGCTCTGGAAATCCTACCCTGGCTCGGAAGTCGGGGTTTAGAGCCCGCTGGAAGTTCCACGCTTCCCGGCCTTCCCCGTCTTGCGGGGAATCTGTGCCGATGCGCTCGGAGCCAGGGCAACTGCTGCGGCCCCCAGGCCAGCGCTGGCTTCTCCTGTTCCGGTGTGCTCGGACTCCGCGGCGGCGCCGTCTCTTCCTGCCGAGACGGCTACCGCGGCCCCCGAGCCAGCACAGGTTGATCCTGCACTAGGCGGCCTGGCTTCTTCTCCAGCTCCGTCTTCCCCGGCTCGTCCCTCTCCTCAGGTCAAGGAGACAGAAGCTGAAAAGAGCCCGGCTGGCCTGGCTGCCAGTGCCGCGGAGCCAGCTTCTCTTGATCGACGTCTTGTCTCGGCGGCTGGCGCGTCGGCTCTTCCTGAGGACGAGGTAATGGAGGAGGTCGGAGGGACTGCCCTAGCCTCTGTTGCTCCATTGCCTCTGGCGGACGCCTTCGCGCTTGCCGAGTCGAGCGTCCGGCAGGTCTTGGCTGCACTAGGGCGCGAGCGGGAGGAGTATACGGTTGAACGGGACCGCCTCCTCACCTGGGGGAACCTTTTGCGGGAGAGGACCGCGAAGGTTAAGAGCGAGCTCGACTCCAGGCGGGAGTTGCTCAACTTCACGGAAACGCTTGTCGACCGGATGAAGCGGGCTGTTGACCGCATGGACACCCTGTCGCGGCGGATCAACAGGGAGGCCCTGGAGGCTCACGCCCGGGCCGAAGAGAGCCTCTCTGCTGCTGTGGAAATACGGCAGCGGTTGGAGCGCCGCGAACTCGCCGTTGAGGAGCGGGAGCGTTCCGTGGCAGCTGAGGCAGAGAGGGTCGCCGCGCAGCTGGCTGCGGGCGAGGATGACCTCCGAGCTCGGATGGAGGAGCTGGAGATTCTGAAGGCAGATCTTGACTTGAGGGATGAACAGGTCTCCCATGATCGCCGGGCGGTCTTGGACCGGGAGTTGACTGCCGGCTTCAGGGCCGCTGAGTTGGAGCGGCTAGCCGAGACTCTCCGCCTTCGGGAGAGCTCCCTGGCGTCCAAGGAGAAGGAATTCTCCGAGAGGAACCTGGAGGCTCTGCGGGCGGCCCACCATGAGGTGGAGGAGCTCTCAGCCCTACGGTTCTCCGAGGCCCTTGCGGTCTCAAGCTTCGTGGATCGAGCGGGGTCCGCCCTGATCCCTCTTGGTTTCAGTCCGGTGAGGGTCGCAACTCCCGCATTGCAGGTGGCAGAGGTGATCCCTGCATTTGAGTCGATCGGCGCCAAGCTGGACAGACTCGACTCGGTGGTCGCCAGCGAGCTTGAAGCCGAGGGCCGCGGCTTAGCTTTAGAGGTCGCCTCGCATGTGCTGGCATGCTTCAAGAGCCGCGACCCCTCTTTCTCACTGGAGCCAGCAAGAGAGGGCCCAGCCGCGGAGCGGGAGGAAGCTGCCAGGGATGAAGTCGAGGATGTGGCCGCCCTTGTAGCCGCAAGGTTCCGGCGAGAGCCGGGAGGTCCTTAGGACTTGCTTCTCCCTTTTTTTTATCGAGTCTGTAGTCCAGCTCAAGGAGCCTTGCTTAATTTGACTCTCTTGGATACTTGTGTCTGTGATGCTTTTTCCCTCCTTCTTGGCTTTGCCTGGCTGAGTCCTTAGCTCCGCAAGGTACTCAGAGGTCATCTCCAATCTCGGAGCTTCGCACAGACACCCCCCCGGGTCCTAACCGTGTTAGGGGCCCCCGGAGGTCTCAGAACCTCGCCCTATGAGGGGCTCCAAATCTGCCGGCCACGTGGTGGGTCCGGAGCTCCTCCTCAAGAGACGGGAGCTCCGGTCATGTTGGACACGTAGGGCTTTCGGAGCCCTCCCGCTGAGGGGGGAGGTCCGGTTCCTGCCTGCCACGTGGCGAGCCCGGAGCCCTCCTCAAGGAAGGAGAGAGTTCCGGGCCTACTGGACACGCGGGGCCCCCGGGCCCCGCCCCAGCTGGAGGGGCGGGTCCCGGTCCTTCCAGTCCCAGGCCGGTGTAGCTGGTAGCTCCTTCCCCCCCGCTTCATGCAATCCCTGTTGCCGTAACCTGAAGGTCCTGCACACAGGTAGAGGAAACGTAATTCTCCTCGGGGGGTCCTCCCCTCCTGTCTCCTAGTCTTATCCGTCTTATGGTCCTGGCCCGCTATACGGGGCTTGGGCAATTCTGTGCACGAGGCGCCGGAGCTCCGGCTCCCTTCGAGGTCCGGGTACGGCCGTCCGATCCCTAGTACCGGGCCATGCGCTGGGGAAGCAGAGTGCATGCGCTTTGGGTTCATGACCAGGCAAAGCGGACGTACTCCCCTGGACCTCCGGAGAGCAGGATGCGCATGATTTGGGCTCTGGGCCGGCTAAGCTGGATACGCACCCTGGACCCTCCATGCACAACGCTGGCCTTTCCTGGAGGTGACCAACTGACACCGCAACATCTGACTGGGGGAGGCCCGAGAGACTAACTCGGCCATCGGCAGGTGCCTCAAGCGCAGCCGCCTTTGGGAGGATAGCAAATGCCGACTATGGATGAGCGCAGGAGAGGGGGAGCTAGACGTATGATGAACATACAGAGATAGTGCGATCATAAAAATTAATGCATAATTTAAATGAGCGCATGAGAAGGAGCTAAGTAGAACAGGTCTCTGTATTCGCGCCCATAGGTGGAATTCTGGCTGTTCGTGGGGGCAATGCCGCCTCGTCTACAAGGGAAGCAAGACTCTACGCGCTTAGGGTAGGAACCAGGCTAAACTGGACGTAGTCCTGTACCGTCCCTTGAGATTTAGCTACCCCAAGCTCTGTTCCTAAGTTCTATGGGGTCTATTACAGAAGTGAATAACCCTGTTCTACCGATGCTCAGTAAGTAGGACTTACAGTGTTGCTCCATGGCAAGGATTTTTGGGAATGGATCCCACTCTCGGTTGAAAGGCATGTGTACCTGGGGCGGCAGCTTTCATGATTCGGAAGGGACCTTCCCTGCTGGGGGAGAGCTTATGGGTCCTTCTTGGAATATAGCGTGCCACTTCACCAGGCTGCCCTCTTGCGGGCCCCCTTCGCGTTTGGTTCTTTGGCGGTAGTGCTTAGAGCATTAGCCGAGACCTTGCGTTGTGGGGTGTTCCCTGCAAGCCGAGTCTTGTCGAAGTTGTTGTCTTCACGCTGGATCAGGTCCTGCGTGGCTTCTCTCGGGGTCCCCCGGGGAGTTCTCCCCTTCTGGCTAAGGCCTTCAAGGGGTAGGTGGACCCGGGCTCGCTTTGGATGACCTAAGGCGTCCCCCCTTCTGGCAAGGCCTTCAAGGGGTTGACGGACCCTAGGCAGCCCCCGAGAGGTATGTTCGAGGCACGGAGGCATGCCGCAGCTGGCTAACGCCTTGGCCCGTCATCGTCGGAACTGGAGTCCTCAGCGTCATGTACTGTCTTTATGACACGCTGAGGCTCCTGGAACCCCACCTGGTGGGCAGCGGTGACTGGGGCATCGGCCTTTTGTTTGCCATCCCTCTGAGGGTAGGGCGGTGCCTCAGCCCTCTGCTGTCTTCCATTGCGGAAGCGCTCTGCAAGTCTCTGGATCTCCCAGCACTCGGCAGCTGTATGGTTGCAGGTGCCATGCACGGGGCATAGCCCGCCTTGGCCACTGTCTGGGGCCGGTGATTGCCGCTGCCTCTTGTCGGGGCGCGGCCCCCGAGCTCCACTGGTTGTCGCAGCTGCGGCGACGGGGGCCGTGAATGGTGACTTCATCTTCCCATTCCCCCGGTTCTTGGTCTTCTTGCCACCCCCATAGGCAGCAGCACCGGACCCGGGCTGGCCTCCTGACTCGTAGGTTGGCAGTGCGAGCCAGTTCCGCCCTTCGGCTGCTCTGGCGCACTTGTCCGCCAGGCTAAAGAGCTCCGAGACGTCGCTGACCTCTCTGGTCGCGAGCTTCTCGAGCATTTTCTCGTCCCGGACACCCTGTCGAAACGCCACCACCACAGAGGCGCTTTGGATATGTGGGATGGTGTTGCGCACCTGAGAGAACCGCTGGATGAAAGAGCGCAGCGACTCCCCAAGTTGTTCTTTGACGGCATGGAGGTCGAGCTCCGTGCCGGGACGGGTGTAGGAGCTGCCGAAGTTGGCGACGAACTGCCGGCAGAGCTCACCCCAAGAGGTTATGGACCCCTGGGGTAGATTCATGAGCCAGGACCGGGCTGGGCCGGTCAAGGCGACGGGAAAGTAGTTGGCCATGACAGCCTCATCGCCTCCTGCAGCAAGTACGGAGGTGGAGTAGATCTGGAGGAACTCCGCTGGGTTTACGCTTCCGTCATACTTCTCGGGCAAGTGCGGGCGAAACTTGCGCGGCCACCTTGCGAAGCGAAGGTGGGGTGCAAGGGCCGCACATCCTGCACCTGCTGCTGCAGGTACTGGCGCTGCGAACAGGTGGTTCGCACCTGGCACCATGTATCCCGGCATGGGCAAGGCTGCACCGTAGGCCGGGGCCGCTACTTGCGGCGCATACGGTGGTGGCATATGTTGCGCAGCATATGCCTGAGGCGGGGCTCGCATGGCGAAGGCCTGCCCTTCTGGTTGCGTCGAGGCTGACGACATGCTGTCGCCTGCCTCATGGTTGCGACGCCTTTCTCGACGTCGCTCGAGGTACACCCGGGCGTCCTGCCCCAAGTGGCACCGTTCCAGTTCCCTTCGCAGGTCCGTCGACAGGAGCCTGGAGGAGCTGGAATCCGCCGTTAGCTCGTCAACCGTGGGTGTGCGCGTCAGCGACACAGTCGGTTGCCCCGGGCGCCGCCCTCGCCGAAACCGAGGGTTCGCGGCGGCGACGACGAGGCGGTCCACCTCGCGGACCCATTGCTGGGTCGCTGAATGGGGCGCATCCCCTGCAGGTGGGTTGCGCAGCAGCGCTCTTGCTGCAGCTAGCGCACCTCCATGGTGTACGCTCAGCGCTGCAGAAGACCTCACGCTGGTCGGGGCCTGCATAGCCGGAGTCGGCGTTGCTCGGCTGCTGGCTACCCGCTTGTGCCGACACACTCCGTCCTGAGTGCGTCGACATGTACTCCCCGCTGGTCACGGTTCGCCGTGAATGAGGTGGGGGAGAGTTTGCCGCTGAAGGGAGCTTGGTCATCTTCGTTGGCGGAAACTCGTCGCGCTAGGGGAAAAGCCCCCTACCTGGCGCGCCAAATGTCGAAGTGTGCGATCGACACTTCCCCCGGGCCTGCACTGGGCAGCCCGCGGAGGTTCTTTTTTCGGAGGGGCTAGTTCCTAGCGGAGAGCTTGCGCGGATGGACGAGTTAGTGAGAGCTTGACACGGGAAGTTTTACGTGGTTCAGGCCGCCGGAGCGTAAAACCCTACGTCCACGGCGAGCTATGGAGCTCGCTGTATTGCTTGCTGCTCAGGGCCGGGGGCCTGAGCTTGGGGGTGAGTTACAGCTTGAGAGTGTATGGCTAGCGTATGAGTTGCAGAATGCGAACCCCTGCTATCGACGCCTACCCGAGCCTTTTATAGTCCAAGGCTCGGGCGGCTTACAAGGGAAGCCGGGACCCGACAGGTGGTCCCGGGAAGATTGTCTATTATCTACCGTATCTGTAGTTACGCCGGTGGTTGCCTCTGGTCGAAGGCTTCTGAGTCTTCCTTTTGCCGCCCTGCCCATGCCGCGCACTAGTCATAGTGGTTGATGACGGCGCAGGCGGCATGGGATGTCTTGTCGCGGCGTTTATTACCTGGCAGGTTCTGACACCGCGCGCCAGTCTGTGATGCGACTGGACACAACGGCACCTGACAGGCGCGTGCTCCGCGTTTCCGCGTCTTGGGAAGACGCGGCCTTGAATACCTTGTACGGGCAAGGTGTGGGGTGCTGTCGAAGTGTGCGATCGACACTTCCCCCGGGCCTGCACTGGGCAGCCCGCGGAGGTTCTTTTTTCGGAGGGGCTAGTTCCTAGTGGAGAGCTTGCGCGAATGGACGAGTTAGTGAGAGCTTGACACGGGGAGTTTTACGTGGTTCAGGCCGCCGGAGCGTAAAACCCTACGTCCACGGCGAGCTACGGAGCTCGCTGTATTGCTTGCTTCTCAGGGCCGGGGGCCTGAGCTTGGGGGTGAGTTACAGCTTGAGAGTGTATGGCTAGCGTATGAGTTGCAGAATGCAAACCCAGGGGTGCGGATGGCTAGAGTCCGACCCCCTGCTAACGTCGCCTACCCGAGCCTTTTATAGTCCAAGACTCGGGTGGCTTACAAGGGGGGCCGGGACCCGACAGGTGGTCCCGGGGAGATTGACTGATATCTACCGTATCTGTAGTTACGCCGGTAGTTGCCTCTGGTCGAAGGCTTCTGAGTCTTCATCTTGCCGCCCTGCCCATGCCGCATGCTAGTCGTAGTGGTTGATGACGGCGCAGGCGGCATGGGATGTCTTGTCGCGGCGTTTATTGGCTGGCAGGTTCTGACACCGCGCGCCAGTCTGTGATGCGACTGGGCGCAACGGCACCTGACAGACGCGTGCTCCGCGCTTCCGCGTCTTGGGAAGACGCGGGCCTTGAATACCTTGTACGGGGAAGGTGTGGGGCGCCTTTACGCCCGCTACCTACCGCTCGGGGGCGGGCAGCACCGTTCTTCTGGCCACGTGGCGGGTCCGGAGCCCTTCTCTGAGGCGAGAAGGGTCTGGCCTGTGGGGCACGTGGAGCCTCCGGGCCTCTCCCCGCGGAGGGGGAGGCCCAGCCTCTGTATGCCACATGGCGGGCCCGGAGCACTCCTCTGCGGAGAGGGAGGTCTGGCCCCGCTGGACGCGTGGCGTCTTCGGACCTCTCTCCCACGGAGGGGGAGGTCCGGCTTCTGTATGCCACGTGGCGGGCCCGGAGTTCTCCTCTGAGGAGAGGGAGGTCCGGCCCCGCCGGACGGGTGGCGCCTTCGGAGCTCTCCCTGCGGAGAAGGGCGAGTACCTTAGGCATTTTACCCTGTGCGCGGGGCCCCCGGGCCCATCTCGGGGGAGATGGCGAGCCCGAGGTGGGACCTTCGTCTCTTCTAATCCGCACACTTTCTTGTCTTGAGTACTCCCTGTGCTGGCAGGGTCTTGACGGCTTCGATGTTCAGCCTCTTAGGAGAGGGTGAAGCCTGACATCGGAGCTCGGCCCGGTTGTGGGGGCGGAGGTCCGGAAGTCATCGGAGCTCAGGCCAGCGAAGGGCGTGAGGTCCGGCATCAGCGCTCGCCTCCGAAAGGAGGGCGAGGGCTGGCCTCGGAGCTCGGCCTGGCTGTGGAGGCGGAGTCCGGAAGTCATCGGAGCTCAGGCCAGCGAAGGTCGTGAGGTCCGGCATCACCGCTCGCCTCTGAAAGAAGGGCGAGAGCTGGCCTCGGAGCTCGGCCTGGCTGTGGAGGCGGAGTCCGGAAGTCATCGGAGCTCAGGCCAGCGAAGGGCGTGAGGTCCGGCGTCAGCGCTCGCCTCTGAAAGGAGGGCGAGGGCTGGCCTCGGAGCTCGGCCTGGCTGTGGAGGCGGAGTCTGGAAGTCATCGGAGCTCAGACCAGCGAAGGGCGTGAGGTCCGGCATCAGCGCTCGCCTCTGAAAGGAGGGCAAGGGATGGCCTCGGAGCTCGGCCCAGCTGTGGGGGCGGAGGTCCGGAACTGCTCAGTGGTCCCCCCTTTCCTATCCCTTAGTCTCATTTGGCTTACTGTCCCAGGCCGGAATACGGGGCTTGGGTAATCCAGTGCACTTGGTCCCGGAGGTCTGGCCCCAGCCCAAGTCAGGGTGTAACCGCCCGGCCCCCTGGTACTCAGACCGTAGCGCCGGGAGGCAGAGTGCGCATGCTTTTGGTGCAAGACCGGGCAAAGCAAGGCTCCTGACCCCCCGTTCTAGCGTAGGTCTTTTCTCGGAGGAGACCAACTGGCGGTGCAGTACCCTTATAGAGGGAGATCCAAAAGGCCACCGGGCCTCTGGCAGGTACCCCAAGCACTACCGCCTTCGGCAGGACGGCAAATATCGACTATGCATGAGAGCAGGAAAGAGGAACCGAGTGTACAATGGACGCACACTGTCTAGAGCGTGGGGAGGTGTTCATATAAATTAATGCGTAATTTAAATAAACACTTAAGTAAGCATGGTGAACTTACTGGGGTGGCGTCGGAGCGCCTGTCTTCACGCAGAGCGGGTCATGCGTGGCTTCGTCGTACGCCGGACACGGCGGGACCCCATGGCTATATCAGGGGGAAGCATGGCTTCGGCCCTGCATACCATGTGGAAGGGTAGTTCCCGTGACCCGGCCCCGGGAAGTCCGGCTGGCCCTCGACATGGAGGAGCCGGTATCCCCCGACGGCTCTGAGTGCGCGTCTGCACCGGTTGTGTGGGTCTGCTTGGCGTGGACTTGGCACGCATTGCATCCCTAACCAGTTTGACGGCCTCCAGGTGGCTCTCGGTCAGTAGGAGCCATGCCGGGTGGCTTATCTGACCAACGCGCGGGACGATGAGCGTTCCCTGCACTCGCCTCCTTGGACTACTGCGAGCTAGTCGCAGCCTTCCTCCTGGGTTATGCACCGCAATAGGATGTAGAGGCGCCACGCCAGTAAAGATACCAGCGCGTAGCACTTAGCCGTCCGCACCACCCGTTCAGCGGATGCACGTTCATCAGGAAGGATGTCCTTCAAGGAGTCCCGGACCTCCGTGATCCATGCATCGGGACTACTTGAGCTTCTGGATCTCGAGCGCTGGGTTGCACGGAGTCCTCAGTGACTCTTACGATCCTTTGGTGGCATCCAGGGCCGCCGGGACTGCCTAGCTTCGTGGTGTCGGTTCAGCCCCCTTCGCCCGGCTCGGCAGGCCGGGCTGTGGACCGCAGCAACGTCCTCTCGAAGACTCCTTCGTGCACGGGGGCTCCGATGGAGGTCTTCATTGAGAAGTTGTCGGCTGCGGCCGTGCTAGCGCGCGGTTCATGGCACAGGTCCAAGGCGAGGAGTTCTTTCTCCAACATCTGCACGTGAAGCAGATAAGCAGCTAGCTGTGGGTCATTGCAGGGGCATTCACCCTTAACTTGCTTGATAACCAGCTGGGAGTCGCCCTGTGTCAACAACTGGCGAGCGCCCAGAGACAGGACTGTCTTTTAGGCCAAAGACGAGTGCTTCATACTCTGCCAAGTTGTTGGTTGCCTTGGAATTGAAACGCACCATGTACCCAGACTGCTCCCCCGATGGCATGAGAAGCAGTACGCCGGCACCGGCCCCCTGCTTTCGCGAGGAGCCGTCGAAGAAGAGCGTCCAGTGAGGCCCGGTGAAGACCGGAGCTCGGTACTTTGGTTCACCGTCTTTGCGGCCCCCTGGGTCAGCCTTCGTTGGCGTCCACTCAGCCACGAAGTCAGCCAGAGCTTGGCTCTTGGCTGTCTGACGTGGTCGGGAGCTCAGCTTGAACTCCGCCGTCTTCGGGCTGTCTTCCGGCTTCGGAAGCTGCCAGTGAGTGCCAGCTCCGCCCACCGGCTGCTCTGGCGCACTTGTCCGCCAGGCTGAAGTGCTCAGAGGCATTGCAGACCTCTTTGATCGCAAGCTTCTCAAGCATCTTCTCGTCTCGGACACTGTCGAAGTGCCACCACCATAGAAGCACTTTGAATATGCGGGATGGTGTTGCGTACCTGGGAGAACCGCTGAATGAAGGAGCGCAGCAACTCCCCAGGTTGTTACTTGATGGCTTGGAGGTCAAGCTCCGTGCCGGGACGGTTGTAGGAGCTGCCGAAGTTAGCGATGAACTGCCGGCAGAGCTCTCCCCAGGAAGTTATGGAACCCCGAGGGAGGTTCATGAGCCAAGACCGGGTCGGGCCGGTCAAGGCGTCGGGGAAGTAGTTGGCCATGACGGCCTCATCCCCTCCTGCGGCAAGTACGGCGGTGGAGTAGACCTGAAGGAACTCCGCCGGGTTGACGCTGCTGTCGAACTTTTCGGGCAGGTGCGGCCAAAACTGGAGCCTAGTGTAGCTGGAATCTGCCGTGTGCTCACCAACCATTGGCGTGCGCATCAGCGACACAGCAGGTTGGCCGGAGCGTTGTCCCCGCCGAAGTTGAGGGTTTGTGGCGGCGACGACGAAACAGTCTACCTCGCGAATCCGCTGCTGGGTCGCTGCCTGAGGCGCGTCCCCAGCAGGCGAATTGAGTAGCAGCGCTCTTGCTGCGGCTAGCGCACCCCCACCGGGTACGCCCAGCGCTACTGAAGACCTGACACTGGTCGGAGCCTGCATTGCCGGGGTCGGCGCTGCCAGAGCCGGTTGCTGGCTCCCAGTGCAGGTATTGGTGCCGCGAACGCTTGGTTCGCCGCTGGCACAGTGTGCCCCGGTATGGGCAAGGCTGCTCCATAGACCGGGGACGCCGTTTGCGGGGCATATGGTTGTGGCATATGCTGCACGGCGTATGCCTGGGGCAGAGCTCGCGTGGCGAAGATCTGCCCTTCAGGCTGGGTCGAGGCCGACGTCATACTGTCGCCAGCCTCTTAGTTGCGACGCCTTTCTCGACGTCGCTCGAAGAACACTCGGGCATCTTGGCCCAAGTGGCATCGCTCCGGCTCTGCCCCCAGGTCCGTCGACGGAAGCCTGGTGGAGCTGGAGTCCACCGTCTGATCGCCAACCATTGGCGTGCGCATCAGCGGCACGGCCGGTTGGCCGGAGCGTCGTCCCCGCCGAAGTCGAGGGTTTGCGGCGGCGACAACGAGACGGTCTATCTCTCGAATCCACTGCTGGGTCGCTGCCTGAGGCGCGTCCCCAGCAGGCAGATTGCGCAGTAGCGCTCTTGCTGCGGCTGGCGCACCCCCGCCGGGTACGCCCAGCGCTACTGAAGACCTGACACTAGTTGGAGCCTGCATTGCCGGGGTCGGCGCTGCCAGAGCCGGTTGCTGGCTCCCAGTGCAGGTACACAGTGTACCCCGGTATGGGCAAGGTTGCGCCATAGGCCGGGGACGCCGCTCGCAGAGCACATGGTTGTGGCTTATGCTGTGCGGCGTACGCCTGGGGCAGAGCTCACGTAGCGAAGGTCTGCCCTCCAGGCTGGGTCGAGGCCGACGTCATGTTGTCGCCAGCCTCTTGAGTGCGACGCCTTTCTCGACGTCGCTCGAGGAACACTCGGGCATCTTGGCCCAAGTGGCACCGTTCCAGCTCTGTCCTCAGGTCCGTCGACGGAAGCTTGGTGGAGCTGGAACCCGCCGTCTGCCCGTCAACTGTTGGCGTGCGCGTCAGCGACACAGCCGGTTGGTCGGAGCGTCATCCCCGCTGAAGTCAATGGTTTGCGGCGGCGACGACAAGACGGTCTACCTCGCGAATCCACTGCTGGGTCACTGCCTGAGGCGCGTCCCCAGCAGGCGGATTGTGCAGTAGCGCCCTTGCTTCGGCTAGCGCACCCCCACCGGGTACGCCCGGCGCTACTGAAGGTCTGACGCTGGAGGGAGCCTGCATTGCCGGGGTCGGCGCTGCCAGAGCCGGTTGCTGGCTCCCAGCTTGCCCTGACACACTCCGTCCTGAGTGTGTCATCATGTACTCTCCCCTGGTCACGGTTCGCCATGAACACGGAGGGGAGAGTTTGCCGATGAAGGAAGCTTGGTCATCTTCGTCGGCGGAAACTCGTCGCGCTAGGAGAAAAGCCCCCTACCTGGCGCGCCAAATGTCGAAGTGTGCGATCGACACTTCCCCCGGGCCTGCACTGGGCAGCCCGCGGAGGTTCTTTTTCGGAGGGGCTAGTTCCTAGCGGAGAGCTTGCGCGAATGGACGAGTTAGTGAGAGCTTGACACGGGGAGTTTTACGTGGTTCAGGCCGCCGGAGCGTAAAACCGTACGTCCACGGCGAGCTACGGAGCTCGCTGTATTGCTTGCTGCTCAGGGCCGGGGGCCTGAGCTTGGGGGTGAGTTACAGCTTGAGAGTGTATGGCTAGCGTATGAGTTGCAGAATGCGAACCCAGGGGTGCGGATGGCTAGAGTCCGACCCCCTGCTAACGTTGCCTACCCGAGCCTTTTATAGTCCAAGACTCGGGTGGCTTACAAGGGGGGCCGGGACCCGACAGGTGGTCCCGGGGAGATTGACTGATATCTACCGTATCTGTAGTTACGCCGGTAGTTGCCTCTGGTCGAAGGCTTCTGAGTCTTCATCTTGCCGCCCTGCCCATGCCGCATGCTAGTCGTAGTGGTTGATGACGGCGCAGGCGGCATGGGATGTCTTGTCGCGGCGTTTATTGGCTGGCAGGTTCTGACACCGCGCGCCAGTCTGTGATGCGACTGGGTGCAACGGCACCTGACAGACGCGTGCTCCGCGCTTCCGCGTCTTGGGAAGACGCCGGCCTTGAATACCTTGTACGGGCAAGGTGTGGGGCGCCTTTACGCCCGCTACCTACCGCTCGGGGGCGGGCAGCACCGTTCTTCTGGCCACGTGGCGGGTCCGGAGCCCTTCTCTGAGGCGAGAAGGGTCCGGCCTGGGGGGCACGTGGAGCCTCCGGGCCCCTCCCCGCGGAGGGGGAGGCCCAGCCTCTGTATGCCACATGGCGGGCCCGGAGCTCTCCTCTGCGGAGAGGGAGGTCCGGCCCCGCTGGACGCGTGGCGTCTTCGGACCTCTCTCCCACGGAGGGGGAGGTCCGGCTTCTGTATGCCATGTGGCGAGCCCGGAGCTCTCCTCTGAGGAGAGGGAGGTCCGGCCCCGCCGGACGGGTGGCGCCTTCGGAGCTCTCCCTGCGGAGAAGGAAGAGTACCTTAGGCATTTTACCCTGTGCGCGGGGGTACCCCATATCGAGGGTACCGACAGGCGCCTTTACGCCCGCTGCCTACCGCTCGGGGGCAGGCAGCATCGTTCTTCCAGCCACGTGGCGGGTCCGGAGCTCTTCTCTGAGGAGAGGGAGGTCCGGCCCCGCTGGACGCGTGGCGCCTTCGGACCTCTCTCCCCCGGAGGGGGAGGTCCGGCTTCTGCACGCCATGTGGCGGGCCCGGAGCTCACCTCTGAGGAGAGGGAGGTCCGGCCCCGCTGGACGCGTGGCGTCTTCGGACCTCTCTCCCGCGGAGGGGGAGGTCCGGCTTCTGTATGCCACGTGGCAGGCCCGGAGCTCTCCTCTGAGGAGAGGGAGGTCCGGTCCCGCCAGACACGTGGCGCCTTCGGAGCTCTCCCTGCGGAGAAGGGCGAGCACCTTAGGCATTTTACCCTGTGCGCGGGGGTACCCCATATCTCAGGTACCGACAGAGGCCAACCCAGAGAAGATCAAGGCCATCGACTTGATGCGGCCTCCCGCCCGTGTCAAAGATGTCCAGAAGCTCACGGGGTGCCTAGCCGCGCTGAGTCAGTTTATACCGAGGCTAGCAGAGCGGGCACTCCCTTTCTTAAGCTCCTGCACAAGTCCGACCCATTTGCTTAGACTGACGAAGCAGAAGAGGCTTTCCAGGAGTTGAAGCGGCTCCTGACGACCCTACCTATTATGGTAGCCCCAGAGCCCGGAGAGCACCTGTTGCTCTACATCGCGGCAACAACCGAGGTGGTAAGTATGGTCCTCGTCGCAGAGCGGCCGGACCTCTCATCTTCACGACCTGCTCCGACAGCAGAAGACAGACGCCGGGAGGCCCTACAGGACCAAGACGGTCTCTCGGACCTCCAAGGCAACCTCCCGGAGGTCCAGGGCGACCTCCCGGAGGTCCAGGGTGGTCTCCCTGACCCCCAAGATAAACCCCCGGGGGCCCTGTGGGACCCCCCGGGGGCCCAATGGGACCTCCCGAAGATCCCGCAGGACCCTCCGGAGCTACCGGAGAACCAGCGGGGCCCCCCGGAGGGCCAAGATAGCTTAAGGGCCTCCGGGTTCCAACTCCCGGAGGCCCCCTTGGACCCACTCATCTCCAGCGGACCAGGGCCAATGGATGAAGACCTCCCAGACCTAAGAGAGAGGGTCCGAACCATCCAGAGGCCTGTCTACTACATCAGCGAAGTACTTCATGATGCCAAGACAAGGTACCTAGAAGTCCACAAGCTGCTGTATGCGGTGCTCGTGGCCTCCAGGAAGCTCCACCATTACTTCCAGGCCCACCGGGTCTCGGTAGTCACCTCCTATCCGCTGAAGACGATTCTTCACAGCCCCCATGCGACTGGCAACGTCGCTAAGTGGGCGGCGGAGCTGGCGGAGTTCGAGCTGGACTTCCTTCCTCGCCATGCAGTCAAAAGCCAATCACTGGCCGACTTTGTGGCAGAATGGACACCAACAAAGACTGACCCAGGGGGCCACGAAGACGGTTAACCAGAGCACCAAGCTCCGGTCTTCACCGAGCCCCACTGGACGCTTTTCTTCGACGGCTCCTCGTGAAAGCAGGGGGCCGGTGCCGGCGTACTGCTCCTCATGCCATCGGGGGAACAGTTTGGGTACATGGTGCGTCTCAATTTCAAGGCAACCAACAACATGGCAGAGCATGAAGCACTCATCTTTGGCTTACAGACAGCCCTTTCTCTAGGCGCTCGCCAGTTGTTGGCACAGGGCGACTCCCAGCTGGTTATCAAACAAGTCAAGGGTGAATGCTCCTGCAATGACCCACAGCTAGCTGCTTATCTGCTTCACGTGCAGATGTTGGAGAAAGACTTCCTCGCCTTGGACCTGCGCCACGTACCGCGCGCTGGCAATGCCGCAGCTGACGACCTTTCAACGAAGGCTTCCACCGGAGCTCCCGTGCCCGAAGGAGTCTTCAAGAGGACGTTGCTGCGGCCCACAGCCCGGCCCGCCGAGCCGGGCGAAGGGGGCTTGACCAGCACCTCGAAGCTGGCGGTCCCGGCGGCCCTGCAGCCATGGATGCCGCCAAGTATCGTAAGCGTTACTGGGGACTCCGTGCAACCCAGCGCTCAAGATCCAGAAGCTCAAGTCAGACCCGATGCATGGATCACGGAGATCCGGGACTACTTGAAAGACAACATCCCCCCTGATGAACATGCAACCGCTGAACGGATCGTGCGTATGGCTAAGAGATACGCGCTGGTAGAGGGGGATCTCTACCGGCATGGCGCCAACCACGTCCTATTGCGGTGCATAACCCAGGGGGAAGGCTGCGACTTGCTCGCTGAGATCCATGGAGGCGAATGTGGGAGTCACTCTTCCTCACGCACGCTCGTCGGTAAAGCCTTCCGGCATGGCTTCTACTGGCCGACAGCACTCCAGGATGCCGTCAGGCTGGTCGAGAGCTGCAAGGCGTGCCAGTTCCACGCCAAGCAGATCCATACACCGGCTCAGGCGGTACAGATGATCCCGCCCTCATGGCCGTTTGCCGTATGGGGGCTGGACATCCTGGGACCATTCCCCAGAACCGTCGGGGGATTCCGGTACCTCTATGTCGCCATCGACAAGTTCACCAAGTGGCCGGAAGCCACACCAGTTGTCACCATCAACAAGCAATCTGCAGTAAAGTTCATCAAGTCGATTGTCTGCCGGTTCGGGGTCCCGAACAGAATCATCACCGACAACAGGACCCAGTTCACCAGCGCAGCCTTCCAAGACTACTGCGAAGACCTCGGCATTCAGGTGTGCTATGCCTCTGTTGCTCACCCAAAGAGCAATGGGCAAGTCGAGAGAGCCAACGCGGAGATTCTCCGGGGCCTTAAGACCCGCACCTATGCCAGTCTCAAGAAACATGGTGCCAATTGGGTGGATGAGCTTCCGAGCACACTATGGGCTAACCGGACATCCCAGAGCCGGGCCACAGGGGAGACACCCTTCTTCATGGTGTATGGGGCCGAAGCCGTACTTCCCCCAGAGATCACCATGAAGTCTCACCGTGTCCGGGCTTACGACGAAGCCGCGCAGGACGACCTCTGGCGTGGAGAAATCGACCTCGTCGACGAGGTCTGATTGCATGCAGCTCTACGTAACGCACGGTACAGACAAGGGCTCCGTCGCTACCACCAGAGGTCTGTGCATGCCCGAGAGCTGCAGGAAGGTGACCTGGTGCTGCGGCGCATACTTTCTCACGAAGGGACCCACAAACTATCCCTAGTTGGGAAGGTCCCTTTCGAGTCGCAAAAGTGTGCCGCCCCGTGTGCGTACGCCTTTCCACTGAAGATGGGGACCTGCTCCCGAACCCTTGGAACATAGAACACCTCCGTAAGTTCTACCCTTAGAGCAAAGATAGGACAGTATCTTCTTTTCATAATAAATTCTATAGAGTCCAGGAACAGCGCTCGGAGCAGCTAAGCCCCAGGGGACGGTACAGAACTACGTTCAGCTTTGCCTGGTTCCGACTCCAAGCGCGTAGAGTCTTGCTTCCCTTCTTAATGGGGTGGGTCGTGGCCTCCATGTTTAGCCTGCCTTCCTCCTGTGGAAAATTATATAAAAAGAAACCTGTTCTACTTTGCTCTTTCCTCGTACTCATTTAAAATTATGTATTAAATTTCTTATGATTACACTTCCGGCTTATGCCCGCCATGCGCTCGGCTCCCTCTGCTCATTCTCACCCTAGTCGGCATTTGCTGCCCTACCAGAGGCGGTAGCGTTGGGGGTACCTGCCGATGGTCAAAGGGGCCCCGGGCCCCCGGCACTTCGCGCACTATGGTCCCCAAGCACCGTGCATATGGTTAGGGACCGTAAGCCAAATAAGACTATGAGATAAAGGAGGGGGAGCCCCCAAGGAGAATTACGTTTCCCTTTCTTGTGTGCAGGAACTCTCGGCCTTAACTCCCTTCAGGAGTATGCCCCTACCAGGGGGCCACAACGGGATCACGCAAGACCGGAACTCCAAGGCAAGACCAAAGGGCCCACCTGTCCAGTGGGACTGGACCTCCCTCTCCTCTGGGGAGACTCCGGGCCCGCCATGTGGCCGGCAGACCCGGGCCTCCCCATCATCGTGAGGCGGGCCCCGGAGACCTCTTGGGCCCTTAGTACAGTAAGGACCCAGGTAAGGTGCCGGAGCAGAGCGTCGGGATTGGAGAAGACCTCTGAGCACCTTGCGGAGCTAAGGGTTCGGCCAGGCAAAACTAAGAAGAAGACGAGCTGGTAAGGTACTCCGGCGGTTCCCAAAGAAAGCGCCGCAACGTGCAGAAGTGGCGGTCTTGGGAACCGCCGTAGCGAAGGAAACCATCAAGTGGGTGCACACGCCCGCGGCCCCGCGACTGTTTGTGCTCCAGCAGCGGTCAAAACGGGACTTAGAAAAAGTGCACGGATTAGAAGAGACGGAGGTCCCTCCTCGGGCTCGCTATCTCCCCTGAGATAGGCCCGGGGGCCACTGTCGGTACCCGCGATATGGGGTACCCCTGCGCACAGGGGAAAATGCCTAAGGAACTCGCCCTACTCCGCTGGGAGAGCTCCGAGGGCGCCACGCGTCCGGCGGGGCCGGACCTCCCTCTTCCCAGAGGAGAGCTCTGGGCTCGCCACGTGGCCTGCAGAAGCCGGACCTCCCCCCTCCGCGGGAGAGAGGTCCGAAGGCGCCACGTGCCCAGCGGGGCCGGACCTCCCTCTCCTCAGAGGAGAGCTCCGGGCCCACCACTTGGCCGACAAAAGCCGGACCTCCCCCTCCGGAGGAGAGATCCGAAGGCTCCACGTGCCCCGCGGGGCCGGACCCCCTCTCCTCTGAGGAGGGATCCGGACCCGCCACGTGTCCAGCAGAAGAGCGCTGCCTGCCCCCGAGCGGTAGGAAGCGGGCGTAAAGGCGCCCCATACCTTGCCCGTACAAGGTATTCAAGGCCCGCGCCTTCCCAAGACGCGGAAACGCGGAGCACGCCTCTGTCAGGTGCCGTTGCGCCCAGTCGCATCACAGACTGGCGCGCGGTGTCAGAGCCTGCCAGCCAATAAACGCAGCGACAAGACATCCCATGCCGCCCCCGCCGTCATCAACCACTACGACTAGCATGCGGCATGGGCAGGGCGGCAAGACGAAGGCTCAGAAGCCTTCACCAGAGACAACAACCGACATAACTGCGGATACGATAGTCTGCAGGCAATCTCCCCGGGACCACCTGTCGGGTCCCGGGCCCCCTTGTAAGCCACACGAGCCTTGGACTATAAAAGGCTCGGGTAGGCAACGTTAGCAAGGGTTCGCACTCCCGCAACTCATACGCTAGACATCAGTCATCCCCAAACTCAGGACTCCGGTTCTGAGCAAGAAGCAATACAGCGAGCTCCATAGCTCGCCGTGGACGTAGGGTTTTACGCTCCGGCGGCCTGAACCACGTAAAACTCGCCATGTCAAGCTCTTCCTAACTCGTCCATACGCTCAAGCTCTCCGCAAGTGACTAGCCCCACCGAAAAAAGAACCTCCGCGGGCTGCCCAGTGCAGGCCCGGGGGAAGTGTCGACTGCACACTTCGACAGTGACCAACTGGCACCGCAACACCTGACTGGGGGAGGCCCGAGAGACCCACTTGGCCATCGGCAGGTGCCTCAAGCGCAGCCGCCTTCGGTAGGATAGCAAATGCTGACTATGGATGAGCACGGGAGAGAGGGAGCTAGATGTACGATGAACATACATAGAGAGTGCGATCGTAAAAATTAATGCGTAATTTAAATGAGCACATGAGAGAGTGCAAAGTAGAACAGGTTTCTGTGTTAATGCCCATAGGTGGAAGTCAGACTGTACATGGAGGCAATGACCCGCCTCGTCAAGAAGGGAAGCAAGACTTTACGTGCTTAGGGTCGGAACCAGGCTAAGCTGGACGTAGTCCTGTACCGTCCCTTGAGACTTAGCTGCCTCAAGCGGTGTTTCTAGACTCTATGGGATTTATTACAGAAGGGAATGACCCTGTTCTACTAACGCTCCGGGGGTAGGACTTGCAGTGTTGTTACATGCCAAGGGTTTTGGGAACGGATCCCACACTCGGTTGAAAGGCATGTGCACTTGGGGCGGCAGCTTTCGTGACTCGGAAGGGACCTTCCCGGCTGGGGGAGAGTTTATAGGTCCTTCTTGGGAAAGTACGTGCCGCGGCACCAGGTTGCCTTCCTGCAGGTCCCTGACGCGTTTGGTCCTTTGGCGGTAGTGCTAGAGCAGCAGCCGAGACCGTGCGTTGTGGGGTGTCACCTGCAGCCGAGCCTCGTCGACGAGGTTGTCATCTTCACGCTGGATCAGGTCCTGCGCGGCTTCTCCTGGGCGCCCCGTGGAGCTCTCCCCTTCTGGCTAAGGCCTTCAAGGGGTAGGAGGACCCGGACTCTTCTTGGGAGACCCAAGGCGTCTTCCCCTTCTGGCAAGGCCTTCAAGGGGTTGACAGACCCTTGGCGGCCCCCAGGAGGTACGACCGAGGCACGGAGGCATGCACTCGGGTGGAGCTGGCCCGGTTCTGCACCCTCGGGGCTGGTGCTTGGGCTGCTGTGACTACTTGGAGCTCCTCCAAGGTTGATATCGCAGCAGTGCAGTCTCCACTGAGGTTGTCATCTTCACGCTGGATCAGGTCCTGCGCGGCTTCTCCTGGGCGCCTCGGGGTACTCTCCCCTTCTGGCTAAGGCCTTCAAGGGGTAGGAGAACCCGGACCCTTCTTGGGAGACCGAAGGCGTCTTCCCCTTCTGGCAAGGCCTTCAAGGGGTTGACAGACCCTGGGCGGCCCCCAGGAGGTAGGACCGAGGCACGGAGGCGTGCTCTCGGGTGGGGCTGGCCCGATCCTGCACCATCGGGATTGGTGCTTGGGCTGCTGCGACTACCCGGAGCTTCTCCAAGGTTGACGCCGCAGCAGTGCAGCCTCCACTGGCTTTCCGGGGTATCCACAGCTGGCTACCGCCCCGGCCCGTCACCATCGGAGCTGGAGTCCTCACCGTTGCGCACTGTCTTCATGACGCGCTGAGGCTCCTGAAACCCCACCTGGTGGCCGGCGCTGACTGAGGCGTCGACTTTCTGCTTGCCCTCCCTGTGAGGGAGGGGCGGGCCCTCAGCTCTCTGCTGCCTCCCTTTGCGGAAGCGCTCTGCGAGCCTCTGGATATCCCAGCACTCGGCAGCTATATGATTGCCGGCGCCATGCACGGGGCATAGCCCGCCCTGGTCACTATCTGGGGCTGGCGACTGCCGCTGCCTTTTGTCGGGGCGTGGCCCCCGAGCTCCACTGGGTGTCACTGCTGCGGCGACGGGAGCCGCGGTCGATGACTTCATCTTGCCGCTCCCCCGGTTCTTGGCCTTCTTGCCACCTCCATAGGAAGCAGCGCCGGACCCGGGCTGCCCTCCTGACTCAGAGGCTGGCTGAGAGTGCCAGTTTCGCCCTTCGGCTGCTCTGGCGCACATGTCCGCCAGGCTGAAGAGCTCGGAGACATCGCGGACCTCTCTGGTCGCGAGTTTCTCAAGCATTTTCTCGTCCCGGACACCCTGCCGGAACGCCACCACCACAGAAGCACTTTGAATATGCGGGATGGTGTTGCGTACCTGGGAGAACCGCTGGATGAAGGAGCGCAGTGATTCCCCAGGTTGTTGCTTGACGGCGTGGAGGTCAAGCTCCGTGCCAGGACAGGTGTAGGAGCTGCCGAAGTTGGCGACAAACTGCCGGCAGAGCTCTCCCCAGGAAGTTATGGAACCCTGGGGGAGGTTCATGAGCCAAGACCGGGCTGGGCCGGTCAAGGCGACGGGGAAGTAGTTGGCCATGATGGCCTCATCCCCTCCTGCGGCAAGTACGGTGGTGGAGTAGATCTGGAGAAACTCCGCCGGGTTGACGCTGCCGTCGTACTTCTCGGGCAGGTGCGGCCGGAACTTGCGCGGCCCTTTGCGAAGCGAAGGTGGGGTGCCAGGGCCGCACATCCTGCCCCTGTTGCCGCAGGTGTTGGTGCCGCAAACGCTTGGTTCGCCATTAGCACGGTGTATCCCGGTATGGGCAAGGCAGCTCCATAGACCGGGGGCGCCGTTTGCAGGGCATATGGTTGTGGCATATGCTGCGCAGCGTATTCCTGGGGCAGAGATCGCGTGGCAAGATCTGCTCTTCAGGCTGGGTCGAGGCCGACGTCATGCTGTCGCCAGCCTCTTGGTTGCGACGCCTTTCCCGACGTCGCTCGAGGTACACCCGGGCATCCTGGCCCAAGTGGCACTGTTTCAGCTCTGTCCTCAGTTCCGTCGACGGAAGCCTGGTGGAGCTGGAACCCGCCGTCTGCCCGTCAACCGTTGGCGTGCGCGTCAGCGACACTGCCGGTTGACCGGAGTGTCATCCCCGCCGAAGTCGAGGGTTTGCGACGGCGACGACGAGGTGGTCTACCTCGCGTATCCACTGCTGGATCGCTGAATGAGGTGCGTCCCCAGCAGGTGGATTGTGCAGTAGCGCTCTTGCTGCAGCTAGCGCACCCCTGTGGGGTACGCTTAGCGCCGTAGAAGATCTCACGCTGGTTGGAGCCTGCATTGCCGGAGTGGCGTTGCCGGAGTCGGCGTTGCCGGAGTCGGCTGCTGGATACCAGCTTGCGCCGACACACTCCGTCCTGAGTGTGTCGACACGTACTCCCCGCTGGTCACGGTTCGCCGTGAACGCGGGGGAGGAGAGCTTGCCGCTGAAAGAAGCTTCGTCATCTTCGTCGGCGGAAACTCGTCGAGCAAGGGAAAAGCCCCCCTACCTGGCGCGCCAAATGTCGAAGTGTGTGGTCGACACTTCCCTCGGACCTGCACTGGGCAGCCCACGGAGGTTCTTTTTCGGAGGGGCTAGTCACTTGCAGAGAGCTTGAGCGTAGGGACGAGTTTGGGAAGAGCTTGACACGGCGAGTTTTACGTGGTTCGGGCCGCCGGAGCGTAAAACCCTACGTCCACGGCGAGCTGAGGCGCTCGCTGTATTGCTTGTTTGATGAACCCAACGGGTACGGGGGACGCCCTATCTTTCGATGAGAGATGTTGGTAAAGAACGAATTTGGTGGAGGCCGACGTTGGATGCCCGACTACCACAACCAGAATGGTGTGGCGCCTTGAGCGACAGTTACACCGTCTCCTGGTAACTACGATTTGGGTGGAGGTCGACGTTGTGCTACCCGACTACAACAACCACAAGGATGCTGCGCCTTAGCGATAGTTACACCGGCTCCTGTTGTTGCTGTACTTGCCGTGCCAAGAACAGCCTTGAACCTGCAAGCAATCGAAGAACAAGCAAGAACAAGATAACAAGCAAACACTCATGGGTGTGAAAAAGTTGGGGTTCTGATTCCAATAATCGGAAGGTCTCGTCGACACTTACGTTACAAGGAAGTAGCAATGGCTAAACTTACAGAAAATAAAAACCCGCCCAGTCAAGGAGCTCTGGGACTACTTAAATAGGGGAGGGAAGAGGGAAATTCATCCAGCAACAAAGGTAGGACGTGATCTCCCTTATTCCCTTTCTTTTTCTGTGATAGACTACCATTTAATAGGGAAAGAAAGAGGGAAACCCATCCAGCAAGCACATCTTTGAAATCAGCATCAAAAACATATTGTTCTTTAATTGTTTCCAAGCTAAAAATCTTAAAATCAAGTTGGGACAACATATTGTAACGGCGAGATAAGGCATCCGCAATGACATTATCTTTTCCTTTCTTGTGTTTGATGACATAAGGAAAGGACTCAATGAATTCTACCCACTTGGCATGCCTACGGTTCAGATTAGTTTGGTTCTTAATGTGCTTCAAAGATTCATGATCAGAATGTATAAAAAATTCTTTAGGCCATAAATAATGTTGTCATGTTTTCAAAGTTTGTACTAGTGCATATAATTCTTTATCATAAGTAGAATAGTTCAGACTAGACCCATTCAGTTTCTCGCTAAAATAAGCAATAGGTTTTCCCTCTTGCAACAAGACACCTCCCAATCCAATACCACTAGCATCACATTCCAATTCAAAAGTCTTACTGAAATCTGGTAATTGGAGAAGGGGTGTATGAGTTAACCTATTCTTCAAAGTTGCAAATGCAGCCTCTTGCGCCTTGCCCCATGTGAATGGAGCACCCTTCTTTGTAAGCTCATGCAGTGGGCCTGTTATGGTGCTGAAGTCTTTCACAAAACGACGATAGAATCCAGCAAGTCCGAGAAAGCTTCTTACTTGTGTGACCGTGGTAGGAGTCGGCCAGCTGTATATCGCCTCCACCTTGGCTTCATCAACTTCAATTCCCTGTGGTGTCACAACATAGCCAAGAAAAGAGACTCGATCCGTGCAAAAGGTGCACTTATCAATGTTACCAAATAAGCGTGCATCACGTAAAGCATTGAAAACAGCACGGAGATGATCGAGATGAACTTCGAGAGATGCGCTATAGATCAAGATGTCATCGAAATATACTACCACAAATCTTCCAATGAAAGCACGTAAAACCTCATTCATTAATCTCATGAAAGTGCTAGGTGCATTCGTGAGACCAAAAGGCATGACTAACCACTCATACAAACTAAACTTTGTTTTAAACGCTGTTTTCCATTCATCACCTAGCTTCATGCGAATTTGATGGTATCCACTACGCAAATCAATTTTAGAGAAAATCATCGAGCCACTAAGTTCATCAAGCATATCATCTAACCTAGGAATAGGATGACGATATCTAATGGTAATGTTATTAATTGCTCGACAATCTACACACATGCGCCATGATCTATCTTTCTTTGGGACCAAAAGGACAGGAACGGAGCAAGGACTAAGTGACTCACGCACATAACATTTGTCGAGTAATTCCTGTACTTGCCGCTGAATCTCCTTAGTCTCCTCCGGATTGGTCCTGTATGGTGCTCGGTTGGGCAAAGAAGCCCCAGGGATGAGGTCAATCTGATGCTCAATTCCTCTCAATGGTGGCAGCCCAGCTGGTACCTCTTGTGGAAACACATCAGCGTATTCCTGCAAAAGCTTAGTGATAGAAGGAGGCAAAGCACATGGTGTGTCGTGAAGTGAGAACAAAGCTTCTTTGCAAACAAACACATAGCAGATTGCAGTATCACTTTTCAATTCAAACAAATCAGATTTAGAAGAAAAAAATAAGCGCTCTTTAATTTTATTTCATTCTTCTTCATATGAGCAGATTTGGAATTGTCAGTCTTAGGCTGTACCGATTTCTTCACGACATCTGAATTTTCATTTTCAGCAGATTTCTTATTTTCTCTTTGCAAGCTCTAGCAATGTCATCCTTCAAAATAGCATCAGGGGACATCGGGTGCAAAACAAGTTTCTTCTCATGATGCATGAAAGAGTATTGATTTGATTTACCATGATGTAATGTATCTTTATCAAATTGCCAAGGTCGACCAAATAGCATAGAACAAGGTTGCATAGGTACCACATCACAATCAATGTAATCATGGTAGGAACCAATTGCAAATTCGACACAAACCAGACGTGTTACCTTAAACTTACCACTGTCGTTGAACCATTGGATGTAGTAGGGATGTGGATGTGGAAGTATTGTCATCCCAAGCTTTTCTACCATGGTAGCACTTGCTAAATTGTTGCAGCTTCCTCCATCAATAATAATACGACACGATCGTTCCAAAACTACACACTTAGTTTGGAATAGATTGTGTCGCTGGTTCTGTTCAGCTTTGATCATTTGGGCACTCAAGACACGCCTCACAACAACACTCTCATAGTGGGCAGCATGATCAGCCCCAATGTGCTCTTCATCATCATTCTTCTTTCCTGCTTCTTGTGCAGCAAGCATGGCATATGTTTCATTATCTAAATCACTAGCGGATGAGTACTCACCATTCTCGTACAACCAGCACACGCTTGCTTGGGCAGTCCCTTCGTAGGTGCCCAAAACCCTTGCACTGGAGGCATTGAATGTCTTTTGTTCTCCCGGTAGAAGCAATGGAAGAAGAAGTGTTGGCTGCAATTTGGGTGGATCCTTTTGTTGTCTCGATTGCACGCGAAGGTGCTGATTTTGATGTAGTCCTGGGCAACCCATTGGAAGCATCGTCTGGAGAATCATGCTTAGTACCAGCAGCACTTGAGTGGAACTGCCATGAGATAGTTCGACCTGCAGAAATGTTAGTTCTTGTACGTCATCCATGCACTTCTCTTTCAGCCTTACAAGCAAGATGGAATAATCGAGTGAGGTTAGTGTATTCCTTATAAGCCAATATGTCCTGAATTTCTCTTGTTAAACCACCCATAAACCTAGCCATTGCAGCCTCTTCATTTTCAACTAGGCCACAACGCATCATGCCTATTTGAACTTCTTGATAGTATTCCTCAACAGATTTGTTGCCTTGCCTAAGTTGTTGTAATTTATGCAACAGGTCACGAGCATGATAGGAAGGAACAAAACGATGACGCATGATTCGTTTCAAAGCATTCCAAGTTTGTGGTACGGTAGCTGGATTTTTAGTTTGATATTCATGCCACCAAACAGAAGCAAAGTCAGTGAATTCACTAGTGGCAGCTCTAACCTTTTTATCATCAGGGAAATCATGGCATGCAAATTTTTGATCTACTGATAATTCCCAAGACAGATATGCATCCGGATCATATTTACCATCAAAAGATGGTATGGAGAATTTAATGCTGCGTAGGGAATCGTCATTGTCACGTACCTCGCGTCGTTGAGCTCGACCACCCATACCACGATTGTCGCGACGTGGCTGCTGTCGATACCTGAAAGGTCCATCATCAAGTTCGGTATCAGCCGAATACTCCGCCTCGTCATATCTTGCAGCACTGCCAACGGAGTCATGGCTGTCATCAACACGTCTTTGCCTCTCTTCGCGTCCAACCTGTTCCATCCTTTCCAATCGCTCAATGATTGCTGCAAGAGAAGTGTTAATAGCCCCAGCAGTGCTTTCTAATATGGTCAGTTTAGTGTTGGTGCAAATCTGCGTTGACTCTAATTGACCAATGCGTTCATTGGTGACTTGAATATCCTCATTGAGAGCATCTGTGTGTAGCTTTACTTGGCGTTCGAAATGCTGAATGATGCCCCTCGTACGTGGTGAATGTGGAGATGTCTTATTCGCATCAGCTGACATGGTTAGTAAAGAAAGGAAATACAACAGCAAGCAGATTAATCCTAACAGTTGCTAAGAGGTGGTAGGACAGCACAATTCCTCACTAGCAAGAAATCAAGATCTTACAAGTTCTTACCATGCGATGCAGGAGGCGCCGGCAATCAGCAAGAACAAAAACAAACGGTGGCTGCCAGCACAACCTTATGGTGTCGTAGACAATTTTGTGGAGCTGTAGGTGGCTGCTAGACGCAATTTGTGCAAAGGAACAGCTAGTACCACATTAGTCACAACAAGTTGAATAAACGTTCCACGATGGTATTGTGCTGGTCCTAGCTCAAACCTTACTAGAGACGTCAGCCGTAACTCCACGTGACGTTGGATTACTATGGTACGGAAGTTCGAACAGCCTGATCCGTTGTGTTTCAACAACGTTGAGAACAGCAAGTTGAACTTCGAAACATGAAACAAATGTTACACAAATTGTCTTTCTTTTTTTGTACTTAGAAACTTTTTTTTGTGATTGTAATCAGTGCGGCTTTTCTTTTTGCACATGCCTTTTTCTTGCTGATCCGTGCAGCTTTTGTTTTGCACTTGCCTTTTTTCTCAACTTTGGGTAGATAATGGAAATGGACTGAGAACAAAGTGGCACGAACTCAAAACTCTAGCGGTGAAAAACTTAGGACCAGCAACTTGACACAAAAAGGCAACCGTGAATTCAACAAGTCGAGAGCTAAGTAGCCAAGCAAAAGGCTCAAAGTGTTTTTAGGATTTTTTAGCGAACTTTTGTAGGCAAAAGTGAACTGTAGGTAAATAAAGAACAAGGAGAAGGAAATCTCTCACCGAGCAACCTGAAATCTGATACCACTTGATGAACCCAACGGGTTCCGGGGACGCCCTATCTTTCGATGAGAGATGTTGGTAAAGAACGAATTTGGTGGAGGCCGATGTTGGCTGCCCGACTACCACAACCAGAATGGTGTGGCGCCTTGAGCGACAGTTACACCGTCTCCTGGTAACTATGATTTGGGTGGAGGTCGACGTTGTGCTACCCGACTACAACAACCACAAGGATACTGCGCCTTAGCGATAGTTACACCGGCTCCTGTTGTTGCTGTACTTGCCGTGCCAAGAACAGCCTTGAACCTGCAAGCAATCGAAGAAAAAGCAAGAACAAGATAACAAGCAAACACTCACGGGTGTGAAAAAGTTGGGGTTCTGATTCAAGTAATCGGAAGGTCTCATCGACACGTGCGTTACAAGGAAGTAGCAATGGCTAAACTTACAGAAAACAAAAACCCGCCCTGTCAAGGAGCTCTTGGACTACTTAAATAGGGGAGGGAAGAGGGAAATTCGTCCAGCAACAAAGGTAGGACGTGATCTCCCTTATTCCCTTCCTTTTTCTGTGATAGACTACCATTTAATAGGGAAAGAAAGAGGGAAACCCATCCAGCAGCAAGGCAGGATATGATTTACTCTATTTCTTTCTTTATTATAGCACATCTATCTTTAAATGGGGGAAGAAAGAGGGAGTTTCGTCCAGCAGCAAAGTTGGACGAGATTTCCCTTATTCCTTTCCTTATTTGTCTAAATCTCTCTTTATTACATGGCCCCAGCCTCAAGATTTCCCCTCGGGTGGAGCAGCCTTTATTGCATTAATCCCTCCATCCCTCCTAGCTGGATCAATTCCCAAACACCTAACAATAATAGGTCCCCATTTGAAGGATAATTACTTTGAACAGCCAGGAATGAATTCACCTGATAATTAAGTTGACGTGCACGAGCGCGTGTCATTGGACCTTGATTAGCTGAGAGTGGTGAATGGGCTGGTGTTGTGGTTGTATCAACGGTAGCGATGTCTGCATCATTGTTGCTCAGAACCGAAGTCCTGAGCTTGAGGGTGAGTTACACCTAGGGTATGAGTTGCTGGAGAGCGAACCCAGGGTGCAAATGGCTAGAGTGCGAACCCTTGCTAACGTTGCCTACCTGAGCCTTTTATAGTCGAAGGCTCGTGTGGCTTACAAGGGGGCCCTGGACCCGACAGGTGGTCCCGGTGAGATTGACTGCCGACTACCGTATCCGCAGTTATGTCGGTAGTTGTCTCTGGAGAAGGCTTCTGAGTCTTTGTCTTGCCGCCCTGCCCATACCGCCTGCTAGTCGTTGTGGTTGATGACGGTGGGAGAGATAGGGGATGTCTTGTCGCTGTGTTTATTGGCTGGCAGGTTCTGACACCGCGCGCCAGTCTGTGATGCGACTGGGCGCAACGGCACCTGATAGAGGCGTGCTCCGCGTCTCCGCGTCTTGGGAAGGCGCGGGCCTTGAATACCTTATACGGGCAAGGTATGGGGCGTCTTTACGCCCGCTGCCTACCGCTCGGGGGCAGGCAGCGCTCTTCTGCTGGACACGTGGCGGGCCCGGAGCTCTTCTGAGAGGAGAGGGGGGGTCCGGCCCCGCAGGACACGTGGAGCCTTCGGACCTCTCCCCGCGGAGGGGGAGGTCTGGCTTTTGTTGGCCACGTGGCGGCCCCGGAGCTCTCCTCTGAGGAGAGGGAGGTCCGGCCCCGCTGGACATGTGGCGCCTTCGGACCTCTCCACCGCGGAGGGGGAGGCCCGGCTTCTGCAGGCCACGTGGTGAGCCCGGAGCTCTCCTCTGAGGAGAGGGAGGTCCGGCCCCACCGGACGCGTGGCGCCTTCGGAGCTCTCCCTGCGGAGAAGGGCGAGATCCTTAGGCATTTTCCCCTGTGCGCGGGGGTACCCCATATCACGGGTACCGACACTGACCCCCGATTTGGAGCTCGCTGCCGTGGTACTTCCACTGAAAATGTGGAGGCATTACCTACTCGGTAACCTTGTACATTTATATACCGACCACAAAAGCCTCAAGTACATATTCACTCAGAAGGAGCTGAACATGAGGAAACGAAGATGGTTAGAACTGATAAAGGATTACGAAATAGAGATCCATTATCATCCGGGCAAGGCAAACGTAGTGGCAGATGCGTTGAACCGCAAGTCACACGTCAATAATCTGACCATCACACCATTGGAAGAGAGCAAACCACCACTACATGTGATTCCACATGGAGCTCTCTACAACCTAGCTTTGATCCCCACCATCCGTGAAGAGATAGCGGCAGCCCAGAAGAATGACAAGGGCATGTCACATTTGCGGAGACGTGTAGACAGTGGAGAGTTGAAATGTTTCCGGAAGGACGGAGACGGCGTCCTATGGTTCAAGGACCGGATCGTCGTACCCAGTAACCCGGAATTACGGAAGATCTTCGATGAGGCTCACTTGTCAAAGTTTTCTATTCACCCCGGCAGCAACAAAATGTATCAAGAACTCAGAAGCAAGTTTTGGTGAACACGGATGAAGCGAGAGACTGCAAAATACGTGTCCGAGTGTGATACATGTCGAAGGGTGAAGGCAAAATACGTGTCCGAGTGTGATCCATATGCGGAAACCGGGACTGCTGCAATCACTGGGCATTCCTGCCTGGAAGTGGGAGGACGTGAGCATGGATTTCATCGTCGGTTTACCCACCACCTTGCAGAAACATGATTCTGTGTGGGTGATCGTCGATCGGCTCACCAAAGTTACCCATTTCATCCCGGTCAACACCAACTACAACGCCAAGAAGTACGCTGAACTGTACATCTCACGGATCCTATGCTTGTACGGCGTACCCCGTACCATCATATCGGATCAGGGCACTTTATTTGTGTCCCGTTTTTGGGAGCAGCTGCACGCTGCCTTGGGGACGAAGCTGATCCGTAGTTCAGCATACCACCCGCAGACGGATGGACAAACCGAGCGGGTAAATCAGATTTTAGAAGACATGCTACGAGTTTGCGCTATCAACCACGGTAAGAATTGGGATGATCACTTGCCGTTAGTCATTTTGGGTATAGCTAGGAAGAGGGCAGTTTGAAACCATATTCAAATTCAAACTGTTTTTATCCCATAAATTTAAAAGTGGGAGGCATATTCTTATTCAGCATATTTTTGTGAGCTCACACACCAATTTTCACTCCATTTGGAGTTGATCTTGACATGAGCTAAGTGGGACAAATTCAAACTTTATTTGAATTCAAAAGTGAAACTTGTGCTGAAATTCATTCAAACCAAACCCAATTTGAATTCTACTCAATTCAAATGGCTCATGGGTGAATAATTTGAATCACCCTGGGTATATTGGGGCTCACTGTTTACAACAGTGATTAGGAGTGAATTTCAGAGATTAAAATCCCGGGTGAGACCCACATGTCAGCCACTGAAGCAAAAGAAACCGACTGAGGACTCAGCTCGGTTAACCGCGCGCGCTGCAGCTGCCGCCACGGCGAAGAAACGGCGAAGCCACCAGCTGCTTGCCGATCTCAGCCGCGGAACCGACTCCCTGGGTCTTTATCTACCCACCCGAGCGGTCACCGGCGCCTTCCATCGCTGCCTCGTTGCACTTCCACCCAAAATGCCGAAACACCTCGCCGCCCGAGTGAAACTTCGGTTCCTCATCGCCCGTCCGATCCAGTGACCCTCTCGGCGATCTGAGACCAGCACCGGGTGCGCCAAGCCATCTTCGACACCTTCGCATCGGTTCTAGACCCTGCGCGGTCTTCCCCGAGCTCCACCGCGGTGATCTTTGCCCTGCCGGTTCAGCTCGAGCCGCCGCTGCGGGAACCGCCTTTCCGGCCACCACAGCCCACCGTTCACGGAGCTGTAAACTGCAAAGAGGTTCGCCTTCAACCCCTCTTTCTTTTCCGTAAGCTCCGGCGGCGTGACAAGCGCTGCTCAAGCCGGAATTTCATATTTTCGCGACGGTGTGCAAAAGTGAGGTTTGCACCGATCCGAGAAATTCATAAGCCACACTGCATCATTCGTCCT
Source organism: Neostapfia colusana (assembly GCA_030760725.1). Taxonomy (NCBI): domain Eukaryota; kingdom Viridiplantae; phylum Streptophyta; class Magnoliopsida; order Poales; family Poaceae; genus Neostapfia; species Neostapfia colusana. The sequence goes on along the minus strand of JASWHV010000014.1, from coordinate 16,344,857 downwards.
CTCACGGAGAGGATCACTTCTAGTAGCCCGTGCGGGTCCATAGGAGCAGGAACCATGAAGAACCGTGGAGAGAAACCGCTGTTCTTCGAGTTTTAGTAGAAATCCCGATTTCCGGCCTAGGTCGCACGGTGACAGCCCAACACAGCCCTTCCCGAGCTCCGTGGGGATCACGTCGACCTTTTGATGAACCCAACGGGTACGGGGGACGCCCTATCTTTCGATGAGATATGTTGGTAATGAACGAATTTGGTGGAGGCCGATGTTGGCTGCCCGACTACCACAACCAGAATGGTGTGGCGCCTTGAGCGACAGTTACACCGTCTCCTGGTAACTACGATTTGGGTGGAGGTCGACGTTGTGCTACCCGACTACAACAACCACAAGGATGCTGCGCCTTAGCGATAGTTACACCGGCTCCTGTTGTTGCTGTACTTGCCGTGCCAAGAACAGCCTTGAACCTGCAAGCAATCGAAGAACAAGCAAGAACAAGATAACAAGCAAACACTCACGGGTGTGAAAAAGTTGGGGTTCTGATTCAAGTAATCGGAAGGTCTCGTCGACACTTGCGTTACAAGGAAGTAGCAATGGCTAAACTTACAGAAAATAAAACCCGCCCTGTAAAGGAGCTCTTGGACTACTTAAATAGGGGAGGGAAGAGGGAAATTCGTCCAGCAACAAAGGTAGGACGTGATCTCCCTTATTCCCTTCCCTTTTCTGTGATAGACTACCATTTAATAGGGAAAGAAAGAGGGAAACCCATCCAGCAGCAAGGCAGGATATGATTTCCTCTATTTCTTTCCTTATTATAGCACATCTATCTTTAAATGGGGAAGAAAGAGGGAATTTCGTCCAGCAGCAAAGTTGGACGAGATTTCCCTTATTCCTTCCCTTATTTGTCTAAATCTCTCTTTATTACATGGCCCCAGCCTCAAGATTTCCCCTCGGGTGGAGCAGCCTTTATTGCATTAATCCCTCCATCACTCCTAGCTGGATCAATTACCAAGCACCTAATAATAACAAGGTCATCACAAGGCTTTAATAGGTCCCCATTTGAAGGATAATTACTTTGAACAGCCAGGAATGAATTCACCTGATAATTAAGTTGACGTGCACGAGCGCGTGTCATTGGACCTTGATTAGCCTAGAGTGGTGAATGGGCTGGTGTTGTGGTTGTATCAACGGTAGCGATGTCCGCATCATCCTCCCCTTCTTGCAATTGAGTCGTCCTCGACTCAAATGTGTCTTCCTCGCCCATATATGGTTTCAAATCTGCAATATTAAAAGAGGAAGTAACCCCAAAATGTGCAGGCAACTCAATTTCATATGCATTATCATTAATTTTTTGAAGCACTTTGAAGGGTCCAGCAGCTCTAGGTAGTAATTTAGATTTTCTCAAATCAGGAAATCTATGCTTTCTCAAATGCACCCAAACCAAATCACCAGGTTCAAAAGTAACATGCTTCCTACCCTTGCTACCGACTTGTTGATACTTAGCGTTCATGCTCTCAATGTTTGATTTAGTTTGCTCATGCATTTTAAGAATTAATTCAGCACGGCGAGAAGCATCAAAATTCAATTTCTCTGAAGGTGGCAGAGCCAAAAGATCAATTGGAGCACGAGGAATAAAACCACATACAATCTGAAAAGGGCACAATTTAGTAGTAGAATGCAGCGAACGATTGTAAGCAAATTCAATATGAGGCTCCGTGCTAGGCCGGGTGTAAGAGCTGTCGAAGTTAGCAGTGAACTACCGGCAGAGCTCTCCCCAGGAGGTTATGGAACCCTGGGGAAGATTCATGAGCCAAGACCGGGCTGGGCCGGTCAAGGCGACGGGGATGTAGTTGGCCTTGACGGCCTCGTCCCCTCCTGCAGCAAGGATGGCGGTGGAGTAGATCTGGAGGAAGTCCGCCGGGTTGACGCTGTCATCGTACTTCTCGGGCAGGTGCGGCCGGAACTTGCGCGACCACTTCGCGAAGCGAAGGTGTCCAGGGCCGCACATCCTGCTTCTGTTGCTGCATGTGTTGGTGCCGCGAACGCTTGGTTCGGTGCTGGCACTGTGTACCCCGGTATGGGCAGGGCTGTACCATAGACCGGGGCACCATTTGCAGGGCATATGGCTGGGGCATATGCTGCGTGGCATATGCCTGGGGCAGGGATCGCGTGGCGAATGTCTGCGCCTCAGGCTGGGTCGAGGCAGTCGACATGCTGTCGCCGGCCTCCAGGTTGCGACGCCTTTCTCGTCGTCGCTCAATGAGCACTCGAGCATCTTTGTCCAAGTGACATCGTTCCAGCTCCGACCTCAGGTCCGCCGATGGGAGCCTGGTGGAGCGGGAATCTGCCGTCTGCCCGTCAACCGTTGGCGTGCGTGTCAGCGACACAGCCGGTTGACTGGGGCGTCGTCCTCGCCGAAGTCGAGGGTTGGCGGCGACGATGACGAGACGGTCTACGTCGCGAATCCACTGCTGGGTCGCTGACCGAGGCGCGTCCCCAGCAGGTGGATTGCGCAGTAGCACTCTTGCTGCAGCTAGTGCGCCCTCGTGGGAGACGCTCAGCGCTGTAGAGGATCTCACGCTTGCTGGAGCCTGCGCTGCCGGAGCCGGCGCTGCTAGAGCCGGCGCTGCCGGAGTCGGCTGCTGGCTTCCAGCTTGTGCCGACACACTTCGTCCTGAGTGTGTCGAGACGTAGTCCTCGCTGGTCACCGTTCATCGTGAACATGGGCGGGGAGAGCTTGCTGCTGAAGGAAGCTTCGTCATCTTTGTCAGCAGAAGCTCGTCGCGCTAGGGAATGCACCTACCTAGCACGCCAAATGTCGAAGTGTGTAGCCGACACTTCCCCAGGCCTGCTCTGGGCAGCCCGCGGAGGTTCTTTTTCGGTGGGGCTAGTCACTCACAGAGAGCTTCAGCGTTAGGGACGATTGAGCGAGAAGCTTGACACGGGGATTTTTACGTGGTTCAGGCCGCCGGAGCGTAAAACCCTACGTCCACGGTGAGCAGAGTTGCTCGTTGTATTGCTTGCTGCTCAGAACCGGAGTCCTGAGCTTGAGGGTGTAGGATGTCGAATGGCTCAAGTGCCAACGACTAGGGTGCGAGAGTGTGAAAGATGCGAACCCTTGCTAATGTTGCCTACCCAAGCCTTTTATAGTTCAAGGCTCGAGCGGCTTATAAGGTGGGCCCGGGACCCGACAGGTGGTCCCGGGGAGATTGCCTGCCATCTACCGTATCTGCAGTTACGCCGGTAGTTGTCTCTGGCGAGGGCTTCCGAGTCTTCATTCTGCCGCCCTGCCCATGCCGCAAGCTAGTCGTAGTGGTTGATGACGGCAGGGGCGGCAGGGGATGTCTTGTCGCTGTCGGTACCTGAGATATGGGGTACCCCCGCGCACAGGGGAAAATGCCTAAGGAACTCGCCCTTCTCCGCAGGGAGAGCTCCGAAGGCGCTACGCGTCCGGCGGGGCCGGACCTCCCTCTCCTCAGAGGAGAGCTCCGGGCCCGCCACGTGGCATACAGAAGCCGGACCTTCCCCTCCGCGGGAGAGAGGTCCGAAGGCGCCATGCGTCCAGCGGGGCCGGACCTCCCTCTCCTCAGAGGAGAGCTCCGGGCCCGCCACGTGGCCAACAGAAGCCGAGCCTCCCCCTCCGCGGGGAGAGGTCTGGAGGCTCCACGTGCCCCGCAGGCCGGACCCTCCTCTCCTCTGAGAAGGGCTCCGGGCCTGCCACGTGGCCAGAAGAACGGTGCTGCCTGCCCCCGAGAGATAGGGAGCGGGCGTAAAGACGCCCCATACCTTGCCCGTACAAGGTATTCAAGGCCCGCGTCTTCCCAAGACGCGGAAACGCGGAGCACGCCTCTGTCAGGTGCCGTTGTGCCCAGTCGCATCACAGACTGGCGCGTGGTGTCAGAACCTGCCAGCCAATAAACACCGCGACAAGACATCCCATGCCGCCTGCGCCGTCTTCAACCACTACGACTAGCATGCGGCATGGGCAGGGCGGCAAGATGAAGACTCAGAAGCCTTCGACCAGAGACAACTACCGGCATAACTGCAGATACGGTAGATAATAGACAATCTTCCCGGGACCACCTGTTGGGTCCCGGCTCCCCTTGTAAGACGCCCAAGTCTTGGACTATAAAAGGCTCGGGTAGGCGACGATAGCAGGGGTTCACACTCTGCAACTCATACGCTAGCCATACACTCTCAAGCTGTAACTCACCCCCAAGATCAGGACTCCGGCCCTGAGCAGCAAGCAATACAGTGAGCTCCATAGCTCACCGTGGACGTAGGGTTTTACGCTCCGGCGGCCTGAACCACGTAAAACTTACCGCGTCAAGCTCTTACTAACTCGTCCATCCGCGCAAGCTCTCCGCAAGGGACTAGCCCCACCGAAAAAAGAACCTCCGCGGGCTGCCCAGTGCAGGCCCGGGGGAAGTGTCGACCGAACACTTCGACATTTGGCGTGCCAGGAAGGGGACTTTTCCCCTTGCGCGACGAGTTTCTGACGATGAAGATGACCAAGCTTCCCTCAGCGGCAAACTCTCCCCTCCGCGTTCACGGCGAACCGTGACCAGTGGGGAGTACATGTCGACACACTCAGGACGGAGTGTGTCGGCACAAGCTGATAGCCAGCAGCCGACTCCGGCAACGCCGACTCCGGCGATGCAGGCTCCGACCAGTGTGAGGTCTTCTGCAGCGCTGAGCGTATACCATGGGGGTGCGCTAGCTGCAGCAAGAGCACTGCTGCACAACCCACCTGCTGGGGATGCGCCCCATTCTGCGACCCAACAGTGGGTCCGCGAGGTGGACCGTCTCGTCATCGCCGCCGCGAACCCTCGGTTTCGGCGAGGGCGACGCCCTGGACAACTGGCTGTGTCGCTGACGCGCACGCCCACAGTTGACGGGCAAACAGCGGATTCCAGCTCCTCCAGGCTCCCGTCAACGGACCTGAGAAGGGAGCTGGAACGGTGCCACTTGGGCCAGGATGCCCGGGTGTACCTCGAGCGACGTCGAGAAAGGCGTCACAACCATGAGGCTGGCGACAGCATGTCGTCGGCCTCGACACAACCTGGAGGGCAGGTCTTCGCCACGCGAGCCCTGCCTCAGGCATATGCCGCGCAGCATATGCCACAACCATATGCGCCGCAAGCAGCGCCCCCGGTCTATGGTGCAGCCTTGCCCATGCCGGGATACGCGGTGCCAAGTGCGAACCAAGCGTTCGCAGTGCCAATACCTGCGGCAGCAGGAGCGGGATGTGCAGCTCTTGCACCCCACCTTCGCTTCGCGAGGTGGCCACGCAAGTTTCGCCCGCACCTGCCTGAGAAGTACGACGGTAGCGTCAACCCGGCGGAGTTCCTCCAGATCTACTCCACCGCCGTACTTGCCGCGGGAGGGGACGAGGCTGTCATGGCCAATTACTTCCCCGTCGCCTTGACCGGCCCAGCTCGGTCTTGGCTCATGAACCTACCTCAGGGGTCCATAACTTCCTGGGGGGAGCTCTGCCGGCAGTTCGTGGCCAACTTCAGCAGCTCCTACACCTGTCCCGGCACGGAACTTGACCTCCACGCCGTCAAGCAACAACCTGGGGAGTCACTGCGCTCTTTCATCCAGCGGTTCTCCCAGGTACGCAACACCATCCCGCATATTCAAAGTGCTTCTGTGGTGGTGGCGTTCCGACAGGGTGTCCGGGACGAGAAAATGCTTGAGAAGCTCGCGACCAGAGAGGTCCGCGACGTCTCTGAGCTCTTCAGCCTGGTGGACAAATGCGCCAGAGCAGCTGAAGGGCGGAACTGGCACGCTCTGCCGACCTCCGAGCCAGGTGGACAACCCGGGTCCGGCGCTGCTGCCTATGGGGGTGGCAAGAAGGCCAAGAACCGGGGGAGTGGCAAGATGAAGTCATCGTTCACGGCTCCCGTCGCCGCAGCAGCGACGGCTAGTGGAGCTCGGGGGCCATGCCCCGACAAAAGGCAGCGGCAGTCACCGGCCCCAGATAGTGACCAGGGCGGGCTATGCCCCGTGCATGGCGCCGGCAACCATACTGCTGCTGAGTGCTGGGATATCCAGAGGCTCGCAGAGCGCTTCCGCAAAGGAAGACAGCAGAGAGCTGAAGCACCGCCCTACCCTCAGAGGGATGGCAAACAGAAGGTCGATGCCCCAGTCACCGCCGCCCATCAGGTGGGGTTCCAGGAGCCTCAGCGTGTCATAAAGACAGTGCATAACGGTGAGGACTCCAGCTCTGACGGTGACGGACCAGGGCGGTAGCCAACTGCGGCACGCCTCCGTGCTTCGGACGTACCTCCCGGGAGCCGCCCAAGATCTGTCAACCCCTTGAAGGCCTTGCCAGAAGGGGAAGACGCCTTGGGTCATCCAAGACGAGCCCGGGTCCACCTACCCCTTGAAGGCCTTAGCCAGAAGGGGAGAACTCCCCGGGGGCCCCCAGGAGAAGCCGTGCAGGACCTGAACCAGCGCGAAGATGACAACCTCGTCGACGAGACTCGGCTGCAGGTAACACCCCACAACGCGCGGTCTCGGCTGATGCTCTAAGCACTACAGCCAAAGAACCGAACGCATCGGGAACCTGCAGGAGGGCAACCTGGTGTCGCGGCACGCTCTATTCCAAAAAGGACACATAAGCTCTCCCCCAGCAGGGAAGGTCCCTTCCGAATCATGAAAGCTACCGCCCCAGGTACACATACCTTTCAACCGAGTGTGGGATCCGTTCCCAAAAATCCTTGCCATGAAGCAACACTGTAAGTCCTACTTCCCGAGCATCAGTAGAACAGGGTTATTCTCTTCTGTAATGAATCTCATAGGATTTAGGAACAGAGCTTGGGGCAGCTAAGTCTCAAGGGACGGTACAGGACTACGTCCAGTTTAGCCTGGTTCCGACCCTAAGCGCGTAGAGTCTTGCTTCCCTTGTAGACGAGGCGGAATATTGCCTCCATGTACAGCCAGAATTCCATCTATGGGCACGAATACAGTGACCTGTTCTACTTAGCTCTCCCTCATGCGCTCATTTAAATTATGCATTAATTTTTATGATCGCACTACCTATGTATGTTTACCGTACATCTAGTTCCCCCTCTCCTGCGCTCATCCATAGTCGGCATTCGCTGTCCTACCGAAGGCGGCTGAGCTTGAGGCACCTGCCGAAGGCCGAGTGAGTCTCTCGGGCCTCCCCCAGTCAGGTGTTGCGGTGCCAGTTGGTCACCTCCAGGAAAGGCCTGCGTTGTGCATGGGGGGTCCAGGGTGCGTATCCAGCTTAGCAGGCCATGAGCCCAAAGCATGCACATCCTGCCCCCCGGAGGTACAGGGGAGTACAACCGCTTTGCCTGGTCATGAACCCAAAGCACGTGCACTCTGCTTCCCCAGCGCATGGCCCGGTACTAGGGATCGGACGACCGTACCCGGACCTCGGAGGGAGCCGGAGCTCCGGCGCCTCGAGCACAGAATTGCCCAAGCCCTGTATAATGGATCAGGATCATAAGATGAATAAGACTAGGAGACGGGAGGGGAGGACCCTCCGAGGAGAATTACGTTTCCTCTGCCTGTGTGCAGGACCTCTAGGTTACGGCAACAGGGACTGCATGAAGCGGGGGAAAAGGAGCTATCAACTACTCCGGCCTAGGACTGGAAGGACCGGTCCTGCCCCTTCAGCAGGGGCGGGGCCCGAGGGCCCCACGTGTCCAGCGGGCCCGGAGCTCTCGCCTCCCCTGAGGAGGGCTCCGGGCTCGCCACGTGGCAGGCGGAAACCGGACCTCCCCTCCCCCCCCCCCCCCCGGTGGGAGGGCTCCGAAAGCCCTGCGTGTCCAGAATGGCCGGAGCTCCCGCCTCTTAAGGAGGGGCTCCGGACCCACCACGTGGCAGGCAGATTTGGAGCTCCCCATGGGGCGAGATCCGGAGACCCCCGGCGGCCCCTAACACGGTTAGGACCCGGGGAAGGTGTCTATGCAGAGCTCCGAGATTGGAGATGGCCTCTGAGTACCTGTAACATCCCAAATTTTGATTCAAAACCCTAAACCATGTTCAGAGCGGAATTTAAAAATTTTTGGACGTGTTGCATGTTTTGCAAAAATTCAAATTCAAACTGGAATTCAAATAATACTCAAAACAGAAAAGAAAAGGAAAAAGAAAAAGAGAAACGGGAAAAAAACCGGCCAGTGGGCCGAAACCCTTCAGCCGGCCCAGCAAACCCCCGCGCCAGCCCGCCCCGCGCGCGCCGCGCTGCCCCTCGCTGACGGGTGGGACCCACATGTCATCCCTAACCCCGCGACCCCGGACTCTCTCCCGCGCGCGCGATCTTAACCGATCGGAAAACCCGTCCCGCAGCCCGAATTCCGGTCCCAGAGGACTCCAACTCGATCACAACAGACCCACCGCCCTTCCCCGACTATAAAAACCCCTGCTCCGATCAGTTTTTCCCACGCGATCGCCGATTTTTACTCCGGTGAGCACCGAGACTTCGCCGGTGAATTCTGGCCGATCTAAGCTCGGAAACTCTGATCTAACTCGCTGGTCTTGATCCACCGCCTCCGGGGAACTTTGCAGGTGCAGAAAACTCGGAGAGTTACGGTGTAAACACAGCGCCGACGAGCTTCGCCGTGGTTTTGCCTCGGACCTCGCCGCCGATCACTTTCCAGGACCCCCGAGCTCGAGAAAACCCCCGAGGTGAGATCCCTGACCTCCCCTCTACCGATCTATGCCATAAGATCACAGTTTTAGGCAGAATTCTCGAGGATCCGAAACTTTCCGGCGAGATCGCCGCTTCCCGCCACCGTGCGCCGCCGGCAGCGCCGCCCGCGCTCGATCAGAGCGACGTGGCTGCTTGTGCGCCGTTTATTTTAAATCGCACGGTAGACTTTAAATCCCCGCGTACCGGTTCGATGTTATAATCTCAGCCGTCGGTTTAAAATCGGACGGTCCACGTCAGCCCTGCGTTATAAAGACTGGAATTCTTACGTGCTACCCCCTGGGGTTCTCTGGAATTGAGAGCTAGCCCCGGAAACTTCAGATCTAGCCCCTGAAACTTCAGAAAATCATGTAAATTCATTTAAAAATCAGTTTTAGCCCCTGGACTTAATAGAAATTAAGAAAAACACCTCGGTTAAGTGTAGCTAGACCCCTGGAAATTGTGAAAATAATATTATAGACCCTGTGATGGGTGAGTTTACTTTTTAACCCTGTTTAGTATTTAAATTAGAAAATTGAATATGTAACTAGTGTTTAAAAATTAAAAGTGGGACAAACATAATTGTCAAAATTAATTAAAAAAATTTCTCAGTACTTAGAAAACTTTGGAGTGAGATAAAAATATATTTTTGGGCTGATATGAATCTGTTTCATTAATCACATTATTTAGATTAGGGACACATTTTAAAGTAAAGAATAGTTATAGAAAAATAGGGAAAAATAATTATGAAATAGTATACAACATAAGCCATGGTCAAAATATGATTTTAAATTATTTAGGACCAGAACCTAATCTGTTTAGGTGATGTGTATTACTAATTTAATAATGAAATACACAATTATGCAGAGGAATATAAATCTGAACATATAGAAACTAGTAAATGATAAATGGAGTTTCTAAAATACAAAGAATACAGTTTAGGGTTGATAGAAGTTGTGAAGGCACATTGTAGGCAAGTATAAATGTGGACACAAAAGTAGGAATCATATATACATGGTTAAAAGTGCATGCAAGCCACAACTTAACACCTATAAAGTAACCACAACACATATAAGGGTGAATGAATTTCATAAATGTGAAATGTGTGGTTTGTATGAAGTAGAAGTGTGAACTATGTCTTATGATTGTTGTTTTTCTTTTGCTATGTGTGATGGTATGAAGTAGAACCTGTTCAAGAGCAAGTTATTCCTTTCCAAGATCAGGACTACCCATTTTAAGAGCAGCAAGAAGGAGGCAAGTGTCCTTGACCACTTTGATCCTATGCTAGGATATGTAGATAGAATTATTTGCATTGTCAAATGAAATATGAAACCCATGCTAGGAAAGTTTCCTTAGATTTGCATTACCTTGTTTCCTTGTAGCTTGGGTTGGGATTTATTTTACCATGTCATTTATTTACATGCATGTGCTTAGCCATGCTTAGAATGGGATATTTGGGACATGAGATCATCAGTTTATATTACCATACTCTTGAATGAGACATTGTGAGATTATGTAGAGGTAGGGATCAAGGCAAGTTGGATGTTTTGGTTGTGTGCTGGGTGCACGAGACTTGAGTTTGTGTTTAGTACTTGCCTGGATCCTAAGGACCGGTTCATGGAGCATGTAACCCGGCTTTACAGTGCCAACCACATGCTGAGATGGGGCAGCTTAGCCAATTAATTAGGTGTATCCCCGGTGTAGTATGGGTGTGTTGGATGGTGCGGGGAATAGGTGTCAGCTGGACTACCATATGAACCGCAAGGCTCAAGAGGGGGCCAGTGCAGCGGGGTTGGAGCCTCTTGTATGCTGTTAGGGGTGAAACCTCAGTGGGCCCACGCTCGTCGGGAATCCCTTTGTAAAGGCTTTGTAGTGATCTCTTGGCCGCACACCTAGGAAGTGTGAATGTGAAACGTAGCCACTGGCATAATGGAGGTTCTTTTAGTCCACTCGGCAACGGGGGATGAAATCACTACTTGTGGGTACAGTGGTACAAACTCTGCAGAGTCAAAACTGTCTTGACAGCCGTGCTCACGGTTAAGAGCGGCCTGGACTTATTCATGATTAGAGGAGTGAAGGTTTTTGGGAGTTGTGGATGTTAAGCGGGGAGCTTAACATTGGAAATGATGTTATGGTTATTTGGTTATGGTGATGGGACGGGAGATTAGGACCATTTCACCTGTGTAGTAATGTAGGTGCTTAATAAGCTAAGGTGATAGGTATTAATTGCGTAGTGCTTTAACCATGAGTTCAACCTCTCCTTGTTCTAGCCATGCATGATATAATTTTCCCACACTTGCTGAGTACCATTGGTACTCAACCTTGCATATTTGTTGGTTTATATTGCTGCTCAGGTCAAGATAATGAGGTGGTGTATAATGACCAAGATTTTGGACCCGAGGAAGGTTTTTAGGTTCATGAAGACCCCGGGCAACGCCTGTGATGGAGCCCTAAAGAATAATATTCCACTGCTAGTTTATTTACTTGTGATGAAGCATTTGTGTCCATTGAGACATTTGCGATGTAAGACTTATTTATATTCGACACCTGGCTTGTAATAAATGATGCTTCACTATTTGTCATCACATGTATGAGAAAATGATCCTGGCATACATGTGATATTCACTTGGTTGTTTCCTTCGGAAAAACCGGGTGTGACAGAGGTGGTATCAGAGCCAAGGTTGCCCGTAGGAACGTGGACCTAGGTAGAAATGGACGTATTTAAGGGCCCTATTTTTTTAAAAACTATTTTCCAAGGTGTGGGTTGAAGAGTGTTATTTAAGGAGTCATTTTCTTCATCTTATCCCAAATTTTCATTCAAAATGGGGATTTTTGTTTAAAAAGTTTATCTAACCTAATTTTAAATTCTTTTTGTTTTAGATGGTTCGCATGATTCGCACCGCTCGCAAGTCCACAGGAGGGAGAGTTCCCGTAGTTGCCCTTGCCGAAAGAGAGGAGAGTCGTCCAGTGATGTACCTTTCCTACGGATTGGCAGTAGGAGACTTGTTGCGCCGTCTTCGACGTATGCTCGAAGCCGCCGGCAATACGGGCAAGCTAATCATCCACTATAACTCCACCAGGACCATCCGTGAGAAGAGAGAAGAATGGAGTTCGGAGATGAGGATTCTACACGAGAATCAGCTGCTTAAGATTCACCACTCTCCAGCTTGTCGAGCAACACAAGTTGACGCGGAGAAAGATGTCACCTGGGAGGCCATCACCTGCCAGAGTCACATCTATCGTCGCCACTTGGACAAAACTGAGTACATGTATGTCCTCCAACGTGAGAGTGGTACCATGGAGTACAAGTACCCACCGGTGCAGCAAGGGACTTCCCATGAGCACATGGACTTGTGCTTGGAGGATGCTGCTATGCTCAGCACTCGACTGCAGGAGTGTCAACAAGAGCTTCAGGATGTCCGAGACACCCTGAAGGAAACGGAGGCGTTGCTGCGAGCTTGCTTAAAGGCGAGAGAAAGAGGAGATGGGAATGAACTGTGTGTCACCGTGAGTGATCCATGGACACCTGACTCCCCGGATCGCCGAGCAATCAGGCGTCGTCGCACTTCTCCACCAGCAGCCTCCCCACCCAAAGCAGAGTCAGAAGGTAGCCGAAATGAGGAGGAAGATCCCGAGGAGCCAGCTCAAGAGGACGAGTAGTGTAGAGTCTTTCCCCTAGCTAGCAAGAGGTCGAGTAGTCGAGTCGTTACGTAGTTAATGGTGTGATGATGCTTGGTGTGTGACGTGAGTTGTGGAAGCCATGAGCAATTGTCCACAGCCTCGTCTTCAGATTGCTTTGCTTTGGTGTGTGAACCCACAGGAAATAATAGTGCATTTATTTGGTGTGAGATATAAACCCTCGTAAAATTTTAACAAAGTCTCAACACCTCAAAGTACTAACAAATGAAAGTAGTAAGATGATACTAAATGGTATCAAATTAACATTTGTTGATTCTGCCAGATGGCCGGAAGAGGAAAAGGACGTGCTGCCAACCCCGCCAACAACAACGATGAGGCATGCAACCCTCATCTTTCTGGAGGCCAGGACCGGGGTGGTCGCCGTGAAGAAGTTGATCCTCTCCACCAAATGCTGGAGAATCAAAATCAGCTCATCCAGAACTTGACTCAAGTGGTGTTCAACTTGCATCAAGTTCCACCTCCACAAGCGGCACCACGCCAACCAAGGTTGAGTGAGTTTCTAGGAACTCAACCTCCAAAGTTTGCAAGTGCTGCTGAACCTCTGGAGGCAGATGATTGGCTGAAGACCATTGAAAGTAAGATGAGGATAATACAATGCCAAGGGTATGAGAGGGTGCTGTTTGCCTCTCATCAATTGCAGGGACCTGCGGCTGATTGGTGGACCACCTACGTGGCCGCCCATCATGACCCTGAGAACATCACTTGGGAAGAGTTCAAGCGTAGCTTCCGCAACCACTACATCCCGAGAGGTGAACTCAAAAACAAGAGGAAAGAGTTTCTGGGATTGCAGCAGGGAAACATGACGGTGAGGGAATACCTCACTAAATTTACTCAACTATCCCGTTATGCTCCACGAGACATAGAGACTGATGAGCAGAAACAAGATTGTTTCGTGGAAGGACTTACCGCAGAGATGCAGTGTGCAATGTCCTCCAATGAGTATGAAAGCTTTCAAAAGATGGTGGACAGAGCGTTTGTGGTGGAAAGAAAGCTAAAGGCCCTAGAAAATGAGAATAAGAGGAAGGCCGGGTGGTCACATCAAGCCTCAGGGAGCAACACTCGCCCACGTATGATGCAGCAACCTACGGGGCAGATGAGCCGTGCTGCGATACCCTATTCGGCACCAAGAGGGTACAACCCAAACTACAGGCCTCCCGCAGCATCTGCACAGCCGCCACGTCAGTTTGTGCAGCAGCCTCGCCCTGCATATCCACCTCGACCAGCGGTGCAAGGACCCCAAAACCCACCCCAAGACAACAAGGGTCAAGCATCTAAGGTTGGGGTGCAATGTTTCAACTGTGGTGAAGTGGGGCACTACGCCCATAAATGCCCGAAGAAGAAGCCTGCGCCGCCACAACAGCAGAATGTAGTAAGAGGACGGGTGAACCATGTCACCATGGAGGAAGCACAAGAGGCACCCGACGTGGTAGTTGGTAAGTTTCCTGCCAATTTACACCTTGCAACTCTGCTGTTTGATTCTGGTGCTACCCACTCGTTCATTGCTCAAGGGTTTGTTAAGAAGCATGACCTAGCAACCACACAAATGAACCATATGCTAGCTGTAAATTCTCCAGGTGGAGAAATAAGGACAAGACAAGTGTGTCCCAAAGTGAGCCTAGACATTAATGGGGTAGTATTTACTGCTAACCTCATAGTGATAGATTCACAAGGGATAGATATTATTTTGGGTATGGATTGGTTGATCAAACATAAAGGAATCATCCATTGTTCGAACAGAACGGTGGAACTAACTCACCCCAGTGGTACCAAGGTAAAGTTCATAACGATACACGAGCCTAGGAGGGACATTAAATTAAATCAAGTGGAGGTGAAAGTTGAGGAAATCAGGACTATCAGGGAATATCCAGATGTATTTCCGGAGGAATTGCCAGTAATGCCTCCCGACCGTGACGTGGAATTCGCAATTGAGTTAGTACCGGGAACAGCCCCGATATACAAGAGACCTTATCGAATGGACTCCAAGCAGCTAGAAGAGCTCAAGGATCATTTGAGAGAATTGACGGAGAAGGGGTATATTCGCCCTAGTTCCTCACCATGGGGAGCTCCGGTGATATTTGTGCCCAAGAAAGACGGAACCCAAAGGTTATGCGTGGATTACCGTGCCTTGAATGAGGTAACCATCAAAAACAAGTACCCATTGCCTCGCATTGAAGACTTGTTTGATCAGTTGAGGGGAGCTTGTGTGTTCTCGAAAATTGATCTCAGGTCGGGATACCACCAGCTTAAGATAAGGCAATCTGATATTCCCAAGACAGCTTTCGTATCTCGGTACGGACTGTATGAATACACTGTCATGCCTTTGGGGCTAACCAATGCCCCGGCATATTTCATGTACCTTATGAACAAGGTATTCATGGAATATCTGGACAAGTTTGTGGTGGTTTTCATAGATGATATTCTCGTCTTCTCCAAAGATGAAGAAGAACATGAGAAACATCTAAGGTTGGTGTTACAGAGGCTGAGAGAACACCAACTATATGCCAAGTTGAGCAAGTGTGAGTTTTGGCTGAAGAGAGTTCCTTTTTTAGGACATATAATTTCGGAGGGAGGAATCTCCGTCGATCCCGCCAAAATCGAGGATATCCAGAAGTGGAAGACCCCTGAAAATGTCGGGGAAGTTCGAAGCTTTTTGGGATTGGCTGGATACTATCGACGGTTTATTGAGGGATTCTCCAAGATCTCGAGACCTCTCACCAAACTGTTGGAGAAGGGAATCACATTCACCTGGACGCCACAGTGCGAGACGAGCTTTCAAGAGCTAAAGAAGAGACTGACAACAGCCCCAGTGCTGGTTATGCCAGATATGCAGAAGAATTTCACAGTGTACTGCGATGCCTCTGGAAATGGGTTGGGATGTGTTCTCATGCAAGAAGGACATGTCGTGGCATATGCATCCCGGCAGCTTCGGAAGCACGAGAAGAACTATCCTACACATGACCTAGAACTAGCTGCAGTGGTACACGCGTTGAAAATTTGGCGGCATTATTTGATGGGGAAGAGGACAGAGATATATACGGATCATAAGAGTTTGAAGTACATATTCACACAGCCAGATCTCAACCTCAGACAAAGGAGATGGTTAGAGCTAATCAATGACTTTGATATAGGCATCAACTATCATCCCGGGAAAGCAAACGTCGTGGCCGATGCTTTGAGTCGGAAAGTGCAGGTCAATAAGTTGAGCTTGAAGGACATGCCTGCGGAATTGAAGGACGAAGTTATAAGACTCAATCTATGTCTAGTAAATAGTGGTGAAGCCATCGCCATGGAAGTGGACTCCACACTCGAGCAAGACATACGCGAGGGCCAAAAGAATGATGAGAAGATACAAGAGATCAGACAGCTCATTAAGGAAAATAAAGCTCCTGGTTTTAGAGAGGATGAACAAGGAACGGTGTGGCACGGGAAAAGGATCTGTGTGCCAGAAGTAAAGGAGATCCGTGAATTGATTTTGAAGGAGGCTCACGATTCCGACTATTCCATTCATCCTGGGAGTACGAAGATGTACCAGGACCTCAAGAGCAGGTATTGGTGGTATGGCATGAAGCGAGATGTCGCGGAACATGTTGCCCTATGTGACACATGTCAGTTGGTGAAAGCAGAACATCAACGACCCGCGGGATTGTTGCAACCACTCAAAGTGTCTGAATGGAAATGGGAAGAAATCAGCATGGATTTTGTCGTGGGATTGCCTAGGACCCAATCCGGGTATGATTCAATATGGGTCATTATTGATAGGCTAACCAAGGTAGCTCATTTCATCCCTGTGAAAGAAAGCTACAGCGGATCCAAATTGGCAGAATTGTACATGTTAAGGATTGTGTGTTACCATGGAGTGCTAAAGAAGATAGTGTCGGACCGAGGGACACAGTTCACCTCGAGGTTTTGGCAGAAGTTGCATGAAACCATGGGAACCCATCTGAACTTTAGCTCTGCCTATCATCCCCGAACTGACGGGCAGACGGAGAGAACCAATCAGATCAAGCTAGTATGAAGATGTCACCATTTGAAGCTTTGTATGGAAGGAAGTGTAGAACTCCTCTATTTTGGAACCAAACAGGAGAAAGTAAAGTGTTTGGTCCAGAAGTGCTACAAGAAGCCGAGGCGAAGGTGAGGGAGATTCGCAACAATTTGAGGATAGCACAAACACGCCAGAAGAGTTATGCTGATGTACGAAGAAGAGCACTCGTTTTCAACGTGGGAGACTATGTTTATCTCAAGGTGTCCCCTATCAGAGGACTTCGTCGGTTCAAGGTGAAAGGGAAGTTGTCACCTCGATACATCGGACCCTTTCAGGTTTTGGAAAGGAAAGGCGAAGTGACGTACCAACTAGAGTTACCGGTTCATCTATCGGATGTGCACGATGTATTCCATGTGTCACAACTCAAGAAATGTCTGAGGACGCCTGAGGAGGGGTTACCCATGAATGAAGTGGATGTAGCTGAAGATTTGTCTTATGCCGAGCAACCATACAAGATTTTGGAGACAATGGAACGCCTCACCAGAAACAAGAGAATCCGGATGTGCAAGGTGCAGTGGAAGCATTACTCAGAAGAGGAAGCTACCTGGGAAAGGGAAGATGAGCTCAAGGCACAATTTCCGGAATTGTTTTCTTAGAAACACCAATCTCGAGGACGAGATTTCTTTTAAGGGGGGTAGAGCTGTAACACCCCAAATTTTGATTCAAAACCCTAAACCATGTTCAGAGGGGAATTTAAAAATTTTTGGACGTGTTGCATGTTTTGCAAAAATTCAAATTCAAACTGGAATTCAAATAATACTCAAAACAGAAAAGAAAAGGAAAAAGAAAAAGAGAAACGGGAAAAAAACCGGCCAGTGGGTCGAAACCCTTCAGCCGGCCCAGCAAACCCCCGCGCCAGCCCGCCCCGCGCGTGCCGCGCTGCCCCTCGCTGACGGGTGGGACCCACATGTCATCCCTAACCCCGCGACCCCGGACTCTCTCCCGCGCGCGCGATCTTAACCGATCGGAAAACCCGTCCCGCAGCCCGAATTCCGGTCCCAGAGGACTCCAACTCGATCACAACAGACCCACCGCCCTTCCCCGGCTATAAAAACCCCAGCTCCGATCAGTTTTTCCCACGCGATCGCCGATTTTTACTCCGGTGAGCACCGAGACTTCGCCGGTGAATTCTGGCCGATCTAAGCTCGGAAACTCTGATCTAACTCGCTGGTCTTGATCCACCGCCTCCGGGGAACTTTGCAGGTGCAGAAAACTCGGAGAGTTACGGTGTAAACACAGCGCCGACGAGCTTCGCCGTGGTTTTGCCTCGGACCTCGCCGCCGATCACTTTCCAGGACCCCCGAGCTCGAGAAAACCCCCGAGGTGAGATCCCTGACCTCCCCTCTACCGATCTATGCCATAAGATCACAGTTTTAGGCAGAATTCTCGAGGATCCGAAACTTTCCGGCGAGATCGCCGCTTCCCGCCGCCGTGCGCCGCCGGCAGCGCCGCCCGCGCTCGATCAGAGCGACGTGGCTGCTTGTGCGCCGTTTATTTTAAATCGCACGGTAGACTTTAAATCCCCGCGTACCGGTTCGATGTTATAATCTCAGCCGTCGGTTTAAAATCGGACGGTCCACGTCAGCCCCGCGTTATAAAGACTGGAATTCTTACGTGCTACCCCCTGGGGTTCTCTGGAATTGAGAGCTAGCCCCGGAAACTTCAGATCTAGCCCCTGAAACTTCAGAAAATCATGTAAATTCATTTAAAAATCAGTTTTAGCCCCTGGACTTAATAGAAATTAAGAAAAACACCTCGGTTAAGTGTAGCTAGACCCCTGGAAATTGTGAAAATAATATTATAGACCCTGTGATGGGTGAGTTTACTTTTTAACCCTGTTTAGTATTTAAATTAGAAAATTGAATATGTAACTAGTGTTTAAAAATTAAAAGTGGGACAAACATAATTGTCAAAATTAATTAAAAAATTTCTCAGTACTTAGAAAACTTTGGAGTGAGATAAAAATATATTTTTGGGCTGATATGAATCTGTTTCATTAATCACATTATTTAGATTAGGGACACATTTTAAAGTAAAGAATAGTTATAGAAAAATAGGGAAAAATAATTATGAAATAGTATACAACATAAGCCATGGTCAAAATATGATTTTAAATTATTTAGGACCAGAACCTAATCTGTTTAGGTGATGTGTATTACTAATTTAATAATGAAATACACAATTATGCAGAGGAATATAAATCTGAACATATAGAAACTAGTAAATGATAAATGGAGTTTCTAAAATACAAAGAATACAGTTTAGGGTTGATAGAAGTTGTGAAGGCACATTGTAGGCAAGTATAAATGTGGACACAAAAGTAGGAATCATATATACATGGTTAAAAGTGCATGCAAGCCACAACTTAACACCTATAAAGTAACCACAACACATATAAGGGTGAATGAATTTCATAAATATGAAATGTGTGGTTTGTATGAAGTAGAAGTGTGAACTATGTCTTATGATTGTTGTTTTTCTTTTGCTATGTGTGATGGTATGAAGTAGAACCTGTTCAAGAGCAAGTTATTCCTTTCCAAGATCAGGACTACCCATTTCAAGAGCAGCAAGAAGGAGGCAAGTGTCCTTGACCACTTTGATCCTATGCTATGATATGTAGATAGAATTATTTGCATTGTCAAATGAAATATGAAACCCATGCTAGGAAAGTTTCCTTAGATTTGCATTACCTTGTTTCCTTGTAGCTTGGGTTGGGATTTATTTTACCATGTCATTTATTTACATGCATGTGCTTAGCCATGCTTAGAATGGGATATTTGGAACATGAGATCATCAGTTTATATTACCATACTCTTGAATGAGACATTGTGAGATTATGTAGAGGTAGGGATCAAGGCAAGTTGGATGTTTTGGTTGTGTGCTGGGTGCACGAGACTTGGGTTTGTGTTTAGTACTTGCCTGGATCCTAAGGACCGGTTCATGGAGCATGTAACCCGGCTTTACAGTGCCAACCACATGCTGAGATGGGGCAGCTTAGCCAATTAATTAGGTGTATCCCCGGTGTAGTATGGGTGTGTTGGATGGTGCGGGGAATAGGTGTCAGCTGGACTACCATATGAACCGCAAGGCTCAAGAGGGGGCCACTGCAGCGGGGTTGGAGCCTCTTGTATGCTGTTAGGGGTGAAACCTCAGTGGGCCCACGCTCGTCGGGAATCCCTTTGTAAAGGCTTTGTAGTGATCTCTTGGCCGCACACCTGGGAAGTGTGAATGTGGAACGTAGCCACTGGCATAATGGAGGTTCTTTTAGTCCACCCGGCAACGGGGGATGAAATCACTACTTGTGGGTACAGTGGTACAAACTCTGCAGAGTCAAAACTGTCTTGACAGCCGTGCTCACGGTTAAGAGCGGCCTGGACTTATTCATGATTAGAGGAGTGAAGGTTTTTGGGAGTTGTGGATGTTAAGCGGGGAGCTTAACATTGGAAATGATGTTATGGTTATTTGGTTATGGTGATGGGATGGGAGATTGGGACCATTTCACCTGTGTAGTAATGTAGGTGCTTAATAAGCTAAGGTGATAGGTATTAATTGCGTAGTGCATTAACCATGAGTTCAACCTCTCCTTGTTCTAGCCATGCATGATATAATTTTCCCACACTTGCTGAGTACCATTGGTACTCAACCTTGCATATTTGTTGGTTTATATTGCTGCTCAGGTCAAGATAATGAGGTGGTGTATAATGACCAAGATTTTGGACCCGAGGAAGGTTTTTAGGTTCATGAAGACCCCGGGCAACGCCTGTGATGGAGCCCTAAAGAATAATATTCCGCTGCTAGTTTATTTACTTGTGATGAAGCATTTGTGTCCATTGAGACATTTGCGATGTAAGACTTATTTATATTCGACACCTGGCTTGTAATAAATGATGTTTCACTATTTGTCATCACATGTATGAGAAAATGATCCTGGCATACATGTGATATTCACTTGGTTGTTTCCTTCGGAAAAACCGGGTGTGACAGTACCTTGCGGAGCTAAGGACTCGGTCAGGCAAAGTCAAGAAGGAGAGAAAAAGCATCACAGACACAAATATCTAAAAGAGTCGAACTAAGCGAGGCTCCATGAGCTGGACTACAGACTCGATAAAAAGGGAGAAACAAGTCCTAAGGACCTCCCGGCTCCCACCGGAACCTTGCGGCTACAAGGGCGGCCACATCCTCGACTTTTGCCCTGGCAGCTTCCTCCCGCTCCGCGGCTGGGCCCTCTCTCGCTGGTTCTAGCGAGAAAGAGGGGTCGCGGCTCTTAAAGCATGCCAGCACATGTGAGGCGACCTCTAAGGCTAGGCCGCGTCCCTCAGCCTCAAGCTCGCTGGCGACCACCGAGTCTAGCCTGTCCAGCTTGGCGCCGATCGACTCCAGCGCGGGAATCACCTCCGCCACCTTCAAAGCAGGGGCCGCGGCCCTCACCGGACTGAAGCCAAGAGGGATCAGGGCGGACCCTGCTCGATCCACGAAGCTCGAGACCGCAAGAGCCTCGGAGGACCGCAAGGCCGAAAGCTCCTCCACCTCGCGGCGGGCCGCCTGCAGAGCCTCCAGGTTCCTCTCGGAGAATTCCTTCTCCTTGGCCGCCAGGGAGCTCTCCCGAAGATGGAGAGTCTTGGCGAGCCGCTCCAACTCAGCAGCCTTGAAGTCGGCGGCCAACTCCCGGTCCAAGACGGCCCGGCGTTCATGGGAGACCTGTTCCTCCCTCAAGTCGAGGTCTGCCTTCAGAATCTCCAGCTCCTCGATCCGAGCTCGAAGGTCATCCTCGCCCGCCGTCAGCTGCGCGGCGACCCTCTCCGCCTCAGCTGCCGTGGAACACTCCCGTTCCTCAACGGCGAGTTTACGGCGCTCCAACTGCTGCCGTATCTCCACAGCGGCAGAGAGGCTCTCCTCGGCCCAGGCGTGTGCCTCCAGGGCCTCCTTGTTGATCCGCCGTGATTCGGCGTCCATGCGGTCGACAGCCCGCTTCATCCGGTCGAGGAGCACTTCCCTGAAGTCGAGCAACTTCCGCCTGGAGTCGAGCTCGCTCTTAACCTTCGTGGTCCTCCCCCGCTGTCGAAGTGTGTGATCGACACTTCCCCCGGGCCTGCACTGGGCAGCCCGCGGAGGTTCTTTTTTCGGAGGGGCTAGTTCCTAGCGTAGAGCTTGCGCGGATGGACGAGTTAGTGAGAGCTTGACACGGGAAGTTTTACGTGGTTCAGGCCGCCGGAGCGTAAAACCCTACGTCCACGGCGAGCTATGGAGCTCGCTGTATTGCTTGCTGCTCAGGGCCGGGGGCCTGAGCTTGGGGGTGAGTTACAGCTTGAGAGTGTATGGATAGCGTATGAGTTGCCGAATGCGAACCCCTGCTATCGACGCCTACCCGAGCCTTTTATAGTCCAAGGCTCGGGCGGCTTACAAGGGAAGCCGGGACCCGACAGGTGGTCCCGGGAAGATTGTCTATTATCTACCGTATCTGTAGTTACGCCGGTGGTTGCCTCTGGTCGAAGGCTTCTGAGTCTTCCCTTTGCCGCCCTGCCCATGCCGCGCACTAGTCACAGTGGTTGATGACGGCGCAGGCGGCATGGGATGTCTTGTCGTTATTACCTGGCAGGTTCTGACACCGCGCGCCAGTCTGTGATGCGACTGGACGCAACGGCACCTGACAGGCGCGTGCTCCGCGTTTCCGCGTCTTGGGAAGACGCGGCCTTGAATACCTTGTACGGGCAAGGTGAGGGGCGCCTTTACGCCCGCTGCCTACCGCTCGGGGGCAGGCAGCACCGTTCTTCCAGTCACGTGGCGGGTCCGGAGCTCTTCTCTGAGGAGAGGGAGGTCCGGCCCCGCTGGACGCGTGGCGCCTTCGGACCTCTCTCCCGCGGAGGGGGAGGTCCGGCTTCTGCATGCCACGTGGTGGGCCCGGGGCTCACCTCTGAGGAGAGGGAGGTCCGGCCCCGCTGGACGCGTGGCATCTTCGGACCTCTCTCCCGCGGAGGGGGAGGTCCGGCTTCTGTATGCCACGTGGCGGGCCCGGAACTCTCCTCTGAGGAGAGGGAGGTCCGGTCCCGCCAGACGCGTGGCGCCTTCGGAGCTCTCCCTGCGGAGAAGGGCGAGCACCTTAGGCATTTTACCCTGTGCGCGGGGGTACCCCATATCTCAGGTACCGACAGTGGCCCCCGGGCCTATCTCGGGGGAGATAGCGAGCCCGAGGTGGGACCTCCGTCTCTTCTGATCCGCGCACTTCCTTTAAGTCCCGAATTGACCGCTGCCGGAGCACGAACGGCCACGGGATCGTGAGAGCGTGCGCTCACTTGATGATTGCTTTTACTGTGGCAGTTCCCAAGGCTGCCACTTCTGCACGTTGCGGTGCTTTCTTCGGGAACCGCCGAAGTGCCTTGCTGGCTCATCTTCTCAGGAGACTGACTCCTTGACCCCACCGCTTTAGTTAAGCGGCTTGGGCCCACCTGTCATCGGCACTCGGTCTAGGAACCGAAGCAGTTGCGGGTGCGGGGTATTCGAAGAGTTCCGAATCGCTTGGAACTGCACCGGGATGCTTTTTAGAGGGGGTCTCACCCACATTGTAGCTTCCCTTCGCACTTCTCTGCGTTTCTTCTTGGACTCTTGCGCTTTTGCTTTCTTGCCTTTGAGCTCTCCCTTGCCATGGCTTCCAACCCGCTGCCAGAGAAGAAACACGCTCGATCCCCTCCAGCAACGGCGCCGGCGCCAAGTCGGGATTCTGGGGTGCCTGACACTCCCTCCGGTGGCGACTCGAAGAGGCCCCGGGCTGATGTGCTGGGGGAAGCCTCTGTGGCGTCATCTGTTCCGCCAGTCCAAGCGACTGCGGAGCGGTCGTCGGAGACGGTAGCGGGCTCTGGAAATCCTACCCCGGCTCGGAAGTCGGGGTTTAGAGCCCGCTGGAGTGTCCGCGCTTCCCGGCCTTCCCCGTCTTGCGGGGAATCTGTGCCGATGCGCTCGGAGCCAGGGGCAACTGCTGCGGCCCCCAGGCCAGCGCGGACTTCTCCTGTTCCGGTGTGCTCGGACTCCGCGGCGGCGCCGTCTCTTCCTGCCGAGACGGCTACCGCGGCCCCCGAGCCAGCACAGGTTGATCCTGCACTAGGCGGCCAGGCTTCTTCTCCAGCTCCGTCTTCCCCGGCTCGTCCCTCTCCTCAGGTCAAGGACCCAGAAGCTGAAAAGAGCCCTGCTGGCCTGGCTGCCAGTGCCGCGGAGCCAGCTTCTCTTGATCGACGTCTCGTCTCGGCGGCTGGCGCGTCGGCTCTTCCTGAGGACGAGGTAATGGAGGAGGTCGGAGGGACTGCCCCAGCCTCTGTTGCTCCATTGCCTCTGGCGGACGCCTTCGCGCTTGCCGAGTCGAGCGTCCGGCAGGTCTTGGCTGCACTAGGGCGCGAGCGGGAGGAGTATACGGTTGAACGGGACCGCCTCCTCACCTGGGGGAACCTTTTGCGGGAGAGGACCGCGAAGGTTAAGAGCGAGCTCGACTCCAGGCGGGAGTTGCTCGACTTCAGGGAAACGCTTGTCGACCGGATGAAGCGGGCTGTTGACCGCATGGACACCCAGTTGCGGCGGATCAACAGGGAGGCCCTGGAGGCTCACGCCCGGGCCGAAGAGAGCCTCTCTGCTGCTGTGGAAATACGGCAGCGGTTGGAGCGCCGCGAACTCGCCGTTGAGGAGCGGGAGCGTTCCGTGGCAGCTGAGGCAGAGAGGGTCGCCGCGCAGCTGGCTGCGGGCGAGGATGACCTCCGAGCTCGGATGGAGGAGCTGGAGATTCTGAAGGCAGACCTTGACTTGAGGGATGAACAGGTCTCCCATGATCGCCGGGCGGTCTTGGACCGGGAGTTGACTGCCGGCTTCAGGGCCGCTGAGTTGGAGCGGCTAGCCGAGACTCTCCGCCTTCGGGAGAGTTCCCTGGCGGCCAAGGAGAAGGAATTCTCCGAGAGGAACCTGGAGGCTCTGCGGGCGGCCCGCCGCGAGGTGGAGGAGCTCTCAGCCCTACGGTCCTCCGAGGCCCTTGCGGTCTCAAGCTTCATGGATCGAGCGGGGTCCGCCCTGATCCCTCTTGGTTTCAGTCCGGTGAGGGCCGCAACTCCCGCATTGCAGGTGGCAGAGGTGATCCCTGCATTGGAGTCGATCGGCGCCAAGCTGGACAGACTCGACTCGGTGGTCGCCAGCGAGCTTGAAGCCGAGGGCCACGGCTTAGCTTTAGAGGTCGCCTCGCATGTGCTGGCATGCTTCAAGAGCCACGACCCCTCTTTCTCACTGGAGCCAGCAAGAGAGGGCCCATCCGCGGAGCGGGAGGAAGCTGCCAGGGCTGAAGTCGAGGATGTGGCCGCCCTTGTAGCCGCAAGGTTCCGGCGAGAGCCGGGAGGTCCTTAGGACTTGCTTCTCCCTTTTTTTTATCGAGTCTGTAGTCCAGCTCAAGGAGCCTTGCTTAATTTGACTCTCTTGGATACTTGTGTCTGTGATGCTTTTTCCCTCCTTCTTGGCTTTGCCTGGCTGAGTCCTTAGCTCCGCAAGGTACTCAGAGGTCATCTCCAATCTCGGAGCTTCGCACAGACACCCCCCCGGGTCCTAACCGTGTTAGAGGCCCCCGGAGGTCTCAGAACCTCGCCCTATGAGGGGCTCCAAATCTGCCGGCCACGTGGTGGGTCCGGAGCTCCTCCTCAAGAGACGGGAGCTCCGGTCATGTTGGACACGTAGGGCTTTCGGAGCCCTCCCGCTGAGGGGGGAGGTCCGGTTCCTGCCTGCCACGTGGCGAGCCCGGAGCACTCCTCAAGGAAGGAGAGAGTTCCGGGCCTACTGGACACGCGGGGCCCCCGGGCCCTGCCCCAGCTGGAGGGGCGGGTCCCGGTCCTTCCAGTCCCAGGCCGGTGTAGCTGGTAGCTCCTTTCCCCCCGCTTCATGCAATCCCTGTTGCCGTAACCTGAAGGTCCTGCACACAGGTAGAGGAAACGTAATTCTCCTCGGGGGGTCCTCCCCTCCTGTCTCCTAGTCTTATCCTTCTTATGGTTCTGGTCCGCTATACGGGGCTTGGGCAATTCTGTGCACGAGGCGCCGGAGCTCCGGCTCCCTCCGAGGTCCGGGTACGGCCGTCCGATCCCTAGTACCGGGCCATGCGCTGGGGAAGCAGAGTGCACGCGCTTTGGGTTCATGACCAGGCAAAGCGGACGTACTCCCCTGGACCTCCGGAGAGCAGGATGCACATGCTTTGGGCTCTGGGCCCTGCTAAGCTGGATACGCACCCTGGACCCCCCATGCACAACGCTGGCCTTTCCTGGAGGTGACCAACTGACACCGCAACACCTGACTGGGGGAGGCCCGAGAGACTCACTCGGCCATCGGCAGGTGCCTCAAGCGCAGCCGCCTTCGGGAGGATAGCAAATGCCGACTATGGATGAGCGCAGGAGAGGGGGAGCTAGACGTATGATGAACATACAGAGATAGTGCGATCATAAAAATTAATGCATAATTTAAATGAGCGCATGAGAAGGAGCTAAGTAGAACAGGTCTCTCTATTCGCGCCCATAGGTGGAATTCTGGCTGTTCGTGGGGGCAATGTTCCGCCTCGTCTACAAGGGAAGCAAGACTCTACGCGCTTAGGGTCGGAACCAGGCTAAACTGGACGTAGTCCTGTACCGTCCCTTGAGACTTAGCTACCCCAAGCTCTGTTCCTAAGTTCTATGGGGTCTATTACAGAAGTGAATAACCCTGTTCTACCAATGCTCAGTAAGTAGGACTTACAGTGTTGCTCCATGGCAAGGATTTTTGTGAATGGATCCCACTCTCGGTTGAAAGGCATGTGTACCTGGGGCGGCAGCTTTCATGATTCGGAAGGGACCTTCCCTGCTGGGGGAGAGCTTATGGGTCCTTCTTGGAATATAGCGTGCCACTTCACCAGGCTGCCCTCTTGCGGGCCCCCTTCACGTTTGGTTCTTTGGCGGTAGTGCTTAGAGCATTAGCCGAGACCTTGCGTTGTGGGGTGTTCCCTGCAAGCCGAGTCTTGTCGAAGTTGTTGTCTTCACGCTGGATCAGGTCCTGCATGGCTTCTCTCGGGGTCCCCCGGGGAGTTCTCCCCTTCTGGCTAAGGCCTTCAAGGGGTAGGTGGACCCGGGCTCGCTTTGGATGACCTAAGGCGTCCCCCCTTCTGGCAAGGCCTTCAAGGGGTTGACGGACCCTAGGCAGCCCCCGAGAGGTATGTTCGAGGCACGGAGGCGTGCCGCAGCTGGCTAACGCCTTGGCCCGTCATCGTCGGAACTGGAGTCCTCAGCGTCATGTACTGTCTTTATGACACGCTGAGGCTCCTGGAACACCACCTGGTGGGCAGCGGTGACTGGGGCATCGGCCTTTTGTTTGCCATCCCTCTGAGGGTAGGGCGGTGCCTCAGCCCTCTGCTGTCTTCCATTGCGGAAGCGCTCTGCGAGCCTCTGGATCTCCCAGCACTCGGCAGCTGTATGGTTGCAGGTGCCATGCACGGGGCATAGCCCGCCTTGGCCACTGTCTGGGGCCGGTGATTGCCACTGCCTCTTGTCGGGGCGCGGCCCCCGAGCTCCACTGGTTGTCGCAGCTGCGGCGACGGGGGCCGTGAATGGTGACTTCATCTTCCCATTCCCCCGGTTCTTGGTCTTCTTGCCACCCCCATAGGCAGCAGCCCCGGACCCGGGCTGCCCTCCTGACTCGGAGGTTGGCAGTGCGTGCCAGTTCCGCCCTTTGGCTGCTCTGGCGCACTTGTCCGCCAGGCTAAAGAGCTCCGAGACGTCGCTGACCTCTCTGGTCGTGAGCTTCTCGAGCATTTTCTCGTCCCGGACACCCTGTCGGAACGTCACCACCACAGAGGCGCTTTGGATATGTGGGATGGTGTTGCGCACCTGAGAGAACTGCTGGATGAAAGAGCGCAGCGACTCCCCAGGTTGTTGTTTGACGGCGTGGAGGTCGAGCTCCGTGCCGGGACGGGTGTAGGAGCTGCCGAAGTTGGCGACGAACTGCCGGCAGAGCTCACCCCAAGAGGTTATGGACCGCTGGGGTAGATTCATGAGCCAGGACCGGGCTGGGCCGGTCAAGGCGACGGGAAAGTAGTTGGCCATGATAGCCTCATCGCCTCCTGCAGCAAGTACGGAGGTGGAGTAGATCTGGAGGAACTCCGCTGGGTTGACGCTTCCGTCGTACTTCTCGGGCAAGTGCGGGCGAAACTTGCGCGGCCACCTTGCGAAGCGAAGGTGGGGTGCAAGGGCCGCACATCCTGCACCTGCTGCTGCAGGTACTGGCGCTGCGAACAGGTGGTTCACACCTGGCACCACATATCCCGGCATGGGCAAGGCTGCACCGTAGGCCGGGGCCGCTACTTGCGGCGCATATGGTGGTGGCATATGTTGCGCAGCATATGCCTGAGGCGGGGCTCGCATGGCGAAGGCCTGCCCTTCTGGTTGCGTCGAGGCCGACGATATGCTGTCGCCTGCCTCATGGTTGCGACGCCTTTCTCGACGTCGCTCGAGGTACACCCGGGCGTCCGCCCCAAGTGGCACCGTTCCAGTTCCCTTCGCAGGTCCGTCGACAGGAGCCTGGAGGAGCTGGAATCCGCTGTTAGCTCGTCAACCGTGGGTGTGCGCGTCAGCGACACAGTCGGTTGCCCCGGGCGCCGCCCTCGCCGAAACTGAGGGTTCGCGGCGGCGACGACGAGGTGGTCCACCTCACGGACCCATTGCTGGGTCGCTGAATGGGGCGCATCCCCTGCAGGTGGGTTGCGCAGCAGCGCTCTTGCTGCAGCTAGCGCACCTCCATGGTGTACGCTCAGCGCTGCAGAAGACCTCACGCTGGTCGGGGCCTGCATAGCCGGAGTCGGCGTTGCCGGAGTCGGCTGCTGGCTACCCGCTTGTGCCGACACACTCCGTCCTGAGTGCGTCGACATGTACTCCCCGCTGTTCACGGTTCGCCGTGAATGCGGTGGGGGAGAGTTTGCCGCTGAAGGGAGCTTGGTCATCTTCGTCGGCGGAAACTCGTTGCGCTAGGGGAAAAGCCCCCTTCCTGGCGTGCCAAATGTCGAAGTGTGTGATCGACACTTCCCCTGGGCCTGCACTGGGCAGCCCGCAGAGGTTCTTTTTTCGGAGGGGCTAGTTCCTAGCGGAGAGCTTGTGCGGATGGACGAGTTAGTGAGAGCTTGACACGGGAAGTTTTACGTGGTTCAGGCCGCCAGAGCGTAAAACCCTACGTCCACGGCGAGCTATGGAGCTCGCTGTATTGCTTGCTGCTCAGGGCCGGGGGCCTGAGCTTGGGGGTGAGTTACAGCTTGAGAGTGTATGGCTAGCGTATGAGTTGCAGAATGCGAACCCCTGCTATCGACGCCTACCCGAGCCTTTATAGTCCAAGGCTCGGGCGGCTTACAAGGGAAGCCGGGACCCGACAGGTGGTCCCGGGAAGATTGTCTATTATCTACCGTATCTGTAGTTACGCCGGTGGTTGCCTCTGGTCGAAGGCTTCTGAGTCTTCCCTTTGCCGCCCTGCCCATGCCGTGCACTAGTCATAGTGGTTGATGACGGCGCAGGCGGCATGGGATGTCTTGTCGCGGCGTTTATTACCTGGCAGGTTCTGACACCGCGCGCCAGTCTGTGATGCGACTGGATGCAACGGCACCTGACAGGCGCGTGCTCCGCGTTTCCGCATCTTGGGAAGATGCGGCCTTGAATACCTTGTACGGGCAAGGTGAGGGGCACCTTTACGCCCGCTGCCTACCGCTCGGGGGCAGGCAGCACCGTTCTTCCAGCCACGTGGCGGGTCCGGAGCTCTTCTCTGAGGAGAGTGAGGTCCGGCCCCGCTGGACGCGTGGCGCCTTCGGACCTCTCTCCCGCGGAGGGGGAGGTCCGGCTTCTGCACGCCACGTGGCGGGCCCGGAGCTCACCTCTGAGGAGAGGGAGGTCCGGCCCCGCTGGACGCGTGGCGTCTTCGGACCTCTCTCCCGCGGAGGGGGAGGTCCGGCTTCTGTATGACACGTGGCGGGCCCGGAGCTCTCCTCTGAGGAGAGAGAGGTCCGGTCCCACCAGACGCATGGCGTCTTCGGAGCTCTCCCTGCGGAGAAGGGCAAGCACCTTAGGCATTTTACCCTGTGCGCGGGGGTACCCCATATCTCAGGTACCGACACCCGCAAAAGGTTCCCCCAGGTGAGGAGGCGATCCCGTTCAACCGTATACTCCTCCCGCTCGCGACCTGGTGCAGCCAAGACCTGCCGAATGCTCGTCTCGGCAAGTGCGAAGGCATCCGCCAGGGGCAATGGAGCAACAGAGGCCGGGGCAGTCCCCCCGACCTCCTCCATTACCTCGTCCTCAAGAGGAGTCGACGCACCAGCAACCGAGACGAGATGCCGATCAGGAGAAGCTGGCTCCGAGGCTCGGGCAGCCGACCTGCCGGGCTCTCTTCAGCTTCTGGCTCCTTAGCCTGTGGAGAGGGGCGAGCCAGGGAAGGCGGCACTGGAGTAAAGGCCGGGCCGCCTGGTGCAGGGTCGACCTGCGCCGGCTTGGGGGCCGTGGTGGCCGTCTCGGCAAGAAGAGACGACGCCGCCGCGGAGTCTGGGCACACCGGAACAGGAGAAGTTCGCGCTGGCCTGGGGGCTGCGGCAGTTGCCCCTGGCTCTGAGCGCAACGGCACAGACTCCCAGCAAGTCGGGGATGGCCGGGAAGCGCGGACACTCCAGCGGGCTCTGAACCCCGACTTCCGAGCCGGGGTAGGACTCCCAGAGCCCGCTACCATCACTGACGGCCGCTCCGCAGTCGCTTGAACTGGCGGAACAGAGGAC
Organism: Neostapfia colusana; assembly: GCA_030760725.1. NCBI lineage: Eukaryota > Viridiplantae > Streptophyta > Magnoliopsida > Poales > Poaceae > Neostapfia > Neostapfia colusana. The sequence continues at coordinate 16,314,689 of JASWHV010000014.1, read as the reverse complement.
GCCCCAGAAGCTTCTCTCAACGCATCAGCCCGGGGCCTCTTCGAGTCGCCACCGGAGGGAGTGCCAGGCACCCCAGATTCCCGACTTGGCACAGACGCCGCCGCTGGAGGAGATCAAGCGCGCTTCTTCTCTGGTGCCGGGTTGGAGGCCATGGCGAGGGAGAACTCAAGGGAAAGGGAGCAAAAGCACAAGAGTCCGAGAAGAAACGCAGAGAAGTGCGAAGGGAAGCCGCAATGTGGGTAAGATCCCCTCTAAAAACTTCCCGGGTGCAATTCCAAGCGATTCAGAACTCTTCGAATATTCCGCATCGGCAACCGCTTCGGCTCCTAGACCGAGTGCCGATGACGGGTGGACCCAAGCCGCCCAACTGAAGCGGTGGGTCAAGGAGTCAGTCTCCTGAGAAGATAAGCCGGCAAGGCACTTCGGCGGTTCCCGAAGAAAGCGCCGCAACGTGCAGAAGTGGCAGTCTTGGGAACCGCCGCGGTAAAAGCAACCATCAAGTGAGCGCATGCTCTCACGATCCCACGGCCGTTCGTGCTTCGGCAGCGGTCAATTCGGGACTTAGAGAAAGTGCGCGGATCGGAAGAGACGGAGGTCCCACCTCGGGCTCGCTGTCTCCCCCGAGATGGGCCCGGGGGCCACTGTCGGTACCTGAGATATGGGGTACCCCCGCGCACAGGGGAAAATGCCTAAGGAACTCGCCCTTCTCCGCAGGGAGAGCTCCGAAGGCACCACGCGTCCGGCGGGGCCGGACCTCCCTCTCCTCAGAGGGGAGCTCCGGGCCCGTCACGTGGCATACAGAAGCCGGACCTCCCTCTCCGCGGGAGAGAGGTCCGAAGGCGCCACGCGTCCAGCGGGGCCGGACCTCCCTCTCCTCAGAGGAGAGCTCCGGGCCCACCACGTGGCCAACAGAAACCGAGCCTCCCCCTCCGCGGGGAGAGGTCCGGAGGCTCCACGTGCCCCGCAGGCCGGACCCTCCTCTCCTCTGAGAAGGGCTCCGGGCCCGCCACATGGCCAGAAGAACGGTGCTGCCTGCCCCCGAGAGATAGGCAGCGGGCGTAAAGACGCCCCATACCTTGCCCGTACAAGGTATTCAAGGCCCGCGTCTTCCCAAGACGCGGAAACGCGGAGCACGCCTCTGTCAGGTGCCATTGCGCTCAGTCGCATCACAGACTGGCGCGCGGTGTCAGAACCTACCAACCAATAAACACCGCGACAAGACATCCCATGCCGCCTGCGCCGTCATCAACCACTACGACTAGCATGCGGCATGGGCAGGGCGGCAAGATGAAGACTCAGAAGCCTTCAACCAGAGACAACTACCGGCATAACTGCAGATACGGTAGATAATAGACAATCTTCCCGGGACCACCTGTTGGGTCCCGGCTCCCCTTGTAAGCCGCCCGAGTCTTGGACTATAAAATGCTCGGGTAGGCGACGATAGCAGGGGTTCGCACTCTGCAACTCATACGCTAGCCATACACTCCCAAGCTGTAACTCACCCCCAAGCTCAGGACTCCGGACCAGCAGCAAGCAATACAGTGAGCTCCATAGCTCGCCGTGGATGTAGGGTTTTACGCTCCGGCGGCCTGAACCACGTAAAACTCACCGCGTCAAGCTCTTACTAACCCGTCCATCCGCGCAAGCTCTCCGCAAGGGACTAGCCCCACCGAAAAAAGAACCTCCGCGGGCTGCCCAGTGCAGGCCCGGGGGAAGTGTCGACCGAACACTTCGACAGTCGCCATGTTTATTGGCGGGCAGGCTCTGACGCGGTGCGCCAGTCTACGATGTGACTGGGTGCAATGGCACCTGATAGAGGTGTGCTCCGCGTCTCCGCGCCTTGGGAAGCGGGTCTTGAATACCTTGTACGGGCAAGGTATGACGCGTCTTTATTCTTGCTGCCTACCGCGCGGGGGCAGGCAGCGCTGCTTTGCTGGCCACGTGGCGGGCCTGGAGCTCTCCTCTGAGGAGAGGGAGGTCCGGTCCCGCGGGACACGTGGAGCTTTCGGAGCTCTCCGCGCGGAGGGGGGAGGTCCGGCTTCTGCTAGCCACGTGGCAGGCCCGGAGCTCTCCTCTGAGGAGAGGGAGGTCCGGCCCCGTAGGACACGTGGAGCCTTCAGAGCTCTCCCCGCGGAGGGGGGAGGTCCGGCTCAGTTGGCCACGTGGCGGGTCCAAAGCTCTCCTCTGAGGAGAGGGAGATCCGGCCCCACTGGACACATGGCGCCTTCGGAGCTCTCCCTGCGGAGAAGGGCGAGGTCCTTAGGCATTTTTCCCTGTGCGCGGGGGTACCCCGTATTGAGGGTATCGACAACGTCGTTCGTGCCAAGTCAAGGGACCGGAGTCCCCCCGCGCTCTTCATCAAGAGGTGTTGGCTCGTCGGGCAGTGACCCAAAGAGGCCTCGAGTCTTCCGCACCGACGGGACTCCTCTTGGACAGCGGCGGTCGGAGGAGCCCCGGGCGTCCCAGCCTCCTTCCACAGGTGGAGCTCCGAGGAGGGACGCCGGTGCTGCGGTGTCTGGGGCTGAGCCATGGGCTCAGGTGCCCCGATCGTCAAGTGTCCCTGCTGCAGGCTCGGCAAGCAGTGGTACCGGAGGGAGCGCAGCCGGGGGCGCAGGCGCCCCGGCCTTCAGGTGCTTCAGGGGCTGGCGCGGCGAGCGGCGCCAGAGGTGCTGCCGGCGGGAGCTCTGCTGCTCCATCTCCCAGGGGGGCTGCGGGTGCACCCCCTGCTCCGCCAGTCCAGGTGCCTTCGTTGCAGGCCCCGGCGGCGGCGGCAGGCTCCGGCGGCCCTGCCGTGGCTTGGAAGCCAGGGCTCCATGCCCGCTGGAATGTTCGTGTTCCTCGGTAAGTTTGCACTCACCGGATCTTAGTACTTGCGTACTTTAATTCTTCTCTTCTTGTCTTGAGAGCTCCCTGTGCTTGTAGGGATTCGTCAGGTGCCGGGGACGCGTCTGTTCCTCAGCCATCTCCGGTTGGTAGGGCCCTGTGTCGTAGCATCCGGATGCCGCGGCTGCTTCGCCGGCCCTCGTGCAGGTCCAGATGTCTCCTCCTTCTGGCCCGGCAGGACCAGTTCTGTCGAAGTGTTCGATCGATACTTCCCCCGGGCCTGCACTGGGCAGCCCACGGAGGTTCTTTTTTCGGTGGGGCTAGTCCCATGCGGAGAGCTTGCGCGGATGGACGAGTTAGTAAGAGCTTGACACGGTGAGTTTTACGTGGTTCAGGCCGCCGGAGCGTAAAACCCTACGTCCACGGTGAGCTATGGAGCTCGCTGTATTGCTTGCTGCTCAGGGCCGGAGTCCTGAGCTTGGGGGTGAGTTACAGCTTGGGAGTGTATGGCTAGCGTATGAGTTGCAGAGTGCCAACCCAGGGTGCTGATGGCTAGAGTGCGAACCAACAGAGTTCGAACCCTTGCTAACGTTGCCTACCCGAGTCTTTTATAGTCCAAGACTCGAGTGGCTTACAACGGGGGCCCGGGACCCGACAGGTGGCCCCGGGGTGATTTCCTACCAGCTATTATGTCTTGGCGCTGGCGTCGAAGTCCTCGTCCTGCCGCCCTACCCATGCCGCAGGCTAAGTGTAGCGTGTAGTCGTTGGCGATGGCAGGGGCGGCAGGGCGTGTCTTGTCCGGTCTTGTCGCTGCCTTCAATGGCCTGCAGCTTCAGACTCTGTACGCCTGTCCTGGCTGTGACTGGTCACAGCGCCTCCTGACAGGCGTGCGCTGCGCTTATTGGCTGGCAGGTTCTAACACCGTGCGCCAGTCTGTGATGCGACTGGGCGCAACGGTACCTGACAGAGGCGTGCTCCGCGTCTTAGGAATACACGGGCCTTGAATACCTTGTACGGGCAAGGTATGGGGCGTCTTTACGCCCGCCGCCTACCGCTCGGGGGCAGGCAGCACTCTTCTGCTGGCCACGTGGCGGGCCCGGAGCCCTCCTCAGAGGAGAGGGGGGTCTGGCCCCGCAGGACACGTGGAGCCTTCGGACCTCTCCCCACGGAGGGGAGGTCCGGCTTCCGTCGGCCACGTGGCAAGCCCGGAGCTCTCCTCTGAGGAGAGGGAGGTCCGGCCCTGCTGGACACGCGGCACCCTCGGACCTCTCTCCCGCGGAGGGGGGAGGTCCGGCTTATGTATGCCACGTGGCGGGCCCGGAGCTTTCCTCTGAGGAGAGGGAGGTCCGGCCCCGCCGGATGCGTGGCGCCTTCGGAGCTCTCCCTACGGAGAAGGGCGAGATCCTTATGCATTTTCCCCTGTGCGCGGGGATACCCCATATCGCGGGTACCGACAGTGGCCCCCGGGCTCTCCTCGGGGGAGGTAACGAGCCCGAGGTGAGGCCTTCTCCTACCCGCGCACTTTCTTGTCTTGAGTACTCGCTGTGCTGGCAGGGTCTTGACGGCTTCGGAGTTCATCCTCTTAGGAGAGGGTGAAGCCTGGCATCGGAGCTCGGCCCGGCTGTGGGGGCGGAGGTCCGGAAGTCATCGGAGCTCAGGTCCATGAAGGGCGTGAGGTCCGGCATCAGGGCTCGCCTCTGAAAGGAGGGCGAGGGCTGGCATCGGAGCTCGGCCCAGCTGTGGGGGCGGAGGTACGGAAGTCATCGGAACTCAGGCCAGCGAAGGGCGTGAGGTCCGGCACCAGCGCTCGCCTCTGAAAGGAGGGCGAGGGCTGGCCTCGGAGCTCGGCCTGGCTGTAGAGGCGGAGTCCGGAAGTCATCGGAGCTCAGGCCAGCGAAGGGCGTGAGGTCCGGCATCAGCGCTCGCCTCTGAAAGGAGGGCGAGGGCTGGCCTCGGAGTTCGGCCCAGCTATGGGGACAGAGTCCGGAAGTTCTTGGTGCTCAGGCCAGCGAAGGGCGTGAGGTCCGGAGGTCATCGGAGCTCAGGCCAGCGAAGGGCGTGAGGTCCGGCATCAGCGCTCGCCTCTGAAAGGAGGGCGAGGGCTGGCCTCGGAGCTCGGCCCAGCTGCGGGGGCGGAGGTCCGGAGCTGCTCAGTGGTCTCCCCTTTCCTGTCCCTTAGTCTCATTTGGCTTACTGTCCCAGGCCGGAATGCGGGGCTTGGGTAATCCAGTGCACTTGGTCCCGGGGGTGAGTTACAGCTTGAGAGTGTATGGCTAGCGTATGAGTTGCAAAATGCGAACCCCGGGTGCTAGTGGCTAGAGTCCGAACCCTCGCTATCGACGCCTACCCGAGCCTTTTATAGTCCAAGGCTCGGGCAGCTTACAAGGGGGGCCGGGACCCGACAGGTGGTCCCGGGAAGATTGTCTATTATCTACCGTATCTGCAGTTATGCCGGTACTTGTCTCTGGTCGAAGGCTTCTGAGTATTCATCTTGCCGCCCTGCCCATGCGGCATGCCAGTCGTAGTGGTTGATGACGGCGCAGGCGGCATGGGATGTCTTGTCGCAGAGTTTATTGGCTGGCAGGTTCTGACACCGCGCGCCAGTCTGTGATGCGACTGGTCGCAACGGCACCTGACAGAGGCGTGCTCCGCGTCTCCGCGTCTTGGGAAGACGCGGGCCTTGAATACCTTGTACGGGTAAGGTATGGGGCGTTTTTACGCCCGCTGCCTATCTCTCGGGGCAGGCAGCGTCGTTCTGCTGCCACGTGGCGGGCCCGGAGCCCTTTTCAGAGGGGAGAAGGGTCAGTCCCGCGGGGCACGTGGAGCCTCCGGACCTCTCCCCGCGGAGGGAGAGGCTCGGCTTCTGTTGGCCACGTGGCGGGCCCGGAGCTCTCCTCTGAGGAGAGGGAGGTCCGGCCCCGCTGGACACGCGGCGCCTTCGGACCTCTCTCCCGCGGAGGGGGAGGTCCGGCTTCTGTATGCCACGTGGCGGGCCCGGAGCTCTCCTCTGAAAAGAGGGAGGTCCGGCCCCGCCGGACGCGTGGTGCCTTCGGAGCACTCCCTGCGGAGAAGGGCGAGATCCTTAGGCATTTTCCCCTGTGCGCGGGGGTACCCCATATCGAGGGTACCGACAATTGCTTTTACTGCGGCGGTTCCCAAAACTGCTACTCCTGCACGTTGCGGCGCTTTCTTCGGGAACCGCCGAAGTGCCTTGCCGGCTCATCTTCTTAGGAGACTGACTCCTTGACCCCACCGCTTCAGTTAAGCGGCTTGGGCCCACCCATCATCGGCACTCGGTCTAGGAACCGAAGCGGTTGCGGGTGCGGGGTATTCGAAGAGTCCCGAATCGCTTGGAACTACACCGGGAAGCTTTTTAGAGGGGGTCTTACCCACATTGTAGCTTCCCTTTGCACTTCTCTACGTTTCTTCTCGGACTCTTGTGCTTTTGCTCTCTTGCCTTTGAGTTCTCCCTTGCCATGGCTTCCAACCCGCTGCCAGAGAAGAAACGCGCTCGAAATCCTCCAGCAACGGCGTCGGTGCCAAGTCAGGATTCTGGGGTGCCTGACACTCCCTCCGGTGGCGACTCGAAGAGGCCCTGGGCTGATGCGCTGGGGGAAGCCTCTGGGGCGTCCCCTGTTCCGCCAGTGCAAGCGACTGCGGAGCGGCCGTCGGAGACGGTAGCGGGCTCTGGAAATCCTACCCCGGCTCGGAAGTCGGGGTTTAGAGCCCGCTGGAGTGTCCGCGCTTCCTGGCCTTCCCCGTCTTGAGGGGAATCTGTGCCGATGCGCTCGGAGCCAGGGGCAACTGCCGCGGCCCCCAGGCCAGCGCGGACTTCTCCTGTTCCGGTGTGCCCGGACTCCGCGGCGGCGTCATCTCTTCCTGCCGAGACGGCCACCGTGGCCCCCGAGCCAGCACAGGTTGAGCCTGCACTAGGCGGTCTGGCTTCTTCTCCAGCACCACCTTCCCCGGTCCGTCCCTCTCCTCAGGTCAAGGAGCCAGAAGCTGAAAAGAGCCCGGCTGGCCTGGCTGCCAGAGCCGCGGAGCCAGCTTCTCCTGATCGGTGTCTCGTCTCGGCTGCTGGTGCGTCGGCTCTTCCTGAGGACGAGGTAATGGAGGAGGTCGGAGGGACTGCCCCAGCCTCTGTTGCTCCATTGCTTCTGGCAGACGCCTTCGCGCTTGCCGAGTCGAGCGTCCGGCAGGTCTTGGCTGCGCTAGGGCGCGAGCGGGAGGAGTATACGGTTGAACGGGACCGCCTCCTCATCTGGGGGAACCTTTTGCGGGAGAGGACCGCGAAGGTTTAGAGCGAGCTCGACTCCAGGCGGGAGTTGCTCGACTTCAGGGAAGCGCTCGTCGACCGGATGAAGCGGGCTGTTGACCGCATGGACACCCAGTCACGGCGGATCAACAGGGAGGCCCTGGAGGCACACGCCCGGGCCGAATAGAGCCTCTCTGCTGCTGTGGAAATACGGCAGCGGTTGGAGCGCCGCGAACTCGCCGTTGAGGAGCGGGAGCGTTCCGTGGCAGCTGAGGCAGAGAGGGTCGCCGCGCAGCTGGCCGCGGGCAAGGATGACCTCCGAGCTCGGATGGAGGAGCTGGAGATTCTGAAGGCAGACCTTGACTTGAGGGAGGAACAGGTCTCCCATGATCGCCGGGCGGTCTTGGACCGGGAGTTGACTGCCGGCTTCAAGGCCGCTGAGTTGGAGCGGCTAGCCAAGACTCTCCACCTTCGGGAGAGTTCCCTGGCGGCCAAGGAGAAGGAATTCTCCGAGAGGAACCTGGAGGCTCTGCAGGCGGCCCGCCGCGAGGTGGAGGAGCTCTCAGCCTTACGGTCCTCCGAGGCCCTTGTGGTCTCAAGCTTCGTGGATCGAGCGGGGTCCGCCCTGATCCCTCTTGGCTTCAGTCCGGTGAGGGCCGCAACTCCCACATTGAAGGTGGCAGAGGTGATCCCTGCATTGGAGTCGATCGGCGCCAAGCTGAACAGACTCGACTCGGTGGTCGCCAGTGAGCTTGAAGCCGAGGGCCGCTGTCGAAGTGTGCGATCGACACTTCCCCCGGGCCTGCACTGGGCAGCCCGTGGAGGTTCTTTTTTCAGAGGGGCTAGTTCCTAGCGGAGAGCTTGCGCGAATGGACGAGTTAGTGAGAGCTTGACACGAGAAGTTTTACGTGGTTCATGCCGCCGGAGCGTAAAACCCTACGTCCACGGCGAGCTATGGAGCTCGCTGTATTGCCTGCTGCTCAGGGCCGGGGGCCTGAGCTTGGGGGTGAGTTACAGCTCGAGAGTGTATGGCTAGCGTATGAGTTGCAGAATGCGAACCCTTGCTATCGACGCCTACCCGAGCCTTTTATAGTCCAAGGCTCGGGCGGCTTACAAGGGAAGCCGGGACCCGACAGGTGGTCCCGGGAAGATTGTCTATTATCTACCGTATCTGTAGTTATGCCGGTGGTTGCCTCCGGTCGAAGGCTTCTAAGTCTTCTTTTTGCCGCCCTGCCCATGCCGTGCGCTAGTCGTAGTGGTTGATGACGGCGCAGGCGGCATGGGATGTCTTGTCGCGGCGTTTATTACCTGTCAGGTTCTGACACCGCGCGCCAGTCTGTGATGCGACTGGGCGCAACGGCACCTGACAGACGCGTGCTCCGCGTCTCCGCATCTTGGGAAGACGCGGGCCTTGAATACCTTGTACGGGCAAGGTGAGGGGCGCCTTTACGCCCGCTGCCTACCGCCCGGGGGCAGGTAGCACCGTTCCTCCAGCCACGTGGCAGGTCCGGAGCTCTTCTCTGAGGAGAGGGAGGTCCGGCCCCGCTGGACGCGTGGCGCCTTCGGACCTCTCTCCCGCGGAGGGGGAGGTCCGGCTCCTGCATGCCACGTGGCGGGCCCGGAGCTCACCTCTGAGGAGAGGGAGGTCCGGCCCGCTGGACGCGTGGCGTCTTCGGACCTCTCTCCCGCGGAGGGGGAGGTCCGGCTTCTGTATGCCACGTGGCGGGCCTGGAACTCTCCTCTGAGGAGAGGGAGGTCCGGCCCCGCCGGACGCGTGGCGCCTTCGGAGCTCTCCCTGCGGAGAAGGGCGAGCACCTTAGGCATTTTACCCTGTGCGCGGGGGTACCCCATATCTCAGGTACCGACAGCCGTGGCTTAGCTTTAGAGGTCGCCTCGCATGTGCTGGCATGCTTCAAGAGCCGCGACCCCTCTTTCTCGCTGGAGCCAGCGAGAGAGGGCCCAGCCGCGGAGCGGGAGGAAGCTGCCAGGGCTGAAGTCGAGGATGTGGCCGCCCTTGTAGCCGCAAGGTTCCGGCGAGAGCCGGGAGGTCCTTAGGACTTGTTTCTCCCTTTTTATCGAGTCTGTATTCCAGCTAATGGAGCCTTGCTTAATTTGACTCTCTTGGATACTTGTGTCTGTGATGCTTTTTCCCTCCTTCTTGGCTTTGCCTGGCTGAGTCCTTAGCTCCGCAAGGTACTCAGAGGCCATTTCCAATCTCGGAGTTTCGCACAGACACCCTCCCCGGGTCCTAACCGTGTTAGGGGCCCCCGGAGGTCTCCGAACCTCGCCCTATGGGGGGCTCCAAATCTGCCTGTCACGTGACGGGTCCGGAGCTCCTCCTCAAGAGACAGGAGCTCCGGTCATGTTGGACACGTAGGGCTTTCGGAGCCCTCCCGCTGAGAGGGGAGGTCCGGTTCCTGCCTGCCACGTGGCGAGCCCGGAGCCCTCCTCAAGGAAGGAGAGAGTTCTGGGCCCGCTGGACACGTGGGGCCCCCGGGCCCCGCCCCTGCTGGAGGGGCAGGTCCCGGTCCTTCCAGTCCCAGGCCGGTGTAGCTGGTAGCTCCTTTCCCCCCGCTTCATGCAGTCCCTGTTGCCGTAACCTGAAGGTCCTGCACACAGGTAGAGGAAACGTAATTCTCCTCGGGGGGTCCTCCCCTCCCATCTCCTAGTCTTATCCGTCTTATGGTCCTGACCCGCTATACGGGGCTTGGGCAATTCTGTGCACGAGGCGCCGGAGCTCCGGCTCCCTCCGAGGTCCGGGTACGGCCGTCCGATCCCTAGTACCGGGCCATGCGCTGGGGAAGCAGAGTGCACGCGCTTTGGGTTCATGACCAGGCAAAGCGGACGTACTCCCCTGGACCTCCGGAGAGCAGGATGCGCATGCTTTGGGCTCTGGGCCGGCTAAGCTGGATACGCACCCTGGACCCCCCATGCACAACGCTGGCCTTTCCTGGAGGTGACCAACTGGCACCGCAACACCTGACTGGGGGAGGCCCGAGAGACTCACTCGGCCATCGGCAGGTGCCTCAAGCGCAGCCGCCTTCGGGAGGATAGAAAATGCCTACTATGGATGAGCGCAGGAGAGGGGGAGCTAGATGTATGATGAACATACAGAGATAGTGCGATCATAAAAATTAATGCATAATTTAAATGAGCGCATGAGAGGGAGCTAAGTAGAACAGGTCTCTGTATTCGTGCCCATAGGTGGAATTCTGGCTGTACATGGGGGCAATGTTCCGCCTCGTCTACAAGGGAAGCAAGACTCTACGCGCTTAGGGTCGGAACCAGGCTAAACTGGACGTAGTCCTGTACCGTCCCTTGGGACTTAGCTACCCCAAGCTCTGTTCCTAAATTCTATGGGGTCTATTACAGAAGTGAATAACCCTGTTCTACCGATGCTCAGTAAGTAGGACTTACAGTGTTGCTTCATGGCAAGGATTTTTTTGGGAATGAATCCCACTCTCGGTTGAAAGGCATGCGTACCCGGGGCGGCAGCTTTCATGATTCGGAAGGGACCTTCCCTGCTGGGGGAGAGCTTATGGGTCCTTCTTGGAATGTAGCGTGCCGCTTCACCAGGTTGCCCTCTTGTGGGCCCCCGTCGCGTTTGGTTCTTTGGCGGTAGTGCTTAGAGCATTAGCCGAGACCGTGCGTTGTGGGGTGTTCCCTGCAAGCCGAGTCTTGTCGAAGTTATTATCTTCACGCTGGATCAGGTCTTGCATGGCTTCTCTCGGGGGCCCCCGTGGAGTTCTCCCCTTCTGGCCAAGGCCTTCAAGGGGTAGGGTGACCCGGGCTCGTCTTGGAAGACCTAAGGCGTCTTCCCCTTCTGGCAAGGCCTTCAAGGGGTTGATGGACCTTAGGCGGCCCCCGAGAGGTATGTTCGAGGCACGGAGGCGTGCCATAGCTGGCTAACGCCCTGGCCCATCACCGTCGGAACTGGAGTCCTCACCGTCATGCACTGTCTTTATGACACGCTGAGGCTCCTGGAACCCCACCTGGTGGGCAGCGGTAACTGGGGCATCGGCCTTCTGTTTGCCATCCCTCTGAGGGTAGGGCGGTGCTTCAGCCCTCTGCTGTCTTCCATTGCGGAAGCGCTCTGCGAGCTTCTGGATCTCCCAGCACTCGGCAGCAGTATGGTTGCCGGGGCCATGCACGGGGCATAGCCCGCCTTGGCCACTGTCTGGGGCCGGTGATTGCCGCTGCCTCTTGTCGGGGCGTGGCCCCCGAGCTCCACTGGTCGTCGCAGCTGCGGCGACGGGGGCCGTGAATGGTGACTTCATCTTGCCACTCCCCCGGTTCTTGATCTTCTTGCCACCCCCATAGGCAGCCGCACCGGACCCGGGCTGTCCTCCTGACTCGGAGGTCGGCAGAGCGTGCCAGTTACGCCCTTCGGCTGCTCTGGCGCACTTGTCCGCCAGGATGAAGAGCTCCGAGACGTCGCGAACCTCTCTGGTCGCGAGCTTCTCAAGCATTTTCTCATCCCGGACACCCTGTCGGAACGCCACCACCACAGAGGCGCTTTGGATATGTGGGATGGTGTTGCGCACCTGAGAGAACCGCTGGATGAAAGAGCGCAGAGACTCCCCAGGTTGTTGTTTGACGGCGTGGAGGTCGAGCTCCGTGCTGGGACGGGTGTAGGAGCTGCCGAAGTTGGCGACGAACTGCCGGCAGAGCTCCCCCCAGGAGGTTATGGACCCCTGAGGTAGGTTCATGAGCCAAGACCGAGCTGGGCCGGTCAAGGCGACGGGGAAGTAGTTGGCCATGACAGCCTCGTCCCCTCCTGCGGCAAGTACGGCGGTAGAGTAGATCTGGAGGAACTCCACTGGGTTGACGCTGCCGTCGTACTTCTCGGGCAGGTGCGGGCGGAACTTGCGTGGCCACCTTGCGAAGCGAAGGTGAGGTGCAAGGGCCGCACATCCTGCACCTGCTGCCGCAGGTATAGGCACTGCGAACGCTTGGTTCGCACCTGGCGCTGCGTATCCCGGCATGGGCAAGGCTGCACCATAGACCGGGGCCGCTACTTGCGGCGCATATGGTTGTGGCATATGCTGCGCAGCATATGCCTGAGGCGGGGCTCGCATGGCGAAGACCTGCCCTTCTGGTTGTGTTGAGGCCGACGACATGCTGTCGCCTGCCTCATGGTTGCGACGCCTTTCTCGGCGTCGCTCGAGGTACACCCGGGCGTCTTGGCCCAAGTGGCACCGTTCCAGTTCCCTTCGCAGGTCCGTTGACAGGAGCCTGGAGGAGCTGGAATCCGCCGTTAGCCCATCAACCGTGGGTGTGCGCGTCAGCGACACAGCCGGTTGCCCTGGGCGCCGTCCTCGCCGAAACTGAGGGTTCGCGGTGGCGCGACGAGGCGGTCCACCTCGCGGACCCATTGCTGGGTCGCTGAATGGGGCGCATCCCCCGCAGGTGGGTTGAGCAGCAGCGCTCTTGCTGCAGCTAGCGCATCTCCATGGTGTACGCTCAGCGCTGCAGAAGACCTCACACTGGTCGGGGCCTGCATAGCCGGAGTCGGCGTTGCCGGAGTCGGCTGCTGGCTACCCGCTTGTGCCGACACACTCCGTCCTGAGTGTGTCGACATGTACTCCCCAGTGGTCACGGTTCGCCGTGAACGTGGGGGGGGGGAGAGTTTGCCGCTGAAGGGAGCTTGGTCATCTTCGTCGGTGGAAACTCGTCGCGCTAGGGGAAAAGCCCCCTTCCTGGCGCGCCAAATGTCGAAGTGTTCGGTCGACACTTCCCCCGGGCCTGCACTGGGCAGCCCGCGGAGGTTCTTTTTTCGGAGGGGCTAGTTCCTAGCGGAGAGCTTGCGCAGATGGACGAGTTAGTGAGAGCTTGACACGGAGAGTTTTACGTGGTTCAGGCCGCCGGAGCGTAAAACCCTACGTCCACGGCGAGCTATGGAGCTCGCTGTATTGATTGCTGCTCAGGGCCGGGGGCCTGAGCTTGGGGGTGAGTTACAGCTTGAGAGTGTATGGCTAGCGTATGAGTTGCAAAATGCGAACCCTTTCTATCGACGGCTACCCGAGCCTTTTATAGTCCAGGACTTGGGCGGCTTACAAGGGGTGCCGGGACCCGACAGGTGGTTCCGGGAAGATTGTCTATTATCTACCGTATCTGTAGTTACGCCGGTAGTTGCCTCTGGTTGAAGGCTTCTGAGTCTTCATCTTGCCGCCCTGCCCATGCTGCACGCTAGTCGTAGTGGTTGATGACGGCCCAGGCGGCATGGGATGTCTTGTCGCAGCGTTTATTAGCTGGCAGGTTCTGACACCGCGCGCCAGTCTGTGATGCGACTGGGCGCAACGGCACCTGACAGACGCGTGCTCCGCGTTTCCGCGTCTTGGGAAGACGCGGGCCTTGAATACCTTGTACGGGCAAGGTGTGGGGCGCCTTTACGCCCGCTGCCTACCGCTCGGAGGCGGGCAGCACCGTTCTTCTGGCCACGTGGCGGGTCCGGAGCCCTTCTCTGAGGAGAGAAGGGTCCGGCCTGCGGGGCACGTGGAGCCTCCGGACCTCTCCCCGCGGAGGGGGAGGTCCGGCTTCTGTATGCCACGTGGCGGGTCCGGAGCTCTCCTCTGCGGAGAGGGAGGTCCGGCCCCGCTGGACGCGTGGGTCTTCGGACCTCTCTCCCACGGAGGGGGAGGTCCGGCTTCTGTATGCCACGTGGCGGGCCCGGAGCTCTCCTCTGAGGAGAGGGAGGTCCGGCCCCGCCGGATGCGTGGCGCCTTTGGAGCTCTCCCTGCGGAGAAGGGCGAGTACCTTAGGCATTTTACCCTGTGCGCGGGGGTACCCCATATCTCAGGTACCGACAGCCCGCCTTGGTCACTGTCTGGGGCCGGTGATTGCCGCTGCCTTTTGTCAGGGCGTGGCCCCCGAGCTCCACTGGTCGTCGCAGCTGCGGTGACGGGGGCCGTGAATGGTGACTTCATCTTTCCACTCCCCCGGTTCTTGGTCTTCTTGCCACCCCCATAGGCAGCAGCACCAGACCCGGGCTGCCCTCCTGACTCGGAGGTCGGCAGAGCGTGCCAGTTCCGCCCTTCAGCCGCTCTGGCGCACTTGTCCACCAGGCTGAAGAGCTCCGAGACATCGCGGACCTCTCTGGTCGCGAGCTTCTCAAGCATTTTCTCGTCCCGGACACCCTGTCGGAACGCCACCACCACAGAGGCACTTTGGATATGCGGGATGGTGTTGCGTACCTGAGAGAACCGCTGGATGAAAGAGCGCAGCGACTCCCCAGGTTGTTGCTTGACGGCGTGGAGGTCAAGCTCCGTGCCGGGACGGGTGTAGGAGCTGCCGAAGTTGGCGACGAACTGCCGGCAGAGCTCTCCCCAGGAGGTTATGGACCCCTGAGGTAGATTCATGAGCCAAGACCGAGCTGGGCCGGTCAAGGCGACGGGGAAGTAGTTGGCCATGACAGCCTCGTCCCCTCCTGCGGCAAATACGGCGGTGGAGTAGATCTGGAGGAACTCCGCTGGGTTGATGCTGCCGTCGTACTTCTCGGGCAGGTGCGGGCGAAACTTGCGTGGCCACCTTGCGAAGCGAAGGTGGGGTGCAAGGGCCGCACATCCTGCACCTGCTGCTGCAGGTACTGGCGCTGCAAACGCTTGGTTCGCACTTGGCACCGCGTATCCCGACATGGGCAAGGCTGCACCATAGACCGGGGCCGCTGCTTGCGGCGCATATAGTTGTGGCATATGTTGCGCAGCATATGCCTGAGGCAGGGCTCGCGTGGCGAAGGCCTGCCCTTCTGGTTGTGTCGAGGCCGACGACATGCTGTCGCCAGCCTCATGGTTGCGACGCCTTTCTCGGCGTCGCTCGAGGTACACCCGGGCGTCTTGGCCCAAGTGACACCGTTCCAGTTCCCTTCGCAGGTCCGTCGACAGGAGCCTAGAGGAGCTGGAATCCGCCGTTAGCCCGTCAACCGTGGGTGTGCACGTCAGCGACAGCCGGTTGTCCTGGGCGCCGTCCTTGCCGAAACCGAGGGTTCGCGGCGGCGACGACGAGGCGGTCCACCTCGCGGACCCATTGCTGGGTCGCTGAATGGGGCGCATCCCCCGCAGGTGGGTTGCACAGCAGCGCTCTTGCTGCAGCTAGCGGACCTCCATGGTGTACGCTCAGCGCTGCAGAAGATCTCACACTGGTTGGGGCCTGCATAGCCGGAGTCGGCGTTGCCGGAGTCGGCTGCTGGCTACCCGCTTGTGCCGACACACTCCGTCCTGAGTGTGTCGACATGTACTCCCCAGTAGTCACTGTCGAAGTGTTCGGTCGACACTTCCCCCGGGCCTGCACTGGGCAGCCCGCAGAGGTTCTTTTTTTGGAGGGGCTAGTTCCTAGCGGAGAGCTTGCACAGATGGACGAGTTAGTGAGAGCTTGACACAGAGAGTTTTACGTGGTTCAGGCCGCCGGAGCGTAAAACCCTACGTCCACGGCGAGCTATGGAGCTCGATGTATTGCTTGCTGCTCAGGGCTGGGGGCCTGAGCTTGGGGGTGAGTTACAGCTTGAGAGTGTATGGCTAGCGTATGAGTTGCAAAATGTGAACCCTTGCTATCGACGCCTACCCGAACCTTTTATAGTCCAAGACTCGGGCGGCTTACAAGGGGAGCCGGGACCCGACAGGTGGTCTCGGGAAGATTGTCTATTGTCTACCGTATCTGTAGTTACGCCGGTAGTTGCCTCTGGCCGAAGGCTTCTGAGTCTTCATCTTGCCGCCCTGCCCATGCCGCACGCTAGTCGTAGTGGTTGATGACGGCCCAGGCGGCATGGGATGTCTCGTCGCAGCGTTTATTGGCTGGCAGGTTCTGACACCGCGCGCCAGTCTGTGATGCGACTGGGTGCAACGGCACCTGACAGACGCGTGCTCCGCGTTTCCGCGTCTTGGGAAGACGCGGGCCTTGAATACCTTGTACGGGCAAGGTGAGGAGCGCCTTTATACCCGCCGCCTACCGCTCGGGTGCAGGCAGCACCATTCTTCTGGCCACGTGGCGGGTCCGGAGCCCTTCTCTGAGGTGAGAAGGGCCCGGCCTGCGGGGCACGTGGAGCCTCCGGACCTCTCCCCGCGGAGGGGGAGGTCCGGCCTCTTCTGATCTACGCACTTCCTTCAAGTCCCGAATTGACCGCTGCCGGAGCACGAACGGCCACGGAATCGTGAGAGCGTGCGCTCACTTGATGATCGCTTTTACTGCGGCGGTTCCCAAGGCTGCCACTTCTGCACGTTGCGGCGCTTTCTTCGGGAACTGCCGAAGTGCCTTGCCGGCTCATCTTCTCAGGAGACTGACTCCTTGACCCCACCGCTTTAGTTAAGCGGCTTGGGCCCACCCGTCATCGGCACTCGGTCTAGGAACCGAAGCAGTTGCGGGTGCGGGGTATTCGAAGAGTTCCGAATCGCTTGGAACTGCACCGGGAAGCTTTTTAGAGGGGGTCTTACCCACATTGCAGCTTCCCTTTGCACTTCTCTGCGTTTCCTCCCGGACTCTTGTGCTTTTCCTCTCTTGCCTTTGAGTTCTCCCTTGCCATGGCTTCCAACCCGCTGCCAGAGAAGAAACGCACTCGATCTCCTCCAGCAACGGCGTCGGTGCCGAGTCGGGATTCTGGGGTGCCTGACACTCCCTCCGGTGGAGACTCGAAGAGGCCCCGGGCAGATGCGCTGGGGGAAGCCTCTGGGGCGTCCCCTGTTCCGCCAGTCCAAGCGACTGCGGAGCGGCCGTCGGAGACGGTAGCGAGCTCTGGAAATCCTACCCCGGCTCGGAAGTCGGGGTTCAGAGCCCGCTGGAGTGTCCGTGCTTCTCGGCCTTCCCCGTCTTGCGGGGAATCTGTGCCGATACGCTCGGAGCCAGGGGCAACTGCCACGGCCCCCAGGCCAGCACGGACTTCTCCTGTTCCGGTGTGCCCGGACTCCGCGGCGGCGTCGTCTCTTCCTGCCGAGACGGCCACCGTGGCCCCCGAGCCAGCACAGGTTGATCCTGCGCTAGGCGTCCTGGCTTCTTCTCCAGCACCGCCTTCCCCGGCTCATCCCTCTCCTCAGGTCAAGGAGCCAGAAGCTGAAAAGAGCCCGGCTGGCCTGGCTGCCAGAGCCGCGGAGCCAGCTTCTCCTGATCGGCGTCTCGTCTCGGCTGCTGGTGCGTCGGCTCCTCCTGAGGACGAGGTAATGGAGGAGGTCGGAGGGGCTGCCCCAGCCTCTGTTGCTCCATTGCCTCTGGCGGACGCCTTCGCGCTTGCCGAGTCGAGCGTCCGGCAGGTCTTAACTGCGCTAGGGCGCGAGCGGGAGGAGTATACGGTTGAACGGGACCGCCTCCTCATCTGGGGGAACCTTTTGCGGGAGAGGACCGCGAAGGTTAAGAGCGAGCTCGACTCCAGGCGGGAGTTGCTCGACTTCAGGGAAGCGCTCGTCGACCGGATGAAGCGGGCTGTTGACCGCATGGACACCCAGTCGCGGCGGATCAACAGGGAGGCCCTGGAGGCACACGCCCGGGCCGAAGAGAGCCTCTCTGCTGCTGTGGAAATACGGCAGCGGTTGGAGCGCCGTGAACTCGCCGTTGAGGAGCGGGAGCGTTCCGTGGCAGCTGAGGCAGAGAGGGTCGCCGCGCAGCTGGCCGTGGGCGAGGATGACCTCCGAGCTCGGATGGAGGAGCTGGAAATTCTGAAGGCAGACCTTGACTTGAGGGAGGAACAGGTCTCCCATGATCGCCGGGCGGTCTTGGACCGGGAGTTGACTGCCGGCTTCAAGGCCGCTGAGTTGGAGCGGCTAGCCGAGACTCTCCGTCTTCGGGAGAGTTCCCTGGCGGCCAAGGAGAAGGAATTCTCCGAGAGGAACCTGGAGGCTCTGCAGGAGGCCCGCCGCGAGGTGGAGGAGCTCTCAGCCTTGCGGTCCTCCGAGACCCTTGCGGTCTCAAGCTTCGTGGATCGAGCGGGGTCCGCCTTGATCCCTCTTGGCTTCAGTCCGGTGAGGGCCGCAACTCCCGCATTGAAGGTGGCAGAGGTGATCCTGCATTGGAGTCGATCGGCGCCAAGCTGGACAAACTCGACTCCGTGGTCGCCAGTGAACTTGAAGCCGAGGGCCGCGGCTTAGCTTTAGAGGTCGCCTCGCATGTGCTGGCATGCTTCAAGAGCCGCGACCCCTCTTTCTCGCTGGAGCCAGCAAGAGAGGGCCCAGCCGCGGAGCGGGAGGAAGCTGCCAGGGCTGAAGTCGAGGATGTGGCCGCCCTTGTAGCCGCAAGGTTCCGGCGAGAGCCGGGAGATCCTTAGGACTTGTTTCTCCCTTTTTTATCGAGTCTGTAGTCCAGCTCATGGAGCCTTGCTTAATTTGACTCTCTTGGATACTTGTGTCTGTGATGCTTTTTCCCTCCTTCTTGGCTTTGCCTGGCTGAGTCCTTAGCTCCGCAAGGTACTCAGAGGCCATTTCCAATCTCGGAGCTTCGCACAGACACCTTCCCCGGGTCCTAACCGTGTTAGGGGCCTCCGGAGGTCTCTGAACCTCGCCCTATGTGGGGGGGGCTCCAAATCTGCCGGCCACGTGGTGGGTCTGGAGCCCCTCCTCAAGAGACGGGAGCTCCGGTCATGTTGGACACGTAGGGCTTTCGGAGCCCTCCCGCTGAGGGGGGGGGAGGTCCGGTTCCTGTCTGCCACATGGCGAGCCCGGAGCCCTCCTCAAGGGAGGAGAGAGTTCCGGGCCTGCTGGACACATGGGGCCCCTGGGCCCCGCCCCTGCTGGAGGGGCAGGTCCCGGTCCTTCCAGTCCCAGGCCGGTGTAGCTGGTAGCTCCTTTCCCCCCAATTCATGCAGTCCCTGTTGCCATAACCTGAAGGTCCTGCACATAGGTAGAGGAAACGTAATTCTCCTCGGGGGGGTCCTCCCCTCCCGTCTCCTAGTCTTATCCGTCTTATGGTCCTGACCCGCTATACGGGGCTTGGGCAATTCTGTGCACGAGACGCCGGAGCTCCGGCTCCCTCCGAGGTCCGGGTACGGCCGTCCGATCCCTAGTACCGGGCCATGCGCTGGGGAAGCAGAGTGCACGCGCTTTGGGTTCATGACCAGGCAAAGCGGACGTACTCCCCTGGACCTCCGGAGAGCAGGATGCGCATGCTTTGGGCTCTGGGCCGGCTAAGCTGGATACGCACCCTGGACCCCCCATGCACAACGCTGGCCTTTCCTGGAGGTGACCAACTGGCACCGCAACACCTGACTGGGGGAGGCCCGAGAGACTCACTCGGCCATCGGCAGGTGCCTCAAGCGCAGCCGCCTTCGGGAGGATAGCAAATGCCGACTATGGATGAGCGCAGGAGAGGGGGAGCTAGATGTACGATGAACATACAGAGATAGTGCGATCATAAAAATCAATGCATAATTTAAATGAACGCATGAGAGAGAGCTAAGTAGAACAGGTCTCTGTATTCGTACCCATAGGTGGAATTCTGGCTGTACATGGGGGCAATGTTCCGCCTCGTCTACAAGGGAAGCAAGACTCTACGCGCTTAGGGTCGGAACCAGGCTAAACTGGACGTAGTCCTGTACCGTCCCTTGAGACTTAGCTACCCCAAGCTCTGTTCCTAAGTTCTATGGGGTCTATTACAGAAGTGAATAACCCTGTTCTACCGATGCTCAGTAAGTAGGACTTACAGTGTTGCTTCATGGCAAGGATTTTTTTGGGAATGGATCCCACTCTCGGTTGAAAGGCATATGTACCTGGGGCGGCAGCTTTCATGATTCGGAAGGGACCTTCCCTGCTGGGGGAGAGCTTATGGGTCCTTCTTGGAATATAGCGTGCCGCTTCACCAGGTTGCCCTCTTGCGGGCCCCCGTCACGTTTGGTTCTTTGGCGGTAGTGCTTAGAGCATTAGCCGAGACCGTGCGTTGTGGGGTGTTCCCTGCAAGCCGAGTCTTGTCGAAGTTGTTATCTTCACGCTGGATCAGGTCCTGCGTGGCTTCTCTCGGGGGGCCCCGGGGAGTTCTCCCCTTCTGGCTAAGGCCTTCAAGGGGTAGGTGGACCCGAGATCGCCTTGGATGACCTAAGGTGTCTTCCCCTTCTGGCTAGGCCTTCAAGGGGTTGACGGACCTTAGGCGGCTCCCGAGAGGTATGTCCGAGGCACGGAGGCGTGCTGCAGTTGGCTAACGCCCAGGCCCGTCACCGTCGGAACCGGAGTCCTCACCGCCATGCACTGTCTTTATGACACGCTGAGGCTCCTGGAACCCCACCTGGTGGGCAGCGGTGACTGGGGCGTCGGCCTTCTGTTTGCCATCCCTCTGAGGGTAGGGCGGTGCCTCAGCCCTCTGCTGTCTTCCCTTGCGGAAGCGCTCTGCGAGCCTCTGGATCTCCCAGCACTCGGCAGCTGTATGGTTGCAGGCGCCATGCACGGGGCACAGCCCGCCTTGGTCACTGTCTGGGGCCGGTGACTGCCGCTGCCTTTTTTCAGGGCGTGGCCCCCGAGCTCCACTGGTCGTCGCAGCTGCGGCGACGGGGGCCGTGAATGGTGACTTCATCTTGCCACCCCCCCCCCCCCCCCGGTTCTTGGTCTTCTTGCCACCCCCATAGGCTGCAACTCCGGACCCGGGCTGCCCTCCTGACTCGGAGGTCGGCAGTGCGTGCCAGTTCCGCTCTTCAGCTGCTCTGGCGCACTTGTCCGCCAGGCTGAAGAGCTTCTCGAGCATTTTCTCGTCCCGGACACCCTGTCGGAACGCCACCACCACAGAGGCGCTTTGGATATGTGGGATAGTGTTGCGCACCTGAGAGAACCGCTGGATGAAAGAGTGCAGCGACTCCCCAGGTTGTTGTTTGATGGCATGGAGGTCGAGCTCCGTGCCGGGACGGGTGTAGGAGCTGCCGAAGTTGGCGACGAACTGCCGGCAGAGCTCACCCCAGGAGGTTATGGACCCCTGAGGTAGATTCATGAGCCAAGACCTGGCTGGGCCGGTCAAGGCGACGGGGAAGTAGTTGGCCATGACAGCCTCGTCCCCTCCTGCGGCAAGTACGGCGGTGGAGTAGATCTGGAGGAACTCCGCTGGGTTGACGTTACCGTCGTACTTCTCGGGCAAGTGTGGGCGAAACTTGCGCGGCCACCTTGCGAAGCGAAGGTGGGGTGCAAGGGCCGCATATCCTGCACCTGCTGCTGCAGGTGCTGGCGCTGCGAACAGGTGGTTCGCACCTGGCGCTGCGTTTCCCGGCATGGGCAAGGCTGCACCATAGACCGGGGCCGCTACTTGCGGCGCATATGGTTGTGGCATATGCTGCGCAGCATATGCCTGTGGCGGGGCTCGCACGGTGAAGACCTGCCCTTCTGGTTGTGTCGAGGCCGACGACATGCTGTCGCCTGCCTCCTGGTTGCGACGCCTTTCTCGGCGTCGCTCGAGGTACACCCGGGCGTCCTGCCCCAAGTGGCACCGTTCCAGTTCCCTTCGCAGGTCCGTCGACAGGAGCCTGGAGGAGCTGGAATCCGCCGTTAGCACGTCAACCGTGGGTGTGCGCGTCAGCGACACAGCCGGTTACCCTGGGCGTCGTCCTCGTCGAAACCGAGGGTTCGCGGCGGCGACGACGAGGCGGTCCACCTCGCGGACCCATTGCTGGGTCGCTGAATGGGGCGCATCCCCCGCAGGTGGGTTGCGCAGCAGCGCTCTTGCTGCAGCTAGCGCACCTCCATGGTGTACGCTCAGCGCTGCAGAAGACCTCACACTGGTTGGGGCCTGCATAGCCGGGGCCGGCGTCGCCGGAGTCGGCTGCTGGCTACCCGCTTGTGCCGACACACTCCGTCCTGAGTGTGTCGACATGTACTCCCCAGTGGTCACAGTCCGCCGTGAACGCGGGGGAGGAGAGTTTGAGGCTGAGGGAAGCTTGGTCATCTTCGTCGGCGGAAACTCGTCGCGCTAGGGGAAAAGCCCCCTACCTGGCGCGCCAAATGTCGAAGTGTTCGGTCGACACTTCCCCCGGGCCTGCACCGGGCAGCCCGCGGAGGTTCTTTTTTTGGAGGGGCTAGTTCCTAGCGGAGAGCTTGCGCAGATGGACGAGTTAGTGAGAGCTTGACACAGACAGTTTTACGTGGTTCAGGCCGCCGGAGCGTAAAACCCTACGTCCACGGTGAGCTATGGAGCTCGCTGTATTGCTTGCTGCTCAGGGCCGGGGGGCCTGAGCTTGGGGGTGAGTTACAGCTTGAGAGTGTATGGCTAGCGTATGAGTTGCAAAATGCGAACCCTTGCTATCGACGCCTACCCGAGCCTTTTATAGTACAAGACTCGGGCGGCTTACAAGGGGAGCCGGGACCCGACAGGTGGTCCCGGGAAGATTGTCTATTGTCTACCGTATCTGTAGTTATGCCGGTAGTTGCCTCTGGCCGAAGGCTTCTGAGTCTTCATCTTGCCGCCCTGTCCATGCCGCACGCTAGTCGTAGTGGTTGATGACGGCGCAGGCGGCATGGGATGTCTCGTTGCAGCGTTTATTGGCTGGCAGGTTCTGACACCGCGCGCCAGTCTGTGATGCGACTGGGCGCAACGGCACCTGACAGACGCGTGCTCCGCGTTTCCGCGTCTTAGGAAGATGCGGGCCTTGAATACCTTGTACGGGCAAGGTGAGGAGCGCCTTTATGCCCGCCGCCTACCGCTCGGGGGCAGGCAGCACCGTTCTTCTGGCCACGTGGCGGGTACGGAGCCCTTCTCTGAGGTGAGAAGGGCCCGGCCTGCGGGGCACGTGGAGCCTCCGGACCTCTCCCCGCGGAGGGGTAGGTCCGGCCTCTGTATGCCACGTGGCGGGCCCGGAGCTCTCCTCAGTGGAGAGAGAGATCCGGCCCCGCTGGACGCGTGGCGTCTTCGGACCTCTCTCCCGCGGAGGGGGAGGTCCGGCTTCTGTATGCCACGTGGCGGGCCCGGAGCTCTCCTCTGAGGAGAGGGAGGTCCGGCCCCGCCGGACGCGTGGCGCCTTCGGAGCTCTCCCTGCGGAGAAGGGCGAGTACCTTAGGCATTTTACCCTGTGCGCGGGGGTACCCCATATCTCAGGTACCGACAGTCACGGTTCGCCGTGAACGCGGAGGGGGAGAGTTTGCCCCTGAAGGAAGCTTGGTCATCTTCGTTGGCGGAAACTCGTCGCGCTAGGAGAAAAGCCCCCTACCTGGCGCGCCAAATGTCGAAGTGTTCGGTCGACACTTCCCCCGGGCCTGCACTGGGCAGCCCGCGGAGGTTCTTTTTTCGGTGGGGCTAGTCCCTAGCGGAGAGCTTGCGCAGATGGACGAGTTAGTGAGAGCTTGACACGGCGAGTTTTACGTGGTTCAGGCCGCCGGAGCGTAAAACCCTACGTCCACGGCGAGCTATGAAGCTCGCTGTATTGCTTGCTGCTCAGGGCCGGAGGCCTGAGCTTGGGGGTGAGTTACAGCTTGAGAGTGTATGGCTAGCGTATGAGTTGCAAAGTGTGAACCCTTGCTATCGACGCCTACCCGAGCCTTTTATAGTCCAAGACTCGGGCGGCTTACAAGGGGAGCCGGGACCCGAAAGGTGGTCCCGGGAAGATTGTCTATTATCTACCGTATCTGCAGTTATGCCGGTAGTTGTCTCTGGCCGAAGGCTTCTGAGTCTTCATCTTGCCGCCCTGCCCATGCCGCATGCTAGTCGTAGTGGTTGATGACGGCGCAGGCAGCATGGGATGTCTTGTCGCGGTGTTTATTGGCTGACAGGTTCTGACACCGTGCGCCAGTCTGTGATGCGACTGGGCGCAACGGCACCTGACAGAAGCGTGCTCCGCGTCTCCGCGTCTTGGGAAGACGCGGGCCTTGAATACCTTGTACGGGCAAGGTATGGGGCATATTTACGGCCGCTGCCTACCGCTCGGGGCAGGCAGCGTCGTTCTGCTGCCACGTGGCGGGCCCGGGGCCCTTCTCAGAGGAGAGGAGGGTCAGTCCCGCGGGGCACGTGGAGCCTCCGGACCTCTCCCCGCGGAGGGGGAGGCTCGGCTTCTGTTGGCCACGTGGCGGGCCCGGAGCTCTCCTCTGAGGAGAGGGAGGTCCGGCCCCGCTGGACACGCGGCGCCTTCGGACCTCTCTCCCACGGAGGGGGAGGTCCGGCTTCTGTATGCCACATGGCGGGCCCGGAGCTCTCCTCTGAGGAGAGGGAGGTCCGGCCCCGCCGGACGCGTGGCGCCTTCGGAGCTCTCCCCGCGGAGAAGGGCGAGTTCCTTAGGCATTTTACCCTGTGCGTGGGGGTACCCCATATCTCAGGTACCGACACCTTAGCTCCGTAAGGGCCCCGAGGGGTTTCCACCGATCTCGAAGCTTTGCACAGACACCTCCCTTGGGTCCTTGTTGACATAAGGACCCAAGGGGTCTTCGGAGCTCACCCCCGCGGAGGGGGGAGGTCTGACCCTGCTGGCCACGTGGCAGGCCCGGAGCTCTCCTCTGAGGAGAGGGAAGCCCCGACCCTGCTGGACACATGGCGCCTTCGGAGCTTGCCCCTGCAGGGGAGGCGAGGTCCGGCTCTTCTGGTCTTGGGTTGGAGTCGGGAGCTCCAGACTTGAGAAGCCCTGGGTCTTCAGTACCGCCGGGTGCTCCGGTCTTCCCTTGTGCAGTCCCCGTAGTGGCCCCCTGGTAGGTGTGGCCAATGGTTTGGGCACACCTACCACATTCCTGCAGGGGAGCTAAGGCCAGGGTCCCCCATGACCGTACGGAGCACGCCGGAGTTCCGGGAGGCCTCTCAGGAGGTCCTGCACACAAGTAGGGAAACGGTAATTCTGCTCGGGGGCTCTCCCTTCCCTGTCTCTTAGTCTTATTTGGCTTACAGTCCTGGACCGGTATATGGGGCTTGGGTAATTCAGTGCGCCCGGCACCGGAGGTCCGGCTCCCTCTGAGGTTAGGGTGCAACCGTCCAGCCCCCAGTACTAGACCGTAGCGCTGGGGAGGCAGAGTGTGCACACTTTGGGTACGGAACCAGGCAAAGCATGCTACACACTCTGGACCTCCCGAGAGGCAGAGTGCGCACGCATTGGGTACGGAACCAGGCAAAGCAGGCTACGCACCCTGGACCTCCCTTGTCTAGTGTAGGTTTTTCTTGGAGGTGACCAACTGGCGTCATAGTACCCAACTTGGGGAGGTCCGAGAGGCCCCCTGGCCTTCGGCAGGTACCTCAAGCACGACCGCCTTTGGCAGGATAGCAAATGCTGACTAGGGATGAGAGTGGGAAAGGAGAGCTGAGTATACGATGATCGTATACTATCTTTGAGCAAGGGGAGGTGATCATAAAAATTAATGCGTAATTTAAATGAACACATAAGGGAGAGCGTGGTAGGACAGCGTTCTTTCCATACATAAACATCCATAGGAGGAAGACTGATGAACCCAACGGGTACGGGGGACGCCCTATCTTTCGATGAGAGATGTTGGTAATGAACGAATTTGGTGGAGGCCGACGTTGGCTGCCCGACTACCACAACCAGAATAGTGTGGCGCCTTGAGCGACAGTTACACCGTCTCCTGGTAACTACGATTTGGGTGGAGGTCGACGTTGTGCTACCCGACTACAACAACCACAAGGATGCTGCGCCTTAGCGATAGTTACACCGGCTCCTGTTGTTGTTGTACTTGCCGTGCCAAGAACAGCCTTGAACCTGCAAGCAATCGAAGAACAAGCAAGAACAAGATAACAAGCAAACACTCACGGGTGGGAAAAAGTTGGGGTTCTGATTCAAGTAATCGGAAGGTCTCGTCGACACTTGAGTTACAAGGAAGTAGCAATGGCTAAACTTACAGAAAACAAAACCCGCCCTGTCAAGGAGCTCTTGGACTACTTAAATAGGGGAGGGAAGAGGGAAATTCGTCCAGCAACAAAGGTAGGACGTGATCTCCCTTATTCCCTTCCTTTTTCTGTGATAGACTACCATTTAATAGGGAAAGAAAGAGGGAAAACCATCCAGCAGCAAGGCAGGATATGATTTCCTCTATTTCTTTCCTTATTATAGCACATCTATCTTTAAATGGGGGAAGAAAGAGGGAATTTCGTCCAGCAGCAAATTTGGACGAGATTTCCCTTATTCCTTTCCTTATTTGTCTAAATCTCTCTTTATTACATGGCCCCAGCCTCAAGATTTCTCCTCGGGTGGAGAAGCCTTTATTGCATTAATCCCTCCATCCCTCCTAGCTGGATCAATTCCCAAGCACCTGATAATTAAGTTGACGTGCACGAGCGTGTGTCATTGGACCTTGATTAGCTGAGAGTGGTGAGTGGGCTGGTGTTGTGGTTGTATCAACGGTAGCGATGTCCGCATCAAAGACAAGATGTACATGGAGGCAACGACCCACCCCATTGTGTAGGGGGGCAGGGCCTACGCGCTTAGGGTACGGAACCAGGCCAAGCTGGACGTAGTCCTGGACCACCCCCTGGGGCTTAGTTGCTCCGAGCGCTGTTCCTGAGCTCTATGGGATCTATTACAGAAAGAAGAGAGAACCTGTCCTACTACTACCCTAAGGATAGAACTTACGGAGATGTTCTATGTTCCAAGGGTTTGGGAGTGGGTCCCCATCCTCGGTAGAAAGGCGCACGCACCCGGGGCGGCAAACTTTCGTGACTCGGAAGGGACCTTCGCAGGTGGGGGAGAGTTTGTTGGTCCCTTCTCAAGAAAGTATGCGCCACAGCACTAGGTCACCTTCCTTGAGCTCCCGGACACGCACGGACCTCTGGTGGTCGCGCCGAAGCGCCTGCCGGTACCGTGCATTGCGGAGCGTTGCTTGTTATCTTGCCTCGTCGACGAGATCGATGTCCTCACATCGGAGCTGGTCCTGCGTGGCTTTGTCGTAAGCTCGGACGCGGGGGGACCCCATGGTGACCTCCGGGGGAAGCACGGCTTCGGCCCTGTAGACCATGAAGAAGGGTGTCTCCCCTGTGGCCCGGCTCTGGGATGTCCGGCTAGCCCACAGTGTGCACGGAAGCTCGTCCACCCACTTGGCACCATGCTTCTCCAAGCTGGCATAGGTGCGAGTCTTGAGGCCTCGAAGGATTTCGGCATTGGCCCTCTCGACTTGCCCATTGCTCTTTGGATGAGCGACAGAGGTATAGCACACCTGGATGCCAAGGTCTTTGCAGTACTCTTGGAACGCTGCACTGGTGAACTGGGTCCCGTTGTCGGTAATGATCCTGTTCGGGACCCCAAACCTGCAGACGATCGACTTGATGAACTTGACTGCGGATTGCTTGTTGATGGTGATGACTGGTGCAGCTTCCAGCCACTTGGTGAACTTGTCGATGGCGATGTAGAGGTACCGGAATCCCCCGACGGCTCTAGGGAAAGGCCCCAGATGTCCAACCCCCATACCGCGAACGGCCACGAGGGCGGGATCATCTGTAGTGTCTGCGCCGGTGTGTGGATCTGCTTGGCATGGAACTGGCACGCCTTACATCTCTTGACCAGCTTGACGGCATCCAGGAGAGCTGTAGGCCAGTAGAAGCCATGCCAGAAGGCTTTCCCGACCAGCGTGCGTGAGGAAACGTGGTTCCCGCACTTGCCTCCGTGGATCTCTACGAGCAGGTCGCAGCCTTCCTCCTGGGTTATGCACCGCAATAGGATGCCGTTGGTGCCACGCCGGTAGAGATCCGTTTCTACCAGCGTGTATCTCTTAGCCATCCACACAATCCGCTCAGCGGATACATGTTCATCAGGAAGGATGTTGTCTTTCAAGTAGTCCCGAACCTCCGTGATCCATGCATCGGGGCTGACTTGAGCTTCTGGATCTTGAGCGCTGGGTAGCACGGAGTCCCTAGTGGCGCTTATGATCCTTGGCGGGCACCATGGCTGCAGGGCTGCCGGGACCGCCAGCTTTGAGGTGTTGGTCTCGCCCCCTTCGCCCGTCTCGACAGGCCGGGCTGTGGGTCGCGGCAACGTCCTTTCGAAGGCTCCTTCGGGCACCGAGGCTCCGGTGGAGGCCTTCGTTGACAGGTTGTCGGCCACGGTGTTGTCGGTGCGCGGTACATGGCATAGGTCCAAGGCTTCAAAGTCCTTCTTCAGCATCTGCATGTAGAGCAGATATGCAGCTAATTGTGGGTCATTGCAGGAGCATACACCCTTGAATTGCTTGATGATTAGCTGGGAGTCGCCCTTGACCAAAAAACTGGCAGATGCCGAGGGACGGCACCGTCTTCAGGCCAAAGATGAGAGCTTCACACTCGGCCATGTTGTTGGTTGCCTTGAAGTTGAGACGCACCATGTACTTGAACTGCTCCCCCGATGGCATGAGGAGCAGCACGCCGGCTCCGGCCCCCTGCTTCCGCGAGGAGCCATCAAGGTAGAGCATCCAGTGGGGCTTGGTGAAGAACGGTGCTCGGGGCTCCGGTCCTCTGCCTTCAGGGCCCCCTGGGTTGGTTGGTGATGGCATCCACTCGGCCACGAAGTCAGCCAGTGCTTGGCTCTTGACTGCATGACGTGGTAGGAAGTCCAGCTCGAACTCCGCCAGCTCCGCTACCCACTTGGTGATGTTGCCAGTCACGTCGGGCTGTGAAGGATGGTCTTCAGTGGATAGGAGGTGGCCACCGAGATCCGGTGGGCTTGGAAGTAGTGCCGGAGCTTCCTGGACGCCACGAGCACTGCATACAACAGCTTATGAACCTCCAGCTACCTCGTTTTGGCGTCGTGGAGGACTTCGCTGATGTAGTATACGGGCCTCTGGATGGTCCGGACCCTCCCTAGGGGATCTGGGGCATCTTCATCCATTAGCACCAGCCAACAGGAGGTCCACAGGTCCGGGGCAGCCTCCGGAGGCTGGGACCCGGGGGCTTCTCGGCCGTCTTGGACCTCCAAGATGTCATCTTGGGAATCCAGGAGGTCGTCTTGGACCTCCGGGAGGTCCCCTTGAACCTCCGGGAGGTTGTCTTGGACTTCCGAGAGGTCCCCTTGGACCTCTAGGAGGTTGTCTTGGACTTCCGGGAGGTCCCCTTGGACCTCCGGGAGGTCAACCATGGTCTCTGGGGCCTGGGCCTCAGAGATCTGCTGACTGTCGGGGCCCCTCATGGGGTCCGGACAGCCTCGGTGCTTGACTTCTGCTGCTGGAGCAGGTTGTAGTGGTGAAGGGTCCGGCCACTCTGCGACTAGGACCATGCTCACCACTTCTGTCATCGCCGCGATGTAGAGCAGTATGTGCTCACCGGGCTCAGGGGCTACCATGATGGGCAGCATCGTCAGGTGTTGCTTCAACTTCTGGAATGCTTCTTCTGCTTCTTCGGTCCAAACAAATGGGCCGACTTCACGCAGGAGCTTGAAGAAGGGAAGAGCCCGCTCAGCTAGTCTGGGTATGAACCGATTGAGCGCAGCTAGACATCCCGTGAGCTTCTGGACGTCCTTGATGTGAGCCGGGGGTCACATCAGCTCGATGGCCTTGATCTTCTCTGGGTTGGCCTCGATCCCTCGGTGTGAGAACAAGAATCCAAGGAGCTTTCCAGAGGAGACACCGAACACACATTTGTCCGGGTTTAGCTTGGTGCACGTGGAGCGTAGTTTGTCAAAGACTAGAGCTAGGTTATATAACAAGGATGCGCTCTGTCTAACTTTGACAACAATGTCACCGACATACACCTCTACTAAGTCTCGGATTAGCTCTCCAAATGTTTTATACATAGCGCGTACAAAAGTGGGGAGAACATTTTTCAGACTATAAGGCATGGAGACAAAACAATACAGGCCATCTACTGTTATAAAAGCAGTGTGTTCTTCATCTTCTCTAGACATTGGTATTTGGTGGAAGCCTGAGTAAGCGTCTAGAAAGCATAACATATCACAGCCTGATGTAGAGTCTACAATTTGATCTATTCTAGGGAGAGGGAATGGATCTTTTGGGCATGCCTTATTGAGATTGGTGTAGTCGATGCACATCCGGAGCTTCCCGTCGGCCTTCGGGACGACAACAGGGTTCGCCAACCACCGGGGGTGGTGGACCTCCCGTATGAAGCCAGCATCAAGCAACTTCTTGATTTCTTCATGGATGAAGTTCTACCGCTTGATGGACTGCTTCCGGGGCTTCTACTGGATCGGCCGAGCGTCGGGGAAGATCTTCAGATGGTGCTCGATCACCTCCCTAGGGATCCCGGGCATCTGCGACGGTTGCCATGCAAACAAGTCGACGTTGTCCCGGAGGAAGGTGATGAGCGTGCCTTCCTATTTGTTGTCCAGGTCCATGGCTATCCGGGTGGCCTGGGCAGCTTTGGCGCCGACTTGGACGACCTTCAGAGGGATGTCGCCTTCGTTGAGGGGTTGCACTCGGGGTGCAGAGGTCGAGGCATGGTGGCGTGCACTCGGGTGGAGCATGCCCGGTTCTGCACCGCCAAGGGCAGGTGCTCGGGCTGCCACAAGTGCTTGGAGCTTCTCCAAGGCTGACACTGCGGCAGTGCGGTCTCCACGGATCCTGAGGACGCCGGTAGGTGTAGGCATATTTAGGACGAGGTAGCCGTAGTGGGCTACCGCCATGAACCGGTACAGGGCCGGCCTGCCGATGATGGCGTTGAAGGGGAGATCGACCTCCACCATGTCGAACAGAATGTATTCTGTCCGGCAGTTGTCCGGTGCTCCAAAGGTCACCGGAAGGGTGATATTCCCGTATGGGACGACTTGCCCCGACCCTACCCCTGAGAATGGGCTCGACGGGGTGAGCTTAGCCATGAGAATCTGCAGCTTCTGGAAAGCTGCACGGCTGATGAGGTTGAGGCTGGCCCCGCCATCCACCAGGACGTGGTACATCTTCACGTTGGTGATGGTTGGAGCCACCAAGAGAGGTAGCTGTCTGGCCCCAGCCATGTTCTTGGGGCAGTCGGAGGCGTCGAAGCTGATGGGGGTCCCTACCCACTTGAGGTGCGGCGCTGCGCTTGGTGTAGGGGCCACCGACGCCACTGCTCGGCGCAGGGTCTTGAATGCATTCTGGGACGAGGGGTCTGAGGACCCTCCGTAGATGACGTGGAGCGCCTTCCGGCGCTCGTCTTCACCGGAGCTGGAGTCCCCATGGTTGTGGACCGTCTTCACGGCGCGTTGGGGCTCCTGGTACCCCATCTCTTGGTCGCCGTTGTCCCGGGGTCGACCTTCTGCTTGCCCTCCCTCTGGCGGAAGGGAGGACCATCTGCACGCGGCTGCTTCCCCTTGCGGAAGCGCTCCGTGAGCTTCCTCATCTCCCGGCACTCACCAGCAGTGTGGCTCCTGGTGTTGTGTACCGGGCACGGCTCACCACGGTTGCCACCGTCGGGTGACTGCCGTGGTCTCTTGGCGGGGCGTGGCCTCCGAGCTCCGCCGGGTGCTGCTGTTGCAGCAATGGGAGCTCCGGCCGATGGCTTGATCTTGCCACCGCCTTTCTTCTTGATCTTCTTGCTGCTCCGCTGGGGTGCAGCGCTAGCTCAAATAACCGCGAGGGACCGTGATTGCAATCAGGAGACACCCGGACAACACGTTGCATACACCCACTTTCAGAAGCGTGATTCCACACCCCTTCCTACTCTGTTGTATGCAACAACCTTTCAAAGGCAACCCAAACACCGAACCGGTCCATCCGTAACAGGCAGGAGGTCCCCGCGTGGAGCGTGACTGTGCCCACCGGCAGATTTATACCTTGCCACCCTCAACCCACTCCTATTTACGGTTGGGTAAGCCTCGGCACCCAGGTTAACCATTTACATCGGTTTTCTGCTTATGTCAGTATGCCATCCGGTACTGTTCGATACTTGTTCAGCAGGCCCGCACACGACTCGGTCCTCAATCGACACCAACAGGGCTACACACGTGAGACCTCCGCTCACTGCTTCCTATCCCCCTGCTGGGTCTCATTTTCACCACTCTTAAGCCATTTTCTATTCTGACCAAACCGTGTGATAAACCTTACCTCGCGAGTAGATTCCAACTACTCGACTTCTACCGAGGTCCTAAGCATATTAGCGGGGCCTTGTCTACTCGTCGGCTCTGTAAGCTACCCAACCCTTCATAGGATTTAAAAGGTTATGCAAGTGGGGTTTCAATCACCTTAACTCTAATGCAAACATTCACCCTAGACATAAGTGATACAAATAAAAATCTTTATAAGAGGTACTTAAGTGCAAATCGGGGCTTGCCTGGTTGCGAGTCAAATGGGAAGTTAGCTTCAGGTGGGAGGACGTCCAAGGGCTCCGCTGCGTCCTCAACTTCGGTCACTATTATGAAATGTAATAAATACATGTGTAAGTATTAAGGAGTTATAAGAATTGAACTTCTATTCATACCTACTGCTTTTTAGGATCCTTAATTAGCTTTGAAATTTTACAGTGGATACTAGACTCTCTAAGTACGATTTGAGCCAAATTTGGAGACATGTCATTGCACAATATAGTCTTTAAAATCCTACAACTACAATGCTTTTCTGAATTTTGAGCCTAATTCAGGAGCTTTGACATAGCTAATAGTGGAAGATCTGATTAGGCTAAGTCTCCATGGTTCTAACAAAATTTGTTTCACCATTTTTGGAGCTACTGTAAAAGTCCCAAAAATGTGTATGAATAAAAACCAAGGTTGGAGCTACATGTGGTAACCAAAAACTTTGAATAAACATACAGCCCTATAGCTGGATTTATAGGAAAAAGTTTTATCACAAACTTTGCATTTGTAGGGTGGGCTCAAAAAGGAGTTAAAGAGAAGCATTTGCAAATTCTAGCCAAATTCAAATATGTCATACAAATTCAAACTGAATTTGGAGAATTCAAATTCTAGCAACCCTTTTTAAACTCAGCATTCTGGGAATTGAGAGGATCACCTTGAGAAGATATTTGGGAGGTAAATGTGGTGTGGGACCCACATGTCATAGAGGTAAAGAGGCTGCCTTGCTCACTAAGTCTTAGTCTCGGCGGGAAATTTCCCCGAGCAGCTAACGGGAGCCACCGAGGAGCTTGCCGCACCAGCTCCTGCTGCCAGCCTCCCTGCGCTGGCGCCGCGGGGTCGGTCCTGACCGCGTCCTCAACGTGACCACGTGCCCTCAGATCGAACCAAAGCTCAATTGCCTTCCTCTCTCGCGAGAACGCCGAGCAAACCGAGCACCTCACCTCCGCCTCTCGGTCTGATCAAAGAAACGGCAAAACACTCGCGTCCTTCCCTCCCCGAGCTGCTAGGCAGCGTCCTGAGCTCGGACTCCATTTCCCCGATGCCTAAACCCTCGAGCTACGGCCTCCCCCGCCTGAGATCAACCGCCCCAGCGGCGACCTAGCTCAAGAACGTGATCGGGCGCTCATGGACAGCCCTCCACAGGGGGTTTCACGGCCGAGCGATCACGGCTACGGGAGCATGCTACGGTGGTGCTGCTCTCCTCCAATTCTTGGAGCAAACTGTGAAGCATCGACGAGAAATTCCGAGATTTTGCTCCGGCGAGTTCAACACAAGCATCCGGTACGGATTCGGCAAATTCCCGCTCTCTGATCCTCCCTAGGTCCTCAAATCTTGCACGTAGCAGCTAGACTAGTCAGCGGTCATTTTGCTTTCAGCAACCTTAGCACGAAAACACCTCAAAGCGATGAATTTCAAGCTCTACCGAGGGCGTTCTTCGCAGGACCAATCAGGCGCATGGTGCCGACCCCTTTTCCGCTGTTTCCGAGCTAATCCATGACCTTGCCGAGCTTCGTGATCACGCACTGGTGCTGTAGAGCTGGTTGGCCGAGGTTTTGGCGGGTTGGAACCCATGGCCGACGGCGCCGAACCTCAACAGAGGCCGTCGCACATCGCCGAGGCATCTCCGGTCGTCGGCAGCCCGAGACAACCCCACGGTCGTGTTCCTCGACGTCGCAAACCCCCTGGCGGCAAGTCCTAGTCCGGATGGTGGCTAGGAACGGCCGGCCGGCGAGCACCGACGTGCTCCGGCGAGGGGGGAGCGCGCGGGCGCGAAGGAGCCGGCGGGAGGTTGAAGAAGGCGTGGGCCCCGTCTGTCAGCAGCTCAAAATTCAAACCTGTGATCGGGTGTGGCGGGATCCTGTGTGCTGGCGCGAAAACCCCGTGGCCCCGGTGTGGCTTCGATTCTATTTGCTGGGATTTAAAAGAGTGGGTCCAACCGAATTTTCTGTAGGAAAACAATTCCAGAGTTGGCCCAAACTTTAGAAATTCATAGCTCCTGGTAGAAACCTCCAATTTGAGTGATTCCACTTGGGTTGGATTCATCTCTCTGAGTTGTATCCAAATATGAAATTAGATTTGTATGAAAGTCAATAGTATATTCTGGAAAATTCTTTGAAGGTATTCTGAAAAAGAATTATTGAGGGAGTTTGGTTTATCCAAAAATCACCAAATTGTACCAGAATGTTTTTTAGCATATTGTTGACCTGGGAGCAAATTTTCAGATCATTTGAAGATCATTTGAGTAGGAATTTGCTAAAAACAATCTGCTGTGTTCATAAGAGTCCAGAAACATTTTCAGAAAATGTTTCCCACTTCAAAAATCTATTCTGAGCAATCCATAGCTCCAAAAATCATAGAAAAATCTAGTCAAGCTCTCTGAGACATACTTGGAATTGTAGTTCACTTAATTGGGCATGAAAATACACATTACTTCAGAATTAATTCTTTTGAGTACAAATACTTAAAGAATTGTTCTGAAAGAACTACTCTTGCAAAAGGGCTGAAATTTGGACCAGATTACTTTCATGTGGCCAGAAACTCACATGGAAATTATCAGCCCAAGTTGTGTCCTGGAACTCCCTATTCTTATTCTGCATACTTATGTATAGGGGAAAATACATAAGAGATATGGTAAGAATTATGAAGGACACAATATGACTCCACATTAGCTGCAATTTGGCAAGCTAAATTCTTAGGTAGTATAGACCCTGCTGTAAAAGTTTTGAGACCATTAGAGCTCTTGTTCCTCAGTTACACCCAAATCTTTTTAGCTTATCTATTATATTCATTAGGGAAAATGGTTAGTGTATAGCTAAGGCCTTAAGGTAAATTTAGTTTAGATCTGTTTCTTTGCACAACAGAGGCAAACCAAGCCATTCTTGGCTTTTCCACACAACCTCTTTCCTAAGAAATGAATTCTATAACTTCTTTCCATTACAGTCTATAAAACATATGCATATGCATTTCAATAAGAACCACAACGAAGGGGATTCAAATGAGTGATTCATTGAAGTGGATCAAGCTCCGGAGAATCAAGGGTGGATCAGCAAGGACACTAACTGTTTATATACGACTACCCTGCAAAACAGGCAAGCTCCTGTTTGCATTTAACAGCTGTTAAATTTTTATTTTGTATTCACTTTCGGTTAAGAATTGAACTGTGCATTAGGTCTAGTGTTTGATACTCCTCTTGCATAACCAAATGACCCATGGAGTATTGGGTAGGTGTCTTTCACCATGTAGAACTGCCATGCTTAAGTACGGTTCGGTAGAAGTCGAGTGGTGAGATGCTACTCGCAGTTTCAGTAACAACAGAGGCATACGGGATTGGTTCATAAATGAATTACCAAGTTAAAGTTGAGACCGAAAGGTTGTAGGGGCAGCAGGACATAGGGGCCTAGGTGCTATAGACCTGTCCGTGTCGGTCAAGGACCGATCCGTATGCGGCCCTGTTGAATAAGTTTGAGTTGTGTACCAGACTCATGCTGGCTATATGGGACCCAGTAAACTGATGTACCTCGGGAAGCTGTCGTTGGGACTTTTCGGGTCGTCTCAGG
Organism: Neostapfia colusana; assembly: GCA_030760725.1. Lineage (NCBI taxonomy): Eukaryota > Viridiplantae > Streptophyta > Magnoliopsida > Poales > Poaceae > Neostapfia > Neostapfia colusana. The sequence goes on along the minus strand of JASWHV010000014.1, from coordinate 16,279,012 downwards.
CGGACGGCCGGTGTGCAGTATGTGGGGAACATTCTCATGACATCTCACGTCGGCAGGTGCGCCATGAGAGTGGCTACTGTACGAGGCGACTTGATCAATTCATCGGGGTGAAATGGGGGGAAAGGCTGCCACGTACGACGTCAGTGATGGTTGTTGTAGGCAACGTCGAGTACGGGCGTACATGTCGTGTAGTCCGGGTGTTATTGATTCAAATCACCGTCGCTCGTGGAATGGCTGAGCATACTTGTTGTCACAGTCGTGACGTAGTAAGAACTTGCATGAGAAAGGAACTAATCATATTGATATGAAGTATTATACTAGCTTTGTATTGGATCTTGATGAATAGGCTAGTGTAAACTCGATTCTTTTATACCATGAGCAATTTGCATCGGGGGAAAACGTTTCTTGTTTGATTGTGGACTCCCGATGTGGCGTGCCCAAGGTTACTTAAAATACTGCAATTAATACTTGAAAGGAAGGATTCACTTTTAGACGAGTTTAATTATGCTTCTGCCATCCTATTTTAGGTTCATAACCTCACATAGAGTTTCATGCTTAGGGTGACAGTTAAGTCTTGCTGAGCGTTATGCTCACGGATGCTATCCGAGTTGTTTTGCAGGTAAATGACTTCATGCTTATAAGAAGGGATGCCGATGAGACTCGGGAACTTCCGAGTGCTTACTCAAAGAGCATCCTCGCCGCTGCAGATTGTTCTTCGTGTTGCTAGTAAGAAATGTCCACGGGCTGGACCGTTTCTTTGTTGCTAGATTAGAAATGAGCCGTGAGAGTGATAGTCTTCCGCTGTAGCTTACTTTGATATAACTATTTGTAAAACATTCTTGTACGCTTCCGCAAACTATTTATGTAATATGATGAGTTTCTTCGAACCGTGTACTGTTGGGTGCCGCATATCACGGCACCACCCAACGAGGTCCTGTGGTCCCTCACAGCGTGGTATCAGAGCTGCGTTGGGAACAGAGCACGGATTGAGCATCATATTATGTTAAAAACTTAGGATACGGTGAGATAACGGTACTCGGCCCACATAAAGACTATTATTAGCATAATATTGAAGGTGGCATCCTAACTTATTTGTTATGTCAGAAAATTGTGCATCTCGGGACAGTTGATGTCTTGGGGGTGCACGTATGCGCTGTCCACCAGTGCGCACAAGCTGAAGGGTGGAGCCTCACGGGTGGCAGGTAACCCGACCCGCTTCTCTTCATGTCTTTTGGGGTATTCGAGCAACGCTTTTCCCTGGCGTGCTTTGGGCAAGTATGGGAGACCCCGTCACGTTGTCAGTAACGTGAACACATAGCTCAAGGCGTGTTTGGCTTGAGAACACCTGTGCGAGTGATGACGGACGGTGTACAAACTGTTATGGATACCGGGTTCGGTGTGCAGCCGAACCTGATGATTGAGTGTGACTTATGTAGGTACTAACCACGAAAACCTTAGTGCGTGTAGAACACGTTTGCGAGTGACTGTTTTAGTGCCACCTAAGGATACGTATATGTCGGTGTAATCCGGTTAGGTTTTTATTTGATAAGGCAACGTAGTACCGTCATATGTCTTACGGTGCATTATCACTGTACTACACTGGATAGTTTTCTTTCCTATGAAGAAATCATTCATGACTAACTTTCAAACAAAAAAATGGATATTGAAAAGCACATATTAGTACTGAGCTCTCCTTTTGAACTATGTTTCAAGAAGAGACTTGTTAGGTTTCTTTTGATCTCAAAGACAGAGTGCTCTGTTCAGACAGAATTTTTTCTGGACTTTAACAGAGCGTAACTCTGATTAACTTGACCTAATGGAGGTGTTTGATACAGTTCTGGAAAGGTTTTTAAGTGCTCTACAGCTTTTCTGTAGAACTCCAGAGCCAAATCAGACAAAAATTGGTTGAATGTCCAGTTGAATGCAAACTGTCCTGAGAACAGAACAGCTGCAACCTTCTATGGATGTTTCTGTAAATTAGACATAACATTCTGTATAAAAAGTTCTAAGGGTCATATGATACACCGTTGGAAAGGTTATGAAACTTGCAACGATTTTGTAGTTCATAGTTGTTCAGAATTGTACCCCATTTGTATGAAAAACAGTGATGAAAATAGCCACATACAAAGGAGGTGCTGGCAAAATTTATCCAGAAAATTCTGCCAACTTTGAACAATCATGACTTCTGATTAAGGGATGATTCAGAGGCATGTGAGTACTCATTGGAAATATACTGAAGTTAACTTTAACTTTAGTATTCGACTTGAGTTATGAAAATGCTAGTAACTGGATCAAATTCTGAGTTAAGTACAGAAAGGTCTGTTCTGTACAAAATGAGGGACTGAATATGTTGGCTTTAGAAAGATGTGTAAACGTGAAATTTTGTTATGCTTTTATAAAGTTTTAGCATGTTCATATTTTACATACTTTCACATACTGCTGAGATCAAGTTTTGACTTCCCTCAAAAATTTGCTTTTTGCAGTATGGTGTGTACTCATTCTCCGAGTAGGGCTAAAAGTTCTCGCCGAGACGGTGATGACTCGACTCCACCAAGGGCACCGCCATCAACGGTATGGGCGGATGTCATGGCTCAGATGGTCGAGTCAAGTCAAGAGAACACAAGACTACTCCAAGCCTTGGTACAACAGGGCTTACTCCAACGTGCACAACAGGACACTCCACCTCGAAACGCCTATCTGGACTTCTTGGCGACACAACCGCCAATTTTCACGGAAGCCAATGAACCAGTGGAAGCTGATCAGTGGCTTCGAGTTATGGAGTCCAAGTTTGGAGTGTTTGAGTGTGACAAATATCAGAAGACATTATTTGCAGCTCAACAGCTCCATGGAGCCGCCGGAAATTGGTGGTTTGCTTATCTCGCCACTGTTCCGGAAGGCTATCAAGTGGAATGGACGGAATTTCGTGAAGCATTCCGTGCTCGTCACATTCCTATGAGTTTTATCAAGGCCCAACAGCAAGAATTCGGAAACTTTAAGTAGGGGACATGAGTGTCCTCGACTATATCAGACGATTCAACCTTCTTGCGCAATATGCTCCTACTTATGCGACGAGCGAAGCTGCAATCTGTGACTACTTTTTTTATGGCTTGAGTGTCATACTAAAAGAGAAGTTAGCTTTGTTCAATCAAGGCAGTTACACCGAGTTGATCAGTGCTGCTCCGCTGCAAGAACAAGCGACACTTGAGTGTCAAGCAGAGAAGAGGGACCGGGAGGATGTGCAAGAAGACACACCAGTCGTTCCTCGTAAATACCGTGTGGTGTATCCCACACCATCCAATGAGATATGGCAAGCACCAGTAAAGTCAACTCCGTACAGATTTCCTGCTCAAGAATCTTGCCTTGAAGCAACGTCATTGCCGCAGCAACGAATGACACCTGTTGCATCATTGCTGCAGCCAAGTACATCAACTTCTCAACCACAAGTCAACGAAGAACCAGGGAAACCCCCATGTTCTTATTGCCACCGTTCTGGGCATTTTAGGCAAGAATGCCGGGAAAAGTTGTTGGACACCAAACAGCCATCATTGTCAGGTGGTATGCCACCACCTGCTCAAGTCAACATAACAGCATTGCAATCCGGGAGTGTGCAACATATTGCTATTGAGGATGTCCCGGAGGGAGCACCGGTCTTAGCAGGCATGTTTACTCTCAAAAACGTGCTCGTGCTGGTACTTTTTGATTCCGGTGCAACCCACAATTTCATCAGCAAATCATGCGTGTATCAGCACCACTTGTCCACCAATACTCCCACAACGAGTTTTCTCATATGTTCACTGGGAGGAAATATCTCTGCCAATCAGATTGTGTCCTGAGCAGCTTTGTGTTTGGGCGGAAAAATATACCCAACATCGCTGATTATGTTGGATAGGCAGAAGATAGACATTATATTGGGAATGTCATGGTTAAATCGTCACGGTGCCGTTCTCAATATCGGTAACCGGACTGTCTAGATTGACTCGCCGATTCACGGACAGCACACGCTATTTTTAGACAGCGAAGACCCAGATATGGTAGAGGCCTACCACACGGAAGCGCTGAAGCTTGAAGATATTCCGGTGGTACGTGATTATCCCGATGACTTACCGGGCATGCCGCCCGAACGAGACATCGAGTTCAAGATTGAACTGGCGCCGGGAACAACGCCTATCTCACGAAGGCCTTACAAGATGACACCTAACGAGCTAGCAGAGTTGAATGAGCAACTGAATGAACTCATGAGCAAGGGTTTCATACGACCAAGTTCTTCACCTTGGGGTTGCTCTGCGCTGTTCGTTAAGAAGAAGGATGAAACACTACGGCTATGTGTTGATTACCGTCCTCTAAATGCTGTCACGATCAAGAACAAGTATCCTTTGCCCCGTATCGACATCCTGTTCGATCAACTTGTGGGTGCAAAGGTATTTTCGAAGATGGATCTTCGGTCGGGATATCATCAAATCAAGATCCGACCGGAGGACATACCAAAGACAGCTTTCTCGACGAGATACGGACTCTATGAGTACCTCGTCATGTCATTTGGGTTAACCAACGCTCGGCACACTTCATGTACTTGATGAATTCTGTATTCATGCCGGAGTTAGACAAGTTCGTCGTGGTATTCATCGACGACATATTGGTTTACTCCAAATCGGAAGAAGAGCACGCTGAACATCTGCGTATTGTGCTACAACGGTTGAGGGAGCACAAGTTATATGCCAAGTTCAGCAAGTGCGAGTTCTGAATTGATCAAGTGCCTTTCCTAGGCCATATTATTTCAGCTGAAGGTATTACCGTGGACCCTAGCAAGATTGAACAGGTGCTGAAGTGAGAATCTCCCAAATCAGTCCACGAGGTACGAAGTTTCCTAGGTTTAGCGGGGTATATATAAGTGGTGATGTATGTGGTGTATGAGGTGGATAGTGTAGGGATCTAGCAGGCTGGTGGGTTACGGTGGGTGCTGAGTGCACGAGACTCGGGTTAGTGGTTGGTTAGCCTGCGTAGATCCTAAGGACCGGTTCGTGAGACCCGTCAACTGGCTTAAACAGTGCCACCACAAGAACTGTTATGGGACAGTGTGGCCAATTAAGTTGTTCATATCTTTCCTTGTGTACACCAGAGAGATGTGTAAGTGGCGCAAGAGGGGGCTTCTGCGGCAGAGGTTTCAGAGTGCCGCAGCGGTGAATCCTTAGCGGGTGTGCACGGGTTGGGTAGTGCAATGTAAAGGCCTTGTCGTGTACTCCTGGCCCCACACCATAGGGAGTGTGAGAGGGCGGAAAGGAGTTTCTTGAGTCGCCGACGGATGATGAAAATACGACTTGTGGGTAAAGGGTACAAACTCTGCAGAGTCAAAACTGTCTAGACAGCCGTGCTCACGGTCAAGAGCGGGCTGGTAACTCTCTCATGATTAGCGTGGGTTGGTTTGGTATGGTTTGGGAGTTGGGCGGTTTGGATTGAGATATTACAGTGATAGTGGAGATCACTTGGAGATATGGTTGGGTTGGGCGGGAATGTCACTAAACAAATAGGACGCTTAATAAAGCTAAGGAATAGGTTGCGTAGTGCAATAGCCGTGTCAAGCCTCCCTTGTAACTTGCCTCATCATGCATAAACTTTCCCACACTTGCTGAGTACATCATTGTACTCAGGCGTTTGCCTCTTTTCTTTTCCGTGCTGCTCAGGACCCGAGGAGGCTGCTGAGGATGACGTGGATGACGGCTTCGACCCCGATGCGCAGATCTAGGCTGGCGTACCGCCGGACGGCGCTTGTGGAGCCCACTTTAGATTTTCCGCTGTCATGATGTACTTTTCTTTTGAGCCCTTGAGGCATTTATGTACTCGGTTGATGTAATCGCCGCACTTGGCTTAATATTAATAATGATACATTGCTCTTATTCATCTCGTGTGTGGAATGACTTGATCCTGGCACACACGGGAGTACGCTTGGTGACTGTTGCAGGTACCGGGCGTGACAGACCAGCACAATACCATCGTGGAACGTTTATTCAACTTGTTGTGACTAATGTGGTACTAGCTGTTCCTTTACACAAATTGTGTCTAGCAGCCACCTACAGCTCCACAAAATTGTCTACGACACAATAAGGTTGTGCTGGCAGCCACCGTTTGTTGTTGTTCTTGCTGATTGCCGGCGCCTCCTGCATCGCATGGTAAGAACTTGTAAGACCTTGATTTCTTACTAGTGAGGAATTGTGTTGTCCTACCATCTCTTAACAGCTGTTAGGATTAATCTGCTTGCTGTTGTATTTCCTTTCTTTACTAACCATGTCAGCTGATGCGAATGAGACATATCCACATTCACCACGTACGAGGGGCATCATTCAGCATTTCGAACGCCAAGTAAAGCTACACACAGATGCTCTCAATGAGGATATTCAAGTCACCAATGAACGCATTGGTCAATTAGAGTCGACGCAGATTTGCACCAACACCAAACTGACCACATTAGAAAGCACTGCTGGGGCTATTAACACTCTCTTGCAGCAATCATTGAGCGATTGGAGAGGATGGAACAGGTTGGACGCGAAGAGAGGCAAAGACGTGTTGATGACAGCCACGACTCCGTTGGCAGTGCTGCAAGATATGACGAGGCGGAGTATTCGGCGGATACCGAGCTTGATGATGGACCTTTCAGGTATCGACGGCAGCCACGTTGCGACCATCGTGGTATGGGTGGTCGAGCTCAATGACGTGAGGTACGTGACAATGACGATTCCCTACGCAGCATTAAATTCTCCATACCACCTTTTGATGGTAAATATGATCCGGATGCATATCTGTCTTGGGAATTATCAGTAGATCAAAAATTTGCATGCCATGATTTCCCTGATGATAAAAAGGTTAGAGCTGCCACTAGTGAATTCACTGACTTTGCTTCTGTTTGGTGGCATGAATATCAAACTAAAAATCCAGCTACCGTACCACAAACTTGGAATGCTTTAAAACGAATCATGCGTCGTTGTTTTGTTCCTTCCTATCATGCTCGTGACCTGTTGCATAAATTACAACAACTTAGGCAAGGCAACAAATCTGTTGAGGAATACTATCAAGAACTTCAAATAGGCATGATGCGTTGTGGCCTAGTTGAAAATGAAGAGGCTGCAATGGCTAGGTTTATGGGTGGTTTAACAAGAGAAATTCAGGACATATTGGCTTATAAGGACTACACTAACGTCACTCGATTATTTCATCTTGCTTGTAAGGCTGAAAGAGAAGTGCAGGGACGACGTACAAAAAATAACATTTCTGCAGGTCGAACTACCTCATGGCAGTTCCGCTCAAGTGCTGCTGGTGCTAAACATGATTCTCCAGACGATGCTTCCAATGGGTTGCCCAGGACTACATCAAAATCAGAACCTTCGCGTGCAATCGAGACAACAAAAGGATCCACCCAAGTTGCAGCCAACACTTCTTCTTCCATTGCTTCTACCGGGAGAACAAAAGACATTCAATGCCTCCAGTGCAAGGGTTTTAGGCACCTACGAAGGGACTGCCCAAGCAAGCGTGTGCTGGTTGTACGAGAAAATGGTGAGTACTCATCCGCTAGTGATTTAGATAATGAAACATATGCCATGCTTGCTGCACAAGAAGCAGGAAAGAAGAATGATGATGAAGAGCACATTGGGGCTGATCATGCTGCCCACTATGAGAGTCTTGTTGTGAGGCGTGTCTTGAGTGCCCAAATGATCAAAGCTGAACAGAACCAGCGACACAATCTATTCCAAACTAACTGTGTAGTTTTGGAACGATCGTGTCGCATTATTATTGATGGAGGAAGCTGCAACAATTTAGCAAGTGCTACCATGGTAGAAAAGCTTGACATGACAACACTTCCACATCCACATCCCTACTACATCCAATGATTCAACGACAGTGGTAAGCTTAAGGTAACACGTCTGGTTCGTGTCAAATTTGCAATTGGTTCCTACCATGATTATATTGATTATGATGTGGTACCTATGCAATCTTGTTCTATGCTATTTGGTCGACCTCGGCAATTTGATAAAGATACATTACATCATGGTAAATCAAATCAATACTCTTTCATGCATCATGAGAAGAAACTTGTTTTGCACCCGATGTCCCCTGATGCTATTTTGAAGGATGACATTGCTAGAGCTTGCAAAGAGAAAAATGAGAAATCTGCTGAAAATGAAAATTCAGATGTCGTGAAGAAATCGGTACAGCCTAAGACTGACAATTCCAAATCTGCTCATATGAAGAAGAATGAAATAAAATTAAAGAGCGCTTATTTTTTTGCTTCCAAATCTAATGTATTTGAATTAAAAAGTGATACTGCAATCTGCTATGTGTTTGTTTGCAAAGAAGCTTTATTCTCACTTCACGACACATCATGTGCTTTGCCTCCTTCTATCACTAAGCTTTTGCAGGAATACGCTGATGTGTTTCCACAAGAGGTACCAGCCAGGCTGCCACCATTGAGAGGGATTGAGCATCAGATTGACATCATCCCTGGGGCTTCTTTGCCCAACCGAGCACCATACAGGACCAATCCGAAGGAGACTAAGGAGATTTAGCGGCAAGTACAGGAATTACTCGACAAAGGTTATGTGCGTGAGTCCTTTAGTCCTTGCTCCGTTCCTGTCCTTTTGGTCCCAAAGAAAGATGGATCATGGCGCATGTGTGTAGATTGTCGAGCAATTAATAACATTACCATTAGATATCGTCATCCTATTCCTAGGTTAGATGATATGCTTGATGAACTTAGTGGCTCGATGATTTTCTCTAAAATTGATTTGCGTAGTGGATACCATCAAATTCGCATGAAGCTAGGTGATGAATGGAAAACAGCGTTTAAAACAAAGTTTGGTTTGTATGAGTGGTTAGTCATGCCTTTTGGTCTCACGAATGCACCTAGCACTTTCATGAGATTAATGAATGAGGTTTTACGTGCTTTCATTGGAAGATTTGTGGTAGTATATTTCGATGCCATCTTGATCTATAGCGCATCTCTCGAAGTTCATCTTGATCATCTCCGTGCTGTTTTCAATGCTTTACGTGATGCACGCTTATTTGGTAACATTGACAAGTGCACCTTTTGCATGGATCGAGTTTCTTTTCTTGGCTATGTTGTGACACCACAGGGAATTGAAGTTGATCAAGCCAAGGTGGAAGCGATACACAGCTGGCCGACTCCTACCACGGTCACACAAGTACGAAGCTTTCTCGGACTTGCTGGATTCTATCGTCATTTTGTGAAAGACTTCAGCACCATAGCAGGCCCACTGCATGAGCTTACAAAGAAGGGTGCCCCATTCACATGGGGCAAGGCGCAAGAGGCTGCATTTACAACTTTGAAGAATAGGTTAACTCATACACCCCTTCTCCAATTACCAGATTTCAGTAAGACTTTTGAATTGGAATGTGATGCTAGTGGTATTGGATTGGGAGATGTCTTGTTGCAAGAGGGGAAACCTATTGCTTATTTTAGCGAGAAACTGAATGGGCCTAGTCTGAACTATTCCACTTATGATAAAGAATTATTTGGACTAGTACGAACTTTAGAAACATGGCAACATTATTTATGGCCTAAAGAATTTGTTATACATTCTGATCATGAATCTTTGAAGCACATTAAGAACGAAACCAATCTGAACCGTAGGCATGCCAAGTGGGTAGAATTCATTGAGTACTTTCCTTATGTCATCAAACACAAGAAAGGAAAAGATAATGTCATTGTGGATGCCTTATCTCGCCGTTATAATATGTTATCCCAACTTGATTTTAAGATTTTTAGCTTGGAAACAATTAAAGAACAATATGCTTTTGATGCTGATTTCAAAGATGTGCTGCTGCAATGTAAAGAAGGAAAAACATGGAACAAGTTTGTTCTCACTAATGGTTTTGTGTTTCGAACTAACAAATTATGCATTTCAGCTGGTTCTGTGCGTATCTTACTATTGCAGGAAGCACATGGTGGAGGATTGATGGGACACTTTGGTGTCAAGAAGACGGAAGACATCTTAGCAAGTCATTTCTTTTGGCCAAAGATGAGGAGAGATGTGAAGCAGTTTGTTGCTCGTTGCACCACCTGTCAAAAAGCTAAGTCTCGTCTTAATTCACATGGTTTATACATGCCTCTTCCTGTTCCTAGTGCTCCATGGGAGGATGTTTCTATGGATTTTGTTTTAGTATTGCCTAGAACAAAGAAGGGGAGGGATAGTATTTTTGTTGTTGTCGACAGATTTTCTAAAATGGCACATTTCATACCATGCCACAAAACTGATGATGCTACCCATATTGCTGATTTGTTCTTTCGAGAAGTTGTTCGTTTGCATGGGGTTCCAAACACTATTGTTTCAGATAGAGATGCTAAATTTCTTAGTCATTTTTGGAAAACCTTATGGGCTAAGTTGGGGACAAAATTACTCTTTTCTACCACTTGTCACCCTCAAACTGATGGACAGACCGAAGTAGTGAACCGTAATTTATCTACCATGCTAAGGGCTGTTCTGAAACATAACATCAAATTATGGGAAGAATGTTTGCCTCATATTGAATTTGCTTACAATCGTTCGCTGCATTCTACTACTAAATTGTGCCCTTTTCAGATTGTATATAGTTTTATTCCTCGTGCTTCCATTGATCTTTTGTCTCTGTCACCTTCAGAGAAATTGAATTTTGATGCTTCTCGCCGTGCTGAATTAATTCTTAAAATGCATGAGCAAACTAAATCAAACATTGAGAGCATGAACGCTAAGTATCAATAAACCGGTAGCAAGGATAGGAAGCATATTATTTTTGAACCTGGTGATTTGGTTTGGGTGCATTTGAGAAAGGATAAATTTTTTGATTTGAGAAAATCTAAATTACTACCTAGAGCTGCTGGACCCTTCAAAGTGCTTCGAAAAATTAATGATAATGCATATGAAATTGAGTTGCCTGCACATTTTGGGGTTACTTTCTCTTTTAATATTGCAGATTTGAAACTATATATGGGCGAGAAAGACCCATTTGATTCGAGGACGACTCAATTGCAAGAAGGGGAGGATGATGCGGACATCACTACCGTTGATACAACCACAACACCAGCCCATTCACCACTCTTAGCTAATCAAAGTCCAATAACACGCGCTCGTGCACGTCAACTTAATTATCAGGTGAATTCATTCCTGGCTGTTCAAAATAATTATCCTTTAAATGGGGACCTATTAAAGACTTGTGATGACCTTGTTATTATTAGGTGCTTGGGAATTGATCCAGCTAGGAGTGATGGAGGGATTAATGCAATAAAGGCTGCTCCACCCGAGGGGAAATCTTGAGGCTGGGGCCATGTAATAAAGAGAGATTTAGACAAATAAGGAAAGGAATAAGGGAAATCTCGTCCAACTTTGCTGCTGGACGAAATTCCCTCTTTCTTCCCCCATTTAAAGATAGATGTGCTATAATAAGGAAAGAAATAGAGGAAATCATATTCTGCCTTGCTGCTGGATGGGTTTCCCTCTTTCTTTCCCTATTAAATGGTAGTCTATCACAGAAAAAGGAAGGGAATAAGGGAGATCACGTCCTACATTTGTTGCTGGACGAATTTCCCTCTTCCCTCCCCTATTTAAGTAGTCCAAGAGCTCCTTGATAGGGCGGGTTTTGTTTTTTGTAAGTTTAGCCATTGCTACTTCCTTGTAACGCAGGTGTCGACGAGACCTTCCGATTACTTGAATCAGAACCCCAACTTTTTCACACCCGTGAGTGTTTGCTTGTTATCTTGTTCTTGCTTGTTCTTCGATTGCTTGCAGGTTCAAGCCTGTTCTTGGCACGGCAAGTACAACAACAACAGGAGCCGGTGTAACTATCGCTAAGGCGCAGCATCCTTGTGGTTGTTGTAGTCGGTTAGCACAACGTCGACCTCCACCCAAATCGTAGTTACCAGGAGACGGTGTAACTGTCGCTCAAGGCGCCACACCATTCTGGTTGTGGTAGTCGGGCAGCCAACGTCGGCCTCCACCAAATTCATTCATTATCAACATCTCTCATCGAAAGATAGGGCGTCCCCCGTACCCGTTGGGTTCATCACTTGCTACCCTCAACCCACTCCTATTTACGGTTGGGTAAGCCTCGGTACCCAGGTTAACCATTTACATCGGTTTCCTGCTTATGTGAGTATGTCATCCGGTACTGTTCGATACTTGTTCAGCAGGCCCGCACACGATTCGGTCCTCAATCGACACCAACAGGGCTACACACGTGAGACCTCCGCTCACTGCTTCCTATCCCCCCTGCTGGGTCTCATTTTCACCACTCTTAAGCCATTTTCCATTCTGACCAAACCATGGGATAAACCTTACCTCGCGAGTAGATTCCAACTACTCGACTTCTACCGAGGTCCTAAGCATATTAGCGGGGCCTTGTCTACTCATCGGCTCTGTAAGCTACCCAACCTTCATAGGATTTAAAAGGTTATGCAAGTGAGGTTTCAATCACCTTAACTCCAATGCAAACATTCACCCTAGACATAAGTGATACAAATAAAAAGCTTTATAAGAGGTACTTAAGTGCAAACCGGGGCTTGACTGGTTGCGAGTCAAACAGGAAATTAGCTTCAGGTGGGAGGACGTCCAAGGGCTCCGTTGCGTCCTCAACTTCGGTCACTATTATGAAATGTAATAAAATATATGTGTAAGTATTAAGGAGTTATAAGAATTGAACTTCTATTAATACCTACTACTATTTAGGATCCTTAATTGGCTTTGGAATTTTACAGTGGATACTAGACTCTCTAAGGATGATTTGCGCCAAATTTGGAGACATGTCATTGCATAATGTAGTCTTTAAAATTGCTACAAGTACAATGCTTTTCTAAATTTTGAGACTAATTCAGGAGCTTTGACATAGCTAATAGTGGAAGATCTGATTAGGATAAGTCTCCATGGTTCTAACCAAATTTGTTTCACCATTTTTGGAGGTACCAACAGAGATATATGAATTTTTGAAGTTGGACAGGAGTTCTGAAAAGTTTCTGTTTAAATTTGAATTTTTCAAATAAAGGCTGAACTTGGGAAGGCAATTTGACCTAGCAAATGACCTCCGATGAAGCCCAAATTTTTACTGGAGATCAGTAACTATGGAAAGGATTTGCTGCCCAAATTTGGGAACATTTCATAAAGAACTGCTCCTGTAATAAATCCCTAAAGGATTTACAAAAACAATTCTACAGAAATTCCTGGGCATTTTCATAGCCAAAACTTGGTTTCTCTGTGAAGTACTCTTCATGAGGATTCCAACAAAATTGGTCTCACCTTTTTTGGAGTTTTCTACACAAAGTTATGGGCTTGCAAAGATCAGCTAATTTCTGAAATTATTTCCCTAATAGAAAATTCAAATAATTGGAACTGGGCCCACTGTTTTAAATCGTACCAGTGAAATTTCGGCAACATCAGGGGCCACGGAGTTAACCCACGCAGCCACAGCAGATCCCGAGCCGCACCCCGATCCGGCGCCTAACCGGTGCCACTGACAGGTGGGGCAGGCTCTCACCTTCGTCTACCTTGCGCCCGGGCAGTCCCCTCGCCGGAACGGCTGCGGCACCTCGTCGGAACGACTACCCAGTGCCCTAGACGGCCCAAATCTCGCCGCCTGTGCCCAAAACCCGATGAGGAACAAGCTGGTAAGGTCAGCGGCGGCGCTAGATGGCTGGGAATACCTCTCCGACGTTGACAGCGTCAAACTCCACCCCGGCGCCGTCGTTCTGGCATGGCAGGCGAGTATTCCGGTTGGGGAGAGCACCGCAAGCACCAGGGTGATGTGAGGAACACGTTTTTGCATACAAAGGTGGGTGAAAACTCGTGCAAAGTGTAGCTCGCCGGTGCAGCTAGGGTTGTGCGTCGGCGGCCGGAAAAACTCAGCCTACAGCTTCATTTCTCTACGGTTTCCGACGGTTCTTCATCTAGGGGCTGCGCTAGGTCGTGTAGAAGCATCGGACCAAAGTAATTAGGCTATGGTTTCACCTTGGCGAAGAATTCTGGGGTAGACAGGCGGCAGTTCTTTCGGTAGCTCGGAGTAACTCGGCTGCGTCGCAACTGGAGGGAAAACGCAGCTGCCCCTAGCTTGGACAGCGGCACCCCGCACCGCTGGCGACCTTGTCTGACCGAAGAAAACCCGGGCTAGCGCAGCGAGAGCAGAGGAACGGCGAGTTTGTGTTCGGGAGAGAACAGAGGGAGCGACGTGCTCTGTTTTTGCACCGAGTGAGGGGGAGCCCTGACAGCTGCTTCGGCGTGCGACTTGAGCCCAGCTGCACCGAGCGAAACGGTGGCTTCGGCGCCAAGCAACGGCGTCGCCGTGGCGGCTGCGGAGGAAATCGGGAGAAGCGACGTTGGCTCGGTGGACACTGATCAGCTGGCCCCACATGTCATCCCCTCTTCTCCACTTTAATATTTCTGATCTTTTATTTTTGCCACCCACTTTTGTCCAAAAATTGTAGATATTTGCAGGGAAGCCAAATTAAATATGGAGAATCCTAATTTTGACTTCCATGCTGCATTTGATCAAGTTTGGTCCAAGTTCAAATTTCAAATTTGAATTTTGAAGGGTTTTTGGTGTCACCCTAGGTTTGAACAACAAACCTACTCCAAAATTTCTCATTTTTGGCATGGCTGCTAGTTTAAATATGGAGAACACCTTTGTGGACCCAAATTGACAAATTGAGGCAATTGAGATTTGAAACTGAATTTAAAATTCAGATTAAAGGGCTTCTCTTTTGAATTCCAAACAAATATTGAAAATCCTCCAAATGAGCTGGAATTTGGAAGGTTAAATATTTGGACTATGGAAATCCAAGCTGTGCATTTAGATCCCCATGTTTGGAAGTTTTGGGAAGTCTCACCCTCACTTTGAACTTACCCCATTAAAATCCAAAGTTTTAATTCCCCTCATTTTTCATAAGTGTACATGAGCTGAATTTTCTTGCTACCACTTTTGGGGATTTTACAGCAGCGCTGCTCTGCTGGCCACGTGGCGGGCCCGGAGCTCTCCTCTGAGGAGAGGGGGAGGTCTGGCCCGACTGGACACGTGGAGCCTTCGGAGCTCACCCCTGCAGAGGGGGAGGTCCGGCTCTGCTAGCCACGTGGTGGGCCCAAGCTCACCTCTGAGGAGAGGGGAGGTTCGGCCCCGCTAGACACGTGGAGCCTTCGGAGCTCACCTCTGTGGAGGGGGGAGGTCCGAACTCTGCTGACCATGTGGCGGGCCCAGAGCTCACCTCTGAGGAGAGGGGAGGTCCAGCCCCGCTGGACACGTGGAGCCTTCGGAGCTCACCCCTACGGAGGGGGAGGTCCGGCTCTGCTGGCCACGTGGCAGGCCCGAAGCTCACCTCTGAGGAGAGGGGAGGTCTGGCCATGCTGGACACGTAGAGCCTTTGGAGCTCACCCCCGCCGAGGGGGGGAGGCGGCTTTGCTGGCCATGTGGCGAGCCCGGAGCTCACCTCTGAGGAGAGGGGTGGTCCGGCCCCGCAGGACATGTGGCGCCCTCGGAGCTCACCCCTGTGGAGGGGCGAGGTCCTTAGGCGGTTTTCTTCTGTGCGCAGGGGTACCCGGTATTGAGAGTACCGAAAAAACACATAACCAAACCAAATACTATCCCAATAACCATCCCAATAACCATCTCATCTAATCATGGAAGTTGGCTAGGCGCTTGTGACCGAAAGCACCGGTATCATGATAGTTTTATACTCTGCAGGGTTTGCACCACTTTACCCACAAGTTTGTGATTTCGTCACCCGTCGGCGACTGTAGAACCTCCATTATACCAGTACATAACCGTCGATGTATGGCCAAGAGATCACAAAATAGTCTTTACAAAGAGGCTACTAGATGTATGGACTCACTAAGGTTTCACCAATAGGCTCGAATCACCATTCTCCCACCTACGGGCCCCCTCTTGTGTCATGCAGTTCCCAGCGCAGTCTTCTCTTGACTCCGATTCCCCACGCCTTCCACGGTCCATAACAATCTAGTAACTTTTTTAATTAGTCAGCTAAGCCGCACCCATACTTGGCCTTGTGGTGGCACTGTATTCCTGGCATGTGCTCGCATGAACCGGTCCTTAGATCTACGGTAAGCAAACCACCATCTCATTCTACCACATCCTCAAACCAAGCCTGCCTAGATCTGTAAAGGTCCCAAAAATATGAATACAAAGAGACTCTTGTTTGCAAAAGTTGGGTTCATATGTATGAAATTTAGGATTTGTTAAAACTTTTCCACATGCGATAACACACATGAGGGTTTTCTTCACACAAGTTCAAATGTTTATTTGAAAACTTGGAACCCAAGAGGGTCATAAACCAAGATGGGAAGTTTGCATAGGTGTGACAAAACTAAAGACAGATTTAGAACAAATTGTTCAACTCAAAATTCAAATAAGAGCAACACTATGAATTTCAAAACTGTTGTGCTACAAATCTCATTTGCAGCAGCCAAATTAAAAATCAGATTTCATATTTGAATTCCTTGGGTCCAAATTAGGGGGTGTGCAAAGTTTCATGATTTATGGGAATGATTTGCAACCCATTTTTCAAAATGGACTTTAAATAACAAAGAATTCAAATGCATATTTGAATTTGTATGAAACTTGCCCAATTGTCCAAATGTCTCTTAGATTTGAACTCCCACAATTTGATTTCACCAATTGCAAATTTTGGGAGATATTTAGGAGAGTGATAAGGAGGGACTGGACTGTGGGTCCCACCTGTCATTGAGGGAGAGGAATTTGCAAAGATCTTCAGAGGAGCAGCTCTGTTTTACTTCTCACGTGCGATTGACAGCGAGCGACCGACGCCAGCGCCACCGCTCGGTCGACCGCCCCTCAACCGAACCGCCTCAGCTGAGGCTTTTATACCCCTGTTGTGTTCCCTTTCTCCCTCGACACCGAGGCCTCAACGCTGTTCTTCCCTCCCTCACGCGAGAAGCAAACGAGCACTGCCGCCGTGATCCGATCGATCAGCCACACCGGTAGCTCGTGTGCGAGCCTCAGCTGATCGGCCAAACAAACCCCACAGATTCTCCTCCGACGTCCTCGCGCCACTCCAACGTGAGCTCCACCTCCAGAGACTGAGAATGGCCGGTTCCCGAGGCGGCCGAACCCATTGGCAACGAGGTGCTCTCGTGGACAGCTCCACAGAGAGGCTTTCACGACCAAGCAAGAGGGCCCTGCGACGCGCAGGAGCTCCATGCAGCTTCCACCCGAAGCACAGAGCTTGTCTACGCCTCTGGCCGACGAATTTCGGGGATTCACTCCAGCCGGTGTAAACCAACCTTCGGGTATGATTCTGCAAAATTCCCGATTGATTTTTGTTTAGACACCATGAAACTTCGCACACACGGGCTAGACTTGAGGGCGCATCAGTTTTCTTTTGAAACCTCGCATCAAACACACTGTGCACGGTGCAATTTCAATCTTTCCGAAGGCGGCTATGGCGGGAAGGTGCGGGTGCACGGTGAACCCTACCTTGGAGCCATTCCCGAGCCCATGTGCGGCCATGCCTAGCTTTGCCAACCTCCACTGGTGCTGTAGAGCCCTTCCAGGGAGCTTTTTGCGGGCTAAAGCATCAGGGCGACGTCGCCGGACTCCCTCAGAGCCGCTGCACCGGTGCGGGATGGGTTAGGGGCTTCGCCGGTCCATAGAACTCATTCCATCGTGTTCCTCAGGTTAAATAAGAGCCTGGCAGCGAGTTTCAGCGTCAGGGGTGGCCGGACGATTGAATCCGAGGCTGCTCCTGCGAACTCCGGCGGCGGGGTGCGCAGGAGCAAGAGGTTGAAGACGAACTCATCGGACCCGCCTGTCAGCGACTCGGGAGAGAGGGGCCAGATTCTCTGTGGCGCTGGATCGACTGTGACAGCGCGGGAAACAACCCTGTAATCACGTTTGGCACTCTCTCGGCAGAAGACACGTGTACCCTGGTCCCACCATCAGTTTAAACTTTTTCCCGGATTTATTCAAATCACAGATTTTTTTCTAAACTTTAGAAGAGCATAACTTTTGCTAGGAACCTCCAAATTTAGTGATTCAAATTGGGTTAGATTCAGATTGACAAACTCTATCAAAATATGTAACCCAATTTGTATGAAAGTCTTTATTTAATTCTGGAAAATTCTTTAAAGATTTTCAGCAAAAGAATTTTAGAGGGAGTTTGGTTTATCTAAAAATCCTCAGATTTTGCCAAAATATTCTTTAAGGTGTTCTTAAACTCCTGTAAAAGTTTCAGCTTATTTGGAGTTGTTTTGGTCAGGAGAATTCAGATTGTAAGTTACTGTGTTCAAATGAATACAGAAAACATTTTTAGAGAATTTCCAAAACTTGGAAATTTAGTTTTTGGCAACCCTTAGCTCCAAAAATCCTAGGAAAATTCATGCAAGCTCTATGAACTGTAATTGAAATTGTAGTTCACTAAGGTTTGACATGAATATGGGTGTGACATCAGAATTAATTCATCTCTGTTTAAACACTTAGAAAATTGTTCTGAATAAACCATTAAATTAAAAGTGCTAAATTTTGGTCCAGAGGACTTTCTTGTGACAAGGGACTCACATGAAAATTCTCAGCTCCATTGGAGCTCTGGATTACCACTGTCATGTGGAACCTCTTAAGGTGATCAACACTTAAGTGGGAGAGGCACTCAACATTTGATCATAGTGTTTAAACCCAACCCAAACCACTAGCACCAGTGTCATTTTAAATTCTTAAACAGAGTTCTAGTTTCTAAAACTGTCCTTAGATCTTATTAGCAAAAGCTTTTCAATTAAATACATATGCATGATCATATCGTGTAGCATCTACGTGAAGAACGTGAGAAGGACTTAAAGTGAAGATCAAGAAGGAAGGAAAAGCAAGTAATCAATCTCCAAGTGATCGTCACTAACTGATTATATTCCTAGTCACCTGCAAAACAGGCAAGCCCCGGTTTGTATTTGAACAGTTTTATAAAGCATTTCCATTTTTAGAGATCATAGCTTTGCATCATTGATTGCATTAAGTCTAGTTGATATTGAAAACCCCACTTGCATGACCACAAATACCTAAGAGAGAAAGGGTAGAATATCACCTCCTCGAGTGAATTGGCTACGCTAATGTTTGTAGGAAAGGTTCGGTAGAAGTCGAGTAGTTGGAATCTACTCGTGAGTTTAGGGCTGGTTTATTCGGAGCGGGTCCAAAATAGAAAAGATGAGGAAAGTTCACACATAAGAAATGGAGACCGGGCAGGGAGGTTTACATGCAGCAGGTTGCGGACTGCGCGTGCATAGCCGTGCTTGGCCCTGTTGGACAAGTTTGAGTTGTGTACCAGAGACATACTGGCTATATGGACCCAGGAAACCGATGTACCTTGGGACATCCATAGTGAAACTTTTCCAACTGCCTTAGGCTTTCGACGTCAGGGTAGCAGGAGGTAACTCGCTTAATAACATACCACTGCGGGTATGTACCTTGAGGGCGCTTGCGTACTCGGGGCCGTTGGACTGCGTCCAATGTGGAAGATCTTGGAAAAGGTGGCCGCGTACAACGTCAATCGAGGTTGCTGCCGGCAACTCGGAGTACGGGTGTACGTGTCATGTAGTCCGGGCGTGTACTGATTTGAATCACCGTCGCTCGTGGTTATATGAGAATACTTGCCCACTGCGTCTTGACGTAGTAACAACTGGAACTGGTTATCTTTTGAACTTGATAAGACTGTGATGTAACTTGTATTGCAACCATGATTGATTTAGAGATAGGCTCATTAAACTTTACTTTCTCCTTGTGCAAGGAGCATCGCAACAAAGCGTTTCTTGTTTGATTGTGGAATTGCGATGCTTTTCGGTTCAAGGTCTGTACAATAAGGCTTAAAAATCTGAAAGTTAAGGATCAATTTTAGGCGAGTCTTTTATGCAAATCTAGCCAACCCAATTGCAATCGTCGTGCATATAGAGTTTCTTGTTTAGGAGAGACGGGTCAGACTTGCTAAGCCTATGAGCTCACGCTTGCTATATAAGTGGTTAGTTAACATCGATGCTAAGAAGAAGGTTGTCCGGTGAGACTCGGAGACTTCCGAGTCAGGTAACACATGGAGAACCCAGCCGCTGCTGCTTGTCTTCGTGTTGCTAGCGAGAGGAGTCCGTGGGCTGGACTTCATCTCGAGTGCTCTTAGTTATTCGAAGTGAGTTGTTATAGACTTCCGCTGTAGCTATTTGATGTAAATTATTTACAAAGAAAAATTTGTAAGCTTCCGCTATTGTTTTATGTAATATATTGCTCCTTGTATGTGTGCTGTTGGGCACAACACGGCACCACCCAATGCGATTCCTGGCGGGCGAGTGGCCTGTGTCAGCGTGGTATCAGAGCCGCATTAGTAATAGCGCATGGAATAAGGATCGTATTACGACAAAAATTTAGGTTACAGTGAGGATACGATACTAGGCACACATAAGGATTACTATTAGCTTATTATTAAGGTAGCAAACTAACTTATTTGTTATGTCGAAAAATCGTGCATCTCGGGACGAGTTATGTCTTGGGGGGGTGCACGTAAGCGCTGTCCACCAGTGCGCACAAGCTGAAGGGTGGAGCCCCACGTGTGGCAGGTAACCCGATCCGCTTTGGTATCCTCTACGACTCTTCATGTCGTTTGGGGTACTCAAGCAACGCCCTTCCCTTGCGTGCTACGGGCAAGTTTGGGAAACCCTGTCACGTGGTTAGTAACGTGAACACATAGCTCAAGGCGTGCTTGGCTTGAGAACACCTGTGCGAGTGATGACGGACGGGTGTACGAACTGTATGGATACCAGGTTCGGTGTGCAGCCGGACCTGACGATTGAGTGTGACTTATGCAGGACCTGACGTTTGTGAGTGACCGTTTTAGTGCCACCTAAGATACATTTATGCCGGTATAATCCGGTTAGGATTTTCTTTTAGTGAGGCTACGTAGTACAGACATGCTTCTTACGGTGCATCGATGCCGTACTAAACTTAATAACCCCTTTTCTTTGAAGAAATGACTCATGAACTAACTTTCGACTAAAAATGGAAGTTTGAAACAAATATTAGTTACTGAACTCTTATTTTGAGCTAAGATTCAAATGAGAGGAAGACTAGGCTTTAAAGATTTCAAAAACAGAGTGCTCTGTTTTCGGCAAGAATTCTTGCTGGACTTTAACAGAGCATAACTCCGAGTAGCTTGACCTAATTAAGGTGTATGATACGGTTCTAGAAAGATTCTCAAGTAATCTACAACTTCTTTGTAAATCTCCAGAGAAAAATCACACGCTAAATGGTTAGAAAGTTCAGAGGAAGGTAAACTGTCCAGAACCAGGACAGCAGCAAAACCTCTCTGGGCCTTTCTGGTTTTAACCCATAACCTTCTGTAGAAAAATCCCTAAGAAGCCTATGATACACTGTTAGAAAGGTTATGAAATATTCAACATTGTTGTAATTTAAAGTTTGTTCAGATTTTTATTGTATATACAACTGTGATAAAAACGGCCACATACAAAGGAGATGTTGGCAAATTTTATCCAGGAATTCTGTCAACTTTGAAAAATTCATAACTCTTAATCCAAAGATGATCTGAAGGCATATGAGTACTTGTTGGAAAGATACTGAAGTTAACTTTAACTTTGGTATTCAACTTGAGTTATGAAAATGCGTTTAAATAGATCAAAATCTGGAAATAGTGTATAAAGGTCTGTTCTATACAGATAGACTGAATAGCCATGTCTACTAAGGAGTTGTGTAAACATGGATCTTGTTACTGCTTTCATAAAGTTTTGACATATTCATGTTTTCATTAGTCTCACATACTGCTGAGTTCTTGTTTAACTCTTCTCAACTACATTTTTGCAGTATGGTTCGTAACCGCTCTAGGATTAGGGTCGGGAGTTCTCGCCGAGGCGGTGATGCTTCTAGTCCACCGTCGGAATCACCATCCACGGGATGGATGGATCTTATGACTCGAGTCGTCGAGTCTAATCAAGAGAATGCTAAGCTACTCCAAGAAGCAACACAAGAACACACATGCTTACTCCCGCTTTGGTATAGCAAGGCGTACTCCAGAACATGCAACAAGTCGTTCGACCTCGGAACGCTTATCTGAACTTTTTGGTGACTCAACCGCCGATCTTTACTGAAGCCACCGAACCTGTGGAAGCAAATCAATGGCTTCGTGTCATGGAGTCAAAATTCGGAGTATTCGAGTGTCATGAATACCAGAAGACAAAGTTTGCTGCTCAGCAACTCCATGGAGCCGCCGGAAAACTGGTGGGTTGGACATCTTGCCACCATTCCGGAGAACCATCAAGTGACATGGAGTGAGTTTTGTGAAGCCTTTCGTACGCGTTACATATCATTAGGTGTTGTTAAGGCAAAGCGGGAGGAATTTCTGGGCTTGAAGCAAGAGGACATGAGTGTCCTCGAGTATGTCAGAAGGTTTAATCTTTTGGCCTAATATGCTCCCGAATATGTGACGAAAGAAGAAGCACGGTGTGACCTATTCTTCCATGGCCTAAGTTTCATATTACAGGATAAGTTAGCCGTACACAATAACGGCAGTTACACCGACATAGTCGATGCGGCTTTCATCCAAGAGAAGCCGACACTTGAGTGGCAAGCCGAGAAGAGAAATATGAGTGAGATTGAGCAGGCCAGCACAAGTTATGGGCCTCAGAAGTACCGTTTGGTGTATCAAACGCCACCTGGTGAAAGATGGAGACCACCTGTACGATCAACTCCTCAGAAATTGATTGCTGGTCAAGTTCTACAACTTGCACCACCTCCACAGCCGCAGCATCAGACGGTGGTTTGTGCGCCATCGCTGCAGCCATGTGTACCTAGCATTCCACCACAAGTCAACAAAGAACCGGAGAGACATCCGTGTTTTACTTGTGGACGTATGGGCCATTATGCTAGGCAATGTCCGGAGAGAATTCAAGGATGCGGGTCATCATATTTACAACAATACTACCCGTACCTTAATCTGCAGATAGGAGGGCAGATAAGGGGCAATATTCACTATACTGTGATTGATGATGTTCCGGAAGGAGAAGCCGCTTTAGCATGGATGTTTTCTCTGAATCAGCTACCGGTTTTAGTTCTCTTTGATTCCGGTACCACACACAACTTCATTAGCCAATCTTTCGTGGCTCAACATCAGCTCCAAACAGTTTATACAAAGAGGCAATACCTCATATCTTCGCCCGGGGGCAGCAGTGCCACAAGTGAGGTTATCTCTCGAGCACCTCTTTGTTTGGGGGGTAGAATATACCCTACGTCTCTCATTATCCTTGAGGGTCTGAAGATCGACATCATTTTGGGGATGTCGTGGTTGAGTTACCACAGAGCTGTTCTTAACATCAGCTCTAGGACTGTTGAGCTCAACTCCCCACAACACGGTCTTCATATATTAATTCTGGGCGCCAGAAGGCAACAGATTGCAACAGTAAACCACACGGAAGCTGTTAAGATAGAGGACATTCTGGTGGTACATGAGTATCCGGATGTATTTCACAATGATTTACCGGGCTTGCCGCCCGAGCGAGACGTTGAGTTCAAGATTGAACTCATACCGGGAACAACACCGATATCATGAAGGCTGTATAAGATGGCACCCAATGAACTGGCAGAATTGAAGACACAGCTGAATGACCTAATGAGCAAGGGCTTTATACGACCGAGTTTGTCACCTTGGGGTTGTTCAGCATTGTTTGTCAAGAAGAAGGATGAAACACTACGGCTTTGTGTTGATTATCGTCCTTTGAACGCCGTTACCATCAAGAACAAGTATCTACTACCTCACATTGATATGCTCTTCGATCAATTAGTGGGTGCGAAGGTATTTTTGAAGATGGATCTTCGGTCTGGATATCATCAGATTAGAATCCGGGCAGAAGATATTCCAAAGACGGCATTCTCAACGAGATACGAGCTGTATGAGTATCTCGTTATGTCTTTTGGTTTGACCAACGCCCCGGCATACTTTATGTACCTGATGAATTCAGTGTTCATGCCAGAGTTGGATAAATTCGTCGTTGTCTTCATCGATGATATCTTGGTGTACTCCAGGTCAGAGGAAGAACATGCTGAACATCTGCATATTGTGCTACAAAGATTGTGAGATCATCAGCTCTATGCAAAATTCAGCAAGTGTGAATTCTGGATTAATCAAGTACCTTTTCTCGGACACATTATTTCAACGGAGGGCATCGCTGTAGATCCGAGTAAGATTATCTAAATACAGAAATGAGAGTCATCAAAGTCAGTACATGAAATCCGTAGCTTCTTCGGTTTAGCGGGTTATTACCGGAGCTTCATTCCGGGTTTCTCCAAGATTACTAAACCGATGACGGAATTATTAAAGAAGGATACCAGATTTATGTGGGGTGCTGCGTGTGAACAAGCTTTCAAGACTTTAGTGAAGCATCTCACAACAGCCCCAGTTCTTGCTCAGCCGGATACGACGAAGCCATTCAACGTGTATTGCGATGCATCTGGCATTGGTCTTGGCTGCGTGCTGATGCAAGATAGACGAGTGGTCGCTTATGGATCTCGTCAACTCAGAAATCACGAGCAGCATTATCTAACTCATGATCTTGAGTTAGCTGCCGTGGTCCTTGCTTTGATGATGTGGAGGCATTACTTGCTCGGAAATCTTGTACACCTCTACACCAACCACAAGAGCTTGAAGTACATCTTCACTCAGAAAGAATTGAACATGAGGCAACGAAGATGGCTAGAGCTTATTAAAGACTATGAAATTGAGATTCATTATCATCCGGAAAAGGCGAATGTGGTCGCCGATGCGCTCAGTCGTAAGGCGCATATCCATCACCTAACTATTGCTGAAATGGATGATAAAGAACCAAGCCTCCGTATCATCCCGTATGGAGCTCTCTATAATCTCGCTCTCATTCCTACCAACCGAGAGGAGATCATTGAAGCTCAACGAAAAGACAAGGGTATGTTTCACATACGGCGAAGGATAGACAATGGAGAAATGAAGTGCCTCCGGAAGGATGATGAAGGTACTTTATGGTTCAACGACCGGATTGTAGTACCCCGGGATATGGGACTACGGAAGAAAATTTTGGATGAAGCTCATTTGTCCAAGTTTTCTATTCATCCGGGCAGTAATAAAATGTACCAAGATCTCCGGAAGAAGTTTTGGTGGACACGTATGAAACGTGAAGTTGCAAAATACGTTTCAGAATGCGATACGTGTCGAAGAGTCAAGGCCGACCATGTAAAGAGGTCAGGCCTGTTGCATCCATTGCAAGTACCGGCATGGAAGTGGGAAGACTTGAGTATGGACTTCATCGTCGGGTTACCGATGACCTCCCACAACCATGATTCGATTTGGGTAATCGTTGATTGGTTAACTAAATCAGCACATTTCATCCCTGTGCATACTAGGTATAACGCAAAGAAGTATGCGGAGCTGTACATAGCATGGATCTTGTGCTTACATGGAGTTCCCCGTACCATTATGTCAGATAGAGGATCGCTGTTCGTAGCTCGTTTCTGGGAGCAGCTACACGCATCTTTGGGGACAAAGTTGATTAGAAGCTCTGCGTATCACCCTCAAACCGATGGGCAAACTGAGAGGGTGAATCAAATACTGGAATATATGCTAAGAGCATGTGCCACCACGGTAAGAGTTGGGATGATCACTTACCGCTGGCGGAGTTCTCGTACAACAACGGATATCAGACGAGCATCAAAATGGCACCATATGAAGCGCTATACGGCCGGAAGTGCCGTACGCCATTGAACTGGTGTGAGTCCGGTGAACGACTAACGTTCGAGATTGATCTTATCAATGAAGCCGAAGAGAGAGTTCGGATAATACAAGAGAACCTCAAAGCTGCCCAATTTCGTCAAAAGAGCTACGCGGATCAGAGGCGTCGACCGCTGCATTTCGACGTCAGAGAGCACGTGTATCTTTGTGTCTCCGATGAAAGAGATTCATCGGTTCGGTGTCAAGGGGAAACTTGCTCCCCGATTCATCGGTCCGTTCGCCATAACGGAGAAGTGCGGAACTGTAGCCTACCGGCTGGAACTACCGGCAAGCCTTGCCGGTATTCATGACATATTTCATGTGTCCCAGCTGCGGAAGTGTCTCAAGTTTACCGCTGCCATCCGCACTGAAGACATCGACGAGTTGAAGCCGGATCTCACCTATGTCGAGCAACCTATACAGATTATCGATGAAAGGACCCGGATCACCCGAAACCGGACTTTGAGGTTTTACAAAGTCCCGTGGAGTAATCATACCCCAGAAGAGGCGACGTGGGAAACCGAAGATTACATCCACAAGAACTATCCGGAGCTTTTGTTATAAACTTGTAATTACCCCCAGTCTCGTTCTTCTTTTGAATCTTGGGACGAGATTCCTTTTAAGAGGGGAGGAATGTAAAGGTCCCAAATATGAATACAAAGAGACTCTTGTTTGCAAAAGTTTAGTTCATATGTATGAAATTTGGGACTTGTTAAAACTTTTGCACATGTGATAACACACATTAGGGTTTTCTTCACACAAGTTCAAATGTTTATTTGAAAACTTGGAACCCAAGAGGGTCATAAACCAAGATGGGAAGTTTCTATAGGTGTGAGAAAACTAAAGACAGATTTAGAACAAATTGTTCAACTCAAAATTCAAATAAGAACAACACTATGAATTTTAAAACTGTTGTGCTACAAATCTCATTTGCAGCAGCCAAATTAAAAATCAGATTTCATATTTGAATTCCTTGGGTCCAAATTAGGGGGTGTGCAAAGTTTCATGATTTATAGGAATGATTTGCAACCCATTTTTCAAAATGGACTTTAAATAACAAAGAATTCAAATGCATATTTGAATTTGGATGAAACTTGCCCAATTGTCCAAATGTCTCTCAGTTCTGACAACCCTTAGCTCCAAAAATCCTAGGAAAATTCATGCAAGCTCTATGAACTGTAATTGAAATTGTAGTTCACTAAGTTTGACATGAACATGGGTGTGACCTCAGAATTAATTCATCTTTGTTTAAACACTTAGAGAATTGTTCTGAATAAACCACTAAATGAAAAGTGCTAAATTTTGGTCCAGAGGACTTTCTTGTGACAAGAGACTCACATGAAAATTCTCAGCTCCATTGGAGCTCTGGATCACCACTGTCATGTGGAACCTCTTAAGATGATCAACACTTAAGTGGGAGAGGCACTCAACATTTGATCATAGTGTTTAAACCCAACCCAAACCACTAGCACCAGTGTCATTTTAAATTCTTAAACAGGGTTCCAGTTTCTAAAACTGTCCTTAGATCTTATTAGCAAAAACTTTTCAATTAAATACATATGCATGATCATATCGTGTAGCATCTACGTGAAGAACGTGAGAAGGATTTAAAGTGAAGATCAAGAAGGAAGGAAAAGCAAATAATCAAGCTTCAAGTGATCATCACTAACTGATTATATTCCTAGCCACCTGCAAAACAGGTAAGCCCCGGTTTGCATTTGAACAGTTTTATAAAGCATTTCCATTTCTAAAGATCATAGCTTTACATCATTGATTGCATTAAGTCTAGTTGATATTGAAAACCCCACTTACATGACCAGAAATACCTAAGAGAGAAAAGGTAGAATAGCACCTCCTCGAGTGAATCGGCTACGCTAATGTTTGTAGGAAAGGTCCGGTAGAAGTCGAGTAGTTGGAATCTACTCGCGAGTTTAGGGCTGGTTTATTCGGAGCGGGTCCAAAATAGAAAAGATGAGGAAAGTTCACACATAAGAAATGGAGATCGGGCAGGGAGGTTTAGATGCAGCAGGTTGCGGACCGTGCGTGCATAGCCCTGCTTGTGTCGGTTAAGGCACGTCTGTGCTTGGCCCTGTTGGACAAGTTTGAGTTGTGTACCGGGCACATACTGGCTATATAGGACCTAGGAAACCGATGTACCTTGGGAGATCCATAGTGGAACTTTTCTAACTGCCTTAGACTTTCGGCGTCAGGGTAGCAGGAGGTAACTCGCTTAAGAACATACCACTACGGGTATGTACCTTGAGGGAGCTTGCGTACTTGGGGCCGTTGGACTGCGTCCAATGTGGAAGATCTTGGGAAAGGTGGCCGCGTATAACGTTAATCGAGGTTGCTGCCGGCAACTCGGAGTACGGGTGTACGTGTCGTGTAGTCCGGGCATGTACTGATTCGAATCACCGTCGCTCGCGGTTATATGAGCATACTTGCCCACTGCGTCTTAACGTAGTAACAACTAGAACTGGTTATCTTTTGAACTTGATAAGACTGTGATGTAACTTGTATTGCAACCATGATTGATTTAGAGATAGGCTCATTAAACTTTACTTTCTCCTTGTGCAAGGAGCATCGCAACAAAGTGTTTCTTGTTTCATTGTGGAACTGCGATGCTTTTTGGCTCAAGGTCTGTACAATGAGGCTTAAAAATCTGAAAGTTAAGGATCAATTTTAGGCGGATCCTTTATGCAAATCTAGCCAACCCAATTGCAACCGTCGTGCATGTAGAGTTTCTTGTTTAGGAGAGACGGGTCAGACTTGCTGAGCCTATGTGCTCACGCTTGCTATATGAGTGGTTTTGCAGGTTAACATCGATGCTAAGAAGAAGGTTGTCCGTTGAGACTCGGAGACTTCCGATTCAGGTAACACATGGAGACTCGGAGACTCGGAGACTTCCCATTCTCACCTCTAGTCGGCATTTGCTATCCTACCGAAGGCGGTTGCGTTTGAGGTACCTGCCGATGGCCAGGGGGCCCCGAGCTCCCGGCACTTCACGCACTGTAGTTCCCAAGCACCGTACACCGGATCAGCACCGTAAGCCAAATAAGACTATGAGATAGGGAAGGGGGAGTCCCAAGGAGAATTATGTTTCCCTTATTTTTGTGCAGGACCTCCCGACCTTAGCTCCCCGCAGGAGTATGGTAGGAGCGCCCAAGCAATGGGTCACACCTACCAGGGGGCCACTACGGGACCGCGCAAGACCGGAGCTCCAAGACAAGACCAAAGGATCCGGACCTCGCCCCCTCCGCAGGGGCGAGCCCCGAAGGCCCCACGTGTCCAGCGGGGCCGGAGCTCCCCTCTCCTCAGGAGGAGCCCCGGGCCCGCCACGTGGCTGGCAGAAGCCGGACCTCCCCCCTCCGTGGGGAGAGCTTCGAAGGCTCAACGTGTCCCACAGGGCCGGACCTCCCTCTCCTCAGGGGAGAGCTCCGGGCCCGCCACGTGGTCGGTATACCCGGACCTCCCCGTTCTCACGGGGCGAGTTCCGGAGACCTCCGGGGCCCTTAACACAATAAGGACCCGGGGAAGGTGTCTGTGCAGGACTGCAAGATTGGTGAAGGCCTCTGATTACCTTGCGGAGCTAAGGGCTTGGTCAGGCCAAGCCAAGAAGAAGACTAAAGCACACAGATGCAGAAGATAACAAGAGTCTATTCATTCAAGGCTTCATGAGCACTACAGACTCAACAAAAGTAAAGAAAAAAGGGAAAAAGATACAGGGCCTTTTGGCCACGGGGGCGGATGCCTAAGAGTCCCAGGACTCCCGTTGGAACCTAGAGGCCACAAGGGCGGCCATATCCCCGACCTCGGTCCTGGCAGCTTCCTCCTGCTCGGTGGCGGGCCCTAGATGGACTGGCTCCAGAGAGAAGGAAGGGTCTTGGCTCCGGAAGCACGCCAGCACATGCGTAGCGACCTCCTTCGCCAGGCCTCGTCCCTCCACCTCAAGCTCGTCGGCGATCACCGCTTCGAGCCGGCCCAGCTTGGCGCCGATGGACTCAAGCGCCGGGATTGCCCCAGACACCTCCTGCGCTGGAGCCTCCATCCGCACTGGGCTGAAACCAAGAGGAACCAAGACGGACCCCCGCCTCGGTAACAAAGCTCCAGACCGCCTGGGCCTCGACAGACCACGAAGCCTGGAGCTTCTCTACCTCTTGGTGGGCCGCCAGCTCGCGATCCAGCACCGCCTGGCGCTCTCGGGAGGATTGCTCCTCCCTCGCAGCAGCAGCCGACTCACGGAGCTCCAGCTCCTCGGCCCGAGCCCTCAGCTCGCCCTCTCTGGCCTTCAGCCGTGCGGCGACCTTCTCCTCCTCGGCCGCCACGGCACGTTCCCGATCGGCGACGGCGCACTCTCGGTGAACTACCTGCAGCCGCAACTCCTCCACGGCAGCAGAGCGCGCTTCGGCCATGGCTTCGGCCTTGGCCTGAGCTTCGCGGAAGGTAGCCCGGAGCCGCCGGGTCTCTGAGTCCAGGCGGCCGACGACTTTCTTCTGAGTGTCGAGCAGAGCACCCATGGCGTCAAGCCTCGACTGCCTCGAGTCGAGCTCTGCCTTAGCCTCCTGGGTCCGTTGCTGCAGGAGATGCTCCCAGCTAAGAAGGCGCTCCCTCTCTCCAGCCAGCGCCCCCCGCTTCCGCTCAAAGGCGGCCTGGATCTGTCGGGCGCCAGTCTGAGCACGCCCCAAGGCATGTCATATGGGCAGCGGGGCGGCGGGGGTAGGAGTCGTGCCCCTGACCTCCCCTGTCGCGTCCACGACCGGCGAAGGTGCTGGTGCCTTGGCAACTGAGGCAAGACGCTGATCTGGGGGAGCCAGGGAGCCAGCATCTGCGCCTACAGCAGCCCCTCCAGCCTCAGCACCGGACTTCCGGGCTGGCGAAGGAGGACAAACAGGTGCTGCCGCAGCCACCGCAGAGGGCGAACCCGCCGGCACAGAAGAAGCCCCCGCCGACTTGGGGGCCGTTGGAACCACCGCAGTTCCCGGATTCTGCGGCGCGGAGCCTCCACCAACTGGAGATGGCCGGGAAATAGGCTCGCCCCCGGCAGCCGGTGAGTCCCTGCAGGCAAAGAAAGCTCTCAGGCTAAGAGAGGAGAAGGGAACGCTACTCCTACAAGCCAGAAAGAGCAACACTTACTGGGCGACGTGAGCGCTCCAACGGGCTTGTAGCCCTGGCCTCTGGGCCGGGGCAGAACCGCCAGGACATGCAGCCGGAACGCTCGCTGGCTGTGGCGTCTGAGCCCCCGGCACACTCCCGGGCGTCGCCCCACCGGCGTCCTTCCTGGAAGCCCCTCCGCCTGAGGAAGAATGGCGGGACGCTTGGGGTCCCTCGGACTGCCGCTGTCCGGGAAGACACCCGCTGGAGTGGGACACCCGAGGTCTCTTTGGGTCGCCTCAACTAAGTCTCTTATTAACTCTCCCAAGGTTTTGTGCATTGCACGTACAAAGGTGAGAAGAGCATTCTTTAGGCCATAAGGCATAGAGACATAACAATACAGGCCATCTACTGTGATGAAGGAGGTGTGCTCTTCATCTTCTCTAGACATAGGGGATCTGATGGAAACCCGAGTAAGCGTCTAGGAAGCACAGCATATCACAGACTGATGTCGAGTCTACTATTTGATCTATTCTAGGGAGAGGGAATGGTTCTTTGGGACATGTGTTATTGAGACTGGTGTAGTCGATGCACATCCGGAGCTTCCCGCCGGCCTTCGGGACAACAACGGGGTTCACCAACCACCGGGGGTGGTGGACTTCCCGTATGAAGCCAGCGTCCAGCAGCTTCTTGATTTCTTCTCGGATGAAGTTTTGCCGCTCAATGGACTGCTTGTGAGGCTTCTGTTGGACCAGCCGGGCGTCGGGGAAGACCTTCAAGTGGTGCTCGATCACCTCCCTAGGGATCCCCGGCATCTGTGACGGCTGCCATGCAAACACATCGACGTTGTGCCGGAGGAAGGTGACGAGCGCGCCTTCCTATTTGCTATCCAGGCCCCTGGCTACCCGGGTGGTCTGGGCAGCATCGGCGCCGACTTGGACGACCTTCAGGGGGACGTCGCCCTCGTCGAGGGGTTGCACATGGGGTTCTGCGGTAGAGGCACGGTGGCGTGCACTCGGGTGGAGCCGGTCCGGTTCTGCACTGCCAGGGGCTGGTGCTCGAGCTGTTGCAAGTGCCTGGAGCTTTTCCAAGGCTGACACTGCAGCAGTGCGGTCTCCACGAATCCTGAGGACTCCTGTTGGTGTAGGCATCTTCAAGACGAGGTAGCCGTAGTGGGCTACTGCCATGAATCGGTACAGGGCTGGCCTGCCGATTATGGCGTTGAAGGGGAGGTCGATCTCCGCCACATCGAACAGAATGTACTCTGTCCGATAGCTGTCCGGTGCCCCAAAGGTCACCGGAAGGCTGATGTTGCCGTAGGGAACGACCTGTCCCGACCCTACCCCTGAGAATGGGCTCGATGGGGTGAGCTTGGCCATCGGGATCTGCAGCTTCTGAAAAGCTGCGCGGCTGATGAGGTTCAGCCCAGCCCCGCCATCTACTAGAACGTGATACATCTTCACGTTGGCGATGGTGGGCGCTACCAAGAGCGGTAGTTAGCTGGCCCCAGCCATGTTCCTGGGGCAGTCGGTGGCATCGAAGCTGATGGTGGTTCCCATCCACTTGAGGTACGGCGCGGCACTTGGGAGGGGAGCCACCGACGCTACCGCTCGGCGCAGAGTCTTAACCGTGCTTCAGAACGAGGGGTCAGCGGACCCACCGTAGATGATGTAGAGCATCTTTCGGCACTCGTCATTACTGGAGCTGGAGTCCTCATGGTTGCGCACCGCCTTCACGGCGCGCTGAGGCTCCTGGAACTCCACTTGGTGGTCGACGTTGTCTGGGGCATCGACCTTCTGCTTGCCCTCCCTTTGACGGAAGGGTGGGGCATCAGTTCGCAGCTGCTTCCCTTTCCGGAAGTGCTCCACGAGCTTCTGGATCTCCCGGCACTCGGCAGCAGTGTGGTAACTGGTGCCGTGCATGGGGCATAGCTCGCCTTGGTCACCATCTGGAGCTGGTGACTGTCGCTGCTTTTTGTTGGGGCGTGGCCCCCGAGCTCCACTGAGTGCTGCTTCTGCAGCAACAGGAGCCGCGACCGGTGGCTTCATCTTGCCACCGCCCCGGTTTCTGATCTTCTTGCCGCTTCCATAGGAAGCAGCGCCAGATCCGGGTTGCCCTCCTGACTCCGAGGCTGGCAGAGAGTGCCAGTTTTGCCCTTCTGCTGCTCTGGCGCACTTGTCCGCCAGGCTGAAGAGCTCTGAGACGTCGCGAACCTCTCTGGTCGTGAGCTTCTCAAGCATCTTCTTGTCCCGTACACCCTGCCGGAACGCCACAACCACAGAAGCATTTTGGATATGCGGGATGGTGTTCCTTACCTGGGAGAACCGCTGGATGAAGGAGCGCAGCGCCTCTCCAGATTGTTGCTGGACGGCGTGGAGGTCGAGCTCCGTGCCAGGCCGGGTGTAGGAGCTGCCGAAGTTAGCAGTAAACTGCCGGCAGAGCTCTCCCCAGGAGGTTATGGAACCCTGGGGGAGGTTCATGAGCCAAGACCGGGCCGGGCCGGTCAAGGTGACGGGGAAGTAGTTGTCCATGGCCTCGTCCCCTCCTGTAGCAAGGACGGCGGTGGATTAGATCTGGAGGAACTCCGCCGGGTTGACGCTGCCGTCGTACTTCTCGGGCAGGTGCGGCAGAAACTTGCGCGGCCACCTCGCGAAGCGAAGGTGTGGCGCCAGGGCTGCACATCCTGCTCCTGTTGCTGCAGGCGTTGGTGCCATGAACGCTTAGTTCGCTGCTGGCACTGTGTACCCTGGTATGGGCAAGGCTGCGCCATAGACCGGGGGCACCGCTTGCAGGGCATATGGCTGGGACATATGCTGCGCGGCGTATGCCTGGGGCAGAGATCGCGTAGCGAACGTCTGCGCCTCAGGAAGGGTTGAGACAGACGTCATGCTATCGCCGGCCTCTTGGTTGCGACGCCTTTCTCGCCGTCGCTCAATGAACACCCGGGCATCCTTGCCCAAGTGGCATCGTTCCAGCTCTGTCCTTAGGTCCGTCGATGGGAGCCTGGTGGAGCTGGAATCTGCCGTTTGCCCGTCAACAGTTGGCGTGCGCGTCAGCGACACAGCCGGTTGGCCGGGGCGTCATCCCCGCCGATGCCGAGGGTTTGCGGCGGCGACGACGAGACGGTCTACCTCGCGAATCCACTGCTGGGTCGCTGACTGAGGCGCGTCCCCACCAGGTGGATTGTGCAGTAGTGCTCTTGCTGCAGCTAGCGCGCCCTCGTGGTGGACGCTCAGCGCTGCAGAGGATCTCACGCTCGTTGGAGCCTGCTGCCTGAGTCGGTGCTGCCGGAGTCGGCTGCTGGCTTCCAGCTTACGCCGACACACTCCATCCAGAGTGTGTCGAGACGTAGTCCCCGCTAGTCACTGTCCGTCGTGAACGCAGGGGAGGAGAGCTTGCCGCTGAAGGAAGCTTGGTCATCTTCGCCGGCAGAAGCTCGTCGCGCAAGGGAAAACCCCCCTACCT
The DNA here is from genome assembly GCA_030760725.1 of Neostapfia colusana. Taxonomy (NCBI): domain Eukaryota; kingdom Viridiplantae; phylum Streptophyta; class Magnoliopsida; order Poales; family Poaceae; genus Neostapfia; species Neostapfia colusana. The sequence continues at coordinate 16,244,697 of JASWHV010000014.1, read as the reverse complement.
GGCACGCCAAATGTCAAAGTGTGTAGCTGACACTTCCCCCGGACCTGCTCTGGGCAGCCCGCGGAGGTTCTTTTTTGGAGGGGCTAGTCACTCGCCGAGAGCTTCAGCGTTAGGGATGATCGAGGGAGAAGCTTGACACGGGGAGTTTTATGTGGTTCAGGCCGCCGGAGCGTAAAACCCTACGTCCATGGTGAGCAGAGATGCTCGCTGTATTGCTTGCTGCTCAGAACCGGAGTCCTGAGCTTGAGGGTGTGAGATGGCTAGAGTGCGAGTCAACAGAGTTCGAACCCTTGCTAACATCGCCTACCCGAGCCTTTTATAGTCCAAGGCTCAAGCGGCTTACAAGGTGGGCCCGGGACCTGACAGGTGGTCCCAGGGAGATTGTCTGCCGTCTACCGTATCTGCAGTTATGCCGGTAGTTGTCTCTGGCGAAGGCTTCCGAGTCTTCGTACTGCCGCCCTGCCCATGCCGTAGGCTAGTCGTAGTGGTTAATGATGGCAGGGGCGGCAGGGGATGTCTTGTCGCTGTGTTTATTGGCGGGCATTCTCTGACACAGCGCGCCAGTCTGCGATGTGACTGGGCGCAACGGCACCTGACAGAGGCATGCTCCGCGTGTCCGCGTCTTGGGAAGGCGCGGGCCTTGAATACCTTGTACGGGCAAGGTATGGCGCGTCTTTACGCCTGCTGCCTGTCGCGCGGGGGCAGGCAGCATTGCTCTGCTGGCCACGTGGCGGGTCCGGAGCTCTCCTCTGAGGAGAGAGAGGTCCGGCCCCATGGGACACGTGGAGCCTTCGGAGCTCTCCCCACGGAGGGGGGAGGTCCGGCTGCTGCTGGCCACGTGGCAGGCCCGGAGCTCTCCTCTGAGGAGAGGGAGGTCCGGCCCCGCGGGACACGTGGAGCCTTCGGAGCTCTCCCCGGGGAGGGGGGAGGTCCGGTTCAGTTGGCCACGTGGCGGGTCCGGAGCTCTCCTCTGAGGAGAGGGAGGTCCGGCCCTGCTGGACACGTGGCGTCTTCGGAGCTCTCCCTGCGGAGAAGGGCGAGGTCCTTAGACATTTTCCCCTGTGCGCGGGGGTACCCCATATCGAGGGTACCGACAGTCAGCGACCCAGCAGTGGATTCACGACGTAGACCATCTCGTCGTCTCCGCCGCCAACCCTTGACTTCGGCGGGGACGACGTCCCGGTGAACCAGGTGTGTCACTGACGCGCACGCCAATGGTTGACGGTCAGACGGCAGACTCCCGCTCCACCAGGCTCCCATCTGCGGACCTGAGGTCGGAGCTGGAGTGATGTCACCTGGGCGAAGATGCCCGCCTGACCATTGAGCGACGCCGAGAGAGGCGTCGCAACCGCGAGGTCGGTGACAGCATGTCGACCAACTCGACTCAGCCTGGCCTGCAGACCTACGCTACGCGGTCTCTGCCCCAGGCATACGCCACGCAACATATGACTCAGCCATATGCCCTGCAAGTGGCACCCCCGGTCTATGGCGCAGCCTTGCCCATACCGGGGTACACGGTGCCGACGGCGAACCAAGCACTCGCGGCACCAACACCTGCAGCAACAGGAGCAGGATGTGCAGTCCTGCCGCCACACCTTCGCTTCGCGAAGTGGCCGCGCAAGTTCTGGCCGCACCTGCCCGAGAAGTACGATGGAAGCGTCAACCCAGCGGAGTTCCTCCAAATCTACTCCACCGCCATCCTTGCTGCAAACTAAGTGTGTAGTTTTAGAACGATCGTGTCACATTATTATTGATGGAGGAAGCTGCAACAATTTAGCAAGTGCTACCATGGTAGAAAAGCTTGGGATGACAACACTTCCACATCCACATCACTACTACATCCAATGGTTCAACGACAGTGGTAAGCTTAAGGTAACACGTCTGGTTCGTGTCGAATTTGCAATTGGTTCCTACCATGATTACATTGATTGTGATGTGGTACCTATGCAAGATTGTTCTATGCTATTTGATCGACCTTGGCAATTTGATAAAGATACATTACATCATGGTAAATCAAATCAATACTCTTTCATGCATCATGAGAAGAAACTTGTTTTGCACCCGATGTCCCCTGATGCTATTTTGAAGGATGACATTGCTAGAGCTTGCAAAGAGAAAAATAAGAAATCTGCTGAAAATGAAAATTCAGATGTCGTGGAGAAATCGGTACAGCCTAAGACTGACAATTCCAAATCTGCTCATATGAAGAAGAATGAAATAAAATTAACGAGCGCTTATTTTTTTGCTTCCAAATCTGATTTGTTTGAATTAAAAAGTGATACTGCAATCTGCTATGTGTTTGTTTGCAAAGAAGCTTTATTCTCACTTCATGACACACCATGTGGCCTCCTTCTATCACTAAGCTTTTGCAGGAATACGCTGATGTGTTTCCACAAGAGGTACCAGCCGGGCTGCCACCATTGAGAGGGATTGAGCATCAGATTGACCTCATCCCTGGGGCTTCTTTGCCCAACCGAGCACCATACAGGACCAATCCGGAGGAGACTAAGGAGATTCAGCAGTAAGTACAGGAATTACTCGACAAAGGTTATGTGCTTGAGTCCCTTAGTCCTTGCTCCATTCCTGTCCTTTTGGTCCCAAAGAAAGATGGATCATAGCGCATGTGTGTAGATTGTCGAGCAATTAATAACATTACCATTAGATATCGTCATCCTATTCTTAGGTTAGATGATATGCTTGATGAACTTAGTGGCTCGATGATTTTCTCTAAAATTGATTTGCATAGTGGATACCATCAAATTCGCATGAAGCTAGGTGATGAATGGAAAACAGCGTTTAAAACAAAGTTTGATTTGTATGAGTGGTTAGTCATGCCTTTTGGTCTCACGAATGCACCTAGCACTTTCATGAGATTAATGAATGAGGTTTTACGTGCTTTCATTGAAAGATTTGTGGTAGTATATTTCGATGACATCTTGATCTATAGCGCATCTCTCGAAGTTCATCTTGATCATTTCCGTGCTGTTTTAAATGCTTTACGTGATGCATGCTTATTTGGTAACATTCACAAGTGCACCTTTTGCACGGATCGAGTTTCTTTTCTTCGTTATGTTGTGACACCACAGGGAATTGAAGTTGATCAAGCCAAGGTGGAGGCGATACACAGCTGGCCGACTCCTACCACGGTTACATAAGTACGAAGCTTTCTCGGACTTGCTGGATTCTATCGTCGTTTTGTGAAAGACTTCAGCACTATAGCAGGCCCACTGCATGAGCTTACAAAGAAGGGTGCTCCATTCACATGGGGCAAGGCGAAAGAGGCTGCATTTGCAACTTTGAAGAATAGGTTAACTCATACACCCCTTCTCCAATTACTAGATTTCAGTAAGACTTTTGAATTGGAATGTGATGCTAGTGGTATTGGATTGGGAGGTGTCTTGTTGCAAGAGGGGAAACCTATTGCTTATTTTAGCGAGAAACTGAATGGGACTAGTCTGAACTATTCCACTTATGATAAAGAATTATATGCACTAGTATGAACTTTGGAAACATGGCAACATTATTTATGACCTAAAGAATTTGTTATACATTCTGATCATGAATCTTTGAAGCACATTAAGAACCAAACTAATCTGATCCGTAGGCATGCCAAGTGGGTAGAATTTATTGAGTCCTTTCCTTATATCATCAAACACAAGAAAGGAAAAGATAATGTCATTGCGGATGCCTTATCTCGCCGTTACAATATGTTATCCCAACTTGATTTTAAGATTTTTGGCTTGGAAACAATTAAAGAACAATATGCTTTTGATGCTGATTTCAAAGATGTGCTGCTGCAATGTAAAGAAGGAAAAATATGGAACAAGTTTGTTCTCACTAATGGTTTTGTGTTTTGAACTAACAAATTATGCATTCCAGCTGGTTCTGTGCGTATCTTACTATTGCAGGAAGACATCTTAGCAAGCCATTTCTTTTGGCCAAAGATGAGGAGAGATGTGAAGCGATTTGTTGCTCGTTGCACCACCCGTCAAAAAGCTAAGTCCCTTCTTAATCCACATGGTTTATACATGTCTCTTCCTGTTCCTAGTGCTCCATAGGAGGATGTTTCTATGGATTTTGTTTTAGAATTGCCTAGAACAAAGAAGGGGAGTGATAGTATTTTTGTTGTTGTCGACAGATTTTCTAAAATGGCACATTTCATGCCATACCACAAAACTGATGATGCTACCCATATTGCTGATTTGTTCTTTCAAGAAGTTGTTCGTTTGCATGGGGTTCCAAACACTATTGTTTCAGATAGAGATGACAAATTTCTTAGTCCTTTTTAGAAAACCTTATGGGCTTAGTTGGGGACAAAATTACTCTTTTCTACTACTTGTCACCCTCAAACTGATGGACAGACCGAAGTAGTGAACCGTAGTTTATCTATCATCATGCTAAGGGTTGTTCTGAAACATAACATCAAATTATGGGAAGAATGTTTGCCTCATATTGAATTTGCTTACAATCTTTCACTGCATTCTACTACTAAATTGTGCCATTTTCAGATTGTATATGGTTTTATTTCTCGTGCTCCCATTGATCTTTTGGCTCTGCCACCTTTAGAGAAATTGAATTTTGATGCTTCTCGCCGTGCTGAATTAATTCTTAAAATGCATGAGCAAACTAAAGCAAACATTGAGAGCATGAACGCTAAGTATCAACACCGGTAGCAAGGGTAGGAAGCATGTTACTTTTAAACCTGGTGATTTGGTTTGGGTGCATTTGAGAAAGGATAGATTTCCTGATTTGAGAAAATCTAAATTACTACCTAGAGCTGCTGGACACTTCAAAGTGCTTCGAAAAATTAATGATAATGCATATGAAATTGAGTTGCCTGCACATTTTGGGGTTACTTCCTCTTTTAATATTGCAGATTTGAAACCATATATGGGCAAGTAAGACACATTTGAGTCGAGGACGACTCAATTGCAAGAAGGGGAGGATGATGCGGACATCGCTACCGTTGATACAACCACAACACCAGCCCATTCACCACTCTCAGCTAATCAAGGTCCAATGACACGCGCTCGTGCACGTCAACTTAATTATCAGGTGAATTCATTCCTGGCTGTTCAAAGTAATTATCCTTCAAATGGGGACCTATTAAAGCCTTGTGATGACCTTGTTATTATTAGGTGCTTGGGAATTGATCCAGCTAGGAGGGATGGAGGGATTAATGCACTAAAGGCTGCTCCACCCGAGGAGAAATCTTGAGGTTGGGGCCATGTAATAAAGAGAGATTTAGACAAATAAGGAAAGGAATAAGGGAAATCTCGTCCAACTTTGCTGCTGGACGAAATTCCCTCTTTCTTCCCCCATTTAAAGATAGATGTGCTATAATAAGGAAAGAAATAGAGGAAATCATATCCTGTCTTGCTGCTGGATGGGTTTCCCTCTTTCTTTCCCTATTAAATGGTAGTCTATCACAGAAAAAGGAAGGGAATAAGGGAGATCACGTCCTACCTTTGTTGCTGGACGAATTTCCCTCTTCCCTCCCCTATTTAAGTAGTCCAAGAGCTCCTTGACAGGGCGGGTTTTTGTTTTCTGTAAGTTTAGCCATTGCTACTTCCTTGTAACACAAGTGTCAACGAGACCTTCCGATTACTTGAATCAGAACCCCAACTTTTTCGCACCCGTGAGTGTTTGCTTGTTATCTTGTTCTTGCTTGTTCTTCAATTGCTTGCAGGTTCAAGGCTGTTCTTGGCACGGCAAGTACAGCAACAACAGGAGCCGGTATAACTATCGCTAAGTCACAGCATCCTTGTGGTTATTGTAGTCGGGTAGCACAACGTCGACCTCCACCCAAATCGTAGTTACCAGGAGACGGTGTATCTGTCGCTCAAGGCGCCACACCATTCTGGTTGTGGTAGTCGGGCAGCCAACGTTGGACTCCACCAAATTCGTTCTTTACCAACATCTCTCATCGAAAGATAGGGCGTCCCCCGTACCCGTTGGGTTCATCAGGTAGCCCACTACGGCCACTTCGTCTTGAAGGTGCCTACATCGACAGGCGTATTCAAGATCTGTGGAGACTGCACTGCTGCTGTGTCAGCCTTGGAAAAGCTCCAAGCATCGGCAGCAGCCCGAGCACCAGCCCCCGGCAGTGCAGAACCGGGCCAGCTCCACCCGAGCGCACGCCTCCGTGCCTCGGCCTCACCTCCCGGGGGCCGCCCAGGACCTGTCAACCCCCTGTCGGGCTGAGCCAATGGAGAAAGACATCCTGGGTCCCCCGAGAAGGGTCCGGGTCTGTTTACCTCTTGTCAGCACGAGCCAATGGAGGAGGGTACCCCGGGGCTCCCGGGAGAAGCCACGCAGGACCAGTTCCGGCGTGAAGATATCGACCTCATCGACGAGGCACAATTACAAGCAACGCTCCGCAACACACGGTCCCGGCTGGCGCTCCGGCGTTACCGCCAAAGGACCAAGCGTGTCCGGGAGCTCCAAGGAGGCGACCTGGTGCCGCGGTGCATACTTTCTCGCGAAGAGACCAACAAACTCTCCCCCAGCCGGGAAGGTCCCTTCCGAGTCACAAAAGTTTTCCGCCCCGGGTGCACACGCCTCCCCACCAAGGATGCGGATCCACTCCCGAGCCCTTGGAGTGAAGAACACCACTGTAAGTTCTATCCTCAGAGCATTAGCAGCGCAGGTGTTTTCTTTTCAGTAATAGATCCCATAGAGTCTAGGAACAGCGCTCGGAGCAACTAAGCCCTAGGGGACGGTCCAGGACTACGTCCAGCTTGGCCTGGTTCCGACCCTAAGCGCGTAGGATCTTGCTTCCCCTCATAATGGGGTGGTCGTTGCCTCCATGTTTAGTCTGTCTTCCTCCTATGGACGTTCATACAAGGAAAAACCTGATCTACCACGCTCTTCCTTTTGTGCTCATTTAAATTACGCATTAGTTTTTATTACCGCACTTTCTATGTATGTTCACCGTACATTTAGCTCTCCTTTCCCACTCTCGTCCCTAGTCGGCATTTGCTATCCTACCGAAGACGGTTGCGCTTGAGGTACCTGCCGATGGCCAGGGGGCCTTTCGGGCCTCCCTCAGTTAGGTACTGTGATGCCAGTTGGTCACCTCCAGGAAAGGCCCGCGCTGTGCATGGGGGGTCCATGGTACGTAGCCTGCTTTGCCTGGTTCCGACCCAAAGCGTGTGCGCCCTGCCCTTTGGAGGTCCAGGGGAGCACAGTCGCTTTGCCTGGTTCCGTATCAAACGCCTGTGCACTCTGCCTCCCCGGCGTTGCGGTCCGGTACTAGGGGCCGGACGGTCGTACCCTGACCTCGGAGGGAGCCGGACTCCCGGCGCCGGGCGCAGAGAATTGCCCAAGCCCCGTATACCGGACCAGGACCGTAAGCCAAATAAGACTAGGAGACTGGGAAGGGAGAGCCCCTGAGGAGAATTACGTTTCCTCTACTTATATGCAGGACCTTCAGGCTTTAGCTGCGGGGACCGCGCAGAGAAAGGTCGGAGCTCCAGACTACTCCAAGGCAAGACCGGAGAAGCCGGACCTCGCCCCCTCAGCAGGGGCGAGCTCCGAAGGCTCCACGTGTCCCGCGGGGCCGGACCTCCCTCTCCTCAGAGGAGAGCTCCGGGCCCGCCACGTGGCCAGCAGATCCGGACCTCCCCGTCCTCACGACGCGAGCTCCGAAGACCCTTTGGGCCCTTAATCCAACAGGGACCCGAGGAGATTGTCCGCGCAAGACTTCAAGATGGCTGAGGACCTCCGAGGTCCTTGCGGAGCTAAGGACTCGGCCAGGCCAAGCCGAGAAGAAGATAAACCCAGACGCAACAATCAAGAGTCTATTCATTCAAGGCTCCATGAGATGGACTACAGACTCAACAAAAGTAACAAAGAAAAGGTACAAGCCCCAGGAATCCCCGGACTCGCGCCGGAACCTAGATGCTACGAGGGCGGCCACATCCTCGACTCCAGCCCTGGCGACTCCCTCCCGCTCCGCGACAGGGCCCTGCCTCACCGGATCCAGAGAAAGGGAGGGATCCCGGCTCCGAAAGCACGCCAGCACGTGCGTGACAACCTCCTTCGCCAGACCCCGTCCCTCTGCCTCGAGCTCACCGGTGATTATCGCTTCGAGCACCGGGATCGCCTCGGCCACCTTCTGCGCTGGAGCCTCTGTCCTCACCGGGCTGAAGCCGAGGGGAACCAGGGCGGATCCTGCCTGGTCGACAAAGCTCCAAACCGCACGGGCCTCGACGGACCGTGAAGCCTGGAGCTCCTCCATCTCTTGGCGGAATGCCAGTAGGACGTCAGGACCCTCCATGGAGAACTTCTTCTCCTTAGCCGCCAGAGAATCTTCCCGAAGCTGGAGACCCTGGGCGAGCCGCTCCAACTCTGACGCCCGGAAATCGGCTGCCAGCTCCCGATCCAGCACTGCCTGGCGCTCCTGGGAGACCTGCTCCTCCCTCGCGACCACAGCGGCCTCCCGAGTCTCCAGCTCCTTGGCTCGGGCCCTCAGGTCGCCCTCGCCAGCCACCAGCTGTGCGGCAACCTTCTTCGCCTCAGCCGCCAAGGCGCGCTCCCGGTCCGTGACGACACGCTCGCGGCGCACCAGCTTCAGCCGCAGCTCCTCCAGGGCACAGGAGTGCGCCTCGCCCTTGGCATAATACTTGCGAGCCTCCTGGTGAAGCCGCCGGGTTTCGGAGTCCAGGCGGTAGACGGCCCTCTTCTGAGCGTCGAGGAGAACTTCTATGGCGTCAAGCTTCACCCGCCTCGAGTTGAGCTTTGCCCTGACCTCCTGGGTCCGCTGCCTCAAGAGGTGCCCCCAGCTGAGGAGGTGATTCCTCTCCTCAGCCTGCGCCTCCCGCTCACGCTCAAGCGCGGCCAGGACCTGTCTGACGCTCATCTGAGCAAGGTCCAAGGCGTCCGCCAGGGGCAGCGGGGCGGCAGAGGCCGAAGCCGCACCCCCGACTTCCTCCATCACATCGTCCTCAGAAGGAGACGATGGCGCTGCAGCAGGGACCGCGACAAGGTGCTGATCTGGAGAAACAGGCGCCGAAGCAGGACCACTTTCGATGCGCCCCTGCTCGCTGCCCGCCAGAGGGCCAGAAGCCGCTCCCACCACCTCCTCAGCACCGGAGGGTTGAGCGCCGTCAGTCTGCCCCGCCGAGCCCTCGGCAGTCGCCGGCTTCTGAGTTGGCGACGGAGGACGGATGGGAGCTACTGCCGCCGTCACGGGAGTTGTTCCAGCCGGCACAGCTGAGGCCTGCGCTGGCCTAGGAGCTGGCGAAGCCGCTGTGGTTTCTGGACGCTGCAGCGCGGATCCTCCACCAGCCGGAGATGACTGGGGAACAGGCTCGCCCCCGGTAGCCGATGAATCCCGAGGGACACGGATGCTCCAACGGGCACGGAGCCCCGGCTTCCGATCTGGGGTAGAGCCGCCGGGGCCTGCCGCTGGGGCGTGCGTTGGCCAGGGCGCCTGAGCCCTGGGCACGCCCCCGGGCATCACAGCACCGGCATCCCCCCTTGAAGATCCACTGCCTGAAGGAGGGCGGGGTGCCTGGGACCCCTCGGATCGCTGCTGTCCGAGGGGAGTCTCGTCAGAATGGGAAGCCCGGGACCTCTTGGGGTCACCACCCAACAACTGACACCTCCAGAAGGAGGATGCGAAGATACCCTGGTCCCCTGGCTTGGCGCGAACGACGCCGTCGGAGGGGACCGGGCGCGTTTCTTCTCTGGCAGGTTGGAAGCCATGGCCAATAGAAGCTCAAGAACTTAGAGGACAAGGACGCAAGAACACAGAGAACAAGGAAGGTTCAAGCTCGGGGAAGTGTGAAGGGAAGCCTGCGATGCAGATAAGATCCCCTTTTATACTTCCCATACTTGATTCAAATTGATTCGAAACTCTTCGAATGCACTGCTTGGACAACCGCTTCAGCTACAAGACCAAGCATCAATGACAAGTGGACTTGAGTCGTCTGGCAGAAGCGGTGGGCCAAGAAGTCAGTCTCCCGAGAAGTCGATCTGGCGGGACTCTTCGGCGGTTCCCAAAAAGGTGCTGCGACGTGCCGAAGTGGCAGTCTTGGGAACCGCCGCAGTAAAAGCAGCCATCAAGCAGGGCACACGCTCCCACGATCCCACGACTGTTCGTGCTCCGGCAGCAGTCAAAGCGGGTCTTCGAGAAGGTGCGCGAAGTTGAAGAGACGGGGGCCCCACCTCAGGCTCGCTATCTCCCCCAAGATGGGCCCGGCGGCCACTGTCGGTACTCTCAATATGGGGTACCCCAGCGCACAGGGGAAACTGCCTGAGGACCTCGCCCTTCTCCGCAGGGAGAGTTCCGAAGGCGCCACGTGTCCCGCGGGGCCGGACCTCCCTCTCCTCAGAAGAAAGCTCCGGGCCCGCCACGTGGCCAACAGAGCCGGACCTCCCCCCTCCGCGGGGAGAGCTCCGAAGGATCCACGTGTCCCGTGGGGCCGGACCTCCCTCTCCTCAAAGGAAAGCTTTGGGCCCGCCACGTGGCCAGCAGAGCCAGACCTCCAACCTCCACGGGGAGAGCTCCGAAGGCTCCACGTGTCCAGCGGGGCCGGTCCTCCCTCTCCTCAGAGGAGAGCTCCGGGCCCGCCACATGGCCAGCAGAGCCGGACCTCCCTCCACCGCGGGGAGAGCTCCGAAGGCTCCACGTGTCCAGCGGGGCCGGACCACCCTCTCCTCAGAGGAGAGCTCCGGGCCCGCCACGTGGCCAGCAGAGCCACGCTACCTGCCCCCACGCAGTAGGCAGCAAGAGTAAAGACGCGTTATACCTTGCCCGTACAAGGTATTCAAGACCCGCGCCTTCCCAAGGCGTGGAGACGCGGAGCACGCCTCTGTCAGGTGCCATTGCGCCCAGTCACGTTGCAGTGAAGACTGGCATGCCGCGTTAGAGGCTGTACAACGAGCACCTCTGCTCACCGTGGACGTAGGGTTTTACGCTCCGGCAGCCTGAACCACGTAAAAATCTCTGTGTCAAGCTTCTCCTTCCATCGTCCCTAACGCGTAAGCTCTCCGTGAGTGACTAGCCCCTCCGAAAAAGAACCTCCGCGGGCTGCCCAGAGCAGGCCCGAGGGAAGTGTCAACAACACACTTCGACATCCGGCATTGGAGCTCGGCCCTGCTGTGAGGGCGTAGGTCCGGAAGTCATCAGAGCTCAGGCCAGCGGAGGGCGTGAGGTCTGGAGGTCATCAGAGCTCAGCCTCCGAGGAGAGGGTGAGGTCTGGCATCGGGGCTCGCCTCTGAGGAGAGGGCGAGAGACGGCATCGGAGCTCAGGCCAGCGGAGGGCGTGAGGTCCGGAGGTCATCGAAGCTCAGCCTCTGAGGAGAGGGTGAGGTCCGGCATCGGGGCTCACCTCTGAGGAGAGGGCGAGGGTCGGCATCGGAGCTCAGGTCAGCGGAGGGCGTGAGGTCCGGAGGTCATTAGAGCTCAGCCTCTGAGGAGAGGGTGAGGTCCGGCATCGGGGCTCGCCTCTGAGGAGAGGACGAGGGTTGGCATCGGAGCTCAGGCCAGCGGAGGGCGTGAGGTACGGAGGTCATCGGAGCTCAGGCCCACGGAGGGCGTGATGTCCGGAGGTCATCGGAGCTCGCCTCTGAGAAGAGGGAGACGAGGTCCGGCTTCGGAGCTCACCCCTGCTGAGGAGGTGAGGTCCGGTACTGCTCAGAGGTCCTCCTTTCCCTGCCTTTTAGTCTTATTTGGCTTACAGTCCCGGGCCAGTGTACGGGGCTCAGGGCAATCCAGTGCCCTTAGTCCCGGAGGTCTGGCTCCCGCCGTAGTCAGGGTGTAACCGTCCGGCCCCTAGTACTCAGACCGTAGCACTGGGGAGGCAGAGTGCGCATGCTTTGGGTGCAGGACCGGACAAAGCAAGGCTTCTAGACCTCCCGCTCTGGCGTATGTCTTTTCCTGGAGGAGACCGACTGACGTCACAGTACCTTGACCAGGGGAGGTCCGAGAGGCCCCTGGGCCTTTGGCAGGTACCTCAAGCACGACCGCACTCGGTAGGATAGCAAATATTGACTAGGCATGAGAGTAGGGAAGGAGAGCCGAGTGTGCGCAGGGAGGTGATCACTATCTAGAGCTCAGGGAGGTGATCACATAAATTAATGCATAATTTAAATGAACACCTAAGTAGTGTGAAAGGACTTACAGAGGTAGGGCCAGAGCGCCTGCCTTGTGCACCCATGCATGGACCGGTGGTGGTAGCGCTAGGGCTCCTGCCGGTTCCGTGCGATCTGGAGCGTTCCTTGCCATCTTGCCTCGACGACGAGGTAGATGTCCTCACGCAGAGCGGGTCATGCGTGGCTTCGTCGTACGCTCGGACACGGGGGGACCCCCATAGCGATCTCGGGGGGGAAGCTTGGCTTCGGCCCCGCATACCATGTAGAAGGGTGGTTCCCATGACCCGACCCAGGGATGTCCGGCTGGCCCCCAACATAGAGGAGTCGGTATCCCCCGACGGATCTGGGTGGAGCGTCTGCACCGGTTGTGTGGGTCTGCTCGGCGTGGACCTGGCACGCCTTGCATCTCCTAACCGGTTTGACGGCGTCCAGGTGGCTCTCGGTCAGTAGGAGCCATGCAGGATGGCTTAACTGACCAGCATGCGGGATGATGAGCATTCTCAGCACTCGCCTCCGTGGATTACTGCGAGCTGGTCGCAGCCTTCCTCCTGGGTTATGCACCGCAATAGGATGCCGTGGCGCCACGCCAGTAAAGATACCAGCGTGTAGCACTTAGCCATCTGCACAATCCGTTCAGCGAATGCACGTTCATCAGGAAGGATGTCTTTCAAGGGGTCCCGGACCTCCGTGGTCCATGCATCAGGACTACTTGAGCTTCTGGATCTTGGGCGCTGGGTAGGATGGAGTCCCCAAGGCGCATACGATCCTTTAGGTGGGGCCATGGCTGCATGATTGCCGGGACTGCCAGCTTCGAGGTGCTGGTCTCGCCCCCTTCGCCCGGTCGGCACTCCGGGCTGTGAGTCATGGCAACGTACCTTCGAAGGCTCCTTGGAGCTCCGGGGCTCCGGCGGAGACCTTCATTGACAGGTTGTTGGCGACGGTGTCGTCGGCAGGCAAACCCTCCCATCTTCTGCATATCTTGCTCATCCGGCGGTTTGGTCTTACTTCTTGTTTTTGTTGTTACGAAAAAGGCGCGGTACATGGCACAGGTCCAAGGTACCCAAACCGCTCCCCCGTTGGTACGAGGAGAAGCACGCCGTCGAGGTAGAATGTCCAGTGAGGCTCGGTAAAGGCCGGTGCTCGGAGCTCCAGTTCTCCACCTTCGGGCCCCCCTGGGATGCTTGGTGGTGGCGACCACCTGACCACAAAGTCAGTCGGAGCTTCGTACTTGACTATCTGACGTGGTCGGGAGTATAGCTTGAACTCCGCCATCTTCGGGCTGTCTTCCTGCTTCGGAGGCTGGCTATGCGTGCCAGTGACGCCCTTCTTCTGCTCTGGCGCACTTGTCTGCCAGGCTGAAGAGCTCTGAGATGTCTTGCACCTCTCTGGTGGCCAACTTCTCGAGCATCTTCTTGTCCCTCACACCCTGTCGGAATGCAACCACGACTGATGCATCCAGGATGTGGGGGATGGTGTTGCGTACTTGGGACAACCGCTGAATGAAGGAGCACATAGATTCTCCCAGTTGTTGCTGCACAGCGTGGAGGTCCAGCTCCGTGCCGGGGCACGTGTAGGAGCAGCTGAAGATCGCCGTGAACTGTCTGCATAGCTCCGCCCAGGAGGTTATGGAACCCTGGGGCAGGTTCATGAACTATGACCTTGCAGGGCCGGTCAAGGCGACGGGGAAGTAGTTGGCCATGACCGATTCATTCCCTCCTGTCGCTAGGATGGCAGTGGAGTAGACCTGCAGGAACTCTGCCGGGTTGACGCTTTCGTCGTACTTCTCCGGCAGGTGTGGCCGAAACTTGTGTAGCCACCTTGCGAAGCGAAGGTGGGGCGCCAGGGCCACACACCCGGTCGTTGCTGTTGCAGGTCTTGGTGCCACAAACCCTTGGACGGCTGCTGGCACGGTGTACCCTGGTATGGGCATTGGTGGACCGTATACCAGGGGCACCGTCTGCAGGACATATGGTCGCTCCATATGCTGCATGGCGTACGCCTGGGGCAGAGGTTGCGTGGCGAACATCTGCGGCCCAGGTTGAGTCGAGGCGGTCGACATGCTGTAGTCGGCCTCTTGCATGCGACGCCTTTGTCGCTGTCGCTCGATGGTGACGCGAGCGTCTTCTCCCGAGCGGCGTCATTCTAGCTCTACCCTCAGGTCCGCCGTTGGGAGCCTGGTAGAGCTGGAATCTGCCGTCTGCCTGTCAACCGTTGGTGTGCGCGACAGCAAGACACCAGGTTGAGCAGGGCGTCGTCCCCGCTGCAGCGGAGGGTTGACGGCAGTAGCGACGAGGTAGTTGACGTCGCGGATCCACTGCTGGGTGGCCCTCTGGGGACCGTCTTCAGCAGGTGGACTGTCCAGGAGCGCTTCTGCGGCGGCTAGCGCACTTGCATGAGTGATGCTCTGCGCCGCGGCAGATCTTGAGATTGATGGAGTTCGCCGGGGACGTCGAAGCGAAGAGCTTGCCGCGGACAGAAGTTTGGTCATCTTTGTCGGCATAGACTCGTCGGACGAAAAGCCCCTACCTGGCGTGCCAAATGTCGAAGCGTCGGGGGTCGACACTTCCCCCGGGCCTGCTCTGGGCAGCTCGCGGAGGTTCTTTTTTAGGCGGGGCTAGTCCTCTCGTGAGGGTCTCGCTGGAATGGATGACGGAGAGAGATAAACGTGGATTGACACGGGGGTTTACGTGGTTCGGGCCGCCGGAGCGTAAAACCCTACGTCCACGGGAGTACTCGGAGCACTGGTTTCCTTGAGTATGAGGATGGCCTAGAGGGAGCTGGCAAAAGTGCCGAACCCCTTGTAACGTTGCCTACCCGAGTCTTTTATAGTCCAAGGCTTGGACGGCTTACAAGGTGGGCCCCAGGGACCCAACAGGTGGCCCCGGGGTGATTTCCTACCAGCTTCTATGTCTTGGCGCTGGCGTGAGGTCCTCGTCCTGCCACCCTGCCAATGCCGCAGGCTAGGTGTAGCCTGTAGCCGTTGGTGATGGCAGGGGCTGCAGGGCACGTCATGTCCATGTCTTGTCGTTGCCTTCAATGGTCTGCAGCTTCAGACACTGTACGCCTGTCTTGACTGTGACTGGTCACAGCGCCTCCTGACAGGCGTGCGCCGCACCTCTTTGTCGTGGGAAGGCGTGGGTCTTGAATACTTTGTACGGTAAAGGCATGGCACGCCTTTACTCCCGCTGCCTACCGCGCCGGGCAGGCAGCGCTGCTCTGCTCGCCATGTGTCGGGCTCGGAGCTCTCCTCTGAGGAGAGTGGGAGCTCTGGCCCCGCCTGACACGTGGAGCCTTCGGAGCTCACACCCGCGGAGGGGGGGAGGTCCGGCTCTGCTCGCCACGTGGCGGGCTCGGAGCTCTCCTCTGAGGAGAGAGGGAGCTCCGGCCCCGCTGGACACGTGGAGCCTTCAGAGCTCACCCCCGCGGAGGGGGGAGGTCCGGCTCTTCTTGCCATGTGGCGGGCCCGGAGCTATCCTCCGAGGGGAGGGGAGCTCCGGCCCTGCCAGACATGTGGCTCCTTCGGAGCTCGACCCTGCGGGGGGGGCGAGGTCCGGCCTTCTGGGCCACGTGGTAGGCCCAGAGCTATCCTCTTAGGAGAGGGGAGCTCCGGCCCTGCCAGACACGTGGCGCCTTCAGAGCCCGCCCTTATGGAGGGGGCGAGGTCCTTAGGCAGTTTCACCCTGTGCGCGGGGGTACCCGGTATTGAGGGTACCAACAGATACCAATCTGTGACTTCTCCTAGGCTTGCATCCTACGGTCAAGGGGTTCTGATGCCAATCTGTGACTAGGCCTAGGCTTGCGTCCTATGTCAGTGTGGCTTCTAATACCAATCTATGGATTCTATCTAGGCTTGTGACCTACGGTCAACGTGGCAGCTCTGATACCAATCTGTGATGCCCCTGTTCCGAGAAACCCCGGAACCGGACTGATGCATATGTGTGCCCAGGATGTTCATCACACATACACATGTATCCACAAACTGAATTCAGAATATAACCACGAATAATAGGGTTTTATTACAATGTCTCATGAATCTCTAATTCATTCTAACAGCGGAAGTCTTATTTTAACAGCGGAAGTCTTCTAAACTATTGCGGAAGCAAACTAAACAGCAGCAGCAGCAGCTCCATCTCCTACTCCATCCTCACAGGCAAGTTGATGGTAGGTCACACGCCTAATACTCCACATGATCTTCGTAGTACTCTTCTTCTGTTGCTAATGATGAAGTAATAATGCAAATTTGAGTATATGACGTACTCAGCAAGTGCAGAAAAATATGATATGTAGCTTACAGCAAGGTAGGGAATAAAAAGGCTCATTGCAGAAAGCAAAGTTTATTTCACAATCATGATAAAAACAGCAAGTAGCTTTAAGTAAATGTAATCCCAACATTTATCCAATTAAAACATCAGCATACCTCCATCATATTCCACAACCTTTCATGTCCCATCTAGCCATTTATCTTTCTCAGCTTTTTCTCATGCTCATGAGTACTATCTCGTATTCATTACCAACTCAACTCATATTCAATTCCGTCTCATAACTGAGACCAAAGCTCATTATCACGACTCAACAGTCTAATTCTCATTACCAAGACTCAACAGTCTTGAAACCAAAACCAAAGACCCTCCATGACCAAACCCATAACCAAACCAAATACCATCCCAATAACCATCCCATCTAATCATGGAAGTTGGCCAGACGCTTGTGACCGGAAGCACGGCTATCATAAAAGTTTTATACTGTGCAGAGTTTGCACCACTTTCCCCACAAGTTTGTGATTTCGTCACCCGTCGGCGACTGCAGAACCTCCATTATACCAGTACACAACCGTCAGTGTATAGCCAAGAGATCACAAAATAGCCTTTACAAAGGGGCTACTAGATATATGGACTCACTAAGGTTTCACCAGCAGGCTCGAATCACCATTCTCCCACCTACGGGCTCCCTCTTGTGCCATGCAGTTCCCAGGGCGGTCTTCTCTCGACTCCCATTCCCCGCGCCTTCCATGATCCATAACAATCTAGCAACTTACCTAATTAGTCAGCTAAGCCGCACCCATACTTGGCCTTGTGGTGGCACTGGATTCCTGGCATGTGCTCACATGAACCGGTCCTTAGATCTACGGCAAGCAAACCACCATCTCATTCTACCACGCTTGCCTAGATCTCCCCCGCTTCATGTTCATTAACATCAAGTTTTCATTATCATTATTCTCATTGGTGCAGTAGCTAGACACATTCTATCGCTTCCCATAACCCATAGATTAGCGAAGCAGAAAAGAAAAATGACCATACCCGACTCATAAACTTCCCTAGCGACAAGGGTGGTTAACAAAACTAGTAAACTCCTATAAAAAGGTTTCCCATCAAGTTGACTCAGCATATACAGTTTTTGCAAACAAAACAGTTTCCAAAAACATAGGATCAATATGGTCAAGGGGCACTTGCCTTGTTCCTGTGGCTTCTGTTGCTCACGGATCTCGAAGTCTGGTTGTTGTAGCTCGTCGTAGATAACTCTCTGAGCTTGTCCTTCTACTCACGATCACGCATATACAAGGTTTACAGAAATCAATCATCATGCACAAACTTTACTCAAGATGCAATGGTGTATACGCATGCTAATCTTATGGTGTTGTTTTATTAGATCAGTTTGTACGTGTTCTTGCATGGCTTGCATGGGTTTTTACGATGAACAGAGGTGTAAAGATCAAGTGCGGACGTGGTGATGATCTGGACTCAAGATCTAGATCAAACCAATCAACACGTGATCTGTCCACGTAAAAGTTTCAGTTCGAAGGGATCAAAGAAACAGATGCGAAGAAAACCACGATGAGGTCGTAAGGTGGTAACGAAGACCTACCTCACTTCTCCTTGGTGTAACAGCCCAAGAAAAGGGACTTGCAAAAGTGGTTATTTTCATCACCTCACTACACCACAGCTCATCTTGTGGACATCTTGTGAACACTTATGAAGAGCAAGTAACCATCATCAAAAAGGGGATTAGAAGGGAAAGCCCTAACTTTCACAAAGTAGAATTTCTACATATGAACATAAAAGGTTGAGCTCACCCCTAGACCTTATATGTTCTGGGGACGGCTCAGGCAAAATTTCATGTAAATCCAATACTCTTTGAGGCACTTTTGGAGGCATTTGAAAAGGGGGGCAATTTGAATGTCAATTCAAATTTCAGCAACTTTCATCACTTAAATTCAAAAATTGACTTCATATTTAAACTCAGCACATTTTTCTGAGTTAGTCCCCTAATTTTCATCCCCATTGGACTTCATCTTGTCGGGAGCTAAATTTGCATTAATTCGAAACTGAATTTGAATTTCAGTTCAATGGTGAAGCAAATCTAGCCAAACCAATTTCAAATTTAGGAGATGAAATTCAAATAATGAGTTGGAGGCTAAGTCTCACATTCAATTGTGAGTAGCTGGGATATTTCCAGTGCAAACAGAAATGAAAAATTAGAAAAAGAATTAGAGGGGAGGTCCCACTTGTCAGCAGCCTTAACCCAGAAGCCTCCTCAGCTGATTTTTCTCATTTGGCTGAGAAGCGCGCGCCAGCCGCTGTCGACGTCGGCGCCCGACCGCCTCAGCCGGCCAGCTCCTGCTTCGGCGTGGAAGGTGGCTCGGCAGGTGTCGCACCCTCCACAGCTCCTGTTTTCGTGCACTTCAGTGAACCGCCGCCTAGCCGCCCGAGTTCCGATCCCTTGCCATTTGAGCTGCGATCATCCTCTACCCTCGACGTCCATAGAAAAGCAGAGCGCTAGCTTGTCCTCGAGGCCACCGTGCAAACCGTTCCAAGGTTCGACCTTTGTGCGCAGAGAATTTCCCAGTTTAGGGTGGGGAGCTCATTTCGGGACCCGATTAGGTTTAGGAGAAATTCGGGAGGATCATCGTGTGGGAGGGCGAACAGAGCTGTGAAATAGCGTCTAGAGGTTCTTGCGCCCCTCCTCGATCAAAAAACCGAAAGGAAACCACCACCGGAACCACAGGTTCACCATAGAACAGTTCGGCGGAAGAGGGGGTCGCCGGTGAGGTCCGGTGTGCCGGCTGTTTCGGTTTCAACCGAGGTTATGCCGAGCTTCCCGAGGTCTCCCTGAACATGGCGACGCGATTAGCGCGCGAAGGAGGTGGTCAGGAGGGCGGGAACACGTTGCCGATGTTGCACAGAGACATAGCGCTCGTCGCCGGCGAGCTACGGCGTTTAGTCGACGGCGGCATGATGTCCAGCGTGCTCAGCGTCCAAAGTTATGTGGGGGTGGCAAGTCTCACCGTCGCCGGTGATCTAGGTCGCCAGGAACGCCGACCTCGCCGGAGCTACGGTGGCTCGGGGCGGCGGCGTCGGGGGGAAGACGAAGACATGGGTCCCACGTGTCAGCCACTGAGTTAAGCGCGCGCGAGAGCGCGGTTAATTCAAATTAAACGGCAGGTCCCGCTGTCAGTCTCTGGTTAAGCGCAGGAGGCGATTTTCTGTAGAAAAATAATTCCGGGATCAGCCCAAACTTTAGAAATTCATAACTTTGGTTAGAATTGTCCAAATCCAGTGAACCAAATTTTGTTGGATTCATCTCTTTGAGTACTATCCAGCAACACAAATTTCAGCTCATGAAACTTCATGGTTTCCTAGAATTAATTCCCTAAATTTTAAACTGTTAGGAACTTTATCTGGAGAATTACTTTATGAGAAATTCTGAAATTTGGCTCGAGGTTCATTGGAAAATCCTGGAGTCACAGTAAAATTTTCAGACCCATCCAAGTTCATTTAGTCTCCCTAATGGTGTGATTAAGTGAACTGCCCTGAGAAAATAGAAAAATGTACAGAAATATTTTTCAGATTTTCTCAAATCTTGTTTAGGGCATAACTTCCTCTAGAATTCTTGAAATGACATGAAACCAATTCCATTAGAACCATATCAAATTATAGTTTCCAGAAAGTAATGGTTGAAGCCATGAAAATCCCTGGAATTCCTTAGAGGTTCTAATATTGACCAAATAGGCTTTTATTTGTACAAGGCTCAAATGAACTTGGTTTCAAATGAAACTTGGTCAAGACTCTGGTTAGGACCCTACCAAGTCACCAGAAAAATTTCAGAACCAAAGGGGAGGTCTAGCTAGAGTTATAGTAATTACTTATTCAATTCTAAACATTGCATATGAATTGACATATAGTATCTCGTTGACGTGTAGTCGCTGAAGGCGAAGAAACTCCGGAAGTGCTCGACTTCCTTCTTCCGGACGAAGCCCTAACCACTGACCAGCAGCAACAAGGCAAGCCCCGGTTTGCATTAACCAAATTTATAAAGTTTTGCTTTGTTTACATACTTAGTGTGAGGTGTATATATGTGCATTAGGTGTAGGATGGTTGAGACCCCAAATACATAACCAGATTTTCCTAAAAGAGTGAGGGTAGTGTCTAAGACCTCGAGTAGACAGGCTAGGCTTAATGATTCCTAGAACTTTGGTACAAGTCGAGTAGTTGGAATCTATTTGCGAGTTTAGACTTAGGACACACGGGATTGGTTCGAGTGATGTGAGATCACTTTAGTAATGAAATGAGACTAGGCAGGGGCTAGGGCGCAGCAAGAGGAAGTCCTGCGTGCATGGTCCTGTCCGTGTCGATTGAGGAACGATCCGTGTGCGGCGCTGCTGAACAAGTATTGAACATACTGAAGGCATATCGGATATATGGGCCCCGATAAACCGATGTAACCTGTACCTCCGGGCGTCAAGGCATAACGCACCGATTTATAGGTCTGCTAATGGGTACAGAGAGATGCTCCGTGTAGGAAACCTCCTGCTCGTTTCGGTGTGACCGGTTCGACGTTTGGGCTGTTGGGTGAAAGGTTGTCCCGTACGACATCGAGTGAGCGTGCTGTGCAGCTCCACGGATGGGCGTACGTGACGTGCTCTTTGGGTATCCCTGCAGGTGTATATCGAGTCGATTCGCCGTCCCTCACGGTGACGAGTACCGCTTGTTCACGGCGTCGTAACATAGATAAACTATGGAATGTCATGATTCAATTCTGCTGATATGTATAATTGTATTGCTACATGTGTGCCACCAAATATTCTCACTAAATTTCCTATTCTTGAACTGTTAACTTTTGGGTAAAAGATGAAATAAGGATGAACTTGTAGGCGTGTCCATTTGCTGCTACTTACCACCCCATGTCTGTTGTACACTACATATAGAGTTTCATGCCTAGGTGAGTCGGTTAAGTCTTGTTGAGCCATCGTGCTCACGGTTGCTGCTATAAGTGTTTTTCAAGTGAGGAGCATCCCACGGACTCGAGTTACGAGTCCACCGGCGAGGGCTGCCTTCCGTCGGGGACCACAGCTGAGTGGGAGCCATACACGCCGCACTAAGCTGAGGAGTGCAGCTAGTGTGGGTTGCCCTAGGGCTGGGCAATCGACTTTTGCTAGATAGACAGGCGTGAGTTGTACAAATTTAACTTCCGCTGTGTAATATAAATAATAGTTTGTAACTGAGTAGTGTACTTCTTTATACAGTTCAGTTGGTTTTCTATGTAATATAATGTATCCTTATGATGTGTGTTGTCGAGTGTCGCATCGTGCGGCACCACCCTTTGCGATCCTAGATGAGCGGATTCCGGTCCGTCACAGGCTGGCATCAGAGCGGCGTTGGGGATAGCACATTAATTAAGGGTTGTATTACGAGAAAACTTAGGTTTACGGTGAGGATTCGCTAGTTTGACCAAGTAAGGACTATATTAGCATAGTTACTTAAAGTGGCAAGACTAACGTATGTGTTACAATTTTGAATTTTAATTATGTAACGACACACTTGTGCTTAGGTAAAAATGGTAAGGAACACCACCGAAAGCGGTTCAATTTTGGTTAGCTCCCCTGACGAGGAACGTGGTTCAGGGATAGATCTTACGGCTTGGTGTGAGACGTTAATATGAAACTTTTGGACTCTTCATGTTCCTGAGTTCATATGAAACGCTGATCCCTAGCATGCATTAGGCAAGTAAGTGGAGACCCCATCGCGTGGTCAGTAACGCGAAAGTGTGTTCGTCTGGAAATTGCCCAGGGGGACATACGCAGCGCTTGCCATCGGCGTGCCCTGCAGGGCAGTAGGTGGTATCTGTTGGGGTGATAAAATTCCCAACCGTGACGACCCGTTTGCGCTCTACTCGGGTTCCCCCGTCGTGTGGCGTTGAAACACGATCACATACCTTGAGACGTGGCTTAATTCAAGTACGGTCGTATGGCAATGATACGGGTGTTTGTATTTACTTTCAAATATGGATCTGCCTGAAATGAAAATAACCTTTGAGTGCATCATTATTGTGTGGTCTTCTACAGGTACTAACCACTTATGTATGCCGTGTTGTATACGTGTGCGAGAGACTGTTTAGTGCCACAATTGAGATGTATATGCCAGTATAATCCGGTTAGAATTTTCTTTTTGTGACAAACGTAGTACCGACATATCATAGGCATGTGCATGAATGATAATGATAACAAGGAATTAAAATCACTAAGTTTCAACATTTAGGACCCTGGTTGGGTAGAAAAATTTAATAGTTGATCAGTGTAGTCAAAGGGATGGAAAAACAGAGTGCTCTGTTTTCCCATCCCTTTGCTGAACTTTGACAGAGCATAACTCACAGATCATTTAGCCAATGGAGGTGTGGGATATGGTTCTGGAAATGTGTTTAAGCACTCTACAACTTTGTTATAGACTCCCATAGCTGAATCATACATTAAGATGGCTTAAATCCCAGAGGATTGTAAACTGTCCAGAACCAGGACAGATTTAAAACACTCTCTGGACTGTTCTGTTTTTCAAGCATAAATTCCTGTAGAAAAATCTGAAATTATCATATGATACATCTTTGGAAAGGGTAGGAGATGTGTTACATCTTTATAATTCAAAGTTTCTGCAATTGCAGCACGGAATTAAGCTGAAATCAGAGTTGAGAACAGCAACTTCTAAAGGAGGTGCTGTTGAAATTCTTTCAGAAATTCTGTTGACTTTGAATTACCATAACTTTTAAACCAGAGCTGATATGAGGGCAAATAAATACTCGTTGGAAAGATGCTGAAGTTAACTTTAACTTTGGTATTCAGCTTGAGTCATTAAATGCCCAGCATCAGATCAAAATCTGGAATATGTAGAAACTGGTCATTCTGGCAGAGAGATGACAGTTGAACTCATTTGAGAAATTGTTGTATCCTAAGGGGTTTGAGTACTTCCAATTGGGTAGAAAATACTCATGAGTGGTTGTCTTCAGCTAGTGAAAGATTTGAGTATATGTCTTACTCAAGTTTCTTTTGCTAGAGACCATGTTTGTGTCGTATTGAAGATAAAAGGGTAGTATGCGTGATGGCAAAGCGATATTAACGTCTCGTAGTGACCGAACCTAGTTGAGATGGACTTCCAAAGAGGGAGTCCATCAAATTAGATTTAACTAGCTTGTATTTGGTCTGGTAATGGTGTAGCTTGTGTAAAGTTATTACATTATCTGCATATTTTACTGTTATTATGTTTTACGCCTATTTTATTGGACTGCATGAAGTATGTTGCGGGACTGATGTTTATTATCGTATGGTTGCAGATGGTTCGCACTCGGACCACGCATGAGATTGGTGGCTCTAGCCAGCAGGGGGGTGATGACTCCCAACCACCTGCCTACGACAGCAACCTGCAGCAACAACCACCACCACCGCCTCCGCTTACGCTAGCGGATGTGATTGCGGCACTAGTGGGTGGTCGTGAGGAGCAGACCGACCTGCTCCGCACGATCGTGCAGAATATGTCCCAGGTGGGGGTGCATCAAGAGAGGGGGCCTCGTGAGCCCCATGATATGACGTACTCGGACTTCATGAGTACGCACCCTCCGGTGTTCACTGACGCAGCAGAACCCCTGGAGGCCGACAACTGGCTGCGGACAATTGAGTCCAAGCTCGGGCTGCTCCAATGTACGGAGCGGCAGAAGACTCTGTTCACGGCGCAGCAGCTTCATGGTGCCGCTGGTGCATGGTGGGTGAATTATGTCGCTTCACGTCCGGCTGGCCAGGCCGTGGAGTGGGAAGAATTCTAGGAGGCGTTCCGCGCCTACCATATCCCTGCCGGGATAATGAAGCGGAAGTTCCAAGAGTTTTTGGAGCTGAAGCACGGCGGGAGGAGTGCCCATGACTACTCCCGTGCTTTCAACCATCTGACGTAATATGCGTCGGATTACGTCTCCACCGAGGAGAAGAAGCGAGAGCACTTCTATCGGGGGTTACACCCCGAGATGAAGACACATCTTGTCCAATGCAATCACGGCACGTTCAATGATCTAGTCAACATCGCGATCATGCAAGAAGACGCTCAGCGGGAGTTGGCAACTGAGCAACGGAAGCGCAGCGCTCCACCCAGCAGTGGCGGTGGAGCTCCGCAGAAATACCGCATGGTGTATCGAACACCATCCGGTCAGCAGTGGCATCTACCGGCGCAACCTCAGCAGTTCGGGGGTCGTTCATTTCAGCCACCCCCATTCCGACCGCCGATGCCACCACCGCAACCGCAACAGCAGCAGCAGACGGGTACCCTGGGCGTTTCCACCACCACAACACGCCCCGGGTTTCCGTCCGCCAATCAGCGGAGGACCGCCTCGCTACACATGCTTTACGTGTGGCCAGGCGGGACATTTCTCGAAGGACTGTTCCCAGGGGCAGCAGAGCAGCGGGCAAGGCTAGTTCCAGGGCGGTGCTCGAGGCCGACCTTTGGTCAAGAAGGTTGGTCAGCGGACTGGAGGCGTTCGCAACCTCGACAATGAGGACGCCCCAGAGAGAGACAACGTGCTGGCGGGTACGTTCACTCTCAACAATCAAGCCATCAAATTATTTGATTCGGGTTCAACCCAAAACCTCATAAGTGCATCATATGTGGTTAAGCATCAATTAGAAGCCTTTCCCACCGAGTGCTCTTATATGATCTGCTCATCGGGAGAAAGGGTTTCAGCAACTATGATGATCCCGAAAGCACCACTGTGCTTAGGTGGGAAGATATATCCCACCACTATGATTATTCTTGAGGGGCAGAAGATTAATGTAATCTTAGGGATGTCATGGCTAAGCTACCATGGTGCTGTCCTGGAAACATTATCACGGACGGTTCACCTCAACTCCCCACTACACTGTCCGCAGTCCCTCATATTAGACAATCCAGTCCGGAAGTTTTAGAAATTAATAATACTGAAGCTCTCAAGTTAGAGGACATCACCGTAGTTCGGGAATACCCCGATGTGTTTTCGGATGATCTTCTGGACATGCCACCTAAGCGGGATGTCGAGTTCAAGATTGAGCTTGCACCCGGGACTACGCCCATATCACGGAGATCATATAAAGTGGCTCCAAATGAGCTGGCTGAACTGAAAGAACAACTCAATGATCTGTTGAGCAAAGGTTTCATTAGGCCGAGTTCCTCGCCTTGGGGATGCTCGGCGCTGTTCGTGAAGAAGAAGGATGAAACCTTGAGGATGTGTGTGGACTACCGGCCGCTCAACGTCGTCACCATCAAGAACAAATATCCACAGCCCCGCATTGACATCCTGTTTGATCAACTTGTGGGTGCAAGTGTATTCTCCAAGATAGACCTCCGCTCTGGATATCATCAAATAAAAATCCGGGTGGAGGATATCCTGAAGACGGCCTTCTCGACGAGATATGGCTTATATGAGTATCTTGTCATGTCTTTTGGTCTCACCAATGCTCCGGACTATTTCATGTATCTCATGAACTCGGTGTTCATGTCGGAGTTGGATAAGTTCGTGGTGGTGTTCATTGATAATATCTTGGTTTACTCCAAGACAGAAGCAGAACACGCCGAACACATGAGAATCGTCATTCAACGATTGCGGGACCATAAGCTATATGCCAAGTTTAGCAAATGCGGGTTTTGGATCAGCCAAGTTGCATTTTTGGGACATATCATCTCAGCGGAAGGCATTGCGGTTGACCCAAGTAAAATTGAACAAGTGCTGAAATGGAAAGCCCCCACTTCTTTCCATGAAGTCAGAAGCTTCCTCGGTTTAGCAGGATATTACCAGAGATTCATTCCAAG
Organism: Neostapfia colusana; assembly: GCA_030760725.1. Taxonomy (NCBI): domain Eukaryota; kingdom Viridiplantae; phylum Streptophyta; class Magnoliopsida; order Poales; family Poaceae; genus Neostapfia; species Neostapfia colusana. Next base: position 16,218,508 of record JASWHV010000014.1, on the reverse strand, counting down.
CTTCTCCAAGCTTGCTAAGCCGATGACAGAATTGTTGAAAAATGGGACAAAGTATGTTTGGAACTCAGCATGTGAAGGAGCATTCCAAGCATTAGTGAAGCATCTCACAACAGCCTCGGTCTTAGCTCAACCGGATACAACTAAGCCCTTCGACGTGTATTGTGATGTGTCCGGTATCGGGCTCGGCTGCGTGTTGATGCAAGAAGGACGTGTGATCGCATATGGCTCACGCCAACTTCGGAACCATGAGCAGCACTATCCGACTCATGATCTGGAGCTTGCTGCTATGGTTTTAGCGCTGAAAATGTGGGGGCACTATCTCCTGGGAATTTGGTGCATCTCTACACCGACCACAAGAGCCGAAAGTATATTTTAACCTAGAAGGAGCTGAATATGAGGCAAATGAGGTGGTTAGAACTAATTAAAGACTATGAGATTGAAATTCATTACCACCCCGGCAAGGCGAATGTGGTTGCCGACGCGCTGAGTCAGAAATCACATGTGCATAACCTCACCCTTACACCGGTGGAGGAGGAAAAGCCGAGTTTATACTTGGTTTCTTATGGATCACTCTACAACCTTGCTCTCATCCCTACTATTAGGGAGGACATCATTGCAGCTCAGAAAATTGATAAGGGCATGGCACATCTCTGGAGACGGATAGACAACGGGGAAATCAAATGTTTCCGAAAAGATGATGAGGGGACTCTGTGGTTCAATGACCGCATAGTCGTACCCCGGAATATAGAGCTGAGAAAGAAGATTCTTGATGAAGCTCACTTGTCTAAATACTCCATTCATCCGGGCAGCAACAAAATGTACCAAGATTTGAAAAAGAAATTTTGGTGGGCACGGATGAAGCGGGAAGTGGCTAAGTATGTATCCGAGTGCGATACGTGTAGACGAGTAAAAGCTGATCATATGAGGAAATTAGGGCTGCTGCAACCCCTGAAAATCCCGGCATGGAAATGGGAAGATGTGAGTATGGATTTCATTATGGGATTACCCCTGACTTCCAACAAGCATGATTCCATTTGGGTAATCGTTGATCGTTAACCAAGACAGCTCACTTCATCCCTGTGCATACACATTACAATACCGGCAAATATGCGGAGCTGTACATAGCAAAAATCCTATGCTTATATGGGGTACCCAAGACCATAGTGTCAGATCGAGGTGCGTTATTCGTGTCTCGTTTTTGGGAGCAGTTGCACGCTGCATCGGGTACTAAGCTGATTAGAAACTCCGCCTATCACCCTCAGACAGATGGGCAAATAGAGAGGGTGAACCAGGTACTAGAAGACATGTTGAGAGTGTGTGCCATCCACCACGGTAGGAACTGGGATGATCACCTACCATTGGCGGAATTCTCGTACAATAACGGCTATCAGGCGAGTATCAAGATGGCGCCCTATGAAGCTCTCTACGGTCGTAAATACCGCACCCCGTTAAACTGGTGCGAGTCCGGTGAGAGGGTCACATTCGGGGTTGATGTGGTGAACGACGCCGAAGAGCGTGTTCGGATGATTCAAGCTAACTTGAAGGCCGCTCAATCCTGGCAGAAAAGCTACGCTGATAAGAGGCGTAGGCCGCTGCACTTTGACATCGGGGAGCACGTGTATCTCCGATGAAATGCGTGCACCGATTCGGCGTGAAGGGGAAACTCGCTCCCTGATTCATTGGACCCTATGCCATCACCAAGAAGTGTGGACCTGTGGCGTATAGACTGGAACTATCGACCTCTTGCTGGTGTTCACGATGTTTTCCATATTTCACAACTGCGGAAATGTCTGAAGTATACAGCTGCGGTTCCCGCCGAAGACATCGGCGAGTTGCAACCGGATTTAACGTATGATGAACATCCGGTGGCAATTATTAATGAGAAGGCTCGGACTATACGTAGCCTAACGTTGTGGTCCTACAAGATACTCTGGAGTAACCACACCGCCGAAGAAGCAACGTGGGAGAGCGAGGCAAACTACCCGGAGTTCATGGCATCCAAGCACGGGTGAGTTTCTATTACATCGCTGCCTCTTCTTTTATAATCTCGGGACGAGATTCTTTTAAGTGGGGAGGGATGTAACAGCCCAAGAAAAGGGACTTGCAAAAGTGGTTATTTTCATCACCTCACTACACCACAGCTCATCTTGTGGACATCTTGTGAACACTTGTGAAGAGCAAGTAACCACCTTCAAAAAGGGGATTAGAAGGGAAAGCCCTAACTTTCACAAAGTAGGATTTCTACACATGAACATAAAAGGTTGAGCTCACCCCTAGACCTTATATGTTCTGGGGAAGGCTCAGGCCAAATTTTATGCAAATCCAATACTCTTTGAGGCACTTTTAGAGGCATTTGAAAAGGGGGACAATTTGAATGCAAATTCAAATTTCAGCAACTTTAATCACTTAAATTCAAAAGTTGACTTCATATTTAAACTCAGCATATTTTTCTGAGTTAGTCCCCTAATTTTCATCCCCATTGGACTTCATCTTGTCGGGAGCTAAATTTGTATTAATTCAAAACTGAATTTGAATTTCAGTTCAATGGTGAAGCAAATCTAACCAAACCAATTTCAAATTTAGGAGATCAAATTCAAACAATGACTTGGAGGCTAAGTCTCACATTCAATTGTGAGTAGCTGGGATATTTCCAGTGCAAACAGAAACGAAAAATTAGAAAAAGAATTAGAGGGGAGGTCCCACTTGTCAGCAGCCTTAACCCAGAAGCCTCCTCAGCTTATTTTTCTCATTCGGCCGAGAAGCGCGCACCAGCCGCTGTCGACGTCGGCGCCCGACCGCCTCAGCTGGCCAGCTCCTGCTTTGGTGTGGGAGGTGGCTCGGCAGGTGTCGCGCCCTCCACTTCCCTCAGTGGCCTATAAAAGGCACAAAATCGGCCCGCGGGCTCCTGTTTTTGCACACTTCAGTGAACCGCCGCCTAGCTGCCCGAGTTCCGATCCCTTGCCAACCGAGCTGCGATCATCCTCTGCCCTCAACGTCCATATAAAAGCGGAGGCTAGCTTGTCCTCGAGGCTACCTCGCAAACCGTTCCAAGGTTCGACCTTTGTGCGCAGAGAATTTCCCAGTTTAGGGTGGGAAGCTCATTTCGGGACCCGATAGGTTTAGGAGAAATTCAGGAGGATCATCGTGTGGGAGGACGAACAGAGCTGTGAAATAGCGTCTAGAGGTTCTTGCGCCCCTCCTCGATCAAAAACCGGAAGGAAACCACCGCCAGAACCACAGGTTCACCATAGAACAGTTCGGCGGATAAGGGTGTCGCCAGTGAGGTCCGGTGCGCCGGCTGTTTTGGTTTCAACCGAGGTCATGCTGAGCTTCCCGAGGTCTCCCTGAACGTGGCGACGCGATTAGCGCGCGAAGGAGGTGATCAGGAGGGCGGGAACACGTTGCCGATGTTGCACAGAGACATAGCGCTCGTCGCCGGCGAGCTACGGCGGTTAGCCGATGGCGGCAATGATGTCCAGCATGCTCAGTGTCCCAAGTTGTGTGGGGGCAGCAAGTCTCACCGTCGCCGGCGAGCTAGGTCGCCGGGAACGCCGACCTCGCCGGAGCTCCGGCGGCTCGGGGCGGCGGCATCGGGAGGAAGATGAAGACATGGGTCCCATGTGTCAGCCGCTGTGTTAAGCACGCGCGAGAGCGCTGTTAGTTCAAATTAAACGGGCGGGTCCCGCTGTCAGTCTCTGGTTAAGCGCGGGAGGCGATTTTCTGTAGAAAAATAATTCAGTGATCAGCCCAAACTTTAGAAATTCATAACTTTGGTTAGATGTGTCCAAATCAAGTGAACCAAATTTTGTTGGATTCATCTCTTTGAGTACTATCCAGCAACACAAATTTCAGCTCATGAAACTTAATAGTTTCCCAGAATTAATTCTCTAAATTTAAACTGTTAGGAATTTCATCTAGAGAATTAATTTATGAAAAATTCTGAAATTTGGCTGGGGGATTCATTGGAAAATCCTGGAGTCACAGTAAAATTTTCAGACCCATCCAAGTTTATTTAGTTCCCCTAATGATGTGATTAAGTGAACTGCACTGAGAAAATAGAAAAATGTACAGAAACATTTTTCAGATTTTCTCAAATCTTGTTTAGGGCTTAACTTCCTCTAGAATTCTTCAAATGATATGAAACCAATTCCATTAGAACCATCTCAAATTCTAGTTTCCAGAAAGTAATGGTTGAAGCCATGAAAATCTCTGGAATTTCTTAGAGGTTCTAATATTGACCAAATAGGCTTTTATTTGTATAATACTCAAATGAACTTGTTTGCAAATGAAACTTGGTCAAAACTCTGGTTAGGACCCCACCAAGCCACCAGAAAAATTTCAGAACCAACGGGGAGGTCTAGCTAGAGTTATAGTAATTACTTATTCAATTCTAAACATTGCATATGAATTGACATATAGTATCTCGTTGACGTGTAGTCGATGAAGGCGAAGAAACTCCAAAAGTGCTCGACTTCCTTCTTCCGGACGAAGCCCTAACCACTGACCAGCAGCAACAAGGCAAGCCCCGGTTTGCATTAACCAAATTTATAAAGTTTTGCTTTGTTTACATACTTAGTGTGAGGTGTATATATGTGCATTAGGTGTAGGATGGTTGAGACCCCAAATACATAACTAGATTTTCCTATAAGAGTGAGGGTAGTGTCTAAGACCTCGAGTAGACAGGCTAGACTTAATGATTCCTAGAACTTCGGTACAAGTCGAGTAGTTGGAATCTACTCGCGAGTTTAGGCTTGGGACACACGGGATTGGTTCGAGTGATGTGAGATCACTTTAGTAATGAAAATGAGACTACGAAGGGGCTAGGGCACAGCAAGAGGAAGTCCTGGGTGCGCGGCCCTATCCATGTTGATTGAGGACCGATCCGTGTGCGGCCTTGCTGAACAAGTATTGAACGTACCGAAGGCATATCGGATATATGGGCCCCGATAAACCGATGTAACCTATACCTCTAGGCGTCGAGGCATAACGCACCGATTTATAGGTGTAGGCTGAGGGCAGCAAGGTGGAAATCTGCTAACGGGCATAGAGAGATGCTCCATGTAGGGAACCTCCTGCTCGTTTCAGTGCGACCAGTTTGACGTTTGGCCTGTTGGGTGAAAGGTTGTCCCGTACGACATTGAGTGAGCGTGCTGTGCAGCTCCACGGGTGGACGTACATGACGTGCTCTTTGGGTATCCCTGCAGGTGTATATCGAGTCGATTCGCCATCCCTTGCGGTGACGAGTACAGCTTGGCACTGCGTCGTAACGTAGATAAACTATGGAACGTCATGATTTAATTCTGCTGATATGTATAATTGTATTGCTACATGTGTGCCACCAAATATTGCTCACTAAATTTCCTATTCTTGAACTGTTAACTTGTGGCTAAAAGATGAAATAAGGATGAACTTGTAGGCGTGTCCATTTGCTGCTACTTACCACCCCATGTTCGTTGTACACTACATGTAGAGTTTCATGCCTAGGAGAGTCGGTTAAGTCTTGTTCAGCCATCGTGCTCACGGTTGCTGCTATAAGTGTTTTTCAGGTGAGGAACATCCCACGGACTCGGGTTACGAGTCCACCGGCGAGGGCTGCCCTCCGTCGGGGACCACGGCTGAGTGGGAGCCGTACACGCCGCGCTAAGCTGAGGAGTGCAGCTAGTGTGGGTTGCCCTAGGGCTGGGCAACCGACTTTTGCTAGATAAACGGGCGTGAGTTGTACAAATTTAACTTCCGCTGTGTAATATAAACAATAGTTTGTAACTGAGTAGTGTACTTCTTTGTACAGTTCAGTTGGTTTTCTATGTAATACAACGTATCCTTATGATGTGTGCTGTCAGGTGTCGCATCGTGCGGCACCACCCTCTGCGATCCTGGATGAGCGGATTCTGGTCCGCCACACTTGGTCTCAGGGTCTTCCTCCTAGCAAGACAGATCGTCGGGCCTCTCTTCCGGTGACGGCGAGCTCGTCGGCGGTCTCCGGCGACTGAACTCCGGTGAAAGGAATTAACTCGACGAGTTTGGGGCTAGGGCCTCTAAGTCGTCGACTTGGGAATAGATGGTACGGCCAAGGGGTGTTTCGGGTTTTTTTATAACCGGAAAAAGAAGAGTCCTAATCTGATTGGATTTCAAATAAGAGTCCTATTCAAATCATTTTTGAATCGTAACAACTTATCTCCATTAGATTTGGTGCGGTAACATCGTGAAAATCGTGTCATTTTCCTCCTGTATCAGGTACGCCCACGCGTACAGAAGAAAAACCGCTTAAGATCTCGTCACCTCCGTGGTGATGAGCTCCGGAGGATCCACGTGTCCAGCAGAGGCCAGGCCTTCCTTTTCCGCAGAGGCGGGCTCCGGTTGTGCCGTGTGTCAGGCGGGCGGGACCTCCCCTCTCCTCGGAGGTGAGCTCCGCGTGCGCCATGTGTCCTGGCGGGCAGGACCTCCCTCTCCCTCAGAGGCGAGCTCTGCGTGCGCCACGTGTCTGGTGGGTCGGGACCTCCCCTCTCTCCAGAGGCGAGTTCCGCGTACACCACGTGTCAGTGTCGGACCTCCCTCTCTTCGGAGGTGGTTCGGAATGTGCCACGTGTCAGTGCCGGACCTCTCCTCTCTTCGGAGGTGATCTCTGAATATGCCACGTGTCTTAGCAGCGTCGATTCTCCTTTCTACTCAGAGATGAGCTCCGAGGTCGACACGTGTCCATCAGTGTCGGACCTCCCTTCTTCTCGAAGGTGTGCTCCGAGAATGACACGTGTCTAACAGTGTCAGACCTCCCTTCATCTCAGAGGTGGGCCCCGAGGACGACATGTGTCAAGCAGGGTGAGACTTCTCGGAGGCGAGCTCTGAGACAAACACGTGTCCTGCAGTGTCGTCTCCTCGGAAGTGAGCTCCGAGGATGACACGTGTCCAGTAGGACCGGACCTCTCGGAGGTTAGCTCCGAAGGTGACACGTATCCAGTAGGACCGGACCTCTCGGAGGTTAGCTCCAAAGGTGACATGTGTTCCGCGGTGTCAGACCTCACGGGAGTGGGCTCCGAGAGTGACACGTGTCCCGCGGGTTGGGCCTTACTTCCCCGCAGCGACTAGCTCCCGGTGGCGACACGTGTCCTGTGGGGCTAGACTTCGCTTCTCCGCAGAGACAAGCCCCGGAGGCAACACGCGTCCTGCGGGTCAGACCTTGCCCCTTCCACAGAGGCTAGCTCCGAGCCTGCCAGGTGTCTGGTGGTGCCGGACCTCTCCCCACTACGTAAGGATGAGCTCCAAACATGCCACGTGGCCAGCAGGCCGCGGGAAGTGTCTACTGCGCTCCTCGGTGAACTGGAACTGGCTTTTTTTAGCTATGTTTTTTTATTCCTTCTCTGTTTCTACTTATTTTAAAATGTTCTCTACATGAAATATGAATGCATGCATGAATTATGAAATTGAGAGTGTTACAGTGAGTTTTACCGACTTTCTCGATTTCGACCCAGATGGCATCCACGCATGCAAACCATCAAGTTGCACCGTCCGGACGTGTATTCCATTAAGGTTCCATCTGGCCGCCCTGGACTCGAGTTCGTGCGTTTTACCGACTTTCCTGATTTTGACCCAGATGGCCATCCGCGCATGCAAAACCATCCAGTTGCACCATCCAAACATGTATTCCATCAAGGTCCCATACGGCGTCCCGGGACCTGAGTTCATGAGTTTTCCCGACTTTCCCAATTTTAACCCAGATGGCCATTCACGCATGCAAAACCATCAAGTTGTACCATCCGGATGTGTATTCCGTCAAGGCCCCGTCCGGCCGCCTGGGACTCGAGTTCGTGAGTTTAACGACTTTCTCGATTTCGACCCTGATCGCCACCCGTGCATGCAAAACCATCTAGTTGCACCATCTGGACGTGTATTTCATCAAGGTCCCGTTTGGCCGCCTCGGGCCCGAGTTTGTGAGTTTTATCGACTTTCCCAAATTCAACCCAATGGTCATACGTGCATGCAAAACCATTAAGTTGCACCATCCGGACGTGTATTCCATCAAGGTCCCACCCGGCAGCCCGGGACCCGAGTTTGTGAGTTTTACCGACTTTCCAATTTCGACCAAGATGACCATTCGTGCATGCAAAACCTTCAAGTTGCACCGTCCGAACTTGTATTCCATCATGGTCCCGTCCAGCCACCCGGAACCCGAGTTCGTGCATTTTACCAACTTTCTGATTTTTGACCCAGATGGCCATCAGCGAATGCAAAACGATCCAGTTGCACCATCCAAATGTGTATTCCGTCAAGGTCCCGTTCAGCGTCCCATGACCCGAGTTCATGAGTTTTCCCCACTTTCCCGATTTCGACCCAGTTGGTCATCCTCGTATGCCAAACCATCAAGTTACACCGTCCGGACATGTATTCGCCAAGGTCCCATCCGGATGCCCAAGGATTGAGTTCGTGTGCTTTACTGACTTTCTAGAATTTCCCGATTTCGACCCAGATGGCCATCCACGCATGCAAAACCATCAAGTTGCACCGTCCGGACGTGTATTCTGTCACAGTCCTGTCTTGTCACTCGGGACCTGAGTTAGTGAGTTTTTCCGACTTTCCCGACTTTTTCTGATTTTGACCCAGATGGCCATCCGCGCATGCAAAACCATCCAGTTGCACTATCCGAACGTGTATTCCGTTAAGGTCCCATCCGCTGCCTCGAGACCCGAGTTCATGAGTTTTCCCGAGTTTCCCAAGTTCGACCCAGACGGCCATCCACACATGCAAAACCATGAAATTCCACCATCCGGGCGTGTATTCCAAAAAGGCCCCGTCCGGCCGGGCGGGACTCAAGTTCCTGAGTTTTACCGACTTTCCCGACTTTCTCAATTTCGACCCAGATGTCCATCCGCTCAATCAAAACCATCAAGTTGCACCGTCCCGACATGTATTCCGTCAAGGTTCTGTCCGGCCGCTGGGGACCCGAGTTTGTGAGTTTTACCGACTTTCTCGATTTCGACCCAGATGGCCATATGTGCAATCAAAACCAACAAGTTGCACCATCTGGACGTGTACTTCGTCAAGATCCCGTTTGGCTGCCCGAGGCACGAGTTTGTGAGTTTTACCGACTTTCCCAAATTCAACCCAGATGGAAACCATCAAATTGCACCGTCCGGACGTGTATTCCGAAAAGGCCCCGTCCGGCCGCCCGGGACGCGAGTTCGTGAGTTTTAGCGACATTCCCGACTTTCCCGATTTTGATCCAAATGGCCATCCCCGAAAAACCATCAAGCTGCACCGTTCGGACGTGTATGCTATCAAAGTCTTCTCGGGACTCGAGTTCGTGAGTTTTACCGACTTTCCCGCCTTTCTCGATTTCGGTCCAGATGGCCATACGTGCAATCAAAACCATCAAGTTGCACCGTTCGGACATGTATTCCGTCAAGGTTCGGTCCGGCCGCCGGGGACCCGAGTTTGTGAGTTTTGCCGACCTTTGTGACTTTCCCGATTTGGACCCAGATAGCCATCTGCACATGCAAAAAACATCAAGTTGCACCTTCCAGACATGTATTCCACCAAGGTCCCGTCCGGCGTCCCGGGGCCCAAGTTCGTGAGTTTTCTCGACTTTCCCAATGGCCATCCGCGCATTCAAAACCATCAAGTTGCACCTTCTGAACTTGTATTCCGTCAAGGTCTTGTCCGGGCGCCCAGGATCCGAGTTCGTGAGTTTTATAGACTTTCTCGATTTAGAACCAGATGGTCATCCGCGCATGCGAAACTATCAAGGTGCAGCATCCGGACGTGTATTTCGTCAACGTCCTGTCCGGCCACCCGTGACCCGAGTTCGTGAGTTTTACCGACTTTCTCGATCGACCCAGAAGGCATCCGCCATGCAAAACCATCAAGTTGCACCGTCCGGACGTGTATTCCGTTAAGGTTCCGTCTGGCCACCCAGGACTCGAGTTTGTGTGTTTTACCGACTTTCTCGATTTCGACCCAGATGGTCATCCATGCAATCAAAACCAAAAAGTTGCACCATCTGGACGTGTATTCCGTCAAGGTCCCATTTGGCCGCCCGGACTCGAGTTTGCGAGTTTTACCGACTTTTCCAAATTTAACACAGATGGAAACCTTCAAATTGCACCGTCCGGACGTGTATTCCGAAAAGGCCCCGTCCGGCCGCCCGGGACGCGAGTTTGTGAGTTTTAGCGACATTCCCGACTTTCCCGATTTTGACCCAAATGACTATCCGCGAAAAACCATCAAGCTGCACCGTCCAGACGTGTATGCCGTCAAGGTCTCTTCCGGCCTCCCGGGACCCGAGTTCGTGAGTTTTACCGACTTTCCTGACTTTCTGAATTTTGACCCAGATGGCTATCCGCGCAATCAAAACCATCAAATTGCACCTCCGGACATGTATTCCGTCAAGGTTCCGTTCGGCCGTCCGGGACCCGAGTCATGAGTTTTACCGACTTTCCTGACTTTCTCTATTTCGACAAAGACAGCCATCTGCATGCAAAACCATCAAGTTGCACCGTTCAGACGTGTATTCCGTCAAGGTCCCGTCTGGCCGCCGGTGACCTGAGTTTGTGAATTTAACTAACTTTCTCGATTTCGACACAGATGGCCATCCGCGCATGCAAAACCATCCAGTTGCACCATCCAAATGTGTATTCCATCAAGGTCCCGTCCGGCGTCCCGAGACCCAAGTTCGTGATTTTTCCTGACTTTCCCAATTTGGACCCAGATGGCCATCCGTGCATGCAAAACCATCAAGTTGCACCTTCTGAATTCCGTCAAGGTCCTGTCCGGCCGCCCGGGACCCGAGTTCGTGAGTTTTATCGACTTTCTTGATTTAGAACCAGATGGTCATCTGATAGAGACGAAGGTGTCCCATCTTTCGATGAGATGGTAACTACCTTTTTTGTGGAGTAGACTTTGACGATCCGACTATAAACGTGTGAGGACGTCGCGTCTTAGCAATCGCTAAACTAACTCCAAGAGGTTATTGACCACGCCGGAGCACGATCAACCTGACCACGAGGGTCTATTTCCTGCAGGCAAACAAAGAACAAGTAAGAAACTAGGATTGCAATCTGGATATTGTGAATTTAAGAAGAAAATTTTATTGATGAAAGTGGGGTTCTGAAACGTCCTGGCCTGGTTGTTGGACACAAACGAGGTACGCGAGTTGCAGCTATGGAAAACTTTAATCTAAACAAAATCCTCCCTCTCAAGGAGCTCTTGGCCTACTTAAATAGGGGGGGAGAGGGAAATTTGTCTAGCAACAAAGGTACGACGTGATCTCACTTATTCCCTTCCTTTTTTTTGAGATAGACTACCTTTTAATAGGAAGGAAAGGGGGGAATCCATCCAGCACCAAGGCAGAATATGATTTCTTCTATTTCTTTCCTTATATATAGTACATCTATCTTTAAATGGGGGAAGAAAGAGGGAAATTTCATCCAGCAGCAAAGGTTGGACGAGATTTCCCTTATTCCTTTCCTTATTTGTCTAAATCTCTCTTTATTACATGGCCCCAGCCTCAAGATTTGGTGCACAGTATCCTATTCATCAACTTGACTTTATTCTGGTCCGTGAGCTTGTATATTTCGTCCATGTCCTTGTATGTCATCATGGTGGCTTCAAAGTGCTGAAAACTCAACTGGAAATTCCGTTCTGGTTCCCTTCTCGCGTGCCTTCATCTCCTTGCTTAATGATGCTCCCATGTTTATTCCTCTTGTCCATGCTAGGCCTTCATTTGTAAGCAACATAAATGTATCCAATTTACGCAGCATCATATTCTCATGAATATTAGAAACATTACTAAGAATCAAAAGTATCTGATAATTTAACTGGCGTGCGCGAGCTCTAGTAATTGGTGTCATATGTGTGGTAGCAGGGGCCTATGGGTGTAATTATGGTAGGAGTGTCCTCATCATCCTCTCTTTCTTGAATTGAAGTCGTCCTCGATGTAAGCACATCTTCGTCACCTAAATAAGGCTTCAAATCTGCAATATTAAAAGTGGGACTAACCCCAAAGTCTGCAGGTAGCTCAAGTTTATATGCATTATCATTTATTTTCTTTAACACCTTAAAAGGACCATCAGCACGTGGCATTAGCTTTGATTTGGGCAAATCAAGAAACCTATCTTTTCTAAATGTAACCAAACAAGATCTCCTGATTCAAACATAATATGTTTTCTACCCTTGTCACCAGCAAGTTTGTATTTAGCATTCATGCACTCAATGTTTTTCTTAGTTAACTCATGCATTTTTAAGATCAATTCAGCATGCTGTTTAGCATCAAAATTAATCTTCTCCAAACATGGAAGAGGCAACAAATCAATGGGTGCACGAGGTAGGAAACCATATACAATTTCAAAAGGGCACATCTTAGTAGTAAAATACACGGAACGATTATAAGCAAATTCAATATGAGGCAAGCATTCTTTCCACATTTTCAGCTTATTCTTCAAAATAGCCCTAAGCATAGTAGACAATGTTCTATTGACTACTTCAGTTTGACCATCAGTTTGGGGGTGACATGTAGTACTAAAAAGCAGTTTAGTCCCTAACTTAGCCCATAAACATCTCTAAAAGTGGCTAAGAAATTTAGTTTCATGATCTGAAACAATTGTATTTGGCACACTATGCAAACGAATAATTTCACGAAAGAACAAATCAGCAACATTAGTAGCATCCCCGCTTTTATGACATGGTATAAAGTGTGCCATTTTTGAAAATCTATCCACGACAACAAATATGCTATCCCTCCCCTTCTTTGTTCGAGGTAACACTAAAACAATGTCCTTGGAGATGTCCTCCCATGGAACACTAGGTACAGGCAAAGGCATACATAAACCATTAGGATTGAGTCGTGACTTAGCCTTTTGATATGTAGTACAGCGAGCAACAAAACGCTCGACATATAGTCTCATCTTTAGCCAAAAGAAATGTGTAGAGCAAGTACGTGCTCCGTTTTTTTCACGCCAAAGTGTCCCATTAATCCTCCGCCATGTGCCTCCTGCAATAACAAAAGATGAACGGAGCTAGCTGGAATGCATAGCTTGTTAGCACGGAACACAAATCCATCATTACAGACAAACTTGTTCCATGTTCTTCCTTCCTTACAATTCTGCATTACATCTCTAAATCCAGCATCATGCAAATATTGATCTTTGATGGTCTCCAAACCAAATATTTTAAAGTCAAGTTGTGAAAGCATAGATAACATTTTCTTTACCCTTCTTGTGCTTAATGACTTATGGGAAAGTCACAATGAATTCAACCCATTTAGCATGTCTACGGTTCAGTTTTTTCTTGACCTTTAATGTGTTTCAAAGATTCATGATCAGAATGTATAATAAATTCTTTGGGCCATAAATAATATTGCCATGTTTCTAAAGTCTGAACAAGAGCATATAATTCTTTATCATAAGTAGAATAATTTAGACTAGACCCACTCAATTTTTCAGAAAAGTATGCAACAGGTTTACCATCTTGTAATAACACACCTTCTAATCCAATTCCACTAGCATCACATTTAAGTTCAAAAGTCTTATTAAAATCAAGAAGTTGGAGTAAAGGAGCATGTGTCAACTTATCTTTCAATACAGAGAAGACTTCTTCCTGTGTGGTACCCCAAACAAAAGGCACATCCTTCTTTGTAAGCTCATTGGGAGATGCAGCAATGGTGCTGAAATCTCTCACAAAATGCTTGTAAAAACTAGCAGGACCAAGAAAACTCCTCACTTGTGTGAGGCTGCGACTGTGGGGAGCTCGTCCTGACAGTCCAGAAATCGCATCGGGTGGTGCCTGCGATGCGGCACCTAACAGCACACATCCGAAAAACACACATACACAACAATATATGTCCTTATCATCCCTCATCTCCTATATGAGGATTAATCACGAAGCACATTTCTTTTCCCCTAGTTTCTTACTACGTCACGACGCAGAGAACAAGTATGCTCACTACCGCGAGCGACGGTGATTCGAATAAAAAACACTCGAATGACACGACACATACGCCCGTCCGAGACAGGTGATCAACCAATTCCCTCAATGTCGTATGTGGCTACCTTTCAGATGACACCCAAATATCGAACCGGTCTCACCGACTTGGAGTAAGTCTCACTACGACAAACCCTCGTAGAGCCGACTTCTCTCCCCTTTCAGCATCTGCATAAGACGGTGGGGATTGCCTCGACACCCAAGTTAACATGTTACATCGGTTTCCTGGGTTCCATATTTTCAGTATGCATCCGGCACACAACTCAAACCCTTCCACCAGGGTCATACACGAGAACGGGCCTTAATCGACTCAGACAGAGACTAGGTTCACAGAACCACGTCCTTGAGCCTTCCATTCATACTGCTCGATCTCTATTTCTCAATTAAGTGGATCAATTCCCAACTCTTCTGATTGATCCCCCTTAATCCCTGTTCACGAGTAGGAAACGGCCTACTCGAGTTATGTCTCTTTTAATCCACTTTTCTTAACTTGATTACAGCAGATATAATTAAGTGAAAACTTACTCTAAATAAAACTCCAGGGTTTTTCTGGGTCATGCATGTGGAGTGTCATACAATCTAGACTTAGTGCAATAACAAAATGCTAGACATTATAAAGTGAATACAAATAGAAAATTGTAAATTTTGATGCAAACCGGGGCTTGCCTTATTGTTGATCCCAACCAAAGTTTCTGTCAACAGGAACAAGTTAGCCACCTCCAAAATCTTCGCGTGAATTCCCTCTACCAAAATGATCAAATAATGATGCGTCATATTATGAAGTTATGTGCTATATCAAACTACAGAAGCAAACTATATGCAAATAGAGGATTCTGGGGTTGAAATTTTACAGAAGCTTTCTAATCTCATGATAAGAGTATGGTAAAATTTTCAGAAGCTTTTGAGGCAGAAAATGGCCACAAGAATTCATTGAACCTTTAACCTTCAGTGATTTATAGAAATTTAATGAGACTTGGTCATATTGAATAATTTGATATCCTAATAGGTCTGGACCTAAGGTTCCTAGGAAATTTTGTTTCAATTTTTTCTACTTCTGTTGGCTAGAATTGCTTGTTGAAGTTTATTTTATTTTTCTGGAAATTTCCTTCTGTGATTGTTAGCTCCTTTATTTAATCCTTTAGATAACCTCATGATTAAGCCACCTTAATACGCTCCAAAAATCCTAAGATTTTTGCTGGAGATCACTAACTAGGAGAAGAATTTTCTGACCAAAAATTGGAATATTTCCTAAAGCCATATTCCTGGAATAAATCCCTAAAGGAATAACTAAATAGAATTATACAGAAATTCCTAGGCATTTTCATAGCTAGCAATTTGAATCTCTGCAAAGTACTCTTCATAAGGATTCCAACAAAAGTGGTCTCACTATTTTTGCATTCTACACAGAGTTATGGTTTTTCAAAGTTGCAGTCATGTCTGGATTTAATTTCCCACAGGAAATCATCTCCCGCGGCTGACAGTGGGCCCCTCCAGTGGATCTTCTTCAACCTCGGGACAGAGCCCGCGCGCACAACGGAACCTGATCCTGGCGCGGCTCGTTCTCCCCCAATTCTCCACCATTTTCTCTACGGTTTGGCTCTACACGTTCCTCACACTGTGGCCTAGAAGTCGGGCAACCTTTCACTGCTTGAAAACGGCCGGAACCCACTCGGCACCGGCGGCGGCGGTCGGTAGCTCGGCGCCGGCAAGGAGCGGCGCGTCCCGAGATTCTCCCGGCGAGCTAAGTTGCCCCCAAATCATCCCTAGTGGCCGTGGAACATGGAACGGAACTCAATTCTCGCAGCAAACGGTGGTAAGCATAGTCTCGACGGTGGACCGACGTGTTTTAGCCAGCTGCGGTGATTTCCCGTCGCCCGGGGTGTAGGAGGGATGGTTTGCTTCGGCTTTTGGCATGGAGGATTGCTAGGGTTGCTAGTTGCTGTGGCTTAAACCGGAGAAACGATGATGAAGCGCTTGGAACAAATTTCTTGATTTAGTTTTCAGCGGTTCTTTACGTGTACCAGTGGTAAACGGCAAATTCCGGCGAGCCAGCGCCGGGGAAGAGTAAGGAGACTACGGGAGAAGGATCAAGACATCATGGCGCACCTCTCTAGGGTTTTTAGCGCGCCGGAGAGGCTCGGAGTCGGCCGAGCGTCGAGTAGCCATGAAGGCGGCATCGTGCTCTGCTTTTCCGGGGAAGAAATGGCTCGGCCACAGTGGGGAAATGTTGGGGACGAGCTGAAGATGGGTGCAAACATCAAGGAGGGATCGGCGCAGCTCCTGAGCGGTTCAACCGGGCATCAAGCCCGCCGGAAGCCGCTCGTCGATGACCAACTGAGAGGCGGGTGGCGTTTTTGTCGAGTGAGCGCGCGAGGAAACGAAAGACTGCTGAGTTTGATCGGGTAAGCAGGGGAAGAAACAATTGGTTTGGGCACTGAGGTTTACCGGCAGTGAAGGAAAGATCAGACCGCCTCGGGGGGGCAGCAGGAACGCACACAGCTCATTGGAGCACTGCACAGCCTCGGTGTCGAGCTCCCACAGAGGCAAACTCAAGTGTGGTCTCTGTCCACTGACTTGTGGGTCCCACCGAAGTCCCCCCCCCCCGAATAACAGTAGCTCCCAATTCAAATTCAAAGTTTGCGGTAAATTCCGAAAACTGAATTTGAATTAAGCGGGTTAACCTTCCCTGGTGCTCACATTTGAAACCCTTGTGCTCAACTTAAAAAGGTTGTGGTTTAATTCCTTATCACATGTAGCTGTCTTTTTCGAATTCGAAAACCTAAGTAAACTGAATTTGACTCTATGGATTGAAACCCTATAGGAGAGCTCGGCATGCTTAAAGTGAGGACTTTACAATCCTCCCTCCTTAAAAGAATCTCATCCCGAGATTAGTAAAAAGAACAAGATGGAAGAAGAATGTTATCGGTTATAGCTCGATAGTAGTTCCGGGCAATTCATTCAGAGAAAATCATCACTTCCCATGTAGCCTCGTCATCGGTGTGGTTACTCCATAACACTTTGTAAAACTGCAACGATCGACGCCTTGTTTCACGAGTCTTTTCGTCGAGGATTTGTACCAGCTTCTCGATGTAGGTGAGATCCGGTTGTAATGTTTCCATGTATCCCGAAAGAACCTCTGTCGGCTCCTTCAAACATTTCCTCTATTGCGAGACATGAAAGATGTCGTGGATGCCCGATAATGATGTGGGTAGCCTCAAATGATATGCTACCGATCCACACATTCCCGTAACGAGAAATGAACCTAAAAATGTGGAGCTAGCTTTCCCTTGACCCGGAATCGATGAATTCCTTTCATTGGGGACACTCGGAAATATATGTGGTCTCCGACTTCAAAATACGAGGGTCGGCGCAGCTTGTCCGCATAACTTTTCTGGCATGATTGAGCGGATTTGAAATTTGCTTGAATAAGTTGGACCTGCTTTTCGGCGTCTTTCACAAGATCAATGCCGAAAATCACCCTCTCGTCGGATTCACACCAATTGAGTGGCGTGCGACACTTCCTGCCATAGAGCGCTTCGTATGGATTCATCTTAATGCTTTCCGCTAGTGGAAAATAGTCATCCCAATTCTTTCTATGATCTATGGCACATGCTCTCAGCATATCCTCTAGAATTTGATTTACCCTCTTTGTCTGACCGTTAGTCTGAGGATGGTATGCTGAGCTTCTAAGTATCTTTGTTCCCATATATTCATGTAGTTGCTCCCAAAAACGAGCAACGAATATAGACCCTTGATCGGATGTGATGGTTTTAGGGACTCCGTGTAAGCACACACAATTCTTGAGAGATACAACTCTGCATATTGCTTAGCCGGAAATCTCGTATTCACTGGGATGAAGTGGGCTAATTTTGTTAACGGATCAACAATCACCCAAATGGAGTCATGGTTTCTGAACGTGAGAGGCAGTCCGTCAATAAAGTCCATGCTGATGTCCTCCCACTTTCATGCCAGTATACTTAATGGTTGCAGCATTCCCTCTTTCTTTATATGATCAACTTTGACTCGCCGACATGTATCACACTCGGATACATACTTAGCAATTTATCGCTTTATCGGAGTCAACCAAAAATTTGTTTTGAGGTCTTGATACATCTTATTGCTTCCTGGATGTATTGAGTACTTGGACATATGAGCTTCATCCAAGATTTTCTTTCCTAGCTTCATGTTCCGGGTACCACAATTTGATTGTTAAACCATAACACACCCTGATCATCTTCCCGGAAGCATTTCATTTTATCTTCTTTGATTCTTGCGCGAATATTTCGCATTCCTTTATCTCTCTTTTGGGCTCGTACAATCTCCTCTCTAATGGTAGCGACGAGAGCAAGATTATACAACGCCCCATATGGAACCACTCTCAAACTTGGTTCCTATTCCTCATCCAGAATAACTGACAAGTTATTTACGTGAGACTTGCATCTGAGCGTGTTGGCCACTATGTTAGCTTTGCCCGGATGGTAATGGATCTCGAGTTCATAATCTTTGATTAGTTCCAACCATCTCCGCTGCCTCATATTGATATCCTTCTAAGTGAATATATACTTGAGTCTCTTATGGCCGGTGTAGAGGTGCACTAAATTTTCGAGTAAGTAGTGCCTCCACATTTTCAACGCGGGGACCACTGCAGCAAGTTCTAGATCATGAGTGGGGTAGTGCTGCTCGTGGTTGTGGAGTTGACGAGACCCATATGCGATCACGCGTCTATCTTCCATTAGTACGCAGCCAAGTCCAATACCTGAGGCATCACAATAAACATCGAACGGCTTTGTCGTATCTGGTTGGGCTAGAACCGGTGCCGTTGTGAGATGTTTCTTCAGAGTTTGAAATACCTCTTCACAAGCCTCTGTCCATACATACTTGCTGCTCTTCTTCAATAATTCTGTTATGGGCTTAGCAACCTTCGAGAAGCTGAGAATAAATCTCCGATAATAGCCCGCTAGTCCTAGAAAACTGCAGATTTGATGAACGGATGTCAGAGACTCCTACTTCACTTGCTCAACTTTGGTTGGATCTATGGCCACACTCTCCACGGAGTTAATGTGGCCTAAGAATGGTACTTTGCTCATCCAAAATTCACACTTGCTGAATTTGACATACATCTTATGTTCTCGCAATCGTTGGAGCACAATATGGAGATGTTTAGCGTGCTCTTCCTCTGATTTGGAGTATACGAATGTCGTCGATGAATACCACGATGAACTGATCTAACTCTGGCATGAATACAGAATTCATTAGGTACATGAAATGTGCCGGTGCATTTGTTAGATCGAAGGACATGACTAGATACTCGTAGAGCCCGTATCTAGTCCAGAATGTTGTCTTCGGTATATCCTCTGCTCTGATCTTTATTTGATGATAACCGGACCTCAAGTCCATCTTGGAGAATACTTTGGCACCCACCAGTTGATCAAATAATATATCGATCCGCGGTAGCGGATATTTATTTTTGATCATCACTGCATTCAACGGCCGATAATCCACACATAACCGTAGCGATTCATCCTTTTTCTTCACAAAGAGAGCTGAACAGCCCCATGGTGATGAGCTTGGCCCGATGAACCCTTTGTCTATTAAGTCCTTTAGCTGCTCTTTCAGTTCAGCTAATTCTTTCGGAGACATTTTGTACGGCCACCGAGATATCGGTGTGGTTTCCAGTGCTAACTCGGTCTTGAATACCACGTCTCTTTCATGCGGCATCCCTAGAAGATCGTCGGGAAACACATCTGGGTACTCATGGACCACTGAAATATCCTCCAATTTTATGGTCACACTGTGTCACACAGCTGGATTTTTAGAATCCACGTCTTCAAGTATGAGTGTTTGAAGACCGTAGAACAAAGAGTCCAATCGAACAATCCGTAGACCGATATCAAGAACAGCCCCGTGGTAGTTCATCCACACCATTCCTAATATTGCATCGATCTTCTGTCCCTCTAACACAATGAGGGTTGTGGGGTATAATTTCCCACCTAAGCACAGGGTGCTTTGACCACTACTTCATTAGCAGCTATGTTTCCACTGGGTGAGCTGATATGGTAGTGATCTTTCGGTGTAGTGATGGAAAGCTCACCTTTGCGCACAAATAATATGCTAATGAAATTGTGTGTGGCTCCAGAATCAAATAAAATCACTACAGGTAGTTCATTGAGTGTTAACGTTCCCGCTAGCACAGGTGCACCTTTCGGCACATCCTCTAGAGCTGTACGATAAATGCACCCGGACTTTGGCGCTGTTCCTTGGAGCTGAGCACGGGTGATGCGGACATCGCTACCGTTGATACAACCACAACACCAGCCCATTCACCACTGTCAGCTAATCAAGGTCCAATGACACGCGCTCGTGCACGTCAACTTAATTATCAGGTGCTTGAGAATTGATCCAGCTAGGAGTGATGGAGGGATTAATGCAATAAAGGCTGCTCCACCCGAGGGGAAATCTTGAGGCTGGGGCCATGTAATAAAGAGAGATTTAGACAAATAAGGAAAGGAATAAGGGAAATCTCGTCCAACTTTGCTGCTGGACGAAATTCCCTCTTTCTTCCCCCATTTAAAGATAGATGTGCTATAATAAGGAAAGAAATAGAGGAAATCATATCCTGCCTTGCTGCTGGATGGGTTTCCCTCTTTCTTTCCCTATTAAATGGTAGTCTATCACAGAAAAAGGAAGGGAATAAGGGAGATCACGTCCTACCTTTGTTGCTGGATGAATTTCCCTCTTCCCTCCCCTATTTAAGTAGTCCAAGAGCTACTTGACAGGGCGGGTTTTGTTTTCTGTAAGTTTAGCCGTTGCTACTTCCTTGTAACGCAAGTGTCGACGAGACCTTCCGATTACTTGAATCAGAACCCCAACTTTTTCACACCCGTGAGTGTTTGCTTGTTATCTTGTTCTTGCTTGTTCTTCGATTGCTTGCAGGTTCAAGGCTGTTCTTGGCATGGCAAGTACAGCAACAACAGGAGCCGGTGTAACTATCGCTAAGGCGCAGCATCCTTGTGGTTGTTGTAGTCGGATAGCACAACGTCGACCTCCACCCAAATCGTAGTTACCAGGAGACGGTGTAACTGTCGCTCAAGGCGCCACACCATTCTGGTTGTGGTAGTCCCGGCAGCCAACGTCGGTCTCCACCAAATTCGTTCATTACCAACATCTCTCATCGAAAGATAGGACGTCCCCCGTACCCGTTGGGTTCATCAAGTGGTATCAGATTTCAGGTTGCTCGGTGAGAGATTTCCTTCTCCTTGTTCTTCATTTACCTACAGTCCACTTTTGTCTACAAAAGTTCGCTCTAAAAAAATCCTAAAAACACTTTGAGCCTTTTGCTTGGCTACTTAGCTCTCGACTTGTTGAATTCACGGTTGCCTTTTTGTGTCAAGTTGCTGGTCCTAAGTTTTTCACCGCTAGAGTTTTGAGTTTGTGCCACTTTGTTCTCAGTCCATTTCTATTATCTACCCAAAGTTGAGAAAAAAGGCAAGTGCAAAAGAAAAGCTACACGGATCAGCAAGAAAAAGGCACGTGCAAAAAAAAAGCCGCACTGATTACCATCACAAAAAAAAAGTTTCTAATTACAAAAAAAGAGAGACAATTTGTGTAACATTTGTTTCATGTTTCGAAGTTCAACTTGCTGTTTTCAACGTTGTTGAAACACAACGGATCGGGCTGTTCGAACTTCCCTACCATAGTAATCCAACGTCACGTGGAGTTACGGCTCACGTCTCTAGTAAGGTTTGAGCTAGGACCAGCACAATACCATCGTGAAACATTTATTCAACTTGTTGTGACTAATGTGGTACTAGTTGTTCCTTTGCACAAATTGTGTCTAGCAGCCACCTACAGCTCCACAAAATTGTCTACGACACCATAAGGTTGTGCTGGCAGCCACCGTTTGTTGTTGTTCTTGCTGATTGCCGGCGCCTCCTGCATCGCATGGTAAGAACTTGTAAGACCTTGATTTCTTGCTAGTGAGGAATTGTGCTGTCCTACCATCTCTTAGCAACTGTTAGGATTAATCTGCTTGCTGTTGTATTTCCTTTCTTTACTAACCATGTCAGCTGATGCGAATGAGACATATCCACATTCACCACGTACGAGGGGTATCATTCAGCATTTCGAACGCCAAGTAAAGCTACACACAGATGCTCTCAATGAGGATATTCTAGTCACCAATGAACGCATTGGTCAATTAGAGTCGACGCAGATTTGCACCAACACCAAACTGACCACATTAGAAAGCACTGCTGGGGCTATTAACACTTCTCTTGCAGCAATCATTGAGCGATTGGAGAGGATGGAACAGGTTGGACGCGAAGAGAGGTAAATACGTGTTGATGACAGCCACGACTCCGTTGGCAGTGCTGCAAGATATGACGAGGCGGAGTATTCGGCGGATACCGAGCTTGATGATGGACCTTTCAGGTATCGACGGCAGCCACGTCGCGACCATCGTGGTATGTGTGGTCGAGCTCAACGACGCGAGGTACGTGACAATGACGATTCCCTACGCAGCATTAAATTCTCCATACCACCTTTTGATGGTAAATATGATCCGGATGCATATCTGTCTTGGGAATTATCAGTAGATCAAAAATTTGCATGCCATGATTTCCCTGATGATAAAAAGGTTAGAGCTGCCACTAGTGAATTCACTGACTTTGCTTCTGTTTGGTGGCATGAATATCAAACTAAAAATCCAGCTACCGTACCACAAACTTGGAATGCTTTGAAACGAATCATGCGTCATCGTTTTGTTCCTTCCTATCATGCTCGTGACCTGTTGCATAAATTACAACAACTTAGGCAAGGCAACAAATCTGTTGAGAAATACTATCAAGAACTTCAAATAGGCATGATGCGTTGTGGCCTAGTTGAAAATGAAGAGGCTGCAATGGCTAGGTTCATGGGTGGTTTAACAAGAGAAATTCAGGACATATTGGCTTATAAGGAATACACTAATGTCACTTGATTATTCCATCTTGCTTGTAAGGCTGAAAGAGAAGTGCAGGGATGACGTACAAGAACTAACATTTCTGCAGGTCGAACTACCTCATGGCAGTTCCGCTCAAGTGCTGCTGGTACTAAGCATGATTCTCCAGACGATGCTTCCAATGAGTTTCCCAGGACTACATCAAAATCAGCACCTTCGCGTGCAATCGAGACAACAAAAGGATCCACCAAAGGTGCAGACAACACTTCTTCTTCCATTGCTTCTACCGGGAGAACAAAAGACATTCAATGCCTCCAGTGCAAGGATTTTGGGCACCTACGAAGGGACTGCCCAAGCAAGCGTGTGCTGGTTGTACGAGAAAATGGTGAGTACTCATCCGCTAGTGATTTAGATAATGAAACATATGCCATGCTTGCTGCACAAGAAGCAGGAAAGAAGAATGATGATGAAGAGCACATTGGGGCTGATCATGCTGCCCACTAGAGAGTCTTGTTATGAGGCGTGTCTTGAGTGCCCAAATGATCAAAGCTGAATAGAACCAGCGACACAATCTATTCCAAACTAAGTGTGTAGTTTTGGAACGATCGTGTCGCATTATTATTGATGGGGGAAGCTGCAACAATTTAGCAAGTGCTACCATGGTAGAAAAGCTTGGGATGACAACACTTCCACATCCACATCCCTACTACATCCAATGGTTCAACGACAGTGATAAGCTTAAGGTAACACGTCTGGTTCGTGTCGAATTTGCAATTGGTTCCTACCATGATTACATTGATTGTGATGTGGTACCTATGCAAGCTTGTTCTATGCTATTTGGTCGACCTTGGCAATTTGATAAAGATACATTACATCATGGTAAATCAAATCAATACTCTTTCATGCATCATGAGAAGAAACTTGTTTTGCACCCGATGTCCCCTGATGCTATTTTGAAAGATGACATTGCTAGAGCTTGCAAAGAGAAAAATAAGAAATCTGCTGAAAATGAAAATTAAGATGTCGTGAAGAAATCGGTACAGCCTAAGACTGACAATTCCAAATCTGCTCATATGAAGAAGAATGAAATAAAATTAAAGAGCGCTTGTTTTTTTGCTTCCAAATCTGATTTGTTTGAATTAAAAAGTGCTACTGCAATCTGCTTTGTGTTTGTTTGCAAAGAAACTTTGTTCTCACTTCACGACACACCATGTGCTTTGCCTCCTTCTATCACTAAGCTTTTGCAGGAATACGCTGATGTGTTTCCACAAAAGGTACCAGCCGGGCTGCCACCATTGAGAGGGATTGAGCATCAGATTGACCTCATCCCTGGGGCTTCTTTGCCTAACCGAGCACCATAAAGGACCAATCCGGAGGAGACTAAGGAGATTCAGCGGCAAGTACAGGAATTACTCGACAAAGGTTATGTGCGTGAGTCCCTTAGTCCTTGCTCCGTTCCTGTCTTTTTGGTCCCAAAGAAAGATGGATCATGGCGCATGTGTGTAGATTGTCGAGCAATTAATAACATTACCATTAGATATCGTCATCCTATTCCTAGTTTAGATGATATGCTTGATGAACTTAGTGGCTCGATGATTTTCTCTAAAATTGATTTGCGTAGTGGATACCATCAAATTCGCATGAAGCTAGGTGATGAATGGAAAACAGCGTTTAAAACAAAGTTTGGTTTGTATGAGTGGTTAGTCATGCCTTTTGGTCTCACGAATGCACCTAGCACTTTTATGAGATTAATGAATGAGGTTTTACGTGCTTTCATTGGAAGATTAGTGGTAGTATATTTCGATGACATCTTGATCTATAACACATCTCTCGAAGTTCATCTTGATCATCTCCGTGCTGTTTTCAATGCTTTACGTGATGCATGATTATTTGGTAACATTGACAAGTGCACCTTTTGCACGGATCGAGTTTCTTTTCTTGGCTATGTTGTGACACCACAGGGAATTGAAGTTGATCAAGCCAAGGTGGAGGCGATACACAGCTGGCCGACTCCTACCACGGTCACACAAGTACGAAGCTTTCTCGGACTTGCTGGATTCTATCGTCGTTTTGTGAAAGACTTCAGCACCATAGCAGGCCCACTGCATGAGCTTACAAAGAAGGGTGCCCCATTCACATGGGGCAAGACGCAAGAGGCTGCATTTGCAACTTTGAAGAATAGGTTAACTCATACACCCCTTCTCCAATTACCAGATTTCAGTAAGACTTTTGAATTGGAATGTGATGCTAGTGGTATTGGATTGGGAGATGTCTTGTTGCAAGAGGGGAAACCTATTGCTTATTTTAGCGAGAAACTGAATGGGCCTAGTCTGAACTATTCCACTTATGATAAAGAATTATATGCACTAGTACGAACTTTGGAAACATGGCAACATTATTTATGGCCTAAAGAATTTGTTATACATTCTGATCATGAATCTTTGAAGCACATTAAGAACCAGACTAATCTGAACCGTAGGCATGCCAAGTGGGTAGAATTCATTGAGTCCTTTCCTTATGTCATCAAACACAAGAAATGAAAAGATAATGTCATTGCGGATGCCTTATCTCGCCGTTACAATATGTTGTCCCAACTTGATTTTAAGATTTTTGGCTTGGAAACAATTAAAGAACAATATTCTTTTGATGCTGATTTCAAAGATGTGCTGCTGCAATATAAAGAAGGAAAAACATGGAACAAGTTTGTTCTCACTAATGGTTTTGTGTTTCGAACTAACAAATTATGCATTCTAGCTGGTTCTGTGCGTATCTTACTATTGCAGAAAGCACATGGTGGAGGATTGATGGGACACTTTGGTGTCAAGAAGACGGAAGACATCTTAGCAAGCCATTTCTTTTGGCCAAAGATGAGGAGAGATGTGGAGCGGTTTGTTGCTCGTTGCACTACCTGTCAAAAAGCTAAGTCCCGTCTTAATCCACATGGTTTATATATGCCTCTTCCTGTTACTAGTGCTTCATGGGAGGATGTTTTTATGGATTTTGTTTTAGGATTACCTAGAATAAAGAAGGGGAGGGATAGTATTTTTGTTGTTGTCGACAGATTTTCTAAAATGGCACATTTCGTACCATGCCACAAAACTGATGATGCTACCCATATTGCTGATTTGTTCTTTCGAGAAGTTGTTCGTTTGCATGGGGTTCCAAACACTATTGTTTCAGATAGAGATGCCAAATTTCTTAGTCATTTTTGGAAAACCTTATGGGCTAAGTTGGGGACAAAATTACTCTTTTCTACCACTTGTCACCCTCAAACTGATGGACAGATCGAAGTAGTGAACCGTAGTTTATCTACCATGCTAAGGGCTGTTCTGAAACATAACATCAAATTATGGGAAGAATGTTTGTCTCATATTGAATTTGCTTACAATCGTTCGCTGCATTCTACTACTAAATTATGCCCTTTTCAGATTGTATATGGTTTTATTCCTCGTGCTCCCATTGATCTTTTGGCTCTGCCACCTTCAGAGAAATTGAATTTTGATACTTCTCGCCGTGCTGAATTAATTCTTAAAATGCATGAGCAAACTAAATCAAACATTGAGAGCATGAACGCTAAGTATCAACAAGCCAGTACCAAGGGTAGGAAGCATGTTACTTTTAAACCTGGTGATTTGGTTTGGGTGCATTTGAGAAAGGATAGATTTTCTGATTTGAGAAAATCTAAATTACTACCTAGAGCTGCTGGACCCTTCAAAGTGCTTCGAAAAATTAATGATAATGCATATGAAATTGAGTTGACTGCACATTTTGGGGTTACTTCCTCTTTTAACATTGCAGATTTGAAACTATATATGGGCGAGGAAGACACATTTGAGTCGAGGACGACTCAATTACAAGAAGGGGAGGATGATGCGGACATCGCTACCGTTGATACAACCACAACACCAGCCCATTCACCACTCTCAGCTAATCAAGGTCCAATGACACGCGCTCGTGCATGTCAACTTAATTATCAGGTGCTTGGGAATTGATCCAGCTAGGAGTGATGGAGGGATTAATGCAATAAAGGCTACTCCACCCGAGGGGAAATCTTGAGGCTGGGGCCATGTAATAAAGAGAGATTTAGACAAATAAGGAAAGGAATAAGAGAAATCTCGTCCAACTTTGCTGCTGGACGAAATTCCCTCTTTCTTCCCCCATTTAAAGATAGATGTGCTATAATAAGGAAAGAAATAGAGGAAATCATATCCTGCCTTGCTGCTGGATGGGTTTCCCTCTTTCTTTCCCTATTAAATAGTAGTCTATCACAGAAAAAAGAAGGGAATAAGGGAGATCACGTCCTACCTTTGTTGCTGGACGAATTTCCCTCTTCCCTCCCCTATTTAAGTAGTCCAAGAGCTCCTTGACAGGACGGGTTTTGTTTTCTGTAAGTTTAGCCATTGCTACTTCCTTGTAACGCAAGTGTCGACGAGACCTTCCGATTACTTGAATCAGAACCCCAACTTTTTCACACCCGTGAGTGTTTGCTTGTTATCTTGTTCTTGCTTGTTCTTCGATTGCTTGCAGGTTCAAGGCTGTTCTTGGCATGGCAAGTACAGCAACAACAGGAGTCGGTGTAACTATCGCTAAGACGCAGCATCCTTGTGGTTGTTGTAGTCGGGTAGCACAACGTCGACCTCCACCCAAATCGTAGTTACCAGGAGACGGTGTAACTGTCGCTCAAGGCACCACACCATTCTGGTTGTGGTAGTCGGGCAGCCAACGTCGGCCTCCACCAAATTCGTTCATTACTAACATCTCTCATCGAAAGATAGGGCGTCCCTCGTACCCGTTGGGTTCATCAACGGGATTGATTTATACCCTGCTCCGGTGTATTTCCTCTGTGTCATATCCTTTCTGGACACCTCCTGCTGATGTGACCCAAATAACCGCACGTGAAACACGGTTTCTCAGCCGGTTCTATGTTACTCTGAGTATGAACACTGGGTGCATTCTGTGGTGGCATGAACGCGTGAGGAACAGAATATTGCAGCTTCATATACCGTTGTTGCAGCTGTCCGAATTCAGAATATTGAGATGAACGACTCAAATATTGTTAGAGTCGTCTAGCCGGCTGCATCAGCCGACAGTTCAAAGTACTGTCTACCACCCGGTATTTCTGAGAAGCAATATTGCTACTGTCCGGTGGTATACCTCGTTGAAGTTACTTCTATCTGCTAAGACCAGTCTTTCCTTTATCTTGGGATTGAGGTTGCAAAAGAACCATTCGCATTTTTGTGCCTCAATGTTCACATAGTCAAGCGCATACTGTGCCAATTTATTGAACACCTGCGAATGTGCGTATGTGTCCCTCCCTCCTTGTTTTAAGACTAGAAACTCCTCGATTTTCCGTTGAATTATTTCCGAAAGGAACATGATAAGCAAGGAATGCCTTCCGGAATTCCATCCACGTGAGCTGATGTCCAGCTGGTAGGGATGCGAGTTGATTTGCCCGACATGCACTGGCGGACCCGTGAAGTTGTTGCGCCGTGTATAAGATTTTATGATGTTCAGTGCATTGGAGCAACCCGAACTTAGATTCAATGATACGGATCTAGCTATCTGCCACCAGAGGATCCTTGGCTTCTATGAAAACCGGTGGTTGAGTCGCCAAGAACTCAACGTAGGTACTCATTTGAGGTTGGCAAAAGCCTTCATCTTGACATCCCCCTTGACAGGATGTATTCATCACCAGGGTATGGAGCAAGTCGGTTCGCTCCTCATTTGCACCCGTCATGGCAGCCAGAATGTCCGCCATTGTGACCGTAGGTGCAGGTCCTGGTGACTGCTGCTTTTGCGGAGCTCGCTGCTCCGGCTGTGGAGAGTTATCACCACCACCACCACTGGAACCACCCACTTCACCCATGGAATGAGTTCGCACCATTCTGCGTTGCAAGAGTTCATTATCAGCTTAACACTATCATTTGACTTATTCCATGAACAACGTAGTGCAATACTGATAATTTAGTCTTAACATGTAAGCAAAATAATTTATGCGCAAACTTGGTATAACTAACAACAATGATTTCAGAAATAACTGGAATAATCACAGTTATGGTCATTCTGTCTCAGATTGACCGGTCCTCAAACAAACCAGATTTCTGTTGTCAAAACAACAGTTTCATGGCTTGAGTCAAATACCAAAGTTGTAGAGAACTTTAGTACCGTTCCAGAAAATAGTTATTTGCCTCTAACTAAGTTCTAGATCGAAAGTTATGAGCTTTTAGAGTTGACAGAAATTCTAAAAGAAATTCAGCAGCACCTCAGTGCTCACTTTGGGTCAACCTTTCCATATATTAGAAACGTATATGGACCAAACTCATCATTACAAAGTTGAAGAACAATTCATAAGCTTTCTGTAATTGTAAGATTTCCCATTTTATAATTCTTATACAGGAAGTTATAAGCAAAAATCCATCAGTACAGGAACTATGCACTGATTTTGGGTACTCAGGATAGTTTCACTTGTACTGTGAATTTCACCTCTTTAAAGAGGAATTCTGTCATGGGGTTGAACAGAAACATTGTAAAGAACTTTCCAAGCTTTTCAAAATGTATTTATATTACCTCTTTGCATTCCTGTATCAAAAGATATGATGGTTCAAAGTTAACAAAATTTCTAGCAGGATTTTGATAGCACCTCCCCAGAGGTACCTAGTTTCAATCCATAATTCCAATTAAATATTCTCCAGTTTTGGCAAAGCTTTGAATTACAAAGTTGTAGCATATCTCATGCCCTTCCAGAAATGTATCACAATACACTTAGAGATTTTTCTAGCGAGAGTTATGATGGAATTACAGAGACACTGTTTCAGGTTCTACCCATTTGTAGCAGTTTTGGTTTCTAAGGTTTATAGAAAAGTTTTAGAGGACTTCTCCACCTTTTCAAAACTGTATCACACACTACCATTGACCTTTTCTATAATGAGTAACACTTTGTACAATTTTTAGCAGAAATACTGCCAAAACAGGGAACTCTGTTTTTAGGTCTCTCTACCCTCACATATTCTTGAGTGGATTCCTAAATGAGTTTTAAGCAATTACTTTGAACTTTATTCATGCAAATTCTACAGAAGCTTTGATTTTGTGAGATAAGCAAGGTATTGATGCAATCTTTATGATAATGCCGGTACTACGTTCCTCACAAAAGCAGAAAATCCTAACCGGATTACATCCGCCATATAAGTTCTACTAGTGGCACTAGAATCGTTCACCTGCAAACGTGTTCTACTCATAATATGGATACGTGGTTAATGTACATGCAAAAAACAACTCAATAACGATGCACACAAAGGTTTCTCATTTCAGGCAGGTCCATATCATAATAAAAACATACGTCCCATATCATTTCCATACGGGCCGTACTTGAGTCAAGTCACGTCTCAAGGTACATGGTCGTATTTTCACACCACACGACGGGGAACCTAAGTAGAGCGTGAACGGATCGTCACGGTTGGAAATTTCATCAACTCAATGGATACCACCTACTGCCCCGATGGTGAGCGCTGCATATGTCCTCCTAGGCTATTTCAAGAAGAACACATTATCGTGTTACCGACCACACGATGGGGTTTCCACTTTCTTGCCTAATGCACACCAGGGATCAGCGTTTCATATGAGCTCAGAAACATGAAGAGTTCAAGAGTTTCATATTGACGTCTCACACCAAGCTGTGAGATCTCTTCCCTAAATCACTTTCCTCATCAGGGGAGCTAACCGAAAGTGATCCGCTTTCGATGGCGTACCTTACCTCTTACCTGGTCAGCGGTGCGTTGTTACAGAATAGAGTAACAAGTATGTTAGTTTGCCACCATACATCACTTATGCTACTAATAGAACTTATATGGGCCTTGTACCGATTCCTCACTCGTAGATTCCTTTTTGAAATACGTGTCTTTTCAGGTGCGCTATTCCCAATGCGGCTTTGATACCACGCCTGTGGGGACCCCGTCTCGATAGTCTAGGAATCACATCGGATGGTGCCGTGCGATGCGGCACCTTACAGCACTCATCCGAAAAACACACATACACAACAATATATGTCTTTAATACATAATATTGTCTCATTTTATAAATAATGTACATCGTACATTGTAGCGGAAGATAAGAATACACTCACTTATAGCCTACGCTAAGCAAAATGAAGTCATCCTACCCGCGGATGCTTCACACTAGCACCACATCAAACCACGGCGGCGTGCAGGGTTCCAAGAGAGACTCACACCCCTCATTAGGTGTTGCCTCGCTCGGATCTCCCTTCCTCCCTAACATTGCCTTATGCAACGTTACCTACAAAATAATGGATCAACAAACCATGAGCTTATGTGATGAGGACATCTCTCCTTTTGTATACAATGCAAGGACCGATCACTAGAGCACGTGCACGACAATTGAATCTCCAGGTACGTTCTAACCTTGTCAATTATTTTTCAGAACTTACGCTTGTTTCCATGCATATTTTATTGATTAGGAACAATGGAGAGGACCAACAAGGGCTGGAAGGAGTCCAAGGAGTCAAGGAGGAGTAGATAGGACGTGCACACCAAGGCGGAGCCCAAGTACAACTCGACTTCGACTCCACCTCGGGTTCCAGGAGCTGCCTTCACCAAAACTGACGTCCCGGACACATACGAAGTCGGATTTGGACGTTCTATATATAGTTGGAACCGTGATTTCATAAAGCTTCCAATGGAACCAGCCCCACCTCTAAATTCATTCTAAGTTGATGGGAATCAGCGAAACAAGTGGGCGTCCAGAATCTGTCCGGTGCTGCGCCACCGCCTTTTGGGCTGCTGGCCCGTGTATCGTGTGGAAGCCCATTAGGGTTGCGTCCTGTAACACCCCAAAATTTTGATTCAAAACCCTAAATCATGTTAAGAGGGGAATTTAAAATTTTTGGACGTGTTGCATGTTTTGTAAAAATTCAAATTCAAACTGGAATTCAAATTAAACTCAAATCAGAAAAGAAATAGAAAAAGAAAAAGAGAAAACAGAAAAAAACCGGCCAGTGGGCCGAAACCCACCAGTCGGCCCACCCAGCCCCCGCGTCAGCCCGCAGCCGCGCGCGCTGCTTCCTCACACTGACAGGCGGGGCCCACCCGATCGTCGTCTACCTCGCGACAGCGCCGGACTCCCTAGCACCCGAATCAAAACCGATCGGGATTTCGGCGTATCCCCGCTGAATTCTGTTCGTAGGCGACGCGGACATGATCTAAACCACCCCGCCGCCCTCCCCCGTCTATAAAAACCCCGGCCTCGTTCTGTTTTTTCCACGCGATCGGCTGTTTTTACTCCGGTGAGAACCGAGACTTCTCCGGCGAATTCTGGCTGATCTAAGCTCGGAATTTCTGATCTAACTCGCTGGTCTTGATCCACCGCCTCCGGGGAACCTTGCAGGTGCAGAAAACTCGGTGACTTGCGGTGTAAACACAGCGCCGACGAGCCTCGCCGTGAATTCATCTCGGACCTCGTCGCCGATCACCTTCCAGAACCTCCGAGCTCAAGAAAACCCCCGAGGTGAGATCCCCGACCTCCCCTCTACCGATCTATGCCATAAAATCACAGTTCTAGGAAGAATTCCCGAAGATCCGAAAGTTTCCGGCGAGATCGCCGCTTCCCGCCGCCGTGCGCCGCCGGCAGCGCCGCCCGCGCTCGATCAGAGCGACATGGCCTCTTGTGCGCCGTTTATTTTAAATCGCACGGTAGGGTTTAAATCCCCGCGTACCGGTTCGATGTTATAATCTCGGCCGTCGGTTTAAAATCGGACGGTCCACGTCAGCCCCGCGTTATAAAGACTGGAAATCTTACGTGCTACCCCCTGGGGTTCTCGGGAAATAAGAGCTAGCCCCGGAAACTTCTGATCTAGCCTCTAGAACTCCAGAAAATCATGAAAATTCATTTAAAAATCAGTTGTAGCCCCTGGACTTAATAAAAATTAGGAAAAACACCTCTGATAAGTGTAGCTAGACCCCTGGAAATTCTGAAAATAATATTATAGACCCTGTAGTGGGGTAAGTTTAACTTTTTAGCCCTGTTTAGTAATTAATTTAGAAAATTGAATATGTGGCTAGTGTTTAAAAATTAAAAAGTGGGACAAACATATTGTCAAAATTAAATTAAAGACTTTCTCAGTATTTAAAAAACTTTGGAGTGAGATAAAAACATATTTTGGGCTGAATTGAATCTGTCTAATTTATTATTCACATTTAGGGACACATTTTTAAGTAATGAATAGTTTTAAAAATAGGGAAAATAATTGTGAAATAGTTTACATCAGAGGCAAAGGTCAAAATATGTTATTAAATTATTTAGGACCAGAACCTATTCTGTTTAGATGATATGTATTACTAATTTCATAATAAAGAACACATTTATGTATAGGAAAATAAATCTGAAAATATAGCAACTAGTAAATGATAAATGGAGTTTCTAAAATCCAAAGAATTCAGTTTAAGGTTGGTAGAAATTCTAAAGGCACATATGGAGAAGAAAAATACTTTTCATACATATTTGGTAGTGAAAAGGTGTAGTAGTTGAATATAAGGAATTTATTTAAATTGGAAACTCATATATAAATAGTAGGTAAGTATAAATGGGAACACAAAAGTAGGAATCATATACACATGATTAAAAGTGCATGCAAGCCACAACTCAACACACATAAAGTAACCACAACCCATATAATGGTGAAGGACTTTCATAAATGTGAATGTGTGGTTTGTATGAAGTAGAAGTGTGAACTATGTCTTATGGATTGTTGTTTTTCTTTTGCTATGTGAACCTGCTCAAGAGCAAGTTATTCATTTCCAAGATCAGGACTACCCATTTCAAGAGCAGCAAGAAGGAGACAAGTGTCCTTGACCACTTTGATCCTATGCTAGGATGTGTAGCTAGAATTATTTGCATTGTCAATTTAAATATGAAACCCATGATAGGAAGTTTCCCTAGAATTGCATTACCTTGTTTTCTTATAGCTTGGGTTGGGATTTATTTTATCATGTCATTATGCATATGCTTAGCCATGCTTAGAATGGGATATTTGGGATATGAGATCATCAGTTTATTTTACCATACTCTTGAATGAGATATTGTGAGTTATGTAGAGGTAGGGATCAAGGCAAGTTGGATGTTTTGGTTGTGTGCTGGGTGCACGAGACTCGGGTTTGTGTTTAGTACTTGCCTGGATCCTAAGGACCGGTTCATGGAGCATGTAACCTGGCTTTACAGTGCCAACCACATGCTGAGATGGGGCAGCTTGGCCAATTAATTAGGTGTATCCCCAGCGTAGTATGGGTGTGTTGGATGGTGCGGGGAGTAGGTGCCATCTGGACTACCATATGAACCGCAAGGCTCAAGAGGGGGCCACTGTAGCGGGGTTGGAGCCTCTTGTATGCTGTTAGGGGTGAAACCTCAGTAGGCCCACGCTCGTCGGGAATCCCTTTGTAAAGGCTTCGTAGTGATCTCCTGGCTGCACACCTGGAAAGTGTGAACGTGGTTCGTAGCCACTGGCATAATGGAGGTTCTTTTAGTCCATCCGGCAACGGGGGTGAAATCACTACATGTGGGTACAGTGGTACAAACTCTGCAGAGTCAAAACTGTCATGACAGCCGTGCTCACGGTCAAGAGCGGCTTGGACTTATTCATGATTAGAGGATTGATGGTTTTGGAAGTTAAGCGGGGAGCTTAACATTGGAAATGATGTTATGGTTATTGGATTATGATGATGGGATGGGAGATTGGGACCATTTCACCTGTGTAGTAATGTAGGTGCTTAATAAGCTAAGGTGATAGGAATTAATTGCATAGTGCTTTAACCATGAGTTCAACCTCTCCTTGTTCTAGCCATGCATGACATAACTTTCCCACACTTGCTGAGTACCATCGGTACTCAACCTTGCATATTTTGTTGGTTTATATTGCTGCTCAGGTCAAGATAATGAGGTGGTGTATAACGACCAAGACTTTAGACCCGAAGAAGGTTTCTAGGTTCATGGAGACCCCCGGGCAACGCCTGTGACGGAGCCCTCAAGAATAATATTCCGCTGCTAGTTTATTTACTTGTGATGAACTTATTTTTGTGCATCGAGACATTTGCGATGTAAGACTTATTTATATTCGACCCCTGGCTTGTAATAAATGATGCTTCACTATTTGTCATCACATGTATGAGAAAATGATCCTGGCATACATGTGATATTCACTTGGTTGTTCTTCGGAAAAACCGGGTGTGACACGTCCAGGGGTCTTGCACGCCCCTAAACTCCTTTTTATACAGCAGCCGTCATCATATTAGGGTCGGGTTTTGCTTAGTTACAATCTGTCATTGAACAGTGTCGCCGATCATCGGTTGTGAGACCCCAAATTCGTGATCGATTCAGTTTTGATTGCAACTTCTCTGTTCTTACTTGTGTTCTTGATTGCGCTTGCAGGGATAAGCCTTCGTGGCGAGGTCATCCGTGTGACACGGGTGATAACCAATGGAGTAATGGTGTAGTGATTGCGGGGTTTCGTTCGTTCGGAGCCTTGGATCATCAACATCGAGATCTCCACCCAATCAAGTTTACCCTACCTCTCGGAAGATCGGGACTCATTCTCCTATCAATTGGTATCAGATTTCTAGGTTCACCGTGAGGTATACTTGTGTGCCCTTTAGATTTATTTTGTTTCAGTCCTATCGTCCACAAAAAGCCATAAAAAATTTTTAGTTTCCCTGACCTACAACCCCCGCTCAACCTTTTGCACAATTTAGTTTCGGAGTCCGTAGTTCTGAGTTCGTGTCCTAGGTTGAGTCTGGTTGCTGGTTTAGATTTGTTTTGGTTCAGTTTTGTTTCTTCCATCCGCTGCCATCTACAAAAAACTAATCTACAAAAAAATTATATCCACCGATTCGTTTCTGTTGCAGTTTCCACCACCACCAAAACCTGATTCGGGATATCCTCCTTAAAACGGGCATAACTTTTTGCTCCTAATTCCGATTAAGGCGCACTTTTTTCCCGGAAAGGTCTCGAAAAAGTCCACAAACGGTACACCAGCTACGCCGGTCACGGCGTTTTCAAAAAAAATTAAGAAGGCCCTCGTTTCGAACTCCGAAGTTCCAGCACCAGTTTTTCCAATCGCTACTGAATTTGTGCTGATCTCATCTTTCATCGGTTTGAGCTAATACTTGGTGCTGTTTCTATTCTTGTGCCCCTGGTTGAGAAAAAATATAAAAAAATAAAGAGAGAAAAAAAAGATTTTAATTTCTACTAGTGCTTCAAGACAAAAACAGGAGGCTAAGGGGTTTTCTAGTTGTGCTATTTCTGTGTGAGTGCTAGATACTTGCTGATATTATCCTTGTTGTTCATCATCATTCATCCTTGTTCTTGCTTGTTGCCATAACTGTTCTAATACATTCTTAGGTCAGCAACTAGGTGAAATTCTTTGGACACTTATTCAACATTGCTATCTGTTACTAACTTGTGTGCCACATACATATACTGCATTTGAGCCTTCCAAGCTCCACCTTCTCTCGAGCAGAACAGGTAACCTTTGCAATCACACCCACTCTCTGCTTACTTCACACCGGTTACCGTTGGCCACCTGCAGTGCTGGTAAGAAACTTGTAAGAGCAGGGTAAGACATATCTTACTGATCGATTTTCCACCCACTTCGGAGAGCGTAGTAATAGGGTTCTTCACGATCTTTTTGTCTTCATTTCTGTTTTGTACTAACAATGATAGGAAAGAAGCCTATGGATAAGATCTTTGGTTCTACACCTCCGGATGATGATGAGTGTGTGTCCCTTGTGGAACTAAGGGACATGATGCGGACAATGACCGAAGCTTTCAAAAATTACCAGACCACTACAACAGCCACCTTTCAGAGGCTCCATACAAGTGTTGCTGGTCTGACCACACGGTGGACGAGATGGAGACTCGTCTTCCCCAACAAGCTACACCCTCTATCATCCTTGATGGTGATGCACATGCTCACTACGACACAAAGGATGACTTCAATTATGATGAGGTTGATGCACAGCAGCGCCGTCTCCCTCGACGAAATTGTCAAGGTATGGGAGGTAGACCTCGTTCTCATGCTTCTGAACAAGATAATGATCCTTATGCTAAGATTAAGTTTTCTATTCCAACATTTTATGGATCTTATGATGCTGAGACTTACTTGGATTGGGAGATGACGGTAGAACAAAAATTTAGCTCTCATCTTGTTCCTGAGCGAAATAGAGTTAGACAAGCCACTAGTGAGTTTAAAGATTTTGCTATAATTTGGTGGAATGAACTTGTCAATACATGTAATGCACCACAGACATGGGCTGCGTTAAAAGAAGAGATGCGCGCTAGGTTTGTTCCTCCTTCATATAGACGTGATCTTCTTAAGAAATTGCAACGCTTTGATCAGTGTGACATGACTGTCCAAGAGTACTACCAAGAGTTGCAGAAAGGTATGCTTCGTTGTGTGGTAGTTGAGGATCAGGAAGACTAAATTGTTAGGTTTTATGGGGGCTTGCGGCGTGAGATCCAGGACATAGTTGACTACAAGGAATATCATTCTATTCAACGTTTTATCAACTTGCTATGTTAGCAGAAAAAGAAGTGCAGGGTCGCCAACAGCAGCGGCGGAACAACACCTTCACGCTACGACAATTTCCAGTGCCATCCAAAGCAGCGCCCTCCTCGAGCGTACATGCTTCTACACCACCCTCCACGGGTGTTGTACGCAGCAGCATCACACCTTCTACATCACGGGGACAAGATAACAGCAAGTCCCAGATGCCTCCAGGTGTTGCAGCAAAGGCGGCTGCACCCAACACTTTGACAAGTCGCAGCTCCGACATCAAGTGCCACCGCTGCCAGGGACTTGGCCATATGCAACGAGATTGCCCCAGCAAACGGGTGATCATTGCCACTGCTGATGGTGGGTATGTTAGTGCTTCTGATATTGAAGATAAAAATATTATTGCAACTAACATTTCAGGTTCGGATGATGGTGCTAAGGAGGTTTTTGGTACATCTGCGACAAACAACTATATTACTTTGATTGTGCAGCGAGCTTTGAGTGTCACGGTTCGAGAGGACGACAACCGCCAACGTCATAACCTTTTCAACATATTTCTCGTCGTTAAGGACTGCCGTGTACATACCATCATTGATGGTGGTAGCTGCAACAATTCGATGAATGTTGATGTGGTCAAGAAGCTTGGCTTGATCACACGGGAGCATCCCCATCCTTATCACATTCAATGGTTTAACAACAATGGTAAGGTTAAGGTAACACAAACAGCAAGGATACATTTTTCCATTGGTTCTTATCATGATTTTGCTGATTTTGATGTGGTACCTATGGATGCTTGTTCTCTTTTGTTGGGACGTCCTTGGGAGTTTGATACTGATGTTATTCACCATGGTCGATCTAATAAGTATACTCTCATGCATAAGGGCAAGAAAATTATGTTGCTTCCTATGAGTCCCACTGAAATTGTATAATTTGAGCAGGAGAAAAAGAATAATGCTAAGCAAAAGGGTGTTTTCAATTCTAAAATTCAGCAACCTATTAAGTTGAAAAATCCTATTTTGCTTGCAACTAAATTTGATCTTGATGATTTATATGTCTCTAATGGAACTTGCTATGCTTTAGTGTGCAAACATGCTTTATATTCTATTGAGGATACATCCATTGTCTTGCCACCTGCTATTGACCTTTTGCAGGAATATATTGATATTTTTCCATCAGAGATACCCCCTGGATTACCACCTGTGCGAGACATTGAGCACAAAATTAATTTGGTTCCAGGGGCGAGCTTGCCAAACCGTGCTGCCTACAGGATCAACCCCGACGAGACTAAGAAAATTCAGCGACAAGTCCAAGATCTTCTGGACCACGGGTACATTCGTGAGAGTCTTAGTCCTTTTTCTGTTCCTGTTCATTTGGTTCAAAAAAAGATGGCACTTGACGCATGTGTGTTAATTGTAGAGCCATCAATAACATTACCATTCGTTATCGCTATCCTATTCCTAGATTGGATGACATGCTTGATGAGTTGAGTGGTTCTGTTATTTTCTCCAAGATTGATTTGCGTAGTGGGTATCATTAGATTCGTATGGCTTTAGGTGATGAATGGAAAACTGCTTTTAAAACTAAATTCAGACTTTATGAATGGTTAGTCATGTCATTTGGTTTAACTAATGCGCCCAGCACTTTCATGAGGTTGATGAATGAGCTTTTACGTGCTTTCATTGGTAAATTTGTGGTGGTTTACTTTGATGATATCCTTATTTACAGCAAGTCATATGATGAGCATCTTAAAGATTTGCGTGTTGTTTTTAATGTCTTGCACGATGCACGTTTATATGGTAACCTTGAGAAGTGCACCTTTTGCACCGATCGCGTGTCTTTTCTTGCATATGTTGTTACTTCGCAGGGCATTGAGGTGGACGAGGTAAAGATTGTTGCCATCACAAGCTGGCCACTTCCGACTACGGTCACATAGGTTCGGAGTTTTCTTGGTCTCGTAGGTTTCTACCGGCGTTTCGTGCGGGATTTCAACACCATTGCGGCACCTCTCCACGAGTTGACAAAGCATGGAGTGCCGTTTCGATGGGGACCAACACAACAACAAGCTTTTGATGTTCTCAAGTCGAAGCTCACACAAGCACCATTGTTGCAACTTCCTGATTTTGAGAAGACCTTCGAGATTGAATGTGACGCGAGCGGCATTGGCATTGGAGGAGTGCTAATTCAAGGAGATAAACTTGTTGCCTTCTTTAGTGAGAAATTGCATGGGCCTTCGCTGAATTATTCTACATATGACAAAGAACTTTATGCTTTAGTGCGTGTCTTGCAAACTTGGCAACATTACCTATGGTCTAAATAATTTGTCATACATTCAGATCATGAGTCTTTGAAGTATCTTAAAGGACAAGCTAATCTGAACAAACGTCATGCTAAATGGATTGAGTTCATAGAATCATTTTCTTACATCATTAAACATAAGAAAGGGAAAGACAATGTGATTGTCGATGCTTTATCTAGACGTTATACCATGCTGTCCCAACTTTCTCATAAAATCTTTGGTTTGGAAACCATAAAGAGGTTATATGCTACTGATTTGGACTTCAAAGATGCCTTTGAAAATTATAGAGAGAGAAGAACGTGGCAAAAATTCCTGCTGCGTGAAGGCTTTCTCTACCGTGCTAACAAGCTGTGTGTTTCAGCTAGCTCCGTTCGTCTTTTGTTGTTGCAGGAAGCGCATGGAGGTGGTTTGATGGGACATTTTGGTGTTAAAAAGACTGAGGATGTGCTGGCCGCTCACTTCTTTTGGCCACAAATGAGGCGTGATGTGGAGCGCTACGTTTTACGTTGCACGACATGCAACAAAGCTAAGTCTCGACTTAACCCACATGATCTTTATATGCCTCTTCCGGTTCCTAGTGCACCTTGGGAGGATATTTCTATTGACTTTGTTTTAGGATTGCCTAGAACAAAGAGAGGGAGGGATAGTGTCTTTGTGGTTGTTGATCGTTTCTCTAAAATAGCTCATTTTATACCCTACCACAAGACCGATAGTGCTTCACATGTTGCTGATTTATTCTTTAATGAGGTTGTGCGTTTGCATGGTGTTCCCAATAATATTATTTCTGATAGGGATGCTAAGTTTTTAAGTCACTTTTAGAGAACTTTATGGTATAAATTGGGAACAAAATTGCTGTTTTCTACTACTTGTCATCCACAAACTGATGGGCAAACGAAAGTAGTTAATCATAGCTTATCTACTATGTTTCGGTCTGTTTTGAAAGACAATTTGAGGTTGTGGGAGGAGTGTTTGCGACATATTGAGTTTGCTTATAACAGGTCTATTCACTCCACAACCAAGTTAAGTCCGTTTATGATAGTCCATGGTTTCAATCCTCGTGCTCCAATTGATTTGCTACCTTTACCACATACTAAAATTGTGAACTTAGATGCTACACAACGTTCTGAACTTATTCTTAAGTTGCATGAAACTACTAAGTTACAAATTGAAAAAATGAATGAAAAGTATCGCATTGCTGCTAGTAAAGGTAGGAAGGAGGTAAAATTGGAACCCGGTGATTTGGTGTGGGTTCATTTGAGAAAAGATAGGTTCCCGGATTTGAGAAAGTCCAAACTCATGCCACGTGCTGCTGGACCTTTTAAGATTCTTGAGAAGATAAATGACAATGCATATAAACTTGAGTTGCCTCCCGAATTTGGGGTTAGTCCCATAATTAACATTTCAGATTTGAAGCCATACTTGGGTGAGGAAGATGAGCTTGAGTCGAGAACGACTCCAATTCAAGAGGAGGAGGATGATGAGGACATCTCTCCTTTACATACAATGCAAGGACCAATCACTAGAGCACGTGCACGACAATTGGATCTCCAGGTACGTTCTAAACTTGTCAATTGTTTTTCAGAACTTACGCTTGTTTCCATGCATGTTTTATTGATTAGGAATAATGGAGAGGACCAGCAAGGGCTAGGAGGAGTCCAAGGAGTCAAGGAGGAGGAGATAGGACGTGCACACCAAGGAGGAGCCCAAGTACAACTCGACTTCGACTCCACCTCGGGTTACAGGAGCTACCTTCACCAAAACTGACGTTCCGGACACATACGGAGTCGGATTTGGACGTTCTATATACGGTTGGAACCGTGATTTCATAAAGCTTCCAATAGAACCAGCCCCACCTCAAAATTCCTTCTAAGTTGATGGGAATCAGCGAAACAAGTGGGCGTCCAGAATCTGTCCGGTGCTGCGCCACCGCCTTTTGGGCTGCTGGCCCGTGTATCATGTGGAAGCCTATTAGGGTTGCGTCCAGGGGTCTTGCACGCCCCTAAACTCCTTTTTATACAGCAGCCGTCACCACATTAGAGTCGGGTATTGTTTAGTTACAATCTGTCATTGAACAGTGTCGCCGATCATCGGTTGTGAGACACCAAATTCGTGATCAATTCAGTTTTGATTGCAACTTCTCTGTTCTTGCTTATGTTCTTGATTGCGCTTGCAGGGATAAGCCTTCGTGGCGAGGTCATTCGTGTGACACGGGTGATAACCAACTGAGCAGTGGTGTAGTGATTGCGGGGTTTCTTTCGTTCGGAGCCTTGGATCATCAACGTCGAGATCTCCACCCAATCAAGTTTACCCTACCTCTCGGAAGATCGGGACTCAT
The DNA here is from genome assembly GCA_030760725.1 of Neostapfia colusana. Classification (NCBI taxonomy): domain Eukaryota; kingdom Viridiplantae; phylum Streptophyta; class Magnoliopsida; order Poales; family Poaceae; genus Neostapfia; species Neostapfia colusana. Next base: position 16,176,420 of record JASWHV010000014.1, on the reverse strand, counting down.
CCTCCTATCATTATGCTCAGCAAGACTTAACCGAAAACCTACACATGGAACTCTAAATGCTGAAAATAGAGGGCTGAATAGAGAAGTTTGCATAAACGATGAATTTGAGATAATGGAGAGTCCTTACTTCAAGTTTTAAGCAACTTTTATAATCCTCGCCCAATTTACATCGAGACTCCACAATCAAACAAGAAACGTTTCATCTCGATGCCACTTGCCCGAGAAGGTAAATTTAGTGAGCTACCCTAGACCTATACATACCTTGCGCCATCGACGTCGAGACTGCACAATCAAAGAAGAAACGCTTTCCCTTGACGCCACTAGCCCAAAGTAGATAGTAAATTTAGTGAAAGTAGTTATCATCCATCATCTCCTATATGAGGATTAATCACGAAGCACATTTCTTTTCCCCCAGTTTCTTACTACGTCACGGCGCAGAGAACAAATATGCTCACTATCACGAGCGACGGTGATTTGAATCAAAAACACCTGGATGACACGACACATACGCCCGTCCGAGACAGGTGATCAACCAATCCACTCAACATCGTACGTGGCTACCTTTCAGACGACACCCAAAGGTCGAACCAGTCCCACCGACTTGGAGTAAGTCTCATTACGGCAAACCCTCGTAGAGCTGACTTCTCTCTTCTTTCAGCATCTGCATAAGACGGTGTGGATTGCCTCGATACCCAAGTTAACATGTTACATCAGTTTTATAGGTCCCATATTGCCAGTATGCATTAGGTACACAACTCTAACTTGTCCAGCAGGGCCGCACACGAGAACGGGTCTTAATCGACTCAGACGGAGACTAAGTTCACAGGACCACATCCTTGAGCTTTCCATCCATACTGCCCGGTCTCCATTTCCCAATTAAGTGGATCAATTCCCAACTCTTCCGATTGATCCCCCTTAATCCCTGTTCACGAGTAGGAAACAGCCTACTCGAGTTATGCCTCTTTTAATCCACTTTTCTTGATCACAGTAGTTATAATTAAGTAAAAACCTACTCTAAATAAAACTCCAGTGTTTTCTGGGTCATGAATGTGGAGTGTCATACAATCTAGACTTAGTGCAATAACCAAAATGCTAGACATTATAAAGTGAATACAAATAGAAACTTATAAATTTTGATGCAAACCAGGACTTGCCTTATTGTTGATCCCAACTAAAGTTTCTGTCAACAGGAGCAAGTTAGCAGCCTCCGAAATCTTCACGTGAATTCCCTCTATCGAAATGATCAAATAATGATGCGTCATATTATGAAGTTATGTGCTATATCAAACTACAGAAGCAAACTATATGCAAACAGAGGATTCTAGGGTTGAAATTTTTACAGAAGCTTTCTAATTTCATGATAGGAGTATGGTAAAATTTCAGAAGCTTTTGAGGCAGAAAATGACCACTAGAATTCATGGAACCTTTAACCTTCAATGATTTATAGGAATTTAATTAGACTTGGTCATATTGAAGAATTTGATATCCTAATTAGACTTGGTCTGGACCTAAGGTTCTTAGGAAAAAGAATTTCAATTTTTCTAAGTCTTCTGTTGGCTAGAATTGCTTGTTGAAGTTTATTTTATTTTTCTGGAAATTCCCTTCTGTGATTGTCAGCTCCTTTATTGAATTCCTGAGATAACCTCCTGATTAAGCCACCTTAATCAGATCCAAAAATCCTAAGAATTTTGCTGGAGATCACAACTAGGAGAACAATTTTCTAACCAAAAATGGGAATATATCCTAAAGCTATATTCCTGGAATTAGTCCCTAAAGGAATAATTAAAAAGAATTATACAGAAATCCCTAGGCATTTTCATAGCTAGCAATTTGATTCTCTGCAAAGTACTCTTCATAAGGATTCCAACAAAAGTGGTCTCACTATTTTTGGAGCTTTCTACACAGAGTTATGGTTTTTCAATGTTGCGGCCATTTCTGGATTTAATTTCCCACAGGAAAACCTCTCCCGCAGCTGACAGTGGGCCCCTCCTATCGGTATTCTTCAACCTCAGGACAGAGCCCGCGTGCACACCGGATCATGATCGCGGCGCGGCTCATTCTTCCTCGATTCTCCACCATTTTCTCTACGATATTGCTCTAGACGTTCCTCACGCTATGGCCTAGAAGTCGGGCAACCTTTCACCGCTTGAAAATGGTCGTAACTCACTCGGCACCGGTGGCGGCAGGCGGTATCTCAGTGCCGGCGAGGAGTGGCACACCCCGAGCTTCTCCCGGCGAGCTAAGTTGCCCCAAATTATCCCTAGTGGTCGTGGAACATGGAACGGAACTCAATTCTCGCAGCAAACGGAGGCAAGCATAGGCTCGACGGTGGACCGACGTGTTTTAGCCGGCGGCGGTGATTTCCCTGTCACCCGGGGTGTAGGAGGGACGGTTTGCTTTGGCTTTTGGCATGGAGGATCGCTAGGGTAGCTAGTTGTTGTGGCTTGAACCGGAGAAACAATGATCAAGCGCTTGGAACGAATTTCTCGATTTAGTTTTCGGAGGTTCTTCACGTGTACCGGCGGTAAATGGCAAATTCCAGCGAGCTGGCGCCGAGGAAGAGTAAGGAGACTACGGGAGAAGGATCAAGACATCATGGCGCACCTCTGTAGGGTTTTTAGCGTGCCAGAGAGGCTCGGAGTTGGCAGGGCGTCGAGTAGCCGTGAAGGCGGCATCGTGCTCTGTTTTTTCCGGGGAAGAAATGGCTCGGCCGCAGTGGGGAAAAGCCTGGGACGAGCTGAAGATGGGTGGAAACGTCGAGGAGGGATCGGCGCAGCTATTGGGCGGTTCAACCGGGCATCAAACCCGCTAGAAGCCGCTCATCGATGATCAACCGAGAGGCAGGCGGTGTTTTTGTCGAGTGAGCGCACGAGGAAACAAAAGACTGATGAGTTGATCAGGTGAGCAGGGGAAGAAACAATTGGTTTGTGCACTGAGGTTTACCGGCAGCTGGAGGAAAGATCAAACCGCCTCGGGGGGCAGCAGACATGCACACAGCTCTGTGGAGCACTGCACAGCCTCGTTGTCGAGCTCCCACAAAGGCAAACTCAAGTGTGGTCTCTGTCCACTGACTTGCGGATCTCGCCGAAGTCTCCCCCCCTCTGAATAACAGTAGCTCCCAATTCAAATTCAAAGTTTGCGGTAAATTCTGAAAACTGAATTTGAATTAACCTTCTCTGGTGCTCCCATTTGAAACCCTTGTGCTCAACTTAAAAAGGTTGTGGTTTAATTCCTTATCACATGTAGCCGTCTTTTTTTATTTCAAAAACCTAAGTAAACTGAATTTGACTCTATGGATTGAAACACTACAAGAGCTCGTCATGCTTAAAGTGGGAACAAATTGTGCCTCTGATTTTGCTCAGCATGTGTTTACCTGCACACTCAAAACACGTTGAGCAACTAAACTTTCATACCTCTCAGCGTCTTCAGCAGCCATATATTGTGTCTCTGTTCAGAACTCGTGCCACCCTGTTCTTCACTTGCAATAAGAGCCAAAGTCTCCTCACCATAGTCACTAGCAGACTCATACCCACCATCCTCAGTAACCATCATCACACGCTTGGATGGGCATTGGCTCGCATAGTAACCTCCACCCTTGCAACGACGACATATAATATCATGTGTTTGCCCGGTTGATGCCATGCATGAAGAAGAGCTCCGTGCGGGACCCGAAGGTGTGCTCTTGGCAGATGGTGGTCATGGTGCCTGTTTTATTGTATCGCGGTTGGAGTTGGTGTCTGACGTAGGCGGTGATGCAGCAGGACGTGTGGAAGTAGAAGATGCACGTGGTGTCCATGATGAAGATCGACCTGCAGAAAAGTTAGTCTCCGCCATGTCGTGCTGAAGCTGCACTTCACGTTCAGCTTTGCAAGCAAGATGGAATAAACGAGTGATGTTGTTATACTCCTTATACTCTAAGATAGTTTGAATTTCTCCGTTTAGCCCACCCAAAAACCGTGCAAGCATAGCTTCATTATCCTGAACAATACCACATCGAATCAACCTAGTTTGTAATTCCTGATAATATTCCACTACAGATTTTTTTCCTTGTCTTAAACACTGTAATTTTTTAAGTAATTCACGTCGATAATATGATGGAACCCAACGAGTACGCATAGCAATTTTCAATGCAGCCAAGTAGTTGGGATATTATTATGATATAATCTACAATGTTCAGTGTAACACCCACATTTTTATGGCCCAGCCCACACCCCCAAACCCTAACTTTTTTTTCTTCTTTTCTTCTCCCTCCCGAGCCCCCCATGTTGCTTGCCTCCTCTCTGAGCGCCGCCTGCCCTCGTGGCCCTCCTACCCATGGCACCCGCCCCCGCCTCCCCTCCCGCAGGCCGCGCCCGCCTTCCTCTCCGACGCCGGCGCCTTCCCTCGCGCTGTGGCCGAGCACCTCACGGTCAGTGCTGCTCCTCCCTCCGAACCCCCCCCCTCGACGCAGCGCCGCGCAGCGCCGCCTCGCCCTCATCTTCACCGCGCCGCCTCCTTCCTCAGTGCCACCCGTGCGACCGAACCCTACCGCCACCGCCCGCCTCCACCTGCTCGCCCCCACACCCCACGCACCCAGCAGTGCCACCCGCCTCTCCTCCTCGCGCGTCGCCTCTCTCCTCAGCGCCGCCGCCCGCCTCGGATCCCTCGCGGCGCCCTCACTCCCTAGCCGCGTCGCACGCCTCGCACTGCTGCCCGCTAGGAACCTCGCCCGTCCCCAACCTCGGCTCCATCCCGATTCACCCCGCGACCAAGCTGATGCGGACATCACTACCGTTGATACAACCACAACACAAGCCCATTCACCACTCTCAGCTAATCAAGGTCCAATGACACGCGCTCGTGCACGTCAACTTAATTATCAGGTGCTTGGGAATTGATCCAGCTAGGAGTGATGGAGGGATTAATGCAATAAAGGCTGCTCCACCCGAGGGGAAATCTTGAGGCTGGCGCCATGTAATAAAGAGAGATTTAGACAAATAAGGAAAGAAATAAGGGAAATCTCGTCCAACTTTGCTGCTGGACGAAATTCCCTCTTTCTTCCCCCATTTAAAGATAGATGTGCTATAATAAGGAAAGAAATAGAGGAAATCATATCCTGCCTTGCTGCTAGATGGGTTTCCCTCTTTCTTTCCCTATTAAATGGTAGTCTATCACAGAAAAATGAAGGGAATAGGGGAGATCACGTCCTACCTTTGTTGCTGGACGAATTTCCCTCTTCTCTCCCCTATTTAAGTAGTCCAAGAGCTCCTTGACAGGGCGGGTTTTGTTTTCTGTAAGTTTAGCCATTGCTACTTCCTTGTAACGCAAGTGTCGACGAGACCTTCCGATTACTTGAATCAGAACCCCAACTTTTTCACACCCGTGAGTGTTTGCTTGTTATCTTGTTCTTGCTTGTTCTTCGATTGCTTGCAGGTTCAAGGCTGTTCTTGGCACGGCAAGTACAGCAACAACAGGAGCCGGTGTAACTATCGCTAAGGCGCAACATCCTTGTGGTTGTTGTAGTCGGGTAGCACAACGTCGACCTCCACCCAAATCGTAGTTACCAGGAGACGGTGTAACTATCGCTCAAGGCGCCACACCATTCTGGTTGTGGTAGTCGGGCAGCCAACGTCGGCCTCCACCAAATTTGTTCATTACCAACATCTCTCATCGAAAGATAGGGCATCCCCCGTACCCGTTGGTTTCATCAACGGGATTGATTTATACCCTGCTCCGGTGTATTTCCTCTGTGTCATATCCTTTCTGGACACCTCCTGCTGATGTGACCCAAATAACCGCACGTGAAACACGGTTTCTCAGCCGGTTCTATGTTACTCTGAGTACGAACACTGAGTGCATTCTGTGGCGGCATGAATGCGTGAGGAACAGAATATTGCAGCTTCATATACCGTTGTTGCAGCTGTCCGAATTCAGAATATTGAGATGAACGACTCAAATATTGTTAGAGTCGTCTAGCCGGCTGCATCAGCCGACAGTTCAAAGTACTGTCTACCACCCGGTATTTCTGAGGAGCAATATTGCTACTGTCCGGTGGTATACCTCGTTGAAGTTACTTCTATCTGCTAAGACCAGTCTTTCCTTTATCTTGGGATTGAGGTTGCAAAAGAACCATTCGCATTTTTGTGCCTCAATGTTCACATAGTCAAGCGCATACTGTGCCAATTTATTGAACACCTGCGAATGTGCGTATGTGTCCCTCCCTCCTTGTTTTAAGACTAGAAACTCCTCGAGTTTCCGTTGAATTATTTCGGAAGGAACATGATAGCAAGGAATGCCTTCCGGAATTCCGTCCATGTGAGCTGATGTCCAGCTGGTACGGATGCGAGTTGATTTGCCCGACATGCACTGGCGGACCCGTGAAGTTGTTGCGCCGTGTATAAGATTTTATGATGTTCGGTGCATTGGAGCAACCCGAACTTAGATTCAATGATACGGATCCAGCTATCTGCCACCAGAGGATCCTTGGCTTCTATGAAAACCGGTGGTTGAGTCGCCAAGAACTCAATGTAGGTACTCATTTGAGGTTGGCAAAAGCCTTCATCTTGACATCCCCCTTGACAGGATGTATTCATCACCAGGGTACGGAGCAAGTCGGTTCGCTACTCACTTGCACCCGTCATGGCAGCCAGAATGTCCGCCATTGTGACCGTAGGTGCAGGTCCTGGTGACTGCTGCTTTTGCAGAGCTCGCTGCTCCGGCTGTGGAGAGTTATCACCACCACCACCACTGGAACCACCCACTTCACCCATGGAATGAGTTCGCACCATTCTGCATTGCAAGAGTTCATTATCAGCTTAACACTATCACTTGACTTATTCCATGAACAACGTAGTGCAATACTGATAATTTATCGCTACCGTTGATACAACCACAACACCAGCCCATTCACCACTCTCAGCTAATCAAGGTCCAATGACATGCGCTCATGCACGTCAACTTAATTATCAGGTGCTTGGGAATTGATCCAGCTAGGAGTGATGGAGGGATTAATGCAATAAAGGCTGCTCCACCCGAGGGAAAATCTTGAGGCTGGGGCCATGTAATAAAGAGAGATTTAGACAAATAAGGAAAGGAATAAGGGAAATCTCGTCCAACTTTGCTGCTGGACGAAATTCCCTCTTTCTTCCCCCATTTAAAGATAGATGTGCTATAATAAGGAAAGAAATAGAGGAAATCATATCCTGCCTTGCTGCTGGATGGGTTTCCCTCTTTCTTTCCCTATTAAATGGTAGTCTATCACAGAAAAAGGAAGGGAATAAGGGAAATCACATCCTACCTTTGTTGCTGGACGAATTTCCCTCTTCTCTCCCCTATTTAAGTAGTCTAAGAGCTCCTTGACAGGGCGGGTTTTGTTTTCTATAAGTTTAGCCATTGCTACTTCCTTGTAACGCAAGTGTCGACGAGACCTTCTGATTACTTGAATCAGAACCCTAACTTTTTCACACCCGTGAGTGTTTGCTTGTTATCTTGTTCTTGCTTGTTCTTCGACTGCTTGCAGGTTCAAGGTTGTTCTTGGCACGGCAAGTACAGCAACAACAGGAGCCGGTGTAACTATCGCTAAGGCGCAGCATCCTTGTGGTTGTTGTAGTCAGGTAGCACAACGTCAACCTCCACCTAAATCATAGTTACCAGGAGATGGTGTAACTGTCGCTCAAGGCGCCACACCATTCTGGTTGTGGTAGTCGGGCAGCCAACGTCGGCCTCCACCAAATTCGTTCATTACCAACATCTCTCATCGAAAGATAGGGCGTCCCCCGTACCCGTTGGGTTCATCACAAGCCTTCGCTCTCCCGATCTCCTCAGCGCCGCCCACTGCCGCTCATCCTCGGCCTCCAGCTCCCTCGCCTCCCGCGCACGAGCGCTACCCCGCCCGTGCCCCGCGCCCTCGCTCCCGCCGCTGCCCCTCCGGCCTACCCCCAGCCCGAGCGCCTCCTCCTCCTCGGGCTCCCCGGCAGGTGCGCCCGCCTCCCGAGTCCTCCCCCAACGTTGCCTGCACTTCCCTCCTCCGGCGCCCTTCCCACTCGACGCCGTCGCCTGCTCGGGTCCTAAGTCTCTGGCTGGGACCAGCAACCTCATCGCGGAGCTCGTCTCGGCCGTGGAATGGACCAACGAGTTCTTCTCCAAGGACAGTCAGAGGACCAGTGGGCCTTGACTGCGCATGTGGATCCAGGTTGCCACCGCCATGTCCAACAGAGGGCCCTTCGAGGCCGAGGTGAGCAGTGACTCCTTCCAGCTCCTCGACATGGCCGAGATGGGCATGATCCCTGCCGTCTTCCTCGCAGGTCGCGGCAAGGGACGCCGATGTTCATACTGTGCTCGGCTACGGTGGTGGTGATCCTCTCCTTCATGAGCTTCCAGAAGATCATTCGTAGCTCATCCGCCGCAACCTCGCCTTCAGACCCCGGTCGAGCGCCAACTCCCTCTCGGTGAGCTACTCCGTCGAGCTATTTCCCACTGTCTTGTCTAAATCAAGCAAACTGACACGACGAGGTGCTTCGTAGGGCGCCAGCGACCTCCTCCTGGCCTCCTCTGATAGGGATCAGCGCCAAGAACCCCACCCTCGCTGATCACCGCGCTCGTCACCGACCCCAAAACCCCGCAACCTCTGTACGCGTCGCGGACACGAAGGAACGTCACTGGGACGACGCCGTGCCAAAGCACCGATGACCGCTCCCTGACGCGAGCCGCTTCTACACCCCCACCACCGAGTTTCCGAACCCGTGGACACCCTAGGTGAGTTTCCCCGACAACCCTCTTGTGTTTCCAGTGATTAGGGGCGAGTAGGAGGTCTCATGGACAAAGATAGCCGAACCTCCCTGTTATAGTGTTTCGATCCCTAGAAATTGATAAAGACGGCATTTTAGGTCTTGAACAGTTTCGACTTTACAGAAAGACACCACTGAGAAGTTCTGTTTTTATGGAAATACCACTGGACAGTGTTGTAATTAGCAAAATGCCCCTAGTGGTGCTGAATTTATTATTTAACCCAAGTAGTTTGCTGAAATGACAATAAACACTTCGGAAAATAGGTTGAAATTACACCCAGCACCCTAGAATATTTTTAAAAAATGTTTCAGTCTCTGCACTCTGCAGTACTTTTGCAGAAAAGCCCCTAGCTAGTGCTGTTACCATTTAAAAGGAATCCTACTACAAGCTGATGTTACAACTTAACCCCTGCAATAATCTGTTTTAGCATAGTAGCCCCTAATACATGTAGTAAATTAGCAATTGAGACCCTAGCTAGTGCTGTAATTACTAAAATACCCCTGCCACAGTCTGTTTTTAATATTTTAAACCCCTGCACCTTGCTGCCATTTAGCAAAAGGCCCCAGTTCATGCTGATTTCCCATTATTAGCCCTGTTTTAGTGCTGAATTTACACTCACCACATAGGATATGCTGATTTTACATTTTTTTAAATATGTATACCCTGCTGTAATTTAACACAAAAGACCCTGGTTAGGGTTGAAGTCACTAAAATTACCATACAACCTGCTGCAATTACATTTCAGCCCCTGCAAGCACTAATAATATACTCTAGCCCATAAATAGTTGATGCAAGCACCTTATAACCCCTAGTTAGTCACTAAATTCACACGAACAGCCCTACAACGTGTTGTAATTATATTTAGATTCTAATAGTGGTTGATTTTCATAAAACACTCTCATGAAATATATACACTAGGTAGGTTAACACTTCAAATACATAATACGATGGATCGTTGCATACTAAAGAAAACTTGTAATCCTAGGATGGAGTAATGAATAGACACAAGATGATGTATACATGTAGATTTTTGCTTGTAATCAAGGTACTCACCATGATTGCTAGAGAATGATATTGATTCTATTTTCTTTGCACATGTCATGTTGCGGATAACAATTAGCCCCACGATGACGTTCGACCTGGAAAGCCCAAGGCTTTAAAGATCAAGAGTTCAATTTGTTGACCGAGAAACGATACAAGGAAAAAGGCAAGTGCCCTTGACAATATTTCTCTATTTTTAGGATTCTAGTTAGAAATGCACGCTTTAGGTCTTAATTTGAATCCCATGTGTTGGTTGCTTACTAGAATTTCCAAAACTTCCCTTGTAGCCGGGATGGGTAGACTAGGGTTTACTTTATGTCATTATTTTCATGCTTAACCCTGCTTAGATGTCGGGATGGGAGTTATTACATTTAAATCCAATATATTATGATGTTTGTGATGATGTGGTGATGTATGTGGTGTATGAGATGGGTAGTGTAGGGATCTAGCAGGCTGGTGGGTTACGGTGGGTGCTGAGTGCACGAGACTCGGGTTTGTGGTTGGTTAGCCTGCGTAGATCCTAAGGACCGGTTCGTGAGACCCGTCAACTGGCTTATACAGTGCCACCACAAGAACTGTTATGGGGCAGTGTGGCCAATTAAGTTGTTCCTACCTTTCCTTGTGTACACCAGAGAGATGTGTAAGTGGCGCAAGAGGGGGCTTCTACGGCAGAGGTTTCAGAGTGCCGCAGCGGTGAAACCTTAGCGGGTGTGCACGGGTTGGGTAGTGCAATGTAAAGGCCTTGTCGTGTACTCCTGGCCCCACACCATAGAGAGTGTGAGAGGGCGGAAAGGAGTTTCCTGAGTCGCCGACGGGCGATGAAAACACGACTTGTGGGTAAAGGGTACAAACTTTGCAGAGTCAAAACTGTCTAGACAGCCGTGCTCACGGTAAAGAGCGGGCTGGTAACTCTCTCATGATTAGCGTGGGTTGGTTTGGTGTGGTTTGGGAATGGTGGTTGAGATTGAGATTTACAGTGATAGTGGAGATCACTTGGAGATATGTTTGGGTTGGGCGGGGATGTCACTAAACAAATAGGACGCTTAATAAAATTTAAGGAATAGGTTGCGTAGTGCAATAGCCGTGTCTAGCCTTCCTTGTAACTTGCCTCATCATGCATAAACTTTTCCACACTTGCTGAGAACATATGTACTCAGGCGTTTGTCTTTTCCTCTTTTATAATTGTTGTTCAGTAAAAAGAAGATCAAATGAAGACGGTGTGAAGAAGGTCACGTAGCTGCCAGTCGATTTCGCCTGTGGACGGCCCTACATGTTTTTCCACTTCCGCTGCTAATCCGAAACTCATTTTAAGGTATGTACGTTGTTTACATTAGATATATATAACTGTTTATCACTATATGTCCTACGTGTATGAACTAAACCGATCCTGGCATACACGTAGATTGCGGCCGGTTTTGCTCTTTGTAAAACCGGGCTTGACATTCAGACCACCAAACAGAAGCAAAACTAGTGAATTCACAAACAGCGGCAGCAACCCTTCTATCCTCAGGATATTGTAAGCATGTAAAACGTTGTTCAGTTTCTAACTCTCAAGTAAGATATACATCAGTAATGTATCTACCCTCAAATGGTGGAATATTCAATATCAGTTTAGGGACATGGTCATTATCTCGTACCTGAGGGGGTGGTGCAGCCCTACCGTTTTGATTGTAGGTGTGTGGACGACCGGGATGTTGTACGTAGTTCTGATGTGGAGCAATCTCTACTGATCAACAATAGTAGCAGGATCTGCAGAAGCAGCAGCAGTAGCGGCGGCACCAAAATGTTGGCTTTGGTCGAGAGGCACACACTGTGCGCGTCCCATTTGATTCGGAAGGCGGTGTTGTTGTTGCTGCCGTGGTGCGACACATGCAGCTGGTGGTGGTGGTAGATGCGCGAGCACTTCATTAAACTTGGCCTCCAGCTTGGTGTCGAATGTCTTTTCAAAGCCATCTAGCTTCTCCATGGCCTCTCCAAATCTGTTCAGCACGTCTTGCACTTGTTCACCCATCATTTGTTGAAATTTATCATGTAGCTCCTTGTTCATCATGTTTTCCCAGTCCAGTTCGTCGGCTTGTGATCCTGTCATGGTTAGAAGAAATAGAAACACACAAGAATATGGTCCTACTGACTACTAATAGGATGTGATGTGGTGGAAAGTCACAAGTCCGTCAAGCGAATCACAAATTCTTACCCGTTCTTACCAACCAGCAGGTGGTGATCAGCAACCATTGTAGTCAAACTCTCAAAGATTGGATAAAGTGATTGCCAGGTGTTGTCAAACGCACGATGTAAATGTATGTGGAGCTGGAAGGCTTAAATTATGGTAGCAAAAATGTCAGCAATAATCAATTCAGAGATGCAAAGTTGAATAAACGTTCAACGATGATACTGTGCTGGTCCTAGGCTAGACCATACTAGAGACAGAGCCTAGACACAAAGAAATTCACACCAGTAACACAATAGACTACAATGGCCGCAACTGAAGCTCACTTTTTTTGTACTTTTACTCTTATTTTATTTTTCTTTTTTTCTTCCTTTTCTATCTTTTTTCTTTCTTTTTCTTACAAAGTCTCACAGTTCTAAAAGATTACACAGGGATCAGATAATAAGCTATCAAATACCACTAACACACTTATTTTCGCAGGTTCATTGCAGGTCTTGTAGATATTGCTTTCCCTAACAAAAAGATACACAAGAGATTTTGAAATCTCTTTGTTGATTGCGATGCGCACACATGAAATTTTAAGGCAAGGTTGGATCCGTTGGAAAGATGGGGAGATAACCTTTCCAGATTATGCTTACACTTTCCAAGCAGACAATGGATGAAGAAGTTATGACCTTTTTTCTTCCAAAACCAAAAAGATACTCAAAATCAGATCTAATCTGATTATTTTCTCTTTTCAAGATGCAAATTAGAAAGTGAATATCTCTCTAATTTCATGATGTTGGTGATGATGGTGTTTTTTTATGCAGATCAAACGTGACAGGAACTCGAAACTCTAAAAGACTAAAAACTAAGACCAGCAACTTGACACGACGATGCAACCAACTATTCAACAAAGCAAAAAAATTGAAAAGAAAATTGCGAAAGGTACAGATTGGTTCGGATATGATGGTCTAACCCTATTTTTTTGGCTTTTTCGTGGACTGTAGGCATGAAGGAACATATGTGATCTAGACTACGAAAATCTGGTAAAATCTCACCGAGCAACCTGGAAATCTGATACCACTTGATAGAGACGAAGGTGTCCCGTCTTTCAATGAGATGGTAACTATCGTTTTTGGAGTAGACTTTGACGATCTGACTATGAACGTGTGAGGACGTCGCGCCTTAGCAATCGCTAAACCAACTCCAAGAGGTTATTGACCACGCCGGAGCATGATCAACCTGACCATGAGGGTCTATTTCCTGCAGGCAAACGAAGAACAAGCAAGAAACTGAGATTGCATTCTGGATATTGCGAATTTAAGAAGAAAACTTTATTGATGAAAGTGGGGTTCTGAAACGTCTTAACCTAGTCGTTAGACACAAACAAGGTACGCGAGTTGCAGCTATGGCAAACTTTAATCTAAACAAAACACGCCCTCTCAAGGAGCTCTTGGCCTACTTAAATAGGGGAGGGAAGAGGGAAATTCATCCAGCAACAAAGGTAGAACGTTGTCGAAGTGTGCGATCGACACTTCCCCCGGGCCTGCACTGGGCAGCCCGCGGAGGTTCTTTTTTCGAAGGGGCTAGTTCCTAGCGGAGAGCTTGCGCGGATGGACGAGTTAGTGAGAGCTTGACACGGGAAGTTTTACGTGGTTCAGGCCGCCGGAGCGTAAAACCCTACGTCCACGGCGAGCTATGGAGCTCGCTGTATTTCTTGCTGCTCAGGGCCGGGGGCCTGAGCTTGGGGGTGAGTTACAGCTTGAGAGTGAATGGCTAGTGTATGAGTTGCAGAATGCGAACCCTTGCTATCGACGCCTACCCGAGCCTTTTATAGTCCAAGACTCGGGTGGCTTACAAGGGGGGCCGGGACCCGACAGGTGGTCCCGGGAAGATTGTCTATTATGTACCATATCTGTAGTTACGCCGGTGGTTGCCTCTGGTCCCTCCCTCCTTGTTTTAAGACTAGAAACTCCTCGATTTTCCGTTGAATTATTTCCGAAAGGAACATGATAAGCAAGGAATGCCTTCCGGAATTCCATCCACGTGAGCTGATGTCCAGCTGGTAGGGATGCGAGTTGATTTGCCCGACATGCACTGGCGGACCCGTGAAGTTGTTGCGCCGTGTATAAGATTTTATGATGTTCAGTGCATTGGAGCAACCCGAACTTAGATTCAATGATACGGATCTAGCTATCTGCCACCAGAGGATCCTTGGCTTCTATGAAAACCGGTGGTTGAGTCGCCAAGAACTCAACGTAGGTACTCATTTGAGGTTGGCAAAAGCCTTCATCTTGACATCCCCCTTGACAGGATGTATTCATCACCAGGGTATGGAGCAAGTCGGTTCGCTCCTCATTTGCACCCGTCATGGCAGCCAGAATGTCCGCCATTGTGACCGTAGGTGCAGGTCCTGGTGACTGCTGCTTTTGCGGAGCTCGCTGCTCCGGCTGTGGAGAGTTATCACCACCACCACCACTGGAACCACCCACTTCACCCATGGAATGAGTTCGCACCATTCTGCGTTGCAAGAGTTCATTATCAGCTTAACACTATCATTTGACTTATTCCATGAACAACGTAGTGCAATACTGATAATTTAGTCTTAACATGTAAGCAAAATAATTTATGCGCAAACTTGGTATAACTAACAACAATGATTTCAGAAATAACTGGAATAATCACAGTTATGGTCATTCTGTCTCAGATTGACCGGTCCTCAAACAAACCAGATTTCTGTTGTCAAAACAACAGTTTCATGGCTTGAGTCAAATACCAAAGTTGTAGAGAACTTTAGTACCGTTCCAGAAAATAGTTATTTGCCTCTAACTAAGTTCTAGATCGAAAGTTATGAGCTTTTAGAGTTGACAGAAATTCTAAAAGAAATTCAGCAGCACCTCAGTGCTCACTTTGGGTCAACCTTTCCATATATTAGAAACGTATATGGACCAAACTCATCATTACAAAGTTGAAGAACAATTCATAAGCTTTCTGTAATTGTAAGATTTCCCATTTTATAATTCTTATACAGGAAGTTATAAGCAAAAATCCATCAGTACAGGAACTATGCACTGATTTTGGGTACTCAGGATAGTTTCACTTGTACTGTGAATTTCACCTCTTTAAAGAGGAATTCTGTCATGGGGTTGAACAGAAACATTGTAAAGAACTTTCCAAGCTTTTCAAAATGTATTTATATTACCTCTTTGCATTCCTGTATCAAAAGATATGATGGTTCAAAGTTAACAAAATTTCTAGCAGGATTTTGATAGCACCTCCCCAGAGGTACCTAGTTTCAATCCATAATTCCAATTAAATATTCTCCAGTTTTGGCAAAGCTTTGAATTACAAAGTTGTAGCATATCTCATGCCCTTCCAGAAATGTATCACAATACACTTAGAGATTTTTCTAGCGAGAGTTATGATGGAATTACAGAGACACTGTTTCAGGTTCTACCCATTTGTAGCAGTTTTGGTTTCTAAGGTTTATAGAAAAGTTTTAGAGGACTTCTCCACCTTTTCAAAACTGTATCACACACTACCATTGACCTTTTCTATAATGAGTAACACTTTGTACAATTTTTAGCAGAAATACTGCCAAAACAGGGAACTCTGTTTTTAGGTCTCTCTACCCTCACATATTCTTGAGTGGATTCCTAAATGAGTTTTAAGCAATTACTTTGAACTTTATTCATGCAAATTCTACAGAAGCTTTGATTTTGTGAGATAAGCAAGGTATTGATGCAATCTTTATGATAATGCCGGTACTACGTTCCTCACAAAAGCAGAAAATCCTAACCGGATTACATCCGCCATATAAGTTCTACTAGTGGCACTAGAATCGTTCACCTGCAAACGTGTTCTACTCATAATATGGATACGTGGTTAATGTACATGCAAAAAACAACTCAATAACGATGCACACAAAGGTTTCTCATTTCAGGCAGGTCCATATCATAATAAAAACATACGTCCCATATCATTTCCATACGGGCCGTACTTGAGTCAAGTCACGTCTCAAGGTACATGGTCGTATTTTCACACCACACGACGGGGAACCTAAGTAGAGCGTGAACGGATCGTCACGGTTGGAAATTTCATCAACTCAATGGATACCACCTACTGCCCCGATGGTGAGCGCTGCATATGTCCTCCTAGGCTATTTCAAGAAGAACACATTATCGTGTTACCGACCACACGATGGGGTTTCCACTTTCTTGCCTAATGCACACCAGGGATCAGCGTTTCATATGAGCTCAGAAACATGAAGAGTTCAAGAGTTTCATATTGACGTCTCACACCAAGCTGTGAGATCTCTTCTCTAAATCACTTTCCTCATCAGGGGAGCTAACCGAAAGTGATCCGCTTTCGATGGCGTACCTTACCTCTTACCTGGTCAGCGGTGCGTTGTTACAGAATAGAGTAACAAGTATGTTAGTTTGCCACCATACATCACTTATGCTACTAATAGAACTTATATGGGCCTTGTACCGATTCCTCACTCGTAGATTCCTTTTTGAAATACGTGTCTTTTCAGGTGCGCTATTCCCAATGCGGCTTTGATACCACGCCTGTGGGGACCCCGTCTCGATAGTCTAGGAATCACATCGGATGGTGCCGTGCGATGCGGCACCTTACAGCACTCATCCGAAAAACACACATACACAACAATATATGTCTTTAATACATAATATTGTCTCATTTTATAAATAATGTACATCGTACATTGTAGCGGAAGATAAGAATACACTCACTTATAGCCTACGCTAAGCAAAATGAAGTCATCCTACCCGCGGATGCTTCACACTAGCACCACATCAAACCACGGCGGCGTGCAGGGTTCCAAGAGAGACTCACACCCCTCATTAGGTGTTGCCTCGCTCGGATCTCCCTTCCTCCCTAACATTGCCTTATGCAACGTTACCTACAAAATAATGGATCAACAAACCATGAGCTTATGTGATGAGGACATCTCTCCTTTTGTATACAATGCAAGGACCGATCACTAGAGCACGTGCACGACAATTGAATCTCCAGGTACGTTCTAACCTTGTCAATTATTTTTCAGAACTTACGCTTGTTTCCATGCATATTTTATTGATTAGGAACAATGGAGAGGACCAACAAGGGCTGGAAGGAGTCCAAGGAGTCAAGGAGGAGTAGATAGGACGTGCACACCAAGGCGGAGCCCAAGTACAACTCGACTTCGACTCCACCTCGGGTTCCAGGAGCTGCCTTCACCAAAACTGACGTCCCGGACACATACGAAGTCGGATTTGGACGTTCTATATATAGTTGGAACCGTGATTTCATAAAGCTTCCAATGGAACCAGCCCCACCTCTAAATTCATTCTAAGTTGATGGGAATCAGCGAAACAAGTGGGCGTCCAGAATCTGTCCGGTGCTGCGCCACCGCCTTTTGGGCTGCTGGCCCGTGTATCGTGTGGAAGCCCATTAGGGTTGCGTCCTGTAACACCCCAAAATTTTGATTCAAAACCCTAAATCATGTTAAGAGGGGAATTTAAAATTTTTGGACGTGTTGCATGTTTTGTAAAAATTCAAATTCAAACTGGAATTCAAATTAAACTCAAATCAGAAAAGAAATAGAAAAAGAAAAAGAGAAAACAGAAAAAAACCGGCCAGTGGGCCGAAACCCACCAGTCGGCCCACCCAGCCCCCGCGTCAGCCCGCAGCCGCGCGCGCTGCTTCCTCACACTGACAGGCGGGGCCCACCCGATCGTCGTCTACCTCGCGACAGCGCCGGACTCCCTAGCACCCGAATCAAAACCGATCGGGATTTCGGCGTATCCCCGCTGAATTCTGTTCGTAGGCGACGCGGACATGATCTAAACCACCCCGCCGCCCTCCCCCGTCTATAAAAACCCCGGCCTCGTTCTGTTTTTTCCACGCGATCGGCTGTTTTTACTCCGGTGAGAACCGAGACTTCTCCGGCGAATTCTGGCTGATCTAAGCTCGGAATTTCTGATCTAACTCGCTGGTCTTGATCCACCGCCTCCGGGGAACCTTGCAGGTGCAGAAAACTCGGTGACTTGCGGTGTAAACACAGCGCCGACGAGCCTCGCCGTGAATTCATCTCGGACCTCGTCGCCGATCACCTTCCAGAACCTCCGAGCTCAAGAAAACCCCCGAGGTGAGATCCCCGACCTCCCCTCTACCGATCTATGCCATAAAATCACAGTTCTAGGAAGAATTCCCGAAGATCCGAAAGTTTCCGGCGAGATCGCCGCTTCCCGCCGCCGTGCGCCGCCGGCAGCGCCGCCCGCGCTCGATCAGAGCGACATGGCCTCTTGTGCGCCGTTTATTTTAAATCGCACGGTAGGGTTTAAATCCCCGCGTACCGGTTCGATGTTATAATCTCGGCCGTCGGTTTAAAATCGGACGGTCCACGTCAGCCCCGCGTTATAAAGACTGGAAATCTTACGTGCTACCCCCTGGGGTTCTCGGGAAATAAGAGCTAGCCCCGGAAACTTCTGATCTAGCCTCTAGAACTCCAGAAAATCATGAAAATTCATTTAAAAATCAGTTGTAGCCCCTGGACTTAATAAAAATTAGGAAAAACACCTCTGATAAGTGTAGCTAGACCCCTGGAAATTCTGAAAATAATATTATAGACCCTGTAGTGGGGTAAGTTTAACTTTTTAGCCCTGTTTAGTAATTAATTTAGAAAATTGAATATGTGGCTAGTGTTTAAAAATTAAAAAGTGGGACAAACATATTGTCAAAATTAAATTAAAGACTTTCTCAGTATTTAAAAAACTTTGGAGTGAGATAAAAACATATTTTGGGCTGAATTGAATCTGTCTAATTTATTATTCACATTTAGGGACACATTTTTAAGTAATGAATAGTTTTAAAAATAGGGAAAATAATTGTGAAATAGTTTACATCAGAGGCAAAGGTCAAAATATGTTATTAAATTATTTAGGACCAGAACCTATTCTGTTTAGATGATATGTATTACTAATTTCATAATAAAGAACACATTTATGTATAGGAAAATAAATCTGAAAATATAGCAACTAGTAAATGATAAATGGAGTTTCTAAAATCCAAAGAATTCAGTTTAAGGTTGGTAGAAATTCTAAAGGCACATATGGAGAAGAAAAATACTTTTCATACATATTTGGTAGTGAAAAGGTGTAGTAGTTGAATATAAGGAATTTATTTAAATTGGAAACTCATATATAAATAGTAGGTAAGTATAAATGGGAACACAAAAGTAGGAATCATATACACATGATTAAAAGTGCATGCAAGCCACAACTCAACACACATAAAGTAACCACAACCCATATAATGGTGAAGGACTTTCATAAATGTGAATGTGTGGTTTGTATGAAGTAGAAGTGTGAACTATGTCTTATGGATTGTTGTTTTTCTTTTGCTATGTGAACCTGCTCAAGAGCAAGTTATTCATTTCCAAGATCAGGACTACCCATTTCAAGAGCAGCAAGAAGGAGACAAGTGTCCTTGACCACTTTGATCCTATGCTAGGATGTGTAGCTAGAATTATTTGCATTGTCAATTTAAATATGAAACCCATGATAGGAAGTTTCCCTAGAATTGCATTACCTTGTTTTCTTATAGCTTGGGTTGGGATTTATTTTATCATGTCATTATGCATATGCTTAGCCATGCTTAGAATGGGATATTTGGGATATGAGATCATCAGTTTATTTTACCATACTCTTGAATGAGATATTGTGAGTTATGTAGAGGTAGGGATCAAGGCAAGTTGGATGTTTTGGTTGTGTGCTGGGTGCACGAGACTCGGGTTTGTGTTTAGTACTTGCCTGGATCCTAAGGACCGGTTCATGGAGCATGTAACCTGGCTTTACAGTGCCAACCACATGCTGAGATGGGGCAGCTTGGCCAATTAATTAGGTGTATCCCCAGCGTAGTATGGGTGTGTTGGATGGTGCGGGGAGTAGGTGCCATCTGGACTACCATATGAACCGCAAGGCTCAAGAGGGGGCCACTGTAGCGGGGTTGGAGCCTCTTGTATGCTGTTAGGGGTGAAACCTCAGTAGGCCCACGCTCGTCGGGAATCCCTTTGTAAAGGCTTCGTAGTGATCTCCTGGCTGCACACCTGGAAAGTGTGAACGTGGTTCGTAGCCACTGGCATAATGGAGGTTCTTTTAGTCCATCCGGCAACGGGGGTGAAATCACTACATGTGGGTACAGTGGTACAAACTCTGCAGAGTCAAAACTGTCATGACAGCCGTGCTCACGGTCAAGAGCGGCTTGGACTTATTCATGATTAGAGGATTGATGGTTTTGGAAGTTAAGCGGGGAGCTTAACATTGGAAATGATGTTATGGTTATTGGATTATGATGATGGGATGGGAGATTGGGACCATTTCACCTGTGTAGTAATGTAGGTGCTTAATAAGCTAAGGTGATAGGAATTAATTGCATAGTGCTTTAACCATGAGTTCAACCTCTCCTTGTTCTAGCCATGCATGACATAACTTTCCCACACTTGCTGAGTACCATCGGTACTCAACCTTGCATATTTTGTTGGTTTATATTGCTGCTCAGGTCAAGATAATGAGGTGGTGTATAACGACCAAGACTTTAGACCCGAAGAAGGTTTCTAGGTTCATGGAGACCCCCGGGCAACGCCTGTGACGGAGCCCTCAAGAATAATATTCCGCTGCTAGTTTATTTACTTGTGATGAACTTATTTTTGTGCATCGAGACATTTGCGATGTAAGACTTATTTATATTCGACCCCTGGCTTGTAATAAATGATGCTTCACTATTTGTCATCACATGTATGAGAAAATGATCCTGGCATACATGTGATATTCACTTGGTTGTTCTTCGGAAAAACCGGGTGTGACACGTCCAGGGGTCTTGCACGCCCCTAAACTCCTTTTTATACAGCAGCCGTCATCATATTAGGGTCGGGTTTTGCTTAGTTACAATCTGTCATTGAACAGTGTCGCCGATCATCGGTTGTGAGACCCCAAATTCGTGATCGATTCAGTTTTGATTGCAACTTCTCTGTTCTTACTTGTGTTCTTGATTGCGCTTGCAGGGATAAGCCTTCGTGGCGAGGTCATCCGTGTGACACGGGTGATAACCAATGGAGTAATGGTGTAGTGATTGCGGGGTTTCGTTCGTTCGGAGCCTTGGATCATCAACATCGAGATCTCCACCCAATCAAGTTTACCCTACCTCTCGGAAGATCGGGACTCATTCTCCTATCAATTGGTATCAGATTTCTAGGTTCACCGTGAGGTATACTTGTGTGCCCTTTAGATTTATTTTGTTTCAGTCCTATCGTCCACAAAAAGCCATAAAAAATTTTTAGTTTCCCTGACCTACAACCCCCGCTCAACCTTTTGCACAATTTAGTTTCGGAGTCCGTAGTTCTGAGTTCGTGTCCTAGGTTGAGTCTGGTTGCTGGTTTAGATTTGTTTTGGTTCAGTTTTGTTTCTTCCATCCGCTGCCATCTACAAAAAACTAATCTACAAAAAAATTATATCCACCGATTCGTTTCTGTTGCAGTTTCCACCACCACCAAAACCTGATTCGGGATATCCTCCTTAAAACGGGCATAACTTTTTGCTCCTAATTCCGATTAAGGCGCACTTTTTTCCCGGAAAGGTCTCGAAAAAGTCCACAAACGGTACACCAGCTACGCCGGTCACGGCGTTTTCAAAAAAAATTAAGAAGGCCCTCGTTTCGAACTCCGAAGTTCCAGCACCAGTTTTTCCAATCGCTACTGAATTTGTGCTGATCTCATCTTTCATCGGTTTGAGCTAATACTTGGTGCTGTTTCTATTCTTGTGCCCCTGGTTGAGAAAAAATATAAAAAAATAAAGAGAGAAAAAAAAGATTTTAATTTCTACTAGTGCTTCAAGACAAAAACAGGAGGCTAAGGGGTTTTCTAGTTGTGCTATTTCTGTGTGAGTGCTAGATACTTGCTGATATTATCCTTGTTGTTCATCATCATTCATCCTTGTTCTTGCTTGTTGCCATAACTGTTCTAATACATTCTTAGGTCAGCAACTAGGTGAAATTCTTTGGACACTTATTCAACATTGCTATCTGTTACTAACTTGTGTGCCACATACATATACTGCATTTGAGCCTTCCAAGCTCCACCTTCTCTCGAGCAGAACAGGTAACCTTTGCAATCACACCCACTCTCTGCTTACTTCACACCGGTTACCGTTGGCCACCTGCAGTGCTGGTAAGAAACTTGTAAGAGCAGGGTAAGACATATCTTACTGATCGATTTTCCACCCACTTCGGAGAGCGTAGTAATAGGGTTCTTCACGATCTTTTTGTCTTCATTTCTGTTTTGTACTAACAATGATAGGAAAGAAGCCTATGGATAAGATCTTTGGTTCTACACCTCCGGATGATGATGAGTGTGTGTCCCTTGTGGAACTAAGGGACATGATGCGGACAATGACCGAAGCTTTCAAAAATTACCAGACCACTACAACAGCCACCTTTCAGAGGCTCCATACAAGTGTTGCTGGTCTGACCACACGGTGGACGAGATGGAGACTCGTCTTCCCCAACAAGCTACACCCTCTATCATCCTTGATGGTGATGCACATGCTCACTACGACACAAAGGATGACTTCAATTATGATGAGGTTGATGCACAGCAGCGCCGTCTCCCTCGACGAAATTGTCAAGGTATGGGAGGTAGACCTCGTTCTCATGCTTCTGAACAAGATAATGATCCTTATGCTAAGATTAAGTTTTCTATTCCAACATTTTATGGATCTTATGATGCTGAGACTTACTTGGATTGGGAGATGACGGTAGAACAAAAATTTAGCTCTCATCTTGTTCCTGAGCGAAATAGAGTTAGACAAGCCACTAGTGAGTTTAAAGATTTTGCTATAATTTGGTGGAATGAACTTGTCAATACATGTAATGCACCACAGACATGGGCTGCGTTAAAAGAAGAGATGCGCGCTAGGTTTGTTCCTCCTTCATATAGACGTGATCTTCTTAAGAAATTGCAACGCTTTGATCAGTGTGACATGACTGTCCAAGAGTACTACCAAGAGTTGCAGAAAGGTATGCTTCGTTGTGTGGTAGTTGAGGATCAGGAAGACTAAATTGTTAGGTTTTATGGGGGCTTGCGGCGTGAGATCCAGGACATAGTTGACTACAAGGAATATCATTCTATTCAACGTTTTATCAACTTGCTATGTTAGCAGAAAAAGAAGTGCAGGGTCGCCAACAGCAGCGGCGGAACAACACCTTCACGCTACGACAATTTCCAGTGCCATCCAAAGCAGCGCCCTCCTCGAGCGTACATGCTTCTACACCACCCTCCACGGGTGTTGTACGCAGCAGCATCACACCTTCTACATCACGGGGACAAGATAACAGCAAGTCCCAGATGCCTCCAGGTGTTGCAGCAAAGGCGGCTGCACCCAACACTTTGACAAGTCGCAGCTCCGACATCAAGTGCCACCGCTGCCAGGGACTTGGCCATATGCAACGAGATTGCCCCAGCAAACGGGTGATCATTGCCACTGCTGATGGTGGGTATGTTAGTGCTTCTGATATTGAAGATAAAAATATTATTGCAACTAACATTTCAGGTTCGGATGATGGTGCTAAGGAGGTTTTTGGTACATCTGCGACAAACAACTATATTACTTTGATTGTGCAGCGAGCTTTGAGTGTCACGGTTCGAGAGGACGACAACCGCCAACGTCATAACCTTTTCAACATATTTCTCGTCGTTAAGGACTGCCGTGTACATACCATCATTGATGGTGGTAGCTGCAACAATTCGATGAATGTTGATGTGGTCAAGAAGCTTGGCTTGATCACACGGGAGCATCCCCATCCTTATCACATTCAATGGTTTAACAACAATGGTAAGGTTAAGGTAACACAAACAGCAAGGATACATTTTTCCATTGGTTCTTATCATGATTTTGCTGATTTTGATGTGGTACCTATGGATGCTTGTTCTCTTTTGTTGGGACGTCCTTGGGAGTTTGATACTGATGTTATTCACCATGGTCGATCTAATAAGTATACTCTCATGCATAAGGGCAAGAAAATTATGTTGCTTCCTATGAGTCCCACTGAAATTGTATAATTTGAGCAGGAGAAAAAGAATAATGCTAAGCAAAAGGGTGTTTTCAATTCTAAAATTCAGCAACCTATTAAGTTGAAAAATCCTATTTTGCTTGCAACTAAATTTGATCTTGATGATTTATATGTCTCTAATGGAACTTGCTATGCTTTAGTGTGCAAACATGCTTTATATTCTATTGAGGATACATCCATTGTCTTGCCACCTGCTATTGACCTTTTGCAGGAATATATTGATATTTTTCCATCAGAGATACCCCCTGGATTACCACCTGTGCGAGACATTGAGCACAAAATTAATTTGGTTCCAGGGGCGAGCTTGCCAAACCGTGCTGCCTACAGGATCAACCCCGACGAGACTAAGAAAATTCAGCGACAAGTCCAAGATCTTCTGGACCACGGGTACATTCGTGAGAGTCTTAGTCCTTTTTCTGTTCCTGTTCATTTGGTTCAAAAAAAGATGGCACTTGACGCATGTGTGTTAATTGTAGAGCCATCAATAACATTACCATTCGTTATCGCTATCCTATTCCTAGATTGGATGACATGCTTGATGAGTTGAGTGGTTCTGTTATTTTCTCCAAGATTGATTTGCGTAGTGGGTATCATTAGATTCGTATGGCTTTAGGTGATGAATGGAAAACTGCTTTTAAAACTAAATTCAGACTTTATGAATGGTTAGTCATGTCATTTGGTTTAACTAATGCGCCCAGCACTTTCATGAGGTTGATGAATGAGCTTTTACGTGCTTTCATTGGTAAATTTGTGGTGGTTTACTTTGATGATATCCTTATTTACAGCAAGTCATATGATGAGCATCTTAAAGATTTGCGTGTTGTTTTTAATGTCTTGCACGATGCACGTTTATATGGTAACCTTGAGAAGTGCACCTTTTGCACCGATCGCGTGTCTTTTCTTGCATATGTTGTTACTTCGCAGGGCATTGAGGTGGACGAGGTAAAGATTGTTGCCATCACAAGCTGGCCACTTCCGACTACGGTCACATAGGTTCGGAGTTTTCTTGGTCTCGTAGGTTTCTACCGGCGTTTCGTGCGGGATTTCAACACCATTGCGGCACCTCTCCACGAGTTGACAAAGCATGGAGTGCCGTTTCGATGGGGACCAACACAACAACAAGCTTTTGATGTTCTCAAGTCGAAGCTCACACAAGCACCATTGTTGCAACTTCCTGATTTTGAGAAGACCTTCGAGATTGAATGTGACGCGAGCGGCATTGGCATTGGAGGAGTGCTAATTCAAGGAGATAAACTTGTTGCCTTCTTTAGTGAGAAATTGCATGGGCCTTCGCTGAATTATTCTACATATGACAAAGAACTTTATGCTTTAGTGCGTGTCTTGCAAACTTGGCAACATTACCTATGGTCTAAATAATTTGTCATACATTCAGATCATGAGTCTTTGAAGTATCTTAAAGGACAAGCTAATCTGAACAAACGTCATGCTAAATGGATTGAGTTCATAGAATCATTTTCTTACATCATTAAACATAAGAAAGGGAAAGACAATGTGATTGTCGATGCTTTATCTAGACGTTATACCATGCTGTCCCAACTTTCTCATAAAATCTTTGGTTTGGAAACCATAAAGAGGTTATATGCTACTGATTTGGACTTCAAAGATGCCTTTGAAAATTATAGAGAGAGAAGAACGTGGCAAAAATTCCTGCTGCGTGAAGGCTTTCTCTACCGTGCTAACAAGCTGTGTGTTTCAGCTAGCTCCGTTCGTCTTTTGTTGTTGCAGGAAGCGCATGGAGGTGGTTTGATGGGACATTTTGGTGTTAAAAAGACTGAGGATGTGCTGGCCGCTCACTTCTTTTGGCCACAAATGAGGCGTGATGTGGAGCGCTACGTTTTACGTTGCACGACATGCAACAAAGCTAAGTCTCGACTTAACCCACATGATCTTTATATGCCTCTTCCGGTTCCTAGTGCACCTTGGGAGGATATTTCTATTGACTTTGTTTTAGGATTGCCTAGAACAAAGAGAGGGAGGGATAGTGTCTTTGTGGTTGTTGATCGTTTCTCTAAAATAGCTCATTTTATACCCTACCACAAGACCGATAGTGCTTCACATGTTGCTGATTTATTCTTTAATGAGGTTGTGCGTTTGCATGGTGTTCCCAATAATATTATTTCTGATAGGGATGCTAAGTTTTTAAGTCACTTTTAGAGAACTTTATGGTATAAATTGGGAACAAAATTGCTGTTTTCTACTACTTGTCATCCACAAACT
The DNA here is from genome assembly GCA_030760725.1 of Neostapfia colusana. Taxonomy (NCBI): domain Eukaryota; kingdom Viridiplantae; phylum Streptophyta; class Magnoliopsida; order Poales; family Poaceae; genus Neostapfia; species Neostapfia colusana. The sequence goes on along the minus strand of JASWHV010000014.1, from coordinate 16,150,100 downwards.
GATGGGCAAACGAAAGTAGTTAATCATAGCTTATCTACTATGTTTCGGTCTGTTTTGAAAGACAATTTGAGGTTGTGGGAGGAGTGTTTGCGACATATTGAGTTTGCTTATAACAGGTCTATTCACTCCACAACCAAGTTAAGTCCGTTTATGATAGTCCATGGTTTCAATCCTCGTGCTCCAATTGATTTGCTACCTTTACCACATACTAAAATTGTGAACTTAGATGCTACACAACGTTCTGAACTTATTCTTAAGTTGCATGAAACTACTAAGTTACAAATTGAAAAAATGAATGAAAAGTATCGCATTGCTGCTAGTAAAGGTAGGAAGGAGGTAAAATTGGAACCCGGTGATTTGGTGTGGGTTCATTTGAGAAAAGATAGGTTCCCGGATTTGAGAAAGTCCAAACTCATGCCACGTGCTGCTGGACCTTTTAAGATTCTTGAGAAGATAAATGACAATGCATATAAACTTGAGTTGCCTCCCGAATTTGGGGTTAGTCCCATAATTAACATTTCAGATTTGAAGCCATACTTGGGTGAGGAAGATGAGCTTGAGTCGAGAACGACTCCAATTCAAGAGGAGGAGGATGATGAGGACATCTCTCCTTTACATACAATGCAAGGACCAATCACTAGAGCACGTGCACGACAATTGGATCTCCAGGTACGTTCTAAACTTGTCAATTGTTTTTCAGAACTTACGCTTGTTTCCATGCATGTTTTATTGATTAGGAATAATGGAGAGGACCAGCAAGGGCTAGGAGGAGTCCAAGGAGTCAAGGAGGAGGAGATAGGACGTGCACACCAAGGAGGAGCCCAAGTACAACTCGACTTCGACTCCACCTCGGGTTACAGGAGCTACCTTCACCAAAACTGACGTTCCGGACACATACGGAGTCGGATTTGGACGTTCTATATACGGTTGGAACCGTGATTTCATAAAGCTTCCAATAGAACCAGCCCCACCTCAAAATTCCTTCTAAGTTGATGGGAATCAGCGAAACAAGTGGGCGTCCAGAATCTGTCCGGTGCTGCGCCACCGCCTTTTGGGCTGCTGGCCCGTGTATCATGTGGAAGCCTATTAGGGTTGCGTCCAGGGGTCTTGCACGCCCCTAAACTCCTTTTTATACAGCAGCCGTCACCACATTAGAGTCGGGTATTGTTTAGTTACAATCTGTCATTGAACAGTGTCGCCGATCATCGGTTGTGAGACACCAAATTCGTGATCAATTCAGTTTTGATTGCAACTTCTCTGTTCTTGCTTATGTTCTTGATTGCGCTTGCAGGGATAAGCCTTCGTGGCGAGGTCATTCGTGTGACACGGGTGATAACCAACTGAGCAGTGGTGTAGTGATTGCGGGGTTTCTTTCGTTCGGAGCCTTGGATCATCAACGTCGAGATCTCCACCCAATCAAGTTTACCCTACCTCTCGGAAGATCGGGACTCATCCTCCTATCATTATGCTCAGCAAGACTTAACCGAAAACCTACACATGGAACTCTAAATGTTGAAAATAGAGGGCTGAATAGAGAAGTTTGCATAAACGATGAATTTGAGATAATGGAGAGTCCTTACTTCAAGTTTTAAGCAACTTTTATAATCCTCGCCCAATTTACATCGAGACTCCACAATCAAACAAGAAACGTTTCATCTCGATGCCACTTGCCCGAGAAGGTAAATTTAGTGAGCTACCCTAGACCTATACATACCTTGCGCCATCGACGTCGAGACTGCACAATCAAAGAAGAAACGCTTTCCCTTGACGCCACTAGCCCAAAGTAGATAGTAAATTTAGTGAAAGTAGTTATCATCCATCATCTCCTATATGAGGATTAATCACGAAGCACATTTCTTTTCCCCCAGTTTCTTACTACGTCACGGCGCAGAGAACAAATATGCTCACTATCACGAGCGACGGTGATTTGAATCAAAAACACCTGGATGACACGACACATACGCCCGTCCGAGACAGGTGATCAACCAATCCACTCAACATCGTACGTGGCTACCTTTCAGACGACACCCAAAGGTCGAACCAGTCCCACCGACTTGGAGTAAGTCTCATTACGGCAAACCCTCGTAGAGCTGACTTCTCTCTTCTTTCAGCATCTGCATAAGACGGTGTGGATTGCCTCGATACCCAAGTTAACATGTTACATCAGTTTTATAGGTCCCATATTGCCAGTATGCATTAGGTACACAACTCTAACTTGTCCAGCAGGGCCGCACACGAGAACGGGTCTTAATCGACTCAGACGGAGACTAAGTTCACAGGACCACATCCTTGAGCTTTCCATCCATACTGCCCGGTCTCCATTTCCCAATTAAGTGGATCAATTCCCAACTCTTCCGATTGATCCCCCTTAATCCCTGTTCACGAGTAGGAAACAGCCTACTCGAGTTATGCCTCTTTTAATCCACTTTTCTTGATCACAGTAGTTATAATTAAGTAAAAACCTACTCTAAATAAAACTCCAGTGTTTTCTGGGTCATGAATGTGGAGTGTCATACAATCTAGACTTAGTGCAATAACCAAAATGCTAGACATTATAAAGTGAATACAAATAGAAACTTATAAATTTTGATGCAAACCAGGACTTGCCTTATTGTTGATCCCAACTAAAGTTTCTGTCAACAGGAGCAAGTTAGCAGCCTCCGAAATCTTCACGTGAATTCCCTCTATCGAAATGATCAAATAATGATGCGTCATATTATGAAGTTATGTGCTATATCAAACTACAGAAGCAAACTATATGCAAACAGAGGATTCTAGGGTTGAAATTTTTACAGAAGCTTTCTAATTTCATGATAGGAGTATGGTAAAATTTCAGAAGCTTTTGAGGCAGAAAATGACCACTAGAATTCATGGAACCTTTAACCTTCAATGATTTATAGGAATTTAATTAGACTTGGTCATATTGAAGAATTTGATATCCTAATTAGACTTGGTCTGGACCTAAGGTTCTTAGGAAAAAGAATTTCAATTTTTCTAAGTCTTCTGTTGGCTAGAATTGCTTGTTGAAGTTTATTTTATTTTTCTGGAAATTCCCTTCTGTGATTGTCAGCTCCTTTATTGAATTCCTGAGATAACCTCCTGATTAAGCCACCTTAATCAGATCCAAAAATCCTAAGAATTTTGCTGGAGATCACAACTAGGAGAACAATTTTCTAACCAAAAATGGGAATATATCCTAAAGCTATATTCCTGGAATTAGTCCCTAAAGGAATAATTAAAAAGAATTATACAGAAATCCCTAGGCATTTTCATAGCTAGCAATTTGATTCTCTGCAAAGTACTCTTCATAAGGATTCCAACAAAAGTGGTCTCACTATTTTTGGAGCTTTCTACACAGAGTTATGGTTTTTCAATGTTGCGGCCATTTCTGGATTTAATTTCCCACAGGAAAACCTCTCCCGCAGCTGACAGTGGGCCCCTCCTATCGGTATTCTTCAACCTCAGGACAGAGCCCGCGTGCACACCGGATCATGATCGCGGCGCGGCTCATTCTTCCTCGATTCTCCACCATTTTCTCTACGATATTGCTCTAGACGTTCCTCACGCTATGGCCTAGAAGTCGGGCAACCTTTCACCGCTTGAAAATGGTCGTAACTCACTCGGCACCGGTGGCGGCAGGCGGTATCTCAGTGCCGGCGAGGAGTGGCACACCCCGAGCTTCTCCCGGCGAGCTAAGTTGCCCCAAATTATCCCTAGTGGTCGTGGAACATGGAACGGAACTCAATTCTCGCAGCAAACGGAGGCAAGCATAGGCTCGACGGTGGACCGACGTGTTTTAGCCGGCGGCGGTGATTTCCCTGTCACCCGGGGTGTAGGAGGGACGGTTTGCTTTGGCTTTTGGCATGGAGGATCGCTAGGGTAGCTAGTTGTTGTGGCTTGAACCGGAGAAACAATGATCAAGCGCTTGGAACGAATTTCTCGATTTAGTTTTCGGAGGTTCTTCACGTGTACCGGCGGTAAATGGCAAATTCCAGCGAGCTGGCGCCGAGGAAGAGTAAGGAGACTACGGGAGAAGGATCAAGACATCATGGCGCACCTCTGTAGGGTTTTTAGCGTGCCAGAGAGGCTCGGAGTTGGCAGGGCGTCGAGTAGCCGTGAAGGCGGCATCGTGCTCTGTTTTTTCCGGGGAAGAAATGGCTCGGCCGCAGTGGGGAAAAGCCTGGGACGAGCTGAAGATGGGTGGAAACGTCGAGGAGGGATCGGCGCAGCTATTGGGCGGTTCAACCGGGCATCAAACCCGCTAGAAGCCGCTCATCGATGATCAACCGAGAGGCAGGCGGTGTTTTTGTCGAGTGAGCGCACGAGGAAACAAAAGACTGATGAGTTGATCAGGTGAGCAGGGGAAGAAACAATTGGTTTGTGCACTGAGGTTTACCGGCAGCTGGAGGAAAGATCAAACCGCCTCGGGGGGCAGCAGACATGCACACAGCTCTGTGGAGCACTGCACAGCCTCGTTGTCGAGCTCCCACAAAGGCAAACTCAAGTGTGGTCTCTGTCCACTGACTTGCGGATCTCGCCGAAGTCTCCCCCCCTCTGAATAACAGTAGCTCCCAATTCAAATTCAAAGTTTGCGGTAAATTCTGAAAACTGAATTTGAATTAACCTTCTCTGGTGCTCCCATTTGAAACCCTTGTGCTCAACTTAAAAAGGTTGTGGTTTAATTCCTTATCACATGTAGCCGTCTTTTTTTATTTCAAAAACCTAAGTAAACTGAATTTGACTCTATGGATTGAAACACTACAAGAGCTCGTCATGCTTAAAGTGGGAACAAATTGTGCCTCTGATTTTGCTCAGCATGTGTTTACCTGCACACTCAAAACACGTTGAGCAACTAAACTTTCATACCTCTCAGCGTCTTCAGCAGCCATATATTGTGTCTCTGTTCAGAACTCGTGCCACCCTGTTCTTCACTTGCAATAAGAGCCAAAGTCTCCTCACCATAGTCACTAGCAGACTCATACCCACCATCCTCAGTAACCATCATCACACGCTTGGATGGGCATTGGCTCGCATAGTAACCTCCACCCTTGCAACGACGACATATAATATCATGTGTTTGCCCGGTTGATGCCATGCATGAAGAAGAGCTCCGTGCGGGACCCGAAGGTGTGCTCTTGGCAGATGGTGGTCATGGTGCCTGTTTTATTGTATCGCGGTTGGAGTTGGTGTCTGACGTAGGCGGTGATGCAGCAGGACGTGTGGAAGTAGAAGATGCACGTGGTGTCCATGATGAAGATCGACCTGCAGAAAAGTTAGTCTCCGCCATGTCGTGCTGAAGCTGCACTTCACGTTCAGCTTTGCAAGCAAGATGGAATAAACGAGTGATGTTGTTATACTCCTTATACTCTAAGATAGTTTGAATTTCTCCGTTTAGCCCACCCAAAAACCGTGCAAGCATAGCTTCATTATCCTGAACAATACCACATCGAATCAACCTAGTTTGTAATTCCTGATAATATTCCACTACAGATTTTTTTCCTTGTCTTAAACACTGTAATTTTTTAAGTAATTCACGTCGATAATATGATGGAACCCAACGAGTACGCATAGCAATTTTCAATGCAGCCAAGTAGTTGGGATATTATTATGATATAATCTACAATGTTCAGTGTAACACCCACATTTTTATGGCCCAGCCCACACCCCCAAACCCTAACTTTTTTTTCTTCTTTTCTTCTCCCTCCCGAGCCCCCCATGTTGCTTGCCTCCTCTCTGAGCGCCGCCTGCCCTCGTGGCCCTCCTACCCATGGCACCCGCCCCCGCCTCCCCTCCCGCAGGCCGCGCCCGCCTTCCTCTCCGACGCCGGCGCCTTCCCTCGCGCTGTGGCCGAGCACCTCACGGTCAGTGCTGCTCCTCCCTCCGAACCCCCCCCCTCGACGCAGCGCCGCGCAGCGCCGCCTCGCCCTCATCTTCACCGCGCCGCCTCCTTCCTCAGTGCCACCCGTGCGACCGAACCCTACCGCCACCGCCCGCCTCCACCTGCTCGCCCCCACACCCCACGCACCCAGCAGTGCCACCCGCCTCTCCTCCTCGCGCGTCGCCTCTCTCCTCAGCGCCGCCGCCCGCCTCGGATCCCTCGCGGCGCCCTCACTCCCTAGCCGCGTCGCACGCCTCGCACTGCTGCCCGCTAGGAACCTCGCCCGTCCCCAACCTCGGCTCCATCCCGATTCACCCCGCGACCAAGCTGATGCGGACATCACTACCGTTGATACAACCACAACACAAGCCCATTCACCACTCTCAGCTAATCAAGGTCCAATGACACGCGCTCGTGCACGTCAACTTAATTATCAGGTGCTTGGGAATTGATCCAGCTAGGAGTGATGGAGGGATTAATGCAATAAAGGCTGCTCCACCCGAGGGGAAATCTTGAGGCTGGCGCCATGTAATAAAGAGAGATTTAGACAAATAAGGAAAGAAATAAGGGAAATCTCGTCCAACTTTGCTGCTGGACGAAATTCCCTCTTTCTTCCCCCATTTAAAGATAGATGTGCTATAATAAGGAAAGAAATAGAGGAAATCATATCCTGCCTTGCTGCTAGATGGGTTTCCCTCTTTCTTTCCCTATTAAATGGTAGTCTATCACAGAAAAATGAAGGGAATAGGGGAGATCACGTCCTACCTTTGTTGCTGGACGAATTTCCCTCTTCTCTCCCCTATTTAAGTAGTCCAAGAGCTCCTTGACAGGGCGGGTTTTGTTTTCTGTAAGTTTAGCCATTGCTACTTCCTTGTAACGCAAGTGTCGACGAGACCTTCCGATTACTTGAATCAGAACCCCAACTTTTTCACACCCGTGAGTGTTTGCTTGTTATCTTGTTCTTGCTTGTTCTTCGATTGCTTGCAGGTTCAAGGCTGTTCTTGGCACGGCAAGTACAGCAACAACAGGAGCCGGTGTAACTATCGCTAAGGCGCAACATCCTTGTGGTTGTTGTAGTCGGGTAGCACAACGTCGACCTCCACCCAAATCGTAGTTACCAGGAGACGGTGTAACTATCGCTCAAGGCGCCACACCATTCTGGTTGTGGTAGTCGGGCAGCCAACGTCGGCCTCCACCAAATTTGTTCATTACCAACATCTCTCATCGAAAGATAGGGCATCCCCCGTACCCGTTGGTTTCATCAACGGGATTGATTTATACCCTGCTCCGGTGTATTTCCTCTGTGTCATATCCTTTCTGGACACCTCCTGCTGATGTGACCCAAATAACCGCACGTGAAACACGGTTTCTCAGCCGGTTCTATGTTACTCTGAGTACGAACACTGAGTGCATTCTGTGGCGGCATGAATGCGTGAGGAACAGAATATTGCAGCTTCATATACCGTTGTTGCAGCTGTCCGAATTCAGAATATTGAGATGAACGACTCAAATATTGTTAGAGTCGTCTAGCCGGCTGCATCAGCCGACAGTTCAAAGTACTGTCTACCACCCGGTATTTCTGAGGAGCAATATTGCTACTGTCCGGTGGTATACCTCGTTGAAGTTACTTCTATCTGCTAAGACCAGTCTTTCCTTTATCTTGGGATTGAGGTTGCAAAAGAACCATTCGCATTTTTGTGCCTCAATGTTCACATAGTCAAGCGCATACTGTGCCAATTTATTGAACACCTGCGAATGTGCGTATGTGTCCCTCCCTCCTTGTTTTAAGACTAGAAACTCCTCGAGTTTCCGTTGAATTATTTCGGAAGGAACATGATAGCAAGGAATGCCTTCCGGAATTCCGTCCATGTGAGCTGATGTCCAGCTGGTACGGATGCGAGTTGATTTGCCCGACATGCACTGGCGGACCCGTGAAGTTGTTGCGCCGTGTATAAGATTTTATGATGTTCGGTGCATTGGAGCAACCCGAACTTAGATTCAATGATACGGATCCAGCTATCTGCCACCAGAGGATCCTTGGCTTCTATGAAAACCGGTGGTTGAGTCGCCAAGAACTCAATGTAGGTACTCATTTGAGGTTGGCAAAAGCCTTCATCTTGACATCCCCCTTGACAGGATGTATTCATCACCAGGGTACGGAGCAAGTCGGTTCGCTACTCACTTGCACCCGTCATGGCAGCCAGAATGTCCGCCATTGTGACCGTAGGTGCAGGTCCTGGTGACTGCTGCTTTTGCAGAGCTCGCTGCTCCGGCTGTGGAGAGTTATCACCACCACCACCACTGGAACCACCCACTTCACCCATGGAATGAGTTCGCACCATTCTGCATTGCAAGAGTTCATTATCAGCTTAACACTATCACTTGACTTATTCCATGAACAACGTAGTGCAATACTGATAATTTATCGCTACCGTTGATACAACCACAACACCAGCCCATTCACCACTCTCAGCTAATCAAGGTCCAATGACATGCGCTCATGCACGTCAACTTAATTATCAGGTGCTTGGGAATTGATCCAGCTAGGAGTGATGGAGGGATTAATGCAATAAAGGCTGCTCCACCCGAGGGAAAATCTTGAGGCTGGGGCCATGTAATAAAGAGAGATTTAGACAAATAAGGAAAGGAATAAGGGAAATCTCGTCCAACTTTGCTGCTGGACGAAATTCCCTCTTTCTTCCCCCATTTAAAGATAGATGTGCTATAATAAGGAAAGAAATAGAGGAAATCATATCCTGCCTTGCTGCTGGATGGGTTTCCCTCTTTCTTTCCCTATTAAATGGTAGTCTATCACAGAAAAAGGAAGGGAATAAGGGAAATCACATCCTACCTTTGTTGCTGGACGAATTTCCCTCTTCTCTCCCCTATTTAAGTAGTCTAAGAGCTCCTTGACAGGGCGGGTTTTGTTTTCTATAAGTTTAGCCATTGCTACTTCCTTGTAACGCAAGTGTCGACGAGACCTTCTGATTACTTGAATCAGAACCCTAACTTTTTCACACCCGTGAGTGTTTGCTTGTTATCTTGTTCTTGCTTGTTCTTCGACTGCTTGCAGGTTCAAGGTTGTTCTTGGCACGGCAAGTACAGCAACAACAGGAGCCGGTGTAACTATCGCTAAGGCGCAGCATCCTTGTGGTTGTTGTAGTCAGGTAGCACAACGTCAACCTCCACCTAAATCATAGTTACCAGGAGATGGTGTAACTGTCGCTCAAGGCGCCACACCATTCTGGTTGTGGTAGTCGGGCAGCCAACGTCGGCCTCCACCAAATTCGTTCATTACCAACATCTCTCATCGAAAGATAGGGCGTCCCCCGTACCCGTTGGGTTCATCACAAGCCTTCGCTCTCCCGATCTCCTCAGCGCCGCCCACTGCCGCTCATCCTCGGCCTCCAGCTCCCTCGCCTCCCGCGCACGAGCGCTACCCCGCCCGTGCCCCGCACCCTCGCTCCCGCCGCTGCCCCTCCGGCCTACCCCCAGCCCGAGCGCCTCCTCCTCCTCGGGCTCCCCGGCAGGTGCGCCCGCCTCCCGAGTCCTCCCCCAACGTTGCCTGCACTTCCCTCCTCCGGCGCCCTTCCCACTCGACGCCGTCGCCTGCTCGGGTCCTAAGTCTCTGGCTGGGACCAGCAACCTCATCGCGGAGCTCGTCTCGGCCGTGGAATGGACCAACGAGTTCTTCTCCAAGGACAGTCAGAGGACCAGTGGGCCTTGACTGCGCATGTGGATCCAGGTTGCCACCGCCATGTCCAACAGAGGGCCCTTCGAGGCCGAGGTGAGCAGTGACTCCTTCCAGCTCCTCGACATGGCCGAGATGGGCATGATCCCTGCCGTCTTCCTCGCAGGTCGCGGCAAGGGACGCCGATGTTCATACTGTGCTCGGCTACGGTGGTGGTGATCCTCTCCTTCATGAGCTTCCAGAAGATCATTCGTAGCTCATCCGCCGCAACCTCGCCTTCAGACCCCGGTCGAGCGCCAACTCCCTCTCGGTGAGCTACTCCGTCGAGCTATTTCCCACTGTCTTGTCTAAATCAAGCAAACTGACACGACGAGGTGCTTCGTAGGGCGCCAGCGACCTCCTCCTGGCCTCCTCTGATAGGGATCAGCGCCAAGAACCCCACCCTCGCTGATCACCGCGCTCGTCACCGACCCCAAAACCCCGCAACCTCTGTACGCGTCGCGGACACGAAGGAACGTCACTGGGACGACGCCGTGCCAAAGCACCGATGACCGCTCCCTGACGCGAGCCGCTTCTACACCCCCACCACCGAGTTTCCGAACCCGTGGACACCCTAGGTGAGTTTCCCCGACAACCCTCTTGTGTTTCCAGTGATTAGGGGCGAGTAGGAGGTCTCATGGACAAAGATAGCCGAACCTCCCTGTTATAGTGTTTCGATCCCTAGAAATTGATAAAGACGGCATTTTAGGTCTTGAACAGTTTCGACTTTACAGAAAGACACCACTGAGAAGTTCTGTTTTTATGGAAATACCACTGGACAGTGTTGTAATTAGCAAAATGCCCCTAGTGGTGCTGAATTTATTATTTAACCCAAGTAGTTTGCTGAAATGACAATAAACACTTCGGAAAATAGGTTGAAATTACACCCAGCACCCTAGAATATTTTTAAAAAATGTTTCAGTCTCTGCACTCTGCAGTACTTTTGCAGAAAAGCCCCTAGCTAGTGCTGTTACCATTTAAAAGGAATCCTACTACAAGCTGATGTTACAACTTAACCCCTGCAATAATCTGTTTTAGCATAGTAGCCCCTAATACATGTAGTAAATTAGCAATTGAGACCCTAGCTAGTGCTGTAATTACTAAAATACCCCTGCCACAGTCTGTTTTTAATATTTTAAACCCCTGCACCTTGCTGCCATTTAGCAAAAGGCCCCAGTTCATGCTGATTTCCCATTATTAGCCCTGTTTTAGTGCTGAATTTACACTCACCACATAGGATATGCTGATTTTACATTTTTTTAAATATGTATACCCTGCTGTAATTTAACACAAAAGACCCTGGTTAGGGTTGAAGTCACTAAAATTACCATACAACCTGCTGCAATTACATTTCAGCCCCTGCAAGCACTAATAATATACTCTAGCCCATAAATAGTTGATGCAAGCACCTTATAACCCCTAGTTAGTCACTAAATTCACACGAACAGCCCTACAACGTGTTGTAATTATATTTAGATTCTAATAGTGGTTGATTTTCATAAAACACTCTCATGAAATATATACACTAGGTAGGTTAACACTTCAAATACATAATACGATGGATCGTTGCATACTAAAGAAAACTTGTAATCCTAGGATGGAGTAATGAATAGACACAAGATGATGTATACATGTAGATTTTTGCTTGTAATCAAGGTACTCACCATGATTGCTAGAGAATGATATTGATTCTATTTTCTTTGCACATGTCATGTTGCGGATAACAATTAGCCCCACGATGACGTTCGACCTGGAAAGCCCAAGGCTTTAAAGATCAAGAGTTCAATTTGTTGACCGAGAAACGATACAAGGAAAAAGGCAAGTGCCCTTGACAATATTTCTCTATTTTTAGGATTCTAGTTAGAAATGCACGCTTTAGGTCTTAATTTGAATCCCATGTGTTGGTTGCTTACTAGAATTTCCAAAACTTCCCTTGTAGCCGGGATGGGTAGACTAGGGTTTACTTTATGTCATTATTTTCATGCTTAACCCTGCTTAGATGTCGGGATGGGAGTTATTACATTTAAATCCAATATATTATGATGTTTGTGATGATGTGGTGATGTATGTGGTGTATGAGATGGGTAGTGTAGGGATCTAGCAGGCTGGTGGGTTACGGTGGGTGCTGAGTGCACGAGACTCGGGTTTGTGGTTGGTTAGCCTGCGTAGATCCTAAGGACCGGTTCGTGAGACCCGTCAACTGGCTTATACAGTGCCACCACAAGAACTGTTATGGGGCAGTGTGGCCAATTAAGTTGTTCCTACCTTTCCTTGTGTACACCAGAGAGATGTGTAAGTGGCGCAAGAGGGGGCTTCTACGGCAGAGGTTTCAGAGTGCCGCAGCGGTGAAACCTTAGCGGGTGTGCACGGGTTGGGTAGTGCAATGTAAAGGCCTTGTCGTGTACTCCTGGCCCCACACCATAGAGAGTGTGAGAGGGCGGAAAGGAGTTTCCTGAGTCGCCGACGGGCGATGAAAACACGACTTGTGGGTAAAGGGTACAAACTTTGCAGAGTCAAAACTGTCTAGACAGCCGTGCTCACGGTAAAGAGCGGGCTGGTAACTCTCTCATGATTAGCGTGGGTTGGTTTGGTGTGGTTTGGGAATGGTGGTTGAGATTGAGATTTACAGTGATAGTGGAGATCACTTGGAGATATGTTTGGGTTGGGCGGGGATGTCACTAAACAAATAGGACGCTTAATAAAATTTAAGGAATAGGTTGCGTAGTGCAATAGCCGTGTCTAGCCTTCCTTGTAACTTGCCTCATCATGCATAAACTTTTCCACACTTGCTGAGAACATATGTACTCAGGCGTTTGTCTTTTCCTCTTTTATAATTGTTGTTCAGTAAAAAGAAGATCAAATGAAGACGGTGTGAAGAAGGTCACGTAGCTGCCAGTCGATTTCGCCTGTGGACGGCCCTACATGTTTTTCCACTTCCGCTGCTAATCCGAAACTCATTTTAAGGTATGTACGTTGTTTACATTAGATATATATAACTGTTTATCACTATATGTCCTACGTGTATGAACTAAACCGATCCTGGCATACACGTAGATTGCGGCCGGTTTTGCTCTTTGTAAAACCGGGCTTGACATTCAGACCACCAAACAGAAGCAAAACTAGTGAATTCACAAACAGCGGCAGCAACCCTTCTATCCTCAGGATATTGTAAGCATGTAAAACGTTGTTCAGTTTCTAACTCTCAAGTAAGATATACATCAGTAATGTATCTACCCTCAAATGGTGGAATATTCAATATCAGTTTAGGGACATGGTCATTATCTCGTACCTGAGGGGGTGGTGCAGCCCTACCGTTTTGATTGTAGGTGTGTGGACGACCGGGATGTTGTACGTAGTTCTGATGTGGAGCAATCTCTACTGATCAACAATAGTAGCAGGATCTGCAGAAGCAGCAGCAGTAGCGGCGGCACCAAAATGTTGGCTTTGGTCGAGAGGCACACACTGTGCGCGTCCCATTTGATTCGGAAGGCGGTGTTGTTGTTGCTGCCGTGGTGCGACACATGCAGCTGGTGGTGGTGGTAGATGCGCGAGCACTTCATTAAACTTGGCCTCCAGCTTGGTGTCGAATGTCTTTTCAAAGCCATCTAGCTTCTCCATGGCCTCTCCAAATCTGTTCAGCACGTCTTGCACTTGTTCACCCATCATTTGTTGAAATTTATCATGTAGCTCCTTGTTCATCATGTTTTCCCAGTCCAGTTCGTCGGCTTGTGATCCTGTCATGGTTAGAAGAAATAGAAACACACAAGAATATGGTCCTACTGACTACTAATAGGATGTGATGTGGTGGAAAGTCACAAGTCCGTCAAGCGAATCACAAATTCTTACCCGTTCTTACCAACCAGCAGGTGGTGATCAGCAACCATTGTAGTCAAACTCTCAAAGATTGGATAAAGTGATTGCCAGGTGTTGTCAAACGCACGATGTAAATGTATGTGGAGCTGGAAGGCTTAAATTATGGTAGCAAAAATGTCAGCAATAATCAATTCAGAGATGCAAAGTTGAATAAACGTTCAACGATGATACTGTGCTGGTCCTAGGCTAGACCATACTAGAGACAGAGCCTAGACACAAAGAAATTCACACCAGTAACACAATAGACTACAATGGCCGCAACTGAAGCTCACTTTTTTTGTACTTTTACTCTTATTTTATTTTTCTTTTTTTCTTCCTTTTCTATCTTTTTTCTTTCTTTTTCTTACAAAGTCTCACAGTTCTAAAAGATTACACAGGGATCAGATAATAAGCTATCAAATACCACTAACACACTTATTTTCGCAGGTTCATTGCAGGTCTTGTAGATATTGCTTTCCCTAACAAAAAGATACACAAGAGATTTTGAAATCTCTTTGTTGATTGCGATGCGCACACATGAAATTTTAAGGCAAGGTTGGATCCGTTGGAAAGATGGGGAGATAACCTTTCCAGATTATGCTTACACTTTCCAAGCAGACAATGGATGAAGAAGTTATGACCTTTTTTCTTCCAAAACCAAAAAGATACTCAAAATCAGATCTAATCTGATTATTTTCTCTTTTCAAGATGCAAATTAGAAAGTGAATATCTCTCTAATTTCATGATGTTGGTGATGATGGTGTTTTTTTATGCAGATCAAACGTGACAGGAACTCGAAACTCTAAAAGACTAAAAACTAAGACCAGCAACTTGACACGACGATGCAACCAACTATTCAACAAAGCAAAAAAATTGAAAAGAAAATTGCGAAAGGTACAGATTGGTTCGGATATGATGGTCTAACCCTATTTTTTTGGCTTTTTCGTGGACTGTAGGCATGAAGGAACATATGTGATCTAGACTACGAAAATCTGGTAAAATCTCACCGAGCAACCTGGAAATCTGATACCACTTGATAGAGACGAAGGTGTCCCGTCTTTCAATGAGATGGTAACTATCGTTTTTGGAGTAGACTTTGACGATCTGACTATGAACGTGTGAGGACGTCGCGCCTTAGCAATCGCTAAACCAACTCCAAGAGGTTATTGACCACGCCGGAGCATGATCAACCTGACCATGAGGGTCTATTTCCTGCAGGCAAACGAAGAACAAGCAAGAAACTGAGATTGCATTCTGGATATTGCGAATTTAAGAAGAAAACTTTATTGATGAAAGTGGGGTTCTGAAACGTCTTAACCTAGTCGTTAGACACAAACAAGGTACGCGAGTTGCAGCTATGGCAAACTTTAATCTAAACAAAACACGCCCTCTCAAGGAGCTCTTGGCCTACTTAAATAGGGGAGGGAAGAGGGAAATTCATCCAGCAACAAAGGTAGAACGTTGTCGAAGTGTGCGATCGACACTTCCCCCGGGCCTGCACTGGGCAGCCCGCGGAGGTTCTTTTTTCGAAGGGGCTAGTTCCTAGCGGAGAGCTTGCGCGGATGGACGAGTTAGTGAGAGCTTGACACGGGAAGTTTTACGTGGTTCAGGCCGCCGGAGCGTAAAACCCTACGTCCACGGCGAGCTATGGATCTCGCTGTATTGCTTGCTGCTCAGGGCCGGGGACCTGAGCTTGGGGGTGAGTTACAGCTTGAGAGTGAATGGCTAGTGTATGAGTTGCAGAATGCGAACCCTTGCTATCGACGCCTACCCGAGCCTTTTATAGTCCAAGACTCGGGTGGCTTACAAGGGGGGCCGGGACCCGACAGGTGGTCCCGGGAAGATTGTCTATTATGTACCATATCTGTAGTTACGCCGGTGGTTGCCTCTGGTCGAAGGCTTCTGAGTCTTCCTTTTTCTGCCCTGCCCATGCCGCGCACTAGTCATAGTGGTTGATGACGGTGCAGGCGGCATGGGATGTCTTGTCATGGCGTTTATTATCTGGCAGGTTCTGACACCGCGCGCCAGTCTGTGATGCGACTGGACGCAACGGCACCTGACAGGCGCGTGCTCCGCGTTTCCGCATCTTGGGAAGACGCGGGCCTTGAATACCTTGTACGGGCAAGGTGAGGGGCGCCTTTACGCCCGCTGCCTACCGCTCGGGGGCAGGCAGCACCGTTCTTCCAGCCACGTGGCGGGTCCGGAGCTCTTCTCTGAGGAGAGGGAGGTCCGGGCCTGCTAGACGCGTGGCGCCTTCGGACCTCTCTCCCGCGGAGGGGGAGGTCCGGCTTCTGTATGCCACGTGGCGGGCCCGGAGCTCACCTCTGAGGAGAGGGAGGTCCGGCCCCGCTGGACGCGTGGCGTCTTCGGACCTCTCTCCCGCGGAGGGGGAGGTCCGGCTTCTGTATGCCACGTGGCGAGCCCGGAGCTCTCCTCTGAGGAGAGGGAGGTCCGGCCCCGCCAGACGCGTGGCGCCTTCGGAGCTCTCCCTGCGGAGAAGGGCGAGCACCTTAGGCATTTCACCCTGTGCGCGGGGGTACCCTATATCTCAGGTACCGACAGTGGCCCCCGGGCCCATCTTGGGGGAGATAGCGAGCCCAAGGTGGGACCTCCGTCTCTTCCGATCCGCGCACTTTCTCTAAGTCCCGACTTGGCCGCTGCCGGAGCACGAACGGCCGCGGGGTCGTGAGAGCGTGCGCTCACTTGATGATTGCTTTTACTGCGGCAGTTCCCAAGGCTGCCACTTCTGCACGTTGCGGCGCTTTCTTCGGGAACCGCCGAAGGGCCTTGCCGGCTCATCTTCTTAGGAGACTGACTCCTTGCCCCCACCGCTCCAGTTAAGCGGCTTGGGCCCACCCGTCATCGGCACTCGGTCTAGGAACCGAAGCGGTTGCGGGTGCGGGGTATTCGAAGAGTTCCGAATCGCTTGGAACTGCACCGGGAAGCTTTCTAGAGGGGGTCTCACCCACATTGTAGCTTCCCTTCGCACTTCTCTGCGTTTCTTCTTGGACTCTTGCGCTTTTGCTTTCTTGCCTTTGAGCTCTCCCTTGCCATGGCTTCCAACCCGCTGCCAGAGAAGAAACGCGCTCGATCTCCTCCAGCAACGGTGCCGGTGCCAAGTCAGGATTCTGGGGTGCCTGACACTCCCTCCGGTGGTGACTCGAAGAGGCCCTGGGCTGATGTGCTGGGGGAAGCCTCTGTGGCGTCCCCTGTTCCGCCAGTCCAAGCGACTGCGGAGCGGTCGTCGGAGACGGTAGCGGGCTCTGGAAATCCTACCCCGGCTCGGAAGTCGGGGTTTAGAGCCCGCTGGAGTGTCCGCGCTTCCCGGCCTTCCCCGTCTTGCGGGGAATCTGTGCCGATGCGCTCGGAGCCAGGGGCAACTGCTGCGGCCCCCAGGCCAGCGCGGACTTCTCCTGTTCCGGTGTGCCCGGACTCCGCGGCGGCGCCGTCTCTTCCTGCCGAGACGGCCACCGCGGCCCCCGAGCCAGCACAGGTTGATCCTGCACTAGGCGGCCTGGCTTCTTCTTCAGCACCGTCTTCCCCGGCTCGTCCCTCTCCTCAGGTCAAGGAGCCAGAAGCTGAAAAGAGCCCGGCTGGCCTGGCTGCCAGCGCCGCGGAGCCAGCTTCTCCTGATCGGCGTCTCGTCTCGGCGGCTGGCGCGTCGGCTCTTCCTGAGGACGAGGTAATGGAGGAGATCGGAGGGACTGCCCCAGCCTCTGTTGCTCCATTGCCTCTGGCGGACGCCTTCGCGCTTGCCGAGTCGAGCGTCCGGCAGGTCTTGGCTGCACTAGGGCGCGAGCGGGAGGAGTATACGGTTGAACGGGACCGCCTCCTCACCTGGGGGAACCTTTTGCGGGAGAGGACCGCGAAGGTTAAGAGCGAGCTCGACTCCAGCCGGGAGTTGCTCGACTTCAGGGAAACGCTTGTCGACCGGATGAAGCGGGCTGTTGACCGCATGGACACCCAGTCGCGGCGGATCAACAGGGAGGCCCTGGAGGCTCACGCCCGGGCCGAAGAGAGCCTCTCTGCTGCTGTAGAAATACGGCATCGGTTGGAGCGCCGCGAACTCGCCGTTGAGGAGCGGGAGCGTTCCGTGGCAGCTGAGGCAGAGAGGGTCGCCGCGCAGCTGGCTGCGGGCGAGGATGACCTCCGAGCTCAGATGGAGGAGCTGGAGATTCTGAAGGCAGACCTTGACTTGAGGGATGAACAGGTCTCCCATGATCGCCGGGCGGTCTTGGACCGGGAGTTGACTGCCGGCTTCAGGGCCGCTGAGTTGGAGCGGCTAGCCGAGACTCTCCGCCTTCGGGAGAGTTCCCTGGCGGCCAAGGAGAAGGAATTCTCCGAGAGGAACCTGGAGGCTCTGCGGGCAGCCCGCCATGAGGTGGAGGAGCTCTCAGCCCTACGGTCCTCCGAGGCCCTTGCGGTCTCAAGCTTCGTGGATCGAGCGGGGTCCGCCCTGATCCCTCTTGGTTTCAGTCCGGTGAGGGCCGCAACTCCCGCATTGCAGGTGGCAGAGGTGATCCCTGCATTGGAGTCGATCGGCGCCAAGCTGGACAGACTCGACTCGGTGGTCGCCAGCGAGCTTGAAGCCGAGTGCCGCGGCTTAGCTTTAGAGGTCGCCTCGCATGTGCTGGCATGCTTCAAGAGCCGCGACCCCTCTTTCTCACTGGAGCCAGCAAGAGAGGGCCCAGCCGCGGAGCGGGAGGAAGCTGCCAGGGCTGAAGTCGAGGATGTGGCCGCCCTTGTAGCCGCAAGGTTCCGGCGAGAGCCGGGAGGTCCTTAGGACTTGCTTCTCCCTTTTTTATCGAGTCTGTAGTCCAGCTCAAGGAGCCTTGCTTAATTTGACTCTCTTGGATACTTGTGTCTGTGATGCTTTTTCCCTCCTTCTTGGCTTTGCCTGGCTGAGTCCTTAGCTCCACAAGGTACTCAGAGGTCATTTCCAATCCCGGAGCTTCGCACAGACACCCCCCCCCCGGGTCCTAACCGTGTTAGGGGCCCCCGGAGGTCTCGGAACCTCGCCCTATGGGGGGCTCCAAATCTGCCGGCCACGTGGTGGGTTCGGAGCTTCTCCTCAAGAGACGGGAGCTCCGGTCATGTTGGACACGTAGGGCTTTCGGAGCCCTCCCGCTGAGGGGGGAGGTCCGGTTCCTGCCTGCCACGTGGCGAGCCCGGAGCCCTCCTCAAGGAAGGAGAGAGTTCCGGGCCTGCTGGACACGCGGGGCCCCCGGGCCCCGCCCCTGCTGGAGGGGCGGGTCCCGGTCCTTCCAGTCCCAGGCCGGTGTAGCTGGTAGCTCCTTTGCCCCCGCTTCATGCAGTCCCTGTTGCCGTAACCTGAAGGTCCTGCACACAGGTAGAGGAAACGTAATTCTCCTCGGGGGGTCCTCCCCTCCTGTCTCCTAGTCTTATCCGTCTTATGGTCCTGGCCCGCTATACGGGGCTTGGGCAATTCTGTGCACGAGGCGCCGGAGCTCCGGCTCCCTCCGAGGTCCGGGTACGGCCGTCCGATCCCTAGTACCGGGCCATGCGCTGGGGAAGCAGAGTGCACGCGCTTTGGGTTCATGACCAGGCAAAGCGGACGTACTCCCCTGGAAGGAGAGCAGGATGCGCATGCTTTGGGCTCTGGGCCGGCTAAGCTGGATACGCACCCTGGACCCCCCATGCACAACGCTGGCCTTTCCTGGAGGTGACCAACTGACACCGCAACACCTGACTGGGGGAGGCCCGAGAGAATCACTCGGCCATCGGCAGGTGCCTCAAGCGCAGCCGCCTTCGGGAGGATAGCAAATGCCGACTATGGATGAGCGCAGGAGAGGGGGAGCTAGACGTATGATGAACATACAGAGATAGTGCGATCATAAAAATTAATGCATAATTTAAATGAGCGCATGAGAAGGAGCTAAGTAGAACAGGTCTCTGTATTTGCGCCCATAGGTGGAATTCTGGCTGTTCGTGGGGGCAATGTTCCGCCTCGTCTACAAGGGAAGCAAGACTCTACGCGCTTAGGGTCGGAACCAGGCTAAACTGGACGTAGTCCTGTACCGTCCCTTGAGACTTAGCTACCCCAAGCTCTGTTCCTAAGTTCTATGGGGTCTATTACAGAAGTGAATAGCCCTGTTCTACCGATGCTCAGTAAGAAGGACTTACAGTGTTGCTCCATGGCAAGGATTTTTGGGAATGGATCCCACTCTCGGTTGAAAGGCATGTGTACCTGGGGCGGCAGCTTTCATGATTCGGAAGGGACCTTCCCTGCTGGGGGAGAGCTTATGGGTCCTTCTTGGAATATAGCGTGCCACTTCACCAGGCTGCCCTCTTGCGGGCCCCCGTCGCGTTTGGTTCTTTGGCGGTAGTGCTTAGAGCATTAGCCGAGACCTTGCGTTGTGGGGTGTTCCCTGCAAGCCGAGTCTTGTCGAAGTTGTTGTCTTCACGCTGGATCAGGTCCTGCGTGGCTTCTCTTGGGGTCCCCCGGGGAGTTCTCCCCTTCTGGCTAAGGCCTTCAAGGGGTAGGTGGACCCGGGCTCGCCTTGGATGACCTAAGGCGTCCCCCCCTTCTGGCAAGGCCTTCAAGGGGTTGACGGACCCTAGGCAGCCCCCGAGAGGTATGTTTGAGGCACGGAGGCGTGCCGTAGCTGGCTAACGCCTTGGCCCGTCACCGTCGGAACTGGAGTCCTCACCGTCATGCACTGTCTTTATGACACGCTGAGGCTCCTGGAACCCCACCTGGTGGGCAGCGGTGACTGGGGCATCGGCCTTCTGTTTGCCATCCCTCTGAGGGTAGGGCGGTGCTTCAGCCCTCTGCTGTCTTCCATTGCGGAAGCGCTCTGCGAGCCTCTGGATCTCCCAGCACTCGGCAGCTGTATGGTTGCAGGTGCCATGCACGGGGCATAGCCCGCCTTGGCCACTGTCTGGGGCCGGTGATTGCCGCTACCTCTTGTCGGGGCGCGGCCCCCGAGCTCCACTGGTTGTCGCAGCTGCGGCGACGGGGGCCGTGAATGGTGCCTTCATCTTCCCATTCCCCCGGTTCTTGGTCTTCTTGCCACCCCCATAGGCAGCAGCACCGGACCCGGGCTGCCCTCCTGACTCGGAGGTCGGCAGTGCGTGCCAGTTCCGCCCTTCGGCTGCTCTGGCGCACTTTTCTGCTAGGCTAAATAGCTCCGAGACGTCGCTGACCTCTCTGGTCGCGAGCTTCTCGAGCATTTTCTTGTCCCGGACACCCTGTCGGAACGCCACCACCACAGAGGCGCTTTGGATATGTGGGATGGTGTTGCGCACCTGAGAGAACCGCTGGATGAAAGAGCGCAGCGACTCCCCAGGTTGTTGTTTGACGGCGTGGAGGTCGAGCTCCGTGCCGGGACGGGTGTAGGAGCTGCCGAAGTTGGCGACGAACTGCCGGCAGAGCTCACCCCAGGAGGTTATGGACCCCTGGGGTAGATTCATGAGCCAGGACCGGGCTGGGCCGGTCAAGGCGACAGGAAAGTAGTTGGCCATGACAGCCTCATCGCCTCCTGCAGCAAGTACGGCGGTGGAGTAGATCTGGAGGAACTCCGCTGGGTTGACGCTTCCGTCGTACTTCTCGGGCAAGTGCGGGCGAAACTTGCGCGGCCACCTTGCGAAGCGAAGGTGGGGTGCAAGGGCCGCACATCCTGCACCTGCTGCTGCAGGTACTGGCGCTGCGAACAGGTGGTTCGCACCTGGCACCACGTATCCCAGCATGGGCAAGGCTGCACCGTAGGCCGGGGCCGCTACTTGCGGCGCATATGGTGGTGGCATATGTTGCGCAGCATTTGCCTGAGGCGGGACTCGCATGGCGAAGGCCTGCCCTTCTGGTTGCGTCGAGGCCGACGACATGCTGTCGCCTGCCTCATGGTTGCGACGCCTTTCTCGACGTCGCTCGAGGTACACCCGGGCGTCCTGCCCCAAGTGGCACCGTTCCAGTTCCCTTCGCAGGTCCGTCGACAGGAGCCTGGAGGAGCTGGAATCTGCCGTTAGCTCGTCAACCGTGGGTGTGCGCGTCAGCGACACAGCCGGTTGCCCCGGGCGCCGCCCTCGCCAAAACCGAGGGTTCACGGCGGCGACGACGAGGCGGTCCACCTCGCGGACTCATTGCTGGGTCGCTGAATGGGGCGCATCCCCTGCAGGTGGGTTGCGCAGCAGCGCTCTTGCTGCAGCTAGCGCACTTCCATGGTGTACGCTCAGCGCTGCAGAAGACCTCACGCTGGTTGGGGCCTGCATAGCTGGAGTCGGCTGCTGGCTACCCGCTTGTGCCGACACACTCCGTCCTGAGTGCGTCGACATGTACTCCCCGCTGGTCACGGTTCGCCGTGAATGCGGTGGGGGAGAGTTTGCCACTGAAGGGAGCTTGGTCATCTTCGTCGGAGGAAACTCGTCGCGCTAGGGGAAAAGCCCCCTACCTGGCGCGCCAAATGTCGAAGTGTGCGATCGACACTTCCCCCGAGCCTGCACTGGGCAGCCCGCGGAGGTTCTTTTTTCGGAGGGGCTAGTTCCTAGCGGAGAGCTTGCGCGGATGGACGAGTTAGTGAGAGCTTGACACGGGAAGTTTTACGTGGTTCAGGCCGCCGGAGCGTAAAACCCTACGTCCACGGCGAGCTATGGAGCTCGCTGTATTGCTTGCTGCTCAGGGCCGGGGACCTGAGCTTGGGGGTGAGTTACAGCTTGAGAGTGAATGGCTAGCGTATGAGTTGCAGAATGCGAACCCTTGCTATCGACGCCTACCCGAGCCTTTTATAGTCCAAGACTCGGGTGGCTTACAAGGGGGGCCGGGCCCGACAGGTGGTCCCGGGAAGATTGTCTATTATCTACCGTATCTGTAGTTACGCCGGTGGTTGCCTCTGGTCGAAGGCTTCTGAGTCTTCCTTTTTCCGCCCTGCCCATGCCGCGCACTAGTCATAGTGGTTGATGACGGCGCATGCGGCATGGGATGTCTTGTCGTGGCGTTTATTACCTGGCAGGTTCTGACACCGCGCACCAGTCTGTGATGCGACTGGACGCAGCGGCACCTGACAGGCGCGTGCTCCGCGTTTCCACGTCTTGGGAAGACGCGGGCCTTGAATACCTTGTACGGGCAAGGTGAGGGGCGCCTTTACGCCCGCTGCCTACCGCTCGGGGGCAGGCAGCACCGTTCTTCCAGCCACGTGGCGGGTCCGGAGCTCTTCTCTGAGGAGAGGGAGGTCCGGCCCCGCTGGACGCGTGGCGCCTTCGGACCTCTCTCCCGCGGAGGGGGAGGTCCGGCTTCTGTATGCCACGTGGCGGACCCAGCGCTCACCTCTGAGGAGAGGGAGGTCCGGCCCCGCTGGACGCGTGGCGTCTTCGGACCTCTCTCCCGCGGAAGGGGAGGTCCGGCTTCTGTATGCCACGTGGCGGGCCCGGAGCTCTCCTCTGAGGAGAGGGAGGTCCGGCCCCGCCAGACGCGTGGCGCCTTCGGAGCTCTCCCTGCGGAGAAGGGCGAGCACCTTAGGCATTTCACCCTGTGCGCGGGGGTACCCCATATCTCAGGTACCGACAGACGTGATCTCTCTTATTTCCTTCCTTTTTTTGAGATGGACTACCTTTTAATAGGGAAGAAAAGAGGGAAATCCATCCAGCAGCAAGGCGGGATAAAAGAGGGAAATTTCATCCAGCAGCAAAGGTTGGACGAGGTTTCCCTTATTCCTTACCTTATTTATCTGAATCTCTCTTTATTACTGGCCCCAGCCTCAAGATTTGGTGCACAATACCCTATTCATTCATTTGACTTTATTATGGTCCGTCAGCTTGTATATTTCGTCCATGTCCTTGTATTTCATCATGGTGGCTTCGAAGTGCTGAAAACTCCACTGGAAACTCCATTCTGGTTCCCTTCTCGCGCGCCTTCATCTCCCTGTTTGATGATGCTCCCATGTTCATTCCTCTTGTGCATTCTAGGCCCTTCATTTGTAAGCAACACAAATGTACCCAATTTAGGCAGCATCATATTCTCATGAATATTGAAACATTACCAAGAAACGAAAGTACCTGATAATTTAACTGGCGTCCGCGAGCTCTAGTAATTGGTCTTATATGTGTGGTAGATGGGGCTATGGGTGTAACTGTGGTAGGGATGTCCTCATCAGAGGAGCGGCTAGATGTGATGCAGTAGACCCTCGACTTGGAGCGGGCCGTAGTCGGGAGGTTAAACAGGGTGGCTCAGAACCTCCGGGCTGAAGCCAAGAAGCTCCATGCTGCAGTCGATGCCCGCACCAAAGCTCTGTCGGAGGCACGGGAGTGCAGGCGAAGGATGTAATACCCTACTTTTTTAAAATTTTGAATTTTTACAAGTGAAAACAATCCAAAATTCATCAAATTCAAACATATGTTGGGCTGAAATTCGTTTTGGGCCATGTCTCTCACTTTTCTTACCTTCTAGGCCGAGCCCGCAGCCCACCACAGCCCAGCCGGCTCTGTCACCCTCTCCTCTCTCTGTTCAGTGGGCTAGGCTTGTCAGCGCTTTCCCCTTCCTTCCCCGGTCACCATCGCGCACAGGCACGATCCCGCCGATCTCGCTCGGAAACGGAGAAACTGCCCCGAATCAATGTCGGTCTTCACTGCTCAACCGCCCTCCACAGCAGCCATCGCCGCCTCGCTCTAAATATCGCCGTGCGCCCTAGGGTTAGCTGCCCGCCTTGGGTAGAACTCAACGCCGTCGCTCTCCTCTCGGTTAGCCGCTGATCCACCGAATTCCCCTCGCCCCTCCCCTAAATCGTCAAGCTAACCCGTCAAGATCTTCTACAGGGCGGGCGGCGAGTGTTTTCCAGTCCTTCCCGATGAGGACCGCCGCTTGCAACCCTACCGCACCGGTCGCCGGTGAGTTCTCCACCCCTCGCCGATGTCCTTCCTCTTCCGTTTGGTTTTCCACCCCACTAACAGCGCCTACACCTTCACCATGTGCTGGAACGCGTCGCGGACACGAAGACTTCGCGAGATCTCCACCGAGACGACGTAGCACCGAAGAACCAAGAGGATTTCCTTCCCCTTCCGTCGCGAGCCTCTTCCGCCCCTCCTCCGGACCACCGAGACTCCTAGGTGAGCTCCCCGAGCGATCCTCCTCCTGTTACGATCTTTAGCTACGCGTAGAAGCGTTCGTAGGCGTGGATCCGTAGCTCCAGCGACATCTAGGGCCGCCATGGCGCTCCGCCGCGCGCTAAGTCGCCGGCGGCCAAGAGTCGCCCGCATAAAACCCCCGCCGTCCGATCTCCCGCCAGCGGCTGAGATAGAACGTGCATACCCCTTCGTGGAATAAAATCACCGCCGTTTATTTAGAATTTGAAGACACAGAATGTGCCACGTCGTCGCGAGATCTGGGCGGTTGAAATAAAATCCGACGGTCCATGTTGAACCCCTCATCTCCCGCGGCACAAATTTTGCCCAGCCCCCTGGACCTTTAGGGTTTGAGCAAACAAGCCCCTAGGTTTTGCAGAAACACCCTTAGATTCTCTAGAATTTAGGGATTTTATTGTAGAATGACTTCTATGCCCTTCTAACCCTCTGTTTTTATATTTGTACCCCTAGATTGGTCTGAAAAATTACAAAATGACCCCTGAGGCCTCTGATTTTGCACAAAAGCCCCTGAAATGCACTAAAATTTTTGATCTAGCCCCTAGAGTTGCTGGAAATAGTGTTTTAGGCCCCTGAAATTTTCTGATTTCACATTTAGGACACTGGGACAAGCTGTTAAATTATTTTAATACTTGGAATGGATCTGTTTAATTACTAAAACACCCCTGAAACTTTTGTAATTGCAAAACAACCCCTGGGATATTCTGTTTTAGCATTTTAAGCCATGATCCTTGCTGGAATATAACAAAATAGCCTTTGCCCATGCCAAAAATTACCCAAACACCCCTAAAATTGGCTGAATTCATTTTTGAACACTTGTATAGTGCAATTTTCACCTATTTGACCCCCACAACATGCTGGTTTTACACTTAGGCCCCTAGTGATTGCTGATTTTACATAGAATGCCTTCATAAATGTCTATATTAACTTTTAATACTGATTTTAAACATTATAAGTAATTCTCTAGGCCATTACAACATAGTTGCCACTTAAGGTAATTAAATAAAATGTATTTTCCACAAAGTAAATGCGTAGGATTTGTGGTATGATTATGTATTATTATTGTTGGACCATTGGTACTATGTCTCATTACTTTATTGTTATTTGACTATGCATGCGACGAATTGGATAGCCCCGATCCTGGAGCCGGCCTTTAATTTGCAAGATCAAGACTTTGACGTCAGAGAGCAGCAGCTACTTTCCAGAGGAGAGTGTCCTTGACCACATTGGTCCTATTTTACGAATTTAGTTAGAAATTGCATGCATGTCTTAATATGAATTCTCATGATAGGAAGTTTACTAGAGATTCCATATTATTCCTTGTAGCCTGGTAAAGAGATTAGTTGGGATTTACTTTATGTCATTTACTCATGCTTAGCCTTGCTTAGATGATGGGGTGGGAGAACTTTACATTAAAATTTATATCATGATCTTTGAGATGTTGTTGTGGTGCTATGTATGGTATATACATGGAGAGTAGAGATAGGAATCTAGCAGGCTGGTTGGTATACTGTTGGTGCGTATGCACGAGACTCGGGCTGGTGGTTAGTGCCTGCGTAGATTCTAAGGACCGGTTCATGATATCCTGTGATCTAGCTATGTCGTGCCACCACAAGACCGGTATGGAACGACTTGACCAATTAAGTTGATTTCTACCTTATCTTGTAAAAACCATTAAGATGTTTGTGTGGCGCAAGAGGGGGCTTCTGCAGCGGAGGTAAAATAGACTCCAAGTGTGCTGTAAGCGGTGAAACCTTAGCGGGTATACAAGGATTTGGTAGTGCAATGTAAAGGCCTCATAGTGATCCCCTGACCACACACCATAGGAAGTATGAGATGTGATTCGCGATCAAGGGTAATCAGGGAGACTTTAGTCCACTTGGTGACAAGGGACGAAATTATGACTTGTGGGTAAACGGTACAAACTCTACAGAGTCAAAACTGTCTAGACAGCCATGCTCACGGTTAAGAGCGGGCTAGTAACTCCTTCATGATTAGTTGGGTATGGGGAAGGTTGGTTGTATTTGGTTGGAAGTGGGACTGGATTTTGGTGACACATGGTGGAGTATTCACTTAGTAATTAGGACGCTAGTACAACTTAGGGATAGGATGTTGCATAGTGCTTTTAGCCGAGTTGGCTTTCCTTGATTTTGCCTACATGTCATATATTTCCCTCACTCGCTGAGTACTCTAAGTACTCATGCGTCTTTGTTGCTTCTTTTTGGAAATAACTGTTGCTCAGGCTATGGAGATGGAGTGGTGTATGATGAAGACGATGGCTTCAACCACGGTGTGCAGTACTAGGCGGGCGTGCCCCCGGACAACGCTTGTGATGGAGCTCTACACTTAGATTATCCGCTGCTATGTACCTTTCCTTTTTAGACTACAAGTTCACTATGAGATTGTAATAAACTTAGCTTTTATATAAGATACATCATTTCTGTTAACACATGTATGATTTAACTGATCCTTGCGTACATGTGTAGCGTGTCTGGTTTATTTTACAGGAACAAGACATGACAGAATGGTATCATAGCCGAAGTTGTCCGTAGAATGCAAGCCTAGTTAGAAGCAGTTGCGAATTTAGAGTATATTCACATATAGGGGTCACCCTGTCGTAAAAACATAAAATTTGACATCTTTTGCCACTTAATGATGATATGGGATGCTTTGTTTGATAAATTGATAGTGATGTGCTGACTTGCTATATTTTGTATATATGAGAGCATGTATTTGAATATTTTTCTCAACTGCTTAATCCTAACCCTTGTTCTCACTATCTGGCACGATATATACATCAGATGGCAGGCAGAGGACGTGGATGAGGTCGTGGCCGCGAAATGCACGAGGAGGGTAATGTTCCTCCAGCGTTCTAGATTCCACCCTGGAATGGTCGAGGTGCTCGCGGGGGAGCTTTTCCACTGGGGATGCAGCAGATGATGGCCATGCAGAATCAACTTCTGCAGAATCTGACTCAAGTGGTGGCTAATATGAATCAAGCTCCTCCACCTCCACCACCGCCAGTGCCTTAACCCTGGTGCAAGCTGAGGGACTTTCAGAGTACTCATCCACTAGTGTTCTCTAACTCCGTGGAGCCACTAGATGCTGACGATTGGCTGAAGTCGATTGAAAGCAAGTTGCAGTTAGTTCAGTGTCAAGGTCGGGAGATGGTTCTGCTTGCCTCCCACAAGCTTTCAGGCCCCGCAACAGACTGGTAGACAGCTTATACGTCCGCCCATGAGGACACACAGAGTATCACTTGGGAGGAGTTCACACAGAGCTTTCGCAGTCACTATGTGTCAGCTGGGGCAATAAAGATGAAGCGGAAGGAGTTCTTGAGTCTGAGGCAGGGTAACGTGACAATTCATGAGTACCTTCAGATATTCACGCAGCTGTCTCGTTACGCGTCCGAAGATGTCAAACTGACAACAAGAAGCAAGATTGCTTTATATAGGGGCTAGATGAAGAACTGAAGAATGAACTCTCCTCCTGCTACTACGAGACCTTTCAGAAGATGATTGATAAAGCTTTTTTGTCATGGAGAAGCAAATGCCCGAGTTAGAAGCACACACGAAGCGGAAGACATCTTGGCAGAGTCAGTCTTCTGGCAGCAGCAGTTGCACCCGCTTTATGCCGATGTCAGTGGGGCAGGTGAGCCGTCCCTTGGGCTCGTATCAGGCGCCGAGGTATCCTACCCCGGCTTTCAGGCAGTCAGCACCGTCTCAGCAGCAGCGTCCATAGTTCCAGCAGACGCAGACACGTCCTACCTTTCCACCCCATCCAGCTAGTCATTTTCAGCGGAGTCAGCAGCAAGGCAGCAAGACTCAGAGTGGCAGGATGATTGGGCCGTGTTACACTTGTGGCGAGAGTGGGCATCTCTCCAACTGTTGCCCATTGAAGAAGCAGTCACAACAGCAGCAGAAGAATGTCATGCACGTGTGAACCATGTAGCGTTGGAGGAAGATCAGGATGCTCCAGATGTTGTGATTGGTATATTCTCCATCGATACTCACCCTGCTACGGTTTTGTTTGATTCGGGTGCTACTCATTCTTTCATTGCTAAGAACTTCGTACACAAGCATAATATGAGGACTACATCTATGACCCGTATGCTAGTGGTCAACTCTCCTAGGGGAGAATTCAAGACAAACATAGTGTGCTCAAAAGTGAGTCTTGACATAGTGGGGGTGGTCTTCTCTGCAAACCTTCTTGTGTTGGAGTCATGAGGTCTAGATATCATATTGGGGATGGATTGGCCAGCCAAATATAATGGTGTGATACATTGTGCGTCGAAGACTGTTAGGTTGACTCACACCGACGGCAGCAAGGTGAAGTTCAAGTCAGTCCGAGTGACAGATGAGAAGATCCACCTTAATCAACTTGAGACAACAGAGGAATCCGGATGGTTAGTGAGTTCCTGGATGTTTTTCCTGAGGAGTTACCAGGTATGTCACCAGATCGTGACATTGAGTTCATCATCGATTTAGTACCTGACACCGCTCCTATATATAAGAGGTCGTACAGGATGGATGCTAATAAGTTAGCAGAGCTCAAGGAGAATATCCAAGAGCTGCTAGATAAGGGGTATGTTCGACCTAGTTCCTCACCTTGGGGAGCCCCGGTTATATTCATGCCAAAAAAAGATGGGACTCAGAGGTTATGTGTCAACTATCGAGCTCTTAATGCAGTGACCATCAAGAACAAGTACCAGTTACCACGTATTGAGGATTTGTTTGATTAGTTGAGGGGAGCAAGTGTATTCTCCAAAATTGATCTTCGCTCAGGGTATCATCAATTGAAGATTCGAGCCTGAGATATTCCGAAGACAGCGTTTGTTACTCGATATGGTTTATACGAGTACACGGTCATGTCTTTTGGATTGACTAACACCCCAGCCTACTTCATGTACCTTATGAATAAGGTGTTTATAGAGTATTTAGACAGATTTGTGGTGGTGTTCATTGATGACATCCTGGTTTTCTCAAGAAATTAAGAAGAGCATGAGGAACATTTAAGGTTGGTGTTGCAGAAGCTTCAGGAGAACCAGTTGTATGGCAAGCTCAGCAGGTGTGAGTTCTGGTTGAAGGAAGTGGCTTTCTTGGGGCATGTCATATCAGCAGGAGGGATATCTGTTGGTCCAGGCAAGGTCGCCACTGTAATGTAGTGGAATGCGCCAGAGAATGTGGGGAGATCAGAAGCTTCTTGGGTATGGCAGGGTATTATCGTCGCTTTATTTAGAGATTCTCAAAGATTGTCAGGCCACTTTCTAAGATGCTTGAGAAGGGGGCAGTTTTCAGATGGACACCCGAGTGCGAAACAAGTTTTCAGGAGTTGAAGAAGAGGCTGACCACAGCTCCCGTGTTAATCATGCCAGCCATGCAGAAGGAGTTCTCAGTTTACTGTGATGCTTCTGGGCAAGGTCTGGGATGTGTCCTTATGCAGGAGGGACATGTTGTGGCCTACGCTTCCAGGCAACTTCGGAAGCATGAGAGGAATTATCCGACACATGACTTGGAGCTGGCAGTTGTTGTCCATGCATTAAAGATTTGGAGGCATTACCTAATAAGAAAGAGGACATGTAAGGGACTAAGTTTTTGGCACATGTTCAAAGTGTTCGTCACCACACACGCACTTCATTTGAAGAAACTTGATGAATACATTTGAAGAGCAAGTAAACACCATCAACATGCTCATTAGAGAATAAAGTCACAAAATGCAAAAGTGGCATTTCGCACAAGCATCATAAAGGGGCTGGATATATGAAAAAGTCCTACACCTTGCTAAGAATGTCCATGCCAAATTTTACCCAAATCCAAAACCTTTTTGAGGTCTTTTTGGGTATAACTAGAAAGAGGGTGGTTTGAACTCAAATTCAAATTTTTCCATCCCATGAATTCCAAAGTGGGAGGCATATTCTTGCTCAGCACATTTTTGTGAGCTCACCCACCAATTTTCACTCCATTTGGAGTTGATCTTGACATGAGCTAAGTTTAGCAAATTCAAAACTTTATTTGAATTTGAAACTGCATATGTGCTGAAGTTTAGTCAAACAAAACCCAATTCGAATTCTCTCCAATTCAAATGGCCCAGGGGTAGATAATTCAAATGACCAAGGTTAATTAGGTCTCTACTGTTTAGAGCAGTGGAGAAAATTTAATTTCAGAGGTTAAACCCCAGGTGGGACCCACATGTCAGCCTCTATAGCAAATTCAACCGACTGAAGATTCAACACTCAGTTTCTCGGGCTTCATCCGAGGGCCACTGAGCTGGTCACCGGGACAGCTCCTGCTCGGGCTGGCCGCGTTGACCGACGTCGCCCCTGCCCTCTTATCCCCGAGCCCGAGCCGGCGAGAGAGGCATTCGGCTGTTTCTCTGCTCCCTCGTGCAAGAAACACAGCTCTCGCCGCCGCTCTCTAGATTTATCGGAAAAGCCCGTGATCACAGCCGCTCCACTCCCCCCAAGCTGCAAAACTGTACGAGAGGATCTCCTTCTCCTTCCCCGTTGCTGGAAATTGGCTGAACTCGGTTAATCTCGCCCCTACCGAGGGTTCTTTTCGGTGACCTAAGTCCGCCGCACTTCGGGCTCCCGTGGACAGCCCAAACGGGAGGGTGTTACACCCAAGTTAAGGTGTCCTCGGACGCGTTAGAGACTGGTGCTGCTCACCCCCGAACCACAGCCCGAGTGTTTGATCACCGGCGACGAATTCCAGTGTCCCCTTTCACTCAGTGCAGACCGACCTTCGGGTGCGGATCCGCCAAATTCTCACTCCATAATTGTTTGGAGAGTCTCAAACCATTCCTACATGAACTAGACTTAGTGGCGCACAAGTTGGCTTCACAACACCTAGCATGAGAACCTCTGTACATGGCGTATTTCCAAGCTTGCCAACGGTGGCTTATTCGGGAAGCGTCGGGCGCACAGTGAGAGCTTACCTAGAGCCTATTCCGAGCTGCTTCGAGCCCAAGCCAAGCTTCACTAGGGTCCCCTGATGCTCTCTGGCCTTTTGCTCGATCGGTTGGGGTGCTAGGAAGTCCGGCCGACACGACCGAAGTTCTTCCGAAGCCGCCGCTCATCGCCGGCCGTGTTCCGGTGACTGTCACGACGAGCTGAGCCCAGCATCGTGTTCCCCGGTTGGAATTAGGTAGAGGCGGCCAATATCATAAAGTTTGGCATACGGCAGAGGCCACTGGCGAGCTCTCCGGCGAGGGTTCACAGCGGCCGAGCGCGGGAGGCCGGAGGTAGACGAAGCCCCTGGTCCCACGCGTCAGTGGCAGATATTTTAAAACCGGTGTCGGTACCTGAGATATGGGGTACCCCCGCGCACAGGGTGAAATGCCTAAGGTGCTCGCCCTTCTCCGCAGGGAGAGCTCCGAAGGCGCCACGCGTCTGGCGGGGCCAGACCTCCCTCTCCTCAGAGGAGAACTCCGGGCCCGCCACGTGGCATACAGAAGCCGGACCTCCCCCTCCGCGGGAGAGAGGTCCGAAGACGCCACGCGTCCAGCGGGGCCGGACCTCCCTCTCCTCAGAGGTGAGCTCCGGGCCCGCCACATGGCATACAGAAGCCGGACCTCCCCCTCCGCGGGAGAGAGGTCCGAAGGCGCCACGCGTCCAGCGGGGCCGGACCTCCCTCTCCTCAGAGAAGAGCTCCGGACCCGCCACGTGGCTGGAAGAACGGTGCTGCCTGCCCCCGAGCGGTAGGCAGCGGGCGTAAAGGCGCCCCTCACCTTGCCCGTACAAGGTATTCAAGGCCCGCGTCTTCCCAAGACGCGGAAATGCGGAGCACGCGCCTGTCAGGTGCCGTTGCGTCCAGTCGCATCACAGACTGGCGCGCGGTGTCAGAACCTGCCAGGTAATAAACGCCACGACAAGACATCCCATGCCGCCTGCGCCGTCATCAACCACTATGACTAGTGCGCGGCATGGGCAGGGCGGAAAAAGGAAGACTCAGAAGCCTTCGACCAGAGGCAACCACCGGCGTAACTACAGATACGGTAGATAATAGACAATCTTCCCGGGACCACCTGTCGGGTCCCGGCCCCCCTTGTAAGCCACCCGAGTCTTGGACTATAAAAGGCTCGGGTAGGCGTCGATAGCGAGGGTTCGCATTCTGCTACTCATACGCTAGCCATACACTCTCAAGCTGTAACTCACCCCCAAGCTCAGGCCCCCGGCCCTGAGCAGCAAGAAATACAGCGAGCTCCATAGCTCGCCGTGGACGTAGGGTTTTACGCTCCGGCGGCCTGAACCACGTAAAACTTCCTGTGTCAAGCTCTCACTAACTCGTCCATCCGCGCAAGCTCTCCGCTAGGAACTAGCCCCTCCGAAAAAAGAACCTCCGCGGGCTGCCCAGTGCAGGCCCGGGGGAAGTGTCGATCGCACACTTCGACATTTGGCGCGCCAGGTAGGGGCCTTTTCCCCTAGCGCGACGAGTTTCCGCTGACGAAGATAACCAAGCTCCCTTCAGCGGCAAACTCTCCCCCACCGCATTCACGGCGAACCGTGACCAGCGGGGAGTACATGTTGACGCACTCAGGACGGAGTGTGTCGGCACAAGCGGGTAGCCAGCAGCCGACTCCGGCAACGCCGACTCCGGCTATGCAGGCCCCGACCAGCGTGAGGTCTTCTGCAGCGCTGAGCGTACATCATGGAGGTGCGCTAGCTGCAGCAAGAGCGCTGCTGCGCAACCCACCTGCAGGGGATGCGCCCCATTCAGCGACCCAGCAATGGGTCCGCGAGGTGGACCGCCTCGTCGTCGCCGCCGCGAACCCTCGGTTTCGGCGAGGGCGGCGCCCGGGGCAACCGGCTGTGTCGCTGACGCGCACACCCACGGTTGACGAGCTAACGGCAGATTCCAGCTCCTCCAGGCTCCTGTCGATGGACCTGCGAAGGGAACTGGAACGGTGCCACTTGGGGCAGGACGCCCGGGTGTACCTCGAGCGACGTCGAGAAAGGCATCGCAACCATGAGGCAGGCGACAGCATATCGTCGGCCTCGACGCAACCAGAAGGGCAGGCCTTCGCCATGCGAGCCCTGCCTCAGGCATATGCTGCGCAACATATGCCACCACCATATGCGCCGCAAGTAGCGGCCCCGGCCTACGGTGCAGCCTTGCCCATGCCGGGATACGTGGTGCCAGGTGCGAACCACCTGTTCGCAGCGCCAGTACCTGCAGCAGCAGGTGCAGGATGTGCGGCCCTTGCACCCCACCTTCGCTTCGCAAGGTGGCCGCGCAAGTTTCGCCCGCACTTGCCCGAGAAGTACGACGGAAGCGTCAACCCAGCGGAGTTCCTCCAGATCTACTCCACCGCCGTACTTGCTGCAGGAGGCGATGAGGCTGTCATGGCCAACTACTTTCCCGTCGCCTTGACCGGCCCAGCCCGGTCCTGGCTCATGAATCTACCCCAGGGGTCCATAACCTCCTGGGGTGAGCTCTGCCGGCAGTTCGTCGCCAACTTCGGCAGCTCCTACACCCGTCCTGGCACGGAGCTCGACCTCCACGCCGTCAAACAACAACCTGGGGAGTCGCTGCGCTCTTTCATCCAGCGGTTCTCTCAGGTGCGCAACACCATCCCACATATCCAAAGCGCCTCTGTGGTGGTGGCGTTCCGACAGGGTGTCCGGGACGAGAAAATGCTCGAGAAGCTCGCGACCAGAGAGGTCAGCGACGTCTCGGAGCTCTTTAGCCTGGCGGACAAGTGCGCCAGAGCAGCCGAAGGGCGGAACTGGCACGCACTGCCGACCTCCGAGTCAGGAGGGCAGCCCGGGTCCGGTGCTGCTGCCTATGGGGGTGGCAAGAAGACCAAGAACCGGGGGAATGGGAAGATGAAGTCACGATTCACGGCCCCCGTCACCGCAGCTGCGACAACCAGTGGAGCTCGGGGGCCGCGCCCCGACAAGAGGCAGCGGCAATCACCGGCCCCAGACAGTGGCCAAGGCGGGCTATGCCCCGTGCATGGCACCTGCAACCATACAGCTGCCGAGTGCTGAGAGATCCAGAGGCTCACAGAGCGCTTCCGCAATGGAAGACAGCAGAGGGCTGAAGCACCGCCCTACCCTCAGAGGGATGGCAAACAGAAGGCCGATGCCCCAGTCACCGCTGCCCACCAGGTGGGGTTCCAGGAGCCTCAGCGTGTCATAAAGACAGTGCATGACGGTGAGGACTCCAGTTCCGACGGTGACGGGCCAAGGCGTTAGCCAGCTACGGCACGCCTCCGTGCCTCGAACATACCTCTCGGGGGCTGCTTAGGGTCCGTCAACCCCTTGAAGGCCTTGCCAGAAGGGGGGATGCCTTAGGTCATCCAAGGCGAGCCCGGGTCCACCTACCCCTTGAAGGCCTTAGCCAGAAGGGGAGAACTCCCCGGGGGACCCTGAGAGAAGCCACGCAGGACCTGATCCAGCGTGAAGACAACAACTTCGACAAGACTCGGCTTGCAGGGAACACCCCACAACGCAAGGTCTCGGCTAATGCTCTAAGCACTACCGCCAAAGAACCAAACGCGACGGGGGCCCGCAAGAGGGCAGCCTGGTGAAGTGGCACGCTATATTCCAAGAAGGACCCATAAGCTCTCCCCCAGCAGGGAAGGTCCCTTCCGAATCATGAAAGCTGCCGCCCCAGGTACACATGCCTTTCAACCGAGAGTGGGATCCATTCCCAAAAATCCTTGCCATGGAGCAACACTGTAAGTCCTACTTATTGAGCATCGGTAGAACAGGGTTATTCACTTCTGTAATAGACCCCATAGAACTTAGGAACAGAGCTTGGGGTAGCTAAGTCTCAAGGGACGGTACAGGACTACGTCCAGTTTAGCCTGGTTCCGACCCTAAGCGCGTAGAGTCTTGCTTCCCTTGTAGACGAGGCGGAACATTGCCCCCACGAACAGCCAGAATTCCACCTATGGGCGCAAATACAGAGACCTGTTCTACTTAGCTCCTTCTCATGCGCTCATTTAAATTATGCATTAATTTTTATGATCGCACTATCTCTGTATGTTCATCATACGTCTAGCTCCCCCTCTCCTGCGCTCATCCATAGTCGGCATTTGCTATCCTCCCGAAGGCGGCTGCGCTTGAGGCACCTGCCGATGGCCGAGTGAGTCTCTCGGGCCTCCCCCAGTCAGGTGTTGCGGTGTCAGTTGGTCACCTCCAGGAAAGGCCAGCGTTGTGCATGGGGGGTCCAGGGTGCGTATCCAGCTTAGCCGGCCCAGAGCCCAAAGCATGCGCATCCTGCTCTCCGGAGGTCCAGGGGAGTACGTCCGCTTTGCCTGGTCATGAACCCAAAGCGCATGCACTCTGCTTCCCCAGCGCATGGCCCGGTACTAGGGATCGGACGGCCGTACCCGGACCTCGGAGGGAGCCGGAGCTCGGGCGCCTCGTGCACAGAATTGCCCAAGCCCCGTATAGCGGGCCAGGACCATAAGACGGATAAGACTAGGAGACAGGAGGGGAGGACCCCCCGAGGAGAATTACGTTTCCTCTACCTGTTTGCAGGACCTTCAGGTTACGGCAACAGGGACTGCATGAAGCGGGGGGAAAGGAGCTACCAGCTACACCGGCCTGGGACTGGAAGGACCGGGACCCGCCCCTCCAGCAGGGGCGGGGCCCGGGGGCCCCGCGTGTCCAGCAGGCCCGGAACTCTCTCCTTCCTTGAGGAGGGCTCCGGGCTCACCACGTGGCAGGCAGGAACCGGACCTCCCCCTCAGCGGGAGGGCTCCGAAAGCCCTACGTGTCCAACATGACCGGAGCTCCCGTCTCTTGAGGAGGAGCTCCGAACCCACCACGTGGCCGGCAGATTTGGAACCCCCCATAGGGCGAGGTTCGGAGACCTCCGGGGGCCCCTAACACGGTTAGGACCCGGGGGGGTGTCTGTGCGAAGCTCCGAGATTGGAAATGACCTCTGAGTACCTTGCGGAGCTAAGGACTCAGCCAGGCAAAGCCAAGAAGGAGGGAAAAAGCATCACAGACACAAGTATCCAAGAGAGTCAAATTAAGCAAGGCTCCTTGAGCTGGACTACAGACTCGATAAAAAAGGGAGAAGCAAGTCCTAAGGACCTCCCGGCTCTCGCCGGAACCTTGCGGCTACAAGGGCGGCCACATCCTCGACTTCAGCCCTGGCAGCTTCCTCCCGCTCCGCGGCTGGGCCCTCTCTTGTTGGCTCCAGTGAGAAAGAGGGGTCGCGGCTCTTGAAGCATGCCAGCACATGCGAGGCGACCTCTAAAGCTAAGCCGCGGCCCTCGGCTTCAAGCTCGCTGGTGACCACCGAGTCGAGTCTGTCCAGCTTGGCGCCGATTGACTCCAATACAGGGATCACCTCTGCCACCTGCAATGCGGGAGTTGCGGCCCTCACCGGACTGAAACCAAGAGGGATCAGGGCGGACCCCGCTCGATCCACGAAGCTTGAGACCGCAAGGGCCTCGGAGGACCGTAGGGCTGAGAGCTCCTCCACCTCGCGGCGGGCCGCCCGCAGAGCCTCCAGGTTCCTCTCGGAGAATTCCTTCTCCTTGGCCGCCAGGGAACTCTCCCGAAGGCGGAGAGTCTCGGCTAGCCGCTCCAACTCAGCGGCCCTGAAGCCGGCAGTCGACTCCCGGTCC
This sequence comes from Neostapfia colusana, assembly GCA_030760725.1. Taxonomy (NCBI): domain Eukaryota; kingdom Viridiplantae; phylum Streptophyta; class Magnoliopsida; order Poales; family Poaceae; genus Neostapfia; species Neostapfia colusana. Next base: position 16,112,964 of record JASWHV010000014.1, on the reverse strand, counting down.
AAGACCGCCCGGCGATCATGGGAGACCTGTTCATCCCTCAAGTCAAGGTCTGCCTTCAGAATCTCCAGCTCCTCCATCCGAGCTCGGAGGTCATCCTCGCCCGCAGCCAGCTGCGCGGTGACCCTCTCTGCCTCAGCTGCCACGGAACGCTCCCGCTCCTCAACGGCGAGTTCGCGGCGCTCCAACCGATGCCGTATTTCTACAGCAGCAGAGAGGCTCTCTTCGGCCCGGGCGTGAGCCTCCAGGGCCTCCCTGTTGATCCGCTGCGACTGGGTGTCCATGCGGTCAACAGCCCGCTTCATCCGGTCGACAAGCGTTTCCCTGAAGTCGAGCAACTCCCGCCTGGAGTCGAGCTCGCTCTTAACCTTCGCGGTCCTCTCCCACAAAAGGTTCCCCCAGGTGAGGAGGCGGTCCCGTTCAACCGTATACTCCTCCCGCTCGCGCCCTAGTGCAGCCAAGACCTGCCGGACGCTCGACTCAGCAAGCGCGAAGGCGTCCGCCAGAAGCAATGGAGCAACAGAGGCTGGGGCAGTCCCTCTGACCTCCTCCATTACCTCGTCCTCAGGAAGAGCCGACGCGCCAGCCGCCGAGACGAGACGCCGATCAGGATAAGCTGGCTCCGCGGCGCTGGCAGCCAGGCCAGCCGGGCTCTTTTCAGCTTCTGGCTCCTTGACCTGAGGAGAGGGACGAGCCGGGGAAGACGGTGCTGAAGAAGAAGCCAGGCCGCCTAGTGCAGGATCAACCTGTGCTGGCTCGGGGGCCGTGGTGGCCGTCTCGGCAGGAAGATACGGCGCCACCGCGGAGTCCGGGCACACCGGAACAGGAGAAGTCCGCGCTGGCCTGGGGGCCGCAGCAGTTGCCCCTGGCTCCGAGCGCATCGGCACAGATTCCCCGCAAGACGGGGAAGGCCGGGAAGCGCGGACACTCCAGCGGGCTCTAAACCCCGACTTCCGAGCCGGGGTAGGATTTCCAGAGCCCTTTACCGTCTCCGACGACCGCTCCGCAGTCGCTTGGACTGGCGGAACAGGGGACGCCACAGAGGCTTCCCCCAGTACATCAGCCCGGGGCCTCTTCGAGTCGCCACCGGAGGGAGTGTCAGGCACCCCAGAATCCCGACTTGGCACCGGCGCCGTTGCTGGAGGAGATCGAGCGCGTTTCTTCTCTGGCAGCGGGTTGGAAGCCATGGCAAGGGAGAGCTCAAAGGCAAGAAAGCAAAAGCGCAAGAGTCCAAGAAGAAACGTAGAGAAGTGCGAAGGGAAGCTACAATGTGGGTGAGACCCCCTCTAAAAAGCTTCCCGGTGCCGTTCCAAGCGATTCGGAACTCTTCGAATACCCCGCACCCGCAACCGCTTCGGTTTCTAGACCGAGTGCCGATGACGGGTGGGCCCAAGCCGCTTAACTGGAGCGGTGGGGGCAAGGGGTCAGTCTCCTAAGAAGATGAGCCGGCAAGGCCCTTCGGCGGTTCCCGAAGAAAGCGCCGCAACGTGCGAAGTGGCAGCCTTGGGAACCGCCGCAGTAAAAGCAATCATCAAGTGAGCGCACGCTCTCACGACCCCGCGGCCGTTCGTGCTCCGGCAGCGGCCAAGTCGGGACTTAGAGAAAGTGCGCGGATCGGAAGAGACGGAGGTCCCACCTTGGGCTCGCTATCTCCCCCAAGATGGGCCCGGGGGCCACTGTCGGTACCTGAGATATGGGGTACCCCCGCGCACAGGGTGAAATGCCTAAGGTGCTCGCCCTTCTCCGCAGGGAGAGCTCCGAAGGCGCCACGCGTCTGGCGGGGCCGGACCTCCCTCTCCTCAGAGGAGAGCTCCGGGCCCGCCACGTGGCATACAGAAGCCGGACCTCCCCCTCCGCGGGAGAGAGGTCCGAAGACGCCACGCGTCCAGCGGGGCCGGACCTCCCTCTCCTCAGAGGTGAGCTCCGGGCCCGCCACGTGGCATACAGAAGCCGGATCTCCCCCTCCGCGGGAGAGAGGTCCGAAGGCGCCACGCGTCCAGCGGGGCCGGACCTCCCTCTCCTCAGAGAAGAGCTCCGGACCCGCCACGTGGCTGGAAGAACGGTGCTGCCTGCCCCGGAGCGGTAGGCAGCGGGCGTAAAGGCGCCCCTCACCTTGCCCGTACAAGTTATTCAAGGCCCGCGTCTTCCCAAGACGCGGAAACGCGGAGCACGCGCCTGTCAGGTGCCGTTGCGTCCAGTCGCATCACAGACTGGCGCACGGTGTCAGAACCTGCCAGGTAATAAACGCCACGACAAGACATCCCATGCCGCCTGCGCCGTCATCAACCACTATGACTAGTGCGCGGCATGGGCAGGGCGGAAAAAGGAAGACTCAGAAGCCTTCGACCAGAGGCAACCACCGGCGTAACTACAGATACGGTAGATAATAGACAATCTTCCCGGGACCACCTGTCGGGTCCCGGCCCCCCTTGTAAGCCACCCGAGTCTTGGACTATAAAAGGCTCGGGTAGGCGTCGATAGCGAGGGTTCGCATTCTGTAACTCATACGCTAGCCATACACTCTCAAGCTGTAACTCACCCCCAAGCTCAGGCCCCCGGCCCTGAGCAGCAAGCAATACAGTGAGCTCCATAGCTCGCCGTGGACGTAGGGTTTTACGCTTCGGCAGCCTGAACCACGTAAAACTTCCTGTGTCAAGCTCTCACTAACTCGTCCATCCGCGCAAGCTCTCCGCTAGGAACTAGCCCCTCCGAAAAAAGAACCTCCGCGGGCTGCCCAGTGCAGGCCCGGGGGAAGTGTCGATCGCACACTTCGACAACCGGGATTCGCTGTGGCACCGGATCGGATGCAGCTGCGTGCGAAAGATGTTGTAGCCCCGTGTGTCGACCGCTGAGAAGTTGACACGTAGCCCGGTCCCACGCGCAGCGGTTTAAACTTTTTCCTGATTTTCAGATTTAGTTCAAACTTCAAACCCACATAACTTTGGCTAGGAAACTTCAAATCGAGTGAACCAGATTTTGTTGGATTCAGATCTCTGAGTACTTTTCAGCAAATCAAGTTTCACTTCATGAAAATTCTTAGTTCTTCAGAATTAATTCTTCAAAATTTAAACTGTTTAGAATTTTAACTAGAGAACCCTTTGGAGGAAATTTCTGAAATTTTGCTGGGATGTTCACCAAAATATCCCTGAGCTACCATAAAAATTTCAGATCCATTGAGCTCATTTGATCCACCTAATGGGGTGATTAATAAAACTGTTCCAGAGAAAATAGAAAATGTCCAGAAATATTTTCAGAATTTCTCTGAAATTGTTTAGCTCATATCTTTAGCTAGGGACCTTCAAATTAAGTGATACTAACTCCATTAGAACCCTCTGAAAATCTAGTTTTCAGAAAGTCATGGCTTGCTCCATGAAAATTCCTAGAACACCCTAGAAGCTCCAATTAAGGTCAAGTAAATAATTATTTGTGGAGAGCTCAAATGAGCTTTGCTGCAAATAAAACTTGGCCAAGTCTCTGTTTAGGTTGTAACCAAACCATAGTAAGAATTTCAGAGTCATTGGGTCTGTCTAGTAAGACTTATAGTCTTCACAAGTTAAATTCAACTCAAATACATTTAAATTGATACATATTTATGTTATCTCATGTAGTCGCTAAGGTTGAGGAGGAACCCGAAGTCTTAGACTTCGTCACTCCAGAAGAGCAGCTAGCCTACGACCAAGAGCAGCAAGGCAAGCTCCGGTTTGCATTAACCTTTTTACAAATTTTTATTGTTTTGAGAACTTACTTTGAGTACCACTTACTTCTTGCATTAGAGTCTTGTTTGAAACCCAAATGCATAGCCAAGAAAACCATGGGTTGGGATTAGGATTGAAAACCCCGTTTAGCTACTGCAATGCTAAAGTAGAGTAGGATTCGGTACAAGTCGAGTAGTTGGAACTACTCGCGAGGATAGGCTAGAGACACTTGACTCAGGTATACATAGCAAATGATATACATGGCAAGAAAAATGAGACCGAGCGGAGAGTAAGGGCAGCAAGACTTTGGGGCCTGGCTGTTATAGCTCCGCTTGTGTCGATTGAGGACCGAGCCGTGTGCGAGCCTGTTGAACAAGCTAGAACAGTACCGAAGACCTACCGGCTATATGGGAACCGGGAAACCGATGTAACTCGGGTAGCTGGGTGTTGAGGCATAGCTGGTCGTTCAGAGGGTAGGTTGAGAGATCAAGGTGTAAATCGGCTGGCGGCACTATGGATTCGCGCGCAGAGACCTCTTGCTCAGGACGATTGGACCGGTTCAACATTTGGTTGACGGGTGAAAGGTGGTTGCGTACGACGTCCGTGATGGTTGATGTAGGCAACATCGAGTACGGGCGTACGTGACGGGTTATTCGGGTAACCCTGCAGGTGTAAATCGATTATAATTGCTGTCCTCGCGGTTAGTGAGTACCACTTGTTCACTGTATCGTGACGTAGAAAGAATAGGTTAGATACATGTTAAAAGTTTACTGATGTGGCAGACCGGAATCCGCTCATCCAGGATCGCAGAGGGTGGTGCCGCGCGATGCGACACCCGATAGCACACATCATAAGGATACATTGTATTACGTAGAAAACAAACTGAAACTGTACAAACTAGTACAATACTCAGTTACAAACTATTGTTTATATTACACAGCGGAAGTCTAATTTGTACAACTTACGCCCGCCTATCGAGCAAAAGTCGGTTGCCCAGCCCTAGGGCAACCCACACTAGCTGCACTCCTCAGCTCAACGCGGCGTGTACGGCTCCCACTCAGCCGTGGTGCCCGATGGAGGGTAACCCTCGCTGGTGGACTCGTAACCCGAGTCCGTGGGTGGCTCCTCACCTGAAATACACTTAAGCAGCAACCGTGAGCACGATGGCTCAACAAGACTTAACCGACTCACCTAGGCATGAAACTCTATATGTAGAGTATAATAACATGGGATGGTAAGGTTTCAGCAAATGGACACGCCTATAGTTTATCCTTAGTTCATCTTTTAGCCATAAATTAACAGTTCATGAATCTGGAATTTAGTAAGTAATACTTGGTGGTGCACATGTAACAATACAATTATATCATACAGCAGAATTGAATCATAACGTTCCATAAATTATCTACGTTACGACACAGTGAACAAGCGGTACTCGTCACCATGAGGGACGGTGAATCGACTCGATATACACCTGCAGGGATACCCAAAGAGCATGTCACGTACGCCCACCCGTGGAGCTGCACAGCACGCTCACTCGGTGTCGTACGGGACAACCTTTCACCCAACAGCCCAAACGTCGAACCGGTCGCACCAAAACGGACAAGAGGTTTTCTACACGGAGCATCTCTCTATGCCCGTTAGCGGATTTTCACCTTGCTGCCCTGAACCTACACTTATAAATCGGTGTGCTATGCCTCGACGTCCGGAGGTTTAGGTTACATCAGTTTATTGGGGCCCATATATCCGATATGCCTTTGGTACATTCAATACTTGCACAGCAGGGCCGCACACGGATTGGTCCTCAATCGACACGGACAGAGCTGCGCACACAAGACTTCCTCTTGCTGTGCCCTAGCCCCTGCCTAGTCTCATTTCCATTACTAAAGTGATCTCAAATCACTCGAACCAATCCCGTGTGTCCCAAGCCTAACTCGTGAGTAGATTCCAACTACTCAACTTGTACCGAAGTCCTATGAATCATTAAGCATAACCGGTCTACTCAAGGTCTTAGACACTACCCTCACTCTTATAGGAAAATTCTGGTTATGCAAGTGGGGTTCCATCCATCATACACCTAATACACATTCATACTTCATACTAGACATGTAAACAAAGCAAAACTTTATAAAAGGGGTTAATGCAAACCGTGCATGCCTTGTTGCTGCTGGTCAGTGGTCAGATCTTCGTCCGGACGAAGGAAGTCAAGTACTTCCGGAGTCTCCTCGCCTTCAGCGACTACACGTTAATGAGATACTACATGTCAATTCAAATGCAATGTGTAAACTTGAATAAGTAACTACTATAACTCTAGCTAACACTCCCCTTTGGTTTTGAAATTTTTATGGTGGCTTGGTAGGGTCCTAACCATAGTCTTGACCAAGTTTCATTTGAAACAAGGTTCATTTGAGCCTTGTACAAATAAAAGCCTATTTGGTCAATATTTGAGCCTCTAAGTAATTCCAGGGGTTTTCATGGATCCAACCATTACTTTCTAGAAACTAGAATTTAAGATGGTTCTAATGGAATTGGTTTCATGTAATTTAAAGAAACCTAGAGAAAGTTATGCCCTAAACAAGTTTTTGAGAAAATCTGAAAAATGTTTCTGTTTATTTTTCTATTTTCTCAGGGCAGTCCTCTTAATCACCCCATTAGGGGGACTAAATGAACTTGGATGAGTCTGAAAATTTTACTGTGACTCAAGGATTTTCTAATGACTCTCTCAGTCAAATTTCAGAATTTTTAATAAAGTAATTCTCTAGATAAAATTCCCAACAGTTTAAAGTTTAGGGATTTAATTCTAGAAAACTATTAACTTTCATGAGCTGAAATTTGTATTGCTGGAAAGTACTCAAAATTCTAAGTTCAGCAAAATTTGATTCACTGGATTTGCAGCTTCCTAGCAAAAGTTATGTGCATTTGAAGTTTGCACTAAAACTGGAAATTCCCAAAATGTTTAAACTCTGCGGGTGGGGCCCACTCCATAAACCGGCCCACTGAGAATGCGGCCACACCGTGGCCCACGGGGTTTTACCCGTGCTGCCGCACCGAATCCCGGCCGCAAATGGATCCCACGCGCGAACAGAGGCTGACCAGTGGACCCGACCCCCCTTCGTCTACCTCGCGCCATCCCGCGACTCCCGCGGCGGTACCTCACCGGGAGTTCTCGCTGCCGGCCATTTCACTGCACGACCTTCGATGGTTCTCGCCGCCTGGGCCCAACTTGGCTCGAGGAACACGCTGGTGCCCTCACCGAAGCTCGGCGATGGTCGGAACTTTGCCCGCGACGGTGACAGTGGTTCTCTCTACTCCGGCGATGTCGCCCGGGCTACTCAAGGCCTTATTCTTCAAACGATTTGCTCCTACAGCTCTGTTGTGGCATGCTGAGCATGAATATGAGTTCGGTTGGCCATGGAAATGGCCGGAGCTACGTGCTCACCGTCGACCTAGGCCCGATATCGGCTGTGACCGGAAAATTTCGAAGAACCGTAACCCCAGCCCATGGTTTTCGCTGGTTTTTGATCCTAGGTGGTCGTGGACAAGTGCAGGACGTGTGTGTAGCTCGGAATCCCCTGTGGTGAACTACCCATTCCGAATTTTCACGTTTTGAACCCTTCGGTACTTTGAACACCGAATGACCAAACGGACAAATACTCTTCCTACAGAGCATGAGAGGGGGTAAGATCTTCACCCTGAGTTCGAGCGGCCTCCGGCGCATCTCTTTGCTGTTGAGCTCCGGTCGCGAGAACGCCTGGATCAGCGGCGCGACGAGGAGACAAGGGGAGCGGCCGGCGAAGTGTTTTGCCTCGGCTGTGTGCGGGCAACGTGAAGAGGATGAGGCCAACTTTACTTGGGCAGGCGGTTTAACCAGTGTGGCACCCGGCGCCTTCGGTCACCGAGCAGGAGGTGGCAGGGGTGAGGCGGTCGGGCGCCGACGCTGCCGTGCGCTGGTGCGCGTTCTCGGCCGAGGGAGGAAAAAATCACTGAGTATACTTCTCTGTTAAGGCTGCTGACAGGTGGGGCCTCCCCTCTAATTCATTTTTTAATTTTTCTCTCTGTTTGTACTAAAATATCCCCATCTACTCACAATTGAATGTGAGGCTTAATCACCAAGTCATAGTTTGAATTTGGTTTTCCAAATTTGAGATTTGTTTGGCTAATTTTGCTTCACATTTGAACTGAAATTCAAATTCAGTTTTGAATTCTTGCAAATTAGCTCCCGACAAGATGAATTCCAATGGAGATGAAAATGGGTGGACTAACTCAGAAAAATGTGCTGAGTTTGAATATGAAGCCAACTTTTGAATTTAAGTGATGAAAGTTGCTGCAATTTAAATTTACATTCAAATTGGCCTCTTTTTCAAATGCCTCCAAAAGTGCCTCAAAAAGTGTTGGATTTGCATGAGATTTGGCCTGAACCTTATCAAGACTTTTTAAGTTCTAGGGGTAAGCTCAACCTCCCATGTTCATGTGTAGAAATCCTACTTTGTAAAAGTTATGGCTTTCCCCTCTAATCACCCTTTTTGATGGTGGTTACTTGCCCTTCACAAGTCTTCACAAGATATCCACAACAAAAGCTGTGGTGTTGTGAGGTGATGGAAAATTTTTGCAATTCTCTTTTCTTGGGCTTTTACATCCCTCCCCCTTAAAAGAATATCGTCCTTAGATTACCAAAGAAGAGACAGCGATGTAAGAGGAACACACCCGCGCTGAGACGCCATGAACTCCGGGTAATTGAAGCGAAGGAATTCCTCGCTCTCCCACGTCGCTTCTTCGGCGTTGTGGTTACTCCAGAGTATCTTGTAGAACCACAACGTTCGGCTACACGTGGTCCGGTCTTTCTCATCAAGAATTGCCACCGGATACTCATCATATACGTCAAGTCCGGTTGCAATTTGCCGATGTTTTCGGTCGGAACAGCAGCTGTATGCTTCAGACATTTTCGCAGTTGTGAAACGTGGAAAACGTCGTGAACACCAGCAAGAGATGCCGGTAGCTCCAGCCTATACGCCGCTGGTCCACACTTTTCGGTGATAGCATAAGGTCCAATAAAACGGGGAGCGAGCTTCCCCTTCACACAGAACCAGTGCACGCCCTTCATCGGAGACACACGGAGGTACACGTGCTCTCCGACATCAAAGTGCAGCGGTCTACGCCTCTTATCAGCGTACCTCTTCTGCCGGGATTGAGCGGCCTTCAAGTTGGCTTGAATCATCCGAACGCGCTCTTCGGCATCGTTCACCACATCAACCTCGAATGTGACCCTTTCACCGGACTCGCACCAGCTCAATGGGGTGCGGCATTTGCGATCGTAGAGAGCTTCATATGGTGTCATCTTGATACTCGCCTGATATCCATTGTTGTACGAGAATTCCGCCAACGGTAGGTGATCATCCCAGTTCCTACCGTGGTGGATGGCACATGCTATCAACATGTCTTATAGTACTTGATTTACCCTCTATGTTTGGCCATCTGTCTGAGGGTGATAGGCGGAGCTCCTAATCAGCTTGGTACCCAATGCAGCGTGTAGCTGCTCCCAAAAGCGAGATACAAATAATGCACCTCAATCTGAGACGATGGTCTTGGGTACCCCATATAAGCATAGAATCTTTGCTATATACAGCTCCGCATATTTGCCGGCATTATAGCGTGTATGCACCGGGATGAAGTGAGCCGTCTTGGTTAACCGATCAACGATTACCCAAACGGAGTCATGCTTGTTGGAAGTCAGGGGCAATCTCACAATGAAGTCCATGCTCACATCTTCTCATTTCCATGCCGGGATTTTCAGGGGTTGCAGCAACCCTGATTTTCTCATACGATCAGCTTTTACTCGTCTACACGTATCGCACTCAGATACGTATTTAGCCACTTCCCGCTTCATCCGTGTCCACCAATTTTTTTTTTCAAATCTTGGTACATCTTGTTGCTGCCCGGATGAATGGAGTATTTAGACAAGTGAGCTTCATCGAGAATCTTTCTCCTCAGCTCCTAATCTCGGGGTACGACTATGCGGTCATTGAACCATAGCGTCCCCTCATCATCTTTCCGGAAACATTTGATCTCCCAGTTGTCTATCCGTCTCCAGAGATGTGCCATACCTTTATCAATCTTCTGAGCTGTAATGATGTCCTCCCTAATGGTAGGGATGAGGGCAAGGTTGTAGAGCGATCCATAGGGAACCAAGTATAAACTCGACTCTTCCTCCTCCACCGGAGTAATGGTGAGGTTATGGACATGTGACTTCCGACTCAGCGCGTCGGCGACCATATTCGCCTTGCCGGGGTGGTAATGAATCTCAATCTCATAGTCTTTGATTAGTTCTAACAACCTCCTTTTCCTCATTGTGACGCCCTCAATTCAGTGGAATACCATGGAACCGAGAACTGATGCATATGTGTGCCCAGGATATTCATCACACATACACATATTTTTCACAAACTGAATTTAGAATATATATAACCACGAATAACAGAGTTTATTACAATTTCTCATGAGTCTTGGACTCATGCTCACAGCGGAAGTTTTATTTCTATGCAGCGGAAGTCTTCATTCTAGTGTGGAAGCAATTTAACTAATGCGGAAGCAATTCTAGGCAGCAGTGGCTCCATCTTTACTCCATCCCCCACAGGCAAGGTTGAGAACAGATCACACGCCTAATGCTCCACTGGGTCTTCATAGAAATCTTCTCCTGTAGCTGATGATGAAATAATAATGCAAGTTTGAGTACAATGATGTACTCAGCAAGTGCGGGAAAATATGATATGTAGCTCATAACAAGGTAGGTATAAAAAGGCTCATTGCAGAAAGCAAAGTTATTTATCAAAAACCATGATAAAACAGTAACTCATCTTTAAGTGAATGTAATCTCAACATGTATTAAAATATCAACCATACCTCCGTTATGTTCATTACCTTCCATGTCACAACCAGTCATCAATCAATCTCATTCTTGCTCACAAATACCTCCTCGTATTCGCTACCAGCTCACGAATATTATCTCGTATTCGCTACCATTTAATCTCATAAAACAACTTTGTCTCCCACCGAGAGCAACCTTGTTGCCGTGACTCAACAGTCATGCAACTCATCTTATCACCCGGACTCAACAGTCCCGAAAACCAAACCAAAACCAAACCATCCAAAACCATAACCAATAACCATATCCAATAACCATCCCAACTAATAATGGAAGTTGGCCAAACGCTCGTGACCGTAAGCTCGGCTATCATGATAGTTTTAAACTCTGCAGAGTTTGTACCTCTTTACGCACAAGTTTGTGATTTCGTCACCCGTCGGCAACTGTAGAACCTCCATTATACCAGTACAGAACCATCGGTGTATGGCCAAGAAATCACAAAATAGCCTTTACAAAGGGGCTACTAGATGTATGGACTCACTAAGGTTTCACCGGCAGGCTAGAATCTCCAATTCTCCCACCCACGGGCCCCCTCTTGTGCCATGCAGTTCCCAGGGCAGTACTCACTCGACTCCCATTCCCCGCGCCTTCCACAGTCCATAACAATCTAGTAACTTACCTAATTACTCAGCTAAGCCGCACCCATACTTGACCTTGTGGTGGCACTGTTATCCTGGCATGTGCTCGCATGAACCGGTCCTTAGATCTATGGCAAGAAAACCACCATCTCATGCTACCTCATTCACAAACCCAGTCTTGCCTAGATCTCCCTCCGGTCAATGTTCATTAACAACATCGGTTTCTCATTATCATTATGAGTGCAGTTAGCTAGACACATCTATCTCGCTTCCCAATCCCATGGACTCAGCGAAGCATAAAAGTAAAAACCATACCCGACTCCTAAACTTCCCTGGCGACAAGTGTGGTTTTAACCAAAGCTAGTAAACTTCTATAAAATAGTTTCTCATCATGTTTGACTCAGCACACACCTTTTCGCAAAATAAAACAGTTTTTCCCAAAACATATGATCAATATGGTCAAGGAGCACTTGTCTTGTTCTTGCGGTTCCGGTTGCTCTTGGATCTCGAAATCTTGTTGTTGCAGCTCATCGTAGACAGCTCCCTGAGCTTGTTCTGCTATACAGGATCACGCACATACAAGATCCACAGCAATCAATATCATGCACAATTTTAACTAGACGCGATGATGCATATGCATGCTATCCTATAATGCAGTTTAGTTTTATTAGGTCGATTTGTACGTGTTCTTGCATGGTTTTATGATGAATAGAGATGTTCGGATCAAATGTGGACGTGGCGATGATCTTGTCTTTTTAGATCAATCCGATCAACAAGTGATCTATCCACAAGAAAGCTTCTGTTCGAAAGAAATTGGAGAACAGATGCAAAGAAAACACGATGTTGTCGTAAAGTGATATTGGAGACCTACCCTTACGCTCTTCTGGTCTCGGGTCCTTCTCTAGCAAGACAGATCGTTGGGACCCTCTTCCGGCGATCTCCCTCGACGGAACTCCGATGATGGTTTTACTTCGGCGAGTTGGGGGGCTAGTGCTCTAAATCGTTGGCTTAGAAGTTTGAAAAAGAAGTTCGTGGTTTTGGCCAAGGGTTCTGGGTTCTATTTATAATCAGGAGAAGAAGAGTACTAATCTGATTGGACTTCGAATAAGAGTCCTATTCAGATTGTCGTTGAATATTAACAACTTATCTTTAGTTGATTTGGTGCGGTAACATTATGGAATTCGGGTCGGTTTCTTCTCCATACCGATATTTCTACGCGTACAGAATCTAAAAACCCTTCCAGAACTCGTTACCTCCGCGGTGATGAGCTCCGGAAGCTCCACGTGTTCACCGGGGCCTGTTCTCCCCTTCTTCCGCAGAGACGAGCTCCGGTTGTGCCGCGTGTCAAGCGAGCGAGACCTCCCTCTCCTTCGGAGGTGAGCTCCGTGTGCGCCATGTATCCTGGCGGTCGGGACCTCCTCTCTATTCAGAGGTGCGCATGCCACGTGTCAGTGCCGGACCTTCCCTCTCTCCGAAGGTAGCTCCGGGTGTGCCACGTATCCATTCCGGACCTCCCTCTCCTCGGAGGTGAGCTCCGTGAATGCCACGCGTCAAGTAGCGCCGGACCTTCCTTTTTCCTCAAAGACGAGCTCCGAAGTTAACACGTGTCCAACAGTGACGGACTTCCCGGAGATAAGCTCCGGTGGTGACACGTGTCCAATAGAACTGGACCTCTCGGAGGTGAGCTCCGAGATCGACACGTATCCCGCGCGATTGGTCCTCTGATTTCCGCAATGACTAGCTCCGAAGGTGACATGTGTCCTGCGGAACTGCCTTTGCTTCTTCCGCAGAGGCTAGCTCCAGGGGCAACACGTGTCCTACAGGGTCGGACCTCCCCCCCCCTTAGCGGAGATAAGCCCCGAGCCTGCCTCGTAGCCAGTTTTAGCGGCAGACCTCTCCCCACTTCGCAGGAATGAGCTCCGAACACGCCACGTGGCCAGCGGCCGCGGAAGTTGTCTTTGGCGCTCTCTGGGAACTGGATTCGGCTCTTATTGGCTATCTTTTTTGATATTTTTCTCTGTTCCTACTTCTTTTATAATATTTTCTCTTCATGAAACATGAATATATGCAGAAACCAAAAATGAGGGTGTCACAAATCTACCCCCCTTAAATTGAATCTCGCCCTCGAGATTTGTTAGTAGAGAATAGATGGGGAAATTCTGCCTTGATGTCTTCTTTACGCTCCCATGTTGCTTTAGCTTCGGTTTGATGGCTCTATTGTACCTTGCACCATCGGATTACTTTGTTCCTGGTGACCCTTTCCTTTACGTCCAAAATTCGGACAGGGTGCTCCATATAAGTCAGGTCCTCTTGAAGTTCAAGCTCTTCCATTGGTACTCGCTCCTCCGGTACTCTCAAGCACTTCTTGAGCTGGGATACATGAAATACGTCATGTATGCCGGAGAGATATGTTGGGAGCTCTAGTTGATAGGCTACTTCTCCTCGCTTGTCCAAAATCTTAAATGGTCCGATGTAGCGAGGTGCTAGCTTGCCTTTGACGTTGAAACATCGTTGGCCACGGATAGGCGATACCTTGAGGTATACGAAGTCTTCTACTTCGAAGGTCAACTTCCTTTGCCTATTGTCCGCATAGCCTTTCTGTTGTGACTGAGCAGCCTTTAAGTTCTCCCGTATTGTTTGGACTTGTTTTTCAGCTTCTTGTAGCACTTCGGGTCCAAACACCTGGTTTTTTCCGGTCTCGTTCCAGAACAGTGGTGTTCTACACCGTCTACCGTACAGTGCTTCGAAAGGCAATATCTTCAAGCTAGCTTGATAGCTGTTGTTATAGGAGAATTCGGTGTACGGTAAACCCCTATCCCAACTACGCCCACGTTTTAAGGCGCAAGCTCTCAACATGTCCTCTAAAATTTGGTTTGTCCTTTCGGTTTGTCCATCGGTTTGTGGGTGATAGGCGGAGCTAAAATCCAGTCGTGTATCCATAGCTTTCTGCAGCTTCCTCCAAAACCTAGAGGTAAACTGAGAACCTCGATCTGAGACTATCCTCCTCGGGACTCCATGGCGGCACACGATCTGCTCCATGTACAACTCGGCTAGTTGTGCAACGTTGTACTCGGCCCTTATAGGGAGAAAATGGGCTGTTTTCGTCAATCGGTCCACGATAACCCAGATGGAGTCATAACCCGACTGAGTACGTGGCAATCCGACGATGAAATCCACACTTATGTCCTCCCACTTCCATTAGGGTACCTTCAAGGGTTGCAACAATCCAGCGGGTCTTTGGTGTTCGGCCTTCACCCGTTGGCATGTGTCGCATAGGGCAATGTATTCGGCTATATCCCTTTTCATACCATCCCACCAATAACAAGTCTTCAAGTCTTTGTACATTTTGGTACTTCCGGGATGTATGGAATAGGGTGAATTATGTGCCTCCTTCAATATCAGGTCGCGGAGGTGCTTCACGTTAGGCACATAAATCCTTTTTCCTAGCCAAAGCGTACCCTTCTCATCTTCTTTGAAATCCTTCTCTATTCCTTGTCGGATCCTTTCCTTGATCTCCTTGATCTCCTCATCCGTTGCTTGGTCATATCTTATCTCTTGCTCCAATGAAGAGTGGATCTCTATCATTTCCATGTTGTTCAAGAATCCGAGGTGTAACCATTCGAACTCCTTACGTAGTTCGGGTGGTAGCTCCCGAACCATTAGTTGGTGACATGCTCTCTTTCGGCTCAATGCATCAGCTACTATATTGGCCTTCCCAGTGTGGTAGTTGTTTTCAACATAATAATCTTTGATGAGTTCCAACCATCGACGTTGCCTCAACTTCAAGTCCGTTTGTGTAAATATGTACTTGAGGCTTTTATGATCCGTATAGATCTCACATCGATGACCAAGGATATAATGTCTCCAAATCTTTAATGCATGCACTACTACTGCTAGCTTCAAGTCATGTGTAGGGTAATTAAGCTCGTGCTTCTTTAATTGTCGTGAGGCATAGGCTACCACTTTTCCTTCTTGCATGAGCACACATCCGAGCCCCTGTCTGGATGCGTCACAATATATGTCAAAACTCTTGCTTACGTCCGGTAATACCAAAACCGGCGCTGTGGTTAGCATTTTCTTGAGTTCCTCAAAACTTTCTTGGCATGCTGGTGTCCATCGAAAGTTTTTTCCCTTTGTTAGCAACTCCGTCATAGGCTTTGCTATCTTAGATAAGTCCTTAATGAAGCATCGGTAGTATCCAGCCATCCCAAGAAAACTCCGAATATCCCTCACGTTCTGCGGTTGGTCCCACTTCAGAACATCTCTCACTTTTCCGGGATCAACTGATACCCCTTCTTCGGAGATAATGTGGTCTCGGAACGATATTTTCTTTAGCCAAAATTGACACTTGTTAAGCTTGGCATACAATTGATACTCACACATTTTCTGCAAGGTCAATTTCAAATGTTCTTCATGCTCCTCCTCACTTTTTTGAATACACCATAATGTCGTTGATGAAAACCACGACGAACTTATCAAAGTACTCCATGAAAACCTTGTTCATGAGGTACATGAAGTATGCGGGTGCATTTGTTAACCCAAAAGACATGACGGTATATTCATACGAACCATACCGTGTTCGAAAGGCAGTCTTGGGTATATCGGAGGGCTTTATCTTCAGTTGGAAATATCCCGACCGAAGATCAATCTTGGAGAAGACTCGGGCTCCTTTCATTTGGTCGAACAGGTCCTCTATACGGGGCAGAGGGTATTTGTTCTTGATTGTTAACTCGTTGAGAGACCTATACTACACGCACATCCTTTGGGATTCATCCTTCTTGTCTACAAAGAGCACAGGGGCTCCCCATGGTGACGAGCTTGGACGTATAAAACCCTTCTCCAACTGCTGTTGAATTTGCTTCTTGAGTTCTACTAGTTCATTGACGGGCATCCTATAGGGTCTCCTTGCTATGGGTGCAGTTCCGGGTACCAAATCAATGACAAACTCAATGTCCCGATCAGTTGGCATATCTGGAAGCTCCTCTGGAAACACGTCCGAGAATTCTTAAACCACTGGAATGATGTCTAATGTTGCTCCTTCAACGTGGTTCAAGATTGCATTTCCGGTCGTTTGTTGGGCTGACTCAAACTCGATACGAATACCGTGCTCGTTTGTCAACTGCACGCTTCTTTCAGCACATTGGATTACCCCGTTGTGCTTGCTTAGCCAATCCATCCCGAGTATTATGTCAATCCCTTGGGAGTCCAAGACAATGAGGTTGGCAAGAAAGTCTACCCCTCTTATTTTAAGGCTTATTTTCGGACATACTATATTAGTCCTCATTTCTCCTCCGGGAGAATTAACTAACATAGCATATTTTAAGTGGGATATGGGTAGATTATGCTTGGCAACATACTTGGATGATATGAAGGAATGTGATGCTCCAGAATCAAATAAGATGGTGGCTGGATTGGAGTTGGCAAGGAACATATCAATTACGACGTCCTTAGCCTGTTGTGCTTCCTCAGCAGAGACATGGTTCACGTTGCCGCGAGCATAGTTCTGCTGTCCCCGGTTTCCTTGATTGTCTCCTCCATTTGGTCGCGGGTTCTGTTTGGGCACGTTGCCTTGCTGTCCAGGGCCTCTCCTCGGGCACTGGTTCGCGAAGTGTCCTGTTTCCCCGCATGCAAAGCATGCCCTGTTGACTATGGCAGCAGGTACGTTGGGGCGGGAGTTTTGAACAGGAGCGCCCATGTTAGGTCGGGGCACAAGAGGCATGGGCACACGAGGCGCTGGTGTAACGGGTCGTTGCTGTGGTGGCTGACTAGGGCGTTATGCAGGAGTGGTCGATCCATACTGTGGTGCGGCCAGGGGTATGTACCGAGGTCGTACGTTGCTCCCTTGGGGCTGGTATGGCATCTTCCTTTTGCACTCTCGCTCGATCTCTCGGATCTTGCTTTCAACCACTATAGCCTTGTCAACCAGCTTCTGAAACCTTGCGTAGTCATTGTTGAGGAGCTGAACCTGAATCTCATTGTTTAACCCTCTCATGAACAGATATTGCTTCCTCTGGTTTGAGTTGATATCTTTAGGGGCATACCGGGACAGTTGTGTGAACTTGTTGAGATACTCATTCACGCTTCTCTGTCCTTGGCGGAGACCTTCAAACTCTTGTCTCTTGAGCATCATTACACCAGTAGGGATGTAGTGAGAGCGGAAACTTTCTTTGAACTCAGTCCAAGTGATCATCTCCGGGTCGACATGAGCGTCGCTTAGGGCATCCCACCAGTCAGCGGCAGCTCCCATAAGTTGGTGTGACGCAAAGAGAACCTTCTCTCGGTCATTGTACTGTACTATGGCAAGCTTCTTCTACACGGATTTCAACCAGTCGTCGGCCTCTATGGGGTCGTTAGCTTGAGGGAAGGTGGGTGGTCGAGTCCTCATGAACTCACCCAGTCTGTTATTAGCCGGCGGTGGTGGTGGCGGTGGTGCCGAAACGGGGTTGTTGTTGTTGGCCTGCAACTGACCCAAATTTTGGATCATGGTTTGTATAACTTGATTCTGCATGGCCATCAACCGTTACAGGTGGTTGTCGCCAGCTCCAGGTTAACAGGAACTTCATCGTGACCATCCTCTTGGTTGTCACGGACGTTCCTTCGGCCGGTGTTTCCTCTCACTATCTGTGAGAGAGATCGAAATAGAATAGAAAGTTAGAAGGTTAGGTAGATCCCTTCGACTATATGCATCAAGGTGGGTTGGACTATAAATATATTAGACCATACGAGGATGTGAACAAGTGCCGAGGCATCTCACACCTCTTTCTACTTATGTGTGGATATGGACAACGTTTTGAGACGTCCCACAACTCAAACTAAGCACACAATCATAAACAATCATCACAAGGTCTCACACAACTCCTATTCAAGATTGGTTTCCTATGTCAAGGTAGTTTCAAGGCCAATCTATGCATTCTAGGATTGCATCCTATGGTCAGCGTGTCTTACCTACCAATCCATGTCGGATATCAATCTATGATCTATCTAAGTGTGTAACCTACCGTGAACCCGTGGTTCTGGTACCAATCTGTGATTATATCCAGGTGTGTAATCTACCCTCATCCGTGGCTTTTGATACCAATCTGAGTTTCCTATTTAGGCGTGTAACCCACTGTCAACCGTGGCTCTGATACCAATCTGTGACGCCCTCAATTCTGTGGAATACCACGGAACCGAGAACTGATGCATATGTGTGCCCAGAATGTTCATCATACATACACATATTTTCCACAAACTGAATTTAAAATATATATAACCACGAATAACAGAGTTTATTACAATGTCTCATGAGTCTTGGACTCATGCTCACA
This sequence comes from Neostapfia colusana, assembly GCA_030760725.1. NCBI lineage: Eukaryota > Viridiplantae > Streptophyta > Magnoliopsida > Poales > Poaceae > Neostapfia > Neostapfia colusana. The sequence continues at coordinate 16,094,471 of JASWHV010000014.1, read as the reverse complement.
GTGGAAGTCTTATTTCTATGCAGCGGAAGTCTTTATTCTAGTGCGAAAGCAATTTAACTAATGCGGAAGCAATTCTAGGCAGCAGTGGCTTCATCTTTACTCCATCCCCCACAGGCAAGGTTGAGAACAGATCACACGCCTAATGCTCCACTGGGTCTTCATAGAAATCTTCTCCTGTTGCTGATGATGAAATAATAATGCAAGTTTGAGTATAATGATGTACTCAGCAAGTGCGGGAAAATATGATATTTAGCTCATAACAAGGTAGGTATAAAAAGGCTCATTGCAGAAAGCAAAGTTATTTATCAAAAACCACGATAAAACAGCAACTCATCTTTAAGTGAATGTAATCCCAACATATATTAAAATACCAACCATACCTCCGTTAGTTCATTACCTTCCATGTCACAACCAGTCATCAATCAACCTCATTCTTGCTCACGATTACCTCCTCGTATTCGCTACCAGCTCATAAATACCATCTCGTATTCGCTACCATTTCATCTCATAAAACAACTTTGTCTCCCACCGAGAGCAACCTTGTTGGCATGACTCAACAGTCATGCAACTCATCTTATCACCCGGACTCAACAGTCCCGAAAACCAAACCAAAACCATAACCAATAACCATATCCAATAACCATCCCAACTAATCATGGAAGTTGGCCAGGTGCTCGTGACCGTAAGCTCGGCTATCATAATAGTTTTAGACTCTGCAGAGTTTGTACCTCTTTATCCACAAGTTTGTGATTTCGTCACCCGTCGGCGACTACAGAACCTCCATTATACCAGTACACAACCGTCGGTGTATGGCCAAGAGATCACAAAATAGCCTTTACAAAGGGGCTACTAGATGTATGGACTCACTAAGGTTTCACCGGCAGGCTAAAATCTCCAATTCTCCCACCCACGGGCCCCCTCTTGTGTCATGCAGTTCCTAGGGCAGTCCTCACTCGACTCCCATTACTCGTGCCTTCCACGGTCCATAATAATCTAGTAACTTACCTAATTACTCAGTTAAGCCACACCCATAATTGGCCTTGTGGTGGCACTGTTATCTTAGCATGTGCTCGCATGAACCGGTCCTTAGATCTACGGTAAGAAAACCACCATCTCATGCTACCTCATTAACAAACCCAGTCTTGCCTAGATCTTCCTCCGATCCATGTTCATTAACAACATCGGTTTCTCATTATCATTATGAGTGCAGTTAGCTAGACACATCTATCTCGCTTCCCAATCCCATGGACTCAGTGAAGCATAAAAGTAAAAAACATACCCGACTCATAAACTTCCCTGGCGACAAGGGTGGTTTTAACCAAAGCTAGTAAACTCCTATAAAAGGCTTTCCCATCATGTTTGACTCAGCACACACACGTTTTCGCAAAACAAAATAGTTTTTCCTAAAACATAGGATCAATATGGTCAAGGAGCACTTGGCTTGTTCTTGCGGTTCCGGTTGCTCTTGGATCTCGAAATCTTGTTGTTGCAGCTCGTCGTAGACAGCTCACTGAGCTTGTCTTGCTATACAGGATCACGCACATACAAGATCTACAGCAATCAATATCATGCACAAACTTTAACTAGATGTGATGATGCATATGCATGCTATCCTATAATGCAGTTTAGTTTTATTAGGTCGGTTTGTACGTGTTCTTGCATGGTTTTATGATGACCAGAGGTGTTCGGATCAAATGTGGACGTGGCGATGATCTTGTCTTTTTAGATCAACCCGATCAACAAGTGATCTGTCCACGAGAAAGCTTCTGTTCGAAAGGAATCGGAGAACAGATGCAAAGAAAACACGATGATGTCGTAAAGTGGTATTGGAGAACTACCTTACGCTCTTCTGGTCTGGGGTCCTTTTCTAGCAAGACAGATCGTGTGGACCCTCTTCCGGCAATCTACCTCGACGGAACTCCGGCGATGGTTTTACTTCAGCGAGTTGGGGGCTAGGGTTCTAAATCGTCGTCTTAGGAGTTTGAAAAAGAAGTTTGTGGTTTCGGCCAAGGGTTCTGGGTTCTATTTATAATCGGGAGAAGAAGAGTCCTAATCTGATTGGACTTCGAATAAGACTCCTATTCAGATTGTCATTGAATCTTAACAACTTATCTTTAGTTGATTTGGTGCGGTAACATTATGGAATTCAGGTCGGTTTCTTCTCCGTACCGATATTTCTACGCGTACAGAATTCAAAAACCGTTCCAGAACTCGTTACCTCCGCGATGATGAGCTCCGAAAGCTCCACGTGTTCACCGGGGCCTGGTCTCCCCTTTTTCCACAGAGATGAGCTCCGGTTGTGCCGCGTGTCAAGCGAGAGAGACCTCCCTCTCCTTCGGAGGTGAGCTCCGCGTGCGCCACATATCCTGGCGGTCGGGACCTCCTCTCTATTCGGAGGTGCGCACGCCACGTGTCAGTGCCAGACCTTCCCTCTCTCCGGAGGTAGCTCCGGGTGTGCTACGTATCCATTCCGTACCTCCCTCTCCTCGGAGGTGAGCTCCGTGAATGCCATGCGTCAAGTAGCGCCGGACCTTTCTTTTTCCTCAGAGACGAGCTCCGAAGTTAACACGTGTCCAACAGTGACGGACTTCCCGGAGATAAGCTCCGGTGGTGACACGTGTCCAATAGAACCGGACCTCTCGGAGGTGAGCTCCAAGATCGACACGTATCCCGCGCGATTGGTGCTCTGATTTCCACGGTGACTAGCTCCGAAGGTGACAAGTGTCTTGCGGAACTGCCTTTGCTTCTTCCGTAGAGGCTAGCTCCGGGGGCAACACGTGTCCTACAGGGTCGGACCTCCCCCCCTCTTAGTGGAGATAAGCCCCGAGCCTGCCACGTAGCCAGTTTTAGCGGTGGACCTCTCCCCACTTCGCAGGAATGAGCTCCGAACACGCCACGTGGCCAGCGGCCGCGGAAGTTGTCTTCGGCGCTCTCTGGGAACTGAATTCGACTCTTATTGGCTATCTTTTTTGATATTTTTCTCTGTTCCTACTTCTTTTAAAATGTTTTGTCTTCATGAAACATGAATATATACAGAAACCAAAAATGAGGGTGTCACACTCATATTCAGCTACTTCTTGGTGAATATGTACTTCAATCTCTTGTGGTCGGTGTAAAGATGCACCAAATTCCACAGGAGATAGTGCCTCCATATTTTCAACGCCAAAACCACAGCAGCAAGCTCAAGATCATGAGTTGGATAATTCTGTTCATGGTTTCGAAATTGGTGTGAGCCATATGCGACCACACGTCCTTCCTGCATCAACACGCAGCCGAGCCCAATACCGGACGCGTCATAATACACGTCGAAGGGCTTGGTTGTATCCGGTTGAGCTAAGACCGGGGCTGTTGTAAGATGCTTCACTAATGCTTGGAACGCTCCTTCACACCCCGTGTTCCAAACGTATTTTCTCCCCTTTTTCAGCAACTCCGTCATCGGCTTAGCAGCTTGGAGAAACTCGGAATGAATCTCCGATAGTATCCCACTAAGCCAAGGAAGCTTAGATTTCCATTTCAGCACTTGCTCTATTTTGCTTGGGTCAACCGCAATGCCTTCCGCTGATATGATATGCCTCAAGAATGTCACTTGGCTGATCCAAAACTCACATTTGCTGAACTTGACGTAGAGTTTGTGGTCTCGCAATCGTTAAAGAACGATCCTCAAGTGTTCGACATGTTCTGCTTCTGTCTTGGAGTAAACCAAGATATCATCAACGAACACTACCACGAACTTGTCCAGCTCCGGCATGAACACCGAGTTCATGAGATACATGAAATATGCTGGAGCATTTGTGAGACCAAAAGACATGACGAGATATTCGTATAAGCCATATCTTGCCGAGAAAGCCGTCTTCAGGATATCCTCCGCCCGGATCTTTATTTGATGATATACAGAGCGAAGGTCCATCTTGGAGAACACACTTGCACCCACAAGTTGATCAAACAATATGTCGATGTGGGGTAGTGGATACTTATTCTTGATGGTGACGGCGTTGAGCGGCCGGTAATTCACACACAGCCTCAAGGTTTCATACTTCTTCTTCACGAACAGCGCTGAGCATCCCCAAGGCGAGGAACTCGGTCTAATGAAACCTTTGCTCAACAGTTCATTGAGTTGTTATTTCAGTTCAGCCAGCTCATTTGGAGCAATTTTGTATGGTCTCCGTGATATGGGCGTAGTCCCGGGTGCAAGTTCAATCTTGAACTCGACACCCCGCTCAGGTGGCATGCGCGGAAGATCATCCGGAAACACGTCGGGGTACTCCCGGACTACGGGGATGTCCTCTAACTTGAGAGCTTCAGCATTATTAATTTCTGAAACTTCCCGGACTGGATTGTCTAACACCATAGAGTGTGGACGGTGGAATGGAGAATTAAGATGAACCGTTCGTGTCTGAGTGTTCAGGACAGCGCCATGGTAGTTTAGCCATGACATCCCTAAGATTGCATCAATCTTTTGCCCCGTAAGGATTATTAAGGTAGTGGGATATAGCTGCCCACCTAAGCACAGAGGTGCTTTTGGAATCATAATATTTGCTGAAATCTTCCCTCCCGGTGAGCAGATCATATATGTGCAGTCGGTTGAGAAGACTTGCATTTGATGCTTAGCCACATAGTGTGGGTTGCACCAGAATCAAATAATATGATGATGGCTTGATTGTTGAGAGTGAACGTACCCGCCAGCACGTTGTCTCCCTCTGGGGTGTCCTCATTGTCGAGGTTGCGAACGCCCCCAGTCCGCTGATCAACCTTCTTGACCGGGGGTCGACCTCGAGCACCGCCCTGGAACTGGGCTTGCCCGCTGCTCTGCTACCCTTGGGGACAGTCCTTCGCGAAATGACCCGCCTGGCCACATGTGAAACAAGTGTAGAGGGGCGGTCCTCCGCTGATCGGCGGACGGAAACCCAGGGTGCGTTGTGGCGGTGGAAACGCCCGAGGTGTCGTCTGCTGCTGCGGTCGCGGTCATGGCATCGGCGGTCGGAACGGGGGTGCCTAGAAAGAACGAGCCCCGAACTGTTGAGGTCGCGCCGGTGGATGCCACTACTGTCCGGATGGTGTCCGATACACCATGCGGTACTTCTGGGGAGCGCCACACCCACTACTGGGTGGAGTGCTGCGCTTCTGCTGCTCAGTCGCCAACTCCCGCTGAGCATCTTCTTGCATTATCGCGGTATTGACGAGGTCGTTGAAGGTGCCGCGATTGCTTTGGGCGAGATGTGTCTTCATCTCGGGGTGTAAACCCCGATAGAAATGCTCCCGCTTCTTCTCCTCAGTGGAGACGTAATCCGACGCATATTGCGCTAGATAGTTGAAGGCACGGGAGTAGTCATGAGCACTCCTCCCACCCTGCTTCAGCTCCAAGAATTCTTGGAACTTCCTCTTTATTATCCCGGGAGGAATATGATAGGCGTGGAACGCCTCCCAGTACTCTTCCCACTCCACGGCATGGCCAGCCGGACGTGAGGCGACATAGTTCACCCACCACGCACCAGCGGCACCGTGAAGCTGCTGCACCGCGAACAGAGTCTTCTGCCGCTCCGTACATTAGAGCAGCCCGAACTTGGACTCGATTGTCCGCAGCCAGTTGTCGGCCTCCAGTGGTTCTTCTGCTTCAGTGAACACTGGAGGGTGCGTACTCATGAAGTCCGAGTACATCACATCACGGGGCTCACGAGGGCCCTCTCTTGACGCCCCCCGCCTGGGACGTATTCTGCGCAATCGTGCGGAGCAGGTCGGTCTGCTCCTCACGATTCCCCACCCGTGCCACTATCACATCCGCTAGGGTAAGCGGAAGCGGCGGTGGTGGTTGCTGCTGCGGGGTGCTGTCGTAGGCAAGCGGCTGGGAATCATTGCCTCTCTGCTGGCTAGAGCCACCAATCTCGTGTGTGGTCCGAGTGCGAACCATCTGCAACCATACGACAATACATATCAGTCCCGCAATATATTGCATGCCGTCCAATAAAATAGGCGGAAAACATAATGGCATTAAAACATGTGATACATCTCGTATACGGATAATGTAATAACTTTGCACCAGCTATACCATTACCAGACCAAATACAAGCTACTTACATCCAACTTGATGAACCTCCTCTTTGGAAGCTCACCACAACTAGGTTTGATCACTACGAGACGTTACTATCCCTTTATCATCAGGTATACCACCCTTTTATCTTCAATACGACATAAACATGGCCTCTAGCAAAAGAACTTGAGTAAGGCATATACTCACTCTTTTACTAGTTGAAGATAACCACTCATGAGTATGTTCTACCCCATTGGAAGTACTTAAACCCCCTAGGGTACAACAATCTCCCAAATGAGTTCAACTTTCATTCCTTTATCAGAATGACCAGTTTCTATATATCCAAGATTTTGATCTGGTTCTGGGCATTTTCATGACTCCAGTTGAATACCAAAGTTAAAGTTAACTTCTGTATATTTCCAACGAGTATTTATTTGCCCTCATATCAGCTCTGGTTTAAAAGCTATGGTAATTCAAAGTCAACAGAATTTCTGGCAGAATTTCAACAGCACCTCCTTTGGAAAGTTGTTGTTTTCAACTCATATTTCCACTGAATTCCATGCTGCAAATACAGAAACTTTGAATTACAAAGATGTAACACATCTCTTACCATTTCTAAGATGTATAATGTGAAAATTTTAGATTTTCTATAATACGTTATGCTTGAAAAACAGAACAGTCCAGAGAGTGTTTAAATCTGTCCTGGTTCTGGACAGTTTACATCCCTCTGGGATTTAAGCCCTCTTAAGATGTGATTCAGCTCTGGGGGTCTACAACAAAGTTTTAGAGTGCTTAAACAGCTTTCCAGAACTATCTCCCACACCTCCATTGGCTAAATGATCAGTGAGTTATGCTCTGTTAAAATTCAGCAAACTTGCTGCATAAAACAGAGCACTCTGTTTTTCAATCTTTTGGAACTATACTAATCAACTACCAAATTTTTCTACCCAACCAGAATCCTAAATGTTGAAACTTAGTGATTTTAATTCCTTTTTATCATTATCTTTCATGCACATGACTATGATATGTCGGTACTACATTCCTCATAAAAGAAAATTCTAACCGGATTATACCGGCATATACGTCTCAAGTGTGGCACTAAACGGGCTCTCGCAGACGTATTCTACACGAGATACATACGTGGTTAGTACCTGCAGAAGACCACACAATAATGGTGCACTCAATGGTTATGTTTCCATTTCAAGCAGGACCATATTTGAAATTAAATACAAACGCCCGTATCATTGCCATACGGCCGTCCTTGAGTTAAGTCACGTCTCGAGGTACGTGATCATGTTTCAACACCACACGACGGGGAACTCGAGTATATCATGAATGGATCGTCACGGTTGGGAATGTTATCAACCCAACGGATACCACCTACTGCCCTACAGGGCACGCAGATGGCAAGCGCTGCGCATGTTCTCCTGGGCTATTTCCAGACGAACACACTCTCACGTTACTGACCACGCGATGGGGTCTCCACTTACTTGCCTAATGCACGCTAGGGATCAGTGTTTCATATGAACTCAGGAACATGAAGAGTCCAAGAGTTTCATATTGGCATCTCACACCAAGCTGTGAGACCTATCACTGAACCACGTTTCTCGTCAGAGGAGCTAACTGAAATTAAACCGCTTTCGGTGGCGTTCCTTACCATTCTTACCAGAGCGTAGGTGCGTCGTTACATAATTAAATTTCAGAATTATAACACATATGTTAGTCTTGTCACTTTAAGTAACTATGCTAATATAGTTCTTACTTGGGCAAACTAACGAATCCTCACCGTAAACCTAAGTTTTCTGTAATACAGTCCTTAATTAATGTGCTATCCCCAATGCAGCTCTGATACCAGGCTGTGGTGGACCGGAATCCGCTCATCCAGGATCGCAGAGGGTGGTGTCGCGCGATGCGACACCCGATAGCACACATCATAAGGATACATTGTATTACATAGAAAACAAACTGAAACTATACAAACTAGTACAATACTCAGTTACAAACTATTGTTTATATTACACAGCAGAAGTCTAATTTATACAACTCACGCCCGCCTATCTAGCAAAAGTCGGTTGCCCAGCCCTAGGGCAACCCACACTAGCTGCACTCCTCAGCTCAGCGCGGCATGTACGGCTCCCATTCAGCCGTGGTCCCCGACGGAGGGTAACCCTCGCCGGTGGACTCGTAACCCAAGTCCGTGGGTGGCTCCTCACCTGAAAAACACTTAAGCAGCAACCGTGAGCACGATGACTCAACAAGACTTAACCGACTCACCTAGGCATGAAACTCTATATGTAGAGTACAATAACATAGGATGGTAAGGTTTCAGCAAATAGACACACATATAGTTTATCCTTAGTTCATCTTTTAGCCACAAGTTAATAGTTCATGAATCTGAAATTTAGTAAGTAATACTTGGTGGTGCACATGTAACAATACAATATATCATACAGCAGAATTGAATCATAACGTTCCATAAATTATCTACGTTACGACGCAGTGAACAAGCGGTACTCGTCACCATGAGGGACGGTGAATCGACTCGATATACACCTGCAGGGATACCCAAAGAGCATGTCACGTACGCCCACCCGTGGAGCTGCACAGCAAGCTCACTCGGTGTCATACGGGACAGCCTTTCACCCAACAGCCCAAACGTCGAACCGGTCGCACCGAAACAGACAGGAGGTTCCCTACACGGAGCATCTCTCTATGCTTGTTAGCGGATTTCCACCTTGCTGCCCTCAACCTACACCTATAAATCGGTGTGCTATGCCTCGACGTCCGGAGGTTTAGGTTACATCGGTTTATCGGGGCCCATATATCCGATATGCCTTCGGTACGTTCAATACTTGCTCAACAGGACCGCACACGGATCGGTCTTCAATGGACATGGACAGGGCTGTGCACACAAGACTTCCTCTTGCTGCGCCCTAGCCCCTGTCTAGTCTCATTTTCATTACTAAAGTGATCTCACATCACTCGAATCAATCCCGTGTGTCCCAAGCCTAACTCGCGAGTAGATTCCAACTAGTCGACTTGTACCGAAGTCCTATGAATCATTAAGCATAGCCTGTCTACTCGAGGTCTTAGACACTACCCTCATTCTTATAGGAAAATTCTGGTTATGCAAGTGGGGTTCCATCCATCCTACACCTAATACACATTCATACTTCACACTAGACATGTAAACAAAGCAAAACTTTATAAAAGAGGTTAATGCAAACCGGGGCTTGCCTTGTTGCTCCTGGTCAGTGGTTAGGTCTTCGTCCGGAAGAAGGAAGTCAAGTACTTCCGGAGTCTCCTCGCCTTTAGCGACTACACATTAATGAGATACTACATGTCAATTCAAATGCAATGTGTAAACTTGAATAAGTAACTACTATAACTCTAGGTAATCCTCCTCTTTGGTTCTGAAATTTTTATGGTGGCTTGGTAGGGTCCTAACCAGAGTCTTGACCAAGTTTCATTTGAAACAAGGTCCATTTGAGCCTTGTACAAATAAAAGCCTATTTGGTCAATATTTGAGCCTCTAAGTAATTCCAGGGGTTTTTATGGCTCCAACCATTACTTTCTAGAAACTAGAATTTAAGATGGTTCTAATGGAATTTGTTTCATATAATTTGAAGAATCCTAGAGAAAGTTATGCCCTAAACAAGTTTTTGAGAAAATCTGAAAAATGTTTATGTTCATTTTTCTATTTTCTCAGGGCAGTCCTTTTAATCACCCCATTAGCGGGACTAAATGAACTTGGATGAGTTTGAAAATTTTACTGTGACTCAAGGATTTTCCAATGACCCTCTCAGCCAAATTTCATATTTTTCATAAAGTAATTCTCCAGATAAAATTCCTAAAAGTTTGAACTTTAGGGATTTAATTCTGGAAAACTATTAACTTTCATGAGCTGAAATTTATATTGCTGGAAAGTACTCAAAATTCTGAGTTCAGCAAAATTTGATTCACTGGATTTGGAGCTTTCTAGCAAAAGTTATGTGCATTTAAAGTTTGCACTAAAACTGGAAATTCCCAAAATGTTTAAACTCTGCGGGTGGGGCCCACTCCTTAAACCGGCCCACTGAGAATGCGGCCACACCATGGCCCATGGGGTTTTACCCGCGCTGCCGCACCGAATCCCGGCCGCAAATGGATCCCCGCACGCGAACAGAGGCTGACCGGTGGACCCGGCCCCCCTTCGTCTACCTCGCGTCATCCCGCCACTCCCGCGGTGGTGCCTCACCGGAGTTCTCGCCGCCGGCCGTTTCACTGCACGACCTTCGATGGTTCTCACCGCCTGGGCCCAACTTGGCTCGAGGAACACGCTGGTGCCCTCACCGAAGCTCGGCGATGGCCGGAACCATGCCCGCGACGGTGACAGTGGTTCTCTCTGCTCCGGCGATGTCACCCGGGCTACTCAGGGCCTTATTCTTCAAATGGTTTGCTCCTACAGCTCGGCTGTGGCATGCTGAGCATGAATATGAGCTCGGTTGGCCATGGAAATGGCCGGAGCTACGTGCTCACCGTCGACCTAGACCCGATATCGGCTGTGACCGGAAAATTTCGAAGAACCGTAACCCTAGCCCATGGTTTTCGCTGGTTTTTGATCCTAGGTGGTCGTGGACAAGTGTAGGACGTGTGTGTAGCTCGGAATCCCCTGTGGTGAACTATCCATTCCGAATTTCCGCGTTTTGAACCCTTCGGTACTTTGAACACTGAATGACCAAACGGACAAATACTCTTCCTACAGAGCATGAGAGGGGGTAAGATCTTCACCGTGAGTTTGAGCGGCCTCCGGCGCGTCTCTTTGCTGTTGAGCTCCGGTCGCGAGAACGCCTGGATCAGCGGCGCGACGAGGAGCCGAGGGGAGCGGCCGGCGAAGTGTTTTGCCTCAGCTGTGTGCGGGCAACGTGAAGAGGATGAGGCCGGCTTTACTTGGGCAGGCGGTTTAACCAGTGTGGCACCCGGCGCCTTCGGTCACCGAGCAGGAGGTGGCAGGGGTGAGGCGGTCGGGCGCCGACGCTACCGTGCTGGCGCGCGTTCTCGGCCGAGGGAGCAAAAAATCACTGAGTATACTTCTCTGTTAAGGCTGTTGACAGGTGGGGCCTCCCCTCTAATTCCTTTTTTATTTTTTCCTCTCTGTTTGTACTAAAATATCCCCAGCTACTCACAATTGAATGTGAGGCTTAATCACCAAGTCATAGTTTGAATTTGGTTTCCCAAATTTGAGATTTGTTTGGCTAATTTTGCTTCACATTTGAACTGAAATTCAAATTCAGTTTTGAATTCTTGCAAATTAGCTCCCGACAAGATGAAGTCCAATGGAGATGAAAATGGGTGGACTAACTCAGAAAAATGTGCTGAGTTTGAATATGAAGCCAACTTTTGAATTTAAGTGATGAAAGTTGCTACAATTTGAATTTACATTCAAATTGGCCTCTTTTTCAAATGCCTCTAAAAGTGCCTCAAAAAATGTTGGATTTGCATGAGATTTGGCCTGAACCTTCTCAAGACTTTTCAAGTTCTAGGGTTGAGCTCAACCTCGCATGTTCATGTGTAGAAATCCTACTTGTGAAAGTTACGGCTTTCCCCTCTAATCACCCTTTTTGATGGTGGTTACTTGCTCTTCACAAGTCTTCACAAGATATTAACAACAAAATCTGTGGTGTTGTGAGGTGATGGAAATTTTTTGCAAGTCCCTTTTCTTGGGCTTTTACAGCTGATTTGAAAGTTATACTTGCTTGTTAATGTCTTGTTGTAGTTTAGAGCTAATTAAAGTTATTTTCAACTTTGGGCAAAGTACATGAGAGAAATGCGTTTCTTGTTTGATTGCGGCTCTCTCATGTGCCTTAGCTTAAGGTTCTCCACAACCTGCTGCTAAAACTTGAAAGTAAGGTTCCACTAATTAGGTGAGTCCTTTGCAACTTATTTTACCTCATGTAACCTATCAACCTTCATGTAGAAGTTTCATATATAGGAGAGACGGGTCAGTCTTGCTGAGCCATCATGCTCACTACTTGTGTTTGAAGCTTTTGCAGGGTTTTATGAGGAAGGGTGTGACACCCTCATTTTCGGGTTCTGCATGTATTCATGTTTCATGTAGAAAAACACTTTTAAAATAAGTTGAAATTGAGAAAGAATCAAAAAGTTAGCCAAAGAGAGAAAATTCCAGTTTATAGAGGGCGCCAAAGACAACTCCCGCGGCTCGCTGCCCACGTGGCGTGTTCGGAGCTCATCTCCGCAAATGGGGAGAGGTCCGCCGCTAAACTGGCTACGTGGCAGGCTCGGGGCTCATTCCCGTAAAGGGGGAGAGGTACGACCCCGTGGGACACGTGTTTCCCCGGAGCTAGCCTCTGCAGAGGAGCGAGGCCAGTCCTGAATGACACGTGTCGGCTGTGGAGCTATTCACCGCGGAAAAGAGAGAGGACCAGCCGCGCGGGACACATGTCGCTCTCGGAGCTCACTTCCGAGAGGTCCGGCCCTGCTAGGCACATGTTGCTCTCGGAGCTCACCTCCGAGAGGTCCGGTCCTATTGGACACGTGCCACCTCCGGAGCTCACCTATGGGAGGTCCGACACTACCGGACACGTGTCACCTCCGGAGCTCGCCTCCGGGAGGTCCGACGCTGATGGACACGTGTCAACCTCGGAGCTCGTCTCTGAGGAAAAAGGAAGTCCGGCCTACTTGACGCGTGGCATTCTCGGAGCTCACCTCTGAACAGAGGGGAGGTCCGGAATTGACACATGGCACATCCGGAGTCACCTCCAAAGAAAGGGGGAGGTCCGGAACTGTCACATGGCGTTCACGGAGCTCGCCTCTGTTGAGAGGGGAGGTCCCGACCCACCAGACATGTGGCGCACACGGAGCTCGTCTCTGGAGAGAGGGGAGGTTCCCGCCCGCCAGGACGAGTGGCGCGCGCGGAGCTCACCTCTGAGTAAGAGGGAGGTCTCGCCCGCCTGACACGCGGCACAACCGGGGTTTGTCTCTGCAGAAAAGGGAGCAAGGTTCCCGCAAGACACGTGGAGCTTTCGGAGCTCACCACCGCGGAGGTAACGAGTTCTGAAGCGGTTTTTGCTTCTGTACGCGTGGGAATCCCCGGTACTGAGGAAACCGACACGAAATCCACAATGTTACTGCACCGAGTCAATCTAAGATAAGTTGTTAAGATTCAAAAACCATTTAAATAGGACTCTCGTTCGAAATCCAAACAGATTAGAACTGTTCTCTTCCCGGTTATAAATAGAACCAAAAACCATTGGCCGCAACCACGAACTTCTTTTCCACCTCCTGAGCTGACAACTTAGAGCCCTAACCCCAGCTCGCCAAGTAAACCCTTCGCCGGAGTTCAGTCGCCGAAGATCGCTGGAGGAGCCCCGACGATCTGTCTTGCTCGGAGAAGGACCCTGAGACCAAGAAGAACGTAAGGTAGGTCTCCAATACCACCTTATGACATCATCACGTTTCTTTGCATCTGTTCTTCGATTCCTTTCGAACAGAAACTTTTTCGTGGACAAATCACGTGTTGATCGGTTAGATCTAGATCTAAAGTCAAGATCATCGCCACATCCACATTTGATCCGAACACCTTTGTTCATCGTAAAACTATGGAATCCATGCTAGAACACGTACAAACCGATCTAATAAAAACTGCATCATAGGAATTAACATGCATACGTATCATCACATCTTGATTAGAGTTTGTGCACGATATTGATTGCTGTGAATCTTGTATGTGCGTGATCGCGTATAGAAGGACAAGCTCAGAGAGCTACCTACGACGGACTACTTCAGCAAGAGTTTGAGCAACCGGAACCGCAAGAACAAGGCAAGTGCCCCTTGACCATATTGATCCCATATTTCGGAAAATTGTTTTATTTGTGAAAAGGTGTGTGTGATGAGTTGATATGATGGGAAACCTTTTATAGGAGTTTACTAGAATTGTAAAACCACTCTTGTCACCGGGAAAGTTATTGAGTCGGGTATGGTTTTTGCTTTTATGCTTCGCTGAGTCCTTGGGATAAGGGAAGCGAGATAGATGTGTCTAGCTAACTGCACTCGTAATTATAATGAGAACTTGATGTTGTTAATGAATGTGGATCGGAGGGAGATTTAGACAAGCCTGGGTTTGTGAATGAGGTAGCATGAGATGGTGGTTACTTGCCGTAGATCTAAGGACCGATTCATGCGAGCACATGCTAGGATAACAGTGCCACCACAAGGCCAAGTATGGGTGCGGCTTAGCTGAGTAATTAGGTAAGTTACTAGATTGTTATGGACCGTGGAAGACGCGGGGAATGGGAGTCGAGTGAGGATTGCCCTGGGAACTGCATTTCATAAGAGGGGGCCCGTGGGTGGGAGAATTGGAGATTCTAGCCTGCCGGTGAAACCTTAGTGAGTCCATACATCTAGTAACCCATTTGTAAAGGCTATTTTGTGATCTCTTGACCATACACTGACGGTTGTGTACTGGTATAATAGAGGTTCTACAGTCGCCGACAGGTGACGAAATCACAAACTTGTGGGTAAAGAGGTGCAAACTCTACAGGGTCTAAAACTATCATGATAGCCGAGCTTACGGTCACGAGCGCCTGGCCAACTTCCATGATTAGTTGGATGGTTTTGGTTATGGTTTGGTTTTCGGGACTGTTGAGTCCGGGTGATAAGATTTGGTTGCGTGATTGTTGAGTCATGACAACGAGATTGGTCTCGGTGTGAGACAGAACTGGATGGTAACGAATATGAGATGGTATTCATGAGATGGTAGCAAATACGAGATGGTATTCGTGAGATGGTAGCGAATACGAGAATGTATTCGTGAGCAAAGATAAAGTTGATTAATGTCTGGTTGAGACATGGACAGTGATGAAACATAATGGAGGTATATTGGTATTTTAATACATGTTGAGATTATATTTGTTTTACCGTGCTTTTGAGAAATAACTTTGTTTTCTACAATAAGCCTTTTTATATCTTCCTTGTTGTGAGCTACATATCATATTTTTCCGCACTTGCTGAGTACATCATTGTACTCAAATTGTATTATTACTTCATCATCAGCAACAGGGAAGACCAAGTGGAGTATTAGGCGTGTAATCTGTACTCAATCTTGCCTGTGGGGATGGAGTAGAGATGGAGCCGCTGCTGCTGCTGCTTATATTGCTTCCGCACTAATTAGAAGACTTCCGCTGCATAGAAATAAGACTACTGCTGTAAGACTAGACTTCCGCTGGTAGCATGAGTCCAAGACTCATTAGACATTGTAATAAACCCTGTTATTCGTGGTAATATATATTCTGAATTCAGTTTGTGACGTATATGTGTATGTGTGATGAACATCCTAGACACACATATGCATCAGTTCTCGGTTCCGTGGTTTTTCACAGAATTGAGGGCGTCATAGATTGGTATTAGAGCCACGGTTAAGGGTAGATTACAACCTAGATAGAAACCACAGATTGGTATCAACCTACCATGGTTGATCATAGATCACATAAGTCTAGATAGAAAACACATATTGATATCAGACACAAATTGGTATCAACCTGCCACGGGTAGATCGAAGATCACACAGCCTAGATAGGTCACAGCTTGATACTAAAGCTGTCATGCCTAGTCACAGATTGGTACAATTCAAAGATTGCTACCAAGTTACCACGGTTGACTGTAGGTCACAAACCTTGAATGATCACAGATTGGTAGCTGCCACGTTGACTATAGGATGCACCCTAGTAACAGATTGGTGTTAGAAGCCACGTTGACCATAGGACGCAAGCCTAGGATGCATAGATTGGCATTGGAACCACCTTGACATAGGATGCAAGGCTATGAGAAGCCATAGTTGGATCACAGATTGGTGTTGCCCCAAACCACCTTGACATAGGGTGAAGTCATAGATTGATATCACCCTAAAACCCCATAGGACCCCTGTCGGTACCTGAGATATGGGGTACCCCCGCGCACAGGGTAAAATGCCTAAGGAACTCGCCCTTCTCCGCAGAGAGAGCACCGAAGGCGCCACGCGTCCGGCGGGGCCGGACCTCCCTCTCCTCAGAGGAGAGCTCCGGGCCCGCCACGTGGCATACAGAAGCCGGATCTCCCCCTCCGCGGGAGAGAGGTCCGAAGGCGCCGCGTGTCCAGCGGGGCCGGACCTCCCTCTCCTCAGAGGAGAGCTCCGGGCCCGCCACGTGGTCAACAGAAGCCGAGCCTCCCCCTCCGCGGGGAGAGGTCCGGAGGCTCCACGTGCCACGCGGGACTGACCCTCCTCTCCTCTGAGAAGGGCTCCGGGCCCGCCACGTGGCAGCAGAACGACGCTGCCTGCCCCGAGCGGTAGGCAGCGGGCGTAAACACGCTCCATACCTTGCCCGTACAGGGTATTCAAGGCCCGCGTCTTCCCAAGACGCGGAGACGCGGAGCACGCGTCTGTCAGGTGCCGTTGCACCCAGTCGCATCACAGACTGGCGCGCGGTGTCAGAACCTCCCAGCTAATAAACGCCGCGACAAGACATCCCATGCCGCCTGCGCCGCCATCAACCACTACGACTAGCATGCGGCATGGGCAGGGCGGCAAGATGAAGACTCAGAAGCCTTCGACCAGAGGCAACTACCGGCGTAACTACAGATACGGTAGATAATAGACAATCTTCCCGGGACCACCTGTCGGGTCCCGGCTCCCCTTGTAAGCCACCCGAGTCTTGGACTATAAAAGGCTCGGGTAGGCGTCGATAGCAAGGGTTCGCATTTTGCAACTCATACGCTAGCCATACGCCCTCAAGCTGTAACACACCCCCAAGCTCAGGCCTCCGGCCCTGAGCAGCAAGCAATACAGCGAGCTCCATAGCTCGCCGTGGACGTAGGGTTTTACGCTCCGGCGGCCTGAACCACGTAAAACTCGCCGTGTCAAGCTCTCACTAACTCGTCCATCTGCGCAAGCTCTCCGCTAGGAACTAGCCCCTCCGAAAAAAGAACCTCCGCGGGCTGCCCAGTGCAGGCCCGGGGGAAGTGTCGACCGAACACTTCGACATTTGGCGCGCCAGGTAGGGGGCCTTTTCCCCTAGCGCGACAAGTTTCCGCCGACGAAGATGACCAAGCTTCCTTCAGCGGCAAACTATCCCCCCCCCCCACGTTCACGGCGAACCGTGACCACTGGGGAGTACATGTCGACACACTCAGGACGGAGTGTGTCGGCACAAGCGGGTAGCCAGCAGCCGACTCCGGCTATGCAGGCCCCGACCAGTGTGAGGTCTTCTGCAGCGCTGAGCGTACACCATGGAGGTGCGCTAGTTGCAGCAAGATCGCTGCTGCGCAACCCACCTGCGAGGGATGCACCCCATTCAGCGACCCAGCAATGGATCCGCGAGGTGGACCGCCTCGTCGTCGCCGCCGCGAACCCTCGGTTTCGGCGAGGACGGCGCCCAGGGCAACTGGCTGTGTCGCTGACGCGCACACCCACAGTTGACGGGCTAACGGTGGATTCCAGCTCCTCCAGGCTCCTGTCGACGGACCTGCGAAGGGAACTGGAACGGTGCCACTTAGGGCAGGACGCCCGGGTGTACCTCGAGCGACGCCAAGAAAGGCGTCGCAACCATGAGGCAGGCGACAGCATGTCGTCGGCCTCGACACAACCAGAAGGGCAGGTCTTCGCCATGCGAGCCCCGCCTCAGGCATATGCTGCACAGCATATGCCACAACCATATGCGCCGCAAGTAGCGGCCCCGGTCTATGGTGCAGCCTTGCCCATGCCGGGATATGCAGCGCCAGGTGCGAACCAAGCGTTCGCAGCGCCTATACCTGCGGCAGCAGGTGCAGGATGTGATGCCCTTGCACCCCACCTTCGCTTCGCAAGGTGGCCACGCAAGTTCCGCCCGCACCTGCCCGAGAAGTACGATGGCAGCGTCAACCCAGCGGAGTTCCTCCAGATCTACTCCACCGCCGTACTTGCCGCAGGAGGGGACGAGGCTGTCATGGCCAACTACTTCCCCGTCGCCTTGACCGGCCCAGCTCGGTCTTGGCTCATGAACCTACCTCAGGGGTCCATAACCTCCTGGGGGGAGCTCTGCCGGCAGTTCGTCGCCAACTTCGGCAGCTCCTACACCCGTCCCGGCACGGAGCTTGACCTCCACGCCGTCAAACAACAACCTGGGGAGTCGCTGCGCTCTTTCATCCAGCGGTTCTCTCAGGTGCGCAACACCATCCCACATATCCAAAGCGCCTCTGTGGTGGTGGCGTTCCGACAGGGTGTCCGGGACGAGAAAATGCTTGAGAAGCTCACGACCAGAGAGGTCCGCGACGTCTCGGAGCTCTTCAGCCAGGCGGACAAGTGCGCCAGAGCAGCCGAAGGGCGTAACTGGCACGCTCTGCCGACCTCCGAGTCAGGAGGACAGCCCGGGTCCGGTGCTGCTGCCTATGGGGGTGGCAAGAAGATCAAGAACCGGGGGAGTGGCAAGATGAAGTCACCATTCACGGCCACCATTGCCGCAGCTGCGACGACCAGTGGAGCTCGGGGGGCCACGCCCCGACAAAAGGCAACGGCAATCACCGGTCCCTGACAGTGACCAGGGCGGGCTATGCCCTGTGCATGGCACCGGCAACCATACTGCCGCCGAGTGCTGGGAGATCCAGAAGCTTGCAGAGCGCTTCCGCAAAGGGAGACAGCAGAGGGCCGAAGCACCGCCCTACCCTCAGAGGGATGGCAAACAGAAGGCCGATGCCCCAGTCACCGCTGCCCACCAGGTGGGGTTCCAGGAGCCTCAGCGTGTCATAAAGACAGTGCATGACGGAGAAGACTCCAGTTCCGACGGTGACGGGCCAGGGCGTTAGCCAACTACGGCACGCCTCCATGCCTCGAACATACCTCTCGGGGGCCGCCTAAGGTCCGTCAACCCCTTGAAGGCCTTGCCAGAAGGGGAAGACACCTTAGGTCATCCAAGGCGAGCCCGGGTCCACCTACCCCTTGAAGGCCTTAGCCAGAAGGGGAGAACTTTCCAGGGGCCCCCGAGAGAAGTCGCGCAGGACCTGATCCAGCGTGAAGATAACAACCTCGACAAGACTCGGCTTGCAGGGAACACCCCACAACGCACGGTCTCGGCTAATGCTCTAAGCACTACCGCCAAAAAACCAAACGCTACGGGGGCCCGCAAGAGGGCAACCTGGTGAAGCGGCACACTATATTCCAAGAAGGACCCATAAGCTCTCCCCCAGCAGGGAAGGTCCCTTCCGAATCATGAAAGCTGCTGCCCCAGGTACACATGCCTTTCAACCGAGAGTGGGATCCATTCCTAAAAAATCCTTGCCATGAAGCAACACTGTAAGTCCTACTTACTGAGCATCGGTAGAACAGGGTTATTCACTTCTGTAATAGACCCCATAGAATTTAGGAACAGAGCTTGGGGTAGCTAAGTCTCAAGGGACGGTACAGGACTACGTCCAGTTTAGCCTGGTTCCGACCATAAGCGCGTAGAGTCTTGCTTCCCTTGTAGACGAGGCGGAACATTGCCCCCATGTACAGCCAGAATTCCACCTATGGGCACGAATACAGAGACCTGTTCTACTTAGCTCTCTCTCATGCGCTCATTTAAATTATGCATTAATTTTTATGATCGCACTATCTCTGTATGTTCATCGTACATCTAGCTCCCCCTCCATAGTCGGCATTTGCTATCCTACCGAAGGCGGCTGCGCTTGAGGCACCTGCCGATGGCCGAGTGAGTCTCTCGGGCCTCCCCCAGTCAGGTGTTGCGGTGCCAGTTGGTTACCTCCAGGAAAGGCCAGCGTTGTGCATGGGGGGTCCAGGGTGCGTATCCAGCTTAGCCGGCCCAGAGCCCAAAGCATGCGCATCCTGCCCTCCGGAGGTCCAGGGGAGTACGTCCGCTTTGCCTGGTCATGAACCCAAAGCGCGTGCACTCTGCTTCCCCAGCGCATGGCCCGGTACTAGGGATCGGACGGCCGTACCCGAACCTCGGAGGGAGCCGGAGCTCCGGCGCCTCGTGCACAGAATTGTCCAAGCCCCGTATAGCGGGTCAGGACCATAAGACGGATAAGACTAGGAGACGGGAGGGGAGGACCCCCCGAGGAGAATTACGTTTCCTCTGCCTGTGTGCAGGACCTCCAGGTTACGGCAACAGGGACTGCATGAAGCGGGGGGAAAGGAGCTACCGGCTACTCCGGCCTGGGACTGGAAGGACTGGGACCTGCCCCTCCAGCAGGGGCGGGGCCCGGGGGCCCCACGTGTCCAGCGGGCCCGGAACTCTCTCCTTCCTTGAGGAGGGCTCCGGGCTCGCCACGTGGCAGGCAGGAACCGGACCTCCCCCCTCAGTGAGAGGGCTCCGAAAGCCCTACGTGTCCAACATGGCCGGAGCTCCCGTCTCTTGAGGAGGAGCTCCGGACCCGCCACATGGCAGGCAGATTTGGAGCCCCCCATAGGGCGAGGTTCGGAGACCTCCGGGGGCCCCTAACACGGTTAGGACCCAGGGAGGGTGTCTGTGCGAAGCTCCGAGATTGGAAATGGCCTCTGAGTACCTTGCGGAGCTAAGGACTCAGCCAGGCAAAGCCAAGAAGGAGAGAAAAAGCATCACAGACACAAGTATCCAAGAGAGTCAAATTAAGCAAGGCTCCATGAGCTGGACTACAGACTCGATAAAAAAGGGAGAAACAAGTCCTAAGGACCTCCCGGCTCTCGCCGGAACCTTGCGGCTACAAGGGCGGCCACATCCTCGACTTCAGCCCTGACAGCTTCCTCCCGCTCCACGGCTGGGCCCTCTCTCGCTGGCTCTAGCGAAAAAGAGGGGTCACGGCTCTTGAAGCATGCCAGCACATGCGAGGCGACCTCTAAAGCTAAGCCGCGGCCCTCGGCCTCAAGCTCGCTGGCGACCACCGAGTCGAGTCTGTCTAGCTTGGCGCCGATCGACTCCAACGCAGGGATCACCTCTGCCACCTTCAATGCGGGAGTCGCGGCCCTCACCGGACTGAAGCCAAGAGGGATCAGGGCGGACCCCGCTCGATCCACGAAGCTTGAGACCGCAAGAGCCTCGGAGGACCGCAAGGCTGAAAGCTCCTCCACCTCGCGGCGGGCCGCCTGCAGAGCCTCCAGGTTCCTCTCAGAGAATTCCTTCTCCTTGGCCGCCAGGGAACTCTCCCGAAGGTGGAGAGTCTTGGCTAGCCGCTCCAACTCAGCGGCCTTGAAGCCGGCGGTCAACTCCCGGTCCAAGACCGCCCGGCGATCATGGGAGACCTGTTCCTCCCTCAAGTCGAGGTCTGCCTTCAGAATCTCCAGCTCCTCCATCCGAGCTCGGAGGTCATCCTCGCCCGCGGCCAGCTGCGCGGCGACCCTCTCTGCCTCAGCTGCCACGGAATGCTCCCGCTCCTCAACGGCGAGTTCACGGCGCTCCAACCGCTGCCGTATTTCCACAGCAGCAGAGAGGCTCTCTTCGGCCCGGGCGTGTGCCTCCAGGGCCTCCCTGTTGATCCGCCACGATTGGGTGTCCATGCGGTCAACAGCCCGCTTCATCCGGTCGACGAGCGCTTCCCTGAAGTCGAGCAACTCCCACCTGGAGTCGAGCTCACTCTTAACCTTCGCGGTCCTCTCCCGCAAAAGGTTCCCCCAGATGAGGAGGCGGTCCCGTTCAACCGTATACTCCTCCCGCTCGCGCCCTAGTGCAGCCAAGACCTGCCGGACGCTCGACTCGGCAAGCGCGAAGGCGTCCGCCAGAGGCAATGGAGCAACAGAGGCCGGGGCAGTCCCCCCGACCTCCTCCATTACCTCATCCTCAGGAAGAGCCGACGCACCAGCAACCGAGACGAGACGCCGATCAGGAGAAGCTGGCTCCGAGGCTCTGGCAGCCAGGCCAGCCGGGCTCTCTTCAGCTTCTGGCTCCTTGACCTGAGGAGAGGGGCGAGCCGGGGAAGGCGACGCTGGAGAAGAGGCCAGGCCGCCTAGTGCAGGGTCAACCTGCGCTGGCTCGGGGGCCGCGGTGGCCGTCTCGGCAGGAAGAGACGACGCCGCCGCGGAGTCCGGGCACACCGGAACAAGAGAAGTTCGCGCTGGCCTGGGGGCCGCGGCAGTTGCCCCTGGCTCCGAGCGCAGCGGCACAGACTCCCCGCAAGTCGGGGAAGGCCGGGAAGCGCGGACACTCCAGCGGGCTCTGAACCCCGACTTCCGAGCCGGGGTAGGACTCCCAGAGCCCGCTATCGTCACTGACGGCCACTCCGCAGTCGCTTGGACTGGCAGAACAGGGTACGCCCCAAAAGCTTCCCCCAGCGCATCAACCCGGGGCCTCTTCGAGTCGCCACCGGTGGGAGTGTCAGGCACCCCAGAATCCCGACTTGGCACCGACGCCGTTGCTGGAGGAGATCGAGCGCGTTTCTTCTCTGGCGGCGGGTTGGAAGC
Organism: Neostapfia colusana; assembly: GCA_030760725.1. NCBI lineage: Eukaryota > Viridiplantae > Streptophyta > Magnoliopsida > Poales > Poaceae > Neostapfia > Neostapfia colusana. The sequence continues at coordinate 16,072,071 of JASWHV010000014.1, read as the reverse complement.
CATGGCAAGGGAGAACTCAAAGGCAAGAGAGCAAAAGCACAAGAGTCCGAGAAGAAACACTGAGAAGTGCGAAGGGAAGCTGCAATGTGGGTAAGACCCCCTCTAAAAAACTTCCCGGTGCAATTCCAAGCGATTCGGAACTCTTCGAATATCCCGCACCGGCAACCGCTTCGGTTCCCAGACCGAATGCCGATGACGGGTGGGCCCAAGCCGCCTAACTGAAGCGGTGGGGGCAAGGAGTCAGTCTCCTAAGAAGATGAGCTGGCAAGGCACTTCGGTGGTTCCCGAAGAAAGCGCCGCAACGTGCAGAAGTGGCAGTCTTGGGAACCGCCGCAGTAAAAGCAACCATCAAGTGAGCGCACGCTCCCACGATCCCGTGGCCGTTCGTGCTCCGGCAGTGGTCAATTCGGGACTTAGAGGAAGTGCGCGGATTGGAAGAGACGGAGGTCCCACCTCGGGCTCGCTATCTCCCCCGAGATGGGCCCGGGGGCCACTGTCGGTACCTGAGATATGGGGTACCCCCGCGCACAGGGTAAAATGCCTAAGGAACTCTCCCTTCTCCGCAGGGAGAGCTCCGAAGGCGCCACGCGTCCGGCGGGGCCGGACCTCCCTCTCCTCAGAGGAGAGCTCCGAGCCCGCCACGTGGCATACAGAAGCCGGACCTCCCCCTCCGCAGGAGAGAGGTCCGAAGGCACCGCGTGTCCAGCGGGGCCGGACCTCCCTCTCCTCAGAGGAGAGCTCCGGGCCCGCCACGTGGCCAACAGAAGCCGAGCCTCCCCCTCCGCGGGGAGAGGTCCGGAGGCTCCACGTGCCACGCGGGACTGACCCTCCTCTCCTCTGAGAAGGGCTCCGGGCCCGCCACGTGGCAGCAGAACAACGCTGCCTGCCCCGAGCGGTAGGCAGCGGGCGTAAATACGCCCCATACCTTGCCCGTACAGGGTATTCAAGGCCCGCGTCTTCCCAAGACGCGGAGACGCGGAGCACGCGTCTGTCAGGTGCCGTTGCGCCCAGTCGCATCACAGACTGGCGCGCGGTGTCAGAACCTGCCAGCTAATAAACGCCGCGACAAGACATCCCATGCCACCTGCGCCGCCATCAACCACTACGACTAGCATGCGGCATGGGCAGGGCGGCAAGATGAAGACTCAGAAGCCTTCGACCAGAGGCAACTACCGGCGTAACTACAGATACGGTAGATAATAGACAATCTTCCCGGGACCACCTGTCGGGTCCCGGCTCCCCTTGTAAGCCACCCGAGTCTTGGACTATAAAAGGCTCGGGTAGGCGTCGATAGCAAGGGTTCGCATTTTGCAACTCATACGCTAGCCATACGCCCTAAAGCTGTAACACACCCCCAAGCTCAGGCCTCCGGCCCTGAGCAGCAAGCAATACAGCGAGCTCCATAGCTCGCCGTGGACGTAGGGTTTTACGCTCCGGCGGCCTGAACCACGTAAAACTCGCCGTGTCAAGCTCTCACTAACTCGTCCATCTGCGCAAGCTCTCTGCTAGGAACTAGCCCCTCCGAAAAAAGAACCTCCGCGGGCTGCCCAGTGCAGGCCCGGGGGAAGTGTCGACCGAACACTTCGACAACCCCCATTGAAAAAGCCTTGAATAGAAGTTGTGTGAGCCTTTGTGATGATTGTTGTGATTGTGTGCTTAGTGTGAGTTGTGGGACGTTTCAGCGTTATCCATATCCACACATAAGTAGAAAGAGGTGTGAGATACCCGGCACTTGTTCACATCCTCATATGGGCTAATATGTATAGTCCAATCCACCTTGATGCATATAGTTGGGAGGGATCCATCTAACCTTCTAACCTCTATTCTATTTCATTCTCTCGCACAGATGGTGAGAGGAAACGCCGGCCGCCAAGGAAGGAACGTCCGTGGCAACCAAGAGGATGGCCACGATGAAGTTCCTGTTAACCCCGGAGCTGGTGAGAACAACCGGGAACGGTTGATGGCCATGCAGAATCAGCTTATGCAGACCATGATCTAAACTTTGTGTCAGCTGCAGGCCAACAACAACAACTCTGTTCTGGCACCACCACCACCGCCGGCTCACAACAGGCTGGGAGAGTTCATGAGGACTCGACCGCACACCTTTGCTCAAGCTAATGACCCCATGGAGGCTGACGATTGGTTGAAGTCCATGGAGAAGAAGCTTGGCATCGTCCAGTGCAATGACAGAGAGAAAGTTCTCTTTGCGTCGCACAACCTCATGGGATCTGCCGCTAACTGGTGGGATGCCTTTTGTAACGCTCATGTCGACCCGGAGACGATCACTTGGACTGAGTTGAAAGAGAGTTTCTGATCTCATTACATCCCTGCTGGTGTAATGATACTCAAGAGACAGGAGTTCAAAGGTCTCCGCCAAGGACAGAAAAGTATGAATGAGTATCTCAACAAGTTCACACAACTGTCCCGGTATGCCCTCGAAGATGTCAACTCAGACCAGAGGAAGCAGTACCTGTTCATGAGAGCGTTGAACAATGAGATCCAGGTTCAGCTCCTCAACAATGACTACGCGAGCTTCCAGAAGCTGGTTGACAAGGCTATCGTGGTTAAAAGCAAGATCCGAGAGATCAAGCAAGAGGGCAAGAGGAAGATGCCATACCAGCCACAAGGGAGCAACGTACGACCTCGGTATATGCCCCCAGCTGCACCGCAGTATGGATCGACCGCTCCTGCATACCGCCCTAATCATCCACCACAGCAACGACCCGTTGCACAAGCACCTTGTGTGCCTTTGCCTCTTGCGCCCTGTCCCAACATGGGCGCCCCTATTCAAAACCCCCGCCCCAACGTACCTGCTGCCGTAGGCAACAGGGCATGCTTTGCATGCGGGGAGACGGGACACTTTGCAGGCCAGTGCCCGAGGAGGGGTCCTGGACAGCAAGGCAACGTCCCCAAGCAGAACCCACGGCCGAACGGAGGAGCCAACCAAGGAAACTGTGGACAGCAGAACTATGCTTGCGGCAACGTGAACCATGTCTCTGCTGAGGAAGCGCAACAGGCTGAGGACGTCGTGATTGGTATGTTCCTTGCCAACTCCAACCTAGACACCATCTTATTTGATTCTGGAGCATCACATTCCTTCATATCATCCAAGTATGTTGCCAAGTATAATCTACCCATGTCACACTTAAAATTTACGATGTTGGTTAATTCTCCCGGTGAAGAGATGAGGACTAATATAGTATGTCCGAAAGTACACCTTAATATAAGGGGGGTAGACTTCCTTGCCAACCTCATCATCTTGGATTCCCAAGGGCTTGACATAATACTGGGAATGGATTGGCTAAGTAAGCACAACGAGGTAATTCAATGTGCTGAATGGAGCGTGCAGTTGACCAACGAGCACGGTACCCGTATCGAGTTTGAGTTAGCCCAACCGGCAATCGAGAAGGCAACATTGTACCACGTCGAAGAAGCAACCCTGGACAGCATTCCGGTTGTTCAAGAATTTTTGGACGTGTTTCCGGAAGAACTTCCCGGTATGCCACCTGACCGGGATATCGAGTTTTCCATTGACCTAGTACCCGGAACCGCACCTATAAAAAAGAGACCATATAGGATGCCCGTCAATGAACTCGTGGAGCTCAAGAAGCAAATTCAGGAGCAGCAAGAGAAGGGTTTTATACGTCCAAACTCGTCACCATGGGGAGCCTCCATGCTCTTTGTGGACAAGAAGGATGGAACCCAAAGGATGTGCGTGCACTATAGGTCTCTCAATGAGGTGACAATCAAGAACAAGTACCCTCTGCCTCGTATAGAGGACCTGTTCGACCAAATGAAGGGAGCCCTAGTGTTCTCCAAGATTGATCTTTGGTCGGGATATTTCCAGCTGAAGATTAAGCCCTCCGATATACCCAAGACTGCCTTTCGGACACGGTATGGTTTGTATGAATATACCGTGATGTCTTTTGGGTTAATGAACGCACCGGCATACTTCATGTACCTCGTGAACAAGGTCTTCATGGAGTACTTGGATAAGTTCATCGTGGTTTTCATTGACGACATTATGGTGTATTCGAAAAGTGAGGAGGAGCATGAAGAACATTTGAGATTGACATTACAGAAGCTACGAGAACATCAGCTGTATGCCAAGTTCAGCAAATATCAATTCTGGCTAAAGGAGATATCGTTCCTAGGCCACATTATCTCCGAGGAAGGAGTATTGGTTGATCCCGCAAAAGTGGGAGATGTTCTGAAGTGGAACCAACCACAAAACGTGAGGGATTTTAGGAGTTTTCTTGGGATGGCAGGATACTACCGCCGGTTCATCAAGGACTTCTCTAAGATAGCAAAGCCTATGACGGAGTTGCTAACGAAGGGAAAAGCCTTCCAATGGACACCAGCGTGCCAAGAAAGCTTTGAGGAGCTCAAGAAGAGGCTAACCACAGCGCCGGTTTTGGTATTGCCGGACGTAAGCAAGAGCTTTGACATATATTGTGACGCATCCAGACATGGGCTTGGATGTGTGCCCATGCAAGAAGGACAAGTGGTAGCCTATGCCTCAAGACAACTCAAGAAGCACGAGCTCAATTATCCTACACATGACTTGGAACTCGCAGCCGTGGTGCATGCATTGAAGATTTGGAGACGTTATATCCTTGGTCATCGATGTGAAATCTATATGGATCATAAAAGACTCAAGTACATATTCACTCAAACGGATTTGAATTTGAGGCAACATCGATGGTTGGACGTTATCAAGAATTATGATGTTGGAATCGACTATCACCCCGGAAAGGCCAATGTAGTAGCCGATGCATTGAGCTAGAAGGGAGCATGTCACCAACTTACGGTTCGGGAGCTACCACCCGAGCTATGAAAGGAGTTCGAATGGTTACATCTCGGTTTCTTGAACGAGATGGAAGTGATGGAACTCCACTCATCATTGGAACAAGAGATAAGATATGGCTAAGCTAAGGATGAAGAGATCAAGGAAAGAATCCAACAAGAAATAGAGAAGGACTTTAAGGAAGACAAAAAGGGTACGCTTTGGCTAGGAAAAAGGATTTGTGTGCCAAACGTGAAGCACATCCGCGACACGATATTAAAAGAGGCACATGACTCACTTTATTCTGTACATCCTAGAAGTACCAAGATGTACAACGACCTGAAGATTTGTTATTGGTGGGATGGTATGAAGAGGGACATAGCCGAATATGTTGCCCTATGTGACACATGCCAACAAGTGAAGGCCGAACATCAAAGACCCGCTGGACTGTTGCAACCCTTGAAGGTACCCGAGTGGAAGTGGGAAGATATCAGTATGGATTTCATCGTCGGATTGTCACGTACTCAGTCGGGTTACGACTCAATCTGGGTTATCGTGGACCGATTGACAAAGACCGCCTATTTTCTTCCCATAAAGATCAAGTACAACGTTGCACAACTAGTCGAGTTGTACATGGAGCAAATCGTGTGTCGCCATGGAGCCCCAAAGAGGATAGTCTCAGATCGGAGTTCTCAGTTTACCTCTAGGTTCTGGAGGAAGCTGCAGAAAGCTATGGGTACACGACTAGATTTTAGCTCCGCCTACCACCCGCAGACTCATGGACAAACCGAAAGGACAAACCAAATTTTGGAGGACATGTTGAGAGCTTGCGCCTTGAAACATGGGTGTAGTTGGGATAGGAGTTTACTGTACGCTGAATTCTCCTATAACAACAGCTATCAAGCTAGCTTGAAGGTGTCGTCTTTCAAAGCATTATATGGTAGACGGTGTAGGACACCGCTGTTTTGGAACGAGACCGGAGAGAACCAAGTATTTGGACCCGAAGTGCTACAAGAGGCTGAGAAGCAAGTCCAAACGGTACGGGAGAACTTGAAGACTGCTCAGTCACATCAAAAGGGCTATGCGGACAATAGGCGAAGAAAGTTGACCTTCAAAGTAGGAGACTTCGTATAACTTAAGGTATCGCCTATCCGTGGCCAACGACGTTTCAACGTCAAAGGTAAGCTACCACCTCGCTACATCGGACCCTTCAAAATTTTGGACAAGCGAGGAGAAATAGCCTATCAACTAGAGCTCCCGATGCACCTCTCTGACGTACATGACGTGTTTCATGTATCTCAGCTCAAGAAGTGCTTGAGTACCAGAAGAGCAAGTACCGATGGATGAACTTGAACTTCAAGAGGATCTGACCTATGCAGAGCACCCCGTCTAAATTTTGGACGTGAAGGAGAGGGTCACGAGGAACAAAATGATCCGATGGTGCAAGGTACAATGGAGACATCACACCGAAGCTGAGGCCACATGGGAGCGTGAAGAAGACATCAAGGCAGAATTCCCTCATCTATTCTCTACTAATGAATCTCGAGGGCGATTTCAATTTAAGGGGGTAAGATTTGTGACACCCTCATTTTCGGATTCTGCATGTATTCATGTTTAATGTAGAAAAAGACTTTTAAAATAAGTTGAAATTGAGAAAGAATAAAAAAGTTAGCCAAAGAGAGCAAATTCCAGTTTATAGAGAGCGCCAAAGACAACTCCCGTGGCTCGCTGGCCACGTGGCGTGTTCGGAGCTCATCTCCGCAAATGGGGAGAGGTCCGCCGCTAAACTGGCTATGTGGCAGGCTCGGGGCTCATTCCCGTAAAGGGGGAGAGGTCCGACCCCGTGGGACACGTGTTGCCCCGGAGCTAGCCTCTACAGAGGAGCGAGGCCAGTCCCGAAAGACACCTGTCGGCTGCGGAGCTATTCACCACGGAAAAGAGAGAGGACCAGCCGCGCGGGACACATGTTGCTCTCGGAGCTCACTTCCGAGAGGTCCGGCCCCGCTAGACACATGTCGCTCTCGGAGCTCACCTCCGAGAGGTCCGGTCCTATTGAACACGTGTCACCTCTGGGAAGTCCGACACTACCGGACACGTGTCACCTCCGGAGCTCGCCTCCAGGATGTCCGACGCTGATGGACACGTGTCGACCTCGGAGCTCGTCTCTGAGGAAAAAGGAAGTCCGGCCCTACTTGACGCGTGCCATTCGCGGAGCTCACCTCCAAAGAGAGGGGAGGTCCGGAATTGACACATGGCACATCCGGAGCCACCTCCGAAGAAAGGGGGAGGTCCAGAACTGACACATGGCATTCACGGAGCTCGCCTCTGTTGAGAGGGGAGGTCCCGACCCACCAGACACGTGGCGTACGCGAAGCTCATCTCTAGAGAGAGGGGAGGTTCCTGCCCGCCAGGACGCGTGGCGCACGCGGAGCTCACCTCTGAGTAAGAGGGAGGTCTCACCCGCCTAACACGCGGCACAACCGGAGCTTGTCTCTGCAGAAAAGGGAGCCAGGTTCCCGCAGGACACATGGAGCTTCCGGAGCTCACCACCGTGGAGGTAACGAGTTCTGAAGCGGTTTTTGCTTCTATATGCGTGGGAATCCCCGGTACTGAGGAAACCAACACGAAATCTACAATGTTACCGCACCGAATCAATCTAAGATAAGTTGTTAAGATTCAAAAACCATTTGAATAGGACTCTCATTCGAAATCCAAACAGATTAGGACTCTTCTCTTCCCGGTTATAAATAGAACCGAAAGTCTTTGGCCGCAACCACGAACTTCTTTTCCACCTCCTGAGCCGACAACTTAGAGCCCTAGCCTCAGCTCGCCAAGTAAACCCTTCGCCGGAGTTCAGGAGCGCTGAAGATCGCCGGAGGAGCCCCGACGATCTGTCTTGCTAGGAGAAGGACCCCGAGACCAAGAAGAACGTAAGGTAGGTCTCCAATACCACCTTACGACATCATCGTGTTTTCTTTGCATCTGTTCTTCGATTCCTTTCAAACAGAAACTTTTTCATGGACAGATCACGTGTTGATCGGTTTGATCTAGATCTAAAGTCAAGATCATCACCACGTCCATTTGATCTGAACACCTCTGTTCATCGTAAAACCATGCAATCCATGCTAGAACACGTACAAACCGATCTAATAAAAACTGTATCATAGGAATTAACATGCATACGCATCATCGCATCTTGATTAGAGTTTGTGCATGATATTGATTGCTGTGAATCTTATATGTGCGTGATCGCGTATAGAAGGACAAGCTCAGGGAGCTACCTACGGCGGACTACTTCAGCAAGAGTTTGAGCAACCGGAACCGCAAGAACAAGGCAAGTGCCCCTTGACCATATTGATCCCATATTTCAGAAAACTGCTTTGTTTATGAAAAGGTGTGTGTGCTGAGTCAATATGATGGGAAACCTTTTATAGGAGTTTACTAGAATTGTCAAACCACCCTTGTCATCGGAAAAGTTATTGAGTCGGGTATGGTTTTTGCTTTCATGCTTCGCTGAGTCCATGGGATAAGGGAAGCGAGATAGATGTGTCTAGCTAACTGCACTCGTAATGATAATGAGAACTTGATGTTGTTAATGAACGTGGATCGGAGGGAGAGCTAGGCAAGACTGGGTTTGTGAATGAGGTAGCATGAGATAGTGGTTACTTGCCATAGATCTAAGGTCCGGTTCATGCGAGCACATGCCAGGATAACAGTGCCACCACAAGGCCAAGTATGAGTGCGGCTTAGCTGAGTAATTAGGTAAGTTACTAGATTGTTATGGACCGTGGAAGGCGCGGGGAATGGTAGTCGAGTGAGGACTGCCCTGGAAACTGCATGGCACAAGAGGGGGCCCGTGGGTGGGAGAATTGGAGATTCTAGCCTGCCGGTGAAACCTTAGTGAGTCCATACATCTAGTAACCCCTTTGTAGAGGCTATTTTGTGATCTCTTGACCATACACCGACGGTTGTGTACTAGTATAATGGAGGTTCTGCAGTCACCGACGGGTGACGAAATCACAAACTTGTGGGTAAAGAGGTGCAAACTCTGCAGAGTCTAAAATTATCATGATAGCCGAGCTTACGGTCACGAGCGCATGGCCAACTTCCATGATTAGTTGGATGGTTTTGGTTATGGTTTGGTTTTGGTTTGGTTTTCGGGACTGTTGAGTCCGGGTGATAAGATTTGGTTGCATGACTGTTGAGTCATGACAACGAGATTGGTCTCGGTGTGAGACAGAATTGGATGGTAACGAATACGAGATGGTATTCGTGAGATGGTAGTGAATACGAGATGGTATTCATGAGATGGTAGCAAATACGAGAAGGTATTTGTGAGCAAAGATAAAGTTGATTAATGTCTGGTTGAGACATGGATAGTGATGAAATATAATGGAGGTATGTTGGTATTTTAATACATGGTGAGATTACATTCACTTAAAGTTAAGTTGTTGTTTTACCGTGGTTTTGAGAAATAACTTTGCTTTCTACAATAAGCCTTTTTATACCTTCCTTGTTGTGAGCTACATATCATATTTTCCCGCACTTGCTGAGTACATCATTGTACTCAAACTTACATTATTACTTCATCATCAGCAACAGGGGAATAATACTATGAAGACCAAGTGGAGCATTAGGCGTGTAATCTGTCCTCAACCTTGCCTGTGGGGATGGAGTAGAGATAGAGCCGCTGCTGCTGCTTAGATTGCTTCCGCACTAGTTACAAGACTTCCGTTGCATACAAATAAGACTTCTGTTGTAAGATTAGACTTCCGCTGCTAGCATGAGTCTAAGACTCATGAGACATTGTAATAAACTCTGTTATTCGTGGTAATATATATTCTGAATTCAGTTTGTGAAGTATATGTGTATGTGTGATGAACATCCTGGGCACACATATGCATCAGTTCTCGGTTCCGTGGTTTTGTACAGAATTGAGGGCGTCACAAAGGGACTCCCGAGGAGGAGACGGAACCCTAGGAAGGGAACCCTGTCGAGTGGAAGTCGTGCACGTCGCCGTGTTAGTGTGTGTGCGTGCTAGCAGGAACACGTCCATGGGCTGAATGTGAACTCGATGTATAGTCTATACCCGTGAGTGTAGAATGGATTCTTTTGTTGTAAAAATATTCATAAACTGGTTTATGTAATAAAACTTTGCTTCCACTTTGTACCTTTGATGTGTGTTATCCGGTGTTGTGCAACGCAGCACCCCTCAACGTGATCCTGGCTCGACAAGGCCGATGGGGCCGTGTCAGCGTGGTATCAGAGCTTTCTTGAGGTTTAACGCACTACAAAGGTCATCTTTTTTAAAAATTCGGTGAGGAACGAGTTAGTAGCCCATATAAGTATGTTATTAGTGTATAGAAAAAAACATACTAACCTATTTGCTTATGTCGAAAAATCGTGCATCTTGGGACGCTTTATGTCTTGGGGGTGCACGTAAGTGTTGTTCACCAGTGCGCACAAGCTGAAGGGTGGAGCCCCACAGGTGGCAGGTAACCCGACCCGCTTTAATATCCTCTACGACTCTTCATGTCGTTTGGGGTATTCGAGCAACGTCTGTCCCTGGCGTGCTTTGGACAATTTGGGAGACCCCGTCACATGGTCAGTAATGTGAACATGTAGCTCAAGGCGTGTTTGGCTTGAGAACATCCGGGCGAGTGATGACAGCCGGGTGTATGAACTGTATGGATACCGGGCTCGTTGTGCAGCCAAGTCTGATGATTGTATGAGTTATTTACAGGTAGTCTAACCATGAAACGGTAGGTGTGTAGCATTCGTGTGCGAGAGACGTTTAGTGCCACTGAACTAACGAAGCCGGCTAAGTCTGGTATAGTTTTTTCTTTGTGAGGACGTGGTACCGACATGATCTGGTGACGCATTGTAACACCCCAAAAATTCTTGTTAAGACCCTAAATCATGTTAAGAGGGGAATTTAAAAATTTTTGGACGTGTTGCATGTTTTGCAAAAATTCAAACTCAAACTAGAATTCAAATTAAACTCAAATCAGAAAAGAAATAGAAAAAGAAAAAAAGAAAACAGAAAAAAACCGGCCAGTGGGCCGCAACCCACCAGCCGGCCCAACCAGAACCCGCGCCAGTCCGCAGCCGCGCGCGCCCCTTTCCTCCCACTGACAGACGGGGCCCGCCAGTTCTTCGTCTACCTCGAGCCCGCGCCGGACTATCTCACCCCGAATCCAAACCGATCTGGATTTCTGCGAATCCCAGCCGAATTTCGCTCGGGGCCGACGCGAACTCGATCTAAACCACCCCGCCGCCCTCCCCCGTCTATAAAAACCCCAGTCTCGTTCTGTTTTTCCCACGCGATCTGCTGTTTTTCCTCCGGTGAGAACCCGAGCCTTCTCCGGCGAATTCTGGCCGATCTACGCTCAGAAATTCCGATCTAACTCGCTGGTCTTGATCCACCGCCTCCGGGGAACCTTGCAGGTGCAGAAAACTCGGTGACTTGCGGTGTAAACACAGCGCCGACGAGCCTCGCCGTGAATTCACCTCGGACCTCGTCGCCGATCACCTTCCAGGACCTCCGAGCTCAAGAAAAACCCCGAGGTGAGATCCCCGACCTCCCCTCCACCGATCTATGCCATAAAAACACAGTTCTAGGAAGAATTCTCGAAGATCCGAAAATCTCCGGCGACATCGCCGCTTCCCGCCGCCGTGCGCCGCCGGCAGCGCCGCCCGCGCTCGATCAGAGCGACGTGACCGCTTGTGCGCCGTTTATTTTAAATCGCACGGTAGGGTTTAAATCCCCGCGTACTGGTTCGACGTTATAATCTCAGCCGTCGGTTTAAAATCGGACGGTCCACGTCAGCCCCGCGTTATAAAGACTGGAAATCTTACGTGCTACCCCCTGGGGTTCTCGGGAAATAAGAGCTAGCCCCGGGAACTTCTGATCTAGCCCCTTAAACTTCAGAAAATCATGTAAATTCATTTAAAAATCAGTTTTAGCCCCTGGACTTAATAAAAATTAGGAAAAACTCCTCTGTTATGAGTAGCTAGACCCCTGAAAAATTTTAAAATAATATTATAGACCCTGTAGTGGGGTGAGTTTACCTTTTTAACCCTGTTTGATATTTAATTTAGGAAATTGAATAGGTGGCTAGTATTTAAAATTTAAAAAGTGGGACAAACATATTGTCAAAATTTAATTAAAAACTTTCTCAGTACTTAGAAAACTTTGGAGTGAGATAAAAATATATTTTTAGGCTGAAATGAATCTGTTTAATTTATTATTCACATTTATTAGTTATAGGGACACATTTTTAAGTAAAGAATAGTTCTGAAAATAGGGAAAATAAATGTAAAATAGTTTACATCAGAGGAAAAGTTCAAAAATATATTAGTAAATATTTTAGATCAGAACCTATTCTGTTTAGATGATGTGTCTTGTTATTTTCATAATAAAGTTCACATTTAGGCATAGGAAATAAATCTGAAAATATAGCAACTAGTAAATAATAAATAGAGTTCTAAAATCCAAAGAATTCAGTTTAGGGTTGGTAGAAATTCTGAAGACACATATGGAGAAGGAAAATACCTTTCATGCATACTTGGTAGCTAAAAGGTGTAGTAATTGAATATAAGGAATTTATTTAAATTGGAAACTCATATATATAGTATGTAAGTGTAAATGTGAACACAAAAGTAGGAGTCATATACACATGATTAAAAGTGCATGCAAGCCACAAATCAACACATATAGAGTAACCACAACACATATAATGGTGAATGACTTTCATAAATATGAATGTGTGGTTTGAATAAAGTGGAAGTGTGAACTATGTCTTATGGATTGTTGTTTTTCTTTTGCTATGTGTGATGGTATGATGTAGAATCTGCTCAAGAGTAAGTTATTCCTTTCCAAGATCAGGACTACCCATTTCAAGAGCAGCAGGAAGGAGGCAAGTGTCCTTGACCACTTTGATCCTATGCTAGGATGTGTAGCTAGAATTATTTGCATTGTCAATTGAAATATGAAACCCATGCTAGGAAGTTTCCCTAGAATTGCATTACCTTGTTTTCCTTGTAGCTTGGGTTGGGATTTATTTTATCATTTCATTTATTATCATGCATATGCTTAACCATGCTTAGAATGGGATAATTGGGATATGAGATCATCAGTTTATTTTACCATACTCTTGAATGAGATATTGTGAGTTATGTAGAGGTAGGGATCAAGGCAAGTTGGATGTTTTGGTTGTGTGTTGGGTGCACGAGACTCGGGTTTGTGTTTAGTACTTGCCTGGATCCTAAGGACCGGTTCATGGAGCATGTAACCTAGCTTTACAGTGCCAACCACATGCTGAGATGGGACAGCTTGGCCAATTAATTAGGTGTATCCCCGGCGTAGTATGGGTGTGTTGGATGGTGCGGGGAGTAGGTGTCAGCTGGACTACCAAATGAACCGCAAGGCTCAAGAGGGGGCCACTGCAGCGGGGTTGGAGCCTCTTGTATGCTGTTAGGGGTGAAACCTCAGTGGGCCCACGCTCGTCGGGAATCCCTTTGTAAAGGCTTCGTAGTGATCTCCTGGCTACACACCTGGGAAGTGTGAATGTGGTTCGTGGCCACTGACATAATGGAGGTTCTTTTAGTCCACCCGGCAACGGGGGATGAAATCACTACATGTGGGTACAGTGGTACAAACTCTGCAGAGTCAAAACTGTCATGACAGCCGTGCTCACGGTCAAGAGCGGCTTGGACTTATTCATGATTAGAGAATTGATGGTTTTGGAAGTTGTGGATGTTAAGCGGGGAGCTTAACATTGGAAATGATGTTATGGTTATTTGATTATGATGATGGTATGGGAGATTGGGACCATTTCACCTGTGTAGTAATGTAGGTGCTTAATAAGCTAAGGTGATAGGTATTAATTGCAAAGTGCTTTAACCATGAGTTCAACCTTTCCTTGTTCTAGCCATGCATGACATAACTTTCCCACACTTGCTGAGTACCATCGGTACTCAACCTTGCACATTTTGTTGGTTTATATTGCTGCTCAGGTCAAGATATTGAGGTGGTGTATAATGACCAAGACTTTGGACCCGAAGAAGATTTCTAGGTTCATGGAGACCCCCGGGCAACGTCTGTGACGGAGCCCTCAAGAATAATATTCTGCTGCTAGTTTATTTACTTGTGATGAACTTATTATTGTCCATCGAGACATTTGCTATGTAAGACTTATTTATTATTTGACACCTGACTTGTAATAAATGATGCTTCACTATTTGTCATCACATGTATGAGAAAATGATCCTGGCATACATGTGATATTCACTTGGTTGTTCTTCGGAAAAACCGGGTGTGACACGCATCGACGTCACACCCCACTAAATGAGCAACTTCATTGTAAAACTGAAAAGTTTCAACCTAGGGCACTAAAACTTTGATGTAACCTCTTCCCTAAATCAGGATGTTCAAAGTTAACAAGTTTTCAACTTATAGGATACTAAGGACAGAGTCCTCCGTTTTTAGCTGAAATAAGGCTGAATTGAATCAGAGGTTAGAGGTTGAGTTCTTTCGAGGTTAGGGTCATATGATACATTTCTGGAAAGCTTTGGAAGATCTTTACAACTTTTCTGTTGAGTCCAGAGTTTTTTCATCCCTTAACCAATAGAAAAATGCAGTAGAGTTGAAACTGTCCAGAAAACATGGCAGAGCAAACACTCTCTGTAAATTGAGCATAACTTCCTGCATAAAAGTCCAAAAATAGAAAATGAGGTAGTTCTGAAAAGTTTATGAATGGGTTACAACTTTTTAACATAAAGTTTTGTCAAATTTGGTGTAGAATTAACTGGAATTCTTGGATCAAATCAGTACCTCAAGCAGGGAGGTGCTGTCCAATTTTCTCCAGAAATTCTATCAACTTTGACATCTCATAACTTTTGAACCAAGACAGATCTTAGGCCAAGAAAATACTTTCTGGAAATATTTTGAAGTTAAGTTTAACTTTGTTGTTGAGCTCCAGAATTGGTTTTCCTTTAGCATAGTCTAAATCAGGTTGAAATAGAAACTCATCAGGGCTGTCATAGTGGACAGCAGATCAGCAGTCAAATTTGTTTAAGTTTGAACTATGTTTCCAAGTCTTATGAGTTCAATGACATGTTTTATGTTATAACTCAATGGTTTGTTTAAATAAATATTTGATATTTCTCAAATATGTTTCTACAGATGACAGCAGATAAACAATTGGAGAACGGTTGGATGGTGTCCAACTGTTCTCACTGCAGCGGTTACCCGGAAGTGTTGAGACAAATGCTTCAATATTTCGGGTATGTTGAAATGCCGCAGTACCTCGCCAGGGAAGAAGGTGATGCGGACATCACTACCGTTAATACAACCACAACACCAGCCCATTCACCACTCTAGCTAATCAAGGTCCAATGACACGCGCTCGTGCACGTCAACTTAATTATCAGGTGCTTGGGAATTGATCCAGCTAGGAGGGATGGAGGGATTAATGCAATAAAGGCTGCTCCACCCGAGGAGAAATCTTGAGGCTGGGGCCATGTAATAAAGAGAGATTTATACAAATAAGGAAAGGAATAAGGGAAATCTCGTCCAACTTTGCTGCTGGACGAAATTCCCTCTTTCTTCCCCCATTTAAAGATAGATGTGCTATAATAAGGAAAGAAATAGAGGAAATCATATCCTGCCTTGCTGCTGGATGGGTTTACCTCTTTCTTTCTCTATTAAATGGTAGTCTATCACAGAAAAAGGAAGGGAATAAGGGAGATCACGTCCTACCTTTATTGCTGGACGAATTTCCCTCTTCCCTCCCCTATTTAAGTAGTCCAAGAGCTCCTTGACAGGGCGGGTTTTGTTTTCTGTAAGTTTAGCCATTGCTACTTCCTTGTAACGCAAGTGTCGACGAGACCTTCCGATTACTTGAATGAGAACCCCAACTTTTCACATCCGTGAGTGTTTGCTTGTTATCTTGTTCTTGCTTGTTCTTCGATTGCTTGCAGGTTCAAGGCTGTTCTTGGCACGGCAAGTACAGCAACAACAGGAGCCGGTGTAACTATCGCTAAGGCGCAGCATCCTTGTGGTTGTTGTAGTCGGGTAGCACAACGTCGACCTCCACCCAAATCGTAGTTATCAGGAGACGGTGTAACTGTCGCTCAAGGCGCCACACCATTCTGGTTGTGGTAGTCGGGCAGCCAACGTCGTCCTCCACCAAATTCGTTCATTACCAACATCTCTCATCGAAAGATAGGGCGTCCCCCGTACCCGTTGGGTTCATTAGAAGGTGAGGAGGGGAACAAGACGTGTACGATCCATGTCGAGGTTCCTGCAAGACCTACGCCACCCGGTTGGGTGCCGTTCACCGTCACGGTGAGAGGCAGACAGCCGGAGGAAATGTGGCAAGTGGCAGCCCGCGACACCATGTCGCGTTTTTGCCAACTACACGTGAGAGCTATGGAGGGCACTCCATATGCGCTCGTTCCGGTGGAGGGGCGAGCTAATCATGTGTGGGGAGAAATGTACATGGAGTCAACAGATCTGGATTACCCAAGGTACAACCCCGCGGAGACAAACCTCAGCCTCCAATTAAGGGCAGGAAAGGCCGTGATGGACAACCAAGCTGTTCATACAGAATGTCTCGCCGTGAAGCTCAAGGAGAGCAACAGCCGTGGAGATCATTTCGAGAGTGCTCACAGCGCACTCCGCAATGTTCTCCTTCCGACGATAAAGCGACTGAACGAACAACATAATCAGTTGCATCGTCTGAAGAAGGCAAAAAAGAAAAGCCGTGTCACCATCACGGCTTTGCAACAACAGGTGCAGGCTCTGACCCAGCAGAATGAGATCCTTAGTCAAGAGCTGGATGATGCTATTGAGGAGGGGCAAGACTGGGAGGAGGACTATAACTAGGCCATGGACGAGGTGCACGCGTTGCAGGACCTCGTACCTCCGGTAATGGGCATACCGGTGGTAGGCGCCGTACCTGTTGTTTTCGGTCTTCTGGCAATGGGAGAACCTGAACCGGAAGAGGAGGTTATGGACCTAGAGCCACCAGCAGAGGTAGCGGAGGGGGACAACCAACAGGAGGTTGAATTTTACCCCGAGTAGGAGGTTACTGTTGCCGTGAAGGGCAGCAAGGGTGATGTAACCAAAACTTTTGTAATCGGTGACATGTCGTGTAGACAGTAGTGTATGTATAGGTAGTGACGACATGAGCACGACGTCTCGAAGGACCGAGAATAATGTATTTTGTATAAAGTTTATTCTTTATCAATATATGTGAATGTTGTGCAAATTATTCATGCATCAGTTCAAATACCTACTGTTTCATATGGAATTTTAAGTATGACATGTGCTGATCGCTGCTGTTTTGAATTTCAGAATGACTCGCACTCGTGCCAACCCGGACGTTGGGGGTTCCAGTCAGGGGGGAGAAACCTCCCAACAGCCTCCCGAGGATTCCTCGGGACAGCAACAGCAGTAACAGCAACAGCAACAACCGCCACCCCCACCACCAACGGTTACATTGGTGGACATCGTGGCAGCGATGGCGGGTTCTCATCAGCAGCACACGGAGTTGCTGCAAACCCTCATTAGAAATACGTCTCGACCAGAGAGGCATCAAGATCGTGAGGAGCGCCAACAAAGCTCCTACTCCGACTTTCTGGCTACTCATCCTCCGGTATTCTCAAGGGCGGATGAACCCCTCGATGCGGACAACTGGCTCCGCACGATGGAGATGAAGTTCGGGCTGCTCCAAGTGAGTGAGCAGCGTAAGACTCAGTTCGCAGTCCAACAGCTTCAAGGATCCGCGAGCGCTTGGTGGGAAAACTACTGTGCTTTGCAGCCCACCGAGCGAGTTATGACCTGGGAGGAATTCCGGACGGCCTTCAGGGCCTATCATATACCGCCGGGTCTCATGAAGAGGAAGACGCAGGAGT
This sequence comes from Neostapfia colusana, assembly GCA_030760725.1. NCBI lineage: Eukaryota > Viridiplantae > Streptophyta > Magnoliopsida > Poales > Poaceae > Neostapfia > Neostapfia colusana. Next base: position 16,054,364 of record JASWHV010000014.1, on the reverse strand, counting down.
TCTTATGCCTGCAGCAAGGAAGCCGGAATGCGCTGGAATACTCCAGGGCATTCAATGATCTTGCACTCTACGCTTCTTATCACGCCGATACCGACGAGAAGCGGCAGGATCATTTCTACCAGGGGCTTAATCCGCTCCTGAAAGACAAGCTGGCGACGTTCAATCGCGGCAGCCTCAATGACATTATTGATGCTACGATTGTTCAAGAGGACTCTGGCAAGGAGTTAGCGGCGGCAGAGAGGAAGCGAAGCGCGCCGCAAAGCAGCGGAGATGGAGGTGGTCCTTCTCAAAAATATCGGATGGTGAGTCGCCCACCATCGGGTCCACGCTGGCAGCCACCGCCGAGGTCGATGCCATTCCGCAGTCGGCCCTATTCTCCACCGGCATTCAGGCCGGCACTACCAATACCACCTCCGCAGCAACAACAGCAACAGCAGACGATGCCGCGTGTGTATGCACCTCAGCAGCGCATGCCGGGCTTTCGTCCCCCAAGCCCCGGACAAGCAGCAGCCACATGCTACAAGTGTGGTCGTCCAGGACACTTCGCCAATAATTTTCCTGAGAGGCAAGGCGACAGAGTTTCACCACAGCTTCCGGGGAGGAATCAGCCCCAGAACCCCAATAATGCGCGGCGGGCAAACTCTAGGCCCGGCACCGTCCATCAACTTGCCATACAGGACGTGCCGGAGGGAGAGCCGATCCTTGTGGGTATGTTCCAACTCCACCAGCATCCCGCTATAGTATTGTTTGATTCAGACACCACAGATAGGTTCATTAGTCAAGCTTTCATTGCTAAATACATCTTGCAAATACTACCCACCGATAGTCCATACTTGATTTGTTCACCAGGTGAGAAAATTTCAGCAAGCATGATGGTTCCAAAAGCGCCATTAGGCTTAGATGGTAGAGTATACCCTACGTCTCTCATAGTCTTAGACGGGCAAAAGGTCGATGTCATCTTAGGGATGTCGTGGTTAACTCGCCACGGCGCTGTTTTACATACCGTCCTCCAAGTTGTGCACTTGAACTCAGAAGTGCACGAATCTTATTCCTTATTTCTGGACAGTCCAGAAATAAAACTTCCAAGTGTGTATCAATCCACAACCATCAGATTGGAAGATATTCCAGTAGTCCGTGAGTTCCCTGACGTGTTCCCGGATGATTTATCGGGGATGCCGCCCGACCGAGAGGTAGAGTTTAAGCTTGAACTTGCACCGGGAATCATACCAATATCCCGAAGGCCGTACAAGATGGCGCCCAAGGAATTGGCTGAACTGAAGACGCAGTTAACGGACCTGACGGAGAAGGGTTTTATTAGGCCGAGCTCCTCGCCATGGGGCTGTTCGGCATTATTCGTGAAGAAGAAAGACGAGACGTTGTGGCTTTGCGTGGATTATCGTCCATTAAACACCGTAACCATCAAGAACAAGTACCAGTTGCCACGGATCGATATGTTGTTTGATCAGTTGGTCGAAGCAAAGATCTTTTCCAAGATGGACTTAAGATCTGGGTACCATCAGATTAAGATACAGACTGAGGATATTCCGGAAACGGATTTCTCAACGAGGTACGGACTTTATGAGTACCTGGTCCTGTCCTTCGGCCTCACCAATGCTCCAGCTCATTTCATGTATTTGATGAACTCAGAATTCATGCCGGAGCTGGACAAGTTTGTCGTGGTCTTCATCGATGACATATTGGTATATTTCAAGTCGGAGGAAGAACACAAGAAGCATCTGCGTATAGTCTTGCAATGGCTGCGGGGTCACAAGCTATACGCAAAATTCAGCAAGTGCGAATTCTGGATATCGCAAGTGCCTTTTCTCGGGCATATTATCTCAGCAGAGGGAATCGCTGTAGACCCTAGTAAGATCACACAAGTGTTGAATTGGAAGTCCTCGAGAACTGTTCACGAGGTACGGAGTTTCCTCGAACTCGCGGGATATTATCGGAGGTTCATCCCAAACTTCTCGAAGATTGCCAAGCCTATGATGGAGCTGCTGAAGAAGACTACCAAATATGTTTGGAGTCCAGCATGTGAAGCAACGTTCAAGGCATTGGTGAGACACCTAACATTAGCACCGGTTTGGCACAACCAGACACAACAAAACAGTTCGATGTGTACTGCGATGCATCCGGCATTGGGCTCGGATGTGTGCTGATGCAAGACCGAAGAGTGGTCGCGTATGGATCACGGCAGCTCAGAAACCATGAAAAGAATTATCCAACTCACGATTTGGAGCTCGCTGACGTGGTACTAGCACTTAAAATGTGGAGGCACTACCTACTCGGTAACCTCGTGCATTTATATACCGACCACAAAAGCCTCAAGTACATATTCACTCAGAAAGAGCTGAACATGAGACAGCGAAGATGGTTAGAGTTGATAAAAGATTACGAAATAGAGATCCATTATCACCCCGGCAAGGCAAACGTTGTGGCGGATGCGCTGAGTCGCAAGTCACACGTCAATAATCTGACCATCACACCGTTGAAAGAGGGCGAACCACCACTGCATGTGATTCCACATGGAGCTCTCTACAATTTAGCTTTGATCCCCACCATCCGTGAAGAGATAGCGGCATCTCAGAAAAAATGACAATGGCATGTCACATTTGCGGAGACGTATAGACAGTGGGGAGCTGAAATGTTTCCGGAAAGATGGAGACGACGTCCTATGGTTCAAGGACCGGATCGTCGTACCCCGTAACCCGGAGTTACGAAAGAAAATCTTTGATGAGGCTCACTTGTCAAAGTTTTCTATTCACCCTGACAGCAGCAAAATGTATCAAGAACTCAGAAGCAAGTTTTGGTGGACACGATGAAGCGGGAGATCGTAAAGTACGTGTCTGAGTGTGATACCTGTCGAAGGGTGAAAGCAGATCATATGCGGAAACAGGGACTGCTACAACCACTGGGCATTCCTGCCTGGAAGTGCGAGAATGTGAGCATGGACTTCATCGTCAGTTTACCCACCACTTTTTAGAAGCATGATTCTGTGTGGGTGATCGTCGACCGGCTCACCAAGGTTGCCCATTTCATCCCGGTCAACACCAACTACAACGCCAAGAAGTATGCTGAACTGTACATCTCATGGATCCTATGCTTGTACGGCGTACCCCGCACCATCATATCAGATCGGGGCACTTTATTTGTGTCCCATTTTTGGGAGCAGCTACATGCTGCGTTGGGGACGAACTGATCCGTAGCTCAGCATGTCAGCCTCTACTATTTACAGCAGTGGGGAAAATTTAATTTCAGAGGTTAAACCCCAGGTGGGACCCATATGTCAGCTTCTATAGCAAATTCAACAGACTGAAGATTCAACACTCGGTTTCTCGGGCTTCATCCGAGGGCGCCACCGAGCTGGTCACCGGGACATCTCCTGCTTGGGCTGGCCGCGTCGACCGACGTCACCCCTGCCCTCTTATCATCGAGCCCGAGCTGGCGAGAGAGGCATTCGGCTGTTTCTCTGCTCCCTCGCGCAAGAAACACAGCTCTCGCCGCTGCTCTCTGGGTTGATCGGAAAAGCCCGTGATCACAGCCGCTCCACTCCCCCCAAGCTGCAAAACGGTACGAGAGGATCTCCTTCTCCTTTCCCGTTGCTGGAAATTGGCTGAACTCGGTTAATCTCGCCCCTACCGAGGGTTCCTTTCGCTGACCTAAGTCCGCCGCACTTCGGGCTCCCGTGGACAGCCCAAACGGGAGGGTGTTACGCCCAAGCTAAGGTTTCCTCGGATGCGTTAGAGACTGGTTCTGCTCACTCCCAAACCACAGCCTGAGTGTTGATCACCGGCGATGAATTTCAGTGTCCCCTTTCACTCGTGCAGACCGACCTTCGGGTGCGGATCCGCCAAATTCTCACTCCATAATTGTTTGGAGAGTCTCAACCATTCCTACACGAACTAGACTTAGTGGCGCACAAGTTGGCTTCACAACACCTAGCATGAGAATGAGACGGGCCCATCAACTGAGACAGGCCACTCGCCCGGGAATCGCATTGGGTGGTGCCGTGTTGTGCGGCACCCAACAGCACACATACAAGGAACAATGTATTACATAAAACAATAGCGGAAGCTTACAAGTTTTTCTTGGTAAATACTTTATATCAAGTAACTACAGCGGAAGTCTACAACAACTCACGTCGAATAACTAAAGAGCACTAGAGATGAAGTTCAGCCCGTGGACTCCTCTCGCTAGCAACATGAAGACAACAGCAGCGGCTGGGTCCTCCCTGTGTTAAACAACTCGGAAGTCTCCGAGTCTCACCGGACAACCTTCTTTTTAGCATCGATGTTAACCTGCAAAACCACTTATATAGCAAGCGTGAGCACATAGGCTCAGCAAGTCTGATCCATCTCTCCTAAACAAGAAACTCTACATGCACGACGGTTGCAATTGGGTTAGCTAGATTTGCATAAAGGACTCGCCTACAGTTGATCCTTAACTTTCAGATTTTAAGCCTCATTATGTAGATCTTGAGCCGAAAAGCATCGCAACTCCACAATCAAACAAGAAACGCTTTGTTGCGATGCTCCTTGCACAAAGTGAAAGTAAAGTTTAATGCGCCTATCTCTAATTCAATCATGGATGCAATACAAGTTACAGCACAGCCTTATCAAGTTCAAAGATAACCAGTTCTAGTTGTTACTACGTCAAGATGCAGTGGGCAAGTATGCTCATATAACCGCGAGCGACGGTGATTCGAATCAGTACACGTCCGGACTACATGACACGTACACCCGTACTCCGAGTTGCCGGCAGCAACCTCGACTGACGTTATACGCGGCCACCTTTCCCAAGATCTTCCACATTGGACGCAGTCCAACTGCCCCGAGTACGCAAGCTCCCTCAAGGTACATACCCGCAATGGTATGTTCTTAATCGAGTTACCTCCTGCTACCCTGACACCGAAAGCCTAAGGCAGTTGGAAAAGTTGCACTATGGATCTCCCAAGGTACATCGGTTTTCTGGGTCCCATATAGCCAGTATGCGCCCGGTACACAACTCAAACTTGTCCAACAGGGCCAAGCACGGACAGGCCTTAACCGACACAGACAGGGCTATGCACGCACGGCCTGCAACCTGCTGCATCTAAACCTCCCTGTCCGGTCTCCATTTCTTATGTGTGTCCGAGTAAACCAGCCCTAAACTCGGAGTAGCTTCCAACTACTCGACTTGTACCGGACCTTTCCTACTAACATTTAGCGTAGCCAAATCCACTCAAGGAGGTGCTATTCTACCCTTTCTCTCTTAGGTATTTCTGGTCATGCAAGTGGGGTTTTCAATATCATCTAAACTTACTGCAATCAATGATGCAAAGCTATGATCTCTACAAATGAAAACGCTATATAAAATCGTTTAAATGCAAACCGGGGCTTGCCTGTTTTGCAGGTGACTAAGGTTACAATTAGTTAGTGATGATCACTTGTAGCTTGATCACTTGCCTTCCCTTCCTTCTTGATCTTCACTTTAAGTTCTTCTCACCTTCTTCACATATATGCTACACGCTATGATCATGCATATGTATTTAATTGAAAAGCTTTTGCTAATAAGATCTAAGGACAGTTTTAAAACTGGAACTCTGTTTAAGAATTTAAAATGACACTAGTGCTAGTGGTTTGGGTTGGGATTAAACACTAAGATCAAATGTTTAGTGCTTTTCCCACTTAAGTGTTGACCACCTTAAGAGGTTACCTATGACAGTGGTGATCCAGAGCTCCAATGGAGCTGGGAATTTTCATGTGAGTTTCTTGTCACATGAAAGTCCTCTAGACAAAAATTTACCACTTTTCATAGAGTGGTTTATTCAGAATAATTCTCTAAGTGTTTAATCAAAGATGAATTAATTCTGAGGTAACACCCATGTTCATGTCAAACTCAGTGAACCACAATTTCTATTTTTGTTCATAGAGTCTACATGAATTTTTCTAGGATTTTTGGAGCTAAGAATTGCCCAGAACTGAATTTACAAGTTTTGAAAATTCTCTGAAAATGTTTCTATATTCATTTGAACACAATAACTTACAATCTGAATTCTCCCGACCAAATCAAATCAAAATGAGCTGAAACTTTTACAGGAGTTTAAGAACACCTTAAAGAATATTCTGGCAAAATTTGGGGATTTTTGGATAAACCAAACTCCCTCTAAAATTCTTTTGCTGAAAAGATTTAAAGAATTTTCCAGAATTAAATAAACACTTTCATACAAATTGGGTTGCACATTTGGATAGAATTTGTCAATCTGAATCTAACCCAATTTGAATCACTAAATTTGGAGATTCCTAGCAAAAGTTATGCTCTTCTAAATTTTGGGAAAAAATCTGAGATTTGAATAAATCCAAGAAATGTTTAAACCTGACTGTGGGACCAAGGGACACGTGTCTGTCACCGGAAGCGCGCCACACGGGCTACAGAATTGTTCCCGCGCTGTCACAGCCGATCCCGCGCCACAGAGTATCTGGCCTACTGTTGCCGTGCGACTGACGCGTGGGGCCGACAGTATCGTCGTCTACCTCCCGCCCCCGCGCTTCTACGCCGCCGGGCTCGCTGGAGTTCGCCAGTTTTCGTCGCTCCGACCAACTTCCGAGCTGTTACTCGCCGCCAGGCCCTACTTTAACCCGAGGAACACGATGGTGTGGCTTCCACAGACCGGCGAAGTTCCTAAACCACCCCGCACCGGTGCAGCGGCACTGAGGGAGTCCGGCAACGTCGCCCCGACGCTTTAGCCCTCCAAAAGTTATCTGTAAAGGTTCTACAGCACCAGTGGAGGTTGGTAAAGCTCGGTATGGCCGCACATGGGCTCAGGAGTGGCTCCAACCTAGGGTTCATCGGATGCCCGACATGTTCTACCGAAGCCGCCGTTGGAAAGATCGAGCATACGTCGTGCAGAACGTGTTTCTAGCTAGGTTTGAAAAGGAAAATGGTTGCTAAGCGAGTCTACGTCCCGTGTGTGCAATTTGCAACATTCAAAACGAATATAATTCGAGAATTTCACGGATTCATACCCGCGGGTCAGTTTTCACCGGCCGGAGAAGATTTCCAAAATTCGTCATCGAGAGGCAGAGATGATGCGGACATCGCTACCGTTGATACAACCACAACACCAGCCCATTCACCACTCTCAGCTAATCAAGATCCAATGACACGCGCTCGTGCACGTCAACTTAATTATCAGATGCTTGGGAATTGATCCAGCTAGGAGTGATGGAGGGATTAATGCAATAAAGGCTGCTCCACCCGAGGGGAAATCTTGAGGCTGGGGCCATGTAATAAAGAGAGATTTAGACAAATAAGGAAAGGAATAAGGGAAATCTCGTCCAACTTTGCTGCTGGACGAAATTCCCTCTTTCTTCCCCCATTTAAAGATAGATGTGCTATAATAAGGAAAGAAATAGAGGAAATCATATCCTGTCTTGATGCTGGATGGGTTTCCCTCTTTCTTTCCCTATTAAATGGTAGTCTATCACAGAAAAAGGAAGGGAATAAGGGAGATCACGTCCTACCTTTGTTGCTCGGTGAGAGATTTCCTTCTCCTTGTTCTTCATTTACCTACAGTCCACTTTTGCCTACAAAAGTTCACTCTAAAAAAAATCCTAAAAACACTTTGAGCCTTTTGCTTGGCTACTTAACTCTCGACTTGTTGAATTCACGGTTGCCTTTTTGTGTCAAGTTGCTGGTCCTAAGTTTTTCACCGCTAGAGTTTTGAGTTCGTGCCACTTTGTTCTCAGTCCATTTCCATTATCTACCCAAAGTTGAGAAAAAAGGCAAGTGCAAAAGAAAAGCTGCACGGATCAGCAAGAAAAAGGCACGTGCAAAAAGAAAAGTCGCACTGATTACAATCACAAAAAAAAAGTTAAGTACAAAAAAAGAGACAATTTGTGTAACATTTGTTTGATGTTTTGAAGTTCAACTTGCTGTTTTAAACGTTGTTGAAACACAACGGATCGGGCTGTTCGAACTTCCCTACCATAGTAATCCAACGTCACGTGGAGTTATGCTCAGGTCTCTAAGTAAGGTTTGAGCTAGGACCAGCACAATACCATCGTAGAACGTTTATTCAACTTGCTGTGACTAATGTGGTACTAGCTGTTCCTTTGCACAAATTGTGTCTAGCAGCCACCTACAGCTCCACAAAATTGTCTACGACACCATAAGGTTGTGCTGGCAGCCACCGTTTATTGTTGTTCTTGCTGATTGCCGGCGCCTCCTGCATCGCATGGTAAGAACTTGTAAGACCTTGATTTCTTGCTAGTGAGCAATTGTGCTGTCCTACCATCTCTTAGCAACTGTTAGGATTAATCTGCTTGCTGTTGTATTTCCTTTCTTTACTAACCATGTCAGCTGATGCGAATGAGACATATCCACATTCACCACGTACGAGGGGCATCATTCAGCATTTCAAATGCCAAGTAAAGCTACACACAGATGCTCTCAATGAGGATATTCAAGTCACCAATGAACGCATTGGTCAATTAGAGTCGACGCAGATTTGCACCAACACCAAACTGACCACATTAGAAAGCACTGCTGGGGCTATTAACACTTCTCTTGCAGCAATCATTGAGCGATTGGAGAGGATGGAACAGGTTGGACGCGAAGAGAGGCAAAGACGTGTTGATGACAGTCACGACTCCGTTGGCAGTGCTGCAAGATATGACGAGGCGGAGTATTCGGTGGATACCGAGCTTGATGATGGACGTTTCAGGTATCGACGGCAGCCACGTCGCGACCATCGTGGTATAGGTGGTCGAGCTCAACGACGCGAGGTACGTGACAATGACGATTCCCTACGCAGCATTAAATTCTCCATACCACCTTTTGATGGTAAATATGATCCGGATGCATATCTGTCTTGGGAATTATCAGTAGATCAAAAATTTGCATGCCATGATTTCCCTGATGATAAAAAGGTTAGAGCTGCCACTAGTGAATTCACTGACTTTGCTTCTGTTTGGTGGCATGAATATCAAACTAAAAATCCAACTACCGTACCACAAACTTGGAATGCTTTGAAACGAATCATGCGTCGTCGTTTTGTTCCTTCCTATCATGCTCCTGACCTGTTGCATAAATTACAACAACTTAGGCAAGACAACAAATCTGTTGAGAAATACTATCAAGAACTTCAAATAGGCATGATGCGTTGTGGCCTAGTTGAAAATGAAGAGGCTGCAATGGCTAGGTTTATGGGTGGTTTAACAAGAGAAATTCAGGACATATTGGCTTGAATACACTAACGTCACTCGATTATTCCATCTTGCTTGTAAGGCTGAAAGAGAAGTGCAGGGACGACGTACAAGAACTAACATTTCTTCAGGCCGAACTACCTCATGGCAGTTCCGCTCAAGTGCTGCTGGTACTAAGCATGATTCTCCAGACGATGCTTCCAATGGGTTGCCCAGGACTACATCAAAATCAGCACCTTCGCGTGCAATCGAGACAACAAAAGGATCCACCCAAGTTGCAGCCAACACTTCTTCTTCCATTGCTTCTAGCGGGAGAACAAAAGACATTCAATGCCTCCAGTGCAAGGGTTTTGGGCACCTACGAAGGGACTGCCCAAGCAAGCGTGTGCTGGTTGTACGAGAAAATGGTGAGTACTCATCCGCTAGTGATTTAGATAATGAAACATATGCCATGTTTGCTGCACAAGAAGCAGGAAAGAAGAATGATGATGAAGAGCACATTGGGGCTGATCATGCTGCCCACTATGAGAGTCTTGTTGTGAGGCGTGTCTTGAGTGCCCAAATGATCAAAGCTGAACAGAACCAGCGACACAATCTATTCCAAACTAAGTGTGTAGTTTTGGAACGATCGTGTCACATTATTATTGATGGAGGAAGCTGCAACAATTTAGCAAGTGCTACCATGGTAGAAAAGCTTGGGATAACAACACTTCCACATCCACATCGCTACTACATCCAATGGTTCAACGACAGTGGTAAGGTTAAGGTAACACATCTGGTTCGTGTCGAATTCGCAATTGGTTCCTACCATGATTACATTGATTGTGATGTGGTATCTATGCAATCTTGTTCTATGCTATTTGGTCGACCTTGGCAATTTGATAAAGATACATTACATCATGGTAAATAAAATCAATACTCTTTCATGCATCATGAGAAGAAACTTGTTTTGCACCCGATGTCCCCTGATGCTATTTTGAAGGATGACATTGTTAGAGCTTGCAAAGAGAAAAATAAGAAATCTGCTGAAAATGAAAATTCAGATGTCGTGAAGAAATCGGTACAGCCTAAGACTGACAATTCCAAATCTGCTCATATGAAGAAGAATGAAATAAAATTAAAGAGCGCTTGTTTTTTTGCTTCCAAATCTGATTTGTTTGAATTAAAAAGTGATACTGCAATCTGCTATGTGTTTGTTTGCAAAGAAGCTTTGTTCTCACTTCACGACACACCATGTGCTTTGCCTCCTTCTATCACTAAGCTTTTGCAGGAATACGCTGATGTGTTTCCATAAGAGGTACCAGTCGGGCTGCCATCATTGAGAGGGATTGAGCATCAGATTGACCTCATCCCTGGGGCTTCTTTGCCCAACCGAGCACCATACAGGACCAATCCGGAGGAGACTAAGGAGATTCAGCTGCAAGTACAGGAATTACTCGACAAAGGTTATGTGCGTGAGTCCCTTAGTCCTTGCTCCGTTCCTGTCCTTTTGGTCCCAAAGAAAGATGAATCATGGCGCATGTGTGTAGATTATCGAGCAATTAATAACATTACTATTAGATATCGTCATCCTATTCCTAGGTTAGATGATATGCTTGATGAACTTAGTGGCTCAATGATTTTCTCTAAAATTGATTTGCGTAGTAGATACCATCAAATTCGCATGAAGCTAGGTGATGAATGGAAAACAGCGTTTAAAATAAAGTTTAGTTTGTATGAGTGGTTAGTCATGCCTTTTGGTCTCACGAATGCACCTAGCACTTTCATGAGATTAATGAATGAGGTTTTACGTGCTTTCATTGGAAGATTTGTGGTAGTATATTTCGATGACATCTTGATCTATAGCGCATCTCTCGAAGTTCATCTTGATCATCTCCGTGCTGTTTTCAATGCTTTACGTGATGCACGCTTTTGGTAACATTGACAAGTGCACCTTTTGCACGGATCGAGTTTCTTTTCTTGGCTATGTTGTGACACCACAGAGAATTGAAGTTGATCAAGCCAAGGTGGAGGCGATACACAGCTGGCCGACTCCTACCACGGTCACACAAGTACGAAGCTTTCTCGGACTTGCTGGATTCTATCATCGTTTTGTGAAAGACTTCAGCACCATAGCAGGCCCACTGCATGAGCTTACAAAGAAGGGTGCCCCATTCACATGGGGCAAGGCGCAAGAGGCTGCATTTGCAACTTTGAAGAATAGGTTAACTCATACACCCCTTCTCCAATTACCAGATTTCAGTAAGACTTTTGAATTGGAATGTGATGCTAGTGGTATTGAATTGGGAGGTGTCTTGTTGCAAGAGGGGAAACCTATTTCTTATTTTAGCGAGAAACTGAATGGGCCTAGTCTGAACTATTCCACTTATGATAAAGAATTATATGCACTAGTACAAACCTTGGAAACATGGCAACATTATTTATGGCCTAAAGAATTTGTTATACATTCTGATCATGAATCTTTGAAGCATATTAAGAACCAAACTAATCTGAACCATAGGCATGCCAAGTGGGTAGAATTCATTGAGTCCTTTCCTTATGTCATCAAACACAAGAAAGGAAAAGATAATATCATTGCGGATGCCTTATCTCGCCATTACAATATGTTGTCCCAACTTGATTTTAAGATTTTTGGGTTGGAAACAATTAAAGAATAATATGCTTTTGATGCTGATTTCAAAGATGTGCTGCTGCAATGTAAAGAAGGAAAAACATGGAACAAGTTTGTTCTCACTAATGGTTTTGTGTTTCGAACTAACAAATTGTGCATTCCAGCTGGTTCTGTGCGTATCTTACTATTGGAGGAAGCACATGGTGGAGGATTGATGGGACACTTTGGTGTCAAGAAGACGAAAGATATCTTGGCAAGCCATTTCTTTTGGCCAAAGATGAGGAGAGATGTGGAGTGGTTTGTTGCTCGTTGCACCACCTGTCAAAAAGCTAAGTCCCGTCTTAATCCACATGGCTTATACATGCCTCTTCCTGTTCCTAGTGCTCCATGGGAGGATATTTCTATGGATTTTGTTTTAGGATTGCCTAGAACAAAGAAGGGGAGGGATAGTATTTTTGTTGTTGTCGACAGATTTTCTAAAATGGCATATTTCATACCATGCCACAAAACTGATGATGCTACCCATATTGCTGATTTGTTCTTTTGAGAAGTTGTTCGTTTACATGGGATTCCAAACACTATTGTTTCAGATAGAGATGCCAAATTTCTTAGTCATTTTTGGAAAACCTTATGAGCTAAGTTGGGGACAAAATTACTCTTTTCTACCACTTGTCACCCTCAAACTGATGGACAGATCGAAGTAGTGAACATAACATCAAATTATGAGAAGAATGTTTGCCTCATATTGAATTTACTTACAATCGTTCGCTGCATTCTACTACTAAATTGTGCCCTTTTCATATTGTATATGGTTTTATTCCTCGTGCTCCCATTGATATTTTGGCTCTGCCACCTTCAGAGAAATTGAATTTTGATGCTTCTCGCCGTGCTGAATTAATTCTTAAAATGCATGAGCAAACTAAATCAAACATTGAGAGCATGAACGCTAAGTATCAACAAGCCGGTAGCAAGGGTAGGAAGCATGTTACTTTTGAACCTGGTGATTTGGTTTGGGTGCATTTGAGAAAGGATAGATTTTCTGATTTGAGAAAATCTAAATTACTACCTAGAGCTGCTGGACCCTTCAAAGTGCTTCGAAAAATTAATGATAATGCATATGAAATTGAGTTGTCTGCACATTTTGGGGTTACTTCCTCTTTTAATATTGCAGATTTGAAACCATATATGGGCGAGGAAGACACATTTGAGTCGAGGACGACTCATTTGCAAGAAGGGGAGGATGATGCGGATATCGCTACTGTTGATACAACCACAACACCAGCCCATTCACCACTCTCAGCTAATCAAGGTCCAATAACACGCGCTCGTGCACGTCAACTTAATTATCAGGTGCTTGGGAATTGATCCAGCTAGGAGTGATGGAGGGATTAATGCAATAAAGGCTGCTCCACCCGAGGGGAAATCTTGAGGTTGGGGCCATGTAATAAAGAGAGATTTAGACAAATAAGGAAAGGAATAAGGTAAATCTCGTCCAACTTTGCTGCTGGACGAAATTCCCTCTTTCTTCCCCCATTTAAAGATAGATGTGCTATAATAAGGAAAGAAATAGAGGAAATCATATCCTGTCTTGATGCTGGATGGGTTTCCCTCTTTCTTTCCCTATTAAATGGTAGTCTATCACAGAAAAAGGAAGGGAATAAGGGAGATCACGTCCTACCTTTGTTGCTGGACGAATTTCCCTCTTCCCTCCCCTATTTAAGTAGTCCAAGAGCTCCTTGACAGGGCGGGTTTTGTTTTCTGTAAGTTTAGCCATTGCTACTTCCTTGTAACGCAAGTGTCGACGAGACCTTCCGATTACTTGAATCAGAACCCCAACTTTTTCACATCCGTGAGTGTCTGCTTGTTATCTTGTTCTTGCTTGTTATTTGATTGCTTGCAGGTTCAAGGTTGTTCTTGGCACGGCAAGTACAGCAATAATAGGAGCCGGTGTAACTATCGCTAAGGCGCAGCATCCTTGTGGTTGTTGTAGTCGGGTAGCACAACGTCGACCTCCACCCAAATCGTAGTTACCAGGAGACGGTGTAACTGTCGCTCAAGGCGCCACACCATTCTGGTTGTGGTAGTCGGGCAGCCAACGTCGGCCTCCACCAAATTCGTTCATTACCAACATCTCTCATCGAAAGATAGGGCGTCCCCCGTACCCATTGGGTTCATCAAGAGACAAGCTTTGTGCTTCGGGTGGAAGCTGCAGGGAGAACTCGCGCGTCCAACGGTGGCCTCACTCGGTCGTGACACGCTCTGAAGGAGGCTATCCACGGGAGCGCCTCATCGCTGTTGTGTGACGGCCGCCACGGAAACTCGCCGTTCTCGGTGTGGAGAGCACGAATTCCCAAGGTGAGGGCACGAGGAGGTTGTGGGAAGGTCTAGGGTGTAGTTTGGCTGCTCAGACGAAGTTTTTCACGTGAACTCAGGTGTGGCCGAGCGATCAACGCACGGCGGCAGCGGCTCGGCCTGTCTCGTGCGCGAGGGGAGAAGAACAGGGTCGAGGCTTCGGGGCTTCGGTGATGAGGATGAAAGGTAGCCCGGCAGGGGGTAATAACGCCTTCGATGAGGCGGTTCCCCTGGGAGGCGGTCGTCCGAGACGGTGAGCGCCGCTGTCGGCTCGCTTTCTGCTGTCGAGCGCACAGTGGAAGCAAAACAGAGACTGTGTTGTGAAGATCTTTTGCAAATTTCAGTTCTCCCAATGACATGTGGGACCCACTGTTCAGTTCCTTCTTATCCCTTTCAAAATATCTCCCAAGTTTGAATATTGATAGAATTCAATTGTGGGAACTTGAATCTGAGAGGCATTTGGACAATTGGGCAAGTTTTATCCAAATTTAATTGGGTGTTTGAATTCTTTGTCATTTAAAGTCCATTTTGGAAAATGGGTTGCAAATCATTTCCACAAATCATGAAACTTTGCACACCCCCCTAATTTGGACCCAAGGAATTCAAATATGAAATCTGATTTTTAATTTGGCTGCTGCAAATGAGATTTACAGCGCAACAGTTTTGAAATTCCTAGTGTTGCTCTCATTTAAATCTTGAGTTTGACAAGTTGTTCCAAATCTGATTTTTGTTTTCTCACACACATGGGAACTTCCCATCTTAGTTTTTGACCCCTCTTGGGTTCCAAGTTTCCAAATAAACATTTGAACTTGTATGAAGAAAACCCTCATGTGTGTTATCACATGTGGAAAAAAATTTAACAAGTCCCAAATTTCATACATATGAAACCAACTTTTGTAAATAAGTGTTTCTTTGTATTCATATTTTTGGGACCTTTACATTCCTCCCCCCTTAAAAGGAATCTCGTCCTGAGATTCGAAAGAAGAACGAGACGGGAGGTAATTACAAGTTTATGACAAAAGTTCCGTATAGTTCTTGTGGATGTAATCTTCGGTTTCCCACGTTGCCTCTTCCGGGGTATGATTACTCCACAAGACTTTGTAAAATTTCAAAGTCCGGTTCCTGGTGGTCCGGGTCTTTTCGTCGATAATCTGTATAGGTTGCTCGACGTAGGTGAGATCCGGCTTTAACTCGTCGATGTCTTCAGTACGGACGGCAGCGGTAAACTTGAGACACTTCCTCAGCTGGGACACGTGAAATATGTCATGAATACCGGCAAGGCTTGCCGGTAGTTCCAGCTGGTAGGCTACGTTTCGGCACTTCTCCGTTATAGCAAACAGACCGATGAATCGGGGAGCAAGTTTCCCCTTGACACCGAACCGATGAATCCCTTTCATCGAAGACACACGAAGATACACGTGCTCTCCGACTTCGAAACGCAGCGGTCGACGTCTCTGGTCCGCGTAGCTCTTTTAACGAGATTGGGCAGCTTTGAGGTTCTCTTGTATTATCCGAACTCTCTCTTCGGCTTCATTGACAAGATCAACCCCGAACGTTACTCGTTCACCGGATTCGCACCAATTCAATGGTGTACGGCACTTCCGGCCGTATAGAGCTTCATATGGTGCCATTTTGATGCTCGTCTGATATCCATTGTTGTACGAGAACTCCGCCAACAGTAAGTGATCATCCCAGCTCTTACCGTGGTGGATGGCACATGCTCTTAGCATATCTTCCAGTATTTGATTCACCCTCTCAGTTTGCCCATCGGTTTGAGGGTGATACGCAGAGCTTCTAATCAACTTCGTCCCCAAGGATGCGTGTAGCTGTTCCCAGAAACGGGCTACGAACAACGACCCTCTATCTGACACAATGGTGCGGGGAACTCCATGTAAGCACAAGATCCGTGCTATGTACAGCTCTGCATACTGCTTTGCATTATATCTAGTATGCACCGGGATGAAGTGTACTGATTTGGTTAACCGGTCCACAATTACCCAAATCGAATCATGGTTGTGGGAGGTCATCGGCAACCCGACGATGAAGTCCATACTCAAGTCTTCCTACTCCCATGCCGGTACTTGTAGTGCCTGCAACAGGCCTGACTTCTTCACATGGTCGGCCTTGACTCTTCGACACGTATCACACTCTGAAACGTCTTTTGCAACCTCACGTTTCATACGTGTCCACCAAAACTTCTTCCGGAGATCTTGGTACATTTTATTACTGTCCGGAAGAATGGAAAACTTGGCAAATAAGCTTCGTCCAAAATTTTTTTCCATAGTTCCATATCCTAGGGTACTACGATCCGGTCGTTGAACCACAAAGTACTTTCATCGTCCTTCTGGAAGCACTTCATTTCTCCATTGTCTAGTCTTCGCCGTATGTGAGACATACCCTTGTCTTTTCGTTGAGCTTCCATGATCTCCTCTCGAATAGTAGGAATGAGAGCGAGATTATAGAGAGCTCCATACGGTATGACACGGAGGCTTGGTTCTTCATCATCCATTTCAGCAATAGTTAGGTGATGGATATGCGCCTTACGACTGAGCGCATCGGCGACCACATTTGCCTTTCTTGGATGATAATGAATTTCAAGTTCATAGTCTTTAATGAGCTCTAGCCATCTTCGTTACCTCATGTTCAATTCTTTCTGAGTGAAGATGTACTTCAAGCTCTTGTGATCGGTGTAGAGGTGTACAAGATTTCGGAGCAAGTAATGCCTCCACATCTTCAAAGCAAGGACCACGGCAGCTAACTCAAGATCATGAGTTGGATATTGCTGCTCGTGATTTCTGAGTTGACGAGATTCATAAGCTACCACTCGTCTTTCTTGCATCAGCACATAGCCAAGACCCATGCCAGATGCATCGCAATAAACGTCGAATGGCTTTGTCGTATCCGGCTGAGCAAGAACTGGGGCTGTTGCAAGATGCTTCACTAAAGTCTTGAAAGCCTGTTCACACGCAGCACCCCACACAAATCTGGTATTCTTCTTTAATAATTCCGTCATTGGTTTAGCGATCTTGGAGATACCCAGAATGAACCTCCGGTAGTTACCCGCTAAACCGAGGAAGCTACGGATTTCATGCACTGACTTTGGTGACTCCCATTTCTGTACTTGGATAATCTTACTCGGATCTACAGTGATGCCCTCCGCTGAAATAATGTGTCCGAGAAAAGGTACTTGATTAATCCAGAATTCACACTTGCTGAATTTTGCATAGAGCTGATGATCTCGCAATCTTTGTAGCACAATATGCAGATGTTCAGTATGTTCTTCCTCTAACTTGGAGTACACCAAGATATCGTCGATGAAGACAACGACGAATTTATCCAACTTCGGCATGAACACTGAATTCATCAGGTACATAAAGTGTGCCGGGGCGTTGGTCAAACCAAAAGACATAACAAGATACTCATACAGCCCGTATCTCGTTGAGAATGCCGTTTTCGAAATAT
The DNA here is from genome assembly GCA_030760725.1 of Neostapfia colusana. Taxonomy (NCBI): domain Eukaryota; kingdom Viridiplantae; phylum Streptophyta; class Magnoliopsida; order Poales; family Poaceae; genus Neostapfia; species Neostapfia colusana. The sequence continues at coordinate 16,036,751 of JASWHV010000014.1, read as the reverse complement.
CTTCTGCCCGGATTTTAATCTGGTGATATCCGGACCGAAGATCCATCTTCGAAAATACCTTCGCACCCACTAATTGATCGAAGAGCATATCAATGCGAGGTAGTGGATACTTGTTTTTGATGGTAACGGCGTTCAAAGGACGATAATCAACACAAAGCCGTAGTGTTTCGTCCTTCTTCTTGACAAACAACGCTGAACAACCCCAAGGTGACGAACTTGGTCGTATAAAGCCTTTGCTCATTAGGTCATTCAGTTGTGTCTTCAATTCTGCCAGTTCATTGGGTGCCATCTTGTACGGCCTTCGTGATATCGGTGTTGTTCCCGGTATAAGTTCAATCTTGAACTCAACATCTCGTTCGGGCGGCATGCCCGGTAAATCTTCGGGAAACACATCCGGATACTCACATACCACCGTAATGTCCTCTACCTTAATAGCTTCCGTGTGGTTCACTGTTGCAATCTGTTGCCGTCTGACGCCCAGAATTAATATGTGAAGACCGTGCTGTGGGGAGTTGAGCTCAACGGTCCTGGAGCTGATGTTAAGAACCGCCTGGTGGAAATTCAACCACGACATCCCCAAAATGATGTCGATCTTCAGACCCTCAAGAATAATGAGAGTATATTCTACCCCCCCAAACAAAGAGGTGCTCGGGAGACAACCTCACTTGCGGTTCTGCTGCCCCCGGGCGAAGATATGAGGTATTGCCTCTTTGTATAAACTGTTTGGAGCTGATGTTGAGCCACGAAAGATTGGCTAATGAAATTGTGTGTGGCACCGGAATCAAAGAGAATCAAAACCGGTAGTTGATTCAGAGAAAAGATCCCTGCTAAAGCGGCTTCTCCTTCCGGAACATCATCAATCAACGTATAGTGAATATTGCCCCTTATGTGCCCTCCTATCTGCAGATTAAGATACGGGTCGTATTGTTGTAAATATAATGATCCGCATCCTTGAATTCCCTCCAGACATTGCCTTGCATAATGACCCATGCGCCCACAAGTAAAACACGGATGTCTCTCCGGTTCTTCGTTGACTTGCGGTGGACTGCTAGGTACATATAGCTGCAGCAATGGAGCACAAACCACCGTCTGATGCTGCGGCTGTGGAGGTAGTGCAAGTTGTAGAACTTGACCAGCAATCAATCTCTGAGGAGTTGATCGTACAGGTGACCTCCATCTTTCACCAGGTGGCGTTCGATACACCAAACGGTACTTTTGAGGCACATAACTTGTGCTAGCCTGCTCGATCTCACTTATCCTTCTCTTCTCAGCTTGCCACTCAAGTGTCGGCTTTTCTTGGATGAAAGCCGCATCGACCATGTCGGTGTAACTGTCGTTATTGTGTACGGCCAGCTTCTCCCGTAATATGGCGCTCAGGCCATGGAAGAATAGGTCACACCGTGCCTCTTCTTTCGCCACATATTTGGGAGCATCTCGGGCCAAAAGATTAAATCTTCTGACATACTCGAGGACACTCATGTCCCCTTGCTTCAAGCCCAAAAATTCCTCCCGCTTTGCCTTGACAATACCTAGTGGTATGTAACGAGTACGAAAGGCTTCACAAAATTCACTCCACGTTGCTTGATGGTCCTCTGGAATAGTGGCAAGATGATCAACCCACCAGTTTCTGGCGGCTCCATGGAGTTGCTGAGCGGCAAACTTTGTCTTCTGCACTTCATCACACTCGAATACTCCAAATTTTGACTCCATGACATGAAGCCATTGTTCTGCTTCCACAGGTTCGGTGGCTTCAGTAAAGATTTGCGGTTGAGTCGCCAAGAAATCCAGATAAGCGTTCTGAGGTGCAACGACTTGTTGCGTGTTCTGGAGTACACCTTGTTGTACCAAAGCTTGGAGTAAGCGTGTGTGTTCTTGCGTTGCTTCTTGGAGTAGCCTAGTGTTCTCTTGGTTAGACTCGACGACTCGAGTCATAAGATCCATCCATCCTGTGGATGGTGGTTCCGATGGTGGAATAGAAGCATCACCACCTCGACGAGAACTTCCGGCCCTACTCCTAGAGCGAGTACGAACCATACTGCAAAATGTGGTTGAGATGAGTTAAACAAGAACTCAGCAGTATGTGAGACTAATGGAAACATGATTATGTCAAAACTTTATGAAAGCAGTAACAAAATTCATGTTTACACAACTCCTTAGTAGGCATAGCTATCCAGCCTATCTATACAGGATAGACCTTTATGCACTATCTCCAGATTTCGATCTAGTTAAGAGCATTTTAATAACTCGAGTTGAATACCAAAGTTAAAGTTAACTTTAGTATCCTTCCAACGAGTACTCGTATGCCTCCAGATCATCTCCGGATTAAAAGTTATGATTTTCCAAAGTTGACAGAATTTCTGGATAAAATTTACCAGCACCTCCTTTGTATGTGGCTGACTTTATCACAGTTGTATATGTAAATACAATAAGAACCTAAACAAACTTTGAACTACAACAATGTTGCACCATTCATAACCTTTCCATCGGTGTATCATAGGCTTCTTAAGGGTTTATCTACAGAAAGTTATGGCTTAAAAACAGAAGGGTCCAGAGAGGTTTTACTGCTGTCCTAGTTCTGGACAGTTTACCTTCCTCTGAACTTTCTACTCATTTAGCGTGTGATTTGGCTCTGTAGATCTACAAAGAATTTGTAGAGCACTTGAAAATCTCTCCAGGACTGTATCATACACCTTAATTGGGTTAATCTACTCAGAGTTATGCTATGTTAAAGTCCGGCAAGAATTCCTGCCGAAAACAGAGCACTCTGTTTTTAAAATCTTTGAAGCCTAGTCTTCCTCTCATTTGAATCTTAGCTCAAAACAATAGTTCAGTAACTAATATTTGTTTCAAACTTTCGTTTTTAGTTGAAAGTTAGTTCATGAGTCATTTCTTCAAAGGAAAGGAGTTATAAAGTTTGGTACGGCGTCGATGCACTATAAGAAGCATGTCGGTACTACGTAGCCTCACCAAAAGAAAATCCTAACCGGATTATACCGGCATATTCCTATCTTAGGTGGCACTAAAATGGTCACTCGCAAACGTGTACTATTCGTACTACGGTTTCGTGGTTAATCCTGCATAAGTCACACTCAATCGTCAGGTCCGGCTGCACACCGAACCCGGTATCCATACAATTCTTACACCCGTCCGTCATCACTCGCAGAGGTGTTCTCAAGCCAAACACGCCTTGAGCTACGTGTTCATGTTACTAACCACGTGACGGGGTTTCCCAAATTACACCACGCACGCCAGGGACAGACGTTGCTCGAATACCCCAAACGACATAAAGAGTCGTAGAAGATATTAAAGCGGGTCGGGTTACCTGCCACCCGTGGGGCTCCACCCTTCAGCTTGTGTGCACTGGTGGACAGAGCTTACGTGCACCCCCCAAGACATAAAGCGTCCCGAGATGCACGATTTTCCGACATAACAAATAAGTTAGGTTGTCACCTTCATATTAAGCTAATAGTAATCCTTATGTGGGCCTAGTACCGTATCCTCACCGTAACCTAAATTTTTTTGTCGTAATACCTTCCTTATTCCGTGTGCTATTACCAATGCGGCTCTGATACCAGCTCAGACGAGCCCATCAACTGAGACAGGTCACTCGCCCGAGAATCGCATTGGGTGGTGCCGTGTTGTGCGGCACCCGACAGCACACATACAAGGAACAATGTATTACATAAAACAATAGCGGAAGCTTACAAGTTTTTCTTGGTAAATACTTTATATCAAGTAACTACAGCGGAAGTCTACAAAAACTCACGTCGAATAACTAAAGAGCACCCGAGATGAAGTCCAGCCCGCGGACTCCTCTCGCTAGCAACACGAAGACAACAGCAGCGGCTGGGTCCTCCCTGTGTTAAACAACTCGGAAGTCTCCGAGTCTCACCAGACAAACCTTCTTTTTAGCATCGATGTTAACCTGCAAAACCACTTATATAGCAAGCGTGAGCACATAGGCTCAGCAAGTCTGACCCGTCTCTCCTAAACAAGAAACTCTACATGCACGACGGTTGCAATTGGGTTAGCTAGATTTGCATAAAGGACTCGCCTACAGTTGATCCTTAACTTTCAGATTTTAAGCCTCATTGTGCAGACCTTGAGACGAAAAGCATCGCAACTCCACAATCAAACAAGAAACGTTTTGTTGCGATGCTCCTTGCACAAAGTGAAAGTAAAGTTTAATGCGCCTATCTCTAATTCAATCATGGTTGCAATACAAGTTACAACACAACCTTATCAAGTTCAAAGATAACCAGTTCCAGTTGTTACTACGTCAAGACGCAGTGGGCAAGTATGCTCATATAACCGCGAGCGACGGTGATTCGAATCAGTACACGCCCGGACTACACGACACGTACACCCGTACTCCGAGTTGCCGGCAGCAACCTCGACTGACGTTGTACGCGGTCACCTTTCCCAAGATCTTCAACATTGGACGCAGTCCAACTGTCCCGAGTACGCAAGCTCCCTCAAGGTACATACCCGCAGTGGTATGTTCTTAAGCGACTTACCTCCTGCTACCCTAACGCCGAAAGCCTAAGGCAGTTGGAAAAGTTCCACTACGGATCTCCCAAGGTACATCGGTTTCCTGGGTCCCATATAGCCAGTATGCGCCCGGTATACAACTCAAACTTGTCCAATAGGGCCAAGCACGGACGGGCCTTAACCGACACAGGCAGGGCTATGCACGCACGGCCTGCAACCTGCTGCATTTAAACCTCCCTGCCCGGTCTCCATTTCTTATGTGTGTGAACTTTCCTCGGACCCGTTCCGAGTAAACCAGCCCTAAACTCGCGAGTAGCTTCCAACTACTCGACTTCTACCGGACCTTTCCTACTAACATTTAGCGTAGCCAAATCCACTCGAGGAGGTGCTATTCTACCCTTTCTCTCTTAGGTATTTCTGGTCATGCAAGTGGGGTTTTCAATATCATCTAGACTTACTGCAATCAATGATGCAAAGCTATGATCTCTACAAATGAAAATGCCATATAAAACTGTTTAAATGCAAACCGGGGCTTGCCTGTTTTGCAGGTGACTAAGGTCACAATTAGTTAGTGATGATCACTTGTAGCTTGATCACTTGCCTTCCCTTCCTTCTTGATCTTCACTTTAAGTTCTTCTCACCTTCTTCACGTATATACTACACGATATGATCATGCATATGTATTTAATTGAAAAGCTTTTGCTAATAAGATCTAAGGACAGTTTTAAAACTGGAACTCTGTTTAAGAATTTAAAATGACACTGGTGCTAGTGGTTTGGGTTGGGCTTAAACACTAAGATCAAATGTTAAGTGCTTTTCCCACTTAAGTGTTGACCACCTTAAGAGGTTACCTATGACAGTGGTGATCCAGAGCTCCAATGGACCTGGGAATTTTCATGTGAGTTCCTTGTCATAAGAAAGTCCTTTAGATAAAAATTTAGCACTTCTCACGGAGTGGTTTATTCAGAACAATTCTCTAAGTGTTTAATCAAAGATGAATTAGTTCTGAGGTAACACCCATGTTCATATCAAACTCAGTGAACCACAATTTCAATTTTTGTTCATAGAGTCTACATGAATTTTTCTAGGATTTTTGGAGCTAAGAATTGCCCAGAACTGAATTTACAAGTTTTGGAAATTCTCTGAAAATGTTTTCTGTATTCATTTGAACACAGTAACTTACAATCTGAATTCTCCTGAACAAATCAACTCCAAATAAGCTGAAACTTTTACAGGAGTTTAAGAACACCTTAAAGAATATTCTGGCAAAATTTGGAGATTTTTGGATAAACCAAACTCCCTCTAAATTCTTTCGCTGAAAAGCTTTAAAGAATTTTCCAGAATTAAAGAAAGACTTTCATACAAATTGGGTTGCACATTTGGATAGAGTTTGTCAATCTGAATCTAACCCAATTTGAATCACTAAATTTGGAGGTTCCTAGCAAAAGTTATGCTCTTCTAAATTTTAGGAAAAATCTGGGATTTGAATAAATCCGAGAAATGTTTAAACCTGACTGTGGGACCAAGGGACACGTGTCTGTCACCGGGAGCGCGCCACACGGGCTACAGAATTATTTCCCATGCTGTCACAGCAGATCCCGCACAACAGAGTATCCGGCCTACTGTTGCCGTGCGACTGACGCGTGGGGCCGACAGTATCGTCGTCTACCTCCCGCCCCCGCGCTTCTGCGCCGCCGGGCTCACCGGAGTTCGCCGGTTTTCGTCGCTCCGACCAACTTCCGAGCTGTTACTCGCCGCCAGGCCCTACTTTAACCCGAGGAACACGATGGTGTGGCTTCCACAGACCGGCGAAGTTCCTAAACCACCCCGCACCGGTGCAGCGGCCCTGAGGGAGTCCGGCGACGTCGCCCCGACGCTTTAGCCCGCCAAAAGTTCCCTGGAAAGGTTCTACAGCACCAATGGAGGTTGGCAAAGCTCGGTATGGCCGCACATGGGCTCGGGAGTGGCTCCAACCTAGGGTTCATCGGATGCCCAACGTGTTCTACCGAAGCCGCCATTGGAAAGATCGAGCATACGTCATGCAGAATGTGTTTCTAGCTAGGTTTGAAAAGGAAAATGGTTGCTAAGCGAGTCTACGTCCCGTGTGTGCAATTTGCAACGTTCAAAACGAATATAATTCGAGAATTTCACGGATTCATACCCGCGGGTCAGTTTTCACCAGCCAGAGAAGATTTCCGAAATTCGTCGTCGAGAGGCAGAGACAAGCTTTGTGCTTTGGGTGGAAGCTGCAGGGAGAACTCGCGCGTCCAACGGTGGCCTCACTCGGTCGTGACACGCTCTGAAGGAGGCTGTCCACGGGAGCGCCTCATCGCTGTTGTGTGACGGCCACCACGGAAACTCGCCGTTCTCGGTGTGGAGAGCACGAATTCCCATGGTGAGGGCACGAGGAGGTCGTGGGAAGGTCTAGGGTGTAGTTTGGCTGCTCAGACGAAGTTTTTCACGTGAACTCAGGTGTGGCCGAGCGATCAACGCACGGCGGCAGCGGCTCGGCCTGTCTCGTGCGCGAGGGGAGAAGAACAGGGCCGAGGCTTCGGGGCTTCGGTGATGAGAATGAAAGGTAGCCCGGCAGGGGGTAATAACGCCTTGGATGAGGCGGTTCCCCTGGGAGGCGGTCGTCCGAGGCGGTGAGCGCCGCTGTCGGCTCGCCCTCTGCTGTGAAGCGCACAGTGGAAGCGAAACAGAGACTGTGTTGTGAAGATCTTTTGCAAATTTCAATTCTCCCAATGATATGTGGTTCCCACTGTTCAGTTCCTTCTTATCCCTTTCAAAATATCTCCCAAGTTTGAATATTGATAGAATTCAATTGTGGGAATTTGAATCTGAGAGGCATTTGGACAATTGGGCAAGTTTCATCCAAATTCAAATGGGTGTTTGAATTCTTTGTCATTTAAAGTCCGTTTTGGAAAATGGGTTGCAAATAATTTCCACAAATCATGAAACTTTGCACACCCCCTAATTTGGGACCCAAGGAATTCAAATATGAAATCTAATTTTTAATTTGGCTGCTGCAAATGAGATTTGTAGCACAACAGTTTTGAAATTCCTAGTGTTGCTCTCATTTGAATCTTGAGTTTGACAAGTTGTTTCAAATCTGATTTTTGTTTTCTCACATACATGGGAACTTCTCATCTTAGTTTTTGACCCCTCTTGGGTTCCAAGTTTCCAAATAAACATTTGAACTTGTGTGAAGAAAACCCTCATGTGTGTTATCACATGTGGAAAAAAAATTTAACAAGTCCCAAATTTCATACATATGAAACCAACTTTTGCAAATAAGTGTTTCTTTGTATTCATATTTTTGGGACCTTTACAGAGAATCCCTGTACATGGCGTATTTCCAAACTTGCCAACGGTGGCTTATTGGGGAAGCGTCGGGCGCACGGTGAGAGCCTACCTAGAGCCTATTCCGACCTGCTTCGAGCCCAAGCCGAGCTTCCGTAGGGTCCCCTGATGCTCTATGGCCTTTTGCTTGATCGGTTGGGGTGCTAGGAAGTCCGGCCGACACGGCCGAAGTTCTTCCGAAGTCGCCGCTCGTCGCTGGCCGTGTTCCGGTGACTGTCACGACAAGCTGAACCCATCATCGTATTCCCCGTGTGGAATTAGGTAGAGGCGGCCAATATCATGGAGTTTGGCATACGGCAGAGGCCACCGGCGAGAGTTCGCGGCGGTCGAGCGCGGGAGGCCGGAGGTAGACGAAGCCCCCGGTCCCACGCGTCAGCGGCAGATATTTTAAAACTGGGATTCGCTGTGGCACCGGATCGGGTGCGGCTGCACGCGAAAGATTCTGTAGCCCCGTGTGTCGACCACTGACACGTTGACACGTAGCCTGGTCCCACGCGCAGTGGTTTAAATTTTTTCCCGATTTTCAGATTTAGTTCAAACTTCAAACCCACATAACTTTGGCTAGAAAACTCCAAATTGAGTGAACCAAATTTTGTTGGATTCAGCTCTCTGAGTACTTTCTAGAAAATTAAGTTTCACTTCATGAAAATTCTTAGTTATCCAGAATTAATTCTTCAAAATTAAACTATTTAGAATTTTAACTAGAGAACCCTTTGCAGGAAATTTTTGAAATTTTACTGGGATGTTCACCAAAATATCCCTGAGCAACCATAAAAATTTCAGATCCATTGAGCTCATTTGATCCACCTAATGGGGTGATTAATAAAACTGTTCTAGAGAAAATAGAAAATATCCAGAAACATTTTCAGAATTTCTCTGAAATTGTTTAGCTCATATCTTTAGTTAGGGACCTTCAAATTAAGTGATACCAACTCCATTAGAACCCTCTAAAAATCTAGTTTTCAGAAAGTCATGGCTTGCTCCATGAAAATCACTAGAACACCATAGAAGCTCCAATTAAGGTCAAGCAAATAATTATTTGTGGAGAGCTCAAATGAGCTTTGCTGCAAATAAAACTTGGCCAAGTCTCTGTTTAGGTTGTAACCAAACCATAGTAAGAATTTTAGAGTCATTGGGTCTGTCTAGTAAGACTTAGTCTTCACAAGTGAAATTCAACTCAAATGCATTTAAATTGATACATATTTATGTTATCTCATATAGTCGCCAAGGTTAAGGAGGAAACCGAAGTCTTAGACTTCGTCACTCCGGAAGAGCAGCTAGCCTACGACCAAAAGCAGCAAGGCAAGCTCCGGTTTGCATTAACCTTTTTATAAATTTTTATTGTTTTGATAACTTACTTTGAGTACCACTTACTTCTTGCATTAGAGTCTTGTTTGAAACCCAAATGCATAGCCAAGAAAACCATGGGTTGGTATTAGGATTGAAAACCCTGTTTAGCTACTCAATGCTAAGATAGAGTAGGATTCGGTACAAGTCGAGTAGTTGGAACGACTCGCGAGGATAGGCTAGAGGCACTCGACTCGGGTAAAGATAGCAAATGATACACATGGCAAGAAAAATGAGACCGAGCGGAGAGTAAGGGCAGCAGGACTTTGGGGCCTGGGTGCTATAGCTCCACTTGTGTCGATTGAGGACCGAGCCGTGTGCGGGCCTATTGAACAAGCTAGAACAGTACCGAAGACCTACCGGCTATATGAGAACCGGGAAACCGATGTAACTCAGGTAGCTGTGTGTTGAGGCATAGCTGGTCGTTCAGAGGGTAGGTTGAGAGCTCGAGGTGTAAATCGGCTGGCGGCACTGTGGATGCGCGCGCAGAGACCTCTTGCTCGGGACGATTGGATCGGTTCAACATTTGGCTGACGGGTGAAAGGTGGTTGCGTACGATGTTCGTGATGGTTGCTGTAGGCAACATCGAGTACGGGCGTACGTGACGGGTTATTCGGTTAACCCTGCAGGTGCAAATCGATTATAATCGCCGTCCCTCGCGGTCAGTGGGTACCACTTGTTCACTGTACCGTGACGTAGAAAGAACAGGCTAGATACATGTTAAAAGTTTGCTGATTTGAAAGTTATACTTGCTTGTTAATGTCTTGTTGTAGTTTAGAGCTAATTAAAGTTCTTTTCAACTTTGAGCAAAGTACATGAGGGAAATGTGTTTCTTGTTTGATTGCGGCTCTCTCATGTGCCTTAGCGTAAGGTTCTCCACAACCTGCTGCTAAAACTTGAAAGTAAGGTTCCACTAATTAGACGAGTCCATTGCAACTTACTTTACCTCAAGTAACCTATCAACCTTCATGTAGAATTTTCATGTATAGGAGAGACGGGTCAGTCTTGCTGAGCCATCGTGCTCACTGCTTGTGTTTGAAGCTTTTGCAGCGTTTTATGAGGAAGGGACTCCCGAGGAAGAGACGGAACCCTAGGAGGGGAACCTTGTCGAGTGGGAGTTGTGCACGCCGCCGTGTTAGTGTGTGTGCGTGCTAGCAGGAACACGTTCACGGGCTGAACGTGAACTCGATGCATAGTCTACGCCCGTGAGTGTAGACTGGACTCTTTTGTTGTAAAAATGTTCATAAACTGGTTTATGTAATAAAACTTTGCTTCCGCTTTGTACCTTTGATGTGTGTTATCTGGTGTTGTGCCACGCAGCACCCCTCAGCGTGATCCTTGCTCGACAAGGCCGATGGGGCCGTGTCAGGACAGAGATCTACAGAGATCATAAGAGCCTCAAGTACATATTCACGCAGTCAGATTTTAATCTCAGGCAGCGCAGATGGTTGGAGCTTATTAATAACTTTGATGTGGGGATTAACTACCACCCAAGGAAGGCCAATGTGGTAGCTGATGCTTTGAGCCGAAAGGTGCATTGCAATGTTTTGATGCTGCAACCCCAGTTATTTGATGAGTTTGCAAAGCTTAATCTTAGCTTGGTGTCCAGCACAGAGGCAGTGGTCATGGAAGTGGATTCCACATTGGAGCGCGAGATTCGAGAGGGACAGAGAAATGATGAGAAGCTTCAAGAGATCAGGCGACTGATGAAAGAAAACAAGGCCCCCAGTTACCAAGAAGATGAGCGAGGGACACTATGGCTTGGGAAGAGGATATGTGTGCCGGATAATAAGGGCATACGACAGACGGTTGCGAGAGGCTCATGACTCAGAGTATTCCATTCACCCTGGAAGTACTAAGATGTATCAAGATTTAAAAGGCTATTATTGGTAGCATGGTATGAAGCAAGATGTTGTAGAGTATGTGGCTTTGTTTGACACGTGTCAGCTCGTGAAAGTAGAACACCAGAGACCTGTCGGGTTGCTACAGCCACTTAAGGTGCCAGAGTGAAAGTGGGAAGAAATCAGCATGGACTTTATCATTGGGTTACCCAGGATCCAGTCGGGATATGACTCTATATGGGTAATTGTAGACCAATTGACTAAAGTTGCTCATTTCATTCCAGTCAAGGAGAGGTATAATGGATCACAACTAGTAGAGTTGTACATGTCAAGGATTGTTTGCTTGCATGGGGTTCCTAAGAAGATCGTGTGGGATCGGGGTACACAGTTCACTTCAAGATTTTGGCAGAAGTTGCACGAGCATATGGGTACCCATCTTAATTTCAGTTCGGCCTATCACCCTTAGACAGACGGCCAGACTGAACGCACTAATCAGATCCTAGAGGATATGTTGGGGGCTTGTGCTTTGAAGAATAGTAGGAGCTGGGACAGGAATCTATGCTATGTGGAATTTTCCTACAACAACAGCTATCAGGCTAGCTTCAAGATGTCACCTTTGAGACATTGTATGGGAGAAAATGCAGGACGCCACTATTTTGGAATCAAACTGGAGAGAGTCATTGGGCCAGAAGCATTGAGAGAAGCTAAAAGGCAGGTGCACGAGATTCGGAAGAACCTAAGAACAGCTCAGTCCAGGCTGAAGAGCTATGCTAACACGAGACGACGAGAGTTGACTTTTGAGGTTGGAGACTTTGTGTACCTCAAAGTGTCACCCATCAGAGGGCTTCGATGATTCAAGGTGAAGGGCAAGCTTGCACCGAGGTACATTGGACCACTCAAGGTGCTGAGTAGAAGGGGGGAGGTTGCATATCAGCTGGAGTTGTCACCTCGCTTGTCAGACGTACACGACGTGTTTCACATGTCACAGTTGAAGAAGCGTCTCAGGGCACCTGAGGAACAGTTGTCGATAGATGATCTCACCATGGAGGAAGACCTATCTTATGTTGAGTACCCTCTCAAGATTCTCGATAGGACGGAGCGTGTCACCAGAAACAACAGGGTTCCCATGTGCAAGGTTCAATGGAAGCACCATTCTGAGCAGGAAGCCACTTGGGAGAGAGAAGATCTCAAGGCAGAGTGTCCTCACCTCTTCTATAAGTCTACTAATCTCGGGTCGAGATTCTTTGTTAGGGGGTAGAGTTGTAACACCCTAGTTTTAAAAAATTGAATTTTTACAAGTGAGAACAATCAAAAATTAGTCAAATTCAAACATCTGTTGGGCTGAAAATTCGTTTTGGGCCATGTCTCTCACTTTTCTTACCTTCTGGGCCGAACCCGCAGCCCACCACAGCCCAGCCAGCTCCCTCACCCTCTCCTCTCTCTGTTCAGTGGGCCCAGCTTGTCAGTGCTTCCCCTTCCTTCCCCGGTCACCACCGCGCACAGACACGATCCCGCCGATCTTGCTTGGAAATGGAGAAACTACCCCGAATCAATGCCGGTCTTCACTGCTTGACCGCCCTCCACAGTAGCCGTTGCTGCCTTGCTCTAAATATCACCGTGCTCCCTAGGGTTAGCCGCCCGCCTCGGCTAGAACTCAACGCCGCCACTCTCCTCTCGGTTAGCCGTTGATCCACCGAATTCCCCTCACCCCTCCCCTAAATCGTCGAGCTAACCCATCAAGATTCTCTGCAGGGGCCACCAGCGAGTGTTTTCCAGTCCTTCCCGACGAGGATCACCGCTCGCAACCTTACCGGACCGGTCGCCGGTGAGTTTTCCGCCCCTCGCTGATGTCCTTCCAATTCCGTTCAGTTTTCCACCCCACTAACGGCGCCTACACCTTCACCTTGTACTGGAACGCGTCGCGGACACGAAGACTTCGCGAGATCTCCACCGAGACGACGTAGCACCGAAGAACCGAGAGGATTTCTGCCCCCTTCCATCGTGAGCCACTTCCGCCCCTCCTCCGGACCACCGAGACCCCTAGGTGAGCTCCCCGAGCGATCCTCCTCCTGTTATGATCTTTAGCTACGCATAGAAGGGTTTTGTAGGCGTGGATCCGTAGCTCCGGCGACGTCTAGGGCCGCGCCCATGGCGCTCCACTGCGTGCTGAGTCGCCGGCGGCCGGGTGTCACCCGCATAAAAGCCCCGCCATCCGATCTCCCGCCAGCGGTTGAGATTAGAACGTGCATACCCCTTCGTGCAATAAAATCACCGCCGTTTTTTTAGAATTCGAAGACCCAGAATGTGCCACATCGTCGCGAGATCTGGGCGGTTGAAATAAAATTCGACGGTCCATGTTGAACCCCTCATTTCCCGCGGCAAAAATTTTGCCCAGCCCCCTGGACCTTTCAGGTTTGAGCAAACAAGCCCCTGGGTTTTGCAGAAACACCCTTAGACTATCTTGAATTTAGGGATTTTGTTGTAGGGTGACTTCTAGGCCCTTTTAACCCTCTATTTTTATATTTTACCCCTGGATTGGTCTGAAAAATTACAAAATGACCCCTGAGGCCTCTAATTTCTCACAAAAGCCCCTAAAATGCACTAAAATTTTTTATCTAGCCCCTAAAGTTGCTGGAAATAGTGTTTTAGGCCCCTGAAATTGTCTGAATTCACATTTAGGACCCTGGGACAAGCTGTTATATTATTTTAATACTTGGAATGGATCTGTTTAATTACTAAAACAGCCCTGGAACTTTTGTAATTGCAAAACAACCCCTGGGATATTCTGTTAGCATTTTAAGCCATGATCCTTGCTGGAATATAACAAAATAGCCCCTGCCCATGCCAAAAATTACCCAAACACACCTAAAATTGGCTGGATTTATTTTCTAACACTTGTATAGTGCAATTTTCACCTATTTGACCCCCACAACATGTTGGTTTTACACTTAGGCCCCTAGTGATTGTTGATTTTACATAGAATACCTTCATAAATGTCTATATTAACTTTTAATGCTGATTTTAAACATTATAAGTAATTCTCTAGGCCATTACAACATAGTTGCCACTTAAGGTAATTAAATAAAATGTATTTTCCACAAAGTAAATGTGTAGGATTTATGGTATGATTATGTATTATTATTGTTGGAACATTTGTACTATGTCTCATTATTGTTATTTGACTACGCTTACGACGAATTGAATAGCCTCGATCCCGGAGCCAACCTTTAATTTGCAAGATCAAGACTTTGACGTCGGAGAGCAGCAGCTACTTTCCAGAGGCGAGTGTCCCTGACCACATTGCTCCTATTTTAGAAATTTAGTTAGAAATTACATGCATGTGTTAATATGAATTCCCATTATAGGAAGTTTACTAGAGATTTCATATTATTCCTTGTAGCATGGTAAAGGGATTGGTTGGGATTTACTTTATGTCATTTTCTCATGCTTAGTCTTGCTTAGATGATGGGGTGAGAGAACTTTACATTAAAATTTATATCATGATCTTTGAGATGCTGTTGTGGTGCTATGTATGGTATATACATGGAGAGTAGAGATAGGAATCTACAGGCTGGTTGGTATACGGTTGGTGCGTATGCACGAGACTTGGGCTGGTGGTTAGTGCCTGCGTAGATTCTAAGGACCGGTTCATGATATCCTGTGATCTAGCTATGTCGTGCCACCACAAGACCGGTATGGAATGTTTTGGCCAATTAAGTTGATTTCTACCTTATCTTGTGTACACCATTGCGATGTTTGTGTGGCACAAGAGGGGCCTTCTGCAGCGGAGGTAAAATAGACTCCAAGTATGCTGTTAGCGGTGAAACCTTAGCGAAGTGTAATGCAAAGGCCTCATAGTGATTCCCTAGCCACACACCATAGAAAGTGTGAGATGTGATTCGCGATCAAGGGCAATCAGGGAGACTTTAGTCCACTTGGTGACAAGGGACGAAATCACGACTTGTGGGTAAAGGGTAAAAACTCTGCAGAGTCAAAACTATCTAGACAGCCGTGTTCACGGTCAAGAGCAGGCTAGTAACTCCTTAATGATTAGTTGGGTATGGGGGAGGTTGGTTGTATTTGGTTGGAAGTGGGACTGGATTTTTGTGACACATGGTGGAGTATTCACTTATAATTAGGAGGGCCAATACAACTTAGGGATAGGATGCTGCATAGTGCTTTTAGCCGAGTTGGCTTTCCTTGATTTTGCCTACATGTCATATATTTCCCTCACTCACTGAGTACTCTAAGTACTCATGCGTCTTTGTTGCTTCCTTTTGGAAAGAACTGTTGCTCAGACTATGGAGACGGAGTGGTGTATGATGAAGACGATGGCTTCAACCCCGGTGTGCAGTACTAAGCCGGCGTGCCTCCGGACAACGCCTGTGATGGAACTCTATGCTTAGATTATCCGCTGCTATGTACCTTTCCTTTTTAGACTACGAGCTCACTATGAGATTGTAATAAACTTGGCTTTTATATAAGATACATCATTTCTGTTAACACATGTATGATTTAACTGATCCTGGCGTACATGTGTAGCATGTTTGGTTTGTTTTATAGGAACCAGACGTGACAGAATGGTATCAGAGCCGAAGTTGTTCGTAGGACGCAAGCCTAGTTAACATAATCACATATAGGGGTCACCCTGTCGTAAAAACGTAAAATTTGACATCTTTTGCAACTTAATGATGATATGGGATGCTTTGTTTGATAAATTGATAGTGACGTGCTGACTTGCTGTATTTTGTATATATGAGAGCTTGTATTTGAATATTTTTCTCAACTGCTTAATCCTAACCCTTGTTCTCACTATCTGGCACGATATATACATCAGATGGCAGGAGAGGACGTGGACGAGGTCGTGGCCACGGAATGCCCGAGGAGGGTAATGTTCCTCCAGCGTTCCAGATTCCACCTTGGAATGGTCGAGGTGCTCGCGGCGGAGCTATTCCACTAGGGATGCAGCAGATGATGGCCATGCAGAATCATCTTCTGTGAAATTTGACTCAAGTGGTGGCTAATATGAATCAAGCTCCTCCACCTCTACCACCGCCAGTACCTGAACCCCGGTCCAAGCTGAGGGACTTTTAGAGTACTCATCCACCAGTGTTCTCTAACTCCGTGGAGCCACTAGATGCTGATGGTTGGCTGAAGTCGACTGAAAGCAAGTTGCAGTTAGTTCAGTGTCAAGGTCGGGAGATGGTTCTGCTAGCCTCACCAGCTTTCAGGCCCCGCAACAGACTGGTGGAGAGCTTACACGTCCACTCACGAGGACCCACAGAGTATCACTTGGGAGGAGTTCACACAGAGCTTTCGCAGTCACTATGTGTCAAGGAAGAGAAAGTCTGGGACTTCCTTGGTCGCGCGGAAATAGCGTTGGAGCCCTTCGGCTTGAGTCCCTTGCACTCGGGCGGTCCAGTGTAGGAGGTAAGTCAGGTGCTCCCTGCTCTAAACTCGGCCGTGGAGAAGATGCTTGCGCTGGAGGGCGTCGTCAAGGAGGAGCTGGAAGTCGAAGGAAAGGCCCTGGCTCAGCAGGTGGCGGAGCATGTGCTCACATGCTTCTGGAGCTAGGACCCAGCGTCTCCCTAGAGCCAGTGGTGCGGGGCCCCGTTGCAGAGACGATGGAGGCGGCCAAGTCCACTGTGGAGGAAGCCACCAAGCTCGTAGCTGCTAGGTTCTAGCGTCAGTAGTCTTCTAGGGCTTCTGCTGCCTTGTATGCTCACGAGCTTTTATCTTGAATAAAAACTTGTTAAGGTCTTTATGTCTTGTGTTGTTGATGTATGTCTTCGGGTACTTGGCAGCGCAAGGGCCCGGAACAACTTAGCCGCACTAGCTAGCTCTTTTGGCGATGTCGTGAGCTTGTCTCTCCGGGTCCTTAACAGCGTAAGGATCTGAAGAAGCTCCGGCGATGTCGTTTAGCTCGTCTCCCCGGGTCATTAGCAGCGTAAGGACCCGAAGGAGCTTCAGCTACGTTGTTAGCTCGTTGTAGTCGGAGCTCCAAGTCCTTGCTTGTCGCTATGGCGGTCCTGACGTCCTATCCGCGTAGTTCACCGTGATGGCCTCCTGGTAGGTGTGGCCCTTAGGTCGGGGGGCACCTACCAAGCAGAAGACTGAGGCGAGACGTTGGCAACGGACCCCCTAGGAGGTCCAGGATGCCAGGATCTGTTCGGACCTGCACAGACATGCAGAGAAGAAGAGTAATTCATGCTCACTCGTCACAATTCTCTGCTCCTAGTTTCACTTGTGTGGCTTACAGTCCTTAGCCAAACTGTGGGGCTTGGGTGATTTGGTGTGGGAGCATCCAGGTTACAGTTACGACTTTGCTAAGGGGTATGAGCCGTTCGGCTCCCTGGTACTTAGCTACAGCGCTGGAGAGGTAGAGTGTGTACGCTTAGGGTACGGAACCACGCTAAGCAGGCTACACACACTGGACCTCCCGCTAGCAATAGCCTTTCAGGGGAGGGACCATTCAGCGCCATAAGGCCCCCGAGCAAGGAAATAACCGAATGAACCAGGGTACACCAAAGGTACCTCAAGCGGACTCGCCTGTAGAAGGATAGCACAGCTCCTACAATGGGTAAGCGCAAGGAAGAGTGACTGGCCATACAGCCGGAGCGGTATGGAAAGCAAGCACGAAAATGAAAAAGAGGCAATGCCCAAAGTCTGGTTACTCCCTTGTCCGTGACTGTGTGCAATACGGCCCCCAAGTACTCAGTTGTAGCGCTGGAGAGGCAGGGCGCACAGGCTTAGGTGCGGAACCAAGCTAAGCGGGTTGCACTCCGGAAGCTAGGACCCGGATGTGCATTAGTTGTCAAGTCCGGCGGGCCGGTCCTGACTATCTCCTCGTCTCCTGGCTCCCTTGTGAGGGCCGAGTCCGAAGACTCCGGACCTGCTGCAGGAGCCTTGTCTCAGACCTTGGGTCGTTGGAGCTCTGGTCGCTCCGCGACCAGGACCATGCTCACGACCTCTGTTGTGGCAGCGATGTAGAGGAGGAGAGACTCTCCTTGTTTCGGAGCCACCATGATCGGCAGCGTCGTGAGGAACTTCTTCAGCCCCTGAAATGCCTCGTCCGCCTCCTTGGTCCAGACGAAGGGTCTGGACCTGCGCAGAAGCTTGAAGAACGGGAGAGCCCGCTTAGCCAGTCTAGAGATAAACCGACTGAGCGCAGCCAAGCATCCGGTGAGCTTCTGCACGTCCTTGATGCGAGCAGGTGGCCGCATCATTTCAATTGCCTTAATCTTCTCTAGGTTAGCTTTGATTCCCCGGTGTGAGACCAGAGAACTGAGTAGGTTTTTGGCAGAGACCACAAAGACACATTTGTCTAGGTTCAACTTCGTGCGTGTCGAATGCAACCTGTCGAAGACTAGGGCTAGGTTGTCGAGCAAAGATGCATGTGACTTAATCTTAACGACAATGTCATCGACTTACACCTCTACTAGGTCAGGAACGAGATTCCAAAATGTTTATGCATGATACGTAAAAAAGTGGGAAGAGCGTTCTTAAGACCATAAGGCAGGGATACATAGCAACATATACTATGGATACATAGCAATATAGACCATCTACTGTTATAAAGACAGTATGCTCTTCATCTTCCCTAGACATAGGTATTTGGTGGAAACCTGAGTATGCATCTAGGAAACACAGTAGATCACACCCGGATGTAGAATCCACTATTTGGTCTATGTAGGGGAGAGGAAATGGATCCTTTGGACATGCCTTATTGAGAGTGGTGTAGTCGATGTATATCCAAAGCTTCCCGCCAGCCTTTAGGACGACAACAGGGTTGGCCAGCCGTTGTGGATGGTGGACCTCTCGAATGAAGCCCGCATCGAGCAGCTTCTTGATTTCTTCATGGATTAAGTCTTGTCGCTCGATTGACTGCTTTCCAAGCTTCTGTTGTACCGGTTGGGCATCGGGGTAGATCTTCAGATGGTGCTCAATTACCTCCCTGGGGATCCCGGGCATTTCTGACGGTTGTCATGCAAACACGTCGATGTTAGCCCCGAGGAACGTGGCGAGCGCGAGTTCCTATTTGTCGCCCAGCCCCCCCCCCCCCCCCCCCCCCGCGATGCGGGTGGTCTGGGTGGCGTCCAGGCCGATCTGGATGGCTTTAACGGGGACGTATCCGCCGTCTGAGGTCTGCACGTGGGGTGCAGATGTCATCCCTCTCTGGCGCTTGCTTGGAGGCAGCTGTCTAGCTTCACGTAGCCAGAAGCAGCCTCCTGCGCTGCTGCCAATGTTTGGAGCTTCTCCAGCAGTGAGACGCACGGCAGTGTAGTCTCCATGGATCTCGAGGACACCTCCAGGTGTCGGCATCTTCAAGACCAAGTAACCGTAGTGGGCTACTGCCATGAACCGGTACAGGGCTGGCCTGCCGATGAATGATGGCATTGAAGGGGAGGCTGACCTCCGTAATGTCGAAGACGACTCTCTCCGTGCGGTAGTTCTGAGGCGTCCCAAATGTCACCGGGAGGGAGATTCTACTGCACGGCCAGATAGGATCCCGGCCCACCCCCGAGAATGGAGGTGAGGGGGTGAGCTTGGACATGGGGATTTGCAGCTTCTTGAAAGCTGCAAGGTTGATGATGCTAAGGGACGCCCCACCATCGATCAGTACGTGGTAGAGCTTCACGTTGGCGACGGTGGAGGCGACGAGGAGTGGCAGCTGCGTGGCGCCCGCCATGTTCTTGGGGCAGTCGGAGGCGTCGAAGTTGATCGGTGTCTCCATCCACTTGTGGTGGGGCGCCGGCCCAGGGGCTGGAGCAGCCGCTGTCACTGCCCATCGTAGGGTATTGACAGCACGTCGGGATGTGATGTCCGAGGAACCCTTGTACATCACGTGGAGTGTCTTGCTTCGCTCATTGTCGCTGCTGGAGTCGGAGTTGTCGTAGATGACCTTGAACGCGCTTGACGTCTTGATACTCCATCTCTTTCTTAGCGTCAGCCTCAGGGTCAGCCTTCTTCTTGCCCTCCCGCTGGTGGAAGGGTGCGCCGTCTTGACGCTGCCGCTGCTGTTGCTCGCGGAAGCGCTCCGCGAGCTTCTTGATCTCACGGCACTTGCTAGCGTCGAAATCCAAACCTTCGACTTGTGAGTAACCTTTTGCCACAAGTCGTGCCTTGTTCCTTGCCATGACTTTGTGTTCATCTTGATTGTTCCGAAAGACCCATACGGTGCCCACGATGTTTGCCTTTGATCTTTGCACAAGCTCCCATACTTCATTTCTTTTGAAATTGTTTAGTTCCTCTTGCATGACAGTCACCTAATCTGGATCTTTTAGTGCTTCTTCAACCCTGTATGGTTCCAGAAATGAGACAAAAGAGTAATTTTCACAAAAATTAGCAATATGAGATCTAGTAGTTACTCCCTTTGCAATATCTCCAATGATGTGGTCGACAGCATGATCTCTTTGTATACTCTGATGTACTCTTGGATGAGGCACTTGTGAGATTATTTGCTCTTCATTATCTTCATTGTCATTGTCTCCACCTAGATCATTGCTTCCATGCATATATTGATCTTCTTGATTTTGCTGATGTTGATCTTGTGCCGAAGCTCCTCCTTGATCATTGCTCTATTGTTGAGGTACATATTGAGCACTTGAGTCTAGTGATCGCTCTTGCGGTCGAATATCAACAAGTGCCATCCTCCTCAATGCTTGACATGGAGCTTCTTCTTGACCTAACACACACTTATCAACTTGCTCCACTTGGGAGCCATTAGTCTCATCGAACACTACGACACATGCCACTTCAACATTGGCAGATACATTGTTGAAAACACGATAGGCGTAGGCGTTCGAATCATAACCAAGCAAGAACCCTTCATCAGATTTCGAAGCAATTCGAAGTCCTCGGTTTCTTGTTCAAAATAAAGCATTTACTTCCAAATACTCTGAAATATGAGACATTTGGTTTGTTACCAGTGAGGAGCTCATAAGGCATTTTCTTCACAAGTCGGTGAAGATATAGCCGGTTCGTGGCGTGACAAGCGGTGTTTACCGCTTCAGCCAAAAACCGGTCCGAAGTCTTGTATTTGTCTAGCATTTTCCTCGCCATCTCAATGAGCGTCATGTTCTTCCTTTCGGCCACCCCGTTTTGTTGAGGGGAGTAGGGTGCCAAAAAATCATGTTTTATTCCTTCTTCATCCAGGTACTCCTCAACTTGAGTATTTTTGAACTATGTTCCGTTGTCACTTCTAATATTCTTGACGGTTGAGGGGAATTCATTTTGCTCTCTCTTCAAAAACTTATTGAGAATTCCCTGTGTTTGTAATTTATCATACAAGAAAAATACTCGGGTAAATCTAGAAAAATCATCAACAATGACTAAACCGTATTTGTTACCACCGATGCTTATGTAAGCAATTGGACCAAAGAGGTCCATATGAAGAAGTTCCAGTGGTCTTGATGTAGACATCACGTTCTTTGTAGGGTCTGGTGCTCCCACTTGTTTTCCCGCCTAGCATGCACTACATGGCCTGTTTTTTCTCAAACACAACATCTTTCAAACCTAGGATGTGACCATCGTTTAGAAGTTTCTGCAGATTCCTCATCCCAACATGGGCTAGCCGTCTATGCCACAACCATCCCATGTTAGTTTTTGCAACAAAGCAAGTGTTGAGTTCAGCTTTATCTTTGTTGAAATCAACAAGATAAAGTTTTCCCTTCAACATTCCCTGTAATGCAATTGAGCTATCGTTTCTTCTAAAGACTGTCACACCCTCATTATAAACAATTGTATCCTTTGTCACATCTCTGATATATGGACAAAAGATTATAATCTAAGAAATCAACATGCAAAACATTGGAGAGAGTGTGTTGAGAGGCGATTTCAATTTTACTGCTGCGAAGGACTTTTCCTTGGCTTTTGTCTCTGAAATAAATTCCTACACTTGGATCTGTGTTTCGCTCATACTCTATGAACATTCTCCTTTCTCTGGTCATGTGATTGGTGCATCCACTATCGAGAACCCATTTTGATCCGATGGAAGAATAGGCCTGCAAAACAGAGTTATGTCTTGGTTTTAGGTACCCAAGTTTGCTTGGGTCCTCGAAGGTTAGTCAGAAGTGTTTTAGGCACCCACACACATGCTTTGGGTCTCTTGTGGCATGGCCCTGCATATTTAGCATAAATATATTCAGATTATTTTTCATAAGGACATAAGATGTATCAAAAGTATGAAATAATGTTTGCAGTTCAGATTCATGTGATTTTTCTTTAACAAAAGTAATATGATTCTTATTTTGACCACTAGTGAATTTCTTCTTACCTCTTGTGTACCCAAGACCATCTTTGACATTAGGAGGTCTTGTGAGCATATATGCACTACGTGCATATTTGATTTTTTTCTTTGTCAAAGATGTCGCTTTGGGATGGATGCTTAGCTTGTGTAGGAATGGATTCATCTGTTACATTAGTCTTCTTACTAGAGTATGTGCAAGTTTTAATAGTTGTCAACTTGACATCTTGAGAAGGCGAATTTTTAGAGGAGGAAGCGCCACTTTGCTTGAGTGACTCCACTTGCACTTCAAGGATTTTGTTAACTTTCGTCAAGTTAGCAAGTTCGTCTTTGACTGTAATGTGTAAGTCTTCTAGTTTTGAGTAAGTTTCCTTACTCAAGGCTAGCTCAACTCAAGTGCCTTACTTTTCTCCTTTTCAAGCTCACGAAGCTTTTCAACCTCTTGATATCTCTTCCTTTCACGGATGAGAATATCTTCTTGGCGGTTGACAAGATCCTCCTTCTCAAAGATTTCATCCGACAACATCTTCATTTTTCTTAGTGCAGTTTTGCTCAATCCCTTAAGCATTTCCTTATTTTCACTAGAACTATCAAAATAACCATTAGAGGAATGTAAGGATGGGGTGTAAGTCGAACCTTATTCTTGCCTTCCTTAGCCATGAGGCAAGTGTGGTTGTGGTTCTCCATTCCTCCCATGTTTGGGAAGAGTGTAGATTTCTTGGTTGGCTTCTTGATGGCAATTGTTGCCATCTTATCTTCATCATCCGAGGAGGACTCGTCGTTTGAGTCCCACTCCTTGCCGATGTGTCTTGATGTGCTTGCTTCTTTTTCTTGAAAGTTTTCTTCTCTTGTGACTTCTCTTCTTTCTTATTCTTGTTTTCCTCATACGGACAATCAACCATAAAGTGTCCGTATTAGTCGTAGTTGTAGCAAGTACTTCTTTCCTTCACTTGAGTTGTTGTCTCTCCTTCTTCTTCTTCTTCTTCTTCTTCTTCTTCTTCTTCTTCTTCTTCTTCTTCTTCTTCTTCTTCTTCTTCTTCTTCTTCTTCTTCTTCTTCTTCTTCTTCTTCTTCTTCTTCTTCTTCTTCTTCTTCTTCTTCTTCTTCTTCTTCTTCTGCTTCTGCACGTTTGTCACCTATTTATAGTGATTCCAAAAAAAACTACCGTTAGGGATCCCGCTGCCGGACTAGTCCGCTCTGGGAACCGGACTAGTCCGGTGTGCTGTGTAAAATTTGCGTGATTTGTGCAGCACACCTGAAAACCTAATTTGTGTGAGGTGTGCCAGACATGTCCGTATTGGAACAGAGGGTAATCCGGACTAGACTGTGATGAGTCCATAGACTCAATCGGACTAGTCCGCAATAGGACGGACTTGTCCGGTGCAGGGTATATGTGTTAAGTGAATATCAGAAGGTTGAACGGACTTTTCCGGCATGTGTCTGGACTTGTCCGAGTGTAGTCAGTAAGTTGAGCGGACTGGTCCGGTTCTGTTTCGAACTTATTCGTGTGAGAACAGTAAGTGGATCGGACTAGTCCGCTGGTGAACGGACTAGTACGGTGCTTCAATATATTGCTTAATTAATTGATTTTAGCCCTTACCCTTTACGCAAGGATATAAGCTCTTGGAATGTGTCTCTCACACATATCCTATACATTGATATCTACTTTACGCTTCCTTAATCATTTGGGCTTTTCCTTTTCTCACTCCTCATTTTCACCTTTTTGAGTGCACCATAAATTCTAGTCTTTGAGACCTACATTCATCTCAACGAATTCATTAGGATCTCAATTTGTTTGTCATAAATCCTCCAAACCCACAAGGGAATGCTTAGATGCACTTTCACTTCGGTCTACTTTGAGGTCGGCGATTGGGTGCTGCCCCTTCGGGGTTCTTGAGTCGGTGACGAGCACTAGAGCAAGGGAAAATGCCGGTGGGTTTGATAGATGCTTCAGTACATGATCCCGTCGAAACACAACAGGGAGCAGAGGGTCCTTACCGAGACTCGCCGAAGTGGGCGCGGGAGCGGTGATCTGCGCCAGTAAGGGCTAGGGAGAGGTTGCTAGCATCCTGGGTGGAACGACGGCACGGTGCTCGGTCGGGGTTCTGAAGGTGGGGTTGCGGCAGATGAGCTGTGAGATGATCTCCTGCCTCTCGCCGTGGCGGCCGGCGCGTACAGTTGGTCATCATCCTCAAGCTCCGGAGAATCGGGAGCTTCTTGTGGATGTCGAGTGGCCCCGACCTGAACGAGGGCCTACTCGTGGCAACCTGCACCACCACTGGGAGACGAGGTTCCAACAGCAGCAGCAACAACAACCACATGGACCTCTAGCCTCTCCACCTCATCATCAGCCTGTGTCCCTAACATCAGCGCTGCAAAAATGCACCCACCACGCCGCGACTCCGAAAACGATGTGACTCACCTCGTGCGCCGACGACACGACACCCTCCTGCCAGTAAGACGGGAGCAGCTCCAAGGCCTCTAGGAGCGCGGCTACGGCAACGAGCGCCCACCAGAGGCCGGGCGCGGCGAGGCCAACGCTTGATGGGCTCCGCGAGGGCGTGCTCGTCGGGGAGGACGGTGGGGGCGAGGCGGCTGGAGAGGATCTGATGCATGAACCGCTGAGCACCGGTCTCGTCGCGGTCCCTACCAGTGCCAGCGACCCTAGGGGAGGTCGGCGAGAGCAAGGGGGTGAGGTTTAGTGGGCGCGCCCATGGCGGCGTGCGGAGTGGGAGGTGGGAGAGGCGGCGCTTGGGAGGACGGCAGGGCGAGGGATGGCGAGGCGCAGGGGGGTCGAGCAGCGGCGGTGGGGGAGGCAGGGGTGTGCGGCGCGCAAGGTGAGGAGGCGGTGGGGAAGGATGGCAGAGAAGCGGGAGCGGGGCTGGCGCTCGGGGAAGGAGAGCGAGGCAGCGGGGGCGGGCATGCCGACCGGGGCACGACAGGGGTGAGCACGAGGCGGGCTAGGACGGCGTGGCGTAGGAGGAGGAGGAGAAGGCGGCAAGAGGAGCTCGCCGGCCAGGGTGGAAGATGTAGGGAGGAAGGCAACGACGTCGGGGATCGAAAAGGCGAGACGTGGGCCAGGAGTAGGAACCAATTACGGGGATAAGCGGGGGGATCGGATGCTACTTTCATGCTTTTCGGTTGGGGGCTATCGGCTTGACCGCGAGAAAAGAGAGGAGGTAGCAGGTGGAGTGGAAAAGAGGAAGGGGTAAAGGAGAGAGTGACATGTGGGCCCCACTAGTCAGAGAGAGAAAGAAGGAATCCTATGCTGGGGTTTTTGGGCCGGGGAAAAGAGATGGGCTGCGGGTTGGGTTGGGCTAGCTGTGGGAAGAGTTGGGTTTCGGCCCATGTTGAGTAAGGATTCAAATTGGTTTATTTATTGATTTCAGTTTTTTTCTTTCAAAATTAAACTTTGAAATTCCATTGAGTTTCCTAGCATTTTTTCAAGTTCAAAATTTGATTTTGATATTTTGTAAACCAGGGTGTTACAGAGTGAGAGTTAGAGGGGGAGAGGGGGTAGAGAGAGTGATAGTGAAAAGGGAAAGAGGGAGGGAGAGAGAGACGGAGTGGTAGAGATAGGGGGTGAGAGAGAGAGGGAGTCATAGAGAGAGGGGGAGGGAGAGGGCGAGGGAGAAAGTGAGAGTGCGGAGGAGGGAGAGAGAGGGAGTTAGAATAAGAGATAGTGGTGGAGAGGGGAGGGAGAGGGAGAGAGATTGAGAGTGAAAAGGGAAAGAGGGAGGGAGAGAGAGACGGAGTGGTAGAGAGAGGGGGTGAGAGAGAGGGAGTCGTAGAGAGAGGGGGAGGGAGAGGGCGAGGGAGAAAGTGAGAGTGCGGGGGGGGGGGGGGAGAGGGAGTGAGAGTAGGGTGGAGAGAGTCGTATAAGCTCAAACTCACTTTATCTATTTATTTCAATTGCAGAGATCGGCAACGGAGTCTCAAACTCCACCGCCACAGCTACCGGCACCAGGAGGAGGTCGCGGAGATAGATTCTTCGCCTCCAGAGCGAGTGGATCCACGAGTGGAAGGGGTAGTGTTTAGCAAGCGGATCTCTTTTTTGTTTAATGTTTTGGATGTTTTATATTTTGGATGTGTATATAAACTGTTCTGTGAGCTGACCATCATGTTAGGTTATTCTTATTCTATTTTTTTTAAAAAAAAATAAAACCCTTATTTACGACGGCCAGCTATACAGGGCCGTCGTAAATTAACGTAATTAACTTATGACGGTTTGGATCCTGGCCGTCGTAAGTTAACCTACTTAATTACGACGGCCAGGATCCAGGCCGTCGTAAGTATGGCGCCCAACCCACCACGTGGTGCAGCCATGGGAGACGGCCTTTACTTACGTTGGCTGGGAACGGCCGTTGTAAGTTAGTTATTTACGACGGTAACCATCGTAAATAATGTTATTTACGACCAATAACTGGAAACGGCCATAAACCGTCGTAAATAAGCGAAAATCTTCGTAAATAACTTATTTACGACGGTTTTTTCCTTATTTACACTAGTTTTTGGCCGTCGTAAATTGGATGGATGTTGCAGACCACTATCATATGTTTACTTGTGACACGGTTGACGTATTGTTTGTCTTTCTAACTTATATATTAAGTCAACCATCTTCCTGAAAGGAAATCGTTAACTATTGAAGCCATAGCCCAAGACCAATATAGCGAAATCCATTTCATTGGCCCAAGGTTGAGTGGCCAAACTGTGGGGAGTGTTATTCATTCGGCCGATGAGACATGTAAGGTTAAGAATCCATTTATTGCATGTATAAAGCGAATTTTTTGAATCATCTAGACCCAAATCCCAGGTTCCATTCTGATCGTAGATTTGCAATAAGGGTCGATGCAGATCTACAGATGTACAATACGCTTGTAGACCTGCGGATTCACACCGTCCATTGATGTTTGTCTACAACCAACTCCGTACAACTTAACCACACCCGTGGTTATCGAGTAACAAGCAAATCAGACTAATTACTCTCTCTCTCTCTCTCTCTCTCTCTCTCTGTGTGTGTCTCTAGTTCTTCTGTCCTTAGTCATGATTTGTGAAAAGCATATGAGAAGCTCTATGATGCATTGGAATGTTAATGGGATGATTTTGAATGCAATTAGCTGTGTATACAAAGTTAAAGTCATCTCTGTTGAGGACAATAGTTTGATGGACATAGAAAATAGTAGATTTAGCATATGAGACTGTGTGCACTCGTGGACCTTTATATTCGATTTCTAAAATAATATTTTCATCCTTTTACAGTGCACTCTAAAAGATCCCCAGCTTTAGAGTTAAGTTCTCTACACTCGATAACCTTTAAATCAGTTAACACTTTTCTCCTCTCTTCTTTCCTTTTTTTCCAACTCTCCTTTTCTTTTCCCCTCTCTTCTCCCCCTCTATCCAAGCGCTACAACACTCCTTTCTATTTGTCGGCTACTAGTAGCAACCTTTACCTTCGAGTCCAAGAGGCGCCGTTGCAACCGACCGATACAGGTGCGGCCTAAAAATTTCCCGTCTAGACAGGACCGGTGTGAAGTGTTAGACTGATTCCCTATACCCATATGCATAAATGGGCACCCATTTTCTATTTTTGGGTACTCCTGGGCACAGGAGAGAAGATCTAAAATTATTTGTCTCCAATGCTCTACTTAAAATGGGTACATCTAGTTGCATAGTGTTGGATGGGGGAAGTAGAACATCCATATTTGGGTAGCCTTGAAGGGGGGCATAAAATAGGTCTCATGTTTGGGTAGCCAATTGGAGATTCTTATTGATATTTCATAACCTATTTTAGGTGTGGATCTCCATATGAGTAGTTGATTGGAGTCAGCTATATTGATACGAAGCGACATGGGAGAGCGAAGGATTTCTTCGCGCTAACTACCCCGACTTTTTTTACGTCGCATATCCGGTAATTTCCACCATCCTCTCTCTCATTTTCACCTTATAATCTCGGGACGAGATTCTTTTAAGGGGGTAGGAATGTAAGGGTCTCAGTTTTTGACATATAATTGAAGTGTTCATCACCATACACACACACCTCATTTGAGGAAAGTTGATGAACACAAATGAAGAGCAAGTAACCACCATCAACATGCTCATTAGAAAAATAAACTCACATATTGCAAAATTGGTATTTCCCACATGTGATATAGGTGGGTTGGACATATGAAAACTCTTACACATTGCTAAGGATGTCCATGCCAAGTTTCACCCAAATTCAAAACCTTTTTGAGGTCATTTTGGGTATAGCTAGAAAGAGGGCAGTTTGAAACCATATTCAAATTCAAACTGTTTTTATCCCATGAATTTAAAAGTGGGAGGCATATTCTTATTCAGCACATTTTTATGAGCTCACACACCAATTTTCACTCCATTTGGAGTTGATCTTGACATGAGCTAAGTGGGACAAATTCAAACTTTATTTGAATTCAAAACTGAACTTGTGCAGAAATTCATTCAAACCAAACCCAATTTTAATTCTACTCAATTCAAATGGCTCATGGATGAATTATTTGAATCACCAGGGGTATTTTGGGGCTCACTATTTACAACAGTGATTAGGAGTAAATTTCAGAGATTAAAACCCCGGGTGGGACCCACATGTCATAGAGAGAAGGAGGCAAAACTTGCACACAAAGTCACAGCCTCGGTGGGAAATTCCACCGAGTAGCTGTCGGCTGTGCCACCGAGCAGCTACCGGCGCCACCAGCTGCTTCCCTTCTCCGCGTGCTGGCGCCCAGGGCGGCTCGCTCGCACCCCCACGCGACCGGCACCGCCTCAGCCGAGCAGGAGTCGGCCGGCTTTATCTTCTCGCGTGCAAACCCGAGCAGCGGCATTGTTTCTCGCCGCAGCTCTCTGCTCAATCGGGAAAACCAGCAAAACAATCTCCTCCTTCGTTCCTGAGCTGCTAGACAGCAACCTGAGGTCGCACTCCACCTCCCCAACGCCAGAAACCCCGAGCTCCGACCTCCTTTGCCCGAAAACGATCGCCACTGCGGCGACCTAGCCTCAGCCGAGAGTCAGGCGCCCGTGGACAGCGTTCCACAGACGTTTTCACGGTCCAGCAAGAGAGGCAACAGGAGTGCACGACCACCGTGCTGCTCTCCTCCAAGTCTGGAAGCAAACCGTGAAGAATCCACAGAGAATTTCCAGTTTTTGCTCCAGCGACCGTAAACCGAGCTTCCGGTACGGATTCTTCAAATTCTCGCTCTATGATCTCTCGGTGGTTATCAAATCTTGCACATAGATGCTGGACTAGCCGGCGATCAAGTTCTTTTCTGCATCCGTGGTGTGAAACTGTCTAGGAGTGACGAATTTTGAGCTCGATCAAGAGCGGTCATGGCGGGCACGATCGGTCACACGGTGCCGACCGACTTGCCGCCATCCCTGAACCCTTTTGACACCTTGTCGAGCTTCCTAGAGGTACACTGATGCTGTAGAACCGTTTGTTCGAGGTGTTGGCGGGTTAGAACCACGGTCGACGGCGCCGAACCTCAACCGAGGCCGAGGCACGTCGCCGGGCTATTTCCGGTCACTCCCAGCCCGACCTGACACCACCGACGTGTTCCTTGACGTCGACAACCCCCTGGCGGCGAGTTTCAGACCATGGGAGGTCCGGCAGCGGCGAGCCGGCGAGCTCCGGGTCTGCTCCGGCGAGGTCGGTGGCGCGGGCGCGAGAGAGCGGCGGGAGGAAGACGAAGCCGGCTGGCCCACGTGTCAGCGGCCGAAGAATTTTAAATCGGGATCGGGTGTGGCCGGGATTGGCTGTGCTGGCGTGCAAATACCCTGTGGGCCTCGGTGTGCCGGACACCTCCCCGCTCAACACGTGTCCCCGTGGGCCCCCGAGAGTTTAAACTTTTCCCCCGATTTTCAGATTTCATTCAAACTTCAAATCCTCATAACTTTGGCTAGAAAACTCCAAATCGAGTGAACCAAATTTTGTTGGATTTAGCTCTCTGAGCACTTTCCAGCAAATCAAGTTTCACTTCATTAAAATCCTTATTTCTCCAGAATTAATTCCTCAAAATTTAAATGGTTTGGAATTTTTAAATGGAGAATCCTTTGGAGGAAAATCCTAAAATTTTGCTTGGATGTTCACCAAAATATCCCTGAACTGCCATAAAAATTTCAGATCCATTTGAGCTCATTTGATCCACCTCATGGTGTGATTAGTGAAACTGTTACACAGAAAATAGAAAATGTCCAGAAACATTTTCAGAATTTTCTCTGAAATTGTTTAGCTCATATCTTTAGCTAGGAACCTTCAAATTAAGTGAGACCAACTCCATTAGAACCCTCTGAAAATCTAGTTTTCAGAAAGTCATAGTTTGTTTCATGAAAATCCTTAGAACACCCTAAAAGCTTTCGATTAATGTCAAGTACATAATTAATTGTGGAGGGCTCAAATGAGCTTTGCTGCAACTAAAACTTGACCAAATCTCTGTTGAGGTTGTAACCAAGACACAGTAAAAGTTTCACAGTCATTGGGCCTGTCTAGTGAGAGTTATAGACTTCACAACTTCAAACTTAATACAAATACATTTAAATTGATACATGTACCACTTCTATCATGTAGTCGCTAAGGTCGAGGAGGAACCCGAAGTCCTAGACTTCGTTACTCCAGAGGAACAGCTAGCCTACGACCAAGAGCAGCAAGTCAAGCCCCGGTTTGCATTAATCGTTTTTATATATTTTTATTGTTTTGAGCACTTACTTGAGTATTATGATTCTTTGCATTAGAGTCTTGTGTGGAAACCCCACTGCATAGCCAAGAAAACCATGGATTGGGTTTAGGATTACCAACCCTGTTAGCTTCTGCAATACTAAGATAGAGTAGGATTCGGTACAAGTCGAGTAGTTGGAACTACTCGCGAGAATAGGCTAGAGGCACATCGCTCGGGTAGAGATAGCACATGATACACATGGCAAGAAAGATGAGACCGAGCAGAGAGTAAGGGCAGCAGGACTTTGGGGCATGTGTGCTGTAGCTCCGATTGTGTCGATTGAGGACCGAGCCGTGTGCGGGCCTGTTGAACAAGCTAGAACAGTACCGAAGACCTACCGGCTATATGGGAACCGGGAAATCGATGTAACTCGGGTAGCTGGGTGTTGAGGCATAGCTGGTCGTTCAGAGGGTATGCTGAGAGCTCGAGGTGTAAATCGGCTGGCGACACTGAGATGCGCGTGCAGAGACCTCTTGCTCGGGACGATTGGACCGGTTCAACATTTGGCTAACGGGTGAAAGGTAGTTGCGTACGGCGTCTGTGATGGTTGTTGTAGGCAACATCGAGTACGGGCGTACGTGACGGGTTATTCGGGTAACCCTGCAAGTGTAAATCGATTATAATCGCCGTCCCTCGCGGTCAGTGAGTATCACTTGTTCACTGTACCGTGACGTAGAAAGAACAGGCTAGTTACATGTTAAAATGTTGCTGATTGAAAGATGGACTTGATTGCTAATGACTTGCTGTAGTTTAGAGCTAACTAAAGTTTATTTCAACTTTGGGCAAAGTACATGAGAGAAATGCGTTTCTTGTTTGATTGCGGCTCTCTCATGTACTTTAGCGTAAGGTTCTCCACAATCTGCTGCTAAAACTTGAAAGTAAGGTCCCAATAATTAGGCGAGTCCTTTGCAAATGATTTTTACCTCATGTAACCCACCACCCCTCATGTAGAAGTTCCATGTTTAGGTGAGACGGGTCAGACTTGCTGAGCCTTCGTGCTCACTGCTTGTGTTTGAAGCTTTTGCAGGGTTCTATGAGGAAGGGACTCCCGAAGAGGAGACGGAACCCCAGGAGGGGAACCCCGTCGAGTGGGAGTCGTGCACGCCGCAGAGTTAGTGTGCGTGTGTGCTAGCAAGGACACGTTCAAGGGCTGAACATGGACTTGATGCGTAGTCTACGCCCGTGAGTGTAGGCTGGACCTATTTTGATGTAAACATGTTCATAAACTCGTTTATGTAATAAAATTTCGCTTCCGCTTTGTACCTTTGACGTGTGTTATCCGGTGTTGTACAACGCAGCACCCCTCAGCGTGATCCTGGCTCGACAAGACCGTTGGAGTCGTGTCCAACCGAGACAGTCCACTCGCCCGGGAATCGCATTGGGTGGTGCCGTGTTGTGCGGCACCCAACAGCACACATATGAGGAACAATGTATTACATAAAATAATAGCGGAAGCTTACAAGTTTTTCTTTGTAAATACTTTACATCAAGTAACTACAGCGGAAGTCTATATCAACTCACGTCGAATAACTAAATGCACTCGAGATGAAGTCCAGCCCGCGGATTCCTCTCGCTAGCAACACGAAGACAACAGCAGCGGCTGGGTTCTCCCTAGGTTAAATGACTCGGAAGTCTCCGAGTCTCACCGGACAACCTTCTTTTCAGCATCGATGTTAACCTGCAAAACCACTTATATAGCAACCGTGAGCACATAGGCTCAGCAAGTCTGACCCGTCTCTCCTAAGCAAGAAACTCTACATGCACGACGGTTGCAATTGGGTTGGCTAGATTTGCATAAAGGACTCGCCTAAAGTCGATCCTTAGCTTTCAGATTTTAAGCCTCATTGTGCAGACCTTGAGCCGAAAAGCATCACAACTCCACAATCAAACAAGAAACACTTTGTTGCGATGCTCCTTGCACAAAGTGAAAGTAAAGTTTAATGAGCCTATCTCTAAGTCAATCATGGTTGCAATACAAGTTATAGCACAGCCTTATCAAGTTCAAAAGAATAACCAGTTCAGTTCTTACTACGTCAAGACGCAGTGGGCAAGTATGCTCATATAACCGCGAGCGACGGTGATTCGAATCAGTACACGCCCAGACTACATGACACGTACACCCGTACTCCGAGTTGCTGGCAGCAACCTCGACTGACGTTGTACACGACCACCTTTCCCAAGATCTTCCAAATTGGACACAGTCCAACTACCCCGAGTACGCAAGCTCCCTCAAGGTACATACCCGCAGTGGTATGTTCTTAAGTGAGGTACCTCCTGCTACCCTGACGCCGAAAGCCTAAGTCAGTTGGAAAAGTTCCACTATGGATCTCCCAAGGTACATCGGTTTCCTAGGTCCCATATAGCCAGTTTGCGCCCGGTACACAACTCAAACTTGTCCAACAGGGCCAAGAACGGACGGGCCTTAACCGACAGGCAGGGCTATGCACGCACGGCCTGCAACCTGCTGCATCTAAACCTCCCTGCCCGGTCTCCATTTCTTATGTGTGAACTTTCCTCATCATTTTCTAAATTGGACCCGTCCCCAAGTAAACCAGCCCTAAACTCGCGAGTAGATTCCAACTACTCGTCTTCTACCGGACCTTCCCTACTACATTAGCGTAGCCAAGTTCCCTCGAGGAGGTGCTATTCTACCCTTTCTCTCTTAGGTATTTCTGGTCATGCAAGTGGGGTTTTCAATACCATCTAGACTTACTGCAATCAACGATGCAAAGCTATGATCTCTACAAATGAAAATGCTTTATAAAACGGTTCAAATGCAAACCGGGGCTTGCCTGTATTGCAGGTGACTAAGATTACAATCAGTTAGTGATGATCACTTGGAGCTTGATCACTTGTTTTCCTCCCTCCTTGATCTTCACTTTAAGTCCTTCTCACCTTCTTCGCGTATATGCTACACGATATGATCATGCATATGTATTTAATTGAAAAGCTTTTGCTA
Organism: Neostapfia colusana; assembly: GCA_030760725.1. NCBI lineage: Eukaryota > Viridiplantae > Streptophyta > Magnoliopsida > Poales > Poaceae > Neostapfia > Neostapfia colusana. Next base: position 16,002,783 of record JASWHV010000014.1, on the reverse strand, counting down.
ATAAGATCTAATGACAGTTCTAAAACTGGAACTTTGTTTAAGAATTTAAAATGACACTGGTGCTAGTGGTTTGGGTTGGGTTTAAACACTATGATCAAATGTGACTGCATTTCCCACTTAAGTATTGATAACCTTAATAGGCTACCTAAGATAGTGGTGATCCAGAGCTCCAATGGAGCTGGAAATTTTCATGCGAGTTCCTTGTCACAAGAAAGTCCTCTGGACCAAAATTTAGCACTTTTCATGGGGTGGTTTATTCAGAATAATTCTCTAACTGTTTAATCAAAGATGAATTAATTCTGAGTTAACACCCATGTTCATATCAAACTCAGTGAACCACAATTTAAATTATAGTTCAGAGTCTACATGAATTTTCCTAGGTTTTTTTTGGAGCTAAGAATTTCCAGAACTGAATTTACAAGTTTTGGAAATTCTCTGAAAATGTTTCTGTATTCATTTGAACACAGTAACTTACAATCTGAATTCTCGTGACCAAATTAACTCCAAATGAGCTGAAAATTTTACAGGAGTCTAAGAAAACCCTAGAGAATGTTCTGGCAAAATTTGGGGATTTTTGGATAAACCAAACTCCCTCAAAAATTATTTTACTGAAAATTTTTAAAGAATTTTCTAGAATTAAATAAAGACTTTCATACAAATTGGGTTGCATATTTGGATAGAGTTTGTCAGTCTGAATCTAACCCAATTTGAATCACTAAATTTGGAGGTTCCTAGCAAATGTTATGCTCTTCTAAAGTTTGGGGAAAAATCAGGAATTTGAATAAACCCGGGAAAAGTTTAAACCTGACTGTGGGACCACGGGGCACGTGTCAGCTGCTGAGGGAGTGCCACACGGGGTCACAGGGTCATTTCCCGCGCTGTCACAATTGATCCCACACCACAGCGTATCCAGCCCACTGTTGTCGTGCGACTGACAGGCGGGCCCGGCGCGGTCTTCTTCCACCTCCCGCTCCTGCGCGATCCCGCCGCCGGGCTCGCCAGAGTAGCTCCAGGATCGGTCGTCCGGCCACCCCTGCCGCTGAAACGCGCCGCCAGCCCCTAATCCCACGCGAGGAACACGCTGGTGGGGTTTTCTCGAGCTGGCAGGGCCCCTAAACTAGCCCGCGACGGCGCACCGGCTCGGATGAAGTCCGGCGACGTCGCCCCGGCGCTATAGCCCACAAAAAGCTCCCTAGAAAGATTCTACAGCACCAGTGGAGGTTGTCCAAGCTCGGCATGGCCGCATAGGGGCTCGGGGACGGCTCTACCCTAGGGTTCACCGTGCACCCGCACCTTCCCGCCATAGCCGCCTTCGGAAAGCTTGAAATTGCACCGTGCGTAAGGTGTTTCATGCGAGGTTTCAAAAGAGAACTGGTGCGCCTACATGTCTGGCTTGTGTGTGCGAAGTTTCGTAGTGTTTAAACAACAATCGATCGGGAATTTTGCAGAATCATACCGGAAGGTTGGTTTTCACCGGCTGGAGAGGATCTTCAAAATTCGCTGCCGGGAGGCCGAGGCAGGCTCTGTGCTTCGGGTGGAAGCTGCACGGAGTTCCTGCGCGACCCAGAGTGGCCCTGCTTGGTCGTGACAAGCTTTGGAGGAGGTTGTCCACGGGAGCAGGGTGTCGCCATTGTGTGGCGGCCGCCGCGGAAACTGGGAGAACTCGGTGTGGAGAGCACGAAGTCCCTCGGTGATGGTGCGAGGAGGTAGGGGAGGGTTCTGTTGTATGGTTTTGCCGATCAGTCGGGGCTTGCACGCGAACTGGGCGGTGGGCGACCGGTTTAGAGCTCGGTGGTGTCTCTGTTCATCTCACGCGTGGGGAGAGAGAGAGAACAGCCCGTGGCTTCGGTAAAGAGGTGAGAGAGGCGGTGGCTACCGACGTCCAGCAGCTCTCCAGCGCGAAGGGGAGCCAGCAGGAGGTGGCTGCGGCCGAGCTCGGTGTCGAGCGGAGGAAAATCGGTCTCGGCCGTTGCTTCGCGTGGGAGGAGAGCAAATGAAGACTGAGGACTGAAGATCTTTTGCAATTTCAGTGCTCCCAATGACATGTGGGTCCCACATGTCAGTCCTCCTTATCCCCTCTAAAATATCTCCCCAATTTGAATATTGATGGAATTCAATTGTGGAAATTTAAATCTGAGAGGCATTTGGATAATTGGGCAAGTTTTATACAAATTCAAATATGCATTTGAATTCTTTGTCATTTAAAGTCCATTTGAAAAATGGGTTGCAAATCATTTCCATAAATCATGAAACTTTGCACATCCCCTAATTTGGACCCAAGGAATTCAAATATGAAACCTGATTTTAGATTTGGCTGCTGCAAATGAGATTTGTAGGATAACACTTTAGAAATTCCTAGTGTTGCTCTCATTTGAATTGTTGTTTGAACACATTGTTCCAAATCTGATTTTTGTTTTCCCACACATATGGAAACTTCCCCTCTTAGTTTTTGACCCCTCTTGGGTTCCAAGTTTCCAAATAAGCATTTGAACTAGTGTGAAGAAAACCCTCATGTGTGTTATCACATGTGGAAAAGTTTTAACAAGTCCCAAATTTCATACATATGAAACAAAACTTTTGCAAATAAGTGTTTCTTTGTATTCATAATTTTGGGACCTTTACATTCCTCCCCCCTAAAAAGGAATCTCGTCCCGAGATTCAAAAGAAGAACGAGGTGGGAGGTAATTACAAGGTTTATGACAAAAGCTCCGGATAGTTCTTCTGGATGTAATCTTCGGTTTCCCACGTCGCCTCTTTCGGGGTTTATGATTACTCCATAGGACTTTGTAAAATTTCAAAGTCCGGTTCCTGGTGGTCCGGGTCTTTTCGTCGATAATCTGTATAGGTTGCTCGACGTAGGTGAGATCCGGCTTCAACTCGTCGATGTCTTCGGTGTGGATGGCAGGGATAAACTTGAGACACTTCCGCAGCTGGGACACGTGAAATATGTCGTGAATACCGGCAAGACTTGCCGGTAGTTCCAGCCGGTAGGCTACAGTTCCGCACTTCTCCGTGATAGTAAATGGACCGATGAATCTGGGAGCAAGTTTCCCCTTGACACCGAACCGATGAATTCCCTTCATCGGAGACACACGAAGATACACGTGCTCTCCGACTTCGAAATGCAGCGGTCGACGTCTCTGGTCCGCGTAGCTCTTTTGACGAGATTGGGCAGCTTTGAGGTTCTCTTGTATTATCCGAACTCTCTCTTCGCCTTCATTGACAAGATCAATCCCGAACGTTACTCGTTCGCCGGATTCGCACCAATTCAATGGTGTACGACACTTCCGGCCGTATAGAGCTTCATATGGTGCCATTTTGATCCTCGTCTGATATCCGTTGTTGTACGAGAACTCCGCCAGCGGTAAGTGATCATCCCATCTCTTACCAGGAAATATGGATGGGACCCTAGCTTTCCATTGGTGCCTAAAATTCCATCATATTACGAGTTGGTTCACCTTGTGTTCGGTTACATGTAGCTTATGGCTCAGTACAAGATGCCTAAAGTAGATTTCAAAAATTGGCTCTAGACGAAAGCGTAAGAGGCAAACTGTTTACACGGACGTTGATGCCGTTTCTAAGTAACCAAGGGCTTAATTGCACTCCTTTAATATTGCTTAATCCCACTACCCCGGATCCACGCAATCAACGGCCATAGCTGACCTTGACGCACCCAGTGACCCAAGCGAATCAAATCCTTCTGAAGGAAGCAATAGAAAACCAAACGCGCAGGCGCAGCGACCGCAAGCTGCGGGCTCTCCTGTAGTTCTACGCCCTTTCCATCGCGACGACAGCGCAGGCCGAGGCCGAGGCAGGTCTGACCACGCGCAAACTGACTGAACCCACCAGCACCAAAACAATCTAATCCACCACCACCACGCATCCCTTTTTTCCCGCCGGCGACGACACCGAAGTACCGAACCGTCTCGTCGCGCGCCGACACGGGGAACGCGGCGGGATCCGCGACGAGGATGGCGATGATGCTGATCGACTGTTCGGGCTGCCGCACGCCGCTGCAGCTCCCGCACGGGGCACCCTGCCTCCGCTGCGCCATCTGCGGCACCATCACGCACGTCGCCCCCCCGCCGGGGCATGCCGACCCGAGCCGCGGCCCCGGGGCCGTCCAGCCGGGGCGGCGCCCGCCGCCGCCGCCGGTGCACGGCCGGAAGCGCGCCGTGGTGTGCGGGATCTCGTACCGGTACTCGCGGCACGAGCTCAAGGGCTGCATCAACGACGCCAAGTGCATGCGCCACCTGCTCATGACGCGGTTCAACTTCCCCGACGACTCCATCATCATGCTCAACGGTCGGTAAAACTCCGCGACCTCTGTTTTTACTTTGCAACCATCTCGTGGGGAATCGAATTGGATGCCCCCAATTTTGGGTCAAACTTCGCGTCGCTATCAGATTTTCGTATGGGGATTCTTCCTGTGACAGTGACGCAATTGTTTGCTAGGGTTGGGGTAACATGGAACAGAGGAATTGAGCAAAGGCTTTGCATTCCGTGCATTTATCCGTTCTAGTTTCTGTGGGATCGTGATGGGAAAGAACTAGGTGAAATAGTTTTTATTTTACGTGCTTGGTAGAAATGTATGAAACGGCTATATGAAGGCTACATTAACAAGCTCACATGAAAGAATAGCTCATCATATTGTGTTGGAACATTGGTGGACCTAAGCTTGCCTGCAAACTGAGTTTCTGACAGAATAATGATGGCACCATCTTTCTTTAACTACTTAGTTACTTGACTGACGGCATATAACCTTGGATGTTTATTGTTTTCCTTCAAATATGTTGTTCAGGTAGGTATGTTTTAAAATTATGGCAATAACAATTTATAATGAAACTGATTCTGTAAGCAACTTCTAGAATGTTGACACACTTGTCCTGATGTGCTACCGATGCTTAATCCTATTTTGCCATGTCTACAATCGTCATAAATTTCAGGAGAGACACAATATGATTATTTGAAAGCCTAGTGTATAGTGTTTGGAACTTCCTGGTATATAGTGTTTGCTTTCTGAAGATCTCTACTGCACTTCAACTCTTGGACCAGCCATAATTCCCACACATTTGGTAGCTTTATTGCAGAAGAACAAACCGACCCCTACAAAATTCCAACGAAGCATAACATTAGGATGGCCATGTATTGGCTCCTGCAAGGATGTCAACCTGGAGATTCATTGGTGTTCCATTATTCTGGCCATGGGGCACAACAGAGAAACTACAGCGGCGATGAAGTTGATGGATTTGATGAAACCCTCTGTCCTTTGGATTTTGAGACTCAAGGAATGATTGTGGATGATGAGATAAATGCAGCACTTGTTAGACCACTTCCTCATGGAGTTAAACTTCATGCACTTATTGATGCCTGTCATAGTGGGACTGCACTCGACTTGCCTTTCCTCTGCAGAATGAACAGGTTAACATCTGTTTCTGACCCCTAATTTGAATCTTGTTATCTATTGATATATGAAGTTACAATTGCAAATATGAATGTAATTGGGACTAGCTATCTTTAAGCTCATGATGATGTTAGTTCCACAAAATATCCAAGCGAAATTGGGGATCGAGTTATATGTTTGCTATTTGCTGGCATAGTTTTGCTCATTCTTTACTGCACAATACATTAGCTCTTGTTGCAAACCTTCACAAAATGGATCTGTTTAGCTAATGGTGGTCTTTTGTTTATTTAGTTTTTTTTTGTGCTAGTACATTCTATTAACTCCGCCTATGTTGTAATGACATAGCCGGTCCCAAGCCCGGGTAAAGGAGGAGGGGGTTGTGATAGGCTTGGCGAGCCAACAACTACACTTAGCCATTCTCATGGAAATGAAACCCAATAGAAATTCGTTGGGGCGTAACCCTCTTAGCGACGCGCCATATCGGAACCCGGGTATGGTGTTAAGTGGGCAAGGGCCGAGTCGCCGCCGCCTTAGTGGCGCGCCATATCAGAACCCGGATATGGTGTTAAATGAGCAAGGGCTGGATCGCCATCACCTTAGTGGCGCGCTATATCATCGTCTGTTGGATATAATCCCGTTTTTCTAGAATAATTGCTGTTAGAGATAGAGTCCTAGTCCAATAAGAGTAGGAGTTAGTATTAGATAAGGACTCTGTAATTTGGGGCTATATATACAGCCCCCCCTTTGAAAAAAGAAGAGAAGAGTTTAGAGGAAATTAATCTCCGGATTTCCAACAATTGGCATCAGAGCTAGGGTTTAGGATCTAACCCTGTGCTGCCCCGGGAGAACATGCTCCCGGGGCGGCCAACCCCTAGGCGCGCGGAGGAGGCGGCGCAGGTGGCCGGGCGGGCACAAGCTGCAAGGGCGGCGGGCGCACGGTCTGCGGGAGGCGTCCTGGGCGGCGGCTGTGCTGGCGCGGAGCTGCTGACACCCGGCAGCAAGAAGCGATCGAACGTGGCCAACGGGATCTCACAGGGGGAGCTCGGTGGCTGTCGGAAGGGAGGGTACCGCGCCGAGGCAGGCGGATCAAGGGATGAGCGTACCTCAGATGGGCGAGGAGCGCGTCGAGGGTAGGCTGGTAGGCGGTGCAGCGCTCCGGCGGTCCCTGCGGTCGGCTTCCCCGTCGGTCGACGCAGAGGCTCATGACGAGATCGAGCTCGGAGCCACGGGCGCTCGAGTGCCGCAGCGGCTCGGGGTCCTCGGAGACCATGGCGTCACGCGCCTGCTTGAGGAGGAAGGTCCCCAGACCGGGGTTGTCCAAGGCGGGCGAGCGGTCGGAAGGTGGCAACAACAGCGGAACTGGGCCCGCTGTGCTCGAGCTGGGCAACAGCTGCTGCCGCGCGGAAGGCCGCCGTCGAGGAGGCCGAGGTCCTGGTGGTCCAGGGCGGCGTGGAGGAGCGTGGAGACGCATCTGGCGGAGAGATTGAGGTGCTCCCGACGCGGATCGAGGCAAATCCCGGGCGATGCGGCTCGGATCGACGTGCTAAGGAGTTCGTGGCGTGGGAGAAGTGCATAGACGGGTGCGAGTTGTCGCAAAGGTTGAGCGGCAGGTGCTCTACAAATGCAACAGCTGTACAGCACAAAGGGGCCTCAGTTGGCATGAATTGAAGGATGGACCAGAGGGGCGCTGAGGTGGGGTGCAACCCGAGGCTGGGTGTTTGGGCGTGAGCTGCTCGGGTCGCGTGGGGCAGCGCACCTTGGAGCTGAGCACAGGCTGGAAAGAAAAGTGGTGGCGTGTTGCTATGTGCAGCAAAGAAAAGAAGGTGTCAGACTTGGTAGAGACCACGTGGGTGAGCAGCAGACCCAAAGTAAGTCTGATTCAGGAAAAGAATCCGTGCTGTGCTCACATGAGGAAGGAGGATGCTCCCGTGAGGAAGGAGAGAGAAAAATTTGAGGATTTGTTAGGTGCACACAAGGTGTACCCGGAGTTCTTCTCTTCTTTGCTAGAAATACACAGGTGTACATGGAATATGGTGACTGGTTCAGAAGCCGCTGCTCGGTTTTTCACCACGTATGTCACACATTGTGATAGAAGCAAATTTCTACGATGTGATGCCGTAGGACCTGTTGGCAAACTACAACCTGCGCGACTTGGGATATTTCTTCACGTTACGCAGGTGGAGCAAGCCTCGAGTACAGCGGTCTAGTGGCGGCGGCATCTGGAAGCATAGCGCGACCAAGTGTGCACAGTCAATTTCCAACATGGGAGTTGTGGTGCAATGGCGTATGGTCAAGTTTTGCTTCTACATGCGCGGAGAACTCGGGAAGCGTCGTAGCACGGGATGGATCTTGGAGGAGTACGAGATCACTGACCCAAGGTGCTATCGCCACGACGATGAAGGTGAAGAAGTAGAATATTGGGTGCTCTGTCGCGTGAGGAAAAGCAGGCCAATGCGAGGTGTGCTCGAGATGAAGACGTGACCATCTCGAGTATATGGTCGGAATGAAGATGCGTCCATTCCGAGATCATATGCAGGATGAAGATGAGTCCATCCTGAGGTTGAAGATGTGACCAACCTAAATGCGTGTGCAGGATGAAGATGAGTCCATCCTGGGGTTGAAGATGTGACCAACCCGAATTTGTGTGCAGGATGAAGATGCGGCCATCCTGGGGATGAAGACGTGTCCATCCCAAAATTGAGTTGTGCAGGGTGTAGATGTGACCATCCTGGGGGTGCAGTTGTGTCCATCCCGAAAGTGTGTTTAGGGTGGAAGTGTGTCTCCATCCTAATTAGTGTGAGTGCGATCTAGAAAAACGAGATTAGGGGGTGATTGTTGGATATAATCCCGTTTTTCTAGAATAATTGCTGTTAGAGATAGAGTCCTAGTCCAATAAGAGTAGGAGTTAGTATTAGATAAGGACTCTGTAATTTGGGGCTATATATACAGCCCCCCCTTTGAAAAAAGAAGAGAAGAGTTTAGAGGAAATTAATCTCCGGATTTCCAACATCGTCCGGATGTAGTGATAAGTGAGCAAGGGTCTTTGCATCTTACTCGACGGGTGCAAAGCGTAAGGAAGCTAGCCGAGGAACATAGATTTCGAGTGGGTAGTTGGAATGTAGGATCCTTGACGGGGAAGCTACGTGTTTAGTAGATGTTGCCATTAAGAGACGAGTAAATATCCTTTGTGTACAAGAGACTAGATGGGCGGGTCAAAATGCGAGAGAAGTCGAGAATACCGGTTTCAAGCTTTGGTATTCTGGTTCGGCTAGGACTAGGAATGGCGTAGGTGTTCTAATAGATAAGAGTCTTAAGGATGGAGTAGTGGATGTTCGAAGACGAGGGGATAGGATCATCTTAATCAAGATAGTAATTGGGGACATTGTCTTGAACGTCATTAGTGCTTATGCCCCACAAGTTGGGCTCAACATGAGTGCTAAGAGACAATTTTGGGAGGACTTGGAGGATATGGTTAGTAGTGTACCGATAACCGAGAAACTCCTCATAGGGGGAGATCTCAATGGTCATGTGGGTGCAACTAACCTAGGATTTGAGGGAGTACATGGAGGTTTTGGATGCGGCGATAGAAATCAAGAGGGTAAGGACATCCTAGACTTTGTCGTAGCCTATGATCTGTTGATAGCTAACACCCTCTTTAGGAAGAGGCAATCTCACCTAGTGACCTTTAGTAGTGCCCAACACTCTAGCCAGATTGACTTTGTCCTCACTAGGAGAAAGGACAGACGGGAGTGTCTAGATTGTAAGGTGATCCCGGGGGAGTGTGTTGTGACACAACATAAGCTTGTGGTAGCTGACTTTCGCTTCCATACATGTTCTTTGCGGAACAAAGGTGTCAAAATCACAAGAACAAAGTGGTGGAAGTTGAAGGGAGAATCACAAGAATCCTTTAAAAATAGGGTGATCACAGAAGGACCCTGAGCAGAAAATGGAGATGCAGATAGTATGTGGATGAAGATGGCAACTTGCATTAGGAAGGTAGCTAGTGAGGTGTTCGGTGTAACAAAGGGAAAAAAACTTATAGATAAAGACACTTGGTGGTGGAATGATAATGTACAAAAGGCCATTAAGGAGAAGAAGGAGTGTTACAAGAGTTGGCATAATGATAGAAGCGCAAGCAACATGCTTAAGTACAAAGAGGCTAAGAAGAATGCAAGGCGGGTTGTGAGTAAGGCAAGAGGACAGACCTATGATAAGTTATATGAGAGACTAGGGACAAAAGAAGGTGAAAAGGACATATACAAGGTAGCAAAAATCCGCGAGAGAAAGATGAGGGATCTCAATCAAGTTAAATGCGTCAAAGATGAGACTGACCGCATTCTAGTGAAGGATGAAGAGATTAAAAATAGATGGCGTGATTACTTTAATGGGCTATTCAATGATGGGAATGAGAGCACTATGGTTGAGTTGGATGACTCCTTTGATGACTCCAACAGGCGGTTCGTGCGGAGGATACAAGAGTTTGAGGTTAAGGAGGCCTTAAAAAGGATGAAAGGAGGAAAGGCCCTCGGCCCTGACGATGTCCCTATTGAGGTGTGGAGATGTCTTGGGGACGTCGCAATAGTATGGCTCACAAAGCTATTCAACCACATTTTTCGGTCAAACAAGATGCCTGAAGAATGGAGGAAAAGTATATTAGTACCTATCTTCAAAAATAAAGGAGATATTCAAAGTTGTACTAATTATCGAGGTATTAAGCTTATGAGTCATACTATGAAGCTTTGGGAGAGAGTGATTGAACACCGCCTGAGGAAAGTGACCAATGTCACTAAAAACCAGTTTGGTTTTATGCCTGGGAGGTCTACAATGGAGGCAATTTTCTTGCTTCGTCAGCTTATGGAGAGATATAGGGAGCAGAAGAAGGACTTGCTTATGGTGTTCATCGACTTGGAGAAGGCGTACGACAAGATACCAAGGTCAGTCATGTGGTGGGCACTAGAGAAAACATAAAGTGCCAACAAAGTACATTGCCCTTATCAAGAATATGTACAATAATGTTAGGACAAGTGTGCGCGTAAGTGATAGTGAGACTGATGCATTTCCTATCACGGTAGGACTACATCAAGGATCAACTTTGAGCCCATACATCTTTTCCTTGGTGATGGATGAGGTGTCGAAGGATATACAAGGGGATATCCCTTGGTGCATGCTCTTTGCTGATGATGTAGTGCTGGTAGATGAAACTAGAGATGGTGTTGATAAGAAATCAGAGTTATGGAGACAAACCTTAGAGTCCAAGGGGTTTAGACTTAGTAGGACCAAAACCGAGTATATGAGGTGTGACTTTAGTGGTGTTGGTCGTGAAGAGGGAAATGTTAGTCTACAAGGACAAATAGTACCTAGAAGGGACTCTTTCCGATACTTAGGATCAATGTTACAAAGCAATGGCGATATTGATGAGGATGTTTGCCACAGGATCAAGGTAGGGTGGATGAAATGGCGACAAGCCTCTGGAATCCTATGTGATAGGAAAGTCCCACAAAAGATAAAAGGGAAGTTCTATAGGATGGTGATCAGACCCGCGATGCTCTATGGGGCGGAATGTTGGCCAACTAAACGGCAACATGTCCAACAAATGAGTGTCGCAGAGATGCGCATGCTACGGTGGATTTGTGGGCACACGAGAAGAGACCGAATAAGGAATGAGGCGATTCGTGATAAGATAGGGGTGGCGCCGATTGAAGAGAAGTTAGTCCAACATCGGCTTAGGTGGTTTGGACATATCCAACGGAGACCTTCAGAAGCACCGGTTAACAGTGGGATTTTAAGAGGTAGAGAAAATATTAAGAGGGGTAGAGGACGACCAAGGTTGACCTGGGAGGAGGCGGTAAAACGAGATTTGAGAGATTGGAATGTATCCAGAGACTTAGCTCATGATAGGACCGCATGGAAAGTAGCAATTCATGTGCCAGAATCGTAGTCTTGTTTTTTTCTTCCTTTTTTCTTTTTTCTTTTTTCTTTTTTCTTTTCCTTTTTTCTTATTTCTTTTCTCTTTTCTCTTTTTCCTTTTTCTTTTTTTCCTTTTTTCCTTTTTTCTTTTTTCTTTTTTTTCTTTTTTCCTTGTTCTCATATCTCTTCCTCTCTTTTACTTCTTTGATATTGGGTTTCATGTCTAGCCGACCCCAACAGGCTTGGGATAAAGGCTTGGTTGTTGTTGTTGTGCTAGTACATTCTATTTATGAGATATCTCCTCTGCTAAAATGTCTCATCGGTATTCATACAGGAGTGGACAATATGTATGGGAAGATCACCGGCCACGGTCTGGTGTCTGGAAAGGCACTAGCGGTGGGGAGGCTATTTCATTCAGTGGTTGTGATGATAATCAGACCTCTGCAGATACTTCAGTAAGTTCTAGATTTCCTTGTTCTCTGTTATCATCAAGTGAATTTGTTCAAAAGATAGTTTTAGTAAGGATTCTATTGACAGATCATGCTTTCGTACACCATCTTGTTAGCAGTTTATTTGGTCAAAATTTATTTTCCTGTGTAACCCAATGTTAACATTTTATTCAACTGGAATTGCTCTGATCAGGCTTTATCTAAGATAACTTCTACCGGCGCGATGACATTTTGTTTCATCCAAGCCATAGAACGTGGGCAGGCCGCAACCTACGGTAGTATCCTGAATTCTATGCGTTCCACAATACGTAGCACAGGCGAATCGGTGGGAGCTGGTGGTGGTGCTGTTACATCACTGATTACAATGCTTCTTACGGGAGGGAGCCTTAGCAGTGGTGGCCTGAGGCAGGTAAATTTTTGGGAACACATAGATTAACGGTTTGGTACATCTATGGTTTTTGGTTTTGTTGAACTTTTTAAGCAGCATTTCAGATTTAGTATTAACTACTTCTGTTTGCCCTGCAGGAGCCACAGCTGACTGCATGCGAGCCATTTGATGTCTACGCAAAGCCGTTTTCTTTATGAGACGTTCCTGGTATTGTCCAGTGTACTTTATCACTATTTCCGTTTATGGATTGTTTACAGCGATTGTTTTTCCACGATCCATAACTTGCTATTCAGCTTGCAGTTCAGTTGCTGCAGTTTTCTTCTCCTTTCTTGTAGGGTCGTTGCTATTTGACTGCTTTAGATTTGTAAATTTTTTGGTGTCCTATCGTCGTGACTGTTTTGAGTGGTCTCACTTATAAATAAAGCACGAATGAAGTCATATAGTTCAAAAAAATATGTATCACACATTTTTTCCCTTGGATGAGAATTCTATTATTAATGATCTTAGTGCCATGTATACAACAGCCCACGTTCCGCTGAAAAAACATCAGTACCATGGAAACAACAATCCTCTGCTTGGCTCTTTTCCTCTGCGGAACAAAAGATACAAAGTGAGTTGACCCTTTACAGTTCATAGAGCCTGGAGTCCTTGCAGCACGCCTCTGTGCCTCGCGATATCACCTTGGAAGTCACGTAAAGTTGAGTGTCATGTATGCTTGTAGCGCGAGCACGCTGCCGGCGCCGGCGAGCTGAGGGCTCAGCAAAGGCTTTGGCAGTCCGAGTCTGCTAGAGATGCGTTCCAGGCCCACCGGAATGTCCGGCCAGTCACTGGCTATTCTCGCAACATCGTAAACGTCCTCGCCGAGGCAACTCCGCACCGCAGTGAAGAACCCTGCCAGGTCGTCGGGGAGCTGACTAGCACCGGTGATGACCTTCATGAGGTAGGCCGGTAGGCTCCCGTGAATGCTACCATAGGGATGCCGTGATGGTGGTGCGCGTCGACGTCCAGGCCGCGGCCGGCGAGGTACGAGACCGAGTGGACGGCGCACGGGTCGACGACCGGGTCGAAGTCGGAGAGGTTGAACTCCCACGCGGCGAGCCGGCCGTCGTGGGTGGAGACGGCGAGGCCACCTGGAGCGGCTTGAGCGCGTCCACGTTCGCCTTCACGATGGCGTACCGCTCCTCGGCGGTGAGCTTGCTGTGGTCTTGCCCGGCGCCGTGGACGACGACGTCGGGATAGTGGACGCTCACGGCGACGCAGCGTGCATGCGCCGCGAAGTAGCATAGGGCGCCCAGCTCGACGTCGAAGTTGTCCGCCCACACCGAGCGGACAGGGACGCCGGGCGGCGGCGGCGGCGGCACGGGGACTGATGGGTACCAGAAAGCCGGTGCGTACGGTGGCATGGCAAAAAGCGGCCGCGCCGGCAGGTAGAACGCGCCGGCGGGGTTCATGGCGCCGCTCCGCTAACTGGTTGCCTGCTTCTAAACCACGGTGTCGGAAGCCCACGGCGAGGGCATATATACTGCTAGTAGGGCTTGATGCGAGCCCGTTTTATGTGCCTCCAAATACACATCCGACTCGTTTTTTATTTTTTTAGTTTTTATAGGACAGCAAAACGAAGCAAATACTAGAGGGCAGCAGAGAAGGATTTTTTTATTTTAGCACTATTAAGTAATCATTTAATATTAGGCAGCGATTAGAATGCAAAAGCAAGTTTGGTGCAAAAATACAAAAAATGATTCTAAACTAATAGATCTTCGTCCTATGGTCCATACTTTTTTTAATTACCTCTTCATCTAAGTACGTAGATTATAGCAAAATACACCTTAAATAAAATATATTCCTATCCAAACTGTAAAAGCCGCCGCTGCCGCTACAGTTTGCACCTCGAGCGCGTCGTCGAGGTCGAGGCCTTCACCCATGACCATCAGCTTCACGAGCTCGATGTCGGCCGCGTCCAGGGCCCGCCTCATGCGCAAGATCTTGTGGTCGTGATTCTGCGGGAGGCCGGTACATTGATGGGGAGGTAATGGTGCGTCATGAACGGCGAGCGCGGCGTGCTCGCCGCGGCGGCCGGCGACTTGGCGCGAATCTCCTCGATTTTGGTGACCAGTCGACCACGTCGATAGCTTAGCGAGGAAGTGAGGAAGTCGACGGAGAGGCCCGAGCGCGCCACGAGGTGAGAGCAAGTGACCCAGAGCTCCTGCATCTCGAACTTGGGTGACGCCATGAGCACCTTCATCACGTCGTGGACGGATGCATCCTTCACCATGCTCTCCAGCTGCTTCTGAAACACGCCCAATAAATCGGTGTCATTCCCAGGCACGCTAATTTAATCAGATCAGACAAAAGGATACACAATACAACGGCTGGTTAGCAGCATAAACTGTAGCGACAATGGCGCGTATGGTTTTGTTTGGGTCTACAGTTTGCAGAAGAATATATTTCATTTAAGATGTATTTTGCTAATCTACGTACTCAGGTGGAGGAGGTTGTCGGTACCTGCAGACCGGGTACCCGGCGTAGTGGGTAAAAGACGGCATGAGCCCCGCCTCCCCGTTGAGGCGGGGCCCAGTGTAGCCAGTGCCTTTGGCCCCCATGGTTAGCCCTCGGGCTGCCACGTGCGCTTGAGCTCCGGAGCTGACATGTGCCCTGGGCTCCGGTCCGAGCCTACCCACTGGGGTAAGGTCTGGGGCTGCCACGTGTCCCCTGACTCAGAGCCACCTCCCTGCTGAGGACAACACCAGAGCTGACACGTGTTCTGGGCTCCGGTCCGAGCCTCCCCGCCAAGGTTAGTTCCGGGGCTGCCACATGTCCCGTTGCTCCGAGCCACCTCCTTGCTGAGGATAGCTCCGGTGCTGACACGTGCCCTGGGCTCCGGTCCGAGCCTCCCCGCTGAGGTAAGCTCCGGAGCTGCCACGTGTCGTCTAGCTCAGAGCCACCTCCCCGCTGAGGACAGCTCCGATGCTGACACGTGCCCTAGGCTCCGGTCCGAGCCTCCCCGCTAAGGTGAGGTCCGGGGTTACCACGAGTCCCCTGGCACCAAACCCGTCGATAAGAGCTATAGAGCCGCCACGTGCTCCACGATCCGTCGTGGGCCGTCGGTCGACAGAGTCAAGAAGGAAGTGCGATGTCAGGCTTCACATTCAAGGCTCGCGCCTTCCCCAGAAGCATGGCGCACTACACACGCCTTCGTCCGCTATCCATTCGCCATTACGGTGACAAGACAGGACGGCAAGGCATGACAGCAGTATTGTGCTGCCCAACGGCATGAAGCCACCCAAGCAGGGTGAGAAGACACGGCGATAAGACGACGTCCTCATCATCACCTGACACGCGGTCAATGGCGCTCAGCGCACCGAGCGGCGGGAGTTAACTCCCCCGCCAATCACTCTACTCAGAGGACGAAGCCCTAGATCATGTATAGGGTACACATAGCTTTGGGGCCACCTGTCGAGCCCCAAGCCTCATTGTAACGACCCCGGTCTTGAATTATAAAAGGACCGGGGTGACCTCCCTGCAAAGGAATCACAGGCCAGATCCCGTAACACACAAGCACACACACTCAAGCAATAGAACAAGCACTCCTATGGACGTAGGGTTTTACGCTCCCGCGGCCCGAACCACGTAAATCTCGGTCTTCATCTGCTCCCTCGAGCCCAGGTCACGTAGGGCGCCAAGCCCCCTCCGAAAAAAGAACCTCGCAGGCTGCTTCCGAGCAGACCGAGAGGAGTGTTGCACCTCACACACGCCAACATTTGGTGCGCCAGGTAGGGGGGGTTTTTCGCGCTCTCCACGCGACCATGGTGAACATCACCTCTCATGGCGAGCCTTCTCGCCCAGCTCGCCATCGTCTCTAGACGGAAGACGACAAAGCTACCTCCCACTCCAGAGCGGACAGGTCTGGCCCGGCTGGTGATCAGATGACCGGCGTACCTGCGGCACCTCCAGCACCCAAATCCGGTCGATTAGGTGGCCAGATTGCTGGTGTCCCTGGGGTGCCCTCGGCGTTCAGGTCGGGACGAGTCGGCGACCGTCCGGACGGTGTGCCACCGGCGCTCGCGCCGCCAGAGGCCGTTTCCTCTCGGCAGCCCTCTACTCCAACGGTGGCGACAGCTCCACCGCGACCGAGCCGGAGAGCGTGCTGGCTGCAGCATGCCCTCTGCTCCAAAAGCCTCCGGGCTAGGGTGCCACCCCGGAGGCGGCAAAATAGTGGCGACACGATGTCGACCACCTCGTTGCAGCTGACATTAAATGTCCTGCATACAAGAGACATCGGGTTGAACCCTCGCTGGGCTAGTCGCATACGCCGACGGTGGTCCATGGGACGGTAGCCCCACGCATGATGGCCACGGCTGACCTCAGGGTCGAGATGAACCGCCGCCTCGCGAGAGAGGATGGTCGCACCACCATTGAGCAATGTCGAGAGAGGCGTCGCAACCTCAAAGGAGAGTATCGCTCTTCGAGCGCTATACCAGCGGGCCGCGCTCCGCCTAGCCCTGCCTCTACGAGGGCGGTGGGGGCTGCATCGCGCTCGCCCCACACCTTCATATGGTGGCCTGGCCACCCAAGTTTCTTCCCTACTTGCCGAAAAAACACGACGGGACAGTCAATCCCGCCGAGTTCCTGCAGATCTACTCCACCTCCATCCTAGCTGCAGGAGGAGATGAGGCCATCATGGCCAACTACTTCCCGGTCATGGCTCTTGAACCTTCCCCCAGGCTCCATCACGTCCTGGTAAGAGTTGTGCTGGAAATTTACGGCCAACTTCGGGAGTTCCTACACGTGCCCCGGCACCGAGCTTAACCTCCACGCTGTGGGGCAGCGTGATGGGGAGTCGCTGCGATCCTTCATCCAGTGGTTCTCCTAGGACAGCAACACCATCCCCCGCATCTCCAACGCCTACGTCGTTGTCGCCTTCCGGCAAGGCGTCCGCGGCAAGAAGATGCTCGAAAAGTTAGTCACACAGGACGTGCAAGACGTCACCAAGCTCTTCAGCCTGGCCGACAAATGTGCCAGGGCGGCGAAAGTCCGACACTGGCACTCGCAACCTGCCTCCGCGGTAGGGAGTGCCGGAGAGGCTGCTGCTACGCGCAACAACAAGAAGAACAAGACCAAAGGCAAGAACAAGTCTCTGGCCGGGGCACCCACTGCTGCTTTAGCAGCGGCCGGTGGGGGCCGAGCCCCGGCTTTGACAAGCGCCCGCGACCGTCGTCGGCCAGTGACGACAGCCAGTGGTGCCCGGTGCACAACACCGACAGCTACGGCGCTAGCGACTGTCGCGAGATCAAGAAGCTTGTGGAACACTTCCGTGAGCTGCAACAACAGCGACCACGCCAAGACGGCGCACGCCCCGCCCCCAGCGGGAGGGTAAACAAAAGGCCAAACACGAGGCTAATGTTGAGCCGGAGATGGAGTATCAAGACACCCAGAGGGCATTAAAGGCCGTCTACGGCTGCTCCGACAGAGAGCGACGCAAGGCGCTCCACGTCTAATCAGACGTCCCCCCGTCGTGCGACAAGGGAAACACCCTATTACACTGGTGTAGGGGGTCGAGGACGCCCTCCCCCCGGAACACACCAAGGGCTCATCCCAGTCCGGACATACGACGAAGCCACGCAGAACCAACTTCTGCGTGAAGAAATCGACCTCGTCGACGAGGTAATGTGGCTAGAGGCTACTTGAAATGCGCTACACTGCTAGGCATTCCGGCGATATCAGGAACGGTACACGCGGAGTAGACAACCCAAAGCTGGGCCACCTGGTGCCTCGGCTAAACACTTTCTCAGAAGGGGTGACAAACCCTCCCCCAAATGGGAAGGTCCCTTCTGAGCAACACAAGTGTGCCGCCCCAGGTGCACCCACCTAGCCACGGGGGATGGGTACCTCTACCCAATCTACAAAACATAGAACACCTCTGTAAGTTTTACCCTTAGCATAGTGGTAAGGTATTTTTTCTTTTTCTCTTTCTTTGTAAAGGTGGCATAGTGTCTAGGAACAACACTTAGAACAGCTAAGCTCTCGAGGGGTCATGCTACTCTTGTCATCCGGGGCGGGTCGCAGCCTTCTTACACGGCCTGTTTCCTCCTATCACCTGAAGGAAGCTAGAAATAAGAAAAAAATATCCTACCCTGCGTACCTCATTTACAGTTTGTGCTTACTCATGCATATCAACTATAAATGGCATGTTCGGAGCCTGTCCTACACAATTGTCCTAGGTCCCGTGGCGCTGGAAGGTCTCCTCGCTGAAAGGTTAACGCCCGCGGGTGGTACAGGGTGTGTAGCCTGCTATGCCTGGTTCCGTACCCTAGCGTGCACATCCTGCCTCCCCTGCGCTACAACTGAGTACTTTGGGGCCAGAAAGAACATGCCTACGGACAAGAAAAGTAACCGGACCCCGAAAGTTGCCCCCATAATTTTTCGTGCTTTCTTTCCATACCGCTCCGACCGTGTGACCAATCACTTTTCCTTGTGTTCAACCGTAGCAAGGGTTGTGATATCATTATGCAGGCGGGTCTGCTTGAAGTACTTGTGGCGTACTCGGGGTCCTGCGGTTGTCTCGTTGCTCGGGGGTCCTATGGCGCCGAATGGTCCCTCCCCCAAAAATGTTACGCCAGCGGGGGGTGGGGGGGGTCTAGGGGCGTAGCCTGCTATGCCTGGTTCCGTACCCCTAGCGTGCGTACCCTGCCGCTCTTGACCGTAACTTAGGGATCTTTGGTTGTCTCATTGCTTGGGGGTTCTATGGCACCTAATGGCCCTCACATGAAAGGATTACACCAGCGGGAGGTCCAGAGTGTGTAGTCTGCTATGCCTAGTTTCGTATCCCTAGCATGCACACCCTGCCTCTCCAGCGCTACAGCTCGGTACCGAGGAACCGGATGGCTCATACCCCTAGGCAAGGCCTTAACCATAGCCTAGACGACCCGCATTGAATTACCCAAGCCCCTCAGCTTAACTGAGGACCGTAAGCTACAACAACTCTACCAAACAAGGAAGAGTGACCAGAAAGCACGACCACTCCCTCTTTCTACCATGACTGCAGGTCTGCACACAGGTCCTTGGCGTTCCGGAACTCCCAGAGGGCACGATGTTGACGTCTTGCCTCATACGGTGGTAGGTGCGCCCCAACACAAGGGCCACACCTACCAGGGGCCATCACGGTGAACCACGCGGGCAGGACGTCGGACCACTAAAGCAGCGAGCAGAAGACTCGGAGCACCAGCTACGACAAGCTGAGGACAATGACCGAACTTCCCTTGGGTTCTTACGCCGCCAAGGACCTAGAAGGAGTGGTAGCCACACTGCCAGAGCACCCTGGGTCCTTACGCTGCTAAGGACCTAGAGGAACAAGCTCGAGACATCGGCAAAGAGCTATCCACGTCGGCTATGTCGTTCCGGACCTTTGCGCTACCAAGGGTCCGAAGTCTACATCAACAACTGAAGACAACATAAGACTTAAAACAAAAAGTCTGCAACAGCAATAGAGCTTCGGCATACATAGGAGGATACAAGGCAAGCGGAAGATCTAGGAGCTATCTGTGCTGGAACCTAGCAGCTACGAGTCGGGTGGCTTCCTCCACGGAAGACTTCGCCACCCCCGACAGTTTTGCGCTCTAGCCCTGCACCACAGGTTCCAGGGAGATGCTGGGGTCGCAGCTCCGAAGTCAAGTGAGCACATGTCCCGCCACCATCCGGGCCAGAACTTTGCCTTCGGCCTCCAGATGCTCCCCCATGACATTCTCCAGCGTCAGGAGCTTCCCCCCGACTGAGTCCGAGGCAGGGAGCACCTGACTCACCTCCTGGACCGGCCCTCCGGGTACAAGGGACCGAAGGTGAAGGGTTCCAGAGCTGCCTCTGCGCGGCCGAGGAAGTCCCAGACCTTCTCTGCCTCAACGACACGAGAAGACCGGAGATATTCGACCTCGTTGATGGAAGAAGCCAGCTCCCCCGCCAAACTCCTCCTCGCCAGCTCCTGTTCTCGAGCGGCTAGCCCCTGCTCCAGAGCAACCAGGGCGTGCTCCCTGGTGGACAGTCGTTCAACCCGCTCCTCCATGTCAGACTCTCTAGACGCAATGGAGAGCTCCCGGTCATGGACGCTCCGGAGTCGCTCCTCCAGTCGCCCCCGCTCCTCCTCATAGGCAGCTAGGTGGTTGGAGAGATCCCTCTCCCTCGCCTTCGCCTCCTTCTCCCGATGAAGGAGAGTCTCCTGGAGCTCCGTTAGTGTCGCGAGACGTGCATCGGCGGAGGCATGGAGGCTTTAGGCCTCAGCCTAAAGGTTCGCCGCATTCTTTTGGAGGGCCGCGATGGCGGCCTCTGTCTCCTCCAGCACCCCCTCCCGAACCTCGAGTCGCTCCTCCCGAGCCCGAGCCTTCGCCCTAGCATACTGGATCCGCGCCTTCAGCAGGTTGTCCCAGTCTTGGAGGCGCTCCCGCTCGGACCTCAGTTCGGCCCACTCTTGCTCGAGTGTGTCCTACATCTGGTCCAGACTAGAGTGGGCGACCCTTGCGGCCATGGGGACCGGGACAACCTTTGTCATTGTCAAGCGAGGTACCGTCTCGACACCCTCCGGCTCTTCACCCACCAGTGGGGTTGCCACCACGGCAACTTGCGAAGGGAAAGGAGGAGGGCTAGGAGCTTCCCTGCAGCAGTCGTACTGCTACCAGTGGCGTCGACACCCACCGGTTGGCTGGCCTCGAGGGCCCGAGTGCTGACATCCGGAGCTGCACTAGGCACAAGCTCATGCACTGCTGGCGGTGTTGGAGCTTCGGCGAAAAGGGAGCTCTGACTCCTAGACTGTTGCAGCGGAGGAGGAGCAGAGGTGCTCTGCTCACGAGCCCTACAAAAAGAAGCACCAAGCATCAACTACGCCATCCAGCGGCTGAGTACACAGCCCCGCGAGGTTGAGCCGTACCTGGAGGCCTAGAAGTTCCACTTCGCGTGGAGCTTCTTACGCGGGGAGCTCGAGCCACTCGCCCCCGCCGACATTGAGGTCGCCTTC
Source organism: Neostapfia colusana (assembly GCA_030760725.1). Taxonomy (NCBI): domain Eukaryota; kingdom Viridiplantae; phylum Streptophyta; class Magnoliopsida; order Poales; family Poaceae; genus Neostapfia; species Neostapfia colusana. The sequence goes on along the minus strand of JASWHV010000014.1, from coordinate 15,981,637 downwards.
ATTGGCTTTGGAGCTGGCAGAGCCTTGGGGGTCTTCGTCGACGAAGACACCACATCAGGAGCCTTCCCTGCCGAGGACCCCGACGCCGAAGATGCGCCTTGAGCTGGGGCAACCCTCGATAGCTGAGAAGACGACGACGTTGTTGGGGGCCGCCTTGAAGCCTCATCAGCACGAGACACCCTTCCCGTGGCTGCTGGGACTTCTCCGGCAGCGGCAGCTCCAAAGCTGCCCCCGACGCCAGTCGTCGAGCCCGGTGCGGGACCACGGGAAGTATGGGAACCCCTCGCCTGGGGGCTGGAGACGAAGCTTCCGTCAGGACGGACCAACTTCCTCTTCGGCGCCTTGTTTGCCTTTGGGGCATCCTTGGGTGGCGAACGAGGGTGCACCGTAGGCGTAGGCCCCCCCGCCGACTCCTTCCCCCTACTTGGGAGTGAGTCCGGCGCAAGCCCTATCTGAACACCGACACCGTCTTCTCTGGGGATCTCAATGCCCCGCAAGGGATCATCGATCTGCCGCACTGTGACATCAATGTCGTCCAGCGTCGGTAGTTCCTTCAGCAGCCTTAACCGCGCCTGCGGGTTGAGGTAGAAGGGCTGGCAGCTCGCCGTCGGGGTGATGGAGTCGTTAGAGATCGGGTCACAGGAGAGCTTCGACGGCATCGTCTCCAACACCTCCTGCTCCGGCGACGACCCTACTCCGCGCTCCAACCGGGTCATGTCGCCCTCCCCGGTGTACTGCCAAGCAGCCCGGACGCGGTGCTAGAGAGGGGCGATCCGGCGGGATAGGAAGTCAGCCAGAACCATCAGTGAGATCAGGCCTTCCTCCGCCATGTACCTGATCCTCTCCAGCACCGGTGTGTAGGCGTCCTGCAGGTCGGGGATCTCATCCCCAATGGCCACCCCGAACATCGGCGGGCCACCCGGAAGCTCCAGGGGGTCGTGGACGTCAGTCTGGGCAATAACCCAGTCCTCCCTCCAGTACTCCCTCTTCTCGGGAGTGAACGGCGCAATGTAGGGCGCGGAGTTCCTCCCTCGATGGTGGAAGTAATAAGCCCCTAGCTGGCTTGTGCTTCTCCCCGAGGCCCTCAAGGAGAAGAACACCCTCAAGAGTCGCCCCTAAGGCCGCGCGCACACAAACATCTCGCATAAGGGGACGAAAACGGCCACTAGTGCGAAGGCGTGTGGCGTAAGGTGCTGCAACTAGAGCCCATACACCTCCAGCAGGGTGAGGAGGAAGGACGAAGCCAGGAGTGCAAACCCGGACAACACGTACGAGATGAAGAGAACCACCTCGCCGGGTCGCATGTCGGTTAGTGGGCCCCTCCCGCGACAGATCTTTCCGTTGTATGTGGCTGACTGACAGTCGAGCAGGCGCCTCACAATAGCGATGTCGCTATCGCTGCTGAGCCTGGATGAACGGTGGCCGGAAGACATGGCGGCGAGGAAAGGTTGTGAGCGCTGAGGAGCGGAGACTTCGAGCGCACAAGAGGAAGGCGAAGATTGCAAAAGGCGGAAGGGAACCGTCCTTCTTTGGAAGAATTCCCTCTGTACGTCCGCAACCTCTAGCAGGGCAACAGGCACGACGTTTGGGTTTCCATCGTGCCACGCCGTGGGTTGCCTGCCTCCCCCAATGATGGATAGGACCCAGGTCCACCCGTCAGACACTAGGGACCAGGCGGGTAACTTCCCGGGAACGTCCGACGGTTCCCAAGAAAAGCGGCGCGGTGGAATTGCAGCGGTCGACCCAAGGTCTACCGCAGTAAATACCCAGGGAAACCCCTCGAGCACGTCGCCACGACCCACCAGTCAAGAGTAAGCCCGTGTACACTACGCCGATGACGTATTGCTACTCCAATTAGCGAGAACGCCCACTACGCCAAGGACATGCATCCTTTTCGTCTCCTAGGTACAACTACTCATCCACTACGTGAAAATCTCGCTCCCACTTCGATTTACAAAGTACAGGTTCAAAACCACCACGCAGGAGAGATGGGGGGCCATCTACGGGCTCGATGCCTCCCCACAGATGGGCCCGAGGGCCACTGTCGGTACCCTGCACAGCCTGAGCCCCGCCTCCCCGTTGAGGTGGGCCCCAGTATAGCCACGTGCCCTTGGCCCCATGGTCAGCCCTGGGGCTACCACGTGCGCTTGAGCTCTGGAGCTGACACGTGCCCTGGGCTCCGGTCCGAGCCTCCCTGCTAGGGCGAGGTCCGAAGCTGCCATGTGTCCCTTGGCTCAAAGCCATCGCCCTGCTGAGGACAACACCGGAGCTGACACGTGCCCTGGGCTCCAGACTGAGACTCTCCGCTGAGGTGAGGTCCGAGGCTGCCATATGTCCCCTAGCTTCGAGACACCTCCCTGCTGAGGACAGCTCTCGTGCTGACACGTGCCCTGAGCTTCGGTCCGAGCCTCCCCGGTGACGTAAGGTCCGGAGCCGCCACGTGTCCCCTGGCTCAGAGCCACCTCCCCGCTGAGGACAGGTCCGATGCTGACACGTGCCCTGGGCTCCGGTACGAGCGTTCCGGCTGAGGTGAGGTCCGGAGCTGCCACATGTCCCCTGGCACCAAACCCGTCGATAAGAGCTCCAGAGCCGCCACGTGCTCCATGATCCGTCGTGGGCCATGGGTCGACGAAGTCAAGAAGGAAGTGTGATGTCAGGCTTCGCATTCAAGGCTCGCGCCTTCCTTAGAATCTTGGCGCACTACACACGCCTTCATTCTCTGTCCGTTCGCCATTACGGTGATAAGACAGGACAACAAGGCGTGATAGCAGTACTGTGTCGCCCAACGGCACGAAGCCGCCCAAGCAGGGCGAGAAGACGCAGCGACAAGACGACGTCTTCAGCATCACCTGACACGCGGTCAGGGGCGCTCTGCGCCGAGCGGCAGGACTTAACTCCCCCGTCGATCACTTTACTAAGTGGACGAAGCGCTAGATCATGTATAGGGTACACATAGCTTTGGGGCCACCTGTTGGCCCCCAAGTCTCATTGTAACCACCCCGGCCTTGAACTATAAAAGGACCAGGGTTACCACCCTGCAAAGTGTTTGCAAGCCAGATCTCGCAACACACAAGCACACATGCTCAAGTAATAGAACAAGCACTCCCGTGGACGTAGGGTATTACACTCCGGCGGCCCGAACAACGTAAATCTCGGTGTTCATCTGCTCCCTCGAGCCTAGGTCGCGTAGGGCACCAAGCCCCCTCCGGAAAAAGAACCTCGCGGGCTGCTTCTGAGCAGGTCGGGAGGAGTGTCGTAGCTTACGCACTCCGACAGGAGTAATTAAAAAAGAAGCATCGAATGTAGGATGAAGATTGTTGGTTTAGTATGTTTTTTGCATTTTTGCACCAAACATGCTTTTGTATTCTAGTCGCTGCCTTAATACTAATAGCCTGCTGATTTTTTTGGCAAAATGACCACTTTGTCGTCCACGGCGTGGACGATTCATCCATGTGGACTAGCCATCGTCCATGCCATGGACAATTACTCTATGTGGACATGGTTGTCGTCCATGCGGTGGACGATAAAGGCCACGTCAGCGAGTCGTCCACCTCGTGGACGACTATATTCCTGCCGTCTGCGACAGGAAATCTAGAAATTAGTGATATTAGGTCTTTGACTCCGATTCAAAAATACTTAGAGACATATTTAGAAAGTGTTTTATGGAAGTAAACGTAGTATAGTTTGTTATGATTTTATGTAATGGGAAAAATAAAGTTTTTATTTAAGAAGTGAATTGTTATATCATTTTGAAATATACATTATGATCACAAGTTTGAATATTCAATTTTGTTAGTTTGAATTCGTTTTTGAATTGTTTTTAAGAATACTTAGAGACATATTTGAAAGATTTTTTATGGAAGTAGATGTAGCACAATAGCACTATTACTTGGATACATTGCGAATTTTATTAAATGGAAAATGTAGATTCTATTGAGTGCAACGGGGTATTTTCCATTGTGCAATGCATCCGGGTCGGCATCCCTTGCGCGACATGCTCTCTCGCGTAAGCGCTCCCGCTCATTCTCTCTCGCCTGACGAGCAATACATTCCAGCTGCTAAGCCTTGCAACGATACTTTTCCTCGACTCTTTAAAGTTCTTACTGACGTTTGCGCAAACGCTTCTCCTGTTCATCTCTCTCCTTCCTCTCTTGCTCAACCCGCTTTTCATACTCCATTTCGTAGTAAGTTACTCCAAGCAGCTCTATGCATCGCGTGTAGTGTTTGTTCGTGGTCGATGTGCTGTGTGAACTCACAAAGAGGTGATAGGGACTGCATGATTCATAATGTGTCGTTATGAACATTCGGAATGAGATGTGAATGCGAAATTGATATACTCCTGAAGTATATATGTTACCTAACGTCTACCATTTGGGGAAAATAGTGTGGTCCTATGAGGAGGACCATATTCATAGTTGTTGAACATCCATAGTCTTAAACCATAGGAAACCCCAATATAAGATCTCCTACAAACCGACAAGCAGTGCCACATAGACACATTGGCGGTTGTAATCACTCTGGAATGTGAACTCTCTCTCTTTGGTTTGTTGGTGAGTCCATGGTAACACGATTTATTGAATGACAGTGTTTCTAGCGAGAGGTGAATTTGTGAAGTACAACTGTGGCGAATGTGTGGGGTAGCTCTTAAATAGACGATTGAAACATGTTGTCGTCCAACAGGTGGACGACTCATCCATCAGGTGTACGAGTCGACGTATATCAGATGGATGACTCGTCTATCTCATAGACGACTCGTTTATTAGGTGGACGACTCGTCCATCAGGTGGAGGAGTCGTCCACCACGTGGACGACTTTTTTTTACAAAGGATCTTGATGATTCCTTGCAGAACTTCTCTAGCCTTTCCATGCTTAGCTTAAAAGTCGCTTGTGATTGTTGTTATATTGAATTTTTTATTTCAAATCACCGCTAACGGATGATTTTCCTGTAATGTGAACGTCATAGTACACTGTCCTTCATCAACAATTGTAGGATACTAGCAGTTTGTTTCCTCCATGTTTATTAAAATTGAACGTACAAGATCATAAATTGCAAGGATACATTGCGAGCATACATTGGTAGCATTCATTAGAAACAATAGTTAGAACTAGTTTTAACTAGTAGGTTTTGGCTTGTGGGAAGGATATTTGCAATACATGTTGTTGCACACGGGCCTAGTACCTATGTACTCGAATAGTTGTGACCTTATTTTCACAAGTTCAGCAAGCATTTCTCATTTTTTATCTTGTAAATATTTAGTGTAACCTTCAGTTGGTTTGATTGGCGGTGGGTCAATCCACAGTGTGTATTCACAGTTATCATCATCAAAGTAGCACTAGTGAAATAGAAATGAAGGTTAAAATATGACAATATGTCAGCTAATAAAAACTATATAATTTTAACTTACTCCACCGTTAGGACAACGAAAGAATCAACGACCGTTGTCCTCCCTTCGAGCCATCATTTGCACAACACAATTAAGGTCACAACGACACTTAGGCCACTCTTCTTCGGTACTGTCATATGGATGAAGAGGATCGAACACACCAAAATCACTCTTGCTTAGAACCAGAAACTTGTCGAGTAGTGGTTCATACCACTCAGGACCACCCACCAAATAGTCCTCACACACCGCTCTAATGTTTTCCACTTCTATCCTACCGCGACCTCTGCTCACCATTGTTTGAGTACTCTCTTCTCTCACTCTTAGTTGGGGTTGGTGACTCTCGCGGCGTTGCGACCTTTATAGGTCGTTTGTCGTCCACCCCGTGGATGACTCGTTCACCACGTGGACGACTCGTACACTACGTGGACGACTCGTCCACCTCGGTGATTAGAATAACTTTTTTTTGTTTTGTTGCTCGGTATTTTAGTTTTAAAACACTTAATATTAAGAAGACTAAAGTATCGTACAACATGTAGACATAAAAATAAATTACCATCCGAAATATCATACATAAAGTTAAATTAAATACACATGATATAGTACATCAACGTCTAGCTCGCTTGCCACGACCCCCTAGAAGCCCTCCGTGCCGCTCGAATGTGGTTATCATCGTATGTTAGCAGGTCAGACGGGTTTTTAGGCCTAAGTGCTCATGTCGGCGTCGCGTCCTACATTGGTTGTGTCGGCTGCGTCGACTCTAGAGCTCCTTGCGTCTGAGGACGTGTGTCAGCCATAGCATCAACAACATACGCTTCCCAGTCGAAGGAGACTCCCAAATCCTGCTACGTCGCATCGGAACCGTAAGACGAGTCCTCGAAATCTATAATATTAAGGTTGATCTTCATCGTCGGATGAATCATATTCAGGAAATTACTATAATTCGTATCCTTAACAACATCTGCTGAACTATTTGTCTAATATGCTCTCCTTCATCTGCTTGACCCGTTGCCCCGTATGTTTCACTTCATCATCATTTTTTTCTTCAACATCACCACCATCATTATCATCCTCATCATCTACTTCCTTGTGCGTCTCAGCAACTACCTCACTTGCTTCAACCCTAACTAGAAGTATTAAAGGTCACCCATATTGTAGAGCCTTTGCAACGTCAGTAGGACAAACAAGTATTTTCTTTAGTGGCCGTAGTTGTCAAAAGTATCCCTACTTTGCACGGCTGATAACTCTGTTTATCTTCAACTCATATTGATCATAACTCAATTTAAAAACTTTCAACAACCATCTATAAACACCCATAAATGTCCGTCCTATTGGACTAGGTATTCCCCGGTTTATAAAAGGGAGTCCTGATAGATCTACCCCACTTGAATTATAATTAATTTCTCTATCTCTATAAAATATCTTAAATTCTACTTTGTTTGACATACCTAACATACGTAAGAATCTATTTAATATATGAAATTCAATAATTACAAACATAGAAGTGTAAATACATGAAGTATAGAAATTAAAAAACATAAATGGAAATACGCAAAATGAAATCTAAATACGAAAATATAAATAACTTTATATTTAACATTAGTAGTATTATAGAAATAGAAATATAGAAATTTAACACTGATATGTAATATAAGAAATATAAAAACATAGCCATAGGGGTGTTTGTGTGAATTTTCATATTTTTCTATATATTAAAATGCTGAAACAATCATGCTCAGGGGGTTATATGTAAAACTAGGTGTTCAATGGTGTTTTTACAATTACATAAATATTCTAGAGGCCTAATCATCATTACAGTTAATAGTAGGGGCTAAAACGCTAAAACCGAGAGTTACAGGGGTCTAAAAACAATTCTACGATGATTTCCGTAATTCCCAGATAGTTCGAGGTTATTTTTAAAAAACGAGGTGGCAATTGCTACAGTACAAGAAATGAAGGGGTTTTGCAAAAAAGAATTCAACGGGAGCCGTTGGATCCTATATCTACGACCGGATTTCAATGAACCGAACCGGTATGGGTATACGCGGCCTACTCTGAGTCGTCGACGCGTGATCAGACGGCCAGAGCTCTCCTGGCCGAAAATAAATTGGTACTAAATAAAAAGTAACCTAAAAGATATTAAAAACTGACATAAACTAAATTAAAACTAACCTAAACCCTAAAAGTCCCAACCTAAATCTTATACTAAATTCAAACTAAGATAAACCCTAAAAAGATACCAAAAACCAACCTAAAACTAAATTAAAACTAACCTGAATATAAAAGTCCTAACTTAAATCTTATACTAATTTAAACTAACCTAAACCTAAAAAGATATTAAAAACTAACCTAAAACAAAATTAAAACTAACCTAAATATAAAAGTCCGGATCTAAATCTTATACTAAATTCAAACTAACCTAAACCCTAAAAAGATAATAAAAACTAATCTAAAATTAAATTAAAACCAAAGTAAACATAAAAGTCTGAACCTAAATCTTATACTAAATTCAAACTAACCTAAACACTAAACCCTAACCTAAAACTTATACTACATTAAAACTAACCTAAACACTAAATCCTAACCTAAAACTTATACAATAAAAATTAATCTACACCTAATTAAATAAACTATATTAAACATTGCTAAATATATTTAGAAGTTTATAGCTTCTTCTTTTTCTTTTTTTTTATTTTTTTCTTTTCTTCTCTTCTCTTTTCTTTTCTTCTCTTCTCTTCTTTCTCTTCTCTTCTCTTCCTCTTCCGTGTTCTCTCTTCTCTTCTTGGCTTGGATCGGAAGGAGTGGGGGAGGGAGCCTGGGTGGCACGGGTTATATAAAACAACCTGTTGTCCGCATGGTGGACGACAGGACACGTCGGTCCAACAGCTCGTGACCGTTGGGGACGATGTGGCCGCCACTGGGACATTGTCGTCCGCGTCGTGGACGACTCTCACCTGTCATCCGCGCGGACGATTCCTTGTCCACGTGGATAAATCGTCCATGCCGTGGACGACAAGGTGGTTACTTTACTAAAAAAATTGTGCTGGCTATTAATATTAAATAATTAATAAGTAGTGCTAAAATAAAAAAATCGCAGAGAAGAAACAAAAGCCAAGCGGCCCAGCAAGGTCGCTAGTCGGCCCAATTAAGTTCATATCACTTTGTTGGCCCAACCAATTCAACAGCGAAGTTTCAGGTCTGTATACGTACAGTAGGTCTACGCGAGTAGAACACGTATAGTTAGGGAGCAAGCAGCAAGCCAGCAATCATAGATGTGGACGGTGCCTCAGAAAAACACATGACAACACTAACTGTTACGCCTATTCATGATGGACCTTACGCACCCATCAATCTATTTACGTTTTTGTCCCCGCTGACTTATGTCAATCTAGGGTTATACTTTGGTCGTCCTCCCGCTAGACTAGTATGGTGAAACTAAATTTCCATCCTTTCATGCATACAAATGCTCATAGGTCTAGGCCTAATCTGAACATGGACAGTAAGTCAGTTGCCAGTTCTGTCAATTGTCCGCTGAATGATAATCTAACGAATTCGTGTTGATTGATAATAGATTTGGCAACTGAAAATTTCCTGTTTGTTCTGTGCCTTTGCAAGTCCTTGCAGAAGTTCACATGATGTGCAGTAACAATGGTGCTCATTATAGCACAGTTTCAAATACTAGAATGAAGGAACATGAAGAGGTTCTGAGTACCTAACATTCTTGCCTAGTGACATGCTCGACTACAGCCTATAAAGCTATGTAATTTGCAAGCCCCCCTGCATCTATACAATTTCGCTTCTCGGATGCAATGCAAGTACCCTACGCGATACACAACAACAGCACAAGCACAGGGACGAGCCCTTTACAACGCAGCGGCGGTGGCGGCGGCCTCGGCCTCGGGCGCTTTCCTCTCCTTGGCGGCGTTGAGGAACCCGACGTACAGGTCCGATTGCCCCGTGTCACACCGCGGCAGCGCTGGCCTCGAGCCGCCGTCGGCCATGGCCCTGACGAACGCGACGAACTGCCGCCAGTTGTCGCCGTCGAAGAGCTTCTTGTTCATGCGCAGGTACGTGAACGCGCCGAGCCCCGCGCCGCGCGCCGTCGCCACCACCTGCGAGAACGCCGCGTCGTCGTACCGCTCCAGCGCGTTCTCGCCGGCGAGCTCCACCGCGGCTTCCTCCACCGCGGCCTTCACCTGCCGCACCAGCTGCTCCGGCGAGCAGCAGGCGTGCGCCGGCTGCTGCTCGTCCTTCATCTCCATGCACGTGAAGTTGAGCACGGCGCCACGCTTGGCCAGCATGCGCGCGATCGGCGCGTACCCGTCGCGGTGCCGCGTGTTGTAGTACCCGGCGGTGAGCTCGGCCGCGTGGGACCGGGTCCCGTAGTGCCAATGGATGCCGGCGACCTTGGCGGAGAGCGTGACGCCCCTGCCGAGGAAGACGGACTCGGCAGCGGCCAGGACGCGGTCGCCGTGCTCCACGAGCATGCCCGAGTACCACTCCAGGAAGAAGCGGCCGTACTCGGTGTTCCACGTGCCGTCGCGCCGGAAGAAGCCCGTCTCCTCGGGGAATTGCTTGTACTCGCCGGCGTCGTGAGGGCCGCCCCGCCCCCACTCCTCGTGCCCCGCCTCAACTGCCGCTGCCTGCAGCGACGCTCGGATGTACTGCATCGACATGAACAAGCTCAGCATTTCAGCAAACGTACACCAACAATTCCAAACACTTACGCAAAACAACTAGATTGCGTAGTTGCTCACCTTGTCATAGCATTGAAACTCGCCGATGCCCGGAAAACGCCAGGTTCCGTTGGCTTCAGGGTAGGAAGGGTACCTCAGCTCTCCACAAGGACCCATGCCCACTTGGATCTCCTGCAACGACGAAACAAAAGTGTCAGATTTCAACCTCCAGATGCTCAACTGCTAATGCAACAATGTTCAGTGTTTGCAAAGAATGATAATTACCGCGATGACGTTGCCGAGGTAGTCCTGGAACCTGTCGCGGAAGCTGCGCATGTAGTCGCCGTAGACCTGGATTGGGGTCCGGCCCTTGAGCACCGGCAGCGTGTCGCAGCCGAGGGAGATGTACTCGGGGTTGCGCCGCCCGGATCTGTCCGTGTACACGATGTCCGGGTTGCTGCTCATCTCCTCCAGTACCCATGGCGGCAACGGGATGCTGCAAATGTCAGAGCAACCAACGTCAATCAGAGTATTGGTTACAAATCATGTCCACTTAATCAGGCACGATTTGCTGTTGTCAGTTAGCAGGAGGCTATGCAGGTGACTTGAAGACTACTGGTTCCATAAGTATCAATTTCTGTGGTACTCCGAAATCTATTTGTTTCTTTAGCATCACCATCATCTCTGCCCTGTTCCTTTGCTTCCTACTACTAGTGTGAATCATACCAATGAACCTTTCGTTTGACACTGTGTTCCCCAGATAGAGAAGTACGTACTACTTGACTAAATGGATTGCTTGCCGACTAGGAAATACCATGACCTTGCGTGCAACGGACAAACAAAAGAAAAAAATGGATCAACGGGCCCTAACGGTGTAACTGATCCGTTCGATCACACTAAAGACTAAAGCACAAAACTCTGCACTTCCGTTTTTGACATCCCCTAGAAGCTAAGCACAGCAATTGGCTCCTCCAAAACATCAACTCGGCAATAGATTCACGCAGTGAATCAAGGATCATTGAAGCCCAGATGATTCACAGCAAATCTAGTAGTAGTAACGGAGGGATTTCCTTTATTTTCAGTTCTATTTCCAATTACTAGTAACCGCTAGTACAACTCATAGGCAGGGAGAGCGAGGTGAGTGAAGCAGCGGATCTTACTTGCAGGAGTCGCCGACGTTGCCGCCGCACTGGTGGAAGGACATGACGGCCTGGAGGCGGAGGCCGGCGCGCTCCACCATGCGGACGAGCTCGGCGTAGGCCTCCCAGTCATAGCGCCCGGGCCCGTCCCGCTCCACCACGCCCCACCACACGTCCACCATGACGCCCTCCACGCCGGCGCCCCGCAGCGCCGTCAGACTCGCCGCCACCGCGCGGGCCCGACCCAGCTGCCCGCCGGGCCCCACCGTGTCCAGCGGCAGCATCACGTACACCGGCACGCCCCCGCGCGGCCGCCCGTGCTGCTGCGGCTGTTGCGCGCCGCCGTGCAGCAGCTCGCCCTCGGCCGGGGCGCGCTCCATCTCCGCCGGCGCCGACGCCGCGCCCGCACGGAGGAGGCGCAGCCTGCGGCTCGGCGCCGCCGCGTGGGCCGGCGCGGGCACGGTGACGCAGCACGGCGGCGCGTCCTCGGCCCCGGGCTTGTGGAGGAGCTTGGAGGCGGGGTCCACTGACGACAGGAACGACGTGGAGGAACGCAGAGTCAGGGCCATGGCTTTGCCTTTTTTATCAGAAGAGGCTAGCACAAACCAAATTCAACTAAGAACCTATCGTTGACAGGGGAAGAAGAAGAAGATGCTAGCTACGTAGCTTATATCTAATTCAAGTCGCCTGCGGAGGCTGAGCAAATGACTGGGAGGAAGGAATTGGGAGGAGAAGCTCGGTGCTGGTGCGGGCCGTATATATAGGGGAAATCCCAGCGGAGCCGTGTGGCGGCGAGTATGCGGGCGCCAGAGTGCTTATCACTTTTCTTTTTCTTTTCCCGTAAGATCCGCTTATCAGCTTCGGTTAGGACTGAATTAATGGACGCGAACTAGTTGGGGACGATGATTGCATCAGCCGATATATCCATGTCCGTTTGTTGCATACCGATGGACGACGCTGATGATCCTATCCAAGTCAGTCATTCGTTTCTCAGCTTGTCTCATTCGGCAGCTTAAGCTGAGCTGAACAGTCGTTGGGTGCCGTCTAATTGCTCTGCATGAGCTGAGACCTATCCCTGAACACATGCATAACACATCAGCAACGCCGTAGCACAATAGAAAAAAGATACAATAAGCTGGGGTATTCTAGAATGAGTTAACAAGCGTTACACGACCTATCTTGCGTACTCAAGCAGAGGAGTGGTCATCGTTAAAGGGAAAGCCGCGTAGAAGGGGGCGCCACGTCTTTTCTTTTGAACTCGGCGCCCTAACGCTTGGCTGCGACGGAAGGATTTTTGAAAACGGATAAGAAAAGTAGGAGGCCGACGTGGCGAGGCGCTTGACGTGTTCAAATCAAACCGGGTTCAGCCGTTCAGGCCACCATGTGCGAGCGGGAGGCGACGGGCGGCGAAGGTGGTCCCGATGCGAAACCTGTTTTGGCGCGGCGCGGTTGCCAAGGAACGGCCGCCCAATCAGGAGGCAGGGACGATCTCATGGCTGCAATCGAATCCGCCTTCCAGTTGTAACGTGTGCGGCCGTTTCTGCTACCTATTATTTCAGTTCTTCATTTCTTCATTTTTTTTAAAAATATTACTGTCAGTATCCTGCACACCGGGTATCCGACGTAGAGGGTAAAATACGGTTCGGACCCGTCTCCCGAGGCCCTGTCATAGCCACGTGCCCTCGGCCATGAGGTCAGCCCTAGGGCTGTCACGTGCGCTTGAGTTCTAGAGCCGACACGTAGCCTAGGCTCCGGTCTAAGCCTCCCTCTGAGGTGAGGTACGGAGTTGTCACGTGTCTCTTGCTGGCTCAGAGGGACCTCCCTGCTGAGGACGACTCCGGAGCTGATACGTGCCCTAGGCTCCGGTTTAAGCCTCCCCGCTGAGGTGAGGTCCGAGGCTGCCACGTATCTATTGGCTCAGAGCCACCTCCCTGCTGAGGAAGGCTCCGGAGCTAACACGTGCCCTAGTCTCCGGTCCGAGCCTCCCTGCTAAGGTGAGGTCTGGAGCTGTCACGTATCTCTTGGCTCAAAGCCACCTCCTTGCTGAGGACGGCTCTGGAGCTGACACGTGCCCTGGGCTCCGGCCCGAGCCTCCCCGCTGAGGTGAGGTCCGGAGCTGTCACGTGTCTCTTGGCTGAGAGCCACCTCCCTGCTCAGGTTGGCTCTAGAGCTGACACGTGTCCTGGGCTCCGGTTTGAGCCTCCCCGCTGAGGTGAGATCCGGAGCTGCCACGTGTCTCTTGGCTCAGAGCAACCTGCCTGCTGAGGACGGCTCCAGAGTTGACACGTGCCCTGGGCTCCGACACGTACCTCTCCGCTGAGGTGAGGACCGAAGCTGCCACGTATCCCCTGACTCCAAACTCGTCGATAGGAGCTCCGAAGCCGCCAAGTGCCCCTTGATTCGTCATGGGTCGTGGGTCGACGAAGTGAAGGAGAAAGTGCGTTGTCAGGCTTTGCATTCAAGGCTCGCCTTCCCCAGAAGCATGGCGCACCACGCACACCACCGTCATTTGCCTGATCGCCATTACGGTGACAAGACAGGACGGCGAGGCGTGACAGCGATACAGTGCCGCCCAACAGCATGAAGCCGCCCAAGCAGGGCAGGAAGACGCGGCGACAAGACGACGTCTTCATCATCACCTAACACACGGATAGGGGCGCTCAGCGCGCCAGGCGGCAGGACTTAACTCCCCCGCCAACTACTCTACTCAGAGGACAAAGCCCTAGATCTTGTATAGGGTTCACATAGCTTTGGGGCCACCTGTCGGGCCCCAAGCCACATTGTAACCACCCCGCCCTTGGACTATAAAAGGACCGGGGTGACCACCCGACAAGGGTGGGACAGTTCCCGACTCCGCCCTCACAAGCACACGCAAGCAAGCAATACAACAAGCACTCCCATGGACGTAGGGTATTACGCTCCGGCGGCCCGAACCACGTAAATCTCGGTGTTCATCCGCTCCGTAGAGCCTAGGTCACGTAGGGAGCCAAACCACCTCCGATCAAAGAACCTCGCGGGGTGCTTCCGTAGAAGGCCGGGAGGAGTGTCACAACTCTCGCACTCTGACATTTGGTGCACCAGGTAGGGGGGCTTTTCGTGCTCTCCACGCGACCATGGCGAACATCACCTCCCATGATGAGCCTTCTCGCCCAAATCATTGTCGTCTCCAGACGAGAGACGACGAGGCTACCTCCAGCTCCAGAGCGGGCAGGTCTGGCCAAGCCACTCGATCCGATGATCGGCGTACCAGCGGCGACCACAGCGCCCAAACCCGGCCGAACCGGGGACTAGATCGTAGGTGTCCCTGTGACGCCCGCGGCGCCTAGGTCAGGACGGGTCAGTGACCGTACGGTAGGTGTGTCGTCGGCGCTCACACCGCCAGCAGCCACTTCCTCTCGGTGACCCTCTACTCCAACGGTGGCGACAACACCACCACGACCGAGCCCGGAGAGCGTGCAGGCCGCATCACGTGCTCTGCTCCACAACCCTCCGGGCAAGGGTGCCACCCGCGAGGCGGCAGAGCAGTGGCGGCACGACATCGACCATCTCGTCGCTGCTGCCATGAACTCTCCTGCCTATAGGAGACAGCATGCTGAGCCCTCGCTGGCCCAGTCGCGTACGCCGACGGTGGCCCGTGAGGCGGCAGTTGCATGCGCGACGGCCACAGCTGACCTCACGGTCGAGCTGAACCGTCTCCTTGCAAGCAAAGATGGTCATACCACCATCAAAGGACCACGAGAGAGACGTCATAACCTCGAAGGAGAGTACCGCTCTCTGAGCGTCGTACCAGCGGGGCGCGCTCCGCCTACACCTGCCTCTCCGGGGGAAGTAGAGGGCTGCATCGCGCTCGCCCCGCACCTTCATCTGGTGGTTTGGCCACCTAAGTTCCGGCCCCATTTGACGGAAAAATATGACGGGACAGTCAACCCCACCGAGTTCCTGCAGATCTACTCCACCTCCATCCTAGCTGCAGGAGGGGATGAGGCCGTCATGGCCAACTACACCCCCGTGGCCCTGACCGGCACAGCCCGGTCATGGCTCTAGAGGTTCACAGCCAACTTCGGGAGTTCCTACACGTGCCCCGACAGCGATCTTGACCTCCACGCCGTGCATCAGCGTGATGGGGAGTCGCTGCGATCCTTCATCCAGCGGTTCTCCCAGGTCAGGAACACCATCCCTCGCATCTCCAATGCCTCCTTCGTCGTCGCCTTCCGGCAAGGCGTCCGCGACAAGAAGATGCTCAAGATGTCGGCCACGCACGACCTGCAAGACGTCTCCGAGCTCTTCAGCCTGGCCGTCAAATGTGCCAGGGTGGCGGAAGGCCGAGACTGGCACTCATGACCTGCCTCCATGGCAGGGAATGCCGGAGAGTCTGCTGCTCTGCGCAGCAGCAAGAAGAACAAGATCGGAGGCAGTAGCAAGCCTCTAGCTGGGGCACCCACTGCCACCCTAGCAGCGGCAGGTGGGGGCCGATCCCCGCGCACTGACAAGCCCCCACGACCTTCTACTGCCAGCGACGATGGTCAGTGGTGCCTGGTGCATAACTCCATCCGCAACGGTGCTAGCAACTGCCGCGAGATCAAGAAG
The DNA here is from genome assembly GCA_030760725.1 of Neostapfia colusana. Lineage (NCBI taxonomy): Eukaryota > Viridiplantae > Streptophyta > Magnoliopsida > Poales > Poaceae > Neostapfia > Neostapfia colusana. Next base: position 15,965,854 of record JASWHV010000014.1, on the reverse strand, counting down.
CTTGTGGAGCACTTCCATAAGCTACAACAGCAACGGTCGCGCCAAGACGGCGCACCCTTCCGCCAGCGAGAGGGCAAACAAAAGGCCAAACCTGAGGCCAGCGCTGAGCAAGAGATGGAGTATCAAGACGCCGAGGGGGCATTGAAAGCCGTCTATGGCCACGACTCAGACTCGAACAATGACAGTGAGTGACGCACGATGCTCAACGTCTAGCCAGACCCCCCCCCCCCCCCCCCGCAACACACCAAGGGCTTACCGAGCAGCCAGACATACGACAAAGCCACGCAGGACCAGCTTCCGTGTGAAGACATCATCCTCATCGACGAGGCAACGTGGCTAGAGGCTGCTCGAAATGCACTACATCGCTAAGCGCTCTGGCATTATCAGCAACGGTACGCGCAGAGTAGACAACCCAAGGTGGGGCCCCCTAGTGCCTCGGCTAACACTTTCTCGAGAAGGGGTGACAAACCCTTCCCCAGCTGGGAGGGTCCCTCCCGAGCAGCACAAGTACGCCGCCCCAGGTGTGTCCACCTAGCCACGGAGGATGGGTACCTCTACCCAATCCACAGAACATAGAACACCTCTGTAAGTTCTATCTTTAGCGCAGTGGTAGGGTATTTTTTATTTTTCTCTTTCTTTGTAAAGGTGCCACAGTGTCTAGTAACAGCGCTTAGAACAACTAAACTCCGAAGGGGTCCTGCTACCCTTGTCATCCGGGGCGGGTCGCTGCCTTCTTGCACGGCATGTTTCCTCCTATCACCCGAAGGAAGCTAGAAATAAGAAAAATCTACCCTACCATGCATACCTTCTTTATAGTTTGTGCTTACTCATGCATATCGACTGTAAATGGCATGTCAAGAGCCTGTCCTACATACTTGCCCTTGGTCCCGTGGCATTGGAAGGTCTCCTCGCTAAAAAGCTAATGCCCGCGGGAGGTCCAGTGTGTGTAGCCTGCTATGCTTAGTTCCGTACCCCTAGCGTGCACACCCTGCCTCCCTTGCGCTACAATTGAGTACTTGGGGACCAAAAAGAACACGCATACGCACAAGAAAAGTAACTAGACCCCATACATTGCCCCCATTGTTTTCTTGCTTTCTTTCCATATCGCTCTGGCCGTGTGGCCAGTTACTGTTTTCTTGTGTTCAACCGTAGCAAGGGTTGTGCTATCCTTCTGCATGCGGGTTTGCTTGAGGTACCTATGGCGTACTCGAGATACTATGTGAAAGTTGCCTAAAGGGGGGTGAATAGGCTAAACTACCTGAAATGACCTAATTAAACGAGATTAGAACACAAAGGCCGGACTAGTCTAAGCTCACGGGCGGACTAGTCCGGTCAGCTTGCTGGAAAAAACTAAAAACTTGATTTTTATGGGTTTTTCTTCAGATTTTAACTCAACGAGATGCGGATAAATTATCTAGCAATCTAATATGACAAGTATGACAAGATATAGCAGGTGGATTGCAAGATTGTAACGAGGAACACTAGAAGAGCGAAATGAGCAAACGAACGCTAAGTAATTTTAACGATCGATGAAATGTAAATGCAAGAGAGACATGGAGATTTTTGCCCGAGGTTCGATTCCCCCCAGGAATCTACGTCCCCGTTGAGGAGTCCACAAAGGACCAGGTTTAACAACCCTTTCCTCACCAAGTCGCCACTAAGGCCAACCCGGTTCTCCCACTATCTCAAGGGTGAACTTACAAGATATTTGGGGCTGCTCATAATCTGAGGTTCCCACTTGAACACATCCACAAACTTCACGAATGTCACAAGCCACAGGTCACAAAGACTCACACCAAGTGCACGAGATCACTTCAAGAGCCAAAACACGAAGTTCTTTATTCTCCTCTCCTCACACACACAAATCCACTCAAGAATTGGTTATAGAGGGTGAGTAGGCAAGAGAGAAGGCTTAGAAAGGCTCTAGGGTGGCTGTGGTGGCGCTAGGGTACCAGTTTTTTTAAATGAAGTCGGGGCACCTCCTTTTATAGAGGTCCGACAGCCAACCGTTGCCACCAACTAAAGTCCGGACTAGTCCGGTCAGGACCCCGGACTAGTCTTGTCTGCGGGGACCACTGACATCACAGAGCCACCTACTCCCCAATGTTCAAATTTCAAACGTTCACAAATCTCCGGACTAGTCCGCCTCACAACGGACTAGTTCGATCTCACATAGGACCTCTTTGTTCGGGTGAGAACGGACAAGTCTGGAGGACCAGGACTAGTCCGGGCACTAAGGCGGACAAGTCCGGTCCACCAAGACTTAGCTGTGGGAGCTCTCATCTCACAACCATACGGGCTAGTCCGCCTCAGAACGGACTAGTCTGAACTCACACATGACCTCTTGGTCCGTGTGAAAACGGACAAGTCTGGCTAGCCCGGACTAGTCTGGCCACTAAGGCGGACAAGTCCGGTCTACCAGGACTTAGTCCCGAAGCACTCTCACCAAGAGAGAACTGGACTAGTCCGTCCCCAAACGGACAAGTACAAACTCAGTCAGGAGCTCTTAGTCCGCCCCAAAATGGACTAAGCCGTAGGACTCCGGACTAGTCCGGCCTCTGGCCCGGACAAGTCCGGCCTGCTCGATTTTACCTCACTAGCACTCTCCACTAAGGATTCAACACTTCTAACGTTTTGAGCTCTCTTCTATGGTCTCAATGCACTTGACACACACACTCTTACTCTAACACAACTAGCCTACTAAAGACTCAAATGAAACCCTAATTTCTACTCTTCGAGTCTTCAACGCCGTTCTTCATCCTTTTCCTTTTTGACAGTTTAGGTGTCCACCTTAGAAATATCCTGTACTTATGATCATCTCAACTCATTAGTCTCCTAATTATCGTCATCAATCATACAAAACCCACGGGGATACCTAGATGCACTTACAATCTCCCCCTTTTTGGTGATTGATGAGAACACATTAAGTTTCAACATAAGAGGTAAAAATTTGATTTTCATAACAAGTGTACGTATGCATAACTCCCCCTGGATGTATGCAACAGTAAAAGAGGGAAGTTGACATACACTCACATGTTATGGTGGGGTGCCTACGTGTTGTGTTCAAAAAGTGTGACAAGACAATAAAACATAGCAAAGGGCAACAATGATCAATTATAAGCATAAGAGCCACACATAGTCTTACACAAAAGAGACACAATGCATAAAACATAGATAATCATTTCCAAGGATCTATACAAGACTGGGAGATGATAAAAAGACATCCCCTTCCATTTTTCCCCTCTGGCATCAAGGCACCAAAAAGGAAAAAGAAAAAAAAGATGCGCCTAAGTCTACTCGTCATCTTCATCGTCTTCTTATTCAAACTCGCTCTTCTTGGCCTCCATATCATCTTCCTCATCGTCGGCGGCGGTGGATGGAGGCACAACCTTGGAAGAGCATCCATCTTCCGTGAACTGAGCGAGCTCATCAGCAGTGAAATCTGGATAAGGAGTGAGCTCTCCATCACTCTCCTCGGGAGGAGACATAGGCACCTCAAGCTTGTCGCACACAACCTTGAGGTACTTCTCCCGACGCCTCTCCATGTGTCGAGTCCGGACCTCCACACGTCGACAAGAGACGAAGATCGCGTTGAAGCACTCGAAGAATCCGCTCAACGACTGTGGAGGAGGAGGTGATGAAGGAGCCACTGAGCTGGAAGGAGGTTGAGCATTCTTCCTTCCCGGTGGTTCTGGCACAATTGGGGTCATATGAGGACGGAGCGGTCGATGAGTCACATCCTTGACGAAGACAAGCCCCGACACCATCTCAATTAAGAACATAATGTATGGTGCATACCCACATGAGCGGTTGGGAGTGTGAGAGATGTTGAAGATGTCGTCATAGATGTACTCAACGAGGTTGAACTTCTCTTCACCATCAATCAACAGGAGGAGATGCCTTAAGTTTCCTTGAATCACCCCTGCATCTCCATCCTTAGGGGCAATGGTTCTCCTCAGAATCCGGTTGAGGATGCTATAAAATGGCTTGATGTTCCTAGTAAGCCCAGACTCATAGGGAACATGACTAGGATACATGTAGTCGAGCTTATCCCTATCCACTGCCTTGAGGTTGGAAATGAATGATCTCATGGTCCCGGTGCTCCTCAAGGCCAAGTATCTGAGCAAACTTCTCATATGTGGCTGAGTATTGCTCTCCATGAGTCATCCAAGTGATCTTTCGGTCACCGTAGGTGGAGAAATACACGGTGGTGTAGAACTGCACAATCACCTCGATCTTCCAATCATACTTGAAACTCATTATTTCCTTGATCCCATCGCGCTCTGCGGCTTCAATCACGGCATCAAAATTTTTATGCTTCCTCTTGGCCATGTAGGCCCAATCCACCCATTTAGCTTGAGCGACTGGAGTCTTCATCTTCAAGTATACTAGGCGGTAGTAGTCGCAATGAAAGTCACACCAACACCTAGAGTCGGTTGTGTGCTTCTCATAATCATAGACTTTGTCCATCCTCAGCCTTCTCACCTTCTCAACACCCTTTCCTTTGAACACATATGCTGTAGTGTTGGGCTACCGGTTTGGATCTCTAGCAGGGGAAGCCATCTTCAGAGGACCGATGGGCTTCGGTTGCCCCTTCTCCTTGATTACTATGCCTCCTGCCCTCTTTGTCGGTGCCTTGGCAGTTGCCTTTTTCTTCTTGGGCTCCTCAGGAAGTGGAGCCTTGCCTTTCTTCGGGTCACGGAGAGCCCTACCCTCGGGTTCTTTCTCCTTCTCTTTGGCCCGCTCTTTTTCTCCCAAAGTGACCAGCTTCTTCCTCTTGGGCTCTAAGGCGCTAGCAGCCTGGGAGTTATGGCTTCACGTTCGGCCCATTTCTTCTTCCATTGATCCGCCAAGGATTCTTCAACGGCTTTGGCAATCTGTGCCTGCTCTTCAAGATCATGTTTTTTCTTTGTCCTTGCCTCTCGAATGACGGCATCCTTAGCCGCTTGAGCTTCCTTTGCCACCCTCTCTTCGGCAATGCGCCGATGGAGGGCTTGTCGAGGCTCCTCGGCCGCGGGATTTGCAAGAGGGGAGCCGTGGTCGGAGCCCGACATATCACCTGAGAAACAAGAGATAAGAGGTCAAGGAGGTGGAATATTGCGAAAGAATTCACTAAAAATGACTAAAGTTGGGGTTTGTCCTTTGTAAACCGGACTTGTCCGTTAAGGGGCCGGACTAGTCCGCCCGAGAACGGACTTGTCTGCCTAGGAACTAGACTAGTCCGGGTTACACAGGAAGAACCCTAACAATTTTTCGTAAAAAAACTTTGAATCAAGTCGCAATACTCCTAGGCTACGATCACAATGACATGAGGAAACAACATTTGTGAAGAGGTTTCTAGCAGAAGACCTAAGAATGAAGAAAAAGAAAGAATTTTGGGTAGGTCAAGAATACCTCTTCAAATCTCCAAATGCGATGAAATCGGAGGCGAAACTCGAGCAACGAAGCACGGGGAAGGATTCCCGCACTCCTTAGGATTATAATACGTGGATTAGACAAATTTTTGGTGGAGAAAAGCGAAAATCGCCAATGGAGGGGTGGTTCCCGCTAGAGAGAGAGAGGTGAGAGTGAAGAGAGAGGGGTGGTCTGGCCGCCCCTAGGAGGTTAAGTCCTCAAGGGCCAGACTAGTCCGGCCTCCCATGCGGACTAGTCCGGTTTGGACTTGTCCGCTGACAAGTCCGAACTAGACAGCCCGGACTTGTGCGGCCCATGGGGCGGACTAGTCGGGCTATTAGCTAAAATTTCATATAATTTGAATTTTAGCTCAAGAATATGATCCTTTTTGGATAAGTTTTTGCAAATATCTTTGACAAACATGGTCAGTAAGCATACATCAAACAAACAATGACCATATTTGATAAAGAATCCTTTTGAACATAGTTTTCATAAAGTAAGAGAGATTAGGGTAGAATTTTGAAAGCATTCGATTTTTGAAGTTCATATACAAGTAACAAACAGATGTGCACGTCTCAAGCAACGTTTCTAAAATCTAGGATATTTAGTTCACTCCTTAGGTCACAGAAATGTTTCTCATCAAGGGGTTTGGTGAAGATATCTGCCAATTGCTTCTCACTCGTAACATGAGAGATAACGATATCTCCCTTGATAGAGTGATCTCGCAGGAAATAGTGATGGAGATCAATGTGTTTGGTTCTAGAATGCTCCACAATATTGTGAGAAATTTTGATGGCACTCTGATTGTCATATAGGAGTGGAATATGGCTCAAAGTGTAACCATAGTACCTAAGAGTTTGTTGCATCCATAGGAGTTGTGCACAACAACTCCCGGCCGCGACGTACTACGCTTCAGCTGTGGATAAGGCAATGGAGTTTTGTTTCTTTGGACACCACGAAACTAAGGACCTAACAAGGAATTGGCAAGTCCCGGACGTGCTGTTCCTATCTACCTTACAACCGGCATAATTGGCATCGGAGTATCCGATGAGATTGAACTTGGATCCCTTGGGATACCAAAGTCCTAGGTTAGGAGTATGAACCAAATATTAAGAATCCTCTTAACGGCTGTCAAGTGACACTCTTTAGGAGCGGCTTGGAACCGTGCACACATACACACACTAAGCATTATGTCGGGCCTAGATGCACAAAGATAAAGAAAGGAACCTATCATGGAACGAAATACCTTTTGGTCCACACTTGGACCATCTTCATTAAGGTCAAGGTGTCCGTTGGTTCCCATTGGAGTCTTGACGGGTTTGGCTTTGTCCATGTCGAACCTCTTGAGTATGTCTTGAGTATACTTGGTTTGACTTATGAACGTTCCTTTCTTGAGTTGTTTGACTTGGAATCCTAGGAAGAACTTCAATTCCCCCATCATTGACATCTCGAACCTTTCGGTCATTATCTTTGAAAACTAATCACAAAAAGCTTTGTTAGTAGAACCAAATATAATGTCATCGACATATATTTGGCACACAAATAAATCATCGTTAAAATGCTTAGTGAAGAGTGTATAGTCGGCCTTCCCTATCCTAAAACCATTTTTAATGAGAAAGTCTCTAAGACACTCATACCAAGCTCTCGGAGCTTGTTTGAGGCTATAGAGGGCTTTCCAAAGTTTAAATACATGGTTAGGATACTTATCGTCCTCAAATCCGGGTGGTTGCTCCACGTACACTTCCTCCTTGATCGGACCATTGAGAAAAGCACTTTTCACATCTATTTGGTACAGCTTGAAATCATGGTGAGTAGCAAAGGCAAGCAAGATACGAATTGATTAAAGCCTAGCTACGGGAGTAAAAGTTTCATCGTAATCCAAACCTTCAACTTGTGCATATCCCTTTGCAACAAGTCTTGCCTTGTTTCTTGTTACAACTCCATACTCGTATTGCTTGTTGTGGAATACCCAGTTGGTTCCCACAATATTTGCGTTGGGTCGCTTCACGAGTTTCCATACTTGATTTCTTTCAAAATTGTTGAGTTCCTCTTGCATGGCCACCACCCAATCCGGATCTTGTAGTGCTTCTTCTACCTTGCGAGACTCCAAAGAGGAAACAAAAGAGTAATGTTCACAAAAGTTAGCCATTCGAGAACGAGTGGTTACCCCTTTGGATATGTCTCCTAGTATGTTGTCGACGGGATGATCCCGTTGAACATTTTGGTGCACTCTTGGATGAGGTGGTTGGACTCTTTGATCTTCATCTTCATCGTCGTTCTTTTCTTCGTCTCCCCCTTGATCCAATCCTACTTCTTGACTTTGATCATTTTGATCTTGTTGAGGTTGGCCATGCTCATCTTGAGCTTGATCGTGGGAAAGAGACGTATCTTCGTTTGTTGTATGATCATTTGAGTATTGAGGATGTTCTTGAGGGAAAATGTCTCCAAGTGCCATTCTTTTAAGTGCTTCTTGTGGAGCCTCTTCTCTATCTAGCACACTTTGATCAACTTGCTCCACTTGGGAGCCATTAGTCTCATCAAACACTACGTCTCTCGCTATTTCAACAATTCCGGAGGATTTGTTGAAAACACGATAGGCGTAGGTGTTTGAGTCATAACCAAGCAAGAAACCTTCATCGGACTTTGAAGCAAACTTTGAAATCCTAGGCTTCTTGTTGAGAATATAGCACTTTCTCCCAAAGACACGAAAGTAAGAGATGTTGGGTTTGTTACTGGTTAGAAGTTCGTAAGACGTCTTCTTCAAAAGTCGATGAAGGTACAATCGGTTTATGGCATGGCAAGCGGTGTTAACTGCTTCCGCCCAAAACTGGTCCGACGTCTTGTACTCATCAACCATGGTTCTTGCCATCTCAATAAGAGTCCTATTCTTCCTTTCAGCCACCCCGTTTTGTTGAGGGGAGTAGGGGGCTGAAAACTCATGCTTGATGCCTTCTTCATACAAGTACTCTTCCACTTGAGTATTTTTGAACTCGGTGCAATTATCGCTCCAGATGTTCTAGATTCTTAAGGAGAACTCGTTTTGAGCTCTCATCAAGAATTTCTTGAGCACACCTTGAGTTTCGCCTTTTTCATGCAAAAAAGAATACCCAAGTGAAGCGAGAATAATCATCTACAACTACAAGACCATATTTGTTACCGTCAATGCTTATGTAGGCGATTGGACCAAAGAGGTCCATGTGAAGTAGCTCCAAGGGTCTTGTAGTCGTCATGACATTTTTGAATGGATGCTGAGCTCCAACTTGCTTTCCGGCTTGACAAGCACTACATGGCCTTTCCTTATCAAAAACAATATTTTTCAAGCCTCGAATGTGTTCTCCCTTAAGAAGTTTTTACAAATTTCTCATCCCGACATGGGCTAGCCGTCTATACCAAAGCCATCCCATGTTGGTCTTCGCCATTAAGCACGTGTAAAGTTGAGCTTTATCCATGGTTAAATCCATAAGGTAAAGCTTTCCCTTGAGCACGCCCTTAAATACGATTGAGTCATTGCTTCTTCTTAAGACAGTCACACCCTCGTTAGTGAAAACACGGTTATAACCTTTATCACATAGTTGGGATATGGATAGAAGGTTATAATCAAGTGAGTCAACATGCAAAACATTGGAAACAGTATGATGGGGAGAAATAGCGATTTTATCGGTGCCAAGGTTTTCCCTTGGCTATTGTTCCCAAAGTATATTCCTTCACTTGGATCTTCATTTTCCTCATACTCTACAAACATCCTTCTCTCTCCGGTCATATGGTTTGTGCATCCACTGTCGAGCACCTATTTTGATCCACCGGAGGAGTATGCCTACAAAATAGAGTTATGTCTTACCTTTAGGTACCTGAACGGAGTTGGGTCCTTTCATATTAGTCAAGAGACACTTGGGCACCCACACGCAAGGTTTTGGACTCTTGCGGAGTGTCCCAACATACCTAGCATAGGTCTCTCCAAATTTGTTCCTCAATAAAACATATGAAGCATCAAAGTCATGGAACAAAGGATGAGGTTCATTTTTAGGCATGTTAGATGAGTTTACAATGTTCTTTCCATTATCTTTGTTGGATCAACCCTCCTTGACAAAAACAATCAAGTCTTTCCCAGTCTTCGGAGTTTTATCATGTTGCTTCCACTCCCGAGAATAGCCAAGACCATCTTTGACATGTGGAGGTCTTACATTGGTATATGCACTTCGTGCATATGCCAATTTCTCCTTGTCAAATATCCCACCTTTCGGTGATTGCTTGTTTTGTGCCAACTTGAGTTCATCCTTAAGTTTTAGGATTAAGTTTGAGCACTTGTAAGTTTGAGTTGCTTCAGAAGATTTCTTTGAGGAGGGTGGAATCATAGAGGAAGAATGTGCATTGATCTTAAGAGACTCAACTTGTGTTTCAAGGATCTTGTAACTTTTGTCAAGTTAACAATTTCATCCTTGAGCACAATAGTTGTGTCCTCAAGATTTGAGCAAGTTTCCTTGCTCAAAGCGAGTTCACGCTCAAGTGCCTTGCTTCTTTCCCTTTCAACCTCAAGGAGCTCTTCAAGCTCATGACATCTCTCCTTTTCAAGGATGGGTATGTCTTCTTGACGGTTGATGAGTTCCTCCTTCTCAAACATCTCTTCCGACAACAAGGTCATCTTTTTCAAGGTGCTCCTACTTAGATCCTTGAGCATGGATTCATTTTCACTACTACTATCAAAGTTATGAAGTGAAGAAGTAGAGGAGGATGGTTTAGATTTAACCTTTCTTCTTCCCTCCTTAGCCATGAGACATGTAGACTTGAAATCTTCAAGGTTGGGGAAGAGCTTGCTCCTTCCAATGGCAAGTGTTGCCACTTTCTCTTCATCCTCGGAGGATGAGTCTTCGTTTGAGTCCCATTCCTTCCCAAGGTGATCATGTCCCGATGGCTTCTTCTTCTTGAAGAACTTATTCTCTTGGGGCTTGCCATCCCTCTTCTTCTTGCTCTCTTCATATGGACAATCCACAATGAAGTGTCCATATTCACCACAATTGTAGCATTGCTCTTTTCATCTTGGGCTTGGACCTTTCCTTGTTCTTGTTCTCATAGTGGTAGCTCCCCTTCCTCCTTCTCATCATCCTCTTGAATTTGTTGATGAAGAGCGCCTCTTCTTCATCGGTGCCGAGACTCTCATCATCACTTGCTTCGAGGTCTTGTGATGAGGATGTTGCTTTGAAATCAACATCTTTATTCTTGGAGGAGGTGAGCCTTTGGAGGTCGTTGTAGAACATGGCTTCCTTCTCCATCATCTTATTGTTGATGATCCTTCCAAGCACTTCTTGTGGGGTTATTTGAGCATATCCCGGACTCTCACGGATCATGGAGCAAAGAGCAATGTTTCGAGGCATGAATGCCAGAACCATCCTCTTCACCACCTCATGATCCGTCCACCGGGTGCATCCATATGATCGAATCTTGTTGACGAGGACCTTGAGACGGTTGTACATGTCTTGATGGGACTCACCATCCATGATGGTGAACCTCCCAAGCTCTCCTTTGATCATCTCGATCTTGGCCTCCCTAATGACTCAGTTGCCTTCATGCGCTGTCTTGAGTGTGTCCCATATGTCTTTGGCCACCTTCAATCCATCGACTCGGTTGAACTCATCTCGAGTCAAGGATGAGGTGATGACTCCAACTGCTTGAGCATTGCGATGAAGTAGGACGGCTTGCTCCTGGGTAACGTCTTCTTCACTCCTTGGAAGATGGACACCTGTTTGGACAATTTGCCACAAGCTAGGGTTTAAGGAGATTAGATGCATCTTCATATTATGCTTCCACATGGAGTAGTCATTTCCATCGAACTGAGGAGTTTTGTCAATAGGAATAGACAAGCAATGGTTGTTAGAGGTTAATCACTCATAGTTGAAAGGATATTGGGAGTAGTCCGGTTGACCACTCCTTTCTGATCCTTCGTCTTCTTATTCTCCTCATTGCTTGAGTAACCTAGCTACTCGCGAAGTCGCGCCTTGAGCTGACGAACTTCTTCATCGTCACTCGAATGGTCTTGCAGCACATCCACGTTCTTCTTCTTGTCATGTGTATTGTCGCCTTGCGACGTCGACGGAATCTCGTATTCATCCACTCCGGCCATCTTCTCTCCGAGTGGTTAGACTCTTGATGGAGAGACCTGCTCTAATACCAATTGGATGTTGCCTAGAGGGGGTGAATAGGCTAAACTACCTCAAATGACCTAATTAAATGAGATTACAACACAGGGGCCGGACTAGTCTCGCTCAGGGGACACAGGGGCCGGACTAGTCCAGTCAACCTGCTGGAAAAATCTAAAAACTTGTTTTTATGGGTTTTTCTTCAGATTTTAACTCAACAAAATGCAGAAAAACTATCTAGCAATCTAATATGACAAGTATGACAAGATATAGCAGGTGGATTGCAAGATTGTAACGAGGAACACTAGAAGAGCGAAACGAGCAAAACGAACCCTAAGTAATTTTAACGATCGATGAAATGTAAATGCAAGAGAGACACGGAGATTTTTGCCCAAGGTTCGATTCCACTCAGGAATCTACGTCCCCGTTGAGGAGTCCACAAAGGACCGGGTTTAACAACCCTTTCCTCACCAAGTCGCCACTAAGGCCAACTCGGTTCTTCCACTATCTCAAGGGTGAACTTACAAGATCTTTGGGGCTGCTCACAGTCTAAGGCTCTCACTTGAACACGTCCACAAACTTCACGAATCTCACAAGCCACAGGTCACAAAGACTCACACCAAGTGCATGAGATCACTCCAAGAGCCAAAACACGAGTTCTTCCTTCTCCTATCCTCACACACCCAAATCCACTCAAGAATTGGTTCTAGAGGGTGAGTAGGCAAGAGAGAAGGCTTAGAAAGGCTCTAGGGTGGCTGTGGCGGGGGTAGGGTTCCAGTTTTTTTTAAATGAAGTCGGGGCACCTCCTTTTATAGAGGTCCCGACACCCAACCGTTGCCACCAACTAAAGTCCGGACTAGTTCGGTCAGGACCCCGGACTGGTCCGGTCTGCGGGGACCACTGACGTCACAAAGCCACCTACTCCCCAACGTTCAAATTTCAAACATTAAAAAATCTCCGGACTAGTCCGCCTCACAACGGACTAGTCTGATCTCATACAATACCTCTTTGTCCGGGTGAGAACGGACAAGTCTAGAGGACCCAGACTAGTCCGTCCACTAAGGCGGACAAGTCCGGTCCACCAAGACTTAGCCGTGGGAGCTCTCATCTCACAACCATACGGACTAGAACGCCTCAGAACGGACTAGCCCGAACTCACACAGGACCTCTTGGTTCGTGTGAAAACGGACAAGTCTGGCTAGCCCGGACTAGTACGACCACTGAGGCGGACAAGTACGGTCTACCAGGACTTAGTCCCGAAACACTCTCACCAAGAGAAAACCGAACTAGTCTGTCCCCAAACGGACAAGTCCGAACTCAGTCAGGAGCTCTTAGTCCGCCCCAAAATGGACTAAGCCGTAGGACTCCGGACTAGTCCGGCCTATGGCCCGGACAAGTCCGACCTGCTCGAGTTTACCTCACTAGCACTCTCCACTAAGGATTCGACACTTCTAACACTTTGAGCTCTCTTCTATGATCTCAATGCACTTGACACACACACTCTCACTCTAACATGGCTAGCCTACTAAAGACTCAAATGAAACCCTAATTTCTACTCTTTGAGTCTTCGACGCCGTTCTTCATCCTTTTCCTTTTTGAGAGTTTAGGTGTCCACCTTGGAAATATCATGTGCTTATGATCATCTCAGCTCATTAGTCTCTTAATCGTCATCATCAATCATCCAAAACCCACGGGGATACCTAGATGCACTTACATTATGGTTGTCTCATTGCTCGGGGCCGGACCTATGGCGCCAAATGGTCCCTCCCCCAAAAGGCTTACGCAGCGGGAGATCCAGGGTGTGTAGCCTTCTATGCTTGGTTCCGTACCCCTAGCGTGCACAACCTGCTTCTCTAGCGCTACAGTTTAGTACCGGCGAGTCGGACGACTCATACCCCTGAGCAAGGTTTTAACCATAACTTAGGGACCATTGGTTGTTTCATTGCCTCGGGGCCTTATGGCACCAAATGGCCCTCCCCTGGGAGGCTTACGCCAGCGGGAGGTCCAGGGTGTGTAGCCTGCTATGCCTGGTTCCGTACCCCAAGCGTGCACACCCTACCTCTCCAGCGCTACAGCCCGGTACCACGGAACCGGACGGCTCATACCCCTGGGCTAGGATTTGACCATAGCCCGGACAACCCACATTGAATTGCCCAAGCCCCGTAACTCAACTGAGGACCGTAAGCCACAGTAAAGCTATCAAACAAGGAAGAGTGACTAGAGAGAACGACTACTCCCTCTTTTTGCCATGTCTGCAGGTCCGCATAGGTCCTTGGCGTCTCGGACCCCGAGGGGGCCCGATGCTGACGTCCTGCCTCATACAGTGGTAGGTGCGCCCCAACACAAGGGCCACACCTACCAGGGGGTCATCACGGTGAACCACGCGGGCAGGACGTCGGACCACTGCAACAGCAAGCAGAAGACTCAGAGCGCCAGCTAAGACAAGCTGAAGACAAGGTTCAAACTTCCCTCGGGTCCTTGTGCTGCCAAGGACCCGGAAGGAGTGGTAGCCACATTGCCGGAGCGCTCTGGGTCCTTACACTGCTAAGGACCCGGAGAAATAAGCTCGGGACATCAGCCAAGAGCTACCCACACCGGCTAAGTCATTACGGACCCTTGCGTTGCCAAAGGTCCAAAGTCTACATCAGCAACTCAAGACAACACAAGACTTGAAACAAAAAGTCTTTATTACCAATAGAGCTCTGGCATACATAGGAGGATACAAGGAAAGCGGGAAACCTAGGAACTATCCACGTTGGAACCTATTAGCTAGGAGTTGGGCGACCTCCTCCACGGAAGCCTTCGTCGCCCCGACAACTATACGATGTGGCTCTGTACCACAGGTTCCAGGGAGATGCTGGGGTCGCAACACCAAAGGAAAGTGAGCACATGCCCTGCCACCTTCTGGGCCAGAGCTTGGCCTTCGTCCTCCAGATGCTCCCCGACGACATTCTCCAGCGCCAAGAGCTTCTCCCCGACTGAGTCTAGGGCAGGGAGCACCTGACTCACCTCCTGGACCGGCCCTCCGGGGCGCAAGGGGCCAAAGCTGAAGGGTTCTAGAGCCGCCTCCGCGCGGCCGAGGAAGTCCCAAACCTTCTTTGCCTCAGTGGCACGAGAAGCCTGAAGGTCGTCGGCCACCTTGGTGGAAGAAGTCGGCTCCCCCGCCCAACTCCTCCTCGCCAGCTCCTGTTCCCGAGTGGCTAGACCCTGCTCCAGAGCAGCCAGGGCCTGCACCCTGGTGGCCAGCCACGTGGCCCGCTCATCCAGGTCAGACTCCCTGGATGCAGCGGCGCGCTCCTAGTCGTGAAAGCTCTGAAGTCGCTCCTTCAGGCGCCCCTGCTCCTCCTCATGGGCAGCCAGACGATCGGAGAGCTCCCTCTCCCCCGCCTCTGCTTCCTTCTCCCGACGAAGGAGTGTCTCCTGGAGCTCCGTCAGGATCGCGTGACGTGCATCGACGGAGGCATGAAGGTCTTGGGCCTCAGCCAGGATGTTCGCCGCATTCTTGTGGAGGATGGCGACAGCGGCCTCTTTCTCCTCCAGCATCTCCTCTCGAGCTGCTCCTCTCGAACCCGAGCCTTCACCCTGGCAGACTGGACCCACGCCTTCAACAGTTCGTCCCAGTCTCGGAGGCGCTCTCGCTTAGACCTCACCTCGGCCCGCTCCTGCTCGAACACGTCCTGCATCTGGTCCAGGTGAGAACGGACACCTCTCATGGCCCTGGGGATCGGGACAGCCTTCGGCATCGCCAGGCGAGGGATTGCCTCAATGCCCTCCGGCTCTACATCTTCCCGAGAGGCGACCACCATGGCGACCTGTGCGGGGGGGGGGGGGGGGGGAGGGCTAGAAGCTCGTTCGACAATAGCCGCACAGCTCCGAGTGACGTCCGCGCCCACCGGCTGCTGGCCTCGGGGGCCCGGGTGCTGACATCCAGAGCCGCCCCAGGCGCGGGCTCAGGCACTGCCGCCGGTGTAGGATCTTCACGGAGAAGGAGCTCCGGCTCCCGGACTGCTGCGGAGAAGGGGAGGAGGCGAGCTCTACTAAGGAGCCCTACAAAAGGAAGCACCAAGCATCAACTACGCCATCCAGCGGCTCAGTACACAGCACTACAAGGTTGAGCGGTACCTGGAGGCCTGGAAGTTCCACTCCGCGCGGAGCTTCTTACGCGAGGGGCTCGAGCCATTCGCCCCCGCCGGTGTTGAGGTCGCCTCCGATGGCTTTGGAGCCGGCGGAACCTCAGGGGTCTTCGTTGCTGAAGACGACGCAACAAGAGCCTTCCTTGCCGAGGACCTCGACGTCAAAGATGCGCCCTGAGCTGGGGCTGCCCTTGACGGATGAGAAGTTGATGACGTTTCTGGAACCTTCGTCACCGCTGACGTCGCCTCAAGAGTCTTCCCCGACGACGGCTTCCGGGCCGGGGACACGCCTAAAGACTTCTTGTGCATTGTACATGCGTCGGGGGCCCGCCTTGAAGCTCCAGCAGCGGCAGACGCCTTTCCCATGGCCGCCGAACTGCTCCGGCAGCGGCAGCTCCACAGATGCCCCTGGCGCCAGTCGCCTAGCCCGGTGCGGGACCACGGGAAGCCTAGGAACCCCCCCGCCTCGGGGCCGGAGGCGAAGCTTCTGTTAGGACGGACTAGCTTCCTCTTCGACGCGCTGCTTGACTCTAGGGCATCCTTGGGTGGCGAACGAGGGCGCGTCGCAAGTGCAGGCCTCCCTGCCGACCCCTTCCCTCTATTTGGGAGTGAGTTCAGCGCAGGCCCTGCCTGACCATTGGCGCCGTCTGCTTCGGGGATCTCGATGCCCCGCGAGGGATCACCGATCTGCTGCACTGCGACATTAATGTTGTCAAGCGTCGACAGTTCTCTCAGCAGCCTCGACTGTGTCTGCGGGTTGAGATAGACGGGCTGGCATCTCGCCGGCGAGATGATGGAGTCGTCGATGATCGGGTCATAGGAGATGTAACACCCCAAATTTTGATTCAAAACCCTAAACCATGTTCAGAGGGGAATTTAGAAATTTTTGGACGTGTTGCATGTTTTGCAAAAATTCAAATTCAAACTGGAATTCAAATTATACTCAAAACAGAAAAGAAATGGAAAAAGAAAAAGAAAAAACGGAAAAAAAAACCGGCCAGTGGGCCGAAACCCGCCAGCCGGCCCAGCTACTCCCGCGCCAGCCCGCCCCCGCGCGCGCCGCGCTGCCTCTCACCGACGGGTGGGACCCACCTGTCATCCCTAACCCCGAGCCCCGCGACCCCAGACTTTTCCCCCGAGCGCGCGAAATCGCAACCGACCGGAAAACCGCGTCCCGTCGCCCGAATTCTGGACCCAGAGGACTCCAACTCGATCACAACAGACCCACCGCCCTCCCCCGGCTATAAAAACCCCAGCTCCGATCAGTTTTTCCCACGCGATCGCCGATTTTCACTCCGGTGAGCACCGAGACTTCGCCGGTGAATTCTGGCCGATCTAAGCTCGGAAACTCTGATCTAACTCGCTGGTTTTGATCCACCGTCTCCGGGGAACTTTGCAGGTGCAGAAAACTCAGAGAGTTACGGTGTAAACCCAGCGCCGACGAGCTTCGCCGTGGTTTTGCCTCGGACCTCGCCGCCGATCACTTTCCAGGACCCCCGAGCTCGAGAAAACCCCCGAGGTGAGATCCCTGACCTCCCCTCTACCGATCTAGGCCCTAAGATCACAGTTCTAGGCAGAATTCTCGAGGATCCGAAAGTTTCCGGCGAGATCGCCGCTTCCCGCCGCCGTGCGCCGCCGGCAGCGCCGCCCGCTCTCGGTCAGAGCGACGTGGCCGCTTGTGCGCCGTTTATTTTAAATCGCACGGTAGACTTTAAATCCCCGCGTACCGGTTCGATGTTATAATCTCAGCCGTCGGTTTAAAATCGGACGGTACACGTCGACCCCGCGTTATAAAGGCTGGAGTTCTTACGTGCTACCCCCTGGGGTTCTCTGGAATTGAGATCTAGCCCCAGAAACTTCAGATCTAGCCCCTGGAACTTCAGAAAATCATGTAAATTCATTTAAAAATCAGTTTTAGCCCCTGGACTTAATAAAAATTAGGAAAAACACCTCTGATAAGTGTAGCTAGACCCCTGGAAATTATGAAAATAATATTATAGACCCTGTAATGGGGTGAGTTTACTTTTTAGCCCTGTTTAGTATTTAATTTGGGAAATTGAATATGTAACTAGTGTTTAAAAATTAAAAAGGGGGACAAACATAATTGTCAAAATTTATTAAAAACTTTCTCAGTACTTAGAAAACTTTGGAGTGAGATAAAAATATATTTGGGCTGAAATAAATCTGTTTTATCTATTATTCACATTTATTAGTATAGGGACACATTTTTAAGTAAAAGAATAGTTAAAGAAAAATAGGGAAAATAATTATGAAATAGTATACATCATAAGCCATGGTCAAAATATGATTTTAAATTATTTAGGACCAGAACCTAATCTGTTTAGGTGATGTGTATTACTAATTTAATAATAAAATACCCAATTATGCATAGGAATATAAATTTGAAAATATAGCAACTAGTAAATGATAAATGGAGTTTCTAAAATACAAAGAATTCAGTTTAGGGTTGATAGAAATTGTGAAGGCACATTGTATGCAAGTATAAATGTGGACACAAAAGTAGGAATCATATATACATGGTTAAAAGTGCATGCAAGCCACAACTTAACACACGTAAAGTAACCACAACACATATAATGGTGAATGAATTTCATAAATGTGAATGTGTGGGTTGTATAAAGTGTAAGTGTGAATTATGTCTTATGGATTGTTGTTTTTCTTTTGCTATGTGTGATGGTATGAAGTAGAACCTGTTCAAGAACAAGTTATTCAATTCCAAGACCAGGAATACCCATTTCAAGAGCAGCAAGAAGGAGGCAAGTGTCCTTGACCACTTTGATCCTATGCTAGGATGTGTAGATAGAATTATTTGCATTGTCAAGTTAAATATGAAACCCATGCTAGGAAGTTTCCCTAGAATTGCATTACCTTGTTTCCTTGAAGCTTGGGTTGGGATTTATTTTGTCATGTCATTTATACACATGCATATGCTTAGCCATGCTTAGAATGGGATATTTGGGATATGAGATCATCAGTTTATATTACCATACTCTTGAATGAGACATTGTGAGTTATGTAGAGGTAGGGATCAAGGCAAGTTGGATGTTTTGGTTGTGTGCTGGGTGCACGAGACTTGGGTTTGTGTTTAGTACTTGCCTGGATCCTAAGGACCGGTTCATGGAGCATGTAACCCGGCTTTACAGTGCCAACCACATGCTGAGATGGGGCAGCTTGGCCAATTAATTAGGTGTATCCCCGGCGTAGTATGGGTGTGTTGGATGGTGCGGGGAGTAGGTGTCAGCTGGACTACCATATGAACCGCAAGGCTCAAGAGGGGGCCACTGCAGCGGGGTTGGAGCCTCTTGTATGCTGTTAGGGGTGAAACCTCAGTGGGCCCACGCTCGTCGGGAATCCCTTTGTAAAGGCTTCGTAGTGATCTCTTGGCCGCACACCTGGGAAGTGTGAATGTGGATCGTAGCCACTGGCATAATGGAGGTTCTTTTAGTCCACCCGGCAACGGGGGATGAAATCACTACTTGTGGGTACAGTGGTACAAACTCTGCAGAGTTAAAACTGTCTTGACAGCCGTGCTCACGGTTAAGAGCGGCCTGGACTTATTCATGATTAGAGGATTGATGGTTTTGGAAGTTAAGCGGGGAGCTTAACATTGGTAATGATGTTATGGTTATTGGATTATAATGATGGGATGGGAGATTGGGACCATTTCACCTGTGCAGTAATGTAGGTGCTTAATAAGCTAAGGTGATAGGTATTAATTGCGTAGTGCTTTAACCATGAGTTCAACCTCTCCTTGTTCTAGCCATGCATGATATAATTTTCCCACACTTGCTGAGTACCATTGGTACTCAACCTTGCATATTTGTTGGTTTATATTGCTGCTCAGGTCAAGATAATGAGGTGGTGTATAATGACCAAGATTTTGGACCCGAGGAAGGATTTTAGGTTCATGAAGACCCCCGGGCAACGCCTGTGATGGAGCCCTAAAGAATAATATTCCGCTGCTAGTTTATTTACTTGTGATGAAGCATTAGTGTCCATTGAGACATTTGCGATGTAATGACTTATTTATATTCGACACCTGGCTTGTAATAAATGATGCTTCACTATTTGTCATCACATGTATGAGAAAATGATCCTGGCATACATGTGATATTCACTTGGTTGTTTCTTCGGAAAAACCGGGTGTGACAGAGGTGGTATCAGAGCCAAGGTTGCCCGTAGGAACGTGGACCTAGGTAGAAATGGACGTATTTAAGGGCCCTATTTTCTTAAAAACTATTTTCCAAGGTGTGGGTGGAAAAGTGTTATTAAAGGAGTCATTTTCTTCATCTTACCCCAACTTTCATTCAAAATAGGATTTTTGTTTGAGAATTTATCTAACCTAATTTTAAATTCTTTTGTTTTAGATGGTTCGTATGATTCGCACCGCTCGTAAGTCCACAGGAGGGAGAGTTCCCGTAGTGGCCCTTGCCGAAAGAGAGGAGAGTCGTCCCGTGACGTACCTTTCCTACGGATTGGCAGTTGGAGATTTGTTGCGCCGTCTTCGACGTATGCTCGAAGCCGCCGGCAATACGGGCAAGCTAATCATCCACTATAACTCCACCAGGACCATCCGTGAGAAGAGGGAAGAATGGAGTTCGGAGATGAGGATTATACACGAGAATCAGCTGCTTAAGATTCACCACTCTCCAGCTTGTCGAGCAACACAAGTTGACGCGGAGAGAGATGTCACCTGGGAGGCCATCACCTGCCAGAGTCACATCTATCGTCGCCACTTGGACAAAACTGAGTACATGTATGTCCTCCAACGTGAGAGTGGTACCACGGAGTACAAGTACCCACCGGTGCAGCAAGGGACTTCCCATGAGCACATGGACTTGTGCTTGGAGGATGCCGCTATGCTCAGCACTCGACTGCAGGAGTGTCAACAAGAGCTTCAGGATGTCCGAGACACCCTGAAGGAAACGGAGGCGTTGCTGCGAGCTTGCTTAAAGGCGAGAGAAAGAGGAGATGGGAATGAACTGTGTGTCACCGTGAGTGATCCATGGACTCCTGACTCCCCGGATCGCCGAGCGATCAGGCGTCGTCGCACTTCTCCACCAGCAGCCTCCCCACCCAAAGCAGAGTCAGAAGGTAGCCGAAATGAGGAGGAAGATCCCGAGGAGCCAGCTCAAGAGGACGAGTAGTGTAGAGTCTTTCCCCTAGCTAGCAAGAGGTCGAGTAGTCGAGTTGTTACGTAGTTAATGGTGTGATGATGCTTGGTGTGTGACGTGAGTTGTGGAAGCCATGAGCAATTGTCCACAGCCTCGTCTTCAGATTGTTTTGCTTTGGCGTGTAAACCCACAGGAAATAATAGTGCATTTATTTGGTGTGAGATATAAATCCTCGTAAAATTTCAACAAAGCCTCAACACCTCAAAGTACCAACAAATGAAAATAGTAAGATGATACTAAATGGTATCAAATTAACATTTGTTGATTCTGCCAGATGGCCGGAAGAGGAAAAGGACGTGCTGCCAACCCCGCCAACAACAATGATGAGGCATGCAACCCTCATCTTTCTGGAGGCCAGGACCGGGGTGGTCGCCGTGAAGAAATTGATCCTCTCCACCAAATGCTGGAGAATCAAAATCAGCTCATCCAGAGCTTGACTCAAGTGGTGGCCAACTTGCATCAAGTTCCACCTCCACAAGCTGCACCCCGCCAACCAAGGTTGAGTGAGTTTCTAGGAACTCAACCTCCAAAGTTTGCAAGTGCTGCTGAACCTCTGGAGGCAGATGATTGGCTGAAGACTATTGAAAGTAAGATGAGGATAATACAATGCAAAGGGTATGAGAGGGTGCTGTTTGCCTCTCATCAATTGCAGGGACATGCTGCTGATTGGTGGACCGCCTATGTGGCCGCCCATCATGACCCTGAGAACATCACTTGGGAAGAGTTCAAGCGTAGCTTCCGCAACCACTACATCCCAAGAGGTGAACTCAAAAACAAGAGGAAAGAGTTTCTGGGACTGCAGCAGGGAAACATGACGGTGAGGGAATACCTCACTAAATTTACTCAACTATCCCGTTATGCTCCACGAGACATAGAGACTGATGAGCAGAAACAAGATTGTTTCGTGGAAGGACTTACCGCAGAGATGCAGTGTGCCATGTCCTCCAATGAGTATGAAAGTTTTCAAAAGATGGTGGACAGAGCATTTGTGGTGGAAAGGAAGCTAAAGGCCCTGGAAAATGAGAATAAGAGGAAGGCGGGATGGTCACATCAGGCCTCAGGGAGCAACACCCGCCCACGTATGATGCAGCAACCTACGGGGCAGACGAGCCGTGCTGCGGTACCCTATTCAGCACCAAGAGGGTACAACCCAAACTACAGGCCACCCGCAGCACCAGCACAGCCGCCACGTCAGTTTGTGCAGCAGCCTCGCCCCGCATATCCACCTCGACCAGCAGTACAAGGACCCCCGAACCAACCCCAAGACAACAAAGGCCAAGCATCTAAGAGTGGGGTGCAATGTTTCAGCTGTGGTGAAGTGGGGCACTACGCCCATAAATGCCCAAAGAAGAAGCCTGCGCCGCCACAACAGCAGAATGTAGTGAGAGGACGGGTGAACCATGTCACCATGGAGGAAGCACAAGAGGCACCCGACGTGGTAGTTGGTAAGTTTCCTGCCAATTTACACCTTGCAACTCTGCCGTTTGATTCTGGTGCTACCCACTCGTTCATTGCTCAAGGGTTTGTTAAGAAGCATGACCTAGCAACCACACAAATGAACCATATGTTAGCCGTAAACTCTCCAGGTGGAGAAATAAGGACAAGACAAGTGTGTCCCAAAGTGAGCCTAGACATTAATGGGGTAGTATTTACTGCTAACCTCATAGTGATAGATTCACGAGGGATAGATATTATTTTGGGTATGGATTGGTTGACCAAACATAAAGGAATCATCCATTGTTCGACCAGAACGGTGGAACTAACTCACCCCAGTGGTACCAAAGTAAAGTTCATAACGATACACGAGCCTAGGAGGGACATTAAATTAAATCAAGTGGAGGTGAAAGTTGAGGAAATCAGGACTATCAGGGAATATCCAGATGTTTTCCCGGAGGAATTGCCAGGCATGCCTCCCGACCGTGACGTGGAATTCGCAATTGAGCTAGTACCGGGAACAACCCCGATATACAAGAGACCTTATCGAATGGACTCCAAGCAGCTAGAAGAGCTCAAGGATCATTTGAGAGAATTGACGGAGAAGGGGTATATTCGCCCTAGTTCCTCACCATGGGGAGCTCCGGTGATATTTGTGCCCAAGAAAGACGGAACCCAAAGGTTATGCGTGGATTACCGTGCCTTGAATGAGGTAACCATCAAAAACAAGTACCCATTACCCCGCATTGAAGACTTGTTTGATCAGTTGAGGGGAGCTTGTGTGTTCTCGAAAGTTGATCTCAGGTCGGGGTACCACCAACTCAAGATAAGGCAATCAGATATTCCTAAGACAGCTTTCGTATCTCGGTACGGACTATATGAATACATTGTCATGCCTTTTGGGCTAACCAATGCCCCGACATATTTCATGTACCTAATGAATAAGGTATTCATGGAATATCTGGACAAATTTGTGGTGGTTTTCATAGATGATATTCTCGTCTTCTCCAAAAATGAAGAAGAACATGAGAAACATCTAAGGTTGGTGTTACATAGGCTGAGAGAACACCAACTATATGCCAAATTGAGCAAGTGTGAGTTTTGGCTGAAGAGAGTTCCCTTTTTAGGACATATCATCTCGGAGGGAGGAATCTCCGTAGATCCCGCCAAAATCGAGGAGATCCAGAAGTGGAAGACCCCTGAAAATGTCGGGGAAGTTCGAAGCTTTTTGGGATTGGCTGGATACTATCGACGGTTTATTGAGGGATTCTCCAAGATCTCGAGACCTCTCACCAAACTGTTGGAGAAGGGAATCACATTCACCTGGACGCCACAGTGCGAGACAAGCTTTCAGGAGCTAAAGAAGAGATTGACAACAGCCCCAGTGTTGGTTATGCCAGATATGCAGAAGAATTTCACAGTGTACTGCGATGCCTCTGGAAATGGGTTGGGATGTGTTCTCATGCAAGAAGGACATGTCGTGGCATATGCATCCCGGCAGCTTCGGAAGCATGAGAAGAACTATCCTACACATGACCTAGAACTAGCTGCAGTGGTACACGCGTTGAAAATTTGGCGGCACTATTTGATGGGGAAGAGGACAGAGATATATACGGATCATAAGAGTTTGAAGTACATATTCACACAGCCAGATCTCAATCTCCGACAAAGGAGATGGTTAGAGCTAATCAATGACTTTGATGTGGGCATCAACTATCATCCTGGGAAAGCAAACGTCGTGGCCGATGCTTTGAGTCGGAAAGTGCAGGTCAATAAGTTGAGTTTGAAGGACATGCCTGCAGAATTGAAGGACGGGGTTATAAGACTCAATCTATGTCTAGTAAATAGTGGTGAAGCCATCGCCATGGAAGTGGACTCCACACTTGAGCGAGACATACGCGATGGCCAAAAGAATGATGAGAAGATACAGGAAATCAGGCAACTCATCAAGGAAAATAAAGCTCAAGGTTTCAGAGAGGATGAACAAGGTACGGTGTGGCACGGGAAAAGGATCTGTGTGCCAGAAGTAAAAGAGATCCGTGAATTGATTTTAAAGGAGGCTCATGATTCTGACTATTCCATTCATCCTGGGAGTACGAAGATGTACCAGGACCTCAAGAGCAGGTATTGGTGGTATGGCATGAAGCGAGATGTCGCGGAACATGTTGCCCTATGTGACACATGTCAGTTGGTGAAAGCAGAACATCAACGACCCGCGGGATTGTTGCAACCACTCAAAGTGCCTGAATGGAAGTGGGAAGAAATCAGCATGGATTTTGTCGTGGGATTGCCTAGGACCCAATCCGGGTATGATTCAATATGGGTCATTATTGATAGGCTAACCAAGGTAGCTCATTTCATTCCTGTGAAAGAAAGCTACAGCGGATCCAAATTGGCAGAGTTGTACATGTCAAGGATCGTGTGTTACCATGGAGTGCCAAAGAAGATTGTGTCGGATCGAGGGACACAGTTCACCTCAAGGTTCTGGCAGAAGTTGCATGAAACCATGGGAACCCATCTGAACTTTAGTTCTGCCTATCATCCCCAAACTGACGGGCAGACGGAGAGAACCAATCAGATCCTTGAAGATATGTTAAGGGCATGTGCACTCAAAAACAATAGGAGTTGGGACAAGAACTTACCGTATGCGGAGTTTTCCTATAACAACAGCTATCAAGCTAGTATGAAGATGTCACCGTTTGAAGCTTTGTATGGAAGGAAGTGCAGAACTCCCCTATTTTGGAACCAAACAGGAGAAAGTAAAGTGTTTGGTCCAGAAGTGCTACAAGAAGCCGAAGCGAAGGTGAGGGAGATTCGCAACAACTGGAGGATAGCACAAACACGCCAGAAGAGTTATGCTGATGTACGAAGAAGAGAGCTCGTTTTCAACGTGGGAGACTATGTTTATCTCAAGGTGTCCCCTATCAGAGGACTTCGTCGGTTCAAGGTGAAAGGGAAGTTGTCACCTCGATACATCGGACCCTTCCAGGTTTTGGAAAGGAAAGGCGAAGTGGCGTACCAACTAGAGTTACCGGTTCATCTATCGGATGTGCACGATGTATTCCATGTGTCACAACTCAAGAAATGTCTGAGGACGCCTGAGGAGGTGTTACCCATGAATGAAGTGGATGTAGCTGAAGATTTGTCTTATGGCGAGCAACCATACAAGATTTTGGAGACAATGGAACGCCTCACCAGAAATAAAAGAATCCAGATGTGCAAGGTGCAGTGGAAGCATCACTCAGAAGAGGAAGCTACCTGGGAACGGGAAGATGAGCTCAAGGCACAATTTCCGGAATTGTTTTCTTAGAAACACCAATCTCGAGGACGAGATTTCTTTTTAGGGGGGGTAGAGCTGTAACACCCCAAATTTTGATTCAAAACCCTAAACCATGTTCAGAGGGGAATTTAGAAATTTTTGGACGTGTTGCATGTTTTGCAAAAATTCAAATTCAAACTGGAATTCAAATTATACTCAAAACAGAAAAGAAATGGAAAAAGAAAAAGAAAAACGGGAAAAAAACCGGCCAGTGGGCCGAAACCCGCCAGCCGGCCCAGCTACTCCCGCGCCAGCCCGCCCCCGCGCGCGCCGCGCTGCCTCTCACCGACGGATGGGACCCACCTGTCATCCCTAACCCCGAGCCCCGCGACCCCGGACTTTTCCCCCGAGCGCGCGAAATCGCAACCGACCGGAAAACCGCGTCCCGTCGCCCGAATTCTGGACCCAGAGGACTCCAACTCGATCACAACAGACCCACCGCCCTCCCCCGGCTATAAAAACCCTAGCTCCGATCAGTTTTTCCCACGCGATCGCCGATTTTCACTCCGGTGAGCACCGAGACTTCGCCGGTGAATTCTGGCCGATCTAAGCTCGGAAACTCTGATCTAACTCGCTGGTTTTGATCCACCGCCTCCGGGGAACTTTGCAGGTGCAGAAAACTCGGAGAGTTACGGTGTAAACCCAGCGCCGACGAGCTTCGCCGTGGTTTTGCCTCGGACCTCGCCGCCGATCACTTTCCAGGACCCCCGAGCTCGAGAAAACCCCCGAGGTGAGATCCCTGACCTCCCCTCTACCGATCTAGGCCCTAAGATCACAGTTCTAGGCAGAATTCTCGAGGATCCGAAAGTTTCCGGCGAGATCGCCGCTTCCCGCCGCCGTGCGCCGCCGGCAGCGCCGCCCGCTCTCGATCAGAGCGACGTGGCCGCTTGTGCGCCGTTTATTTTAAATCGCACGGTAGATTTTAAATCCCCGCGTACCGGTTCGATGTTATAATCTCAGCCGTCGGTTTAAAATCGGACGGTACACGTCGACCCCGCGTTATAAAGGCTGGAGTTCTTACGTGCTACCCCCTGGGGTTCTCTGGAATTGAGATCTAGCCCCGGAAACTTCAGATCTAGCCCCTGGAACTTCAGAAAATCATGTAAATTCATTTAAAAATCAGTTTTAGCCCCTGGACTTAATAAAAATTAGGAAAAACACCTCTGATAAGTGTAGCTAGACCCCTGGAAATTATGAAAATAATATTATAGACCCTGTAATGGGGTGAGTTTACTTTTTAGCCCTGTTTAGTATTTAATTTGGGAAATTGAATATGTAACTAGTGTTTAAAAATTAAAAAGGGGGACAAACATAATTGTCAAAATTTATTAAAAACTTTCTCAGTACTTAGAAAACTTTGGAGTGAGATAAAAATATATTTGGGCTGAAATAAATCTGTTTTATCTATTATTCACATTTATTAGTATAGGGACACATTTTTAAGTAAAAGAATAGTTAAAGAAAAATAGGGAAAATAATTATGAAATAGTATACATCATAAGCCATGGTCAAAATATGATTTTAAATTATTTAGGACCAGAACCTAATCTGTTTAGGTGATGTGTATTACTAATTTAATAATAAAATACCCAATTATGCATAGGAATATAAATTTGAAAATATAGCAACTAGTAAATGATAAATGGAGTTTCTAAAATACAAAGAATTCAGTTTAGGGTTGATAGAAATTGTGAAGGCACATTGTATGCAAGTATAAATGTGGACACAAAAGTAGGAATCATATATACATGGTTAAAAGTGCATGCAAGCCACAACTTAACACACGTAAAGTAACCACAACACATATAATGGTGAATGAATTTCATAAATGTGAATGTGTGGGTTGTATGAAGTGTAAGTGTGAATTATGTCTTATGGATTGTTGTTTTTCTTTTGCTACGTGTGATGGTATGAAGTAGAACCTGTTCAAGAACAAGTTATTCAATTCCAAGACCAGGAATACCCATTTCAAGAGCAGCAAGAAGGAGGCAAGTGTCCTTGACCACTTTGATCCTATGCTAGGATGTGTAGATAGAATTATTTGCATTGTCAAGTTAAATATGAAACCCATGCTAGGAAGTTTCCCTAGAATTGCATTACCTTGTTTCCTTGAAGCTTGGGTTGGGATTTATTTTGTCATGTCATTTATACACATGCATATGCTTAGCCATGCTTAGAATGGGATATTTGGGATATGAGATCATCAGTTTATATTACCATACTCTTGAATGAGACATTGTGAGTTATGTAGAGGTAGGGATCAAGGCAAGTTGGATGTTTTGGTTGTGTGCTGGGTGCACGAGACTTGGGTTTGTGTTTAGTACTTGCCTGGATCCTAAGGACCGGTTCATGGAGCATGTAACCCGGCTTTACAGTGCCAACCACATGCTGAGATGGGGCAGCTTGGCCAATTAATTAGGTGTATCCCCGGCGTAGTATGGGTGTGTTGGATGGTGCGGGGAGTAGGTGTCAGCTGGACTACCATATGAACCGCAAGGCTCAAGAGGGGGCCACTGCAGCGGGGTTGGAGCCTCTTGTATGCTGTTAGGGGTGAAACCTCAGTGGGCCCACGCTCGTCAGGAATCCCTTTGTAAAGGCTTCGTAGTGATCTCTTGGCCGCACACCTGGGAAGTGTGAATGTGAATCGTAGCCACTGGCATAATGGAGGTTCTTTTAGTCCACCCGGCAACGGGGGATGAAATCACTACTTGTGGGTACAGTGGTACAAACTCTGCAGAGTTAAAACTGTCTTGACAGCCGTGCTCACGGTTAAGAGCGGCCTGGACTTATTCATGATTAGAGGATTGATGGTTTTGGAAGTTAAGCGGGGAGCTTAACATTGGTAATGATGTTATGGTTATTGGATTATAATGATGGGATGGGAGATTGGGACCATTTCACCTGTGCAGTAATGTAGGTGCTTAATAAGCTAAGGTGATAGGTATTAATTGCGTAGTGCTTTAACCATGAGTTCAACCTCTCCTTGTTCTAGCCATGCATGATATAATTTTCCCACACTTGCTGAGTACCATTGGTACTCAACCTTGCATATTTGTTGGTTTATATTGCTGCTCAGGTCAAGATAATGAGGTGGTGTATAATGACCAAGATTTTGGACCCGAGGAAGGATTTTAGGTTCATGAAGACCCCCGGGCAACGCCTGTGATGGAGCCCTAAAGAATAATATTCCGCTGCTAGTTTATTTACTTGTGATGAAGCATTAGTGTCCATTGAGACATTTGCGATGTAATGACTTATTTATATTCGACACCTGGCTTGTAATAAATGATGCTTCACTATTTGTCATCACATGTATGAGAAAATGATCCTGGCATACATGTGATATTCACTTGGTTGTTTCTTCGGAAAAACCGGGTGTGACAGGAGAGCTTCTGCAGCATTGTCTCCAGCACCTCCTGATCCGGCGATGACCCTGCTCCATGCTCCAACCAGGTCATGTCGCCCTCCCCGGTGTACTGCCAAGCAGCCCAGACGCGCTGCTGGAGAGGGGCGATCCGGCAGGATAGGAAGTCAGCCAGAACCATCAGTGAGGTCAGGCCTTCCTCCGCCAGGTACCTGATCCTCTCCAGCACCAGTGTGTAGACGTCCTGCAGGTCATCAGCGGGTCACCCGGCAGCTCCAGGCGGTCGTGGACGTTAGTCTGGGCAATCACCCAGTCCTCCCTCCAGTGCTCCCACTTCCCGGGAGTGAAGGGTGTGATGTAGGGCGTGGAGTTCCTCCCTCGGTGATGGAAGTAATAAGTCCCCAACTGGCTTGTGCTTCTTCCCGAGGCCCTCAAGGAGAAGAACACCCTGAAGAGCCGCACAGAAGGTCGCACGCACATGAACATCTTGCAGAAGTGGACGAAGACGGCCACTAGTGCGAGGGCGTACGGCGTAAGGTGTTGCAACTAGAGCCCATGCACCTCCAACATGGTGTGGAAGAAGGACGACGCCGGGAGTGCGAACCCGGACAACACGTACGAGGTGAAGAGAATCACCTCGCCGGGTCGCATGTCGGTCAGCGGGACCCTCCCGCGACGGATCTTTCCGTCGTACATGGCTGACTGCCAGCCGAGCAGGCGCCTCACAATGGCGATGTCGCCATCGCTATTGAGCCTGGACGAACGGAGGCCGGAAGACATGGTGGCGAAGAAAGGTTGTGAGCGTTGGGAGCGGAGGCTTTGAGTGCGCAGGAGGAAGACGAAGATTGCGAAAGGCAGAAAGGAATCGTCCTTCTCTGAAAGGATTCCCTTTATACATCCGCAACCTATGGCAGGGCAACAAGCATGACGTTTGGGTTTCCACCGTACCACGCCGCGGGCTACCTGCCTCCCTCAACGATGGGTAGGACTCAGGTCCACCTGTCAGACACTGGGGGCCAGGCGAGTAACTTCTCGGGAGTGTCCAGCGGTTCCCGAGGAAAGCGGCGCGGTGCAACTGCAGCGGTCGACCCAAGGGCCGCCGCAGTAAATGCCCCAAGGCAACCCCTCGAACACGTCGCCACGACCCACCAGTCAGGAGCAAGATAGCATGTGTCCAATATGCCGATGACGTGCATCCTTTTTGTCTCCCAGGTATAACCGCTTGTCCACTACGGATCGTCCAGAGTGCAGGTTCAAAAACACGACACGGGAGAGATGGAGGCCCCACCTATGGGCTCTCTGCCTCCTTGAGATGGGTCGGGGGGCCACTGTTGGTACCCTGCGACCAGGTACCCCCGCGTAGAGGGTAAAATACAGTTGGGCCCCGTCTCCCTGCTGAGGCGGGCCCTAGCATAGCCACGTGCCCTCGTCCCTGAGGTCAGCCCTGGGGCTGCCACGTGCGCTTGAGTTCCAGAGCCGACACGTGCCCTAGGTTCCGATCCGAGCCTTCCCGCTGAGGTGAGGTTGAGTTGCCACGTGTCTCTTGGCTCAGAGCCACCTCCCTGCCAAGGACGGCTCTAGAGCTGATACGTGCCCTGGGCTCCGTCCGACCCTCCCTACTGAGGTGAGGTCCAGGGCTGCCACGTGTCTCTTGGCTCATAGACACCTCCCTGCTAAGGAAGGCTCCTGAGCTGACACGTGCCCTGGGCTCCGGTCCGAGCCTCCATGCTGAGGTGAGGTCCGGAGCTGCCACATGTCTCTTGGCTCAGAGCCACCTCCCTATCGACGACGGATCTGGAGCTGACATGTGCCCTGGGCTCCGGCCCGAACCTCCCCGCTGAGGTGAGGTCCAGAGCTGCCACGTGTCTCTTGGCTCAGAGCCACCTTCCTGTTGAGGAAGGCTTCGAAGCTGACACATGCCCAGGGCTCCGGC
Source organism: Neostapfia colusana (assembly GCA_030760725.1). Lineage (NCBI taxonomy): Eukaryota > Viridiplantae > Streptophyta > Magnoliopsida > Poales > Poaceae > Neostapfia > Neostapfia colusana. The sequence continues at coordinate 15,934,951 of JASWHV010000014.1, read as the reverse complement.
CTGAGCCTCCCCACCGAGGTGAGGTTCGGAGCTGCCACGTGTCTCTTGGTTTCAGAGCCACCTCCCTGCTGAGGCAGCTCCGGAGCTGACACGTGCCCTTGGGCTCCGACCTGTACCTCTCCGCCGAGGTGAGGTCCGGAGCTGCCACGTGTCCCCTGACTCCAAATCCGTCGATAAGAGCTCCGAAGACGCCACGTGCCCGTCGATCCATCGTGGGCCATGGGTCGACGAAGTCTAGGAGGAAGTGCGCTGTCAGGCTTCGCATTCAAGTCTTGCGCCTTTCCAAGAAGCATGGCGCACCACGCACGCCATCCTGATCGCCATTACGGTGACAAGACAGGACGACGAGGCGTGACAACGGTATAGTGCCGCCCAACAGCACGAAGCCGCTCAAGCAGGGCGAGAAGACGCGGTGACAAGACGGCGTATTCATCATCACCTGACACATGGACACGGACGCTCAGCGCACCATGCGGCGGGACTTAACTCCCCCGCCGACTACTCTACTCATAGGACGAAACTCTAGATCATGTATAGGGTTCACATAGCTTCGGGGCCACCTGTCAGGCCCCAAGCCACATTGTAACCACCCCGGCCTTGGACTATAAAAGGACCGGGGTGACCACCCGACAATGGTGGGACAGTTCCCAACTCCGCCCTCACAAGCACACGCAAGCAAGCAATACAACAAGCACCCCTGTGGACGTAGGGTATTACGCTTCGGCGGCCCGAACCACGTAAATCTCGGTGTTCATCCGCTCACTCGAGCCTAGGTCGCGTAGGGCGCCAAGCCCCCTCTGATCAAAGAACCTCGCGGGCTGCTTCCATAGCAGGCCGGGAGGAGTGTCGCACCTCTCGCACTATGACATTTGCTGTGATCGGAATCTGCTGGTACCCCACTTCACTTTTTGGCTATCAGCAAGAGTGCGAGACTGTTGGAAGGAAGAGAGGAGGGCACCAAGCCGGCGGCAGCTACGAGGGGACTTGAGGGGGACGCAATGAGGAGCGAACCTTTGCTCTGCTTTCACAACTTCTCTATGTTTTTTTTTCTTTTTTGACGCAGAGAGCCTTCAAGTTTTCCTTCAGGAGGTATGTGTTTGGTTACAGTGGTCAGTTTGGAAGCTTGCGACTTCCGCAGCAAAAGCCGAAATGCGAGTGATTAGCATACATGAGGATGTACCCGACGACGGTAGCCTAGCTACCTCGACCGCCTCGCCTTTGTGGTTCTAGTATCGCGTCCGTCCTTCCTAGTTTGGGCAGTTGGCCAGTTGACACGACATGCACGCTCAGGTTTACCATATGTTTTGTATGGTTTAGCTGCTACCGCGAGCAGACCATTAAGCTCGTTTCCGCCCTCCTTCCTAACGTGACCGGATCGGCGATGACTACTTCCGATATCTACGAGATCACAAATCTGCCGACAAACTGACGAGGTAAATAGAACTTCGACAAGGCCTACACGTAGCGTCTTCATGCAACATGCACGCACGCGCCTATTCGACAAGCGCAAGCGGTGGCTCCAGCCAATGCAACGACAGAGGAAACCAGCGAGCGAGCGAATCAGGCCTCGGCTCCGAAGGACGGCGTCCGCTGCTGCGGTCGCAGCGTAGGCGGTGAGCTGGTGGTGACGGGGCCGTGCGCGGGCACCAAGACGGGGAACGCGTGGCTCGCACGGCGCCCTTATCCTCGCGCGCCGTTCGCCGCGGCATCTCCACCCCAACCCCATGTTCCCGGACCGGCGGGGCCGGGGCAGCTTTCGAGTTGCACTTGTTCCTTTGCGCGCTTTTTCCGTTGCCGGAGTTGGCCCGCGGGACCCGGCGCCGGTGAACTACCTTTAGGGTCCATTGCTAGATGCGTTTGTGGCTCCCGTTGCGCTCACCGACCTTTCTATTGTATCCTCTCAGAAATGAAGCTGTTGCTTGTCTCAAGTAGCCTCTTAATTTCTCCACGACTCCAGGCTTCTCTTTGAAAACCGAAAACTATGCACCACCCAGCCCAGGTGATTGAGTTTTCAGTTCACGAGGAAAAAAAGAAGCAGCACTCGCTCCCAATTGCCACTTTGCCGAAATATCTCGCCCTGTAGCTGATATTTCCTTCACGAGGAGCAGGAGCAGCAGTCTGCTTCCAAGGCCCCACTGAAACGTCCCTTTTGAACAGAAAGGGCCGTGTCGATGTCGTGCTCTTGTTTCTCCTTCCGGTGTCCGCCTCGCCGTGGACCACGGCCACCGGTCGTTGGTCCCCATTGGTTCACACGCCGGCGCCCGTCGCTTCGCCGCTCCATGTGAGGAGGAAGCTTAAGTTGTCAGGCTCAATCTGTGGATGCATAATAGCATATCAGAGCTAACGTCTCGAGTTTGAATTCTGGCGGACACAATTTATTAAAATAAATTGCAGCCGACTCCTATTTCACGTTTGCGGCATAAGAGAGTCTACACATAAGGAGAAGTGTTGAAATATAAGTGAATTGTCTATCTTTCCCATCAGTTGTTGAGATCAATTGCTCGGTACATAATAGGTTAACAAGCCGGACGCGATCCAGTCCGACGTGGGTTCGTTCGTCTCACAGGTGCGTGCATGCATTCGAACGAGACGAGCCCCCGTGTCCTATCCCAAAAAACCCACAGGTCAGGGCGATGACGATAAACATCGCTGGCACGTCAAAATCAGCCGTCGAGCCGCGTGCTTATCCCCAACAAGTTCCTGTTAAAAAATCTTGGTCGTGCTGAGGAAGCTCGTCCCGGATTGGTGACGGGGCGTGCGACAGGGGTACGCAACGGCTGATGTTTTTTTTTTTGCTTCCAGGATGCGCAGTATCTTCTATCGGCAGGATTGCCCGACATCTATACGAAGAAAGAGAACGCTTCTGTGTAGTAATTCCTTCTGTAATTGCAGCAAGTAAATGGTATGCTATGCACATCGGTTATCACAGCTAAAACCTTTTATACTCATTGGTCCGATAGTGAACATTATACTATAGCACAACTGCAAATTCTTAAAAGTAGAGATCCGCAAATAAAACGAAATTCTTTCCCACATGCTATGTTGAAAATTTGTAAAAGATGTTTTGCTTCTAAAACGATTCACCCTACCTCTTTACATGATTTGCATCAATTTACACCCTGACAGTGCGTTTGCGGGATTGCGTTTTGCTTCAACCACGAAGAATGGCAGAGTAGTATGAACGAATTTTATTCCAGTTTTCTTGGACGAGACCGATGACCTTTCTGTTTCCTAGAGTTTTTCTTGCACGCTCGCATGTATTATGTACACCCTATTCATGCACGACACGTCTGCTTTCTTGTCACGAGATCTCTGATGTTCGCTGCGCATAGGACTCCGATATCTTCTTAGGCCTCAGCGCAGACTGCTCCTTTGGGAGACGAAGTGCCATGAATTGCAATGAGCTGCTCTGAACTTGGTAAACATAACACCCCCATGGGTAAGCATCAGATGAGGCCCATACTATTTGCTCCTCAAAATCTGCATCCTCCGCAAACTGCGTATTCACGCAGAAAGCAGAATCAAGGGGGGGCTCCTCAAAATTGGGCACAGCAACGCATCCAAGAGATACATATCCTTCGGGTGGCCTTGGAAGCCATATTGATACAGGACTCCTGTAATCCTCAGCACAGTTTCTCCAAACCTGCACGCAAGACAGATAGATTCCATGAACGTTTGCCCTCCTCAAACAGAGCTTGAATAGCAACAGTGAGTTACCCTAAAAGTATATGCAGAATAAAAGTTACAGCTTGTTTTTTTTCAGTATAATATCAACATGGACCAAGAGTATCTGGCAGAAAAAGTGCGCTTGAATACTGACCAGGTCATAGCCAATTGGCAGTGCAAAATTCCCATCAACATTTTTGTATACAGAAGCAAGATGCGGTGGGTAGGTGCCGACATGAGCAACATCGCCAATAGAGACATACCTGAAATTGATTCAATAGCTTTAGCATCAACCAAGAAGAATTACATTACAAGGATACAGCAGCATGTCTAACTTCATACCCGCTAGGGCACAGAGGCCTCCAGATGGTAATCACCCTTCCATCATCAGCAACCTAGAATATATATGAATAGCTATTAATGACATATCTGAGAAAAGTTTCTCCTTTGACAATTTAGTCAGCTGAATTACCTGCTTGGCAACTAGTTTACACCGACTATGAATTTCCGGCTCACTGCTCCACATTTTCTGGAAGTTAACTGTATGACTTGTGAGCCCTTGCTCAACATTACTAGAAGTCCCTCGTGAGCTTAGCAAAGGCCTAGACAGACTCTGGGAATCCCTTCTATCATCATCTGACACAAAATACACATGACGCTGGGCCGCTGGAACCTATTATGGTTTTGTCAGAAGTATTGAGTTCAGTTCAGTTGCAGTTGAGAGAGAGAGAGAGAGAGAGAGAGAGAGAGAGAGGGAGAGAGAGAGGACCTTCAAGGGTACAACTTTCATGGCTGCCTGGTGAGATCTCCACATTTTCCGAATTGAAGAACAGAGTGAAAGAGCCTGAGCTTCACGTTCTTCATTAACATTGCACTTAATTAGTCTTACAAAGTTCTCAGACCTCCTAAAATTCTTCAGATGTATGATTACATGAGAAGGACTCTGATACCCAGCTTTTGCAAGCTCCAACGCAAGTACATCTTCCGAAGGAACATCCCAAAGTATTTTGGAAGGTTTCTTGTCCATTTTGTCTATATCCGAGCACTAAACAAAAGAAAAGCATGTGTTTCAATCAAAATTTTGAACTAACACCATACTAAAACAGACGTAGTAAGGAATATGCCTCACCTGAAGCAGTGTCACCCGCTTATTAGTTACTAAAGCAATCCTCTGATTCGGTAAAATAAAATGGGCTTCATAGTAATCAGACCATGCATACTTTGAAGGTTCTCGAAATAAATCCGTGCATGCAAAATACCGGCTAGCTTCTGCCAGGTAAAGGGCCATCTGGAGAAAGAAGTAACCAAATAAGTGTAAGCATACAAAAAATCATTTTCCTACACTAAATGACAACTATATCCTGCTAGTTAGTATAATTCTTTCTTTCCTTTGGGGGTGGAATTTCGGCCTGGGTGCTTGAATAGTCTGACAAAGGTGGTATTTTGACTGGTCGAAACAAAGCTAGACCGAACCAATCGTACACCATGTATAATTATGATTGCTCGTGTCAACTGTAAAGTCTAAGGTGTCCTTTAAAGTAACAAATATTTTGAAACATAACAATGTGTTAATTAGCTATCAGTCTATATGCAACTTCAAACATTCTGAACAACTCAATCCTCTATACCGGCATATTTTTCCTATCATTTTTCATAAAAGAGGGAATGAATTCTAAACGAATTTGTGAATCAGACATTTTTGACGTTGTAAGCTGATATAAGTCAGGCTACTGGCTACAAATCATTTTCAAGGAGGTGGTAGCTTTGGGTTGCCTGTATATTACTACCTCCGGTCTTTTATTCTTAACGTTAGGACAGGCTAATCAGCAAAAATTTGAGCTAATTAGCTTGTCCTAATAATAACAATAAAAATCTGGAGGGAGCACAACAGGAAAACCGAAAAAGCAGCATTTTTTGTCAGTTTGTTCCGTGAAGTGATCAAGACTGATGAAACCCTTTCCTGTTTATGTTGACTAGTTGGGCGTCCATAGTAAAGCACCTCAGATAATGAAAGGTGATGTTGGGTTGCCTGTGATAATTCCAACAATTCTTGCATACACTCCAGTAGAAAAAAACAGAGGGAGTATGAAAACTCAGGAAGATTCATCTCATTTATTATATCCACTTGACATTTTTTTAGTTCCGTTCGAGTTTGCTATAGAAACAACTACAAGGGTACTGTTCTTGTTAGACACTGTAATTAAGTGTGTCACAGGGGCATATCAATCATTAGAGAGAGATTAGGGTTAGGGATAGTTTAGTCCTTTTTTCCCTCCTAATCCCTCTATATAACCAGACCTGTACCCTAGCATTATTATTCATCTAATACAGACACCATTAGCCCTCTAATATGAGGGAACGACTAGAATGCAAACAGTCATTTGGTGCAATCGTGCAAAAATCCCTTCTAAACCACACGATCTACATCCTGTGGTGAGTGTATTTTTACACTTAAACCCTCCCACCTGGCAATATAAGTTAAAAGAATTGAAGTGTGCAGGTGGGAGGGTTTAAGTGTAAAAATACACTCGCCGCAGGATGTAGATCGTGTGGTGTAAAAGGGATTTTTGCACGATTGCACCAAATGACTGTTTGCATTCTAGATGTTCCCCTAATATGATATCAGAGCTAGGAAATAATTAGGATTAGGGCTGAACCCTAACCCTAATGGCCCAGCCGCCGCCGCAGCCCTAGGCTCGCGCCGCAGCCCCTGCCGGTGCGCCGCCCGCTGCCCCTGCCGGTGCGCAGCCTGCCGCCGCCCCCGCTGTTGTGCCTTACGCCTCCGCGCCCTGGGCCGTGCCCGCCGCTGCCCCCGCAGTTGTGCCTTACGCCTCCGCCTCCGCGCCCTGGGCCGTGCCCGCCGCCAGGCACCATGCCGCCGTGCCCTGGGCTGCCGCCACCAGCACCCCATCCGCCGCCGCCGCCGCGCCCTGGATCGGGGCGGCTCCACCCGGATTCGGGCCGCCCCCTCCCGGACGGGGTCCGTGCGCGCACAGGGGGGGCGCCGCCTCCTCTGGAGGGGCTGCCGCTCCCTGGCCCGCCGGATCTGGAGGGGCTGCCGCCTCTGGAGGGGCCGCCGCCCCTGGCCCGCTGGATCTAGAGGGGCCGCAGCCACCTGGCCCCTCGTCGCTGGAGGTGCTGCCGCCTCTGGAGGGGCCGCCGCCCGCTAGAGCGCTCGACCACCCGAGTTTCCGGTCCCTAGAGGTGCTGCCGCCCCTTCTTTCTCTCCGAAAACCGGTCCCGCATCCGTTCCCAGTCGCTGGTGTCGCTGCTGAGAACGCAGCTTCTTCTTCCTACGGCACCTACACTGCGGATACCTCCGACATCGCCGCAGCACTGGCTGCCTCTCGCGAGCGCGAGCGGGCACTCGCTCTTGCCATAGAGCAGGAGCGTACCTAAGTGGCATTGCTATCCCACCAGCTCGAGGAGAGTGCTCACCGATCGACGAATGCTGCCCACGAGCCTCCCTCGGACGCTGGTACGTACTCGGCTTCACTTGTGGCCACTCTTCATGCGCAGGCCGCAGGGATTCAGAACATCCGGACAGTCGTGCCGGTTGTTCTCAGCTCCGAGTCCACCTCATATGCCCGATGGCGTGATATGGTGCTCCTCAAGCTGAGGCGCTACTGCCTCGACGACCACGTCCTCCAGGACGATTCTTCAGTACTGGTGTCCTGGATCAGCATGGACAACCTGGTCCTATCCTGGATCCTTGGCTCCTTGACGGAGGAGCTACAGGACATCGTCAGGCAGCGTGGTGAGGGCACTGCTCGACAGGCCTGGCTAGTCCTTGAGCAGCGGTTTCTAGGGAACCGTGCGACTCGAGCCCTCCACGTCAGCACTCGGTTCCAGAACACCGTCCAGGGTGATCGTTCTATCTCCACCTACTGTCAGGAGATAAGGGCATGGCGGATGCTCTACGTGACCTTGGTGAGCCGGTCACCGATAGCGCTCTTGTTCTTCGGGTCCTTCAGGGCCTGAATGAGCGCTATTGTCACCTACGAACGTGGCTACTCCGACTGGAGCCACTACCTACCTTCGAGAAGGTATGGTCTGATCTTGAACTTGAGGAGAACACTGCAGGAGGCTCTACTGGATCCGGATCTGCCACAACCTTCTATGGCTCTGGGCAGTCCTCTCGTCCAGCTGCTGGTGGACCACCGTCACGACCACCTTCTACTCCAGGCACTCCTACCAGTACAGGAGGTGAAAACCGTCGTCACCGAGGAAAGAACGGTGGCCATGGTGGTAGCAGTGCAGGCGGCACTCCCATATCCACGACTTCAACAACTGGTGGTAGTGGTGGTACCGACCAGGAAGGCGCATCCTGGCCCACACCCTACAACCCGTGGACTGGCCAGATCTACATGTGGCCTGGGCCGTCCTCGGGTTCTCAGCCTCCACGACCACCACGTCCCCAGCCGGCGTTCGTGGCTACCTCGGGCTACAGTGGACCAGCCCACAGTGCTGGTGGGCCGCCAGCTCAGACCTATGGTGGGCCTGGATACTCCTCTGGCGAATAGTCAGCCTCGACCTACGGAGGCACTATCCTGTTGGGTACTCGGAGCCATCGGCACCTCTCCAGGAGCCACCGTCGACGTGGGATCGACAGTCGCTGACTTCCTCCTTCAGCACCATGCACCTTACTCCACCAGGTGCCGACTGGGTAGTCGATTCCGTAGCATCATACCATACCACTCCTAATCCCGGTATACTCTCTTTCACCCATCCTCCCAATCCCTCTTTTCCTTCATCTATCGTTGTTGAGAATGGGTCCGTTCTTCCGGTCACCTCAGTAGGTGATTCCGGTCTCCCGGGTTCTTTCCAGCTTAAAAACATTCTTGTCGCTCCGGATATCATTCAAAACTTGCTTTCTGTTAGCCGTTTTACCACTGACAATAATGTTTCCATTGAATTTGATTCTTTTGGTTTGTCTGTGAAGGATCTTTCCACCCGGTGACCTCTTTTTCGATGTGATAGCTCGGGGCCCCTATACACACTTCGGCTTCCTACTTCCGTTGCATCACCGCCGTTTGCTTTGACTACGACAGCTTCATCCACCATCTGACATCGTCGGCTTGGCCACCCTGGTGCAGATGCCATGTCGAAGTTGTTCAGTAGTTCAGTTATCTCGTGTTCTAGGGCACACATGACTCCTTATGTCATGCCTGTCAGCTTGGTCGCCATGTTCGGCTTCCTTTTCTCACTTCTGTGACTCATGTTGAGCACGTTCTTGATCTTATACACTGTGATTTGTGGACATCTCCCATTACCAGTGCATCGGGCTTTAATTATATTACTTGGTGACCATTGATGATTTTTCTCACTTTTTCTAGACTTTTCCATTACGATTGAAGTCTAAGACTTTCGTCACTCTTTCTCACTTCTTCTTTTGAATTTCTACTCAATTTGGGCGCACCATTCGAGCTGTCCAGTGCAATAACGGACGCGAGTTTGATAACTCCGCGTTTCGTAATTTTCTCTCCACACATGGGGTACAACTACGCATGTCTTGTCCGTATACCTCTCCTCAAAACGGCAAGGCAGAGCGCATGATTCGCACCACCAATGATTTTATGCGCTCCCTGATGTTCCAGGCATCTATTCCAGCCCGATACTAGGTGGAGGCTCTTCATACTGCCACAATTCTGATTAATCGTCTTCCCACCAAGGCGATTCATGCCTCCACCCTCTACTTTGCTCTATATGGCACCGATCTTCTTTACGATCACCTTCGAGTTTTCAGTTGCGCTTGCTACCCTAATCTTTCTGCCACTGCCCCACATAAGCTTGCGCCCCGCTCAACACGGTGTGTTTTTCTCGGGTATTCCCTTGATTATAAGGGTTACCGGTGCTTAGATCTCACTACTCACCGTCTTTTGATCTCTCGGCACGTCGTCTTCGACGAGTCATCCTTTCCTTTCTCCACCACCTTTCCGATTCCACCACAGAGTTGGACTCCATTTTTCCTACTGACCCCGAGGCTGCCTCCCAGTTGCCTTGGCCTATTTCTTCTGCAGGATCGACACGAGCTACGCCTCAGGTGCCCCCCGGCGTCGACTGCTGCACCTCGTGCGGCATCGACGCCTCCGGCGTCACCCGCTGCACCCTGTGCGACATCGACGCCTCCTGCGTCACCCGCTGCGCCACGCGTGGCCTCAGCTTCCCCGACGTCACCTGCTGTACCTCAGGTGGCCCCGGCGTCACCAGCTGCACCACGTGCGGCTTCGACGCCTCTGACGTCACCTGCTGCACCTCGTGCGGCATCAGCACCTGCGGCGTCACCAGCTGCCTCCCCGACGTCACCTGCAGCAAGCACGATGCCACCAGCTGCGCCACGCGCGGCACCGACGACGACTTCTCGCTTTGCGGACCCCGCACTTGTCTACCAGCTACGAGCGCGAGGGGAGGCTCCTGCTCCAGCTACGCCACGCGCAGCCTCGAGACCCACTCTCGTCTACCCACGACGAGAGAAGATGGTTGTACCCGAGCGGCCGGTGTACAACCCCCCTCTCCTCCACAGGGATCCTGGTCACGTCCACCCGATGGTGACTCGACGTGCGTCCGGGAGCCATCGGCCAGTTGAGCGGTTCGACGGGGCCGCTTTCTCGTCGACGACATCTCCACCGACCGAGCCTTCTTCGATCTCACCCATACCTACTTCCGTGCGTAGCGCCCTCACCGACCCTCACTGGCGCCGCGCTATGGAGGAAGAGTATGAGGCCATACTTGCCAACCGGACCTGGGACCTAGTTCCCCGTCCCGATTGTGGCAATGTTGTCACGGGCAAGTGGGTATTCACGCATAAGAAGAAGGCAGACGGTACCTTGGAGAGGTACAAGGCTCGTTGGGTACTCTGGGGTTTCACTCAGCGCCCTGGAGTCGACTACGACGAGACTTTCAGCCCGGTGGTGAAGCCGGCGACAGTTCGTTTCGTACTGTCGCTGGCTCTCTCACGTTCTTGGCCTGTATACCAGTTGGACGTCAAGAATGCCTTCCTCCACGGTACACTGACCGAGACAGTGTACTGCAGTCAACCGACAGGATTTGTAGATTCAGCTCACTCAGACATGGTCTGTAAGCTGAACAAATCCCTGTACGGACTGAAGCAGGCACCACGAGCTTGGTATAGCCGGTTCGCCTCTTTCTTGGTTTCACAGGGGTTTGTCGAAGCCAAGTCGGACACATTGCTGTTTGTCTATCGACGGGGCGGTGGCACTGCTTACCTCCTACTGTACGTCGATGACATAGTACTGACAACATCTAGTCCGGCTCTGCTTCGGCGAACCATTTCTGCTTTGTAGCAGAAGTTCGCTATGAAGGACCTGGGCCGTCTCCACCACTTCCTGGGTATTACGGTCGAGGACCGACCAGGCGACCTATTCCTTCACCAGCGACAGTGCTGCCTGGATATCCTCCAGCGAGCGGGCATGGCTGAGTGCAAGCCGTGCTCCACTCCAGTGGGTACTCAGGCGAAGCTCTCCGCTACCGACGGGACACCCGTCTCTGACCCCACTTTTTACAGGAGTCTTGCAGGTGCTCTTCAGTACCTCACCTTCACCAGGCCGGATATCTCATATGCGGTTCAGCAGGTGTGCCTCCACATGCATGACCCGAGGGAACCGCACCTCACAGCTGTGAAGCGGATTCTTCGGTATCTATGAGGCACCCTCGACTACGGCCTCCTCCTTCGGCGTGACACAACCTCTGAGCTGGTCGTGTACACTGACTGGGCAGGCTGCCCAGACACACGACGTTTTACTTCTGGGTACGCCGTCTTCCTGGGCGGCAACCTCGTCTCCTGGTCCTCGAAGCGACAACCCGTGGTGTCGCGCTCGAGTGCTGAGGCAGAGTATCGCGCCGTGGCTAACGGCGTGGCTGAGGCCTCCTGGCTTCAGCAGCTACTTCAGGAGCTCCAAACTCCCGTCGCCAGGAGCACCCTCATCTACTGCGACAACGTCAGCGCCGTGTTCCTCTCCACCAACCCGGTCCAACATCAGCGCACGAAGCATGTGGAGATCGACCTCCATTTTGTTCGTGAGTGGGTTGCACGGGGCGAGGTTCAGGTACACCATGTCCCGACGACGACGCAGTTCGCCGATATCTTCACGAAGGGCCTCCCGTCGTCACTGTTCTCTGAGTTTCAGTCCAGTCTCAACATCTGCAGTGGCTAGATGTTGTGACTGCGGGAGAGATGTTAGACACTGTAATTAAGAGTGTGTCACAGGGGCATATCAGTCATTAGAAAGGGATTAGGGTTAAGGGTAGTTTAGTCCTTTCCCCCCTCCTAATCCCTCTATATAATCAGACCTGTACCCCAGCATTATTATTCATCTAATACAGACACCATTAGCCCTCTAATAGTTCTGTCTTCTAGAAAACAGGGCGAGGCAAGGGGAGACATGAACAGTAAAGAAAAAAGCAACATACCTGACCAGCAGCTTCTACCTTGTCGTATTCTCTTACTATACCATCTCGGTGGATGGCACGAGGATCCCTAATCCTCTGGGGAGTAGATTTGTTACTTAGAATGTTGAGACATTTCATAAAACTAGCACTAATTCCATCAACGGTTAATGAGAAAAAATCCAGAGCCCCACTTAAAGGTTGGACAATAAAACCCACAAAAGCACGACCAAGACCAGGTGCAATGCCGATAACACCATACTGTCTGGCACTCTCAACTGGCTTTCTTAAAACACCAGAAACCCCAAAAGCCAAACCCTGGGCAAATGCTTCAGTTCCTTGAACCAGTCCATCACCAACACCAGTAATTCTCCTCGACCAAACCTGAATCAAATTCCTCTTAAAAGTTAAAATGTCTCATGGAGTTAACATAAACAAGGGTACAATAAAAGTTAAGCACAACATTTCACCTGCTTTGATCTCAGCTGAAGGAATTGTCCATCAGTAGAGAGCTCCGCAAATCCTTTACTAAGTGATGACAAAGTTGATTTCGTCACTCCAAGAAAATCTAAAGAAAATATTAGATGCAAAGGATTGTGAATCAGATCCCTCTTGATTCTGTTTATGATAGAAGGGATGATGGAGCTCTTTCGCATAAATCGGCTTTTATGCATGACCTTCCGCAGGTGCACCTACAGAAACATCAACAGAATTACATTTCATGGGAATGAAAGTACATATCTTTTAAACCTGTCCAGGTTTGAATGTTGACATGAATACACTGGACCACCTTCTGAATCAAATAGGCAAAAGTCTGATCAGAAGAGGACTCAGGGAAACAGGCAAGGAAAAAATAAACTTATTCCTAAGATTCCGGCACATGAATTGATAATTTCTATGCAGCCCTATAAAAAGTCAAATCTCTATGTACATTTCAGTCCCTCTAAGTCTTGCTTTACCACCTCCTCCCAAAGTCCCATGTCAACCTTGGTCACCCTCTGCCCTCTGCCAGTGACCATGAAAACTACATAGCCTTATTTTGGAATTAAATTACCTGAATCTTCAACGCATTACCCACAGCAGATAGGACAAGGCTCCATATGCCAAGGACACCACGAGGTCTTTGAGCAGGCGCAGTTTCCAAAGATATTTTCAGCCTTACCTCTGAAATATCAATAAGCCTGACAGAAAAAAAACTAGTAAACAAAGCTTGCAAAATAAAAAATTATTCACGATGTTTCAGCTAAATAATTTCAGGCAGGAGAAATTGATGTTTCTGCAAAGTCATCACACTAAATTTTAACAAAACTCCACGTCGAAAAAGACCAATTGCTAGCAACATGTTTTTGTTGTAGTAGTGCAGTTACTTGGGTGGAAAGTGGAAACATGTAAAAGCGGATAAAAGGACAAGCTCCAGTGGTGCTTATGTCCAAAGGTAATAGTCAAATTATTGGAGCCTAGTATTGGAAGGGAATAAACTGAACTCTCTATTGATAATGCAAAGGGAGGGGTACATATATAGGGTACAAGCTAGTGTTTAGAAGTCCTCGCAGCTAATGAACAAACTACCCTTGACACACACAATACACACACAGTCTAACATCCCCCCGCAGTCAAAACTCTGGCTGCGACAGATGTTGAGACTGGACAACAACACACTTCCTACATGAGTAAACACAAAGACACTCTAATAATACCCCCTCGCAGTAACAACATCTATACTCGTGTTAGATGTTGATACTGGACCAAAAATCCTACATACATGAGTGAATACACACTCTAGAACATCGTAGAAAAGCCCACTCACGCTCCCGAGCGGTGGCAAGGACGAAGTGGGCCGCAAACAACTCGCCACGAGGGGCACGACCGGCAGAGATGGCCAAAGTGCGTGTGGAAGGAGAGTCATGACGCACACAACGGATAATGGTGACGCGGGGTAGGAGGGCAGGAGCGCGCAGAAGGCTAGCAGCGCAGGGTAGAAGGGCAGGGACGCGCGCGGAAGGCCGGCAGCGCGGGGTAGGAGTAGAGACGCGCGCGACGGAGGTCGGCGGCACGGGGTAAGAGGGCAGGGACACACGCGGAAGGCCAACAGCGCAGGATAGGAAGTCAGGGGCGCGCGCGGAAGGCCGGCAGCGTGGGGTAGTAGGGACGCGCGCAGCGAAGGCCGGCAGCGCGGGGCAGGAGGGCAGGGACGCACGCGGAAGGCCAACAACGCGGCGTAGGAGGAGCGACGCGCGCGGCGGAGGCCGGCGGCACGGGGTACTATTAGAGGGATTAAATTGGATGATTAATCCTGAGAGTACATGGTACATTATATAGAGGGATTAGGTGAGGGGAAAAGACTAAACTACCCCTAACCCTAATCCCACACTAAAGACTAAAATACCCCTGAGTTACCCACACAATTAAACTCTGGCTGCGATAAATGTTGAGACTGGACAACAACACACTTCCTACATGAGTAAACACAAAGACACTCTAATAAGACCACCTCGCAGTAACAACATCTATACCCGTGTTAGATGTTGAGACTGGACCAAAAATCCTACATACATGAGTGAATACACACTCTAATAGCTTCCCGCGGAGAACATCGTAGAAAAGCCCACTCACGCTCCCGAGCGGTGGCAAGGACGAAGTGGGCCGCAAACACCTCGCCACGAGGGGCACGACCGGCAGAGATGGCCAAAGTGCGTGTGGAAGGAGAGTCATGATGCACACAACGGATAATGGTGACGCGGGGTAGGAGGGCAGGAGCACGCGGAAGGCCAGCAGCGCAGGGTAGGAGGGTAGGGACGCGCACGGAAGGCCGTCAGCGCGGGGTAGGAGTAGAAACGCGCGCGGCAGAGGTCGGCGGCACGGGGTACGAGGGCAGGGACGCAGGCGGAAGGCCAACAACGCTGGATAGGAGGGCAGGGGCGCGCGCGGAAGGCCGACAACGCGGGGTAGGAGTAGGGACGCGCGCAACGAAGGCCGGCAGCGCGGTGTAGGAGGGCAGCGACGCATGCGCAAGGCTGACAGCGCGGGGTAGGAGGGACGCGCTCGGCGGAGGCCGGCGGCACGGGGTACTATTAGAGGGACTAAACTGGATGATTAATCCTGAGGGTACAGGTACATTATATAGAGGGATTAGGTGAGGGAAAAAGAATAAGCTACCCCTAACCCTATTCCCACACTAAAGACTAAAATAACCCTGAGTTACCCACACAATTACAGAGTCTTACACCCCTCAGCAGTCACAACATCTAGCCACTGCAGATGTTGAGACTGGACCGAAACTCCGAGAACAACGACAACGAGAGACCCTTCGTGAAGATGTCAGCGAACTGTGTCGTCGTCGGGACATTGTGTACCCGAACCTCACCACGTGCAACCCGCTCACGAACAAAGTGGAGGTCAATCTCCACATGCTTCGTGCGCTGATGCTGGACTGGGTTGGTGGAGAGGTACACGGCGCTGACGTTGTCGCAGTAGATCAGAGTGCTTCTGGTGACGGGAGTGGCGCTTCTGAAGCAGCTGCTGAAGCTAGGAAGCCTCAGCCACGCCGTTAGCCACGGCGCGATACTCCGCCACAACACTCGAACGCGACACCACGTGCTGCCGCTTCGAGGACCAGGAGACGAGATTACCGCCCAGATACGACGGCAGGGACACGCGCGGCAGAGGCCGGCGGTGCGAGGTGCACGCGACGAAGACAGCAAGCTCGACAGCGCCAGAGGCTCAGCTTCAATAGCACCAGGGTCGGCGATAGGGGCGGGCTCGAGCCAGTGACGACCCACCAGGCCGGATCCATTGATGGTGGCTGCGGCAGCCAGGAAGGGAGGGGAGCCGACGGCGGTTGGAAAGGCAGAGCAGCCGGCAACGGATCTGCCGCGGCAGTGGCGCAACCTCTCCAGCGGCCAAAGGCGCGGCGGTGACGGCCAGAGAGTAGCGTTGATGGCGCGAGGTCCAGAAGCACGGCAGGGTCCAGAGGCGAGCCGACGGCCAAGACGCGGCTGGCGCGGAGGAGGCAAGATCGGAGGAGGGAGCCCGAGACGGCGCGCCGGTGGCGGCCGCCCAGAGTTGGCGCGGTGGCGCAGGAGCGGGCAGAGGGGCGACGACGAGGAGGGTGCGGTTGTGACGTGGGAAGACGTCCTTGACCTCCTCCTTGGCGGTCTCATCGACATACTTCTGGTAGTATGCGACGAGCGCCTTGGCGACGGCCTGGTGGACAGTGTAGATCTGCGATGTCTTCCCCCCGCTGCAGACGTGGACGCACATGTCAACGTCCTTGAACCTGGCGCGGCCGGCGAGCATGATGGGCTCAAAGGCCTTGAGGCGGAGCGTCTCCGGGCAGATCAGCTCGACGGGGACGCCGTTGACCTTGATCAGCCCGCGCCATGGCTTGGTGTAGGCGACAACCACCGCCGTCTTCTTGCTGCCGAAGCACTGGACCGTGCCTGCCGTCGGGCAGGTGAGCGCGGCGGCCATGGTTGCAGCCTAGCGGCTGCAGCGCGATAGGGCTTTGCGTCTGCCTGGGGAGATGGCTTGTGGCGGAGGGAGCGCGAGGCGGATCCAGCCGCGCCTAGGCCGGGGAATCCGGAGGCGGAGAGAGCGGCGGCAGATCCGGCCGTGCCATGCCCGGGGAAGCCGTCGCCGGGGAAGGCGGCGGTGGATCCAGCCGCGCCGGGCTGGGGAATCCTCGGCGCGGGGCGGGCCGCCGACGGCTCGCCGGCCGGTGGCAGCTCGCGGGCAAGGTGGCGGCGCCTGCTACATGGAGGAGGCGACGACGGCTGGTGGTGGTGGTGTTGGGAGAGAGAGAAGAGGAGAGGGAGAGCACACCGGGAGAGGGAAGCCCAAGAGTAAACCCTAGTCTGCTGATACCATATTGGAAGGGAATAAACTGAACTCTCTATTCATAATGCAAAGGGGTTACATATATAGGGTACAAGCTAGGGTGTAGAAATCCTCCTAGCTAATGACCAAACTACCCTTGACACACACAGTCTAACACAAACATTTTCTACATGGAGAAAACAAAACAATTAGACTAATGATATTACAAATAGAAGACCATACTTCCTAGTTCTACTTTTTAGACCTTCAAGCTAAAATATGCAGCTACTTCTGATAGAATAATGCCACTGAAGAAGTCTTGAACGTATTTCACATCAAATTAAATGTGATTTGAAGGAATCCAAAATGGAGTGGACAAATTAACACATGCAGGTTTTTTTGCACCCAACGATATTCAACAATAACTCCATAACTCAGCATAATTACAGGTCGCGATCTATGGAATGCCAACTCTGGAAACTTACTATTGTAAGTTCCAGCAAAGTTCTTGTTTTTCCTTTTGTAAGCAAGTTATTGGCACATCCAGAATTATATTAAATATCATGTGTGAAAAATTGCAAGTAGTCAATGCTCAAGATATATTAGTAAATACCCTGGGATAACTATAAATTAATAAAGATAATATTTCCAATTATATGGGAAACCAAACTTGAAAACAAAAAAGAGTTTGATCAACCAATTCAAAAATACCCTTAAATTTTTGAAAAAGTCCCCTTTCTAGAAGAGAGTAAAGTATCTATCTAGACAACAAATGTAGTACCACTCCATATCTTAGAACTAGTTACTGATGAATAACAAGATGCATCAAATTGGAAAAGCATCAGAAATGTTAAGGGACTGGCCCAGACAGAAAATTCAGAAAGCAATGAGGCTTCAACTTAGGAGCTTACTCTATCCGTATCTCAGGATCCGCTTCAGTGACAGTTGTGCTACTGCTGGCGCTGACAAAACGAAGATTGTTGTAGAAGTCAAACAGAGCCCAAATAATAGGTTCGTGAATATTCAGTCTCCAGGTTTGATCAGTTACCTAGAGAAAAAACACAGCATTTAATTATTATGGTTGACAATATTGATTTTGAAATACATAGTGACAACATTACCCGGATATAGACATGTGGGTAGACTTGAATTTCATTAGAAGTTACATTGCTAACAGCAATGTTAGCTTTGAAAATAGGGTGGTTCGAATCAGGCCTGCTCTCAGTAGCCAAAACAACAGGCATTTTAGACAGTGGTAACTGATTATCTAGTTGTAGCTGACCAAGAATTACCTTAAACCTGAAAAAAACCTATATATCAGGAAAAAATGAAATGGAGTACATAATGCTATGGCTAGGAAGAATATACACCATAGGCCTAGTTCCATAGCGATGTCTGTGCAGCGAGTGTCCAAAGATTATTTGTCAATTTTGTTTGGTGAAAAGAGTGGATTCAAGAATTAATTCAAACCTATATGACACACAAAGAAATGGCCAGAACATATGGAGCTGTAATGCCGGTGCTAAGGGGTTGAGCACGCTGCAGGCTAACCATGTCTAGCGGTTGATGTGACCCAAACATAACAGGAAGGAGGACATGTTATTAATAAACTAAATTTATTTCTTCTTAATGCAATGGCATGCAGTTCTCATGCATTAGAAAAAAACATGGCAAGAACTAAGTGTATCACGACATTTCTGGTTCCCGAATGGGAAAGCCATTTCTCTTGCATAGGGAAGAAAATGAGATTTTCATACATGGGCATGTATGGACACAATGTCAGACAAAACAATACAGTCGTTTGAATCTATACCTGCTTGTGGTCCCAGAATCATAACCAGTCATGTATGAAATGAAAACCTTCTGCAGATGCAAATATAAAAGCTCCCTTGGCTTATGGTCAATCAAAGATATTCCAACAACTCCAAGTTCAACAATAAGCTCTAAGGGTCCAGCACCTGTATCTCTCACACTTTGCTCCAATGGTGATGCTTGGTGATCAATCAGTTCAGATCCAGGTGATCCATATACTTCCTCCTGTTTTCTTAGGTAATCAGTAAATTTCAATATCTTAATGTCCATGTTCTCTACTATACTGAGCTTAAGGCCATGTTCCCTAAAACAGGTGCAAGTCCCAACAGGGTTTTCCAGGTCAACACACACAACATTAGTAATATCTCCCTGTTGGATGTTGACATCAATAACTTTCTGTCCATATGGAACATCCCACGAGTATTTTCTGGTTGAAAGTGGGCTCACTTGGATCCAAGTGTCTTCATGTAAGCCAGACTGGCGAGTACTGATGGTTGTACTAGTTGTCCGGTTCTCAACCCTACATGAAATCATGCAATGACCATGAAATTGAAAAGAAGTAGACACATGGATACTGTTATACCATTTCATACTACCTGATTGGCCCATAAGCTGGCCCCAGACGGAATACAATTACGAATCTTGAACCTTCCTCATATCCACGTATCTCGGCTTTCACAAATTTTTGAGTATTATCATGCTTTCTCATTGTGATAACAATGGTGTCTTCTCTTGATATCCCCAGAGGATGACACCAGTCTGTATCCTCCAGACGCACCTTCAAATAGGACAGATGGCAATGACATTTGTAGTTCAAAGGTATTCCTCCAAATCATTCAACAAAAGAGTAATACTGAACAAATACTGCCGCGTCTTACTTGGAGCAAGACAAAATGGGTATGCATATTCACATATCACTATTATTTTTCAGAAAAACGTTTGCAAAGGTAAATTAACCTCAAATAGTGCCATCATTGAGAATGTAGTACCTGAAGTTTGTCAGTATCCCCGTCAGAATGCATAAAGGAAGCCCTCCAGTCATAAGCATGTAAGACTTTTGGCTCGTCTCCAGCACCAAGTTTTATATACAAATCTTGTCCAATCCTGTTCGTGAATGTCGTGTATGGGCGTACTTGTATAACCTATAGAACCATGACATGAAATTAACTGAATAGTGTTTAGGATATGAAGTTGCAAATTACATGCAGTTACCTTAGTTGGAACAGCTTGATATGGGGATGGCTTTGAACAAAGAAGAATACGCATGCATTTTCCATCATCATCATAGGCAGAAAGATCAACTGCACCATCCTAGATATAAGATGAAAAGATAAGAAACAGCGCCATTATCATCAAAGTGGTTGAAAAAGGGCAGTCCGGTGCATGTAGCTCCCGCTTGCGCAGGGTTCGGGGAAGGGTCCGACCCATTTGGGTCTTTTGTACGAAGTCTTTTCCTGCATTTCTGCAAGAGGCTGTTTCCAGGATTTGAACCCATGACCTCATGGTCACAAGGCAACAGCTTTATCGCTGCCCCTTCATTATCATCAAAGTGGTTAAAAACAAAAAATTAAGAAGATTCAAACTAACCATATCACCAAGAGACGAAAGCTCTTTCACAGATCCAAATCGCCCCCCATGTCTGCTGACAGATGATGAAAGGCCTAAGCCCTTAAAATTTAACCCAGAAGCTATAGTGTATCCCTCAACCAATTCGTCAGGTTTTATATCATAGAGGAGCTTCTCACTCCTTTCCAATTGTGGGCGTGCAAGAAACCGCCTCTTGTCTTTACTTCCAGAAATATCAATGAGTCGCAGAGCAAGTGGAGGCAATCTAGCAAAAGATATCCAATACGGAGCATATATTCTGATAACTCTTGCCATCAAATAGTCGTTATCATTGCTTTGTTCAAGTAGAACCTGTACAATCCTACAGAATAATGGGAGATGAACAGAATAAGAGAAGTTCAACTAGCACGAGGATTTGTTTGTCATCGACAAAACAATTTCATATTTGCATGCTACCTTCCGGATAGGGAACTTCTGAGATTGATAAATTTTGAAGGTGCTTCGGTTGGATGCGATATAAGAACAGGTTCCTGGAACATAATAACATGTCAACACAAGGGAAGAAGAAACTAAGCATCTATGAAAGAAGCAAACTATACGTACATGCATCAGCCCCCATCCCCCATGTGGAATGAGAGACAAGTACAAAGGGTTTCTTGGATCAACATTGTGAACTTTCACAGCCTCACCAGGATTTAAGGTACCCCGGGAACAACTTGAATCTTCATTGTCAAGATGGCTAGAACTAATCGTGTAATGTGCAGAAATGGGAAGATAGAATGACAAACACAATGGGGACTTGATAACGATGCTCCAATCATATATTGGATCCATGCGAACATCTTTGCCTATTTCCTTGGCTTCTATACTCAAGCAAAACCATAGTCCTTGACAAGAACTGGAGGTGCCATTTACCTGGGAGCAGAATAGCAGGTTTTCTGATTCATACAGATCAGACACACATATATTTAGAACCTCCTCTTTTCTGAACTCAGTTTGACTGCGCCTCTCCTGGACATCACTCCACGAGTAATTCATATGTTCATGAATCGCCGGCCTTAGCTGCAGTGCATATGGCACAACAGGATGTGAAAGACCTGACAGTGGGACTGAAACAGTAGAACTGGGCTCTAATATTCCAACTAAGATCTGATCTTCTCTATCAAAAATCTCAGTCTGTTCATCTGACTGTGCACTCTGAGAAGGCCTTCCTTTTAGACGCAAATCAACAACGACATTGGTTGTATTAATAACTGATACAAGGGAACGTATGCTAATATATCTGTTGCCTTCCTTGACTGCTGCTTCACTAGCAATCACACAATTGCCAAACCTCCAACATGCCGCAGGTACAGCATAGTTTAACTTCATGCTTGTCCAAGGCCCATCTTTTGAAGGACTAATTTGAATATATCCACTCTTGCTTCTACTAGAATTAGATCTGTTCCCTTGTAGTACACTAGCTCTACCAGAAACGAGTACGGCAAATCTTATTTTACCACTAGGTCTAACAATTTCATGTTCCTGCAAATAAATGTGAAAATAATGTCATAAAAATATTATCTGGATTAGATTTTTCTGAAGAAAAGTGTGTGATTCCCTTCCAAAAAATAAAATAAAAAATAGCAAACAGTGTGTGCAATCTCTGATAAAAATACATGGTTCTTAAAATGTCACTTCTCACCACTGTTTTGGTTGACATAAGGTCTCCTAAAGTCAAATCGAACTTGGTACAGTCCGAATTTGAGGTAGGAGGGAGCTTTTGCACAACTTGCTTCAGTGGAGCAGAGTATATACCAACGGGTCGACCTGTTGTCAGCAAAAAAAAAAAAATAATAATAATAAAATAAAAAAACTTGACTTATAATTAGAAGGCGAGGATCAGACCCTGGATGGCTGGCTGACATGCACCCGCACTAGCCAATTCACCACAGGGAGATTCTCAAAATACAATGAAAATAGTGTAGGGAAACAAACAAAATCGTTATTTCACACCAAAATGACGAACCTCTACCAGCATCAAGCAGAAGAAGTTCCAAAATATAATTGTCCTGAAACATTTGGAGCAGAAATAAAATGTTAATTAAAAAATAACATGGTGCCGGAGAAGTCACAACTGATCAGAGAAAGAGGACCATCATCACAGATGTACAAAGGAAGAGGAGTACCGATGTTCCAGAACATGCCCAGTTTACATACCTCAGATTCAACTTTGAAAAAGAACATTTCATTCCAGTTGACCTTCCTGGTGTTCTGCGAAGAGTGCTTACCACTAGCAGCACAAGTACGGGCACTCTGTTGCTGAACACCAGATATAGAATGATCATTTAAAAAGAGCCGCACTGCAATCAAATATTCACCAGTTGCTAATCCTTCATCAACCTTGACCTGGGAAAGAATCCTAAGTTAGGAACCAGGAAATTGCTCTTTGCAATAATTTATGAAGCAGACAATCAGAATCCTGTTCTTGAACGAACAGGAGAGCTGCATGCAATTTCATTACAAAACTACAAATAGTTGGGCAAAACCATAACAAAACAGATTTAAAGAGTTGTATCACAAAACTTCAGATTCGTGCACATTTGTGTTGGGTGATCCTGCCGCAGGGATCTGGCACAGCTCAAAAGGAGGAAACCGAACTGGGCTCCAAGGGGAGTCCGAGTAGGACCTCCCTGGGGGCGTGCGCCAGGACCAGAGGAGTCCAGGTCGGACTCCATAGGGTGCTGCGGCGCCATATAAGACAGGAGTCTTTTCTTTATGGGATACAGATGTTAGCGTATATATATTAGGTGTATAAGGATTAGGGGGTAATTTAGTCATTAGCCATGAGGCTACTTGGCCCTCAAGTCTTGTACTCCTATATATGTACCCTAATCCCACATCAATGAATGCAGTTCAATTTTAACGTCTAATACGGTATCAGCAGCCTAACCCTAACCCACCCCTTCCCTCTTTCTCCCACCAGCCGCGCTACCCAAGGCCGGCGCGCCGCCGGATTGGCAAGCCGTCGGCGGATCCCCTCCCCCTCTCCGGCGCACTTCCTCAGCCTCAGGCCCCGGCGACCTCCTCTCTCTTCTGCGGGCTGCCTCTGGGGCACCGCCGCCGGCATCTTTCCCCCAAGCGCGGCTACCGTTGGGTTCTTCCCCATAGGTGCAGCCACCGGGCGCGCCAGTTCCCTACCAATAGTTCGGCCGACCACCACTAGGCACGCCGTTCCTTCCCCATGGGCGCGACCGCCTCTGGGCACGCCGCCGCTGCTGGCTACTCCCGCATGGGCGTCACTGCTATTGCCTCCCTTCCCACGGTTGTGCGTGCAGCCGGGTATGGCGCTGCCACCTCCTTCCCCAGGGCCGCTGCCCCCATCGCCGGAGCGCCGCCCATGCCTCCAGCACCTGCTGCCCCCTCCAACTGGCCAGATTCAGGCCACCACCCCGGTCTCCCTCCTCGGCTGGCTCGTCCCAATCCGGTCCCAATTTTGCCTTCACAGAACCGACTATTGTCGAGTGATCCTGCCTCTAGGGCATTAGGCGGCTGGCACCAGGGGCACCCGCCTGAGGCCTAAGGAAGTCCAGGTTGGACTCTAGTAGAGTTTATGCAGAGTTCTTTTCCTCCTCTAAAAGTCAAGATAGAGTTTGATCTGTAGTAGAGTAAGGACTCTCTTATAACGGGGGGTAATATAATGAAGCCAACACCCCAAGTTTATTATCAATTCAATCAATCCAATTCAGAAATACCAGCAAGAAACCCTAGCCGGCGGCTCCCTGATCACCCCTATTCTGTTCTCCCTAGAACAAAAAAAACCAATCTCTCCTCTCTCTGCGCCAGGCTCTTGTTCCTGCTGTGTTCTGCTTGCCGCTGCTCGTCCTTGCTCCTGTGAAGCCCCTGTTCTCCAAGTCAGCAAGAACAGCACCCAGATAGGGTGCTAAACTGCTGCTGAAACAGGGCAGTTTAGGTGCTGATCATATGGACCAATCTGTTCTCAACAGAACAGATCTGATCAAGGTGTTCTGGACATCGGAATTGCAACAATCGTGGTATCAGAGCCAAGTTTGACCCTGCATTGAATTCATCAAGATGGCGTCAACACCTCCTAGCGGAGGCAGCATCACCGGTTACTCAATACCCTCTCTGGCAGCTCGTGAGGTGAACACTGGGACAGGGTTCCCCGGACTCACCAAGACTAACTATGCGGAATGGGCTGTCATGATGAAAATCCAGCTAAAGACGCGACTGCTTTGAAAGGCCTGAAGGAAGGCAAAGTGAGCCAGCAAGAAGACGTGATGGCGCTTGACATCCTAGTCAGCGTCATCGCGCCGGAGATGATCATGACGATCGGACAAAAAAAGACGGCTAAAGAGGCATGGGACACGATCGCCATCATGCGGGTCGAAGCCGACCGTGTGAAGAAGACGACGGTAAGGCAACTGCGTCGACGCCGCCACCTTTAAGAACGGCGAGAGCGTGGAGGACTTCTCCCTCCACCTGAGCGGCATGCTATCACGAGCTCGAGGAGGTGGTAAAAGAGTCGGTGGCCGCGGAGAAGCTCATGCGAAGTATTCCAGAACACTTCCAACAGATCGTGGTAGCGATCACGACGCTGTTGGACGTGTTGACCCTCACTCTGTCAGAGGTGACGAGACATCAGCTGCGGAGAACGTCGACATGACATAGCGGAAGGGAGGAGTTCACGACGGCCACTGAAGCAGGAGCGGGCTATCTAGTCCGCAAGTTCTTCGGAGAGGGGCGACTGCGAGTCTGCCAAAGAAGAACGGAGGCAAGAAGGGAGACATTCCGCGGAACCAGTGCAGGAAGTGCGGGAAGAAGGGCCATTGGGCCAAGGAGTGTCTGTTGAAGCCCAAGCAGCAGAAGCCACAACAACATACACATGGTGAAGACAGAGGAAGGCGCCCTTTTTATGACAAGGGTGGCCTCAGTACAGGAGCGTCCCATGCGTCCACTAGAGATAGTGGAGGGACGTGTCTTCGCGCACCGTGGTAACGAGAACGACTTTGACAACACCCGGTAACCCGACATGGGGCAACCAACCACATGACTGGCTCACACGCTGTCTTCTCCGAGCTCGAGGAGATTGTTGTCGGGACTATCAAGTTCGGAGACAACTCCGTAGCGCGGATCCAAGGTAAGGGCACGGTCTTGTTCACCGCCAAGGCGGGTGAGCACAGAAGGCTCACTGGCGTCTACCTCATCCCGCGCGTCATCACCAACCTCATCAGCGTTGTCCAACTGGATGAGGACGGCTATAACATCACGGTGCATGGTACATGTAGGAGTGTTGCACATACGGGACGAGCAGCATCGTCTTCTCACACGAGTTTAGTGCGACTGTTAGACTGCATGTATAGGGGGGGGGGTAGGGGTATTTTAGTCTTTTGGTAATTAGGGTTGCTTAACCCTTAAGCTGTATCCCCCTATATATGTAACCCATTGACAGTCTGATTAATTGAGATACTTTTCCTAATCTAATTTGGTATCAGAGCAAGTTGGACCCTGCCTCCTGGTGGACCAGGCTACTCTGTTGGGCCCTCTTCTCTAGCCAACTGGGCTTCGGGAAACCCAGTTGGTCGGCCCGAGTCGTCGGCACCACACTCTGACCCTGCTCAGGGCTGGGATCGCCAGTCACTTGCGTCTTCTTTCAGTACGATGAGTCTCACACCACCTAGCCCCGAGTGGGTTGTGGACTCTGGAGCTTCGTACCACACCACCCCCGACGCTGGTATACTCTCTTCTACCCACCCTTCTTTTCCACTGATCCTATGGCCGCTCCTGTCCAGCGACCGTGTTTTTTACCCTCTGCAGGTCTTCCTCTAGCTGTGCCAGACACGACCACGGTGTCTCAGACGCCACCTGTCGTGCCTCCCGCGGCTCCGGCGGCCTTGCCGCCACTGGCCGTCCCTCCGACGGTCCCGACGACGTCCGCTGCGCCACACGCGGCTCCAGCGTCTTCGACGACGTCCGCTGTGCCACGTGCGGTCTCTACGTCTCCGACGACGTCCGCTGCGCCACGCGCGGCCCCAGTGTCTCCGACGACGTCCGCTGCGCCACGCGCGGCTCCTGCGTCTCCGACGACGTCTGCTGCGCCACGCGCGGCCCCAGCGTCTCCGACGTCCTCCGTCACGCCTCACGTGTCTCCGACGCCCCCGACGGTGTCTTCGCCGTCGTCAGCCGTACCACCTACGGCCCCCGGACCGCGGTACGCCGATCCCGTTCTCGTCTATCATCGACGAGCGCGGGTTGGTGGACCGTCCTCTTCGCGCCCTGCTGACCAGGTGTACCACCCTCCGTTGCTTCACCGGGACCCTCGTCACGTTCACCCGATGGTGACTCGACGGACTGCCGGCGTCCTTCGACCTGTGGAGCGCTTCTCCGGGGTTGTTCTCTCGTCCTCGACCACTCCGGAGCCTGCCTCGTCCTCGTCACCCATCTCGCCTATCCCCTCTTCTGTCCGTAGCGCCCTCGCCGATCCTCATTGGCGTCGGGCTATGGAAGAAGAGTATGCAGCCCTACTTGCCAACAGGACCTGGGAGCTGGTTCCCCGTCCTGCTCGTGGCAATGTTGTCACGGGCAAGTGGGTGTTCACGCATAAGCGGAGGGCGGATGGGTCTCTAGAGAGGTACAAGGCACGGTGGGTGCTTCGCGGTTTCACGCAGCGTCCCGGCGTCGACTACGATGAGACCTTCAGCCCGGTGGTGAAGCCGGCGACAGTTCGTACCGTTCTATCGCTGGCTCTGTCGCGTTCTTGGCCTGTCCACCAGCTGGACGTCAAGAATGCCTTTCTCCACGGGACGCTGACGGAGACGGTGTACTGTAGTCAGCCGACAGGGTTTGTTGATTCAGCTTGTCCAGACATGGTCTGCCGGCTGAACAAGTCCCTGTACGGGCTGAAGCAGGCACCTCGGGCCTGGTACAGCCGGTTCGCCTCCTTCCTGGTCTCGCTCGGGTTTGTCGAGGCCAAGTCGGACACTTCGCTCTTCATCTACAGGCGTGAGGGTGACACCGTCTACCTCCTCCTGTACGTGGACGATATTGTCCTCACGGCGTCCAGCTCGGCTCTTCTTCAGCGCACGATCTCCGCCCTGCAGCGCGAGTTTGCGATGAAGGATCTTGGCCAGCTTCACCACTTCCTGGGCGTTGCGGTTGAGCACCGCCCGGGTGCTCTTTTCCTCCACCAGCGGCAGTACTGCCTGGATATCCTCGAACGAGCGGGCATGGCTGATTGCAAGCCATGCTCCACTCCCGTGGACACCCAGGCAAAGGTGTCTTCGGCCGATGGTGCTCCGGTAGCCGACCCCACCACTTACAGGAGTCTTGCTGGTGCACTGCAGTATCTCACCTTCACCAGGCCGGACATCTCCTATGCGGTTCAGCAGGTGTGTCTCCACATGCATGATCCGCGGGAGCCTCATCTCACGGCGGTGAAGCGGATCCTTCGGTACCTGCGTGGCACTCACGACTACGGTCTTCTTCTGCGGCGCGACTCTGCCTCCGAGTTGGTCGTCTACACCGACGCTGACTGGGCGGGCTGCCCGGATACTCGTCGGTCCACCTCCGGCTACGCCGTCTTCCTGGGCGGCAACCTCGTCTCCTGGTCCTCGAAGCGGCAGCACGTGGTGTCCCGCTCGAGTGCCGAGGCGGAATACCGCGCCGTGGCCAACGGCGTGGCCGAGTCTTCCTGGCTTCAGCAGCTGCTTCAGGAGCTCTACTCTCCCCTCGCCCGGAGTACGTTGGTCTACTGCGACAACGTCAGCGCCGTCTACCTCTCTACCAACCCGGTGCAGCATCAGCGCACGAAGCACGTAGAGATCGATCTTCACTTTGTTCGTGAGCGGGTGGCTCTCGGGGAGGTGCGAGTCCTGCACGTACCGACGTCGTCGCAGTTCGCCGACATCTTCACCAAGGGACTTCCTTCGACGGTGTTCACCGAGTTCCGGTCCAGTCTCAACATCTGCCGTGGCTAGATGTTGGGACTGCGGGGGGGGGGTGTTAGACTGCATGTATAGGGGGGGGGTAGGGGTATTTTAGTCTTTTGGTAATTAGGGTTGCTTAACCCTTAAGCTGTATCCCCCTATATATGTAACCCATTGACAGTCTGATTAATTGAGATACTTTTCCTAATCTAATTGCGACGACAGCAAGTTGTACTCCGTCAAGCTCAACATCATACGCCCGGTGACTGTAATTTTGTGAAATTTACCCTTTCATCAAAGACGACTAAAACAAGTACAGCACAACAGGCAACACCACACCGCATCACCAAACACTTAAAACATACACGCCAGGAAAAGAGAACCGAAACTAAACTGCAGGGTTGTTTTTGGCCGATTGTACATTGCTTTATTGTTGGCCTTTTCTTTAATAAAAATCTAACAGTAGTGGTCTCTACGGTGATTTCACTAAAGAAGAAAAAGTAATCAAGTACAATATCTAATCACCCACCGCATCTTAGAACAAAAGGCAGTGTTAGATGCATGGGCTTTTGTGTAACACCAATAAAAATAGAAAAAGAAAACTCCATTAATGAATTAGAAACATTCAGGCATGCAAATGCAGACGATGATACTTGAAGATCTAGCTAAAGGGTCAAAGAGGAAATGGTTGGCCCAAAGAGAAGAGCTACCTCAGCATCGGCAAGAATTGCAGTTACCATCAAATGATGTAATTTAACAGATTTTCCATTTAAATGAGAATCCAACAGATTCCTTGATGCTGAAACTTTTATGGACCTATCATCCCCAGATGGCAACAGAGTAACAAGCGAGCTGCTACGTTCAGCAGTTCTTATGTATATATCTTGCCCAAGTTTGTTTTGTGGGACAATGAAATAACTTCTTCTTTGATGCACATCAAGAACTGGCCGCTCAGAAGGAGAAAACGTTTCCTGATCATAATTAAAAAACATTAATTCAACAGACAAATAATGATGAACTAAATGGTCAAACTGAACAAGAGAAATAAGTTTTTCTCCTTTTTTACTCTAAGGACAAAGTAAGTGGCAAGATGATGACATTG
Source organism: Neostapfia colusana (assembly GCA_030760725.1). Taxonomy (NCBI): domain Eukaryota; kingdom Viridiplantae; phylum Streptophyta; class Magnoliopsida; order Poales; family Poaceae; genus Neostapfia; species Neostapfia colusana. Next base: position 15,905,659 of record JASWHV010000014.1, on the reverse strand, counting down.
TTAATCTTTGGTCATACTCCCTCAGATTTTTTTTGTCATTAGGACAAAAAAGCTGATACACATTTAAACTAGTTTTCTTGTACTAAAGACATCAGAATAAGAACAAGGGGAGTATAATATAAAGTGAGAAGAAATGAATTCATTGTTAATAATGCAAGGGGGGTTTACATATATAGGCTATGAAGCCCAACTCAAAGGACCACAATACCCCTTGACATACACAGTCTAACATCCCTCTGCAGTTGAAACTCTGGCTGCGACAGATGTTGAGACTAGACAACAACACACTTACTACATGAGTAAACACACACATTCTAATAAGACCCCCTCGCAGTCACAACATCTAGCCGTGGCAGATGTTGAGACCGGACCAAAATACCCTACAAACATAATTAAACACACACTCTAACAGCTTCCCGCGCAGAACACCGTAGAAGAGCCCACTCACGCTCCCGAGTGGTGATGAGGACGGAGTGGGCCGCAAACACCTCGCCATGAAAGGCACGACCGGTAGAGATGACCCAAGTGCGCGTGGCGGAGGACGGCGATGCATGCAAAAAGCCGGCGGTGCGGAGTAGGAGGAGGGATGCGCGCGGAAGGCCAGCAGCGCGGGGTAGGAGGGGTACGCGCGGCGAAGGCTGACGGCGCGGGGTAGGAAGGCAGGGACGCGCACGGAAGGCCGGCAGCGCGGGATAGGAGGGCAGGGACGCGCGCGGAAGGCCGGCAACACGGGATAGGAGGGCAGGGACACGCGCGGAAGGCCGGCAGCGTGGGGTAGGAGGGTAGGGACGCGCGCGGAAGGCCGACAGCGTGGGGTAGGAGGGCAGGGACGCGCGGAAGGCCGGCAGCGCGGGTTAGGAGGAAGAGGGACGCGCGCGGAAGGCCGGCAGCGCGGGATAAGAAGGACGCGTGCGGCGGAGGCTGACGGCGCGGGGTAGGAGGGCAAGGACGCGCGCGAAATGCCGACAGCGCGGGGTATGAGGAAGAGGGACGCGCGCGGAAGGCCGGCAGCGCGGGATAAGACACGCGCAACGGAGGCCGACGGCATGGGGTAGGAGGGCAAGGACGCGAGCGGAAGGCCGGCATCGCGGGGTAGGAGGAAGAGGGACGCGCGCGAAAGGCCGACAACGCGGGAAAGGAGGGGTGAAGGCGCCGCAGCGGCCATGGGGAGGAGCGGTGGCGCTGCTGCGGCTATGAGGAGCGGAGGCATGGGCGTTGTCATGGGAGGCGCGGCAGCCAGAGGAGGCGTTGCGGCCATGGGAGGCACGGGGCAGGCGTCAGAGGCGCGGCGGCGGCGGCTGCCATCAGAGGCGCGGCGGCGGTGGCGTCCATCAGAGGCGCGGCGGCGGTGAGTGGAACAGGGGAGATGGTGAGGAACTGGAGGTTGGTCAGCGAGGTGAGGCAGGGGAGATGGTGCCCGTGAGCCCGGGGACGCGGTTCAGTGACAGCGACATGAGCGCCGTCAGCCCCGCCACCGCGGACAGGATCTGCCCGCGCACGTCGTCGGCCCCGTTGATGAAGACGTTGCTCACACGTTGTTCACGCGCTCGGCCTCATAGCACCGGACATGGTCCCACCTGCAGCAGTCCGGAGACGCCGGGGACCACGCCGACAGCGTCTTGGGGTTGCCCAGCGACTGCTTCACGGCCTGCAGCGCGTGCAGGTCGCCCGGCGTGCACCGGGGCGGCGGCGAGGACAGCACCGTGGTGTCCATGGTGGTCGGGACAGAGCGGAGGAGGAGAGAGCGGATCCGGCCACGCCTTGCCTGGAGAGGCCGGAGGCGAGGAGGATGACGGCGGATCCAGCCGCGCCAGGGCCAGGGAAGCCAGCGGCAAGGAGTGCGGCGGTGGATCCGGCCACGCTGCGGCTGGGGAACCCGGCCGTGCGCTCGGGAGGCTGCTTGGGAGGCCGGCCGCGCCGTTCGGGAGGCTGGCGGCGGCACCTGGGGAGGCCAGCCTGGGAGGGGCAGAAGACGGCGGCGCAGAGCGTGCAGCGCGGCAGGGCGGCGACGGATCAGAGGCAGGCCGCATCGGGGCCAGGAAAGCCGGCGGCGGCGCTCGGGGACGGCGTCGCGCGGCGCAGCGGCGGCGGGGTCCAGAGGCGCGGCGGCAGCACGCTGGCAGGGCCGCGGCGGCGCTGCTACATGGAGGAGGCAGCGGCGGCGGCTGGTGATGGTGGTGGGAGAGAGAGGAGAGAGGGTGGTGGCAGGTGTCATGGAGACCGAAACCCTAATCTGATACCAAGTGAGAAGGAAATGAATTCATTGTTAATAATGCAAGGGGGATTACATATATAGGCTATGAAGCCCAACTCAAAGGACCACAATACCCCTTGACACACACAGTCTAACATATAATAAGATAGAATCCTCAGTGAGTGGAAAGGGCATCCAGACTTGCTCCACATTAAAGGTAAAAGGAAACCAAATAGATAGTGGAAAATGGATAGAAAAGATATACCTTCTTGTATAGTTCATCACCAAGGCTGATATTGTTCCAGCTAGCATAAGCTTGTGACAACATGTTTGTATTGGAAACTGATATATTCAAATTCAGATCTCGTGTTGAGGTAATACGAAGTTGGCTCAGAGAACCTGGTGTATTCATGTCATATTGGTACCTAATGCCCATTGCAAAATACAAGTACCAAATTAAACAATGGTTCAGCCTAAAGTACTCAATTTTGGATTTACTCAATGATCCAGCAACTAGCATGGTGCTACAGGTCATAAATCTTGACAGGCAAGTAATCAGGTGAAATCTTGCAAGTTAATATTTGGGAACAATAGTCAATATAACCTACCATTTACCTAGTGCTTAAGTCAAAACTTATATTTGGGAACAACAATCATCCCCTGCTATTTTTCCCAAAGAGAAAAGAAAAAAGGATTTAGTTCCTCCTGGAGTTACCTAAGAAATCCATCTGTTGGTTCAATGAAGGGCTCCCACGAGCTATACTTGTCATTATAGGACCTGGCCACAAATGACAAGCTCACAGTTGCATTCATGTGATGAGTGCCCCCATGAAAACAAAGTCCAACACTATCAAACGACACTCCAAACAATGGCACCATCTGCATAGAATAGTTCAAAAGTGAACCCGAGAACTTAGCACAATAAGTATCTAAGTACCAGCATCACAGAGAAGCTAAAACACTTAAAGCCAAAGATACACTTCACTGGTTTTGAGATATTAAAATAAATAACAGTTGATAGTTGAAGATCCATGTACACAGGCCAATGATTTGGATAAGATTCACCTGCTATGGAAAGAGAAGCTAGCCCAAGCAAGTTATCTAGTTGGTCTTGTATCAGGCGAAGTTATAAAACCTAGTCGGTTGTCTGTTTCCTAAATTAGCTAGATGTCACATCTTATACCGGTAGAAAGGATATAGAAAGGGCTCAGATAGATCACAGCCTCTTGTTTCATGGGAGAAGCCCGATGACTCAAAGGGGGATCTCTAGGCACTGATCAGAGTCTCCTGTTGCATGTGAGAAGCCCAGAGACAAGGAAGATCGGTCCTAGCTGATCTATGCTGTACTTTTCTTCAATGTCCATATTACTAGTTAGTAAATTAAATAACTGGCGCTAGCTGAAGATTAGAGTAATCTACATTTAGGTAAGACTCACCATTCCCCCATAATCATCAAAAGAGACGGCAGAGAATGTCTTGATTTCAGCATCAATAATGATGCTATCTGAACTGCTTGATGTAGGTGGACCAACAAGCTTCAGGGCAAGCCTCCTTGGTGGTTTTCTATTTCCACTTCTAAGAAGAAATGTACTGGCGTCTTTATCAACAGTCCATATGCTAAAATGTTCAGATGCTCTAGCATCAGATGAATCCCATACACTTTCCTCAGAAAATTGACCTCCTGTCACCATGTCACTTCTAACACATCTTAACAAACTGAAGTCCTCATTCGTTGGGGGACTTCTAGATGCAACACACCCTAATGCCACAAAACCTGAGGGAGCTCGAGGAGACCAAAATGATATACCCTCAGCACCTCGGTGCTTCTTGATTCGACCAACAAGGTCATAACCTTCAGGTGCTCTGAGAAAAGAGTCTTCACCAGTACCACGAAGGACAACTGCTGAATTCGGTGGTTCATACCTACATTCGAATTTAACTACTAAGTTTCATATTACAAAGAAATGTTAGTTTTAAATGACAAAGACTGATAATGAATAATTGAATATAGTACCCATTAACAGCTATGTCGCCAAAGCAAAACATTCCTTCTGACAACATTGGACGCCATATTGAGAGCTTCTTTGGTGAAGACGTCCCACTATTTGACCAAATTAATTTAAAGCTTGCTACAGCTTCAAATAGCCGACCAGAGGTCAATGCTGATCTCTCGAGCTGCGAGGCATCATTACTAATAACTTTCCCTCTAGAGATCGTCTTCGAAGATGAATCTGCACTGTTGAATAGCATATGGCGAAGATCGTAAGTGTTTCCATGCACACTCATATTTGCAGGATCTCCAGGTAAAAAAGAACCAAAAGCATTATCAATACGCCAGAATATCATGTTAGTGTTACCCCTGAAAAATGTGCAATTGAAAGATTATAAATGAGCATGCAATCTCTATAGCCACACAACTAAACAATCGAATACGAAAGGTAGTTAAGGTAATCTTCATTTGACCTCAGCGCGATGCAATCCCTGATATTACCCGATGAAACCAAGGACGCATTTAAACAAAACACTGAAGACAGAGGTGGTTCAGCAGTTCCAGATGTTACAACACAACCCATTGCAACATAGTCTGCGGGTGCTATAGGGAACCAAACAGAGCAGAGCTCATCAACATTAGAGGGATTATTCTTCGAGTCTTCCTTATTCTGATGAATAACATTTGCTCTTGGAGGACCAGATTGCCATACTAGCTTGTACGATAAAGGCCTTTTGACCCTTACAAAGTTTGTATTCAAAGCAAAGACTCCTTTAGTAGGAGGATCATTCCTAACATGAAATGAACAATACATTTTAACAAAAAGCTTCCACCATAAAAAGTAGCTGAGAAAGAAATGAGAATGAAAGAGTAATCACAAACATTGGTGTAAGATAATCGCCAAAAATGGCATATCCAGATGGAGCTCGTGGTCGCCAGAAAGAGAACACTTGATCATTTGCACTGCCTAAAACAGTCAATTAGTTTTGATAAATGTGAATTGTTAAGTTTGACTATTGAGGATACAGCAACTAAAGCTTATGCCGCACCTTTCATTGTCGCAACTTTATCAAACTGGTTGCATAACAGTGACATTTTTTTCGATGACATCCTGAGAAATGCTGAAATTTCTTCCTGGACAGCTAAAATTAGCCTGAGAATACTAAAGGAAAAGTTCATATATATTTCAGAAACTAGCAGATGCAGATTTTTCTTCCCGGATGCATTGGAATACTTCACGGACATGTCAAATGGTTCTATAACTCTGATGCCATTACTCTCCATCTTTAAACCAAGTATGTTTCCATTCATCTCCATACTATCGCCCTTCATTATAAGCCTGTCATACAAAAAGAGGGATTAAACCTCCAACATACTGAGGAATGCATCATAAACATTGTTTTAATATCAGGCACAGATTAGAGAATTTATCTTCCGTTTACAAGAAAAGGTGTGCTTCAGTAAATTTCTGGAAATAGATGATCATAAAAAATTCTAGTAGGATGGACATACTGAATATGGAAGGAAACATCAGTGTAAAAAAGAAGATATTGAAAGAAAACGATGAAACAAGAAATGATCAGTCATTAAAGTAATCAGCAACCAAGATTTGACCAACATTATCCATCCCACCCTATAGATGGAGGATCAACACATACTACATGCCGTAGTTTAACAAAAATGTGCCCAAAACGTACATACAACCAATTTCTTTAGAAAAAAAAAGAGCGTACCCAGTGCCGAAGGCTCCCACACATTGTGGGGCCTAAGGGAAGGGCTATTTCTAGAATTTTTTGAGCATAGAATTTTTATAATTAAATGACAACTTCTATAGACCTCCAAGGAGCCGCCCCCTATGGATCAGGCCTAACCTGTGCTTTGAGGCCCCTACCCCATACATGAGGGCCTGCTCTCCATAGGTCGATTCTTAACAATTGGAAGATAGAAAATGATTATATTAACCTAATGGGCTGTCAAGGGGATACATATATAGGCTGTCAAGCCTTACACCAAAATGACTAAAATACCCCTGCCTCCTAATAACAGTTTAACACAGATTATTCTAACACCCCCCGCAGTCCCAACATCTAGCCACGACTGATGTTGAGACTGGACCGAAACTCGGTGGACACCGACAAAGGCAGACCCTTCGTGAAGATATCAGCGAACTGCAACGACGTCAGACCATGGAGCACTCGGACGTCCCCGAGAGCCACCCGCTCACGAACAAAAGATCGATCTCCACATGCTTAGTGCGCTGGTGCTGCACTGGGTTGGTGGAGAGGTAGACGGAGCTGACGTTGTCGCAGTAGACCAACATACTCCGGGCGATTGGGGAGTGAAGCTCCTGAAGTAGCTGCTAAAGCCAGGAGGACTCAGCCACACCGTTGGCCACGGCGCGGTACTCCGCCTCAACACTCGAGTGGGACGCCACATGCTGCCGCTTCAAAGACTAGGAGACGAGGTTGCCACCCAGGAAGACGGCGTAGCCGAAGGTGGACCGACGAGTGTCCGGGCAACCCGCCCAGTCAACGTCGATGTAGACAACCAACTTGGAGGCAGAGTCACGCCGAAGAAGAAGGCCGTAGTCGTGGGTGCCCCGCAGGTATCGAAGGATCCGCTTCATCGCCGTGAGATGCGGCTCCCGCGGATTTTGCATGTGAAGGCACACCTGTTGAACTGCGTAGGAGATGTCCGGCCTGGTGAAGGTGAGGTATTGCAAGCCACCTGCAAGACTCCTGTAAGCGGTGGGATCAGCAACAGGAGTACCGTCAGCTAAGGAGACCTTCGCCTGGGTATCCACCGGAGTGGAGCACGGCTTGCAATCAGCCATGCCCGCTAGCTAGAGGATGTCCAGGCAGTACTGTCGCTGATGGAGGAACAGGGCACCCGGTCGGTGCTCGACCGCAACACCCAGGAAGTGGTGTAACTGGCCCAAGTCCTTCATCGCGAACTCCCGCTGCAGGGCGGAGATCGTGCGCTGAAGGAGAGCTGGACTAGGCGCTATGAGGACAATTTTGTCGACGTATAGGAGAAGGTAGACAGTGTCACCCTCACGCCTGTAGACGAAAAGCGAGGTGGCCGCCTTGGCCTCGACGAAGCCGAGTGAGACCAGGAAGGAGGCGAACCGACTGTACCAAGCCCGAGGCGCTTGCTTCAGCCCGTACAGGGACTTGCTCAGCCGGCAGACCATGTCTAGACGGGCTGAATCAACGAGCCCTGTCGGATGAGTGCAGTACACCGTCTCCGTCAGCGCCCCGTGGAGGAAGGTGTTCTTGACTTCCAATTGGTGGACAGGACAAGAACACGAGAGAGCCAACGATAGAACGGTGTGAACCGTCGCCGGCTTCACCACCGGGTTGAAAGTCTCATCGTACTTGACCCCGGGGCGCTGAGTAAAGCCCCGAAGAACCCACCGGACCTTGTACCTCTCTAGAGACCCACCCGCCTTCTTATGCGTGAACACCCACTTGCCCGTGACAATATTGCCACGACCAGGACGGGGAACCAAGTCCCAGGTCCGGTTGGCAAGCAGGGCCACATACTCTTCTTCTGTAGCCCGACACTAGTGAGGATCGGTGAGGGCGCTACGGACAGAAGAGGGGATAGGCGAGGTGGGTGAAGAGGTAGGAGGTGGGGAGGTCGTCGAGGAGAGGACGACCTCGGTGAACCGCTCAACCGGCCGGAGAACCCCAGCGGCCCGTCAGGTCACTATCGGGTGAACGTGACTGGGGTCCCGGTGGAGCAGGCGGGGTGGTACATCGGAGGCTCTGGGCAGGAAGAAGCATGTGTACCAACTCGCGCTCGTCGCTGATAGACGAGAGCAGGGTCGGCATACCGCGGCACAGGAGCCACGCGTGGTGAAGTAATCGACATCGGAGACGCCGGGGCCGCGCGTGGCGTGACGGGCGACGTCGGGGACGCTGGAGCCGCGCATGGCGCCAGCGGACGACGTTGGAAACGCCGGAGCCGCGCGTGGCGCAACGGACGACGTCAGGGACACCGGGGCCGCTCGTGGCACAGCCGGTGGCGTCAAGGACGTCGGGGCAACGGGAGGCACGGCTACCAGGGCCGCGCGTGGCGCAGGCAATGGCGTCAAGGACTCCGGGGCCACGGGAGGCACAACAGACGGTGTCGAGGACACCGGGACTGCGCTCGGTGCAGCGAGTGGGTAACCTGCAGGAGGTAAAAAAACAAGGTCGTTGTACAGGAGCGGCCTCAGGGTCAGTAGAGAAAAGGGAACCCAACTCGACGACCGAGTTAGTGGACGAAGCGGAGAAGGGAAAGGAAGACTCGTCGAAGACGACGTGTCGAGAGACCAAGATACAACTGGTGGTAAGGTCAAGGCACCGTTACCCCTTATGGTCCGGAGAGTACCCAAGGAAGACACACCGAGTCGAGCGAGGCTCAAGCTTATGGGGAGCTAAGAGGTTAGGGTAGCAAGCGCACCTAAAGACTCGGAGGTGGTCGTAAAGAGTGGTGGTGCCGAACAGAGCGAATTTTAGGGGTATTTTAGTCTTTTGGATGTGATTAGGGTTAGGGGCAGATTAGTCCTTTTCCACCCCTCACACCTCTATATAATGTACCCCTTGACACCAGGGTTAATCAATCTATTCTTTTCCCTTTAATACCTGACATTCCTGGCATTTCCCAAACAATGCTCTCCTTTTATTTATTCTTAAAGCAGGGAAACAAGCCCAGTTTGGTAGAAAACCACATTTGCACACTTATTCTCCAGGTTCTTTTCATGAACGTTTTCAAAATTCCATGTCAGAAACTGAGACCCCTACATTCAACAAAAGGGCACAAACCTGCAAAGTGCGTCTGTGCGGGCATGAATAACCTTTGTTGATAGTGCTAAATTCTCATCCTCATTCCTTGATGTGCTATAGAAAGTAAGCTCCGGTCCAATCGCCTGAACAATCATCTAACATAATTCAGCTATACAATTAAAAAATGGCAATCATGTGTAAGTGCAGCAGCTTCAACATTACGTGACGCTAGTGGTTTCACAGTTTGTAAGTTATAACCTGCTGGATAAAACAAGGCAGGCATTGCTACAAGCTATCCCAACTGATGTAATTGGAAAACCATGCAGATTTCGGACACCATTATTAAGCTGCATGCACCAATCAAATGACCCACAAGCTACGAGGAAAAATGTGGGCAACAGATTCAAAGTGAAACGCTCCCACTCACTAAAATAAAAGCTCGAGTATTCCTGAACTGTTCATGAATATGCTAAGTGGCTTAGACAAATTTCAAAGGAAATAGCATGAGTTTGCTTCAGTAAGCTACATATGGCCTACAGAAACAAGTAGCAGGCAACATCAAACATGAAAGCACAATGCAGTACAAGAGGAAAGTTTTATGTCAGAAAGATAAAAAAATTGTTTCGGCCAACTTAAAGCATCATAAAGCCAGAAAACTGTCCTCGTGGTTTCAGATAGAGGCTGCATTCTGGCAACTTAACATCTAGGAATCTAAATCTCCCGAACGGAACATTTTGAAGCCAAGTCCCCCAGTGTACTGGTGAGGGGGCAAATGTACACAATTTCCAATCACCTTTTGGTCAACTTTTGAGCACAAGGATGTTGGGTTCCAGCCTACAACACATCATAAAAGAAAACTAATTCCCAACTATAGCTACTAGTACGGAGAAATACCTGTAGTTCCATTATGAATTCTGTTGATAAATCAGCACTTGCACTTTTAACATTGTTTTCTTCAGTTCCCTCGCTGGGAGTCGGTAGCAGACCATCACTTTCTCTTACTAAGTAGACCTGGTCATCCATGGATGCTGAATATCCACAATCATCACCAAGAGATATACAGGAGTCCAAATATTCACCATTCTGCAGCAAGATATTGAGCTGTAATATCAAAGTGCGGTAAGTACGAGAACCATAGAAAGTATAGAGCATTACCACAATAGTGACATTCCGAAATTGTAACCTCTTACACCTGAGTACATGAATGAAACACTCAGAGCTAGGGCTTGAGAGAATTTTCCCATCTCTATCCAGTAAATATAACTTTCCACCATTTCCATCATACACAAAGTGATCAAATCTTTCATTATCAACAACCAAGGGCTTCTGAGGCGAGAGACTAAAAGTTGAATGCTCCTGGTAGTATATATGTTCATTCAATACCACTGGAGAAATCATGTGCAGAAGGTCCTTGTCTTCGTCACTGGATAGAAGACTACAAGCAGATGGGACAAAGAATTCAACTATTGCTAGTAAGAAGTCCAGTACCACGAGAAATTTGGGCCGCTGAACACAGAGAGACACAAACAATGAAGATTTTCGGAAGATAGCATCAAGAATGAGCATTGAGGGGATTGGTTCAAGGCCTAGATCTTTTTGTATCGTCCTTTCACCTGAATCAAGTTCGTTTGGATTATCATAGTACTCAACAGATGATGTATCTCTAACTGTTGCTGATTTCCCAATAGCGAGCCTTAACTCATCTTTCGTTCCTTCACGATCATCAAAAACAGAAAATCCTTTGAGGGTAGCATAAAGAAAACTCTCCTCCTGTGTATTTGATTTGTAGAGAAGCCATGCACCGCAGGCCTGAGAACAAAAGATCGTATTGTTATGTAAACCTATGTCAAACAAAGAACCCCACATGAAACAAATCCCAGGAGAAAACACTGTATATTTATATCCTGACTAATGGAATATCTCAGCAAAGAGAATACTGCAAGAATCTTCAATATATGCAAAAAAAGCACAAAAATTCATGTTTTTCAAGTTACTATTGATAGAAATACCAATTCGAGATCATGCTAACATACTGCATTACTACCTAATGAAAGATTATCTACTTTGAAGAGAAAGTTGATATGGTTATGAAGATAAGACAGGTAAGCAATGAACAAGATATACTCGCTCTACCTTAGAGGCTCTGAGTTCTAAGTTGTTCTTGCTTGCTAATTCAATCTTCTGCCACCATTATGTACCCGGCTACTAACAACTCAATCCACTTAAGACTCCTAATTATTAGCTATTTTCTAAACTGACTCGAACTCCTCCTATGCCAGCCTTTTTAAGTATAGCCGGTCCCAAGCCCGGGTAAAGAAGAGGGTTGTGATGGCTTGGCGAGCCACATCAAAACTAGTCATTCCTATGGATATCAAATCTAGCCTATCTCAAGGTGCTTGAGATAGAGGCTTTGTTGTTGTTGTTTTCTAAACTGACTCAGCAAGTAGTCCTGTCAACCTAGACTAAGACTCTATCCTTCTTTATTTGTGGACACTTCCCTTGGAACAACGACAGTAAAGTTTGGCCAAAGAAAGTGTCCACAACATTTCCTCCACCTGGCAAAACAGCTCATCTTCGAGCTGAAATTCTTGATAGTTTGCCTTGATTTCTGCAAGCTTGATCCATGTCGCTTCTGCTGGAGGTGTCCCGTGCCAAAGAATCAAAAGCTCCCATGGGTCTTTCGTTGGCTGAACACACAACACCTTCTCTGGTTGTAATACAACTCGGCCTCGAACAATTGGTGATAATGGGGCCATGGCAGTAGGTGAATTCTCTTTGAACCTTTTCAGGAAAACCACACATCATGGATATGTGTGCTTTGTCTAGAAGACGAAGACAATAAGAAACCTGCCCAATTCGCTCCATAATCTCATATGGACCAAAGTACTTGGGGGCCAATTTGAACCGGGCACCATCTCAAACAGTCGTCATTGATTGATTCTACGAAGCGATATCACTCCCCTTTCGCAAACTCTACAACCTTGTCTTCTATCATACATCACCTTCATGTGATCTTGAGCTTGCAATATAAATCCACGGATTTCCGTGAAGAAAACGTCTGGTCGAGCCAGGTCGAAATGGAATTATTTGTGGCGACTCCCGACTATAAACCACTTGGAATGGAGTGACCTTAAGCGTTGTTTGATAGGTGTTGAAGAAATATTCAACCCATGGCAGCCAAGGAAGTAAACTTCTGGGTCGATCATCAAATACAACACAGATAGACACCAAAAGCTCTGCTTGTCAATTCAGATTGACCATATGTTTGTGGATGGAAGGCGGAACTGAGACGAAGCTTCATGTTGGGCAATCTAAACATCTCTTGCCAGATGTTGTTAGTGAAAATCGGTCCGTCACATACAATGGAACAAAAAATGCCATGAAGTCGCACCACTTGATCGAAAAAGGATTACACCAAGGTCATGGTGGTATATGGATGACTAGCACAATGAAGTGCACATACTTTGAAAAACGATCCACCACAGTAAGCACCATCATCTTTCCTCGCAACTTTGGCAATCATTCAATGAAATCCATCCGTAATATTTGCCTAGATAGTGTGCATGGCTGCAAAAACCCTGTCAGATGAAGATGCTCTGTTTTATTGTGCTGGCACAATATGTGAGTAACCCTTGTGTTTCTCAGATATTAGACTCGAATAAAACCATGTCACTGTTGACAGATGTGCTGAACTTTTTTCAGTTTTTCAGTTAGCATTTAGATAGTCGACTGTTATAGACCTGATCCCTAGGGGAATCAGTTTCAGTCAAAGTAGTTAGAGTCAGTTCCTGGATTACAGGAGAGACTCAGTCTCTAGTCAGCTGTGTAACAGCCTATTAGCAAGTATATATAAAGCCTTGCGGCACACTTAACAGCTTCATCACTGCAGCTCACTTCTTTGCCTTCTGTTCCATTCAATTCAGAATAGAGAATAGAGAGAGGAGAAAAGAGGGAGAGCTCAGACCTGTCAACATTTGGTGCTCAGAGCGCCAGGTTCTGATCCGCGGCAATGTCGACAGCCCCGCGTGCTTCCCAGTCCCCAACCAGGCGTCGGCTGCAGACGCCATCGCCCACTCGCCGCCGTGGAAAGCAGGGCCGTCAGCAGAGCCCAGCTCCAGCGCAGATTGTGCGCGAGGTTAGCGGGCAATTCCCGCTGCTCACGAAGACAAATTACTAAGATTGGTCGTCGATGATGCGGGTAATGCTCTGTGCGCGTGGGCTATAGACGGCCATCAACGTCGGCACAGACGACGAGATGGAGGATCAGATGGCCATGGAAGCACTGCTCCGCGGTGTTCAATTGGAGATGGTGTCAACATTGGCAGCCAAGCCCTCCGCCAGGGCGGCCTGGGATCATCTGGAAATGTCCCGGCTCGGTTCCGACCGCGTGAGGACGGTGACGGCAAAACGCGTTCGGCGACAATACGAGAACGTGTTGTTTCTCGACGGTGAGTCGTGTTAGATATAATTCTGTTTTTCTAGAATAATTAGTATTAGAGATAGAGTCCAAGTCAAATAAGCGTAGAAGTCTAGTTAGTATTAGATTAGGACTCTGTAAAGTAGGGCTATATATACAACCCCCCCCATTAAGAATAAATAAAAACAGAAAAGAGAAGATTAGAGAGAAAATTAATCCCCGGATTTCTAACATTTGGCATAAGAGCTAGGATTTTAGATCAGCCCACGGGAGGACGTGCTCTCGGGGGTGGCCAATGGCACGAGCAGAGGTCGCGAGGCAGGCGCGGGAGGCGTACTCGGTGGCGGCTGTGTGGCTGGCGACGATACAGAGAAGGAGGAAGTTGTCCTCAGCCTGGTGCGGCGCGGTAGCACGATCAGGCGCAACCACACGCAGGATGCGGCGGTGGCCGTGGTCACCGGTGCGGTGCCAAAGGGTAGACAACGCATGAAGGGAACGAGCGTACCTCAAGGAGGTCGATTCCGGGGAGCAAACCTTCGAAGGACGCTCGCAGGGCAGATCTCATCGGGGTCGGAGTGGATCCCGACGCAGATTCGGCGACAGGTGAAGAGGTCGTGTCCAAGGGCGAGGGACCCCAAGGGCGGCGTCGGCGGTAGCGCACAGCAGGCCAGCGGGCGGGCGCGAGGAGTGCGGTCAGGGCGCGCGCGGCAAAGGCGGCGCGAGCGTGGCCAGGATCGGGCCCGCGCAACAAGGGCGGCGCGAGCACGGCCAGCGCAGGCGCTAGCGGCGCGCGCGGCAATAGGCGGCGGTCAAAGGAGGTGGCGGCGGCTGCTGTTCTGTGAGAGTGGAGGCTGCTAGGGTTTCTGAAGAGGAGAAGCACCGTGGGCTAGTGGTGGGCCTGGTGGGCCGGGACTGGTTCTTGTGATAAAGACAAAGTAGAGAATTGTTTTGGGCTGGGCCGGCTAGGCCTAGGTTGGAGTTGGTGCTATAGTCTAAAGAGAGAATATGGCGGGTGATTCGACAATCAAGCCAACGGAGGATGACCTGGTGCTCCACTTTCTTCGGCCGCAGCTGCGGCGGTTTTTCACCACGTATGCTAGGCATTATGGTAGAAGTAGACTTCTATGATGTGACGTCGTGGGACCTGTTGGCAAACTACGGCCGGCGCGACTTGAAATACTTCTTCACGTTACGCAGACGGAGCAAGCCTCGAGTACAGCGGTCCGGCGGCGGCATCTGGAAGCATAGCGTGACCAAGCGCGCACAGTCAATTTCCAACATGGGAGTTGTGGTGCAGTGGCGTATGATCAAGTTTTGTTTCTACATGCGTGGAGAATTCGGGAAGCGTCGTAGCACGGGATGGATCTTGGAGGAGTTCGAGATCACTGACCCAATGTGCTATCGCCACGACGATGAAGATGAGTCCATCCTAGGGTTGAAGATGTGACCAACCTGAATGCGTGTGCAGGATGGAAATGATCCCATTCTGAGGTTGAAGATGTGACCAACCAGAATTTGTGTGCAGGATGAAGATGCGACCATTTTGGGGATGAAGACGTGCCCATCCCAAAATTGAGTGTTCGAGGTGTAGTGCCCACCTTAGGGGTGTAGTGCCCACTCCAGGGTTGTGTGCCCAACCCAAATTCGTGTCCGGGATGTAGTGCCCATCTCGAGGGGATGTAGTGCCCATCCTCTAGTGTGTGCAGGGTGTAGATGTGACCATCCTGGAGGTGCAATTGTGTCCATCCCGAAAGTGTGTTTAGGGTGGAAGTGTGTTGTGTGATCTAGAAAAACGAGATTAAGAGGTGATTGTTAGATATAATCCTGTTTTTCTAGAATAATTGGTGTTAGAGATAAAGTCCAAGTAAAATAAGAGTAGGAGTCTAGGTAGTATTAGATTAGGACTCTGTAAATTGGGGCTATATACACAACCCCCCCATTGAGAATAAATAAAAGCAGAGAAGAGAGAAGATTAGAGAGGAAATTAATCCCCGAATTTCCAACAAGTCGCTCGATAACTTTGCACTGCGCCTTGGAAGTTGCTCTGGAAATTGGAAATCCTCGGCGACCCGGAGGATCCCAAGAAGGTCGCAGTCAAGTATCTCCGGGTGGTGCCGAAGAAGTATACGCACGTCGCCGTTGCAATCGAGTCCGTGCTCGACATCTCGGCGATTTCAATTGAAGAAATCATCGGCCGCCTGCGAGCTGTCGAAAGCCGCGGTGATGAGGACGCGACGCCCGGCGGCAAGCTGTTGCTCACCGAAGAGCAATGGCAGGCGAGATTGAAGGAGAGGCAGGGGCAAGGCGGCTCAAAATCAAGATCCGGAAAATCCGGATCGAAGAACCGGAAGACCGGATCAAAGAAGTCGGCCAACGACATCTACCACAATTGCGAGAGAAAAGGGCATTGGGCTCGCGATTGCCAAGCTCCACGAAAGGAGCAGGCCAATCTCACCGAGAAGGATGAAGAGAAGACCTTGTTGATGGCGCAAATCGCCGAATTCGACATCAATTCCTCATCAGTGGATGCACAGGAGGACTGCATAGCCCGATGCTCATCTGTTCCTCGGCTCCGGCGACAATGGCGACCAACTAGAAGGGTGGTACCTCGACACCGGAGCCACAAGCCACATGACCGGGAGATCTGAGGTATACTCTGAGCTCGATTACGGGAAAACAGGGGAGATGATCAAACTCGGCGGCGTCCTCTACATCCCCAATCTCAAGAGCAGCATAATCTCCCTTGGCCAATTGAATCAAAATGGGAGCAAGGTGCCAATCGAGAACGGCTTTCTCCGGATTTGGGATCGACGCCGTCGACTCCTCGCCAGAATTGGCTATGACGCGCTGCGGCAGTTGAGCAAGGGAGAAATGGTCATCGGCCTGCCGGAGATAGAGAAGAAAGAGGTCTTCGACGAGTGCGTCGACACCAAGCAGCGGCGAGCCCCGTTCCAGGCGCAATCGAGCTACAGGGTGTTAGTAGCTGAATTCTTACTCTCATTGAAAGAGAGGATGACACTAGGAGTTGGGGCAATTTTCTTGTCTATTTCTCACACAATGCCATGCCAACCCAAGGGGTTGAGGCTACATATTTATAGCTGCCATGGCAGCCAAGCATATGCCACAAAGATGCTAGTCTAAGATGCTTAGATGCTGTCCTAATATGCTGTCCATGGCTGACACTAAGATGCTGTCCTAGTGTCCTTAATATGCTGTCCTAGTGTCCTTAGATGCTGTCCTAATTGGGGCCACAAAGACCAAAGGACTAGAGTACAACAAAGACCAAGGACTAAAGTGCAACAAACTAAAGGACTAGGGTACAAGGGACTAGGGGACCAAAGACCAAAGGACTACAAGACTTATTCCAGCATTCTCCCCCTAAGTCTTGTACGTCGTCTTCTGAGAGGATTGGACCATCCCGATCTTGGTGCGAAGTTCAATGAACGTGAGCCTCCCAAGGGGCTTCGTGAGCAGGTCCGCAAGCTGGTCATTGGTGTTGATGTAGTTCGCCTTGATGCTCCCTTCCTCCAAGCATTGTCGGATGAAGTGGTACCTCACCCGGATGTGCTTGCTCCGTTCATGGAAAACGGGATTCTTTGCCAGGGCCAGAGCGGACACGTTGTCCACCCTGAGTTCGACCACTCCAGTGTCTCTGCTGAGGAGATCACCAAGCAGTCGACTAAGCCAGAGCGCCTGAGTCGAAGCGGTGGAGGCCGCTATGTACTCAGCCTCGCAGCTGGACAGGGCCACCACCTGTTGCTTGACCGACTGCCAGCTAACGAGGCACTTGCCGAAGAAGAAGAGGATCCCGCTGGTGCTCTTGCTGGTGTCGATGTCGCCAGCGTGGTCGCTATCGCTGTACCCAACAAGGTGTGCCTCCCCAGGACACCTCGGGTAGTGGAGGTCGTGATCGAGAGTCCCCGCAACATAGCGGATGATCCTCTTCACAGCCTGCTGGTGATCCGTCGTCGGTCGTTGCAGGAACCGACTAACGTAGCCGACGGAGAATGCCAAGTCCGGCCGTGTGTGGGTGAGGTAGCGAAGGCTCCCCACAAGACGCCGGTACTGCGTAGCGTCCACCTCCTCCGCCGTGCTGTCACGGCTCAGCTTCAGCCTCTCCTCCATCGGAGTGAGAGCTGGGTTGCAGTTTGTGAGCCCAGCTAGCTCAACAATGCGCTTGGCGTAGGCGGTTTGTCGAAGTGTGATCCCGGAGTCGGCCTGGTGCACCTCAATCCCAAGGTAGAAGGAGAGAGATCCCAGGTCACTCATCTGGAAGGTGGCTTTCATCTCTTCCTTGAACGCTGCCACCTCCGCATCCTTGGTGCCGGTGATCACCAAGTCGTCGACGTAGACACCCACCAGTAGGGTGTTTCCTCCATTGCCTCGCCGGTAGATGGCTGCCGCGTGCGGGCATTGCCCGAAGCCCATCCTCTTGAGCGTGGAATCCAACTTGGCATTCCACGCCCTTGGTGCCTGACGCAAGCCATAGAGGGCCTTGCGCAGGCGCAACACCTTGCCCTCCTTGCCAGGGACCACAAACCCCGGCGGCTGGTGTACATAGACCTCCTCCTTCAAGTCGCCGTTGAGGAACGCCGACTTGACATCCATGTGCTGGACACGCCAGCCTTCTTGGGCAGCAAGTGCAAGAAGGAGTCGCACGGATTCCATCCGTGCCACGGGGGCAAAAGCATCGTCGAAGTCGATCCCCTCCTGCTGCACGAAGCCGCGTGCTACCAAGCGAGCCTTGTGCTTGACGACGGCGCCGGCTTCATCCCTCTCCAACTTGAACACCCACTTAAGGGTGATCGCACGGTGACCACGAGGGAGATCAGCAAGCTCCCAAGTGCGGTTCGTCTCAACCGCGTCCATCTCCGACTGCATCGCAGCACGCCATGCCGCGTGTTTCTCGGCCTCCGCAAAAGACCGAGGCTCGCCGTCATCGCACGCAAGGTGCAACTGCGCCTCCAGATCTCGATCATCCAGATCGTGAGGGGCCAGTCTCGGCACCGGCTGGTTGCCGAGAATGTTCTCCATCTTGCGATACCGCAACGGCTCGCCGTCGTAGCACCCGTCGAGGCGCTCCTCGTCGTGGGAGAGCGGAGTAACAAACTCCACTGGGCCGTGCTCGACACGAGCTGGGGACGGAGTGGGCGTGCCCGGAGGAGTGGCCGTCGGTGCTGGAGTGCGTGGGGTCGCCGGCTGAGGTGGAGGTGGACGGTCGGGGGTTGGGGTAGACACGCTCGGTGGAGAAGAGTTGCCTACTCCCCCAACTCCCTTGAAGTGGACGTAGTCGACGATGAAGTCGTCGTGCGTCGAGGTCGAACCGTCGTCCACCGCCTTGTCCCATGCCCATCCTCGCCCTTCGTTGAACACAACGTCGCGCGTCGTGCGCACACGTTGTGTCTCTGGGTCGAGAATGCGGTAGGCCTTCGAGCCCTCCGCGTAGCCGATGAACACCCCCGGAGTGCTCCTGTCGTCGAGCTTGCTGATGTGGCCAAGCTCCTTGGCAAACGCGAGGCAGCCGAAGACCCGTAGATGAGAGACCGCCGGCTTGCGCCCATACCAAGCCTCGTACGGCGTCCTGCCATTGAGAGCCTTGGTGGGCGAGCGGTTGAGGATGTAGACAGCCGTCACCACCGCCTCTCCCCAGAAGATAGCCGGCATTCCCCTCTGCTTGAGGAGGGCCCGAGCCATCCCCACAACCGTCTGGTTGCGCCGCTCGACGACGCCGTTCTGCTGCGGGCTGTAGGGCGCGGAGTAGTGGCGCTGAACACCCTCATCCGCGCAATACGACGCGAATTCAGCCGCCGTGAATTCGCCGCCGTTGTCGGTGCGTAGCACACGCAGCTTGCGGCCGCACTCCGCCTCCGCAATGGCCTGCGCGCGCCTGATGGCGTTCGCAGCCTCTCCCTTGCTGCCAAGGACCACGACCCACATGTAGCGGGAGAGGTCGTCGACGAGCAGCAGGAAGTAGCGTCGTCCTCCCGGTGTAGCTGGTGTCACCGGGCCACACAAGTCCCCGTGAACGAGCTCGAGCCGTTCCTTAGCTCGAAAGCTCGACTGCTGGGGAAAAGGAAGCCGCCTCTGCTTCGTCAATACGCAGACGTCGCAGAGCTGCTCCACGTGGTCAAGGCATGGCATGCCTCGCACCATCTCCTTGGCACTGAGCTGCTTTAGGGCCTCGAAGTGAAGATGCCCAAAGCGCTCGTGCCACTGCCATGCCTCGTCGTCCCGACGAGTGGCAAGGCAGACAGGCTGTGCTACCTGCACGTGAAGGACATAGAGTCGATTGGTGCCTCTAGTTACCTTGGCAAGAAGGCGACGATGGCGATCCCAAATCCTCATGACTCCGTCCTTAATCTCCACGCGCGAACCGTTCTCATCCAGCTGTCCCAAGCTGATGATGGAGTTTCTTAATGCGGGGATGTAGTAGACTCCGACGAGCAGCCTGTGCTCACCAGACTCGGCGGTGAGGATGACGGAGCCAACACCCTTGATCTCCACGCCAGAGGCGTCACCAAACTTGACAGAGCCTCGGACATTGGAGTCAAGCTCAACGAAGAACTCCCGTCGACCGGTCATGTGATGGGTGGCGCCGGTGTCGAGGCACCACCCGTCAGTCTTGTCGTTGCTGGAGCCGTCACCGAGGAAAGCGTGTGCTTTTGGCTCATCAAGATGAAGGAGAGCCGCTACGGTCGATGCCACTAGAGGTGGCTTGATGCTTCCGTGTGCCAGAAGCAAAGCTGGCTCCTCCTCTACCTGTGCCACGTGGGCCTCCTTCTCCACTTGTGCCACGTGGGCCTGGCCACGTCGTGGCTGTCGACACTCCCTGGCCCAATGACCAAGCTTGCCACAGTTGTGGCAGGTGTCGTCTCGTGTCGGCTTGTGGTTGCCAACGGTGCCGCCCTGGGCGCCTCCGCGGGCGCCACCCTCGGTACGTCCACGTGCCCCGGCCTGGGTACCTCCGCGCCCCTTGCGCGACTTGCCGCGCTTGCGGCCGCCTGTCGAGGAAGAGGACTCCCCCTTCTTCCGGTCACCCTGGCCAGCCTCCCACTGCTCGCGAGTGAGATGAAGCTTCCCGCCAATGGTGATAGGCCCCGAGAGAGGTTGTGGTTCGTCGTTGTCGACGACCTTGAGGCGACCTATCGCCTCTTCAATCGACATCGTGGAGAGGTCCAGCAGAGACTCGATCGAACGAGCGATCTGCTTGTACTTCTCGGGGATGCACCGAAGGAGCTTCTCGACAGCTCTCTCTTCGTTGTAGGTGTCGTCGCCGAACTGCACCAACTTCTGCAACAAAGTGTTGAGACGGAGCGCAAAGTCATCAACGTCCTCACCTGGCTTAAAGGCCAGGTTCTCCCACTCCTTGCGAAGCGCCTGCAGTGTGGACTTGCGGGCGCGGTCGCTGCCGATGCGTGCTGCAGCGATGGCATCCCATGCCTCCTTAGCAGTCCGCTTCTTGGAAAGCGAGAACTGCATCTCGGGCGGGACTGCAGCAATGAGGGCATCCAACGCCCGTCGATCCTCGTAGTAGTCGACGTCGCCGTACTGAACTGCTTCCCACATGTGTCGCACCTGGAGCCGTACCCTCATCACCGCGGCCCACTCGACGTAGTTGGTCTTGGTGAGGGTAGGCCACCCACCGCCGGGACCGACGTCCCTGACAATGGCCTGGACCCCGTGGTGTCCATGGTACCTGTTCGGAGAGGGAGAACCGCGCCGTTTGTAATGGTCGCGTTCTCCGTCGACCCAGCCGCCTCCGTCAGGAGCGCCACCGGCGCGTCCGCGCCCGTCTGGGCTGCGGCTGTCGCGCCCATGGGGGCGCGCGGCTGCTCGCTGCACCTCTCGTGCCCGCGCCGCCTCCCTCACCGGCCTGAGCTCATCGTCGACGCCGCCGTCGATAGAGCTGCTGGAGCTACTGCCGCGCAGAGCCTCCAGCTCCGCTGCCGCCGCACGCGCTACAGCCGCCGCCGCCGCTGCTTCCACTTCCGCCCTCGCTGCTGCCAGTTCCGCCGCCGCCAACCTTGCCGCCGTCGCCGCAGTCTCTGCCGCCGCTCGCTCGCGCTCCTCTGCCGCGGCGACCTCCGTCTGTCGCGCGCTCGAGGCGACCGAGCGTTGAGACTGTCCGTCGGACATGGCGCACTAGTGGGGAAGGACTGTTGTGTGTGGAAGACAAGCTGCTGCTTGTCTGTGCAGGAGAGGAATGAGCTGGAACGGCCGATGTTCCTGCTGCCGGTTGCGGACAGAGAGAGGTGCGGGAAGGGGATGAGCAGGAGATGTTTAAGCTGCAGGATAAAACGGCTCTGATACCAAATGTTAGTAGCTGAATTCTTACTCTCATTGAAAGAGAGGATGACACTAGGAGTTGGGGCAATTTTCTTGTCTATTTCTCACACAATGCCATGCCAACCCAAGGGGTTGAGGCTACATATTTATAGCTGCCATGGCAGCCAAGCATATGCCACAAAGATGCTAGTCTAAGATGCTTAGATGCTGTCCTAATATGCTGTCCATGGCTGACACTAAGATGCTGTCCTAGTGTCCTTAATATGCTGTCCTAGTGTCCTTAGATGCTGTCCTAATTTGGGCCACAAAGACCAAAGGACTAGAGTACAACAAAGACCAAGGACTAAAGTGCAACAAACTAAAGGACTAGGGTACAAGGGACTAGGGGACCAAAGACCAAAGGACTACAAGACTTATTCCAGCACAGGGCAGCAGCTCCTTTGGAATTGGTCCATGGTGATCTGTGTGAACCGATCACTCCGGCGACATCAGGCGGTCGTCGTTTCTTCTTGCTGCTTGTCGACGCCACACGCTACATGTGGATCAAGTTGATCACAGCCAAGAGCGACGCGACATCGGAGATCAAGAAGATCAAGGCTGGACCGAGCTAGAAGTGGGACACCCGCTGCGGGTGTTGCGCACAGATAATGGTGGCGAGGTCACAACAAAGGAATTCGCCGATTATTTCGCCAATGAGGAAGTTCAACGGCAATTCTCTGCGCCGTATAGCCCTCAACAGAACGGCGTTGTAGAACGCCGAAACCAGTCCATATTGGCCATGCCACATGCTCTGCTGAAGGAGAGGGTAATGCCGGCGCGCTACTAGGGTGAAGCAGTCACTACAGCTGTTTTCTTACTCAACCACGCGCCGACGAAGGCCTGCGTGGCAAGACCCCCTACGAGGCCTACCATGGAAGGAAGCCGACCGCCAGCTTTAAGTGTTCGGGTGTCTCGGATTTGTCAAGGACAAACGGTCGGGATTGAAGAGACTCGACAATCGCAACTCGCCAATGATCTTCATCGGTTATGAAGAGGGTTCCAAAGCATTCAAGATGCTCGATCCATAGACAGAGAAGGTAATTGTCTCTCGCGACATTGTCTTCGACGAAAGTAGAGGATGGGGGTGGAATTCGAGCACCGGGAATTCAAGCTATGGGCAAGAATTCCCGGTGCAGCACTACACCGTTTGTCTGACGGCTAACATCGGAGGAGAGAAACCTGATGCGGAAGCAGCTCAAGGAGGTGTAGTTGGATCGTCGGTGGCACAGGAACTCCCACCACCTGATCCAGAAACCCCACCGCCACCAGGTCAAATTGGCCCTAAATTCGTGACTCCACTCGACGGCGATGAGGATCAACTCGACGCCCATCATGCTGAGTCACCAATTCAATACAGGAAGATGGACAACATCATCAATGATGATGGTCTAGCGCCGGGGCAGGCACGGAGGAACCTTCCGAGGCGAGGTAGACCAAGGCAAATTCAACAAGTGCTTCAATTGGTTGCCGAGGGAGTAGAACCGACGACATTCGCCGAAGCGGAGGCCGAATTGACCTGGCGTGCGGCGATGATGGAGGGAAACTGACGCAATTGAGAAGAATCGGACACGGGAATTGGTCGATTTACCGCCTGGACATCAGGCAATCGGGCCAAAATGGATCTTCAAGATCAAGAGGGATGAATCCGACGCTGCAATCAAGCACAAGGCGCGGCTCGTCGCAAAAGGGTATGTGCAGCAAGCTGAAATTGATTTCGAAGAAGTATTCGCACAGTGGCGCGAATGGAATCAGCCCGGCTTGTCCTTGCACTCGCCGCGGTTGAAGGATGGAAGGTCCATCACATGTACGTGAAGACCGCATTCCTCAACAGCGAGCTCTCAAAAGAGGTGTACGTACGCCAACCGGAAGGATTCATCGTCGCTTGAGAAGAAGACAAGCTTGCGCCTTCGACGAGCCCTCTACGGCTTGCGACAAGCTCCAAGAGCATGGTACACGAAGCTCGACGGAACATTGCGCAAGCTCGGTTTCCGCCAGAGCAATCACGAGCCTGCCATCTACAGCAGAGGCGGGAATCAAGCTCGGCTCATCATCGGAGTTTACATAGATGATTTAATCATCACAGGAGTGTCTCCGATCGAGATATCAAAGTTCAAGGAGGAAATGCAGTCACAATTCAAGATGGCGGATCTTGGATTACTCTCATTCTATCTCGGATTGGAGGTAGAACAGAGCTCCGTCGGGATCAAATTGGGGCAAGCTCACTATGCGGCGAAGATCTTGGAGGTGGGAGGCATGACTGGCTGCAATGCCGCACTGACGCCAATGGAGCAGTGGCTCAAATTGAGCCGTGACAGTGAAGCGGAGGAAGACGCCACACTGTAGCGAAGCCTGATAGGGAGTCTGCGCTATCTGGTCCACACTCGCCCTGATTTGGTGTTCGTCGCTGGCTACTTGAGTCGCTTTATGCAGCAGCCGACGGTGGAACACATGGCGGCACTCAAAAGCGTTCTCCGCTATATCGCTGGGACGCTAGACCTAGGCTGCTTCTACCGGCGAGGTTCAGGCGGAGCTAAATTGGTGGGCTACTGCGACAGCGACTACGCCGGCGATGTCGATAGCAGTCACAGCACCTCCGGTGTGTTGTTCTTCCTCGGCGGGAGCCTCATTAGCTGGCATTCACTCAAACAGAGAGTGGTGGCCATGTCGTCCTGTGAGGCGGAGTACATCGCCGCCACCTCTGCTGCAACTTAAGGAGTTTGGCTAAGATGGTTGTTGTCAGACTTGAAGCAAGAAGAAGCAGAGGGCGTGAAGCTGAGAGTGGACAACAAATCCGCCCTAGCACTCATGAGAAACCCTGTTTTCCATGAGAGGAGCAAACACATAAGGGTGCACTATCACTATGTGCACTAGTGCATTGAGGATGGAAGCATCATCGCTGAGTTCATCAGTACTGCAGATCAGCTGACAGACATTTTAACCAAATCACTTGGAAAGGTGAAATTTCAAAAGCTGAGAACAAGAATTGGGATGGTGCAACTGAATTCCAAGCTGAAAGAACACAAGGCTTACCGGGTGAAATGTGAGTAACCCTTGTGTTTTTCAGATATTAGACTTGAATAAAACCCTCACTGTCAACAGAGGTGCTGAACTTTTTTCAGTTAGCAGTTAGAGAGTCGACTGTCAGACCTAATCCCTAGGGAATCAGTTTCAGACAAAGTAGTTAGAGTGAGTTCCAGGATTACAGGAGAGACTCAGTCTCTAGTCAGCTGAGTAACAGCCTATTAGCAAGTATAAATAAAGCCTTGCGGCACACTTAACAGCTGGATCACTGCAGCACACTTCTTTGCCTTCCGTTCCATTCAATTCAGAATAGAGAATAGAGAGAGGAGAGAAGAGAGGGAGAGCTCAGACCTGCCAACACACTACACCCACAAATGAATCTGCGGACCAACATGTTGTCATTAGGCACATATATGTGTGACGACGAATTAGGGTCTTTTGAATCCCCTCATAGATCCGTGTCGTGAGTCCTCACAAGGACATGTGGCCACAACCACATTGAAGATGACGGCATAAAGATGCGCCCTTCGTGAAGAACAACATCATCTGCCACTGTTCATGCAGCCGAAGCAGTACAGACAGCAATTTTTGCTCGTTTGGCCACAATCTCTGGTAATGTAGCCGCCTCCCTAAATTGCTCAAACGTTCAAAGTCTGAAAGAGAGAAAATGGAGTGTGATTGCTGTAGGATGATCCCGCCGTAGGGGTCCAGGGCGGCCAGGAACAGGGAGTCCGAACTGGACTCCCCCTGTGTGCGGCCACCAGGACCTAGAGTCCGGTTTGGACTTTATGGTGCAGCAGCACAAAATAGGCAGGACTTTATATTTTGAGTTGTAATACAGTAGGACTCTTGTAAGGGAGGCTGTATAATGAAGCCAAAACACCCCAGAAAAGATAGATCAACAAAGAAAATGCTGGAATAAGTCTTGTAGTCCTTTGGTCTTTGGTCCCCTAGTCCCTTGTACCCTAGTCCTTTAGTTTGTTGCACTTTAGTCCTTGGTCTTTGTTGTACTCTAGTCCTTTGGTCTTTGTGGCCCCAATTAGGACAGCATCTAAGGACACTAGGACAGCATATTAAGGACACTAGGACAGCATCTTAGTGTCAGCCATGGACAGCATATTAGGACAGCATCTAAGCATCTTAGACTAGCATCTTTGTGGCATATGCTTGGCTGCCATGGCAGCTATAAATATGTAGCCTCAACCCCTTGGGTTGGCATGGCATTGTGTGAGAAATAGACAAGAAAAATTGCCCCAACTCCTAGTGTCATCCTCTCTTTCAATGAGAGTAAGAATTCAGCTACTAACACTTGGTATCAGAGCCGTTCTATCCTGTAGCTTAAATATCTCCTGCTCATCCCCTTCCCGCACCTCTCTCCGTCCGCAACCGGCAGCAGGAACACCTGCTGTTCCAGCTCATTCCTCTCCTGCACAGACGAGCAGCAGCTTGTCTTCCACATACAGCAGCCCTTCCCCACTAGTGCGCCATGTCCGACGGACAGTCTCAGCGCTCGGTCGCCTCGAGCGCGCGGCAGACGGAGGTCGCCGCGGCAGAGGAGCGCGAGCGAGCGGCGGCAGAGACTGCGGCGACGGCGGCAATGGCGGCAAGGTTGGCGGCGGCGGAACTGGCAGCAGCAAGGGCGGAAGTGGAAGCAGCGGCGGCGGCGGCTGTAGCGCGTGCGGCGGCAGCGGAGCTGGAGGCTCTGCGCGGCAGTAGCTCCAGCGGCTCTGTCGACGGTGGCGTCGACGATGAGCTCAGGCCGGTGAGGGAGGCGGCGCGAGCACGAGAGGTGCAGCTAGCAGCCGCGCGCCCCCATGGGCGCGACAACCGCAGCCCAGACGGGCGCGGACGCGCCGGTGGCGCTCCCGGCGGCGGCGGCTGGGTTGACGGAGAACGCGTCCATTACAGGCGGCGCGGTTCTCCCTCTCCCGACAGGTACCATGGACACCACGGGGTCCAGGCCATTGTCAGGGACGTCGGTCCCGGCGGTGGGTGGCCTACCCTCACCAAGACCAACTACGTCGAGTGGGCCGCGGTGATGAGGGTACGGCTCCAGGTGCGACACATGTGGGAAGCAGTTCAGTACGGCGACGTCGACTACTACGAGGATCGACGGGCGTTGGATGCCCTCATTGCTGCAGTCCCGCCCGAGATGCAGTTCTCGCTTTCCAAGAAGCGAACTGCTAAGGAGGCATGGGATGCCATCGCTGCAGCACGCATCGGCAGCGACCGCGCCCGCAAGTCCACACTGCAGGCGCTTCGCAAGGAGTGGGAGAACCTAGCCTTTAAGCCAGGTGAGGACGTTGATGACTTTGCGCTCCGTCTCAACACTTTGTTGCAGAAGTTGGTGCAGTTCGGCGACGACACCTACAACGAAGAGAGAGCTGTCGAGAAGCTCCTTCGGTGCATCCCCGAGAAGTACAAGCAGATCGCTCGCTCGATCGAGTCTCTGCTGGACCTCTCCACGATGTCGATTGAAGAGGCGATAGGTCGCCTCAAGGTCGTCGACAACGACGAACCACAACCTCTCTCGGGGCCTATCACCATTGGCGGGAAGCTTCATCTCACTCGCGAGCAGTGGGAGGCAGGCCAGGGTGACCGGAAGAAGGGGGAGTCCTCTTCCTCGACAGGCGGCCGCAAGCGCGGCAAGTCGCGCAAGGGGCGTGGAGGTACCCAGGCCGGGGCACACGGACGTACCGAGGGTGGCGCCCGCGGAGGCGCCCAGGGCGGCACCGTCGGCAACCACAAGCCGACACGAGATGACACTTGCCACAACTGTGGCAAGCTTGGTCATTGGGCCAGGGAGTGTCGACAGCCACGACGTGGCCAGGCCCACGTGGCACAAGTGGAGAAGGAGGCCCACGTGGCACAAGTAGAGGAGGAACCAGCTTTGCTTCTGGCACACGGAAGCATCAAGCCACCTCTAGTGGCATCGACCGCAGCGGCTCTCCTTCATCTTGATGAGCCAAAAGCACACGCTTTCCTCGGCGACGGCTCCAGCAACGACAAGACTGACGGGTGGTGCCTCGACACCGGCGCCACCCATCACATGACCGGTCGACGGGAGTTCTTCGTTGAGCTTGACTCCAATGTCCGAGGCTCTGTCAAGTTTGGTGACGCCTCCGGCGTGGAGATCAAGGGTGTTGGCTCCGTCATCCTCACCGCCGAGTCTGGTGAGCACAGGCTGCTCGTCGGAGTCTACTACATCCCCGCATTGAGAAACTCCATCATCAGCTTGGGACAGCTGGATGAGAACGGTTCGCGCGTGGAGATTAAGGACGGAGTCATGAGGATTTGGGATCGCCATCGTCGCCTTCTTGCCAAGGTAACTAGAGGCACCAATCGACTCTATGTCCTTCACGTGCAGGTAGCACAGCCTGTCTGCCTTGCCACTCGTCGGGACGACGAGGCATGGCAGTGGCACGAGCGCTTTGGGCATCTTCACTTCGAGGCCCTAAAGCAGCTCAGTGCCAAGGAGATGGTGCGAGGCATGCCATGCCTTGACCACGTGGAGCAGCTCTGCGACGTCTGCGTATTGACGAAGCAGAGGCGGCTTCCTTTTCCCCAGCAGTCGAGCTTTCGAGCTAAGGAACGGCTCGAGCTCGTTCACGGGGACTTGTGTGGCCCGGTGACACCAGCTACACCAGGAGGACGACGATACTTCCTGTTGCTCGTCGACGACCTCTCCCGCTACATGTGGGTCGTGGTCCTTGGCAGCAAGGGAGAGGCTGCGAACGCCATCAGGCGCGCGCAGGCCATTGCGGAGGCGGAGTGCGGCCGCAAGCTGCGTGTGCTGCGCACCGACAACGGCGGCGAATTCACGGCGGCTGAATTCGCGTCGTATTGTGCGGATGAGGGTGTTCAGCGCCACTACTCCGCGCCCTACAGCCCGCAGCAGAACGGCGTCGTCGAGCGGCGCAACCAGACGGTTGTGGGGATGGCTCGGGCCCTCCTCAAGCAGAGGGGAATGCCGGCTATCTTCTGGGGAGAGGCGGTGGTGACGGCTGTCTACATCCTCAACCGCTCGCCCACCAAGGCTCTCAACGGCAGGACGCCGTACGAGGCTTGGTATGGGCGCAAGCCGGCGGTCTCTCATCTACGGGTCTTCGGCTGCCTCGCGTTCGCCAAGGAGCTTGGCCACATCAGCAAGCTCGACGACAGGAGCACTCCGGGGGTGTTCATCGGCTACGCGGAGGGCTCCAAGGCCTACCGCATTCTCGACCCAGAGACACAGCGTGTGCGCACGACGCGCGACGTTGTGTTCAACGAAGGGCGAGGATGGGCATGGGACAAGGCGGTGGACGACGGTTCGACCTCGACGCACGACGACTTCATCGTCGACTACGTCCACTTCAAGGGAGTTGGGGGAGTAGGCAACTCTTCTCCACCGAGCGTGTCTACCCCAACCCCCGACCGTCCACCTCCACCTCAGCCGGCGACCCCACGCACTCCAGCACCGACGGCCACTCCTCCGGGCACGTCCACTCCGTCCCCAGCTCGTGTCGAGCACGACCCAGTGGAGTTTGTTACTCCGCTCTTCCACGACGAGGAGCGCCTCGACGGGTGCTACGACGGCGAGCCGTTGCGGTATCGCAAGATGGAGAACATTCTCGGCAACCAGCCGGTGCCGGGACTGGCCCCTCACGATCTGGATGATCAAGATCTGGAGGCGCAGTTGCACCTTGCGTGCGATGACGGCGAGCCTCGGTCTTTTGCGGAGGCCGAGAAACACGCGGCATGGCGTGTTGCGATGCAGTCGGAGATGGACGCGGTTGAGACGAACCGCACTTGGGAGCTTGCTGATCTCCCTCGTGGTCACCGTGCGATCACCCTTAAGTGGGTGTTCAAGTTGAAGAGGGATGAAGCCGGCGCCATCGTCAAGCACAAGGCTCGCTTGGTAGCACGCGGCTTCGTGCAGCAGGAGGGGATCGACTTCGACGATGCTTTTGCCCCCGTGGCACGGATGGAATCCGTGCGACTCCTTCTTGCACTTGCTGCCCAAGAAGGCTGGCGTGTCCAGCACATGGACGTCAAGTCGGCGTTCCTCAACGGCGACTTGAAGGAGGAGGTCTACGTACACCAGCCGCCGGGGTTTGTGGTCCCTGGCAAGGAGGGCAAGGTGTTGCGCCTGCGCAAGGCCCTTTATGGCTTGCGTCAGGCACCAAGGGCGTGGAATGCCAAGTTGGATTCCACGCTCAAGAGGATGGGCTTCGGGCAATGCCCGCACGCGGCAGCCATCTACCGGCGAGGCAATGGAGGTAACACCCTACTGGTGGGTGTCTACGTCGACGACTTGGTGATCACCGGCACCAAGGATGCGGAGGTGGCAGCGTTCAAGGAAGAGATGAAAGCCACCTTCCAGATGAGTGACCTGGGATCTCTCTCCTTCTACCTTGGGATTGAGGTGCACCAGGCCGACTCCGGGATCACACTTCGACAAACCGCCTACGCCAAGCGCATTGTTGAGCTAGCAGGGCTCACAAACTGCAACCCAGCTCTCACTCCGATGGAGGAGAGGCTGAAACTGAGCCGCGACAGCACGGCGGAGGAGGTGGACGCTACGCAGTACCGGCGTCTTGTGGGGAGCCTTCGCTACCTCACCCACACACGGCCGGACTTGGCATTCTCCGTCGGCTACGTTAGTCGGTTCCTGCAACGACCGACGACGGATCACCAGCAGGCTGTGAAGAGGATCATCCGCTATGTTGCGGGGACTCTCGATCACGGCCTCCACTACCCGAGGTGTCCTGGGGAGGCACACCTTGTCGGGTACAGCGATAGCGACCACGCCGGCGACATCGACACCAGCAAGAGCACCAGCGGGATCCTCTTCTTCTTCGGCAAGTGCCTCGTTAGCTGGCAGTCGGTCAAGCAACAGGTGGTGGCCCTGTCCAGCTGCGAGGCCGAGTACATAGCGGCCTCCACCGCTTCGACTCAGGCGCTCTGGCTTAGTCGACTGCTTGGTGATCTCCTCAGCAGAGACACTGGAGTGGTCGAACTCAGGGTGGACAACGTGTCTGCTCTGGCCCTGGCAAAGAATCCCGTTTTCCATGAACGGAGCAAGCACATCCGGGTGAGGTACCACTTCATCCGACAATGCTTGGAGGAAGGGAGCATCAAGGCGAACTACATCAACACCAATGACCAGCTTGCGGACCTGCTCACGAAGCCCCTTGGGAGGCTCAAGTTCATTGAACTTCGCACCAAGATCGGGATGGTCCAACCCTCTCAGAAGACGACGTACAAGACTTAGGGGGAGAATGCTGGAATAAGTCTTGTAGTCCTTTGGTCTTTGGTCCCCTAGTCCCTTGTACCCTAGTCCTTTAGTTTGTTGCACTTTAGTCCTTGGTCTTTGTTGTACTCTAGTCCTTTGGTCTTTGTGGCCCCAATTAGGACAGCATCTAAGGACACTAGGACAGCATATTAAGGACACTAGGACAGCATCTTAGTGTCAGCCATGGACAGCATATTAGGACAGCATCTAAGCATCTTAGACTAGCATCTTTGTGGCATATGCTTGGCTGCCATGGCAGCTATAAATATGTAGCCTCAACCCCTTGGGTTGGCATGGCATTGTGTGAGAAATAGACAAGAAAAATTGCCCCAACTCCTAGTGTCATCCTCTCTTTCAATGAGAGTAAGAATTCAGCTACTAACAGAAAATACTTGTCCACCTCAAACCCGAGCCACCACCTCTCTCTCCCTCTCTTGGAGCCGCCGCCTCCCTCTGCCCTAGCCACCACCAGGGGCTAGTATTAGAGTGGTAAATGTGGTTGTATTAGATAGATGATAATGCTGAGGTACAGGTCTGATTATATAGAGGGATTAGAAGGGGAAAAAGGACTAAACTACCCCTAACCCTAATCCCTCTCTAATGACTAATATGCCCCTGTGACACACACTTAATTACAGTGTCTAACACCCCCGCAGTCACAACATCTAGCCACTGCAGATGTTGAGACTGGACCGAAACTCGGAGAACAGCGACAACGAGAGTCCCTTCGTGAATATGTCGGCGAACGGCGTCGTCGTCGGGACATGGTGTACCCGAACCTCGCCGCGTGCAACCTGCTCACGAACAAAATGGAGGTCGATCTCCACATGCTTCGTGCGCTGATGCTGGACCGTGTTGGTGAAGAGGTACACGGCGCTGACGTTGTCGCAGTAGATGAGGGTGCTCCTGGCGACGGGAGTGTGGAGCTCCTGAAGTAGCTGCTGAAGCCAGGAGGCCTCAGCCACGCCGTTAGCCACAGCGCGATACTCCGCCTCAGCACTCGAGCGCGACACCACGGGCTGTCGCTTCGAGGACCAGGAGACGAGGTTGCCGCCCAGAAAGACGGCGTACCTAGAAGTAGAACGTCGTGTGTCCGGACAGCCTACCCAGTCAGCGTCAGTGTACACGACCAGCTCATAGGCCGTGTCACGCCGAAGGAGGAGGCCGTAGTCGAGGGTGCCTCCTAGATACCGAAGAATCCGCTTCACAGCGGTGAGGTGCGGTTCCCTCGGGTCATACATGTGGAGTCACACCTACTGAACCGCATATGAGATATCCGGCCTGGTGAAGGTGAGGTACTGAAGAGCACCTGCAAGACTCCTGTAAGAAGTGGGGTCAAAGACGGGTGTCCCGTCCGTAGCGGAGAGCTTCGCCTGAGTATCCACTGGAGTGGAGCACGGCTTGCACTCAGCCATACCCGCTCGCTAGAGGATATCCAAGCAGTACTGTCGCTGGTGAAGGAATAGGCCACCTGGTTGGTCCTCGACCGTAATACCCAGGAAGTGGTGGAGACGGCCCAGTTCCTTCATAGCGAACTCCTGCTGCAAAGCAGAAATGGTTCGCCGAAGTAGAGCCGGACTAGACGATGTCAGTACAATGTCACCGACGTATAGTAGGAGGTAAGCAGTGTCACTGCCCGTCAATAGACAAACAGCGAAGTGTTTGACTTAGCTTCGACAAACCCCTGTGGGACCAAGAAGGAGGCGAACCAGCTAT
Organism: Neostapfia colusana; assembly: GCA_030760725.1. NCBI lineage: Eukaryota > Viridiplantae > Streptophyta > Magnoliopsida > Poales > Poaceae > Neostapfia > Neostapfia colusana. The sequence continues at coordinate 15,872,950 of JASWHV010000014.1, read as the reverse complement.
ACCAGGCTCGCGGTGCCTGCTTCAGTCCGTACAGGGATTTATTCAGCTTACAGACCATATCTAGGTGAGCTGAATCTACAAACCCTGCCGGCTGACTGCAGTACACCGTCTCGGTCAGTATACCGTGGAGGAAGGCGATCTTGACGTCCAACAGGTGGACAGGCCAAGAACGCGAGAGAGTCAGCGACAGTACAGTACGAATTATCGCCGGCTTCACCACCGGGCTGAAAGTCTCGTTGTAGTCGACTCCAGGGCGCTGAGTGAAACCCCGAAGTACCCAACGAGCCTTGTACCTCTCCAAGGTATCATCCGCCTTCTTCTTATGCGTGAATACCCACTTGCCCATGACAACATTGCCACGACCGGGACGGGGAACCAGGTCCCAGGTCCGGTTGGCAAGCAGGGCCTCATACTCTTCCTCCATAGCGCGGCGCCAGTGAGGGTCGGCGAGGGCGCTACGCACGGAAGTAGGTATGGGTGAGATCGAAGAAGGCTCGGTCGATGGAGATGTCGTCGACAAGAAAGCGGCCCCATCGAACCGCTCAACTGGCCGAAGGCTCCCGGACGCACGTCGAGTCACCATCGGGTGGACGTGACCAGGATCCCTATGAAGGAGAGGGGGGTTGTACACCGGTCGCTCGGGTACAACCATCTTCTCTCGTCGTGGGTAGACGAGAGAGGGTCTCGAGGCCGCGCATGTCGCTGGTAGACAAGTGCGGGGTCAGCAAAACGAGAAGTCGTCGTCGGTGCCACGCGTGGCGCAGCTAGTGGCGTCGTGCTCGCTGCAGGTGACGTTGGGGAGGCAGCTAGTGACGCCGCAGGCGCTGGTGCCGCACGTGGTGCAGCTGGTGACGCCAGGGGCACCTGAGGTACAGCAGGTGACGTTAGGGAAGCCGAGGCTCCGCGTGGCGCAGCGGGTGACGCCGGAGGCGTCGATGCCGCACGGGGTGCAGCGGGTGAAACCGGAGGCGTCGATGCCGCACGAGGTGTAGTAGTCGGCGCCGGGGGCACCTGAGGCGTACCTCGTGTCGATCCTGTAGAAGAAAGAGGTCAAGGCACTGGGAGGCAGCCTCGAGGTCAGTAGGAAAAAGGGAGTCCAGCTCTGTGGTGGAATCAGAAGAGGTGGTGGAGAAAGGAAAGGATGACTCGTCGAAGACGACGTGCCGAGAGATCAAAAGACGGTGAGTAGTGAGATCTAAGCACCGGTAACCCTTATGATTAAGGGAATACCCGAGAAAAACACACCGTGTCGAGCGGGGCGCAAGCTTATGTGGGGCAGTGGCGGAAAGGTTAGGGTAGCAAGCGCACCCGAAAACTCGAAGGTGATCATAAAGAGGATCGGTGCCATATAGAGCAAAATAGGGGGTGGAGGCACGAATCGCCTTGGTGGGAAGACGATTAATCAGAAGTGTGGCAGTATGAAGAGCATCCACCCAGTATCGGACTGGAATAGATGCCTGGAACATCAGGGAGCGCATGACATCATTGGTGGTGCGAATCATGCGCTCTGCCTTACCGTTTTGAGGAGAGGTATACGGACAAGACATGCGTAGCAGTACCCCATGTGCGAGAGGAAGTTACGAAACGCGGAGTTATCAAACTCGCGTCCGTTATCGCACTGGACTGTTAGTAGTTGAATTCTTACTTTAATGTTAGTAGTTGAATTCTTACTCTCATTGGAAGAGAGGATGACACTAGGAGTTGGGGCAATTTTCTTGTCTATTTCTCACACAATGCCATGCCAACCCAAGGGGTTGAGGCTACATATTTATAGCTGCCATGGCAGCCAAGCATATGCCACAAAGATTCTAGTCTAAGATGCTTAGATGCTGTCCTAATATGCTATCCTTGGCTGACACTAAGATGCTGTCCTAGTGTCCTTAATATGCTGTCCTAGTGTCCTTAGATGCTGTCCTAATTGGGGCCACAAAGACCAAAGGACTAGAGTACAACAAAGACCAAGGACCAAGTACTAAAGTGCAACAAACTAAAGGACTAGGGTACAAGGGACTAGGGGACCAAAGACCAAAGGACTACAAGACATATTCCAGCATTCTCCCCCTAAGTCTTGTACGTCGTCTTCTGAGAGGGTTGGACCATCCCGATCTTGGTGCGAAGTTCAATGAACTTGAGCCTCCCAAGGGGCTTCGTGAGCAGGTCCGCAAGCTGGTCATTGGTGTTGATGTAGTTCGCCTTGATGCTCCCTTCCTCCAAGCATTTTCGGATGAAGTGGTACCTCACCCGGATGTGCTTGCTCCGTTCATGGAAAACGGGGTTCTTTGCCAGGGCCAGAGCGGACACGTTGTCCACCCTGAGTTCGACCGCTCCAGTGTCTCTGCTGAGGAGATCACCAAGCAGTCGACTAAGACAGAGCGCCTGAGTCGAAGCGGTGGAGGCCGCTATGTACTCGGCCTCGCAGCTGGACAGGGCCACCACCTGCTGCTTGACCGACTGCCAGCTAACGAGGCACTTGCCGAAGAAGAAGAGGATCCCGCTGGTGCTCTTGCTGGTGTCGATGTCGCCGGCGTGGTCGCTATCGCTGTACCCGACAAGGTGTGCCTCCCCAGGACACCTCGCGTAGTGGAGGCCGTGATCGAGAGTCCCCGCAACATAGCGGATGATCCTCTTCACAGCCTACTGGTGATCCGTCGTCGGTCGTTGCAGGAACCGACTAACGTAGCCGACGGAGAATGCCAAGTCCGGCCGTGTGTGGGTGAGGTAGCGAAGGCTCCCCACAAGACGCCGGTACTGCGTAGCGTCCACCTCCTCTGCCGTGCTGTCGCGGCTCAGCTTCAGCCTCTCCTCCATCGGAGTGAGAGCTGGGTTGCAGTTTGTGAGCCCAGCTAGCTCAACAATGCGCTTGGCGTAGGCGGTCTGTCGAAGTGTGATCTCGGAGTCGGCCTGGTGCACCTCAATCCCAAGGTAGAAGGAGAGAGATCCCAGGTCACTCATCTGGAAGGTGGCTTTCATCTCTTCCTTGAACGCTGCCACCTCCGCATCCTTGGTGCCGGTGATCACCAAGTCGTCGACATAGACACCCACCAGTAGGGTGTTTCCTCCATTGCCTCGCCGGTAGATGGCTGCCGCGTGCGGGCATTGCCCAAATCCCATCCTCTTGAGCGTGGAATCCAACTTGGCATTCCACGCCCTTGGTGCCTGACGCAAGCCATAGAGGGTCTTGCGCAGGCGCAACACCTTGCCCTCCTTGCCAGGGACCACAAACCCCGGCGGCTGGTGTACGTAGACCTCCTCCTTCAAGTCGCCGTTGAGGAACGCCGACTTGACGTCCATGTGCTGGACACGCCAGCCTTCTTGGGCAGCGAGTGCAAGAAGGAGTCGCACGGATTCCATCCGTGCCACGGGGGCAAAAGCATCGTCGAAGTCAATCCCCTCCTGCTGTACGAAGCCGCGTGCCACCAAGCGAGCCTTGTGCTTGACGATGGCACCGACTTCATCCCTCTTCAACTTGAACACCCACTTAAGGGTGATTGCACGGTGACCGCGAGGGAGATCAGCAAGCTCCCAAGTGCGGTTCGTCTCAACCGCGTCCATCTCCGACTACATCGCAGCACGCCATGCCGCGTGTTTCTCGGCCTCCGCAAAAGACCGAGGCTCGCAGTCATCGCACGCAAGGTGCAACTGCGCCTCCAGATCTTGATCATCCAGATCGTGAGGGGCCAGTCCCGGCACCGGTTGGTTGCCGAGAATGTTCTCCATCTTGCGATACCGCAACTGCTCGCCGTCGTAGCACCCGTCGAGGCGCTCCTCGTCGTGGGAGAGCGGAGTAACAAACTCCACTGGGTCGTGCTCGACACGAGCTGGGGACGGAGTGGGCGTGCCCGGAGGAGTGGCCGTCGGTGCTGGAGTGCGTGGGGTCGCCGACTGAGGTGGAGGTGGACGGTCGGGGGCTGGGGTAGACACGCTCGGTGGGAAGAGTTGTCTACTCCCCCAACTCCCTTGAAGTGGACGTAGTCGACGATGAAGTCGTCGTGCGTCGAGGTCGAACTGTCGTCCACCGCCTTGTCCCATGCCCATCCTCGCCCTTCGTTGAACACAACGTCGCGCGTCGTGCGCACACGCTGTGTCTCTGGGTCAAGAATGCGGTAGGCCTTCGAGCCCTCCGCGTAGCCGATGAACACCCCCCGGAGTGCTCCTGTCGTCGAGCTTGCTGATGTGGCCAAGCTCCTTGGCAAACGCGAGGCAGCCGAAGACCCGTAGATGAGAGACCGCCGGCTTGCGCCCATACCAAGCCTCGTACGGCGTCCTGCCGTTGAGAGCTTTGGTGGGCGAGCGGTTGAGGATGTAAACAGCCGTCACCACCGCCTCTCCCCAGAAGATAGTCGGCATTCCCCTCTGCTTGAGGAGGGCCCGAGCCATCCCCACAACCGTCTGGTTGCGCCGCTCGACGACGCCGTTCTGCTGTGGGCTGTAGGGCGCGGAGTAGTGGCGCTGAACACCCTCATCCGCGCAATACGACGCGAATTCAGCCGGCGTGAATTCGCCGCCGTTGTTGGTGCGTAGCACACGCAGCTTGCGGCCGCACTCCGCCTCCGCAATGGCCTGCGCGCGCCTGATGGCGTTCGCAGCCTCTCCCTTGCTGCCAAGGACCACGACCCACATGTAGCGGGAGAGGTCGTCGACGAGCAGCAGGAAGTAGCGTCGTCCTCCTGGTGTAGCTGGTGTCACCGGGCCACACAAGTCCCCGTGAACGAGCTCGAGCCGTTCCTTAGCTCGAAAGCTCGACTGCTGGGGAAAAGGAAGCCGCCTCTGCTTCGTCAATACGCAGACGTCGCAGAGCTGCTCCACGTGGTCAAGGCAAGGCATGCCTCGCACCATCTCCTTGGCACTGAGCTGCTTTAGGGCCTCGAAGTGAAGATGCCCAAAGCGCTCGTGCCACTGCCATGCCTCGTCGTCCCGACGAGTGGCAAGGCAGACAGGTTGTGCTACCTGCACGTGAAGGACATAGAGTCGATTGGTGCCTCTAGTTACCTTGGCAAGAAGGCGACGATGGCGATCCCAAATCCTCATGACTCCGTCCGTAATCTCCACGCGCGAACAGTTCGCATCCAGCTGTCCCAGGCTGATGATGGAGTTTCTCAACGCGGGGATGTAGTAGACTCCGACGAGCAGCCTGTGCTCACCAGACTCGGCGGTGAGGATGACGGAGCCGACACCCTTGATCTCCACGTCGAAGGCATCACCAAACTTGACAGAGCCTCGGACATTGGAGTCAAGCTCAACGAAGAACTCCCGTCGACCGTCATGTGATGGGTGGCGCCGGTGTCGAGGAACCACCCGTCAGTCTTGTCGTTGCTGGAGCCGTCGCCGAGGAAAGCATGTGCTTTTGGCTCATCAAGATGAAGGAGAGCCGCTGCGGTCGATGCCACTAGAGGTGGCTTGATGCTTCCGTGTGCCAGAAGCAAAGTTGGCTCCTCTACCTGTGCCACGTGGGCCTCCTTCTCCACTTGTGCCACGTGGGCCTGGCCACGTCGTGGCTGTCGACACTCCCTGGCCCAATGACCAAGCTTGCCACAATTGTGGCAGGTGTCGTCTCGTGTCGGCTTGTGGTTGCCGACGGTGCCGCCCTGGGCGCCTCCGCGGGCGCCACCCTCGGTACGTCCGCGTGCCCTGGCCTGGGTACCTCCGCGCCCCTTGCGCGACTTGCCGCGCTTGCGGCCGCCTGTCGAGGAAGAGGACTCCCCCTTCTTCCGGTCACCCTGGCCAGCCTCCCACTGCTCGCGAGTGAGATGAAGCTTCCCGCCAATGGTGATAGGCCCCGAGAGAGGTTGTGGTTCGTCGTTGTCGACGACCTTGAGGCGACCTATCGCCTCTTCAATCGACATCGTGGAGAGGTCCAGCAGAGACTCGATCGAGCGAGCGATCTGCTTGTACTTCTCGGGGATGCACCGAAGGAGGTTCTCGACAGCTCTCTCTTCGTTGTAGGTGTCGTCGCCGAACTGCACCAACTTCTGCAACAAAGTGTTGAGACGGAGAGCAAAGTCATCAACGTCCTCACCTGGCTTAAAGGCCAGGTTCTCCCACTCCTTGCGAAGCGCCTGCAGTGTGGACTTGCGGGCACGGTCGCTGCCGATGCGTGCCGCAGCGATGGCATCCCATGCCTCCTTAGCAGTCCGCTTCTTGGAAAGCGAGAACTGCAGCTCGGGCGGGACTGCAGCAATGAGGGCATCCAACGTCCGTCGATCCTCGTAGTAGTCGACGTCGCCGTACTGAACTGCTTCCCACATGTGTCGCACCTGGAGCCGTACCCTCATCACCGCGGCCCACTCGACGTAGTTGGTCTTGGTGAGGGTAGGCCACCCACCGCCAGGACCGACGTCCCTGACAATGGCCTGGACCCCGTGGTGTCCATGGTACCTATCCGGGGAGGGAGAACCGCGCCGCCTGTAATGGCCGCGTTCTCCGTCGACCCAGCCGCCGCCGCCGGGAGCGCCACCGGCGCGTCCGCGCCTGTCTGGGCTGCGGCTGTCGCGCCCATGGGGGCGCGTGGCTGCTCGCTGCACCTCTCGTGCTCGCGTCGCCTCCCTCACCGGCCTGAGCTCATCGTCGACGCCGCCGTCGACAGAGCTGCTGGAGCTACTGCCGCGCAGAGCCTCCAGCTCCGCTGCCGCCGCACGCGCTACTGCCGCCGCCGCCGCTGCTTCCACTTCCGCCCTTGCTGCTACCAGTTCCGCCGCCGCCAACCTTGCCGCCATTGCCGCCGTCGCCGCAGTCTCTGCCGCCGCTCGCTCGCGCTCCTCTGCCGCGGCGACCTCCGTCTGCCGCGCGCTCGAGGCGACCGAGCGCTGAGACTATCCGTCGGACATGGCGCACTAGTGGGGAAGGGGTGTTGTGTATGGAAGACAAGCTGCTGCTCGTCTGTGCAGGAGAGGAATGAGCTGGAACAGCCGGTGTTCCTGCTGCCGGTTGTGGACAGAGAGAGGTGCGGGAAGGGGATGAGCAAGAGATGTTTAAGCTGCAGGATAGAACGGCTCTGATACCAAATGTTAGTAGTTGAATTTTTACTTTAATGTTAGTAGTTGAATTCTTACTCTCATTGGAAGAGAGGATGACACTAGGAGTTGGGGCAATTTTCTTGTCTATTTCTCACACAATGTCATGCCAACCCAAGGGGTTGAGGCTACATATTTATAGCTGCCATGGCAGCCAAGCATATGCCACAAAGATGCTAGTCTAAGATGCTTAGATGTTGTCCTATGCTTAGATGTTGTCCTAATATGTTGTCCTTGGCTGACCTAAGATGCTGTCCTAGTGTCTTTAATATGTTGTCCTAGTGTCCTTAGATGTTGTCCTAATTGGGGCCACAAAGACCAAAGGACTAGAGTACAACAAAGACCAAGGACCAAGTACTAAAGTGCAACAAACTAAAGGAATAGGGTACAAGGGACTAGGGGACCAAAGACCAAAGGACTACAAGACTTATTCCAGCATGGACAGCTCGGATGGTGCGCCCAAACTGAGTAGAAATCTAAACGAAGAAGTGAGAAAGAGTGACGAAAGTCTCGGACTTCAATCGTAATGGAAAAGTCTAGGAAGTGAGAAAAATCATCAATGGTCACCAAATAATAATTAAAGCCCGATACATTGGTAATGAGAGATGTCCACAAATCACAGTGTATAAAATCAAACGTGTGCTCAACATGAGTCACATAAGTGGGAAAAGGAAGCCGAACATGGCGACCAAGCTGACAGGCATGACATAAGGAGTCATGTGTGCCCCTAGAACATGAGATAACTGAACTACGGAACAACTTCGACATAGCATCTTCACCAGGGTGGCCAAGACGACGATGCTAGATGGTGGATGAAGCTGTCGTAGTCAAAGCAAATGGCGGTGATGCAGCGGAAGTAGGAAGCCGAAGTGTGTATAGGGGCCCCGAGCTATCACATCGAAAAAGAGGTCGTCGGGTGGAAAGATACTTCGCAGCCAAACCAAAAGGATCAAATTCAATGGAAACATTGTTGTCAGTGGTAAAACGACGAACAGATAGCAAGTTTTGAATGATATCCGGAGCGACAATAATGTTTTTAAGCTAGAAAGAACCCGGGAGACCGGAATCACCTACTGAGGTGACCGGAAGAACGGACTCATTCCCAACAACGATAGATGAAGGAAAAGAGGGACTGGGAGGATGGGTGGAAGAGAGTATACCGGGATTAAGAGTGGTATGGTATGACGCTCCGGAATCGACTACCCAGTCGGCACCTGGTGGAGTAAGGTGCATGGTGCTGAAGGAAGAAGCCAGCGACTGTCGATCCCACGTCGACGGTGGCTCCTGGAGAGGTGTCGATGGCTCCGAGTACCCAACAGGATAGTCAGTGCCTCCGTAGGTCGAGGCTGACTGTCCATCAGAGGAGTATCCAGGCCCACCATAGGCGTGAGATGTCGGCCCACCAGCACTGTGGGCTGGTCCACTGTAGCCCGGGGTGGCCGCGAACGCCGGCTGGGTACGTGGTGGTCGTGGAAGCTGAGAACCCGGGGACGGCCCAGGCCACATGTAGATCTGGTCAGTCCACGGGTTGTAGGGTGTGGGCCAGGGTGCGCCTCCCCGGCCAGTACCACCACTACCACCAGTAGTCGAAGCCGTGGGTGTGGGAGTGCCGCCTGCACTACTACCACCACGGCCGCCGTTCTTTCCTCGGCGATGACGGTTTCCACCTCCTGTACTAGCAGGAGTGCCTAGAGTGGAAGGTGGTCGTGACGGTGGTCCACCGGCAGCTGGTAAGGGTGGACGAGGGGACTGCCCAGAGCCATAGAAGGTTGTGGCAGATCCGGAGCCAGTAGAGCTTCCTGCAGTGATGTCCTCAAGTTCAAGATCAGACCATACCTTCTCGAAGGTAGGTAGTGGCTCCAGTCGGAGTAGCCACGCCCGTAGGTGAAAATAGCGCTCATTTAGGCCCTGAAGGACCCGAAGAACAAGAGCGCTATCTGTGACCGGCTCACCAAGGTCACGTAGGGCATCCGCCATGCCCTTCATCTTCCGACAGTAGGTGGAGATAGAACGATCACCCTGGACGGTGTTCTGGAACCGAGTGCTGACGTGGAGGGCTCGAGTCGCGCGGTTCCCTAGAAACCGCTGCTCAAGGACCAGCCAAGCCCGTCGAGCAGTGCCACCACCCCGCTGCCTGACGATGTCCTGTAGCTCCTCCGTCAAGGAGCCAAGGATCCAGGATAGGACCAGGTATCCATGCTGATCCAAGACACCAGTACTGAAGAATCGTCCTGGAGGACGTGGTTGTCGAGGCAGTAACGCCTCAATGTGAGGAGCATCATATCACACCACCGGGCATATGAGGTGGACTCGGAGCTGAGAACAACCGGCACGAGCGTCCGGATGTTCTGATTCTGAATCCCTGCGGCCTGCGCATGAAGAGCGGCCACAAGTGCAGTCGAGTATGTACTAGTGTCTGAGGGAGGCTCGTGGGCAGCACTCGTCGATCGGTGAGCACTCTCCTCGAGCTGGTGGGATAGCGATGCCACGGAGGCACGCTCCTGCTCTAGGACAAGAGCGAGTGCCCGCTCGCGCTCGCAAGAGGAAGCCAGTGCTGCGGCGATGTTGGAGGAATCCGCAGTGTCGGTGCCGTAGGAAGAAGAAGTTGCGTTCTCAGCAGCGACACCAGCGACTGGGAATGGAATCGGCGGGACAGCAGTCGTGGTGCTCCCGTCGATGTCGAGGTCGGTCGAGTCCCGTAGCACAGAAGTACCTGCCATGAAAGTGACAGTGGTGGCGGGGTTGCTGGTGGTACGTACGAGGGGTCCACCGGCAGCCGGACCAGTTTTCAGAGAGAAAGAAGGGGCGGCAGCACCTCTAGGAACCGAAAACACGAGTGGTCGAGCGGTCCAGGGGGCAGCGGCCCCTCCTGAGGTGACGAGACAGGGGGCTGCGGCCCCTCCAGAGGTGGCGGCAGCACCTCCATCGGCGAGGGGCTAGGGGGATGCGGCCCCTCCAGAGGTGGCGGCGCCTCCAGAACCAGCAGGCCAGGGGGTGGCGGCGCCCCCCTGTGCGCACACGGCCCCCATCCAGGTGGGGGCGGCCCGAATCTGGGTGGAGCCGCCCCGATCCAAGGGCGCGGCGGCGGCGGCGGATGGGGCGCTAGTGGCGGCGGCGCCAGCGGCGGGGGGCACGACGCCTCGGCGGCGGCGGCGGCTCCGGCGGGCAGCGCGCCGGCGAGGCCGATGGCGCCCCAGCGAAGGCGGCGGCGGCGCAGTGCCAGTGCGGCGGCGGCTGAGTCATTAGGGTTAGGGTTAAGCCCTAATCCTAATTAAAAACTATCAAATACCATATTAGAGTGGTAAATGTGGTTATATTAGATGGATGATAATGCTGAGGTACAGGTCTGATTATATAAAGTGATTAGAAGGGGGAAAAAGGACTAAACTACCCCTAACCCTAATCCCTCTCTAATGACTAATATGCCCCAGTGACACACTTAATTACAGTGTCCAACAGCTAGAACCAGCCGCCACCTCTGTTCCCCCCTCTGTTTTGCGCCTCCTCAACACCTGAATAGATTTGGCGCCTCCTGATCTCTCCCCTGCTCTGTTCTCTCAAGAACAGAATTAATCTGCTCAGTTTTCTGCACCAGGACTGTTCTTCTTCCTGTTGTTATTCCTCTGTGTTGGCTAAAGAGATTTCTGATCTGTCTTCAAAGAAGATAGATTGATCTGTTAGGGCAGATCAGCTTGTTCAGCAAGAACAGTGACAGTTTCAGCGCCGAAATTGCAACAATTGCTTCCTCGTCGCAGTGGGACAAAGCGTTAACCGCTGTATTTTGGTGTTCCGGTCTGAATTCCACCATGAATTGATAGCCAAAGAGCTTGTTGACCCGAGTGTGCCGAGGGTTCATCAAAAGGCGTTGGTCCAACAGAAACTTCGGACTGTAGTGATCAGTACAAACGACAAATGGCCGCATCCACAAGTGGGGCCGCCAGACAACCTTGACAAGCCCAATGAGTTCCCGTTCATGTGCAGCAAGCTTGGCATGGTGTGGCATGGTGGTGCAGCTATAGAAAGCAATGTGTTCCCATCCTTGATGTAGAATCGCACCAACACCTGAGCTAGACGTGCTGCAGTCCACCATGAATGGAGCATAGAAATCCAGAAGGTACAGAACTAGAGTCATGGTGACACTTCAAGCTTAATAGAAGTTGCCTTAGCCTCTGGTGTCCACCGAAACATCTCCCGTTTGCAAAACTGAAAAGGTGTCGCAATGTCGCTGTAGGCATGGATGACTTCTTGTAGTAGCTGGTGAGTTCTAGGAAGCCGCATATGGCCCAAACTATGGAGTTGGTCAATCCTTGATGGCCTGTACCTTGTCAGTGTCCATGGCCACGTCCTAGGCAGGAATTACGTGACCCAGATATGCCACAGGATTCACCAAAGGAACCTTCTTCGATAACAACTTGTGTTCATGCAACCCCTAGAACACAATCTTGATATGCTGCAAATGAGAACTCTAGGAAGTCACTGTAAATCAGTATGGCATCAAAGAAAACGAGAAGGAACAGGTGAATGAAGTCTTTCAAACGTCGTTCATGAGCACCTGGAAATTGCTGGTGTGTTCATGAGGTCGAGCGACATCACAAGGAACTCGAAGTGGTCGTGATGCATTTGGTGCTGGAAATCTAAGCTGCTAGACATCAAATTTAGCCTTTATTCTTCTTGCTGCTGACGTCCAACAGCAATACACCACCCCACTTGGGTGTTGTTCATGCTTGCGTGAAGAACAGAAGTCACCCAGGATCAATAGATGGCAAATGGCAGAGGGGCTGGGTGAAGTAGGTCAAATCTGGGATCAGACTTTGCATGATCAGCAGAGGTCCAGGGCCTCCAAGCGTAAGAACAAAAATCGGGAGAGGTTTTGTGCGCAGGAAACAAATAATTCTGAGGTGGGCACTTTATTTCTCTTCAATGCTGGCTATTTATAGCCCATTGCAGATATAACTTCCCTAGTTTAAAACTACTTAAAGAAATAACTTATATTTCTAATTTGTTAGAGATAGAAACTGACTCTAAGGTTGACTTGGGGCGGAATGTTAACGAACTAAAAGGCAACATATCCAATAAATGAGTGTCGCAGAGATGCGCATGCTACGGTGGATGTGCGAGCATACAAGAAGAGATCGAATTAGGAGCGAGGTGATTCGTGATAGGGTAGAGGTGGCACTGATTGAAGAGAAGTTAGTCCAATATTGACTAAGTTGGTTTGGACATATCCAGCGTAGACCTCCAGAAGCACCGGTTAACAGTGGGGTTTTTAGGGGTAGAGAAAATATCAGGAGGGGTAGAGGACGACCAAGGTTGACTTGGAAGGAGGCGGTAAAACGAGACTTGAGAGATTGGAATGTATCTAGAGACATAGCACATGATAGGACTGCATAGAAAGTAGCAATTCATGTGTCAGAATCTTAGTTTTTTTACTCTTATATATCTTCCTCTCTTTTACTTCATTTAAAAAAATTTCATGTCTAGCCTACCCTAACGTGCTTAGGAAAAAGGCTTTGTTGTTGTTGTTTTTGTTGTTGCATAGAAACTGACTCAAACTGACCTGTTTTGTAAACAGAACAGATGATATCCAAACTAATTTATCTGTTTCCTAGATAGAAACAAACTCCTACTCTCCTTTCATGGTGCCCCCCCCCCCCAATTGGCAACGGTGTGCAACATGACGTCAACATGCATGAGTACTTGGAGATAGCCGTTGCACAAGTTGAGAGGTGAAGAACTTGGTGCCATGGAGTTTGTCAAGAAAAGTTCCTCAACCATCGGGATTGGAAATGTATCGCATACCATTTCTTGAGTTCAACTCCCAGTAGTCAACGCGGAACCGCCATGTTGCCTCGTGTTTCTTGAACAACAGCACCGGTGAGGAGATGGCTCAAGTGTTGATGCGGACAATGCTCTAATGTGGCATCTTTTAGCACTGTGGACCAATTTCATCCTTGAAAAGTTATGGATTGCGATACAGCTGCACCGCGACTGGCAGCAAATGGATCCGATGGTCATAACAATGTGACAGTGGCAGACCAGTTGGCGATTTGAAAATGTCATCAAACTCCCTTTCCCCGACACTTTTTGTGTTGTTGTGATGCGATAGCGAGCTGTGATGCCATTTAAAATACAGGGGATGTTCATCTTGCCACCAACTCATGCAACCACGCTCAAAATCCCAAAGAATTAGACCAAGAGATTGTAACCACTGAACTCCAAGCACTATGTCATATAGGAGTGGGCATGTTTAACCGTTCACCGCAAAACCGAACCAAAATATGCGGTTAACCGAAATTTTGTTAGATGTGGTTATATTTTTTGTGTATTTCGGTTAACCAAATTTTATTCGGTTATCACATCGTATTAACTAAATAACCGATTTAATCAAAAAATTTACCCACACTACCCTATAACATATAAAAATAAAGCTCAATAGTATTAATCTTTATACTTATCAAAATTTTCCTCATAGCACAACCTAATCTTGACAATTTTCACCCATCACCAACGCATACATATCATTTTTGTATATTTATTGCTATTTTATGTGTTTATTGTTATTTTTACCCAATAAATTATACTACACTTTAAAACGTGGTTAACCGCAAAACCGAACCGAATTAACCGTAATCGAATTGTGCACTTATGACTTTTTTTTATCAAATACGATTATTAATTCTTCATAACCAAATTGAATTAACGGTATTAACTGAACGTCCACCACCAACGTCATAGCCTTCCAATGGAATCACAAAGAGGCCTAGAACAAATTTTTCTTTGACGATAAAGACATGGACCGCATTGTACACCTCCATGCCCACCCTAACCTGCAAACCAAAGCGTTGAATAGGCTGGAGATGGAGATGGAGACGCTTAGCCATGGCCACCGAGAGGAAAGAGTGAGTCGAACCAGAGTTGACAAGGGCTCGAACTGAGCAATCTGTAATCATGACACAAGGTTGCATTGTTTTTGAAGTGATGTCCATAATCTTGTTGAGCAAGATGCCAGTGAGTTGAAGCAAATACACACCTTTCATGGGGCAAACCATCAAGTATCCTTGAGAGGATTTTCCCATGCAATTGTAGCACTCCACATCTCTCTTCTGGCAGCCATCTCCATGGCATTGAGGTGTTGAAATGCGTACACATTTGTGGCAACATTGTTGTTGCGTCCTTGGCAGGGTAATTGGTGAAGCTGATGACGACAATGGTGCCGATCTGGATGATGAAAGTGGAGGGGATGGCGTGCATATTGCTGACAGTTCAGCGCTAGCGTACTCAACCCGCTCATCTCGTCTCCATATGCACAAGCCAGGGCCATGGCATCCTCCAAAGTTTGTGGATTCTGCAGCTCAACATCAGTCTTCAACTGATTCCGCAAGCAGACCATGAAGATGATCTGCTGCTTCTATGTAAGACTCCCATCGGACCAACAGGGCAAGAAACTTGGAATGATACTCAGCTACAAAGCCCTTGCGTTGAAGCTGGATCAATTCGCCAAGTGGATTACTTTGAGTTGGTAGCCCAAAGTGCTATTAACAAATTTGACGAAGTGATCCCGGGTGGGCACACCCTGTAGCACCATTGTTGTGTGTCACCATTCATGTAGAACACTGCAAGCCAAACTTTGCTAGCTTGGGTGTCTCTTGGGCTTTTAAGAATCGTTCACTACAATTCAAACGTAAGAATGGATCCTCCAAGCCATCGTAGGTTGGGAAAGCAAGCTTGTGTAGATGTTGGCCAACAATGAATTGTGTCGCCTGTGCTAGGGAAGTAAGGCTTTGTGTCCTTGATAAAGCCTCCGGAACCGATCTTGGAAGATTGGATCTGGTTACCAGCAACTGGTAAGGTGGCTCTGATCACCCTTGACCATGTTGAGCTTTGCTAGGACCACCAAAACATTGGTTTTTAGGGTGGTTAGTGTTGAAATATAAGTGAATTGTCCACCCTTCCCCATCGGCTTAAGCTTTTCGGGTCAACTGGTCGGTGCATAGTAACTTAACATGGTATCAGAGCAGAGGTCTCGAGTTCGAATCCTGGTGGGCGCGATCTATTAAAATAAATTGCAGCCGACTCCTATTGCACGTTTGCGGCCCAAGAGAGTCTGCACGTGAGGGGGAGTGTTGAAATATAAGTGAATTGCCCACCCTTTCCCATCGGCTTAAGCTTTTCGGGTCAACTGGTCGGTGCATAGTAAAATACCAAATTAGATTAGGAAAAGTAATCTCTATTAACAGACTGTCAATGGGTTACATATATAGGGGGATACAGCTTAAGGGTTAAGCAACCCTAATACCAAAAGACTAAAATACTCCTACCCCCCTATACATGCACAGTTAGTTCCTTCAATACGGTTGTGAGCATGGAGGCGACATCGGTGAACTTCTCGCTCGTTTCAGCCATGGTGGCACAACGAGAAGGAACGAAAAAAAATCTTAGGTGGGATGGGAGGGGATTGGTGTTGGTGTGGATAAAAAACTGTGGCTCTGAATACCAAGATGGTACGACTATGAAGATAAGAGGTAAGCGATGAACAAGATATATTCACCCTTCTTGGAGGCCTTGGATTCTAGATTGTTCTTGCTTGCTTTATTCTATCTCATGTTCGCATTATATAGCCCGGCTCCTAACAACTCAATCCAACTTTGTACTCCTAATTATTAGCTATTTCCTTAACCGGCTCGGCAAGCAAACCTTTCAACCTAAGACTAGAACTTTACAACTTGTCCCAAGCACGTTGGGGTATGCTAGACATGAAACCCAACAAATTTTTTTAAATGAAGTAAAAGAGAGAAGAGATATAAGAGTATACAAAAAAACTAAGATTCTGACACATGAATTGCTACTTTCAATGCAATCCTATCATGAGCTGCCTATAGATACATTTCAAGCTCTCAAGTCTAGTTTTACCGCCTCCTTCCAAGTCGACCTTGGTCGTCCTCTACCCCTCCTAATATTTTCTCTACTTTTTAAAATCGCACTATTAGCAGGTGCTTCTAGAAATCTCCGTTGGATATGTTCAAACCACCTTAGTCACCCCTACCCTATCATAAATCGCCTCGTTCCTAATTTGGTCTCTTCTTGTGTGCCCACGCATCCATCATAGCAGCGCATCTCCGCGACACTCATTTGTTGGACATGTTGCCTTTTAGTTGGCCAACATTCCGCCCCATATAGCATCGTGGGTCTGATCACCGTCCTATAGAACTTTCCTTTTAGCTTTTGTTGGACCTTCCTATCGCATAGGATTCCAGAGAAATATCGCCATTTCATCCACCCTACCTTGATCTTGTGGCAAACATCCTCGTCAATATCGTCATTGCTTTGTAACATTGATCCTAAGTATCAAAAAGAGTCTCTCCTAGTACTATTTGTCCGTGTAGACTAATATTTCCATCTTCACAACCAACACCACTAAAGTGACACCTCATATACTCGGTCTTGGTCCTACTAAGTCTAAACCCCTTGGGCTCTAAGGCAGCTCTAATTTATTATCAAGGTCATCCCTAGTTTCATCTACCAGCACTACATCATCGGCAAAGACCATGCACCTAAGAGATATCCCCTTATATTCCTTCGACACCTCATCCATCACTAAGAAAAAGATGTATGGTCTCAAAGCTGATCCTTGGTGAAATCCTATCGTGATAGGTGTATCGGTCGCTGTCCTACTTACGCACACACTTGTCACAACATTATTATACATATCCTTGATAAGGATAATGTATTTTATTAACACTTTATAACCTAAGACTAGAATGTTATCCTTCTTTATTTGTGGAGGCTTTCCTTGGCAAGACGACTGTAAGTCTGGCCAAAGAAAGTTTTCACAACAAATATACATGCATCCCTCTAGGCTTCCATCCGGAATATGTTAACCATTTACATAGCTTAGATGCAGCAGCTCTAAATAAAGTGAGGAAAAAAATGACAGATACGTCCTTCCAGGCAACAAGCTTACTTCATTCTTTACGACCGTATAAAGTGCTATGTGATATTCTTTTCACTGTACTGGGCTAGGAGCCCACCTTTTTTCTCTCTTGAAAACGTATTGGGTTCATTTTACAAGTTTTCTTTGCTGTCAACTGAATACAGTTGAAAAACTGGTAGGGGAGACTCCTATGCTGACCTTTGTTAAGTACATTTTTTTCTTTCAAACCTACCACAACGTAAGTTCAGTTTGTGAGGAAAGTACCAGTTATTGATGACAATTCCACTAGCAGACTCATGCCGACAACAAGGTTAGTGAAGGAGTTACAGTTACAGGTGGTATGTTATTGCACAAACCATGTTCAGGCGCTATCGACATGATTATAAGACAAACTAGTGCAAGAGGAAGGAAAAGATTTGAAAAATAAATGAAGCAGTCACTGAGAAAATGAGTACCTGAACACTAGCCAGAGGAGAGTCTCTTGTCGATCCTGAATGCAGAGAAAGCTCAACCAGATTTACTGAGACAGAAAACTTATTGGTTATACACATTTCTTTATCTTGGAACAAGTCTTCAATACTTTCAGAAGAAGATCCTGATTCTTGAGATGGTGTTGTGGAAGCTCCATGCCGAGGATCATCCAGAGCAGGCATGGTACGTGGTGTCTCAGAAAAATTAGATAATGCACATTCTGATATAATTTCGTACTCTCGATTGGATAGTGCTGCTTTCAGAACTTCCACCTATGGGGTATCGTAGATAAAAAATGAGTTTACAGCGGTACTGTAAGGAAAAATTAACCAGGACCTTCAATTGAAAATGCATTCAAAGGAAATGTGCTACCTTAATTGCTGCCTCTACCACTGGCAACTCATGCCTGAGATCACGCAATGATCTGCGAAGCTCAAAAGAGAGTCCTTCCACATCTTGAATTATGGTTTCTCCACGCACCATGTTCATACCAATAACTAAATTTATGTCCCTTACCTACAAAGGAAACTGTGTAATTCTTCTAGAAGAATGACTCTTAAACACAAGAAAAGACACTATAATGCAAATGCGATGTGCAAGATTGGTGTTACTTTGCTAGTGTACAAAATAGAAAACCAAATTATAAAAGTACAACATACAGATACTCTGATCAGATTCCCGCGAGCCCAAAAAGAAAACTTAGAGCGAGACACAATCAATCATGTTCATTATAAGCTGCAGTAAAAAGTCTATTACTACTTTAGGATAGAAAGATTGTAGAGGGTGCCTACATGCCTCCAAAGGAAATTACGATTAAGAAAGATCAGTTATGACATGTTTATTAACTGTGATCATAATATCATTGGTCATGATCTGTGGTCTAATGTGCTTCATTGAAAAATAACGCAACCGACCCATCAACTTCTAGCTAGAAATTAATAATTACCCCAACAACACTGCTATGGTCACATTAGGAGACCAGAAGTACATGCTGGTACAGCTTTGTCATTTGGAGGGGGTCCATAAAGACAGCGTAGATGGAAATCGTTACTGCTCCATGCTCCAAGATGACGAGTTTTCAAAATATGGGTCTTGATATGATATGATGGAGGACATTTCCCAGTAGCCAGGCTAATCCATATTTATTATTAGGGGTAATTTCATCTATAGGACCACTTAATGTGCACTTTTTCATCTATATAGACAGCCTATATCAATGACATGAACTAGACCCGATATGTCGTTGAATAGATCGATGGTATCAATGAAAAGTACACCAAAAGTGATGGTATAAATGGCAATGCAACCAGCAGTAAATATCCCTGCCCACCTGTCTCCAACAAAAAAGAGGGAAAATGCTGACGAATGACTTACTGTAACAGTCATAATGTCTAGGTGAACAGCGCTTATTTCATTCTTGTCACCACCTATCCACTGGAATTCATTTTGGACTGTTATGTACAGAACATCGAGCTCCAAAAAGCTGCAAAACAAAACATTCATCTCTACAAAATGATAAAAATAGAAGAATAGGCACATTCATATCCACCAGAAACATCCATACTCAGAACTGTCAGTTCCGCGGGGCATGACAATTATAGGCCTGCTAAAAGAAACATCCAACTTGAGGGCAGGTGACCCTTCAATATCGGTTTTGCTAACCCACTTCTCCGAGTTAGTCACATCATCTTTCAATTTTACAACACCATCAGAACTTTTAGGGACAAGGCCCATAAAATAACTGATAACCTGCATAGAGGAGTCAGATATATGGACATTTTGCAGTATGAAGAAATAGATGACCTTTACACACCATACCTCTTGGGCAAAACGGTTGAGATAAACAATTCTAACTTCTGAAAGCTGCCCTACAAGACTATAGTCATAACCGCAATAGTCGTCATCAGCAGTATTGTATGAAGTGAAGTCAATCTGTACAATATTTTGAAAGATGCTTATCCAGCAGTCATAAAAGGCCCTTTCTATAGAAAGAAAAAACAGTGTAAAGCATAATCATTGTTAGACACTGTAATTAGGGGTGTGGCACAGGGGTATATTAGTCATTAGAGAGGGATTAGGGTTAGGGGTAGTTTAGTCTTTTCTCCCCTCCTAATCCCTCTATATAATCACACCTGTACCTCAGCTTTTCAATCATCTCAATACAATCATTATTAGCCCTCTTTCATGGTATCATTAGCTAGGAATAATCAGGATTAGGGCTAACCCTAATCCTAATGGGCCAGCCGCCGCAGCACTGGCCGCCTCTCGCGAGCGCGAGCGGGCACTCGCCCTTGCCCTAGAGCAGGAGCGTGCCTCCGTGGCATCACTATCCCACCAACTTGAGGAGAGTGCTCGCCGATCAACGAGTACTATCCATGAGCCTCCCTCGGACGCTGGTACGTACTCGACTTCGCTTGTGGCCGCTCTTCATGCACAGGCCGCAGGGATTCAGAACATCCGGACGCTCGTGCCGGTTATTCTCAGTTCCGAGTCCACCTCATATGCCCGGTGGCGTGATATGGTGCTCCTCACGCTGAGGCGCTACTGCCTCGATGACCACGTCCTCCAGGATGAGTCTTCAGTACAGGTGTCCTGGATCAGCATGGACAGCCTGGTACTATCCTGGATCCTTGGCTCCCTGACAGAGGAGCTACAGGACATCGTCAGGCAGCGCGGTGGCGGTACTGCTCGACAGGCCTGGCTAGTACTTGAGCAACGGTTTCTAGGGAACCGTGCAACTCGAGCCCTCCACAGAAGCACTCGGTTCCAGAACACCGTCCAGGGGGATCGTTCCATCTCCACCTATTGTCGGGAGATGAAGGGCATGGCGGATGCCCTACGTGACCTTGGTGAGCCGGTCACTGACAGCGCTCTTGTCCTTCGGGTCCTTCAGGGCCTGAACGAGCGCTATTGTCACCTACGGACATGGCTACTTCGACTGGAGCCACTACCTACCTTCGAGAAGGTATGGTCTGATCTTGAACTTGAAGAGATCACTGCAGGAGGCTCTACTGGCTCTGGATCTGCCACAGCTTTCTATGGCTCCGGGCAGTCCCCGCGTCCACCCTTACCAGCAGCTGGTGGATCGCCGTCACGTCCACCTTCTACTCCTACCAGTACAGGAGGTGGAAACCGTCGTCGCCGAGGAAAGAACGGCGGCCGTGGTGGCAGCAGTGCAGGCAGCACCCCCACGGCTTCGACTACTGGAAGTAGTGGTGGTACCGGCCAGGGAGGTGCACCCTGGCCCACACCCTACAACCCGTGGACAGGCCAGATCTACATGTGGCCTGGTGGTATCAGTTATCTCGTGTTCTAGTGGTACACATGACTCTCTATGTCATGCCTGTCAACTTGGTCGCCATATTCGCCTCCCTTTTCCCACATCTGTGACTCATGTTGAGCACTCATTCGATCTTATACATTGTGATTTGTGGACTTCTCCCATCTCCAGTATATCGGGCTTTAATTACTATTTGGTGATAATTGATGATTTTTCTCACTTCTCCTGGACTTTTCCATTACGATTGAAGTCTGAAACTTTCGTCACTCTTTCTCACTTCTTCGTTTGGATTTCTACTCAATTCGGGCATACCATTCGAGCTGTCCAGTGCGATAACGGACGAGAGTTTGATAACTCTGCGTTTCGTAATTTTCTCTCCGCACATGGGGTACAACTACGCATGTCTTGTCCGTATACCTCTCCTCAAAACGGCAAGGCAGAGCGCATGATTCGCACCATTAATGATGTCATACGCTCCCTGATGTTCTAGGCATCTATTCCAGCCCGATACTGGGTGGAGGCTCTTCATACCGCCACACTTCTGATCAATCGTCTTCCCACCAAAGCGATTCGTGCCTCCATCCCCTACTTTGCTCTATATGGCACCAATCCTCTTTATGATCACCTTCGAGTTTTCGGATGCGCTTGCTACCCAAATCTTTCCGCCACCGCCCCACATAAGCTTGCGCCCCGCTCGACACGGTGTGTTTTTCTCGGGTATTCCCTTGATCATAAGGGTTACCGATGCTTAGATCTCACTACCCACCGTCTTTTGATCTCTCGGCACGTCGTCTTCGACGAGTCATCTTTTCCTTTTTCCACCACCTCTTCTGATTCCACCACAGAGCTGGACTCCCTTTTTCCTACTGACCCCGAGGCTGCCTCCCAGTTGCCTTGGCCTATTTCTTCTGCAGGATCGACACGAGCTACATCCCAGACGCCCTCGACACCGATTGCTGCACCTCGTGTGGCATCGATGTCTCAGGCGTCACCCGCTGCACCCCGTGTGGCATCGACGCCTCCGACGTCACCTGCTGCGCCACACGCGGCCTCGGCTTCCCCGACACCATCTACTGTACCCCAGGAGCCCTCGGCGTCTCCAGCTGTACCACGTACGGCACCAGCGGCACCACCAGCTACCTCCCTGACGTCACCTACAGTGAGTACGACGCCACCAGCCGCGCCACGCGCGGCACCAACGACGTCTTCTCGTTTTGCTGACCCCGCACTTGTCTACCAGCGACGAGCGCGGGGAGAGGCTCCTGCTCCGACGACGCCACGCGCGGCATCGAGACCCACTCTCGTCTATCCACGACGAGAGAAGATGGTTGTACCCGACCGGCCGGTGTACAACCCCCCTCTACTTCACAAGGATCCTGGTCACGTCCACCCGATGGTGACTCGACGTGCATCCGGGAGTCTTCGACCAGTGGAGCGGTTCGATAGTACCGCTTTCTCATCGACGACGACTCCACCGACCGAGCCTTCTTCGATCTCGCCCATACCTACTTCCGTGCGTAGCGCCCTCGCCGACCCTAACTGGCGCCGCGCTATGGAGGAAGAGTATGAGGCCTTGCTTGCCAACCGGACCTGGGACCTGGTTCCCCGTCCGGGCCGTGGCAATGTTGTCACAGGCAAGTGGATATTCACGCATAAGAAGAAGGCGGATGGCACCTTGGAGAGATACAAAGCTCGTTGGGTACTCCGGGGCTTCACTCAGCGCCCTGGAGTTGACTACGACGAGACTTTCAGCCCAGTGGTGAAGCCGGCGACAGTTCGTACCGTACTGTCGCTAGCTCTCTCACGTTCTTGGCCTGTCCACCAGTTGGACGTCAAGAACGTATTCCTCCACGGTACACTGACCGAGACGGTGTACTGCAGTCAGCCGGCAGGATTTGTAGATTCAGCTCACCCAGACATGGTCTGTAAGCTGAACAAATCCCTGTACGGACTGAAGCAGGCACCGCGAGCCTGGTACAGCCGGTTCGCCTCTTTCTTGGTCTCACTGGGGTTTGTTGAAGCTAAGTCGGACACTTCGCTGTTTGTCTATCGACGGGGCAGTGACACAGCTTACCTCTTACCGTACGTCGATGACATTGTACTAACAGCATCCAGTCCGACTCTGCTTCAGCGAACCATTTCTGCCTTACAGCAGGAGTTCGCTATGAAGGATCTGGGCCGTCTCCACCACTTCCTGGGTATTACGGTCGAGGACTGACCAGGCGGCCTATTCCTTCACCAGCGACAGTACTGTCTGGATATCCTTCAGCGGGCAAGCATGGCTGATTGCAAGCCGTGCTCCACTCCAGTGGATACTCAGGCGAAGCTCTCCGCCACCGACGGGACACCCGTCTCTGACCCCACTTCTTACAGGAGTCTTGCAGGTGCTCTCCAGTACCTAACCTTCACCAGGCCGGATATCTCATATGCGGTTCAGCAGGTGTGCCTCCACATGCATGACCCGAGGGAACCGCATCTCACCGCTGTCAAGCGGATTCTTCGGTACCTACGAGGCACCCTCGACTACGGCCTCCTTCTTCGACGTGACACGGCCTCCGAGCTGGTCGTGTACACAGACGCTGACTGGGCAGGCTGCCCGGACACACGACGCTCTACTTCTGGGTACGCCGTCTTCCTGGGCAGCAACCTTGTCTCCTGGTCCTCGAAGCGACAGCCCGTAGTGTCGCGCTCGAGTGCAGAGGCGGAGTATCGCGCTGTGGCTAACGGCGTAGCTGAGGCCTCCTGGCTTCAGCAGCTACTTCAGGAGCTCCACACTCCCGTCATCAAAAGCACCCTCATCTACTGCGACAACGTCAGCGCCATGTACCTCTCCACCAACCCGGTTCAGCATCAGCGCACGAAGCATGTAGAGATTGACCTTCATTTTGTTCGTGAGCGGGTAGCACGGGGCGAGGTTCGGGTACACCATGTCCCGACGACGACGCAGTTCGCCGACATCTTCACGAAGGGCCTCCCGTCATCGTTGTTCTCCGAGTTTCGGTCCAGTCTCAACATCTGCAGCGGCTAGATGTTGTGACTGCGGGGGGGTGTTAGACACTGTAATTAGGGGTGTGGCACAGGGGTATATTAGTCATTAGAGAGGGATTAGGGTTAGGGGTAGATTAGTCTTTTCTCCCCTCCTAATCCCTCTATATAATCACACCTGTACCTCAGCTTTTCAATCATCTCAATACAATCATCATTAGCCCTCTTTCAATCATTCCACTGAGTAACATGGAGTACCTCAACAAAAGAACGCCCTCCTGGATTTCGCATATCACAAGCCCAAAAGTAAGGGTGGCTGCTACGAAGACTATCATCACTTATTTTAAGGTTTCCAAGTGCCGCCTTTATGCTGAATGATGATGTGAACACCTTGAATAGTGCAAAGAGTTAGACGTACACATCCATTAGACAATTCAAAATAAAAAAATGTCACAAAGATTTGGTGCTCCCACATTACCTTTATATCAGTTGAGAGGTTATTCTGTGATAAAGTAGCAAGGCGATCACCATTTTCATGCATTAGCAATATCTGTGCCTCTGCCATGCTGGATGTGAGATGGAAAACTGTTCTGCTTTTACCTTTATCCAGTAACCTTTTTATGGCTGGTTCCGGTTCCAGACTAGATTTAGATTCATCAACGATATTATCTTCTACAGAGTCCAGACGTGTGTCTTTATCCGTATCAGGCACGTTTGAAAGGTTTATGGCATTCACAAATTCCATTATTGCAATCACAGTTGGCCGATGACAAAAGAAGGTCAAAGTAGCAACAGTTACAACTACCTGATAAATAAAACAACGAAAAAGGATGAAATATAACCCATGTCAGAGGAGCTACGAGGAATAGCACCATCAATATAAAAACAAACATTTTACACGGGTTCTTTTTTAGATATTTACCCTGTTATCCAAGTTGTTGTACAGAGGAGAATGCTGGTCATAAATCACTATCTGAGCTTTCACAAAACTATCAAAAGTACTGCTAGCATCCAATGTGAATTCGGCAGTTTCAATTTCACTGTCTGGAATCAAACCAGGAATTCGACTAAATTCCGGGGGCCGCAGTGAAGGAAGATTAGTGGGCAAGAAGTTCTGGGTACTGAAATAATCTGATATGGTCCTTTGTTTTACCATAGGGGTCTCAAATTCATCAAAATCATCTGATGCCTCAAAAAAATTTTCCTCACTATCATTTTTCTTCAGTGGGGTGCCTTTCAGCCCTGCACTGTTCTTTCGACCAGGAGAGGGGACTTCTTGGGTTTGCATGTTATTGATAAAAGACCTTGCTAAGAACCTTGGCATTGGACTCCCTGGATAGCAATACTGGTCTTCAATTTCTAGTGACCGCAGAATAGTTCCTATCAGTAAGTTGCCACCTTTCATCGAGAGTTCAACCTATTTATATCAAATAAGAAGGCATGTCTAAATAAGGGTCAAAATCATGGATCAAAAAAAAAATAAAAGAAAAGACAGATACCTGACCACCAGTAGCCCGAAATTCAAACAGGCTGCTTTCTTTAGCTAGCAGAACATTTTTCAGTTTGTCATTACTCTACAGAGGTAAAAAAATTACATCTTAAACATTTTTTTCCACAGGAGTATTATTAGATCAAGGTTACAAAGAAAATTGAGTAACAAATATGTACCTCATAGCCACATGAAAAACAGATCTTTAGCTCATCAAGAATACCAGCAAGAAACAATTTCTCTGTGTCTACAACATCCGAAAAGCTGCCCTTGAAGGACTGATCCTCTGATGGGAGAGCGGCTTCAGGAAAGCTAGAAACTGCAGCAGAACCCTGCAAGTAGGCTAATAAATATCCGGATATCAACAAGTAATATAATGTAACATAGACAGGAAAGACCAAGGAGTACCGATGCACGGTATATAGCGCCCTGAAACCTGTTCTGCCAGATTTTCCGCCCTTCATCATTATCAAACAACAGAATCAAAGCACAAGCGTCTTCCAGAATCTGAAACAAAATATGACTTATTAAGACAATGAGGATGCCAAAATCACAAGAACAAAGTGGTGAAAGCTTAAAGGGGAAGCGCAACAATCCTTTAAGGAGAGGATGATTATGGAAGGACCTTCAGGTGAAAAGAGAGGTGTGGATAGCGTGTAAGTGAAAATGATAACTTACATTAGGAAGCAAGGTAGTGGGGTGCTTGGGATGACAAAAGGCAAGAAACATGAAGCTAAACACAGATGGTGGTGGAGTGACTATGTCCAAAAGGCTATCAAGGAGGACTGTTACAAGAGTTGTCACCATCATAGAAGCACAAGCAACACGGTGAAATACAAAGAGAACCAAGAAAAATGCAAGGTGAGTTGTGAGTGAAGCAGGTGGGCGGACCTAGATATATGAGAAACTAGGGACAAAGGAAGGAAAAAAGGGCGTATAAAAGATGACAAAAATTTGCGAGGGGAGGATGGGGGATCTCAACCAAGTTAAATGCATCAAAGCAAATCACATCCTAGTGAAGGATAAAGAGATTAAGAATAGGTGGAGAGATTACTTTGATAGAATATTCAATGATGGGAATGAGAGCATTATGTCCGAGTTGGATGACACCAACAGATGTTTCATGCCGAGGATACAAGAGCTTAAGGTTAATGAGACCCTAAAAAGATGAAAGGAGGAAAGGCCCTTGACTCCGATGATGTCCCTGTTGAGATGTGGGGATGTCTTGGAGACGTGACAATAGTATGGTTAACTAACTTATTCAACCATATTCTTCGGTCAAACAAGATACACGAAGAGTGAAGAAAAAAATATTAGTACCTATCTTCAAGAATAAAAGAGATATTTAAAGTTGTACTAGTTAAAGGAAATTAAGTTGATGAGTCATACTATAAAGCTTTGGAAGAGAGTGGTTGCCCATCGCTTGAGAAGAGTGACAAATGCCACTAAAATCAATTTGGTTTTATCCCTAGAAGGTCCACTATGGAGATAATTTTCTTGATGCGTTAGCTTATTGAGAGATAGGGAGTGCAAGAAGGACCTACATATGGTTTTTATTGACTTAAAGAAGACTTATATATAACAAGAAACAGCGTTGTCAAGGCGTCGGTCGATGGCTTGAGGACGCCAGGGAGGCTCATGTCGCCTAGCCGCCGCCGCCGCCGACACCTCTTCTGTCCACTGCCGCCAAGATCGTCGCAGCCGCCTCGCGTGGCCTCTGCTCGCCTGGCCGATCGCCGCTGCCGCCTTTGGAGAGGAGAGAGAGAGGGTGGGAAGAAAATGAGTAGGGTTAGGTTAAGGTAGTCTTTTATATACCATCTAAAACTGGATCGTCGGATCTCATCCGATAGTTCCTGTTAGTTGGGCTCCTCGGCCCGCCTCCTCCCCCGCCTCCTAAGCTCGTCCGCGCCCCTGCCCCCTTCCACCACCGCCGCCCGTCGTCGTCGTGCATGGCCGGATGCCTAGGCGAGCACCTGAGCGTCCAAGCGCCCGGCAGCCGCCTAGGTGTACAGGCGTCCATTTGCAAGCCTGACAAGAAACCAATGAAAGTCATTTGATGGTCTCTAGAGAAACACAAAGTCCAATTAAGTATATTACCCTTATTAGAGATATGTACGATGATGTTATGATAAGTGTTTCGTGCAAGTAATAGTGAGACCAATGACTTTTCGATCACGATAGACTTGCACCAAAGTCAGCCTTTAGCCCACACATTTTTTTTCTTAGTGGTGAATGAGGTGATGAAGGATACACAAGGAGACATTCCTTGATGTATGCTCTGATGTGGTGTTGGTAAATGGAACTAAGGATGGTGTCAATAAGAAATCAAAGCTATGAACTCAGACTTTAGAACCA
Organism: Neostapfia colusana; assembly: GCA_030760725.1. NCBI lineage: Eukaryota > Viridiplantae > Streptophyta > Magnoliopsida > Poales > Poaceae > Neostapfia > Neostapfia colusana. The sequence continues at coordinate 15,845,429 of JASWHV010000014.1, read as the reverse complement.
AAAGATTTAGGCTTAGTAGGACTAAGACCGAGTACACGAGGTGTGACCGCAATAATGTTGGATGGGAAGAGGAAAATGTTAGCTTAAAAAAACAATATGCCTAACAAGGACTCTTTGGGATCAATTCTACAAAGCAATGGTGACATCGACAAGAATGATTGCCACACGATTAGAGTAAGATGGATCAAATTATAGCAAGCATCTGAAAACCTCTGGAATCCTATGTGATAGTAAGGTCCCACAAAAGCTAAAAGAGAAATTCTATAGGACGACGATCAGACCGGCGATGCTATATGAAGAATATTGGTCAACTAAACGATAACACGTCCAACAAATGAGTATCGCAGAGATGCGCATGCTATGGTGGATGTGCCGGCACACAAGGGACCGAATAAGGAACAAGGCGATTTGTGATAGGGTAGGGGTGGCACCGATTGAAGAGAAGTTAGTCCAACATCGACTTAGGTGGTTTTAACATATCCAACGGAGACCTTCAGAAGCACCGGTTAACAGTGAGATTTTAAGAGGTAGAGAAAATATTAGAAGGGATAGGACGACCAAGGTTGACCTGAGAGGAGGCGGTAAAACGAGATTTGAGAGATTGAAATGTATCTAGAGACTTGGCTCATGATAGGACTGCATGAAAAGTAGCAATTCATGTGCCACAATCTTAGTCTTTTTTCTTTTCTTTTTCTTTTTTCTTGTTACTCTTATATCTCTTCCTCACTTTTACTTCATTTAAAAAAATATAAAAATTTGTTGGGTTTCATGTCTAGCCTACCCCAACATGCTTGAGATAAAGGCTTGGTTGTTGTTGTTGTTGTATCTGAAAACCTACGTAAGATAACTTATATAGTACGACGATTAGACCTGTTATGCTATATGGGGCAGAATATTGGCCAACTAAGACAACATGCTCAACAAATGAGAGATGAGGATGCTACGGTGGATGTGCGGTTACACAAGAAAAGATCGAATTAGAAACGAGATAACACGTTATAGGATAGGGGTGACGCTGATCGAAGAGAAGCTAGTCCAATACCGACTAAAGTGATTGGGGCATATCTAGCGAAGACCTACAGAAGCACTAGTTAACAGTGAAATCCTAAAAGATAGGAATGACATGGAAGGAGAAGGTAAAATGGGACTTGAGGGATTAAAATGACCTAGAGATTTGACTCTTGATAGGACTATATAAAAATTAGCAATTCATATGTTGGAATTAGTTTACTCTTTACTCATACTTTGTTTACTCTTCTCTCTTCTACTTCCATATGTTTATGTTGGCTTTCATATCTAGTCTACCCAACGTGATTAGGACAGAGGCTTTATTGTTGTTGTTGAGAGAGTGAGTAAAGCAAGGTGTATTAAAGTAGAACATTAGTGAACGATTTTAAAAGAAAAGATAACATTTTAATAAAGTAAAGGATGAACTTGGCCATTCCTTGGGGTTAACTTGACCAGAATCATGCACCGCCAGCATGTTGTACACACCATTTGTAAGATCCGTAGGGACCTGATGAACTTGTTTCCCACGTAAACTGTAACTCAACACAAGAACATTTTAAAACAAGCATCCAGGCACTTAACAGAAGCACAATGAATATAAATCATTTACATGGCAACATGACATTATGTCTAAAAGATTGTTATTAAGCTACGAAAATTATTGATGACATTGTTGTTGAAAGTACAAGTCAGCATAAGACCTGGTAAGCAGCAAAAAATAAGAAATGTGTCTAGAAGCAGCAAGAAAAAGTTTGACATTACAAGCTCAAGTTTCTACAACTATTTGCTGGAACAATTTCTTTTAATATAATTGACAATTATTTGAAGTTTTAGATACTGAGTCTCAATCAATTTAACCACATGCATGTAAACACTATAAACTCAAAACTTGATGCTAACTTAAATCCAGAACTCTACACTGAAAGATAAGTACAATTGCACAAGAAAATGCATAACCTCGTCCACTGTTTATATTTTGTAGATGTTGGGTTTTCAAATACATAGAGAAATGGACCCACTAGACGCAAGTATCTACGTTGCCAAGCAGCTTCCCGGTTTCCAACGCCCTAATAACATGTCAAGAAAAATTGAGGCATAGTCAGACCCTGATTCCAGAAGGAATGACCATTTGAGTACAAGACAAAGAATGCAAACCTTCCATGTGAGAACAGACGACCATCCCTCAAAGTCAGCTTGATCCCACAAATGTTCAAGATTTGAACTGCTATCCTCACTAGCGCTATCTTGAAAGATCTTTAAAATCTCCATCAAACGATGATAGCGGGCAGGAGAGAAATGAAATCCCAGGGAAGGCACCCGTATCGCCATTCTCATTGAAGGATAGAGAGGACTTTCTAGCTGGATCTGTGCAATGAAAGAAGCTCCAATGTCATGTTGATTACATTCATTAACTTATACTCCTCTTTCTGTTTTTCTAATTAATATGTAGGTGTAGTGGGTGGGGGTTGGAGGGCTTGGCTATACTGCTTACCTGCTGAAACTTTAAAGCTATTCCACATTTGTCGATAACTGGCAACAAGTTGATTTCATTAGGTGCTTCATTCCAATGGTAATCACCATCCACTAGAAATGCAGATACATCGCTAAGCACCACATTGAAATTCAGATATATATCCTGATCTTCTGAAGTATAGGAATCCCATATTTCCTGAAGTAACAAGTGGGATTTAGCAGAACATAAAACAGACAACTTAAGACATAAAACTTACTTCCAAGAGTAAGCGCAACCTCTGTGCGAAGAACTAAATTTCCGAGATCCAGCAAAAGCTTAGCCTCATGTGTATCATCTGGTCGAAACTTGGTAGGAACAGTAATTTTAGGAGCAGCAATATCCATGTTCAGTGAAAACCTAATAGGTTAAGTTGTATATCAGCCAGCTTCCAATAAAGTGCTGAACAACAAATATATAACATCCTTTTCATGTAATATTATCATAGAAGCAAGAGTAGAGAATAATAATTGACAGACATCAAAAGATTTTGAAATGTAACTCGATAGCCTCAATAGACGACATCAGATAAATTCCACGGTGCAGACAAAGCTGTGAGAGAGAAGGTAGATGGCGCACACAACAATAGCTGGGGCGCTGGCCATATGTTGATATTGATAGCTGTACAAGCAGTTTTGAAATAAAACTGAATCACATATATATTCCATTGCGTCTGGGTTAGGATTCCATCTAAACCGCAATCAGAGATAGAGTCTGTCTTGTGTTTACGAAAATAAATCATCCTATGCCTAGATAGAATAGGAAATAAGTCTAGAATTTCTATCAGCCCCTGCAGTCGCAGCGGGAGGTTCCCGGACCGATGCTGGGACAGAAGTCGAAGAAACCTGCTAGGAAGCTCCTTGGTGATTATATCAGCAAATTGCATGTTGGGCGACACATGGAGAACACGCAAGTGACCGAGAGACTTTCTCCCTGACAAAGTGAATATCAATCTCGATATGTTTAGAGCAGCGATGCTGAATAGGATTTGCTGACATATAAACAGCATTGATGTAGTCATAATAGACAATTGTTGTTTGTAGAGGAACATGCACTTTCTTGCACCCAACAATATTCTGCAACAGCGTGGGCAACAGGCTTTTCAAGGTGTCGCCTAGGCGTCCAGTCGGTGCAGCCCCGACGCCTAGACAGGTCGCCTCGCCTGGAGCTGCTATGGCTCCCGCTGAGGACGTCGCCGCCTTCGTTGCCAGACGCCAGGTCGCCGCCAGCTCGCCGCTGCAGCCGTCGCCCGCCGCCCCCCGACACCAGCCTCGGCCATCGCCCGCCCCCTCGTGGCCACCTCTGCTCGCCGTGGCCGTCGCCGCTGCCGTCGCGCTCGCTTGGGCCACCGTCGGTGGAGACGAGATGGGAGAGGGTGAGAAAGGCTAGGGTTAACCGGATGAAGTATATAGATGCCGATCTGTAAAATGAACCGTTGGATGCGATCCAACGGTTTCACATCAACCGGTTAGGCCAGCCCACTATGCGTCGAGCATCTTCTTCTTCCTCCGCCCCGACACATCGGCCGCTGCCCGCCACTCGCCCTCGCCCTCGCAGCCTCGCCGCCCGCCCTAGCCCTCGACGCCGCCGCGGCCCGCTCCCCTGCCTTTCTCGACTTCTCCTCGCCCTTGCCCTCCTCGCCTGGCGACCGCCTAGGCGTCCCGGCGGCAGGCAGGCGCCTAGGCGTGGATTCGCAACCCTGGTTAGCAACAATGCTCAGTGTCGAAGTGTGTGGTCGACACTTCCCCCGGATCTGCACTGGGCAGCCCGCGGAGATTCTTTTTCGGAAGGGCTAGTCACTTGCGGAGAGCTTGAGCGTAGGGACGAGTTAGGGAGGAGCTTGACACGGCGAGTTTTACGTGGTTCGGGCCGCCGGAGCGCAAAACCCTACGTCCACGGTGAGCTGAGGTGCTCGCTGTATTGCTTGTTGCTCAGAACCGGAGTCCTGAGCTTGAGGATGAGTTACGCCTAGGGTATGAGTTGCTGGAGTGCGAACCCTTGCTAACGTCGCCTACCCGAGCCTTTTATAGTCCAAGACCCATGTGGCTTACAAGGGGAGCCCGGGACCCGACAGGTGGTCTCGGGGAGATTGCCTGCTGACTATCATATCTGCAGTTATGTCAGTAGTTGTCTCTGACGAAGGCTTTTGAGTCTTCGTCTTGCCGCCCTGCCCATGCCGCCTGCTAGTCATAGTGGTTGATGACGGCGGGAGCGGCAGGGGATGTCTTGTCGCTGTGTTTATTGGCTGGCAGGTTCTGACACCGCGCGCCAGTCTGTGATGTGACTGGGCGCAACGGCACCTGACAGAGGCGTGCTCCGCATCTCCGCGTCTTGGGAAGGCGCGGGCCTTGAATACCTTGTACGGGCAAGGTATGGGGCGTCTTTACATCCACTGCCTACCGCTCGGGGGCAGGCAGCGCTCTTCTGCTGGACACGTGGCGGGCCCGGAGCCCACCCCAGAGGAGAGGGAGGTCCGGCCCCGCAGGACACGTGGAGCCTTCGGACCTCTCCCCGCGGAGGGCGAGGTCCAGCTTCTGTCGGCCACATGGCGGGCCCGAAGCTCTCCTCTGAGGAGAGGGAGGTCCGGCCCCGCTGGACACGTGGCGCCTTCGGACCTCTCCCCCGCGAAGGGGGGAGGTCCGGCTTCAGCAGGCCGCGTGGCGAGCCCGGAGCTCTCCTCTGAGGAGAGGGAGGTCCGGCCCCGCTGGACGCGTGGCGCCTTCGGAGCTCTCCCTGCGGAGAAGGGCGAGATCCTCAGGCATTTTCCCCTGTGCGCGGGGGTACCCCATATCGCGGGTACCGACACTTAGCTTCTGCACTGGATCTCGAAATTGTGGTCTAACGCTTGTATGACCAAGATATCAAATTATCACCCAAGTCCCAAGGTAAATACAACGACGAGGTACAACGGCAAGTATCTAGGCAACCAGCCTAGTTTGCATCAGAGTATGTAGTGAGTCCACGAAAGAAGCACGGAGATGAAGCCCACAGCTGGCGGTGCCCTTGATATATCTCAATATACGCTTGAAAGAGGCTCCCAAGGATCATGCATATAGAGTCATGCCTGTTGTATAGCATAAGATATGGGTAAGAGTGATATACTGCAAGGCACCAGCAATGTGTCTAAACACATTGCAACAAATCCCAAAGAAGTGATATAAGTAGCGAATCGATGGTCTAGGACACCGGCGTAAAGGAGGTGGCAAGAAGCCGTGATGCGGTTGCGCATGGCGGTGGCTCCACAGTAGGATCAGTCGTGGATTCGATCGTCACAGGCATGATGAGCGAGGCAGCCATGTGGAGTTTGATCGTGATCAAGGTGTGCTCAAGATAAAGATGTGCCCATTCCGAGTTTGAATGCACAGTGGAAAAGTTATGTCGCCATCCTAGGGATGAAGATGTGTCAATCTTGAAATCGAGTGTAGGGTGGAAAAGTTGTGTCGCTATCCTGAGAATGAAGATGTGACCATCCTAAATTTAAGTGCAGGGTGGAAAAGTTGTGTTGCCATCGTGGGGATGAGGATGAGGATGTGCTCATACCAGAACCGAGTGCTAGGATGGAATAGGTGTCGCTATCCTAAATTAATGCTAATGAGTGTGTGGAACGATGAAGGAGTGTTCATCATCCTAAGTAAGGTGTGTTACAAAATCAAGATTAATGGAGTGATTCTTAGAGGCAATCTTGTTTTTGAAATATTAGAGATAGAGATAGTTATCTGTTGCAGATTAGATAATAAAAGAGTTCTAGAAATAGTAATACAGTTATTTATTGTAAATTTAGATAAGAATTAAAGAATCTTTTAGAGATCAAAGTCTGTTGTACACTAGGCTATAAAGTTGGTGCCTTGTGACCATGAGGTCGCGGGTTCAAGTCCTGAAAACAGCCTCTTATAGAAAGACTGCGTTCAAAAGACTCAAGTGGGTCGGACCCTTCTCCGGACCCTGCGCAAACAGGAGCTACACTACATGCACCAGGCTGTCCTTTCTTTTTTTACTGGGCTGTAAATAGTCAACAACCCCCTAGATAAATTGCCCCTTCCAGTTGAATTTCTCGTCTGGATCTCCAATAGTGCCTAGGATACACCTGATGAACGGGTGACTTCTTCCATGGATCAGTAATAGCATGACAACAGCCATTATTAGTTGAGGGACTACCATTAGCAGATTGATGCATAGGAAGATACGAAGTATCCTACAAAAAATCCATATGTCGTTCTGGTGCAATAAGAGATGATGAGGTTAGTACAATATATGGGAAAGTGGACTCATTGAACACGTGTCGAAAAATGATGATGCGACGGAGCATCCACCAAACGATTTTGCTCCTTGCAATATGCAGTGACTGAGAGATTACCCTATTGAGGGTCTCAAACTCGTTCACCGGAACAATGGCGCGACTTTCGTTGTTGCTGGAGGACTGGGATTCCGCAGCAAACTAGAGACCATGTGTAGACTGGCCCTTGACCATGATGATGTCCAACACCTCAGTAGACATGGAGTTGTACATGAGCACAGTTGTTCTACACCTAGGATGGATAGATCGGTTGTGCAGGGACGGAGTCGCGCGCCATGTGCACGAGACCATGGCGTCAGAGCAGCGCTTGGAAGGTGTCCCACTTTGAGAAATTGTTGGCATCCAAGTCCAAAAGAACCGGTAGCGGTGACCGAGTAGCCAGAGAGGGCGGTGCCACCTGAGGTCGCGGGTAGAGGGGGGGTTCTGTGGGGAGAGGAGGTGGTGCTGCTTGGGATGGTAGAGGAGGGCGTGGTCGGCTATTCTACGTGTGGTCAGTGGCAGAATTGGGTAGATTGGGCATGAAGTATGATTCTTCAACCTGTTGTGCCCAGGCCCGGCCCAGCTTGCCCAGAAAGGCGGAGGAGGGTGCACAGGAGGATTGGATAAAGTCGGTTCTGATCTGAACAAATCAAATTGGTTTAGATAGAATTCAGTTGAGATTAGATTTAATTTTATCTCTAGTTTAAATTAGTTAGGAGTCTATCTGTAAAAAACTATAAATAGCCAGGTATTCTCAAGGAATAAATCATCCCTCCCTCATTTTGTTTTCTGCGCCCAGAAATCCTTCAACTCCCTGCACCAGCCATGTGGGCTGATCTGCCCCTGGCCCAGGGCCGGCCAGAGCTGGGCCGAGTGTGTTGGTCTGCCATGGCCCAGGACGGGCCCCCTTTCTAGAAGAAATCTGAGTTTAATCTTCTTACGGATAAACTAAAAGATCCTTTTGTAATAGATTAGGACTCTTGTAAGCGGGGGCTATATATACAAGCCAAAAACACACCCCAAATTGTGAGAGAGTTGAATAAAAGAAAAAATTCCTCCAGTTTTTCTGCCCTAGCCGCCTCTCTCCCCTGCTGCAGCCGCCGCCCCCCTCTTCCTCCTCCAGGTCTGCGCCTCCCTCTCAGGAACCCTAGCCGCCTAGGGTTTCCGGCCGCCGCCCAGGTCCTCTCCAACGCAGCCTGCTGTTCCAGCCGCCTGCTGTTTCAGCCGGCACCTAGGGCATCATCTTCCCCAGCTGCTGCCTCCTAAACCCTAGCTGCCATCAGGTTTGATTCAGCACCATCAAAGCCTGAGTTCAGATTGATCTGCTAGTGCAGATCAGTTCTTACAGCAAGAACAGAGAAGTTTTTGGGGCTGGAATTGCAACATTCGTGGTATTAGAGCCGGTTTCAACACTAGGCTGAATTCTGCAAGATGTTGTCTACACCTACAAGCAGCGGCAGCGCCATCAGCCATGGCACACCCTCACCAGCAGCTCGTGAGGTAAACACTGGGACAGGGTTCCCCGTGCTCACCAAGACCAACTTCGCAGAGTGGGCTGTCATGATGAAGATCAAGCTGAAGGTATGACTACTTTGGAAGGCCGTGGAGGAGGGGAACGTGAGCGAGCAGGAAGACATGATGGCACTTGACATCTTGGTCAGCGCTCTCCCGCCGGAGATGATCACGACGATAGGAGAAAAGAGGACGGCGAAGGAGGCATGGGACACGATCGCTATCAAGCGGATTGGGGCCGACCGCGTGAAGAAGACAACAGCACAGCAACTCCGGAAGGAGTTCGAAGACGTTGTATTCAAGAATGGCGAAAGCGTGGAGGACTTCTCCCTCCGCCTGAGCGGCATTGCTATCATGGCTTGCGTCGCTAGGGAGGAGATAGGAGGAGAGAGGGCCGTGGAGAAGCTCCTGCGAAGCGTCCCAGAACGCTTCCAACAGATCGTGGTGGCGATCACGACACTGTTGGACGTGTCAACCCTCACCTTGTCGGAGGTGACGAGGGCGGCTGAGAACGCTTTCGACTCGACGCAGCGGAAGGGAGGAGTACACAACGGCCAGCTGTACCTCACTCGGGAGGAGTGGGAGGCACAGCGGAAGGAGGAGCGGTCTACCCAGTCCGCGGGGGTTCTTCAAAGAGGGGCAGCCGAAAGGGCCCGCCCAAGAAGAACGGAGGCAAGAAGGGAGGTTCCGGGAAGGATATTCCGCGGGACCAGTGCAGGAAGTGCGGGAAGAAGGGCCACTAGGCCAGGGAGTGTCGGTCGAAGCCGAAGGAGGAGCCGCAGCAGCAGGCTTTCGTGGCGAAGGCGGAGGAGGAGAGCGCCTTGTTTATGACAAGGGTGGCCTCTGTACAGGAGGAGCCTGTACAGGAACGTCCTACGCGCCCACTGGACATAGTGGAGGGACATGTCTTCACTCACCGCAGCAACGACGACGACTTTGACGACACTCGTTGGTACCTCGACACGGGCGTGACCAACCACATGACGGGTTTGCGCGCCGTCTTCTCCGAGCTCGACGAAAATTTTGTCGGAACCATCAAGTTCGGCGACAACTCCGTCGTGCGTATCCAGGGGAAGGGTACGGTCCTATTCGCCGCCAAGACGGGTGAGCACAGGAGGCTCACCAGCGTCTACCTCATCCCGCGCCTCACCACCAACCTCATCAGCGTCGGCCAGCTGGATGAGGATGGCTACAACATCACGGTGCACGGAGGAGTGATGCACATACGAGATGAGCAGCAACGTCTCCTCACACAAGTTCAGCGCGACGACAGCAAGCTGTACTCAATCAGGCTCAACATCACACGTCCGGTTTGCCTAACCGCGAGGCGTGATGATGTTGCGTGGCGTTGGCACGAACGCTACGGACACAACGGCTTCCAGGCGTTTTGGAAGTTGGCACGAGAGGAGATGGTGCTCGGGCTTCCGCAAATTGATCACGTCGATCAATTGTGCGAAGCTTGCTTGGTCGGGAAGCAGAGGCGCTCCAGCTTCCCCAAGCAAGCTCGGCGGCGCGCGGAGGGCGCGCTCAACCTTGTCCACGGTGACATCTGCGGGCCTATCACGCCGACGACTTCAGACGGCAAGATGTTCTTGTTGCTAGTAGATGACATGAGCCGCTATATGTGGCTCTATCTTCTAGCAATCAAGGACAAGGCGCCCGACTTAATTCAGCAATTCAAGGCAACAGCTGAATTAGAGTCCGGGAGGAGGCTGAAGCTACTTCGTACTGATCGCGGAGGGGAGTTCAGCTCACAGGAGTTCGGCGAGTACTGCACTCAGCACGGAGTACAGCGTCAGCTCACAGCTCCGTATACGCCGCAGCAAAACGGGGTTGTGGAGCGGCGCAACCAGACGGTGGTCGGCATGGCGAGGAGCATGTTGAAGGCGAAGGGTATGCCCGGGATTTTTTGGGGTGAGGCAGTTAACACGGCTGTCTATATCTTGAATCGATCCCCCACCCGCGGCCTCGACGGGAAGACGCCATATGAAGCTTGGCATGGAGAGCGACCAGTCGTCAATTATTTTCGAACTTTTGGGTGTGTGGGGCAAGTCAAGAACACGCGCCCCCACCTGAAAAAGTTGGAAGACCGGAGTACTCCGATGATTTTTCTTGGCTATGCTGCAGGAACGAAGGGCTATCGGATGTATAATCCGGCTGATGGGTGCACACACATATCTCGTGATGTGATATTCGACGAGGCGGCCAAGTGGGACTGGGGAGAAGGAGCAGGAGAAGAGGACTACACCGCCTTCCACGTCGACTCCTTAGGTCCAGCACCTGGACCTGCTGTTCTAGCACCCGGAGAGGTGTTGCAGGGTCCGGAGAGGCCGAACAGCACCCCAACTGTGCCAAGGAGGGGCACAGAAGGGTCTGTCCAGACCCTAGGAGTTCCTACGCCAGCCTCCAGACCTACTGGAGAAAGTTCAGCACCTGCAGCGTCGCCTCAAAGGTCCCTCAGGGACAGTCCAGCGCAAATCAGGGCTGGGACAATCCTGCACGGGGGTCAGCTGCAGTGGGGGATTCCGGACTTGAAGATTCCAGCACCTTCGTCACGCCCCGGAATCCTCCACGGCCCATCTGCTTTGCTACACTGCTGTCGGACCCCGGCAGCAACGTCGTCGACGCTTACTACGACGACGGCGCGAAACTACGGTTCCGCACGATGCGCAACATACTTGGAACCCTCACCCCTCCTGGTCGGGCTGAGCGCCCACCAAGCTTGGAGGAGGGGGAGCTCATGTTCACCACTGCGAAGGAGCCCACGTCCTTCGCCGATGCTAAGGAACACCCGTGCTGAAGACGGGCCATGCTCGAGGAGATGAAGTCTATAGAAGAAAACAAGACTTGGCAACTTGTTGATCTTCCTGCAGGACACAAGCCCATTGGCCTCAAATGGGTGTTCAAGGTGAAGAAGGACGAGCATGGGAAGGTGGTGAAGCACAAGGCTCGATTGGTGGCAAAAGGCTATGTTCAACGGCAAGGAATAGATTTTGACGAGGTATTTGCTCCTGTAGCTCGTCTCGAATCTGTTCGCTTGCTCCTTGCAGTTGCTGCGCACAAGGGATGGGAGGTACACCACATGGACGTGAAGAGCGTCTTCCTGAACAGCGACTTGATGGAGGAGATGTACGTCTCCAACCCGTTGGCTTCATCATCGATGGAGACGAACACAAGATGTATCGGCTCAAGAAGGCTTTATATGGACTTCGTCAGGCACCCAGGGCCTGGAATGTCAAGCTCAACGATAGCTTGCTATCGCTTGGTTTTCAGAAGAGTACGAGCGAGCACAGGATTTATTTCCGTGGAGCTAAAGATGAGAAGCTCATCGTCGGCGTGTACGTCGACGATCTTGTGATCACAGGAGGAGGCGATCTCAAGAAGTTCAAAGGAGAGATGATGAAGAGGTTCAAGATGAGCGACTTGGGTCACTTATCATATTATCTTGGCCTGGAAGTGCGGCAAGTTGCTGCAGGGATAAGCGTTGGGCAGGCGGCCTACGCTTCCAAACTTGTCACTAAAGCTGGCCTGGAAGGATGCAACCCATGTGCATTCCCCATGGAGCAAGGTCTCAAGCTTTACAAGACAAGTGATAGCCCGTTGGTGCATGCAACGGACTATAGGAGCTTGGTTGGAGGGCTACGATACTTGGTGAACATACGTCCCGATCTTGCCTACTCGGTCGGATACGTGAGTCGGTTTCTGGAGGAGCCCAAGGAGGATCACTTTGCTGCCGTCAAACGCATTGTACGCTACATAGCGGGTACAATCAACTATGGAGTCTTCTATGCAAGAGGAGGAGACATGGAGCTTAATGGGTACTCGAATAGTGACTATGCGCGAGACGTGGAGGACCACAAAAGCACAAGCGGGGTGCTGTTTTGTCTTGGAAACAGCCCCGTTTCATGGTAGTCCTGCAACCAGAAGGTGGTGGCCTTGTCCTCATGTGAAGCAGAGTATATCGCAGCAGCTCAAGGGGCATGTTAAGGTGTATGGATGGCACGGCTGATGGAGAACTTAGCTGAAGAATCGAAGGCGCTGGTGCTGCAGGTTGATAACAAGTCAGCTATAGACTTGAGCAAGAATCCGGTACACCATGACAGAAGCAAGCACATCGATGTCAAGTACCACTACATACGGGAGTGTGTGGACAGTGGTACTATTGTGCTTGAGCAAATCTCCACTCAAGACCAGATGGCGGACATCTTGACCAAGGCTCTTGGAAGACAGAAGTTTGTGGAGATGAGGAGAAGGATCGAGATCCTAGACGTGGGCCAGTGTCAGGATCAAGAGGAGAATGTGGGCTGATCTGCCCCTGGCCCAGGGCCGGCCAGAACTGGGCCGAGTGTGCTGGTCTGCCCTAGCCCAGGACAGGCCCCCTTTCTAGAAGAAATCTGAGTTTAATCTTCTTACGGATAAACTAAAAGATCGTTTTGTAATATATTAGGACTCTTGTGGGGGGGGGGGGGGGGGGGCTATATATACAAGCCAAAACACACCCCAAATTGTGAGAGAGTTGAATAAAAGAAAAAATTCCTCCAGTTTTTCTGCCCTAGCCGCCTCTCTCCCCTGCTGCAGCCGCCACCCCCCTCTTCCTCTCCCAGGTCTGCGCCTCCCTCTCAGGAACCCTAGCCGCCTAGGGTTTCCAGCCGCCTGCTGTTTCAGCCCGCACCTAGGGCATCATCTTCCCCAGCTGCTGCCTCCCTCCTAAACCCTAGCTACCATCAGGTTTGATTCAGCACCATCAAAGCCTGAGTTCAGATTGATCTGCTAGTGCAGATCAGTTCTTACAGCAAGAACAGAGAAGTTTTGGGGGCTGGAATTGCAACAAGCCCTGCCTCACCTGTCTCTGTTCCTCACATAGAAGCACCCAGGCCTGTTCTGCTGTTGCAGGACGCATACTCTCTCTGAATATCTAGCAAATCTGTGAGACCCTCTGTTACTCACAGCAGCAAGCAGTACCACCCAGGCTTGGTGATCAGCTGCCTCAGGACTTCGCTAGCAACAGGAATAGGAGCGATTTTGGTGCAAATGACACTGGAATTGCAACACGGCAGCGGAAAAAGGACCAGATTTCTGCTCTATACCACGTGAGATAAGGTAGATGGCGCACACAACCATAGAGGGAGCGCTGGCCATATATCTATTTAGATAGCCGAGTACAGGCGGTTTTGGAATGAAATGGAATTACAGATATATTTCATTGCGGCTGGGATAGGATTCCATCTAAACCGCAATCAGAGATACAGTCTATCCTGTGTCTAGGAAATAAATCATCCGTTATCTAGATAACATAGGAAATAAATCTCGAATTTCTATCAAAAATAACAACAATCCCATTTTCGTTCACTTTGTCAGGATGAAACTGTAGTAAGACAACTACTTCCCTTATTGCAGTTAGATGTCATGCATATGCTGCAACTCAAATTTTAAGAAGTCATACTATGAAGCTTTGGAGAAGAGTGATTGAACAACACCTGAGAAAAGTGACCAATGTCACTAAAAACCAGTTTGATTTTATGTCTGGGAGGTCTACAATTGCTTCGTCAGCTTATGGAGAGATATAGCGAGCAGAAGAAGGACTTGCATTATGTGTTCATTAATTTGGAGAAGGCGTACGACAAGATACCAAGGTCAGTCATGTGGTGGGCACTAAAGAAACATAAAGTGCCAACAAAGTATATTACCCTTATCAAGGATATGTACAATAATGTTAAGACAAGTGTACGCGTAAGTGATAGTGAGACTGATGCATTTCCTATCACGGTAGGACTACATCAAGGATCAGCTTTGAGCCCATACATCTTTTCTTTGGTGATGGATGAGGTGTCAAAGGATATATAAGGGGATATCCCTTGGTGCATGCTCTTTACCGATAATGTAGTGCTAGTAGATGAAACTAGTGATGGTGTTAATAAGAAATTAGAGTTATGAAGACAAACCTTAGAGTCCAAGGGGTTTAGACTTAGTAGGACCAAGACTGAGTATATGAGGTGTGACTTTAGTAGTGTTGGTCGTGAAGAGGGAAATGTTAGTCTACAAGGACAAATAGTACCTAGAAGGGACTCTTTCCGATACTTAGGATCAATGTCACAAAGCAATGGCGATATTGATGAGGATGTTTGCCACAGGATCAAGGTAGGGTGGATGAAATGACGATAAGTCTCTACAATCCTATGTGATAGGAAGGTCCCACAAAAGGTAAAAGGGAAGTTCTATAGGACGGTGATCAGACCCGTGATGCTTTATGGGGCGAAATATTGGCCAACTAAACGGCAACATGTCCAACAAATGAGTGTTACAGAGATGGACAATATTACGGTTGATGTGTGAGCACACGAGAAGAGACCGAATGAGGAATGAGGCGATTCGTGATAGGGTAGGGGTGACGCCGATTGAAGAGAAGTTAGTCGTAGTCCAATATCGACTAAGGTGGTTTGGACATATTCGGCGAAGACCTCCAGAAGCACCGGTTAACAGTGGAATTTTAAGAGGTAGAGAAAATATTAGGAGGGGTAGAGGACGACCAAGGTTGACTTGGGAGGAGGCGGTAAAACGAGATTTGAGAGATTGGAATGTATCCAGAGACTAGTCCATGATAGGACCGCATGAAAAGTAGCAATTCATGTGCCAGAATCTCAGTCTTATTTTTTTTCTTTTTTTCCTTGTTACTCTTATATCTCTTCCTCTCTTTTACTTCATTAATATAATATATATATATATAAATATTGAGTTTTATGTCTAGCCGACCCCAACATGCTTGGGATAAAGGCTTGGATGTTGTTGTTGTTGTTGTTGGTTGATAAATTTTCTTCTGCCACATCTACGAGAGAGTAGGAAACAAATAATGCACAAATTACTCCATGAAAGCTGGGGATTCTTAGAACATGTGGAGAAGGCTACTAATATTTCATTTAACCAATAATCCTTATCGTTTTGTTCATTTCAAAATCCAATTTTTGGTGTACAAATCAGTGCAAAAAGTATTTAAACTAACCTGGATTGATCTTTTAGGACTCGAATCATTTGCTGTTGAGCGGTACGTTTTACTTCATCTAATGTCATCTTCACAAAAAGAATATAGAATAATCAATCAATCGTCTGACCACACAAACAAGTCTTGCTTCAAATCAATTTTACTTGGCATACCTGTACAGCAGCAGCAGTCTCTAGCGCCAATGTCTGGCTAACGGTAGGGCTACTCTTAAAGAAGGCAATGATTTCATCAATTGAATCTTTTAAGTACTGCCAGAACAGGAAGTCTAATCATGAGCGAGTAGAACAAATATATGTACACTGACATGAAATGAGGACAACTTACAGTTATATAACAAGGAGAAGCTTTAGCTGTCAAACTCCAGTCCAGTTGCTCATCAAAAGGTTTGTAGGAGAATACGCCAACCAAAGAATCAACAACACTTGCACTCTGGTAATTCATACAGAACATGGAATTATTTCAGTGGTCATCATAATTAACTTGCAAAATTTAAAAGACAGATAGAACCAGATGCAAAAACCTCAGCAAGCAGGCCATATGGAGATAAAATCCTATAGGAACCAAGCTTCAGATCAAATATTTTTGCCTCAGGATACATTTTCAAGTTACAGCAGAAATCTTGACATGAGAGATCAGCAAGGCACACTGAATCATCAACAGTAAGCTTTGTTGCATTATGCTTCATATGTATTTCAAAATAAAACTGCATTAAATTCATATCCTCCTGGCCAGGGATATACTCGTTATGTTCTTTGTACCCTATAATCTGATTTAATCTTTCCCAATCTTCATCAGTAAAACTCTTTGAATCTTCTTCATCCTTTGAAGAGCCAGTCCTGTGTGAAAAGGACAAATTAACTGCCACCTATTTAACAAGTCAGGAAGTACAAGATTGTATAGGCCAGAGAAATCAACCATCCGAAAGACCACCACGACTGGTTCTTATTCTGTTGTGCATGCTGAGACGTTTCTGCTGACTGTTCTACAAACTTGTGTGCCAGCATCCTACTCAAAACAAGAATGAGTGTAATCAAGTTAATGATAAATACACAAAGCAATAGGAGAAATGATAGTGAATATGCAGGAGATGGTAGTCCACAACAACAATAGCAAAACCTTTATCACAAGCACGTTGGGGTATGCTCTTTGTTGATGTAGTGTCGGTAGATGAAATCAGGGATGATGTTAACATGAAATTAAAGCTATGGAGGCATACCTTAGAATACAAAAGGTTTAGGCTTGGTAGGGCCAAGACCGAATATATGAAGTGTGACTTTAGTAGTGTTGGATGCATACAGCGAAATGTTAATCTACAAGGACAAATAGTACCTAAGAGGAACTTCTTACGATATTTCGTATCAACCATAGTTATTAAGGCGGTAAGGCGACAATACCCCTTTTTACCTTTTAAGCGATAAGGCGTAAGGTGAGGCGACGCCTTAGTACTATGTAGATTTAGAAAAATATTACCAACAATATTATTTTATATTAAAAAATGTATTACTATTAAATAAAAACAGAAGAGTTTCCACCACCAGCTAGGCCCACTGGTCCTCAGCCCAACATCAGCACACTACTACCGGCCCAACTCCATACCCTAAATCTGCCGCCCCACCCCGATCCCCCCAGGCACCCGCCCCCCACGCCGCCGCCCTGCCCCGCCCCACAGATTGGACCTCCTCCTGTCCTCCCCCCCCCCCCCCCGGCGCCCGCCCCACCGCCTCCCCCACCTGATCCCCCCCAGATCGGACCTCCTCCGGTCCTCCCCTGCACCCTCCTCACCGCCAGTGGCGCTCGCTATTCTTCCCCAGGCACAGGTAAGTGCACCCCGCCCCCCCTCCCCCCCGATTGCCTTCCTCCACCGGTGGCCCCACCCCGCCCCTTCTTTCCCAGCGGATCTCCCCCCGCGTGGTCTTCTTTCCCGGCGGATCTACCCCGCGTGGTCGCCTTACGGCGGATCTAAGGCGATAGGGACGCCTTACGGTCCCTGGTCGCCTTAGCGCTTAAGCGTCGCTTAAGCGATGCCTTGATAACTATGGTATCAACGCTACAAAGCAATGGCGATAATGACGAGAATGTTTCCATAGGATCAAGGCAGGGTAGGTGAAGTGGTGGCAAACATCTAGAATCTTATGTGACAAGAAGGTCCCACAAAAGCTAAAAGTTAGGTTCTATAGGATGGTGATTATACATACGATGATATATGGAACGAAAATACAAAATGTTGACCAATTAAAAGACAACATATCTAACAAATGAGTATCACAGAGATGTGCATGCTACGGTGGTCGGTGGGTGTGCAGTCACACAAGAAAAATCGAATTAGAAATGAGGTAATACATAATAGGGTAGGAGTGGCACCGATTGAAAAGAAGCTAGTCCATCATCGACTACGGGGTTTGGGCATATACAGAAGAGACCTCCAGAAGCACCAGTTAGCGGTGAGATTTTAAAGCGTAGGAAAAATATTAGAAGGGACAGAGGGCAATCAAGGTTGATATGGGAGGAGGTGGTAAAACGAAATTTGAGGGATCAGAATGCACTTAGAGAATCGGCTCCTGATAAGATTGCATGAAAATCAGCAATTCATGTATTGGAATCTTAGTTTACTCGTATTTTGCTATTCTTATCTTTGTTTCTTTTATTTCCTTTAAAAAAATGTTGGATTTCATATCTAGCCTACTCCAACGTGCTTGAGACATAGGTTTTGTTGTTGTTGTAAAAGAAAGAGAGAGAGGTGTAAACAAAGTACAAGTAAACTAAGATTCCAACAAATGAATTGTTGTTTACATGCAGTCCTATCAAGAGCCAAATCTCTAGGTATATTCCAATCCCTCAATTTTTGTTTTATCGGCTCCTCTCATGTCAACCTTAGCCGCCCTTTGTCTCTCCCACTGTTTTCCCACTAGATGGAAGACCACATTTACTAAAAAAAAATATGGCCTTGTGCAAGCTGCATGAGGAAAGGCGACCTGTACTAGATCTGATGAAACTGCAGTGTTAAGGGGACAGAGGGTACGTGGACTCCTCTGTCTAACAAAGCTGACCTCTGCAGACCGTGCCTTGGCCATGATTATAAGGTTCTATTGTTTTTCGTTTGCAAAAATTCTTGTGCTGATCTCATAGTGACACATGAGTATGACAGTGCAA
This sequence comes from Neostapfia colusana, assembly GCA_030760725.1. Taxonomy (NCBI): domain Eukaryota; kingdom Viridiplantae; phylum Streptophyta; class Magnoliopsida; order Poales; family Poaceae; genus Neostapfia; species Neostapfia colusana. The sequence continues at coordinate 15,826,979 of JASWHV010000014.1, read as the reverse complement.
TGATCATTGGCATACAGTATCACAGCTGTCGAAGCGTCTGCGGTCGACACTTCCCCCGGGTCTGCTCTGGGCAGCCCGCGGAGGTTCTTTTTCAAAGGGGCTAGTCCTCTCGGAGGGTCTCGCCGGAGTGGACGAAGGAAGGAGATGGTTGACACAGGGATTTTTACGTGGTTCGGACCGCCGGAGCGTAAAACCCTACGTCCACGGGAATGATTGGAGCACTCGTTTCCTTGAGTATCTGGTCGGGTGGCGAACTGCCGAACCCTTGGCCTCGAGGGAGCTGAACTCACGGGAGTTCGAACCCCTTGTAACGTTGCCTACTCGAGCCTTTTATAGCTCAAGGCTCGAGCGGCTTACAAGGTGGGCCCCGGGGCCCGACAGGTGGCCCCGGAGTGATTTTCTACCAGCTACTATGTCTTGGCGCTGGCTTCGAGGTCGTCGTCCTACCGCCCTGTCCATGCTGCAGGCTAGGCGTAGCGGTTAATGATGGCAGGGGCGGCAGGGCATGTCTTGTCGCTGTCTTCAGCTTCTGACACTGTGCACTTGTCCTGACTGTGACTGGTCACAGTGGCGCCTGCCTCATGCTCCCATGCATGGACCCGCGGTGGTAGCGCTGGAGCTCCCGCCGAGACCATGCGATCCGGAGCGTTGCTTGCCATCTTGCCTCGTTGACGGGGTAGATGACCTCATGCAGGAGCTGGTCCTGTGTGGCTTCGTCACACGCTCGGACACGGGGGGACCCCATGGCGATCTCCGAGGGAAGCATGGCTTCAGCCCCGCATACCATGTAGAAGGGTGATTCCCGTGACCCGGCCCTGGGATGTCCGGCTGGCCCCCGACGTAGAGGAGCCTGTATCCCCCGACGGTTCTGGCTGCAGCGTCTGCACCGGTTGTGTGGGTATACTTGGCATGGACCTGGCACGCCTTGCATCTCCTAACCGGTTTGACGGCGTCCAGGTGGCTCTCGGCCAGTAGGAGCCATGCCGGATGGCTTAACCGACCAGCGTGTGGGACGATGAGCGTTCCAAGCACTCGCCTCCGTGGATTACTGCGAGCTGGTCGCAGCCTCCTCCTGGGTTATGCACCTCAATAGGATGTCGTGGCGCCACGCCAGTAAAGATACCAGCGTGTAGCACTTAGCCATCTGCACAATCCATTCAGCAAGTGCACGTTCATCAGGAAGGGTGTCTTTCAAGAAGTCCCGGACCTCCGTGGTCCATGCATCGGGGCTACTTGAGCTTCTGGATCTTGGGCGTTGGGTAGCACGGAGTCCCCAGTGGCGCATACGATCCTTTGGCGGGCACCATGGCTGCAGGGCCGTCGGGACCGCCAGCTTCGAGGTGCTGGTCTCGCCCCCTTCACCTGGTTCGGCACTCCGGGCTGGAATAAGTCTTGTAGTCGTTTGGTCTTTGGTCCCCTAGTCCCTTGTACCCTAGTCCTTTAGTTTGTTGCACTTTAGTCCTTGGTCCTTGTTGTACTCTAGTCCTTTGGTCTTTGTGGCCCCAATTAGGACAGCATCTAAGGACACTAGGACAGCATATTAAGGACACTAGGACAGCATCTTAGTGTCAGCCAAGGACAGCATATTAGGACAGCATCTAAGCATCTTAGACTAGCATCTTTGTGGCATATGCTTGGCTGCCATGGCAGCTATAAATATGTAGCCTCAACCCCTTGGGTTGGCATGGCATTGTGTGAGAAATAGACAAGAAAATTGCCCCAACTCCTAGTGTCATCCTCTCTTCCAATGAGAGTAAGAATTCAACTACTAACATCTGGTATCAGAGCCGTTCTATCCTGCAGCTTAAACATCTGCTCATCCCCTTCCCGCACTTCTCTCTGCCCGCAACCGGCAGCAGGAACACCGGCTGTTCCAGCTCATTCCTCTCCTGCACAGACGAGCAGCAGCTTGTCTTCCACACACAACAGCCCTTCCCCACTAGTGCGCCATGTCCGACGGACAGTCTCAGCGCTCGGTCGCCTCGAGCGCGCGGCACACGGAGGTCGCCGCGACAGAGAAGCGCGAGCGAGCGGCGGCAGAGACTGCGGCGACGGCGGCAATGGCGGCAAGGCTGGCGGCGGCGGAACTGGCAGCAGCGAGAGCGGAAGTGGAAGCAGCGGCGGCGGCGGCTGTAGCGCGTGCGGCGGCAGCGGAGCTGGAGGCTCTGCGCGGCAGTAGCTCCAGCAGCTCTGTCGACGGCGGCGTCGACGATGAGCTCAGGCTGGTGAGGGAAGCGGCGCAAGCACAAGAGGTGCAGCGAGCAGCCACGCGCCCCCATGGGCGCGACGTCCGCAGCCCAGACGGGCGCGGACGCGCCGGTGGCGCTCCCGACGACGGTGGTTGGGTCGACGGAGAACGCGGCCATTACAGGCGGCGTGGTTCTCCCTCCCCGGACAGGTACCATGGACACCACGGGGTCCAGGCGATTGTCAGGGACGTCGGTCCCGGCGGTGGGTGGCCTACCCTCACCAAGACCAACTACGTCGAGTGGGCCGCGGTGATGAGGGTACGGCTCCAGGTGCGACACATGTGGGAAGCAGTTCAGTACGGCGACGTCGACTACTACGAGGATCGACGGGCGTTGGATGCCCTCATTGCTGCAGTCCCGCCCGAGATGCAGTTCTCTCTTTCCAAGAAGCGGACTGCTAAGGAGGCATGGGATGCCATCGCTGCGGCACGCATCGGCAGCGACCGCGCCCGCAAGTCCATACTGCAGGCGCTTCGCAAGGAGTGGGAGAACCTGGTTTTTAAGCCAGGTGAGGACGTTGATGACTTTGCTCTCCATCTCAACACTTTGTTGCAGAAGTTGGTGCAGTTCGGCGACGACACCTACAACGAAGAGAGAGCTGTCGAGAAGCTCCTTCGGTGCATCCCCGAGAAGTACAAGCAGATCGCTCGCTCGATCGAGTCTCTGCTGGACCTCTCCACGATGTCGATCGAAGAGGCGATAGGTCGCCTCAAGGTCATCGGCAGCGACGAACCACAACCTCTCTCGGGGCCTATCACCATTGGTGGGAAGCTTCATCTCACTCGCGAGCAGTGGGAGGCTGGCCAGGGTGACCGGAAGAAGGGGGAGTCCTCTTCCTCGACAGGCGGCCGCAAGCGCGGCAAGTCGCGCAAGGGGCGCGGAGGTACCCAGGCCGGGGTACGCGGACGTACCGAGGGTGGCGCCCGCGGAGGCGCCCAGGGCGGCACCGTCGGCAACCACAAGCCGACACGAGACGACACCTGCCACAACTGTGGCAAGCTTGGTCATTGGACCAGGGAGTGTCGACAGCCACGATGTGGCCAGGCCCACGTGGCACAAGTGGAGGAGGAGGCCCACGTGGCCCACGTAGAGGAGGAGCCAGCTTTGCTTCTGACACACGGAAGCATCAAGCCACCTCTAGTGGCATCAACCGCAGCGGCTCTCCTTCATCTTGATGAGCCAAGAGCACACGCTTTCCTCGGCGACGGCTCCAGCAACGACAAGACTGACGGGTGGTGCCTCGACACCGGCGCCACCCATCACATGACCGGTCGACGGGAGTTCTTCGTTGAGCTTGACTCCAATGTCCGAGGCTCTGTCAAGTTTGGTGACGCCTCCAGCGTGGAGATCAAGGGTGTCGGCTCCGTCATCCTCACCGCCGAGTCTGGTGAGCACAGGCTGCTCGTCGGAGTCTACTACATCCCCGCGTTGAGAAACTCCATCATCAGCCTGGGACAGCTGGATGAGAACGGTTCGTGCGTGGAGATTAAGGACGGAGTCATGAGGATTTGGGACCGCCATCGTCGCCTTCTCGCCAAGGTAACTAGAGGCACCAATCGACTCTATGTCCTTCACGTGCAGGTAGCACAGTCTGTCTGCCTTACCACTCGTCGGGACGACGAGGCATGGCAGTGGCACGAGCGCTTTGGGCATCTTCACTTCGAGGCCCTAAAGCAGCTCAGTGCCAAGGAGATGGTGCGAGGCATGCCATGCCTTGACCACGTGGAGCAGCTCTGCGACGTCTGTGTATTGACGAAGCAGAGGCGGCTTCCTTTTCCCCAGTCGAGCTTTCGAGCTAAGGAACGGCTCGAGCTCGTTCACGGGGACTTGTGTGGCCCGGTGACACCAGCTACACCAGGAGGACGATGCTACTTCCTGCTGCTCGTCGACGACATCTCCCGCTACATGTGGGTCGTGGTCCTTGGCAGCAAGGGAGAGGCTGCGAACGCCATCAGGCGCGCGCAGGCCTTTGCGGAGGCAGAGTGCGGCCGCAAGCTGCGTGTGTTGCGCACCGACAACGGCGGTGAATTCACGGCGGCTGAATTCGCGTTGTATTGCGCGGATGAGGGTGTTCAGCGCCACTACTCCGCGCCCTACAGCCCGCAGCAGAACGGCGTCGTCGAGCGACGCAACCAGACGGTTGTGGGGATGGCTCGGGCCCTCCTCAAGCAGAGGGGAATGCCGGCTATCTTCTGGGGAGAGGCGGTGGTGACGGCTGTCTACATCCTCAACCGCTCGCCCACCAAGGCTCTCAACGGCAGGACGCCGTACGAGGCTTGGTATGGGCGCAAGCCGGCGGTCTCTCATCTACGGGTCTTCGGCTGCCTCGCGTTCGCCAAGGAGCTTGGCCACATCAGCAAGCTCGACGACAGGAGCACTCCGGGGGTGTTCATCAGCTACGCGGAGGGCTCGAAGGCATACCGCATTCTCGACCCAGAGACACAGCGTGTGCGCACAACGCGCGACGTTGTGTTCAACGAAGGGCGAGGATGGGCATGGGACAAGGCGGTGGACGACGGTTCGACCTCGACGCACGATGACTTCATCGTCGACTACGTCCACTTCAAGGGAGTTGGGGAAGTAGGCAACTCTTCTCCACCGAGCGTGTCTACCCCAGCCCCCGACCGTCCACCTCCACCTCAACCGGCGACCCCACGCACTCCAGCACCGACGGCCACTCCTCCGGGCACGCCCACTCCGTCCCCATCTCGTGTCGAGCACGACCCAGTGGAGTTTGTTACTCCGCTCTCCCACGACGAGGAGCGCCTCGACGGGTGCTACGACGGCGAGCAGTTGCGGTATCGCAAGATGGAGAACATTCTCGGCAACCAGCCAGTGCCGAGACTGGCCCCTCACGATCTGGATGATCAAGATCTGGAGGTGCAGTTGCACCTTGCGTGCGATGACGGCAAGCCTCGGTCTTTTGCGGAGGCCGAGAAACACGCGGCATGGCGTGCCGCGATGCAGTCGGAGATGGACGCGGTTGAGACGAACCGCACTTGGGAGCTTGCTGATCTCCCTCGCGGTCACCGTGCGATCACCCTTAAGTGGGTGTTCAAGTTGAAGAGGGATGAAGCCGGCGCCATCGTCAAGCACAAGGCTCGCTTGGTGGCACGCGGCTTCATGCAGCAGGAGGGGATCGACTTCGACGATGCTTTTGCCCCCGTGGCACGGATGGAATCCGTGCGACTCCTTCTTGCACTCGCTGCCCAAGAAGGCTGGCGTGTCCAGCACATGGACGTCAAGTCGGCGTTCCTCAACGGCGACCTGAAGGAGGAGGTCTACGTACACCAGCTGCCGGGGTTTGTGGTCCCTGGCAAGGAGGGCAAGGTGTTGCGCCTGCGCAAGGCCCTCTATGGCTTGCGTCAGGCACCAAGGGCGTGGAATGCAAAGTTGGATTCCACGCTCAAGAGGATGGGCTTCGGGCAATGCCCGCACGCGGCGGCCATCTACCGGCGGGGCAATGGAGGAAACATCCTACCGGTGGGTGTCTACGTCGACGACTTGGTGATCACCGACACCAAGGATGCGGAGGTGGCAGCGTTCAAGGAAGAGATGAAAGCCACCTTCCAGATGAGTGACCTGGGATCTCTCTCCTTCTACCTTGGGATTGAGGTGCACCAGGCCGACTCCGGTATCACACTTCGACAGACCGCCTACGCCAAGCGCATTGTTGAGCTAGCTGGGCTCACAACCTGCAACCCAGCTCTCACTCCGATGGAGGAGAGGCTGAAGCTGAGCCGCGACAGCATGGCGGAGGAGGTGGATGCTACGCAGTACCGGCGTCTTGTGGGGAGCCTTCGCTACCTCACCCACACACGGCCGGACTTGGCATTCTCCATCGGCTACGTTAGTCGGTTCCTGCAACGACCGACGACGGATCACCAGCAGGCTGTGAAGAGGATCATCCGCTATGTTGCGGGGACCCTCGATCACGGCCTCCACTACCCGAGATGTCCTGGGGAGGCACACCTTGTCGGGTACAGTGATAGCGACCACGCCGGCGACATCGACACCAGCAAGAGCACGAGCGGGATCCTCTTCTTCTTCGGCAAGTGCCTCGTTAGCTGGCAGTCGGTCAAGCAGCAGGTGGTGGCCCTGTCCAGCTGCGAGGCCGAGTACATAGCGGCCTCCACCGCTTCGACTCAGGCGCTCTGGCTTAGTCGACTGCTTGGTGATCTCCTCAGCAGAGACACTGGAGCGGTCGAACTCAGGGTGGACAACGTGTCCGCTCTGGCCCTGGCCAAGAATCCCGTTTTCCATGAACGGAGCAAGCACATCCGGGTGAGGTACCACTTCATCCGAAAATGCTTGGAGGAAGGGAGCATCAAGGCGAACTACATCAACACCAATGACCAGCTTGCGGACCTGCTCACGAAGCCCCTTGGGAGGCTCAAGTTCATTGAACTTCGCACCAAGATCGGGATGGTCCAAGCCTCTCAGAAGACGACGTACAAGACTTAGGGGGAGAATGCTGGAATAAGTCTTGTAGTCCTTTGGTCTTTGGTCCCCTAGTCCCTTGTACCCTAGTCCTTTAGTTTGTTGCACTTTAGTCCTTGGTCCTTGTTGTACTCTAGTCCTTTGGTCTTTGTGGCCCCAATTAGGACAGCATCTAAGGACACTAGGACAGCATATTAAGGACACTAGGACAGCATCTTAGTGTCAGCCAAGGACAACATATTAGGACAGCATCTAAGCATCTTAGACTAGCATCTTTGTGGCATATGCTTGGCTGCCATGGCAGCTATAAATATGTAGCCTCAACCCCTTGGGTTGGCATGGCATTGTGTGAGAAATAGACAAGAAAATTGCCCCAACTCCTAGTGTCATCCTCTCTTCCAATGAGAGTAGGAATTCAACTACTAACAAGCTGAACTCACGGGAGTTCGAACCCCTTGTAACGTTGCCTACTCGGCCTTTTATAGCTCAAGGCTCGGGCGGCTTACAAGGTGGGCCCCGGGGCCCGACAGGTGGCCCCGGGGTGATTTTCTACCAGCTACTATGTCTTGGCGCTGGCTTCGAGATCTTCGTCTTGCCGCCCTGTCCATGCTGCAGGCTAGGCGTAGCGGTTAATGATGGCAGGGGCGGCAAGGCATGTCTTGTCGCTGTCTTCAGCTTCTGACACTGTGCGACTGTGACCTGTCCTGACTGTGACTGGTCACAGTGTTGTACGGTAAAGGCATGGTGCGCCTTTACTCCCGCTGCCTACCGCACCGGGCGGGCAACGCTGCTCTGCTGGCCACGTGGCGGGCCCGGAGCTCACCTCTGAGGAGAGGGGAGGTCCGGCCTCGCTAGACACATGGAGCCCCGGCCCCGGTAGACACGTGGAGCCTTCGGAGCTCACCCCCGCGGAGGGGGGAGGTCCGGCTCTGCTGGCCACGTGGCGGGCCCGGAGCTCACCTCTGAGGAGAGGGGAGGTCCGGCACCGCTGGACACGTGGAGCCATCGGAGCTCGCCCCTACGGAGGGGGCGAGGTCCGGCCTCCTGGGCCACGTGGCAGGCCCGGAGCTATCCTCTGAGGAGAGGGGAGCTCCGGCCCTACTGGACACGTGGCGCCTTCGGAGCTCGCCCCTGGCGAGGTCCGGCTTTCTGGGCCACGTGGCAGGCCCGAAGCTATCCTCTAAGGAGAGGGGAGCTCCGGCCCTACTGGACATGTGGCTCCTTCGGAGCCCGCCCCTGCGAAGGTGGCGAGGTCCGGCCTTCTGGGCCACGTGGTAGGCCCGGAGCTGTCCTCTGAGGAGAGGAGAGCTCCGGCCCTACTGGACACGTGGCGCCTTCGGAGCTCGCCCCTGCGGAGGGGGCGAGGTCCTTAGGCGGTTTCACCCTGTGGACGGGGGTACCCGGTATTGAGGGTACCGACAACAGCCATGCTTGGGAAGATATATTTTCATTGTACACTAACCAATGTTTTCAAGTCGACCGACTAATCATGATTAGTCGTCCATATCGGTCTGAGAGCAACGACTCGATCTGGGCGACTAGAAAACTAGTCGTCCAATCAGGGCGATTAGTCGGGCGATTAGGATGGCTAGGTCAAGAAATTTTTGGGCCTTATCTGTTGGCTGGCAGCCCATTAGGGTTCAGCTCATTCACCTCTTCTTTAGATCAGAACGACCAAAGTATTGTTTTTCTAAAATCTGAATTGGAACAGCTATGTTGTTTCTAAACTTTAGATCATTAGATGCATTTGAATTGAAAATTGTTGTTGTTTCCGTGTTTCTGGAGTTGATCAGTTCAGTTAACATTAGACGAATCACATATTGTGTTTTAGAATATTGTTTATTGTCTTTGTTCTTTAAAATCTATTTTTAAACTATTGTTGTTTTTAAACTGAAACTGTCGTCGTTTTTCAACTAATTTGCTTCTGAATTTTATATTTGCTGATTGTTATAGTATGTGCTATATATACATAAACATACATACACACACACATATACATATATATACACATACATATATATGTTGATATATAGAGGGTCAACTAGAGACTGCCATTAAGAATGGGCAGGATGGCTAGAGCTCCGATTAGGATGGACTAGGGTCAACTAGTCGACCTAGTCAGTGGTTAGGCGACTAGGGTTGACTTGAAAGCATTAACACTAACCAAGTGTGCACATCATTGTTGCCGTGACAGCAGTGGTAGGAATGCAGAGGCTAGATCATTATCAGTACAGCGGGCACCCCAAGATCTTCACAAGGAAGAAGGCGCTGAGAAACAAACAACAGTCATATCTGGAAGTGGAAACAAAAAGTGAAATATGACCTCTCGCAGATTTAGCAATGGCTGCAGGGTACAGTACAGCACTGTGAAGGCAAAACTTATCACAACCTGCTCAAACTCTTTTGAAAAAGTCTAGTGCAGAATATTATAGGATATTGCCACCAGCTTTTCACTTAAATCTTTCCCACCAAGACTGCCAAGATAAACTCCATGAATGATGTATAAAAGAAAACAAATAGAAACACGTTACCTCCACTGTAGAATAACCTCCATATCAAGTTCACGATCCAGTCTCTTAATCTCTTCATGCTCATCAACAACTTGTCGGCTCATGTCAGATTTCAAAAGGGATGCATATAAAGATACATAGGTCTTCCGAAGTCTAGCATTTCTCAACAACAGCTCCCAAGAAAGACTCCCACTGCACCCATAGGACACATCATCATGAATAAATGGAGTGTGCTGGATTCTTTGTGAAGTAGAGCCAAACAAAATAAACATTTCTCCAGAATACATGTCGCTACCCTGACTTATGCAGGAGCAAGGTTCCAAAAGGCGCTAGGCAGGCGGTGACCCTCCACCTAGAGCCTAGGCGTTCCAAGGCGGCGCCTAGGCATCATGTACAATAGCAGTGGTGCATTCTAAAATTTTAAAAATACATGAGTATATGCATATTTGTACTTTGTTCAGCTAATTTTTCATGGCCCACTTCCGCTTTTCTCTATCTTTCCCTATTTCCAACTGTCCCCGTGGCCCAGCGCAGCGCACTATCTCTGCCGCTAGGTTTCAGCAGAACCTCTGCCCCACCCCCCACCCCCCACCCCCGTGTGCCATCTTGTGACTGCCGTCGCCCGCGCCATCTCCTCCCCTCCGCCCGCGCCCGACTGACCCACCCCGCCCCAACCTCCTTCCCCCCCCCCCCCCCCGGCTGATGGAATAAGTCATGTACTCTTGGTCTTTGTGGCCCCTAGTCAGGACAGCATCTTAGTCCTTGTTAGGACACCATCTTAGACCAAGAGGACAGCATATCAGACCTTGTTAGGAGAGCATCTTAGTCCTTTGATAGGACAGCATGTTAGACCTAGAGGACAGCATATCAGTCCTTGTTAGGACAGCATCTTAGTCCTTTCTTAGGATAGCATCTTGACATCTTAGACTAGCATGCTTGGCTGACTTAGCTATAAATATGTAACCCCAACCACTAGGTTGGGCATGACATTGTGTGTGGAATGAAACAAGAAAAATTTCCCAACTCCTAGTGTCATCCTCTCCATGAGAGTAATACTTCAGATACTAACAAGTGATATTAGAGCCGTTCTATCTTGTAGCCTAGACATCTCATGCTCATCTCCTTCCAACGCCTCTCTTCGTCTTCAGCCGGCAGCAATAACACCGGTTGTTTCAACTCATTCCTCCTCTTCTGCACAGACAAGTTGTTAACAGCCTCTTCCCCACACAGCACTCCCCCACTAGCGCGTCATGTCCGAAGGACAGTCTCAGCACTCGGTCGCTTCGAGCGCGAGGCATCGGCAGGAGGCCGAGGTCGCCGCGGCAAAAGAACGCGAGCGAGCAGCGGCAGAGGCTGCAGCGAGGGCGGCGAGGCTGGCGGCGGCGGAACTGGCAGCGGCGAAGACGAAAGTAGAAGCAGCGGCAGCTTCGGATGCAGCGCGTGCGGGTGCAACAGAGCTTGAGGCTCTGCGTGGCGGTAGCGATAGAGGCTCTGATTCTACCGACGGCGGCACCAACGAAGACCTCAGGCTGGCGAGAGAGGTAGCACGACCACAGACGCCACAGTGGGCAGCCGCGCACCTCCATGAGCGCGGCAACTGCAGCCCAGACGGACGCGGACGCACCGGCGACGCTCCCGACGGGGGTGTTGGGTCGACGGAGATCGAGGCATTTACAGGCAGCGCGACTCTCCCTCCCCAAACAGGTACCATGGTCACCACGGAATCCAGGCCATTGTCAGGGACATTGGTACCGGCGGTGGGTGGCCTACCCTCACCAAGACCAACTACGTCGAGTGGGCCGCGGTGATGAGGATACGGCTCCAAGTGCGGCACATGTGGGAAGCAGTCCGGTACGGCGACGTCGACTACTACGAGGATCGACGGGCGCTGGATGCTCTCATTGCTGCAGTACCGCCCGAGATGTAGTTCTCGCTTTCCAATAAGCGGACTGCCAAGGAGGCTTGGGACGCCATCGCTGCGACACGCATCGGCAGCGACCGCGCCCGCAAGACCACACGGCAGGCACTCCGTAAGGAGTGGGAGAACCTGACCTTCAAACCAGGTGAAGATGTTGATGACTTTGCTCTTCGTCTCAACACACTACTGCAGAAGATGGTGCAGTTCGGCGACGACACCTAAAACGAAGAGAAAGCCATCGAGAAGCTCTTCCATTGCATCCCCGAGAAGTACAGGCAGATCGCTCGCTCGATCGAGTCTCTGCTTGACCTCTCAACGATGTCGATCGAAGAGGCGATAGGCCGCCTCAAGGTCGTCGACTGCGACGAATCTCAGCCTCTCTCGAAGCCTATCACCGTCGGCGAGAAGTTACATCTCACTCGGGAGCAATGGGAGGCATGCCAAGGTGACAGGAAGAAGGGGGAGCCCTCCTCCTCGAAAGGCGGCCGCAAGCGCGGCAAGCCAAGCAAGGGGCGCGGAGGAGCCCAAGCCAGGGCGCAGAGACGTGCCGAGGGTGGCGCCCACGGAGGCGCCCAGGGCGGCGCCGCCGGCAACCGGAAGCCAGCACGAGATGACACCTGCCACAACTGTGGCAAGCTTGGTCATTGGGCCAGGGAGTGTCGGCAGCAACGACGCGGCCAGGCCCACGTTGCACAGGTGGAGGAGGAGGAGTCGGCTCTGCTCCTGTCGCACGCAAGCATCGAGTCACCTCCAGTGGCATCGGCCGCAGCGGCTCTCCTCCACATCGATGAGCCGAGAGCACACGCCTTTCTCGGTGACGGCTCCAGCAACGACAAGACTGACAGGTGGTGCCTCGACACCGGCGCCACCCATCACATGACTGGTCGACGGGAGTTCTTCACTGAGTTCGACCCAATGTCCGAGGCTCCGTCAAGTTTGGGGACGCCTCTAGTGTGGAGATCAAGGGTGTCGGCTCTGTCATCCTCACCGCCGAGTCTGGTGAGCACAGGCTGCTCGTCGGAGTCCACTACATTCCCGCGTTGAGGAACTCTATCATCAGCCTAGGCAAGCTGGATGAGAACAGTTCGCGCGTGGAGATCAAGGACGAAGTCATGAGAATTTGGGATCGCCATCGTCGCCTTCTTGCCAAAGTAACCAGAGGCACCAATCGACTCTACGTCCTTAACGTGCAGGTAGCACAACCTCTCTGCCTTGCTACTCGCCGGGATGACGAGGCATGGCAGTGGCATGAGCGTTTTGGGCACCTTCACTTCAAGGCCCTGAAGCGGCTCAGTGCCAAGTAGATGGTACGGGGCTGCCGTGCCTTGACCATGTGGAGCAGTTATGCGATGTCTGCGTAATGACAAAGCAGAGGCAGCTCCCCTTTCCCCAGCACTCGAGCTTCCGAGCCAAGGAGCGTCTCGACCTCGTGCACGAGGACTTGTGTGGCCTGGTGACACTGGCTACACCAAGAGGACGACGTTACTTCCTGCTGCTTGTCGATGACCTCTCCCGCTACATGTGGGTGATGGTCCTCGGTAGCAAGGGAGAGGTTGCGAACGTCATCAGGCGCGCGCAGGCCATTGCGGAGGCGGAGTGCGATCGCAAGCTGCGCGTGCTGCGCACCGACAATGGCAACGAATTTACGGCGGCTGAATTCGCATTGTACTACGCGGATGAGGGTGTTCAGCGCCACTACTCCGCGCCGTATAGCCCGCAGCAGAACGGCGTCGTCGAGCGACGCAACCAGACAGTTGTGGGGATGGCTCAGGCCCTCCTCCCTCCTCAAGCAGAGGGGAATGACGGCTATCTTCTAGGGAGAGGCGGTGGTGACGGCGGTCTACATCCTCAACCGCTCGCCCACCAAGGCTCTCAACGGCAGGACGCCGTACGAGGCTTGGCATGGGCGCAAGCCGACAGTCTCTCACCTACGGGTCTTCGGCTGCCTCGTGTTCGCTAAGGAGCTTGGCCACATCAGCAAGCTCGACGACAGGAGCACTCCGGGGGTGTTCATCGGCTACGCGGAGGGCTCGAAGGCCTACCGCATTCTTGACCCAGGAACACAGCGCGTGCGCACGGCATGTGATGTAGTGTTTAATGAAGGGCGAGGATGGGCATGGGACAAGGCGGTAGACGACAGCTCGACTCCGACATACGACAACTTCATACGTCCACTTCAAGGGAACTGGGGGAGTAGGCAGCTCTTCTCCACCGACTTCAGTGCCACGCTCCACGGTCACGACCTCGGCTGCGACGACCTCTCCACCACCATAACCGGCAACCCCACGCACTCTAGCACCGACTACCATCCCTCCGGGTACGTCCACTCCGACACCAGCTCGTGTCGAGCACAACCCGGTGGAGTTCGTTACTCCGCTCTCCCACGACGAGGAGCGCATCGATGCGTACCACGACGGCGAGCCGTTGCGGTATCGTACGATGGAGGATCTTCTCGGCGACCAGTCGGTGCCGAGACTAGTCCCTCGCGATCTGGAGGCGCAGTTGCATCTTGTGTGCGACGACGGCGAGCCTCGGTTCTTCACGGAGGCTAAGAGACACGTGGCATGGCGTGCCGTGATGCAGTCGGAGATGGACGTGGTTGAGAACAACCGCACCTGGGAGCTTGCTGACCTCCCTCATGGTCACAGCGCGATCACCCTTAAGTGGGTGTTCAAGCTGAAGAGGGATGAAGCCGGCGCCATCGTCAAGCACAAGGCTCGCTTGGTGGCACGCGGTTTCGTGCAACAGGAGGGGATCGACTTCGACGATGCCTTCGCGCCCGTGGCGCGGATGGAATCTGTGCGACTCCTCCTTGCGCTGGCTGCTCAAGGAGGCTGGTGGATTCAGCATATGGATGTCAAGTCGGCGTTTATTAACGACGTTTTAAAGGAGGAGGTCTATGTGCACCAGCCGTCAGGATTTACGATTCCTGGCAAGGAGGCCAAGGTGTTGCGCCGCAAGGCCCTCTATGGCCTGCGGCAGGCACCAAGGGCGTGGAATGCCAAGTTGGACTCCACGCTCAAGGAGATGGGCTTCGAGCAAAGCCTGCACGAGGCGGCCATCTACTGGCGGGGCAATGGAGGAAATGTCCTACTGGTGGGTGTCTACGTCGACGACTTGATCACTGGCACCAAGGATGCGGAGGTGGCAGCGTTCAAGGAAGCAATGAAAGCCACCTTCCAGATGAGTGACCTGGGATCTCTCTCCTTCTACCTGGGGATCGAGGTGCACCAGGCCGACTCCGGGATCATACTTCGACAGACTGCCTACGTCAAGCGCATTGTTGAGCTGGTTGGGCTCACAGACTGCAACGTAGCTCTCACTCCCATGGAGGAGAGACTGAAGTTGAGCCGCGACAGCACGACGGAGGAGGTGGACGCTACGCAGTATCGGCGTCTTGTGGGGAGCCTTTGCTACCTCGCCCACACACAGTCGGACTTGGCACTCTGTCGGCTACGTCAGTCGGTCCATGCAGCGACCGACGACGGAGCACCAGCAGGCTGTGAAGAGGATCATTCGCTACGTTGCGGGGACTCTCGACCACGGCCTCTACTACCTGAGGTGCCCTGGGGAGGCACACCTTGTCGGGTACAGCGACCACGCCGGCGACATCGACACTAGCAAGAGCACGAGCGGGATTCTCTTCTTCCTTGGCAAGTGCCTCGTTAGCTGGCAGTCGATCAGGTTGCAGGTGGTGGCCTTATCCAGCTGCGAGGCCGAGTACATAGCGGCCTCTACCGCTTCGACTCAGGCGCTCTGGCTAGTTCGACTGCTTGGTGATCTCCTCGGCAAAGACACCGGAGCGGTGGAACTCAGGGTGGACAACAAGTTCGCTCTGGCTCTAGCAAAGAACCCCATCTTTCATGAACGGAGCAAGCACATCCGGGTGAGATACCACTTTCTCCGAGGCTGCTTGGAGGAAGAGAGCATCAAGGCGTGCTACATCAACACCAAGGACCAGCTTGCAGACCTGCTCACCAAACCCCTTGGGAGGCTCAAGTTCATTGAGCTTTGCTCCAGGATCGGGATGGTCCAACTCTCACAAGAGAACGCACAAGACTTAGGGGGAGAATGATGGAACAAGTCTTATACTCTTGATCTTTGTGGCCCCTAGTCAGGATAGCATCTTAGTCCTTGTTAGGACAACATCTTAGACCAAGAGAACAGCATATCAGTACTTGTTAGGACAGCATCTTAGTCCTTTGGTAGGACAGCATCTTAGACCTAGAGGACAGCATATCAGTCCTTGTTAGGACAGCATCTTAGTCCTTTGGTAGGACAGCATCTTGACATCTTAGACTAGCATCTAGGTATATGTTTGGTTGCCTCAGCTATAAATATGTAACCCAACCCCTAGGTTGGGCATGGCATTGTGTGTGGAATGAAACAAAAAAAATTTCTCAACTCCTAGTGTCATCCTCTCCATGAGAGTAATACTTCAGATACTAACATCGGCCCCCCACCTCGCGACCGCGTACCCACCAAGACGAGGCAGAAGGACAGCGCGGAGCGCCCGCCTTTTGTTTCGCTGTGCAGGATGGTAATGTAACCAGAACCAAATAAATTGA
The DNA here is from genome assembly GCA_030760725.1 of Neostapfia colusana. Taxonomy (NCBI): domain Eukaryota; kingdom Viridiplantae; phylum Streptophyta; class Magnoliopsida; order Poales; family Poaceae; genus Neostapfia; species Neostapfia colusana. The sequence goes on along the minus strand of JASWHV010000014.1, from coordinate 15,811,294 downwards.
ACACTGGATTCAAAGTGTAGAGTGTGTTAATACATACCTTGCTTTCTTCATTTCCTGAGTCACCACTTTGTACGCATACTTCCACCAAGCACGTGGATCTGATTTTACTGGTAAGGATGGTCGAAGATGAGCATATCTTAGCCGTTGACTAAAGGAAGAAAAATTATCAGCCATCTTCAGAATGTCCCTGTATCCGTCCTGATAAGTGGTATTACTTTTAATACTCTGGGATGCTATGGACAGAATAGATAGAGGAAAGAGAAGGATGCAGACCTTTGACAATGACAGAGTAACATCATCCATATCAACAGCAGCATTTTGCAATGCAAGTCCAGTTCTTTTTGCTTCAGTATGTTGTATTTTTGTATATTTTGCTTTGCCAGATATAGGTTGTAAAATGTATGTGTGCTTTTTTGAAGCTGATCTGGAATCGTCCTGCTCCCTAAACTCAAAAACCTGAAATATGTTTACAAATCAACAAAAAAAAAGTCAAGTAAAAATTAGGTCACAGGATGTAAGCAACGGAAATTTATGACTTTCCACCAAAAACTCAATATTGCACAGCATCTACCCATTATCCCAATTGTTCAGGTAGATAATGCAAAATTGAGACAACTGTCTATAAGCAGATTTATACTTGAGACCCAATATATCTTTTTTTGCAAATGAACATAACCTGAAGGTACCTGACTCCACTCTGATGGCAGTAAATCTTCCCAGGCTTTATCTATACTCCAAGGACTGCTATCAGAGTCAAAATACAATGCCAGCCTCTCGAGTTCAACAGACTGCAGAAACATTTCTCAGTAAGCTACAAAAGGCAAGTATGTTAAAGCTCTGCAAGATCAAAAGGAGAAAAAAAGGAAGCCAAACTGAGACTGCAATAAAATCAATAGTATCTATTCACTGTTGAATGTTGATGGCAAAAGAATGTGCATTTAATGTCAACATCACTTCTTAATGCGTGCTCTGTGATCTAAACATTGAGGAATGCACATATCACTTATTTTTTTCAATGCCCTTTCAATGTAGCCTGTTTCGTGAGGTTCAGACGTTCAGTGGAATCATGAATTAAAATTCTTCAACACCATCAGAAAAAGAAAACAAGAATATCAACATCATTTCTTCATGGAAGTTTTCTCAATGGCGGCCTTGGAAATTTGGAAGAAAGGAAATGCAAAAATCTTTAGAGCGGTTTCACCGTCCCTTTCATTCGAGGAAGGGGTGCTTTCTTTCAATGGATAAGCTCCAGTTGTATTGGCTCAGTTCATTGGACAAACAATGTGTCCAAGATTGGTTAGATAGCTTGTTTTAGTTCTTCTTTGTTTCCTGAGGAGGCTAAGGTACAGCTCCCTGTCCTCGTTCAGTTTGTACAGTTGTTAAGCCATCCTGTTAGACACGGTAATTAAGTGTGTGTCACAGGGGCATATCAGTCATTAGAGAGGGATTAGGGTTAGGGGTAGTTTAGTCCTTTTTCCCCTCCTAATCCCTCTATATAATCAGACCTGTACCCCAGCATTATTATTCATCTAATACAGACACCATTAGCCCTTTAATATGGTATCAGAGCTAGGAAATAATTAGGATTAGGGCTGAACCCTAGCCCTAATGGCCCAGCCGCCGCCGCAGCCCTGGGCTCGCGCCGCCACCCCTGCCGGTGCGTTGCCCGCCGCAGCCCCCGCTGTTGTGCCTTACGCCGCCGCCGCCGCCAGGCACCATGCTGCCGTGCCCTGGGCTGCCGCCACCAGCACCCCATCCGCCGCCGCCGCCGCGCCCTGGATCGGGGCGGCTCCACCCAAATTCGGGCCGCCCCCTCCCGGATGGGGTCCTTGCGCGCACAGGGGGGCGCCGCCTCCTCTGGAGGGGCCGCTGCCCCCTGGCCCACCGGATCTGGAGGGGCTGCCGCCTCTGGAGGGGCCGCTGCCACCTCTAGAGGGTCCGCCGCCCCCTGGCCCGCCGGATCTGGAGGGGCTGCCGCCTCTGGAGGGGCCGCAGCCCCCTGGCCCCTCGCCGCTGGAGGTGCTGCCGCCTCTGGAGGGGCCGCCGCCACCTCTGGAGGGGCCGCCGCCCCCTGGAGCGCTCGACCACCCGAGTTTCCGGTCCCTAGAGGTGCTGCCGCCCCTTCTTTCTCTCCAAAAACCGGTCCGGGTGCCGGTGGACCCCTCGTAGGTACCACCGGCAACCCCGCCACCGCTGTCACTTTCATGGCAGGTACTTCTGTGCTACGGGACTCGACCTGCCTCGACATCGACGGGAGCACCACGACGGTTGTCCCGCCGATTCCGTTCCCAGTCGCTGCTGAGAACGCAGCTTCTTCTTCTATGGCACCGACACAGCGGATACCTCCGACATCGCCGCAGCACTGGCTGCCTCTCACGAGCGCGAGCGGGCACTCGCTCTTGCCCTAGAGCAGGAGCGTGCCTCCGTGGCATCGCTATCCCACCAGCTCGAGGAGAGTGCTCACCGATCGACGAATGCTGCCCACGAGCCTCCCTCGGACGCTGGTACGTACTCGGCTTCACTTGTGGGCGCTCTTCATGCGCAGGCCGCAGGGATTCAGAACATCCGGACACTTGTGCCGGTTGTTCTCAGCTCCGAGTCCACCTCATATGCCCGGTGGCATGATATGGTGCTCCTCACGCTGAGGCGCTACTGCCTCGACGACCACGTCGTCCAGGACGATTCTTCAGTACTGGTGTCCTGGATCAGCATGGACAGCCTGGTCCTATCCTTGGCTCCTTGACGAAGGAGCTACAGGACATCGTCAGGCAGCGCGGTGGGGGCACTGCTCCACAGGCCTGGCTAGTCCTTAAGCAGCGGTTTCTAGGGAACCGCGCGACTCGAGCCCTCCACGTCAGCACTCGGTTCCAGAACACTGTCCAGGGTGATCGTTCTATCTCCACCTACTGTCGGGAGATGAAGGGCATGGCGGATGCCCTACATGACCTTGGTGAGCCGGTCACCGATAGCTCTCTTGTTCTTCGGGTCCTTCAGGGCCTGAATGAGCGCTATTGTCACCTACGGACGTGGCTACTCCGACTAGAGCCACTACCTACCTTCGAGAAGGTATGGTCTGATCTTGAACTTGAGGAGATCACTGCAGGAGGCTCTACTGGATCCGGATCTGCCACAGCCTTCTATGGCTCTGGGCAGTCCTCTCGTCCAGCTGCTGGTGGACCACCGTCACGACCACCTTCAACTCCAGGCACTCCTACCAGTACAGGAGGTGGAAACCGTCGTCGCCGAGGAAAGAACGGCGGTAGTGGTGGTAGCAGTGCAGGCGGCACTCCCATACCCAGGGCTTTGACTACTGGTGGTAGTGGTGGTACCGGCCGGGGAGGCGCACCCTGGCCCACACCCTACAACCCGTGGACTGGCCAGATCTACATGTGGCCTGGGCCGTCCTCGGGTTCTCAGCCTCCACGACCACCACGTCCCCAGCCGGCGTTCGCGGATACCCCGGGCTACAGTAGACCAGCCCACAGTGCTGGTGGGCCGCCAGCTCAGACCTATGGTGGGCCTGGATACTCCTCTAGCGGACAATCAGTCTCGACCTACGGAGGCACTGACTATCCTGTTGGGTACTCGGAGCCATCGGCACCTCTCCAGGAGCCACCGTCGACGTAGGATCGACAGTCGTTGGCTTCCTCCTTCACACCATGCATCTTACTCCACCAGGTGCCGGTTGGGTAATCGATTCCGGAGCATCATACCATACCACTCCTAATCCCGGTATACTCTCTTCCACCCATCCTCCCAATCCCTCTTTTCCTTCATCTATCGTTGTTGGGAATGGGTCCGTTCTCCCGGTCATCTCAGTAGGTGATTCCGGTCTCCCGAGTTCTTTCCAGCTTAAAAACATTCTTGTCGCTTCGGATATCATTCAAAACTTGCTTTTTGTTCGCCGTTTTACCACTGACAACAATGTTTCCATTGAATTTGATCCTTTTGGTTTGTCTGTGAAGGATCTTTCCACCCAGCGACCTCTTTTTGATGTGATAGCTCGGGGCCCCTATACACACTTCGGCTTCCTACTTCCGCTACATCACCGCCGTTTGCTTTGACTACAACAGCTTCATCCACCATCTGGCATCGTCGGCTTGGCCACCCTGGTGCAGATGCCATGTCGAAGTTGTTCAGTAGTTCAGTTATCTCGTGTTCTAGGGGCACACATGACTCCTTATGTCATGCCTGTCAGCTTGGTCGCCATGTTCGGCTTCCTTTTCCCACTTCTGTGACTCATGTTAAGCACGTTTTTGATCTTATACACTGTGATTTGTGGACATCTCCAATTACCAGTGTATCGGGCTTTAATTATTACTTGGTGATCATTGATGATTTTTCTCACTTTTTCTGGACTTTTCCATTACGATTGAAGTCTGAGACTTTCGTCACTCTTTCTCACTTCTTCGTTTGGATTTCTACTCAATTTGGGTGCACCATTCGAGCTGTCCAGTGCGATAACGGACGCGAGTTTGATAACTCCGCGTTTCGTAATTTTCTCTCCGCATATGAGGTACAGCTACGCATGTCTTGTCCGTATACCTCTCCTCAAAACGGCAAGGCAGAGCGCATGATTCGCACCACCAATGATGTCATGCGCTCTCTGATGTTCCAGCCATCTATTCCAGCCCGATACTGGGTGGAGGTTCTTCATACTGCCACACTTCTGATTAATCGCCTTCCCACCAAGGTGATTCGTGCCTCCACCCCCTACTTTGCTCTATATGGCACCGATCCTCTTTACGATCACCTTCGAGTTTTCGGGTGCGCTTGCTACCCTAATCACCAAATAAGCTTGCGCCCTGCTCAATACGGTGTGTTTTTCTCGGGTATTCCCTTGATCATAAGGGTTACCAGTGCTTAGATCTCACTACTCACCGTCTTTTGATCTCTCGGCACGTCGTCTTCGACGAGCCATCCTTTCCTTTCTCCACCACCTCTTCTGATTTCACCACAGAGCTGGACTCCCTTTTTCCTACTGACCCCGAGGCTGCCTCCTAGCTGCCTTGGCCTATTTCTTCTGCAGGATCGACACGAGCTACGCCTCAGGTGCCCCCGGCGCTGACTGTTGCACCTCGTGCGACATCGACGCCTCCGGCTTCACCCGCTGCACCCCATGCGGCATCGACGCCTCCGGCGTCACCCGCTGCGCCACGCGCGGCCTCGGCTTCTCCGACGTCACCTGTTGTACCTCAGGTGGCCCCGGCGTCACCAGTTGCACCACGTGCGGCTTCGACGCCTCTGACGTCACCTGCTGCACCACGTGCGGCATCAGCGCCTGCGGCGTCACCAGCTGCCTCCCCGACGTCACCTGCAGCGAGCACGACGCCACCAGCTGCGCCACGCGCGGCACCGACGACGACTTCTCGCTTTGCTGACCTCGCACTTGTCTACCAGCGACGAGCGCGAGGGGAGGCTCTTGCTCCACCTACGCCACGCGCGGCCTCGAGACCCACTCTCGTCTACCCACGACGAGAGGAGATGGTTGTACCCGAGCGGACAGTGTACAACCCCCCTCTCCTTCACAGGGATCCTGGTCACGTCCACCCGATGGTGACTCGACGTGCGTTCGAGAGCCTTCGGCCAGTTGAGCGGTTCGACGGGGCCGCTTTCTCGTCAACGACATCTCCACCGACTGAGCCTTCTTCGATCTCACCCATACCTACTTCCGTGCGTAGCGCCCTCGCCGACCCTCACTGGCGCCGCGCTATGGAGGAAGAGTATGAGGCCCTACTTGCCAACCGGACCTGGGACCTGGTTCCCCGTCCCGATCGTGGCAATGTTGTCACGGGCAAGTGAGTATTCACGCATAAGAAGAAGACGGACGGTACCTTGGAGAGGTACAAGGCTCGTTGGGTACTCCGGGGTTTCACTCAGCGCCCTGGAGTCGACTACGACGAGACTTTCAGCCCGGTGGTGAAGCCGGCGACAGTTCGTACCGTACTGTCGCTGGCTCTCTCACGTTCTTGGCCTGTCCACCAGTTGGACGTCAAGAACGCCTTCCTCCACGGTACACTGACCGAGACGGTGTACTGCAGTCAGCCGGCAGGATTTGTAGATTCAGCTCACCCAGACATGGTCTGTAAGCTGAACAAATCCCTGTACAGACTGAAGCAGACACCACGAGCCCGGTATAGCCGGTTCGCCTCTTCCTTGGTTTCACAGGGGTTTGTCGAAGCTAAGTCGGACACATCGTTGTTTGTCTATCGACGGGGCGGTGACACTGCTTACCTCCTACTGTACGTTGATGACATAGTACTGACAGCGTCTAGTCCGGTCTGCTTCGACGAACCATTTCTGCTTTGCAGCAGGAGTTCGCTATGAAGGACCTGGGTCGTCTCCACCACTTCCTGGGTATTACGGTCGAGGACCGACCAGGCGGCCTATTCCTTCACCAACGACAGTACTGCCTGGATATCCTCCAGCGAGCGGGCATGGCTGAGTGCAAGCCGTGCTCCACTCTAGTGGATACTCAGGCGAAGCTCTCCGCTACCGACGGGACACCCGTCTCTGACCCCACTTCTTACAGAAGTCTTGCAGGTGCTCTTCAGTACCTCACCTTCACTAGGCCGGATATCTCATATGCGGTTCAGCAGGTGTGCCTCCACATGCATGACTCGAGGGAACCGCACCTCACCGCTGTGAAGCGGATTCTTCGGTATCTACGAGGCACCCTCAACTACGACCTCATCCTTCGGCGTGACACGACCTCTGAGCTGGTCGTGTACACTGACGCTGACTGGGCAGGTTGCCCAGACACACAACGTTCTACTTCTAGGTACGTCGTCTTCCTGGGCGGCAACCTCGTCTCCTAGTCCTCGAAGCGACAGCCCGTGATGTCGCGCTCGAGTGCTGAGGCGGAGTATCGCGTCGTGGCTAACGGCGTGGCTGAGGCCTCCTGGCTTCAGCAGCTAATTCAGGAGCTCCACACTCCCGTCGCCAGGAGCACCCTCATCTACTGCGACAACATCAGCGTCGTGTACCTCTCCACCAACTCGGTCCAACATCAGCGCACGAAGCATGTGGAGATCGACCTCTATTTTGTTCGTGAGCGGGTTGCACGGGGCGAGGTTCGGGTACACCATGTCCCGACGACGACGCAGTTCGCCGACATATTCACGAAGAGCCTCCCGTCATCGATGTTCTCTGAGTTTCGGTCCAGTCTCAACATCTGCAGTGGCTAGATGTTGTGACTGCTAGGGCGGGGGGGAGGGGGGGTTAGACACTGTAATGAAGTGTGTGTCACAGGGGCATATCAGTCATTAGAGAGGGATTAGGGTTAGGGGTAGTTTAGTCCTTTTTTCCTCCTAATCCCTTTATATAATCAGACCTGTACCCCAGCATTATTATTCATCTAATACAGACACCATTAGCCCTCTAATACGTCCATTGCCGGCCTGACTCTTTGATTTCCTCTTATACATTTAATACCGCAGTAGGGATTTCCCCTACTGTAATTCCCTTAATAAATAGTTAATTATGGAAACAAAACTTGTAACTTAGAAATGGCATACCTTTTTCACTCGCTCCAATGCTCCACCAGTGGCAAAAGTCTCCTTTCCATGCTCATCCACAGTAACTGCTGAAAGCTTTGAAAGGACCAGACCTGCTGCGAAAGGGTGGCCTGGATTGCTACAGGAAACAAGTCACGGTATTCTTAAATGTGTTCTGAAAGATATACACAGTAAATAGAGTTGAAGTACCTCTCTCCATCTTCGTATCTGATATGAATATTGCCGATGAATAACTTGATATTTCCAATTATAGTGCTAATGAAAGACCCAAGCCATGATGAACTCTTCAAAGACAGAAGAAATGCAGTGAGAAACAAATGAAGTGTTTACGATTGTCAGTTCCAAACAACAAAACAGCTGCAAAAATAGTAGGTGAGCTTCACTATTCTAGCCGTTAGGTGGGTCATTGTCTGACACGCACATGCAATAGTAGGAACAATATACACCAACACGTACTAGCTCAGATTCCAGTTGTTGTTGGCGCTCCAAAAATCTGATTTCCATTTCCTGTGTAAACAACTAACAAATCAGTATTGCTTCATGCTACCGTTATCGCAAAATCACTTGACTATTGACACAAGTTTCTTACCCTAACTCTACTTCTTTTTGCTTCTTGAATAGCATCCTCACTGCAACCTTCTACTTGTGTTTCAGGTTCAGCTAATATAAAGATCCGATCAAGATAAACCAATACTGGCTCTTGTCCCAGCCTGCTCCATGGAACCTAATGATTCACACAATCATCCTTCAGCTCATTCCTCCATATTACAGAAAATTTTGATCCACAACATACATAGCCCTAATTCTGTATGTGTACAAACCAAAGAAATTACCACAAACCTTGAGCTTCACTGAACCAAGGAAACCAGCTTTCACTCGAACAGGTAACTTCAACGAATTGAGTGCCTCTGGCTTCAATTGCATGTTTGTGAGTTCTACATCACCTGAAATAGAATTGCAGAAAACATAAACATCATTAGGTAGCAGAAGATATGGATAGTATATTATCAATGATGGAAAACATGGCCAGTAGCTACAGTAAGAGAAACATGTGTGTGCCTTCATGCAAACACCTCAGAATCTCTATAGCCCTGCATATGCCCCCATGAGTATGGGTGTCACAAGCTCAGGCTAACCACTCAAGTACCATGGATCATACATTGCATTTTTTAACTTCATAATGAAACTAGTGCTAGTTGCATCATATCAGAGCTATTATCCAAGTGATCTAAGTTCTCTGCTTATCAACCCATGATGTCATACGCTAAAGCAACTAACAGAGCATTCATGTGTTTACAGTTATCATATCACAGTTTCTGTGGTACAGAATCGCAATGACAAGTTCAGTAAAGTCCCACCATGCTCTCATGAGGTGTCAAAGCCGTACACCACCTTAATTTCCAAATGCAATTTTAACTAACAACAACAAAGCCTTTATCTCAGGCACGTTGACGTAGGCTAGATATAAAACCCAAACTGGGTTTCATATCCATATAAATGGCTCATTTTGATGCTGGCTCACCAGGCCTATCACAACACTCCTCCTTCACCCGGGCTTGGGACCGGCTATACCTAGAAAGGCATGGGTGGAGTTGACACAAATGCAATGTTAACTAACTTGCAATAATCTCAGCATTGCAACAACTGATGCAGATGTCTGAAAATGAATCAGGGCACAGAAATGCACCCTTTATGCAATCACACGCTATGTGAATTCCCACGAAACATCAGTTGACAATAAAGCTGCCAACCATCACTACATTTGTTTATGTCAGTTATGGGTGGGAAATCAGCTACTTGGTAGATAAATGCATGCCCCCTATCCCACAAGTCTATTTTGACACACAAAAAATGGCAATCAATGTTTCATGCAGAAACTGCCGCAACTATAAGTGAAAATCTCCCAACTCATTTTTCTCTCTGGACTCCTTATTGTTAGACTATTGTGTATTTAGGGGCACTTTAGTCCTTATGGGTGTGGTTTCTTGCCCCTCTTGTAATGTACCCTATATGTATCTTTTGTGAGGTTAATGGAGATAACTTTTCCCTTCCAATTTGGTATCAGGCACTCTCTCTCCTCTCTCTCCCGAAATGCAGCCGAGCGGGCCGCCGCCGCCGGCGCGCCGCCGCCGCTGGCCCCCGCCCCTCCTTCCTTCCCTCTCTCCGCCTCCGTTGCCGCCGCCCCGCCCTCGGGACCGTTCGCCACCGGCTCGGCGTCCCCGCCCTAGGCCGCCGCCGCCTCCCCAGCACCGCCGGCGGCCGCCCCGCCCTCGGGGTCGGCCGCCGCTGGCTGGGTTGCGCCGCCCTGGGCCGCGGTCACCTCGCCAGTTCCGCGTGTGGCCGCCTCGCCCTCGGGGCCGGCCGCCGCCAGCTCAGGGGCCGCCCTGAGCCGCCGGCACCTCACCAGCGCCGCCGCCGTCCGCCTGGGCTGCATGGGCTGCGCCTTCCGCCGCCTGGTGGTCAGTGTTGGACTGTACGTGTATTAGGGGGCAGGGGCATTTTAGTCCTTTGTATTAGGGTTGTTTAGCCCTTAAGCTGTCCCCCTATATATGTATCTCCTTGACAGGCTGTTAATTGACTAATCACTTTTCCTAATCTAATTTGGTATCATATTACCTTTTCTCTCTCCTCTCCCGATCTCAATCTAGATGCCACCCACAGGCGCCGCCGCCGCTGGCGCGCCGGCCCCGCCGCCGGCCAGCCAACCGCCGACTCCTCTTCCTCTCGACACCTGCCCGGTCGCGGCCGCCGCTAGATTCAGCGCCGCCGACCCGGTCGCCCCCTCCTCAGCGCCCGCCGCCACAGGATCCGGCGCCGCCGGCTCCGCCGCCGTCTCCCCTGTGCCCGCCGCCACCGGGTCTAGCGCCGCCACCTCTCCTGGGAGCGCCGCCGCCAGATCTGGGGCATCCAGCCCTGCGGCCGGCCTCCACGCCACCTCCCCTGAGCGCACAGCCGCCGGACTGCTCGGGCCTGGCTCGGGTGTGGCCGGCCCAGCCGCCGGCGGGCCTCTTGGCCCCTGATCTGGCGCCCCTGACTCTGCCACCGCCTCCCTCGGCCTCCCCACAGCCGCCTGGCCGGCGGCTGGACCCGCCGGAGGCCCGCCCCGCCCCAGTACCGCCTGGCTGCCAAGCCCCGGTGGCCCTGCTGTGATCGCCGCCGGCCATGCTGTCCCTGCTGGATCCGGGAGACAGCCCTCTTCGCACGTCTCCGACGTCGCGACTTCCCTGGCCATCTCCCGTGAGCGGGAACGAGCGCTCGTCCTCGCCTTGGAGCAGGAACGTGCGGCTGCGGCCTCTCTCACCCGTCAGCTCGAGGAGTCTCCGCCAGTACAGTGGAGTGACGCACAGGATACTCCAGGAGATGGTGCTGCCTATACTACCTACGCGGCGTCTCTTGTTGCTGCTCTACATGCCCGGGCGGCTGGCATACAGAACATCCAGACTCTTGTCCCGGTTGTTCTCAGCTCCGACTCTACTTCCTTCGCTCGTTGGCGCAGCCTGCTTCTCCTGACGCTGCGACGCTTTCGGCTGGAAGACCATGTCCTGCGAGATGACTGCCCACTGGATGACTCGTGGGTCTGCATGGACAGTCTTGTCCTTGCATGGATCCTCGGCTCACTTTCTGAGGAGCTTCAGGATATCGTCGCCCAGAAGGGTGGCGGTACAGCTCGTCAGGCCTGGCAGGTCCTCGAGCTTCGCTTCCAGGGGAACCAAGCGACCCGAGCTCTCCACATCCGGGCCCGCTTCGGTTCTACTGTCCAGGGTGATCTCTCCATTACTGCATACTGTCGGCAGATGAAGGGTATGGCGGACACCCTTCGTGACCTTGGAGAGCCCATCCCGGACAGTACCCTCGTTCTTCAGGTCCTTCAGGGCCTGAATGAGCGCTACACCCACGTTCGCTCGTGGATTCTCCGCGAGAAGCCCTACCCGACCTTCGAGAAGGTCTGGTCGGACCTCGAGCTCGAGGAGATCACTCAGGGCGGCTCCACTGCCTCCTCCCCTGCCTCGGCCTTCTACGGCTCAGGGTCGTCTTCACGCCCTCCTCCACCTGCTGGTTCTCGGGGCCAGCTTCCTCGTCCACCTACCACACCAGGAGTCCCTGCTACCTCCGGTGGTGGTGGGAACCGCCGTCGTGGCAGACGCAGTGGCCGTGGTGGAGGGACTGATGGAGGTGGTACGACCAGTGCTGGTGGTACCCCTGGTGGTGCTGGTACTACTGGTGGCAGTAGTGGTGGTCGGGGTCAGGGCGGTGTGACCTGGCCCACACCCTACAACCCGTGGACTGGCCAGATCTTGATGTGGCCTGGGCCGTCCCTGGGTCTCCCGGCACTTCGCCCACCGCGCCCTCAGCCGGCTTACGTGACTACTCCGACTTACGGCGGGTCTGTCTACGCTGCTGGTGGACAGTGGACCCTGCCCCCTGGTGGACCAGGCTACTCTGTGGTTGGGCCCTCCTCTCTAGCCAACTGGGCTTCGGGGAACCCAGTTGGTCGGCCCGAGTTGTCGGCACCACACTCTGACCTTGCTCAGGGCTGGGATCACCAGTCACTTGCGTCTTCTTTCAGCACAGTGAGTCTCACACCACCTAGCCCCGAGTGGGTTGTGGACTCCGGAGCTTCGTACCACACCACCCCCGACGCTGGTATACTTTCTTCTACCCACCCTTCCCACCCTTCTTTTCCTTCTTCTATCGTTGTTGGGAATGGGTCTGTTCTTCCGGTAACCTCAGTAGGTAACTCGAGTTCGTCGGGGTCTTTCCGTCTTCGTGATGTTCTTGTTGCTCCGGACATCATTCAGCACCTTCTTTCTGTTCGTCGATTTACCACTGACAACCATGTTTCTATTGAGTTTGATCCTTTTGGTTTGTCTGTGAAGGATCTTACTATCCGGCGTCTTCTTCTCCGCTATGAGAGCTTAGGGCCCCTGTACACGATGAGACTTCCTGCTTCCGCTTCGCCCTCGCCTTTTTGCCTGACTACGACAGCTCCGTCGACTACTTGGCATCGTCGGCTTGGCCACACCGGTGTTGAAGTTATGTTGAAGTTGTTTCGTAGTTCAGTGATCTCGTGTACTAGGGATTCTCATGAGTCTTTATGTCATGTTTGTCAGTTGGGTCGCCATGTTCTGCTTCCTTTTCCACATTTTGTAACCCATGTGGAGCACCTTTTTGATCTGATTCACTGTGATCTATGGACCTCACCTGTTCTCAGTGTTTCTGGCTACAAATATTATCTGGTGATTGTTGATGATTTTTCCCATTATTCGTGGACCTTTCCATTGCGACAGAAGTCCGATACATTTGCTACTCTCTCTCACTTCTTCGCTTGGGTTTCCACACAGTTTGGGTGTACGATCAGGGCTGTCCAGTGCGACAACGGCCGCGAGTTTGATAACTCCGCGTTTTGTCACTTCTTGCTTTCCCACGGGGTCCTGTTGCGCAGTCTTGCCCTTACACTTCACCCCAGAATGGCAAGGCTGAGCGTATGATTCGTACCACCAACGATGTCATGCGCTCCCTGATGTTTCAGGCTTCCATTCCTGCTTGCTACTGGGCAGAGGCCCTTCACACCGCTACCTTCCTCATTAATTGCCTTCCTACAAAGGCGATTAGTGCTCCCACCCCTCACTTCGCTCTCTTTGGTACCACCCCTCTTTATGACCACCTTCGAGTCTTCGGGTGCGCGTGCTACCCTAATCTTTCTGCTACCGCTCCTCATAAGCCCGCGCCTCGTTCGACTCGATGTGTTTTTCTTGGGTACTCCCCCGATCATAAGGGATACCGGTGTCTAGACCTCACCACTCGTCGTATCTTGGTCTCCCGACACGTCGTATTCGACGAGTCCTCCTTCCCTTTCGCTGGGTCCTCCTCTGATTCGGTCTCCGAGTTGGATTCTCTCTTTTCCACTGATCCTACGGCCGCTCCTGTCCAGCGACCTTGTTTTTTACCCTCTGCAGGTCTTCCTCTAGCTGCGCCAGACACGACCACGATGTCTCGGACGCCACCTGTCGTGCCTCCCGCGGCTCCGGTGTTCTTGCCGCCACTGGCCGTTCCTCCGACGGCCCCGACGTCGTCTGCTGCGCCACGCGCGGCCCCGTCGTCTCCGACGACGTCCGCCGCGCCACGCGCGGCCCCAGCGTCTCCGACGACGTCCGCTGCGCCACGTGCGGCCACAGTGTCCCAGACGGCGTCTCCGACGTCGTCCATCACGCCTCACGTGACCTCGACGTCCACGACGGCGTCTCCACCATCGTCCGTCCCTCCTCGTGCAGCTCCGACGCCCACGACGGTGTCTTCGCCGTCATCAGCCGCACCACCTGCGGCCCCTGGACCGCGGTACGCCGATCCTGCTCTCATCTATCAGCGACGAGCGCGGATTGGTGGACCGTCCTCTTTGCGCCCTGAGGACCTGGTGTACCACCCTCCGCTGCTTCACCGGGACCCTCGTCACATTCACCCGATGGTGACTCGACGGGCTGTCGGCGTCCTTCGACCTGTGGAGCGCTTCTCCGGGGTCGTTCTCTCGTCCTCGACCCCCCCCCCCCCCCGGAGCCTGCCTCGTCACCCATCTCGCCTATCCCCTCTTATGTCCGTAGCGCCCTCGCTGATCCTCATTGGCGTCGGGCTATGGAAGAAGAGTATGCGGCCCTACTTGCCAACCGGACCTAGGACCTGGTTCCCCGTCCTGGTCGTGGCAATGTTGTCACGGGCAACTGGGTGTTCACGCATAAGAGGAAGGCGGATGGGTCTCTAGAGCGGTACAAGGCACGGTGGGTGCTTCGCGGTTTCACGTAGCGTCTCGGCGTCGACTACGACGAGACTTTCAACCCGGTGGTGAAGCCGGCGACGGTTCGTACAGTTCTGTCGTTGGCTCTGTCGCGTTCTTGGCCTGTCCACCAGCTGGACGTCAAGAACGCCTTTCTCCACGGGACGTTGACGGAAATGGTGTATTGTAGTCAGCCGACAGGGTTCGTTGATTCAGCCCGTCCAGACATGGTCTGCCGACTGAACAAGTCCCTGTACGGGTTGAAGCAGGCGCCTTGGGCTTGGTACAGCCGGTTCGCCTCCTTCCTGGCTTCGCTCGGCTTCGTCGAGGCCAAGTCGGACACTTCGCTCTTCGTCTACAGGCGTGAGGGTGACACTGTCTACCTCCTCCTGTACGTGGACGATATTGTCCTCACGGCGTCCAGCCCGGCTCTTCTTCAGCGCACGATCTCCGCCCTGCAGCGCGAGTTCGCGATGAAGGATCTCGGCCAGCTCCACCATTTCCTGGGCGTTGCGGTCGAGCACCGCCCGGGTGCTCTGTTCCTCCACCAGCGCCAGTACTGCCTGGATATCCTCGAGCGAGCGGGCATGGCTGATTGTAAGCTGTGCTCCACTCCCGTGGACACCCAGGCGAAGGTGTCTTCGTCCGACGGCGCCCCGGTCACCGACCCTACCACTTACAGGAGTCTTGCAGGTGCATTGCAGTACCTCACCTTCACCAGGCTAGACATCTCCTACGCGGTTCAGCAGGTGTGTCTTCACATGCATGATCCGCGGGAGTCGCACCTCACGGCGGTGAAGCGGATCCTTCGGTACCTGCGTGGTACCCACGACTACGGCCTTCTTCTACGGCGCGACTCTGCCTCCGAGTTGGTTGTCTACACCGACGCTGACTGGGCGGGTTGCCCGGACACCCGCCGGTCCACCTCTGGCTACGCCGTCTTCCTAGGCGGCAACCTTGTCTCCTAGTCCTCGAAGCGGCAGCATGTGGTGTCCCGCTCGAGTGCCGAGGCGGAATACTGCGTCGTGGCCAACGGTGTGGCCGAGTCGTCCTGGCTTCAGCAGCTACTTCAGGAGCTACACTCCCCCCTCGCCCGGAGTACGTTGGTCTACTGCGACAACGTCAGTGCCGTCTACCTCTCCACCAACCCGGTGCAGCATCAGCGCACGAAGCACGTAGAGATCGACCTTCACTTTGTTCGTGAGCGGGTGGCTCTCGGGGAGGTGCGAGTCCTGCACGTTCCGACGTCGTCGCAGTTCGCCGACATCTTCACCAAGGGGCTTCCTTCGACGGTGTTCACCGAGTTTCGGTCCAGTCTCAACATCTGTCGTGGCTAGATGTTGGGACTGCGGGGGGGGTGTTGGATTGTACGTGTATTAGGGGCAGGGGCATTTTAGTCCTTTGTATTAGGGTTGCTTAGCCCTTAAGCTGTCCCCCTATATATGTATCTCCTTGACAGGCTCTTAATTGACTAATCACTTCTCCTAATCTAATTGTCAGATCCGGCCGCCGCGGGGCGCCGCCTGCATCACGCTGCCGCCGTCCGCCCGGGCCGCTACCGGACGCGTGGGCCAGGCCGACACCCTCGGCCGCCGCCGTTGTGTCACCCTTGGCCACAAACGCCGCGCTGCCCTCGGCTGCCGCCGCCGGCTCGACAGCGTCCCTGTGGGCTGTCGCTGCCTCGCCCCTACCGCCGACGGCCCAGCTCCGGTTGTCGTCGGCTCCAATCCGGCCGCAACCGACTCCGTACGCCGCCGCGCCACTGAGGGTCGCCGCCGCCTCGCCTCGGCCGTCACCACCGGCCCACATCCGGTCATCACCGGCTCTGACCTGGCAGCCGACGCCGCCGTACGCCGTGCCACCGTCTTCAGCCGCCGCCGGCTCGACCGCGCCACCTTGGGCCGCCGTGGCCTCGCCTCCTGACATGCGACCATTGTTTCCTGTTCAGACCCGATCATCGCCACAGGGTACTCGGCCGCCATCGGCTGGTGTCCTTGGATCGACTGTTGCCTACTCTGTTGGCACGACCGTCGAGGGTCCGAGTATGTTGTCTTCCTTCTCGACGCCGCCACCGCCGGGGCATGTCGTGACCCGTTCTACACCGTCAGTCTGCCTGCGGGGTGTCACGCCGTCTGGCCCTGACTGGGTGGTGAACTCCGGTGCCTCGTACCACACCACCCCTGACGTCGGTATCCTCTCTTCTACCCGCCCTTCCCGTCCCTCTGATCCTTCATCTATCGTTGTTGGGATGGGTCGGCTCTTCCAGTCACCTCAGTAGGTGACTCGGGTTCGCCGGATTCGTTTCAGCTACGTGATGTTCTTGTTGCTCCTGACATCATTCCGCACCTTCTTTCCGTTCGTCGTTTTACTACTGACAACCATGTTTCCATTGAGTTCGATCCTTATGGTTTAACTGTGAAGGATCTTATTACTCGACGCATTCTCTTTCGCTGTGAGAGTACGGGTCCCCTGTACACGATGCGTCTTCCTGCTTCCGCTCCGCCTCTTGCCCTGACTATGACAGTCTCTTCAACCATTTGGCAACGTCGGCTTGGCCACCCCGGTGTTGATGCTATGTCGAAGTTGTCTGTTAGTTCAGTGATTTCGTGTACTCGGGGTACTCATGAGTCTCTTTGCCATGCTTGTCAGTTGGGTCGCCACGTTCGACTTCCTTTTCCGCATTCTATCACTCGTGTCGAGCGCATCTTTGATTTGATTCACTGTGATCTTTGGACTTCACCTGTTCTTAGTGTTTCTGGATATAAGTATTACTTGGTGGTCGTTGATGATTTTTCGCACTATTCGTGGACTTTTCCCTTGCGACAGAAGTCTGATACGTTCAGCACTCTTTCTCACTTCTTCGCTTGGGTGTCCACCTAGTTTGGGCGCACGACCCGTGCAGTCCAGTGCGATAACGGGCGCGAGTTTGACAACTCTGTGTTCCGTGAGTTTCTGCTTTCTAGCGGTGTTCAGTTGCGCATGTCTTGCCCATACACTTCCCCCCAGAACGGCAAGGTTGAGCGCATGATTCGGACCACCAACAATGTCATGCGCTCCCTGATGTTTCAGGCTTCTACCCATGCTCGCTACTGGGCGGAGGCGCTTTACACCGCCACCTACCTCATTAATCGCCTTCCTACTAAGGCGATTAGTGCTCCCACCCCTCACTTCACTTTGTTCGGCACCCCTCCTCTCTACGACCACCTTCGAGTCTTCGGGTGCGCTTGCTACCCTAACCTCTCTGCCACGGCTCCCCATAAGCTTGCGCCTCGCTCGAATCGGTGCCTTGACCCTACCACCCGTCGTATCTTGATCTCTCGACACGTCGTCTTCGACGAGTCTTCCTTTCCCTTTTCAACCCCGTCTTTTGACTCCGTCGCTGAGTTGCATTCCCTCTTCTCTACTGACCCCGAGGTCGCTCCTGTACAGCGACCTTGCCTTTTACCTCTTGCAGGCTACTCACCCGCCGCGCCACGCGCAGCTTCGACATCTTCCACGCCACCTGTTATGCCTTACGTGGCACCGACGTCCCTGACGCCACCTGTTGCGCCACGCGCGGCCCCGGTGTCCCTGACACCACTTGCTGCGCCACGCGCGGCACCGGCGTCCCTGATGCCGCCAGTTGCGCCCCGCGCAGCCCCGGTGTCCCTGGCGTCGCCTGCTGCGCCACGCGCGGCCCCGACGTCCCCGACGACGCCTGCTGCGCCGAGCGCGGCCTCGGCATCCCCGACGTCGACTACTGCACCACGCGTGGCTCCTGTGGCGCGATACGCCGACCCCGCTCTTGTCTATCAGCGACGAGCGTGGGTTGGTGCTCCAACCACCTCCCGCCCCGAGCCTCCGGTGTACCACCCTCCACTGCTCCATCGGGAACCCCGTCATGTTCACCCGATGGTGACCCAACGGGCCGCTGGGGTTCTCCGGCTGGTGGAGCGTTTCTCCGAGGTCGTCCTCTCGTCGTCGACCCCCCCACCGCCTGCCTCGTCACCCATCTCGCCTATCCCCTCTTCTGTCTGTAGCGCCCTCGTCGATCCTCACTGGCGTCGGGCTATGGAAGAAGAGTATGCAGCCTTGCTTACGGACTTGGGACCTTGTTCCCCGTCTTGGTCGTGGCAATGTTGTCAAGGGCAAGTGGGTGTTCACGCATAAGAAGAGGGCGGATGGGTCTCTGGAGAGGTACAAGGCACGGTGGGTTCTTCGCGGTTTCACGCAGCGCCCCGGCGTCGACTACGACGAGACCTTCAGTCGGTGGTGAAGCCGGCGACGGTTCGCACCGTTCTGTCGTTGGCTCTGTCGCGTTCTTGGCCTGTCCACCAGCTGGACGTCAAGAACGCCTTTCTCCATGGGACGCTGACGGAGACAGTGTACTGCAGTCAGCCGACAGGGTTCATAGATTCAGCCCGTCCATACATGGTTTGCTGGCTGAACAAGTCCCTGTACGGGCTGAAGCAGGCGCCTCGGGCTTGGTACAGCCGGTTCGCCTCCATCCTGGTCTTGCTCGGTTTTGTCGAGGCCAAGTCGGACACTTCGCTCTTCGTCTACAGGCGTGAGGGTGACAATGTCTACCTCCTCCTGTACGTGGACGACATTGTCCTCACGGCGTCAAGTCCGGCTCTCCTTCAGCGCACGATCTCCACCCTGCAGCGGGAGTTCGCGATGAAGGACCTTGGCCAGCTCCACCACTTCCTGGGTGTTGCGGTCGAGCACCGACCGAACGCTCTGTTCCTCCACCAACGCCAGTACTGCCTGGACATCCTCGAGAGAGTGGGCATGGCTGATTGCAAGCCGTGCTCCACTCTGGTGGACACTCAGGCGAAGGTGTCCTCGGCCGACGACGTTCCTGTCGCTAACCCCACCTCTTACAGGAGTCTTGTCGGTGCCTTGCAGTACCTCACCTTCACCAGGCCGGACATCCCCTACGCAGTTCAGCAGGTGTGTCTCCACATGCATGATCCGCGGGAGCCGCATCTCACGGCAGTGAAGCGGATCCTCCGGTACCTTCAGAGCATCCACAACTACGGCCTTCTTCAGCGGCGCGACTCTGCTTCCGAGCTGGTCGTCTACACCGACGCTGACTGGGCAGGTTGTCCGGATACCCGCCGGTCCACCTCCGGCTACGCCGTCTTCCTGGACGGCAACCTCGTCTCCTGGTCCTTGAAGCGGCAGCACGTGGTGTCCCGCTCGAGTGCTGCGGCGGAGTACCGTGTCGTGGCCAACGGCGTGGCTGAGGCCTCCTGGCTTCAGCAGCTGCTTCAGGAGCTCCACTCCCCCCTCGCCTGGGGTACGTTGGTCTACTGCGACAACATCTGCGCGGTCTACCTCTCCACCAACCCAGTGCAGCATCAGCGCACGAAGCACGTGGAGATTGATCTTCACTTCGTTCATGAGTGGGTGGCTCTCGGGGAGGTTTGAGTTCTGCACGTTCTGACGTCGTCGCAGTTCGCCGACATATTCACGAAGGGTCTGCCTTCGTCGGTGTTCACTGAGTTTCGGTCCAGTCTCAACATCTGCAGTGGCTAGATGTTGAGACTGCGGGAGGGTGTTAGACTATTGTGTATTTAGGGGCACTTTAGTCCTTATGGGTGTGGTTTCTTGCCCCTCTTGTAATGTACCCTATATGCATCTTTTGTGAGGTTAATGGAGATAACTTTTCCCTTCCAATTCTTATCACCAAGGACTAAGATGAGGTTAGCAAATACTTCTAATTTGCAGTGCATGTCTTCTCTCTGCAAATTATTTAGCTCCATTTTGAGCCAGAGGGTCCAGATGAATGTAACATTCAGCATGTGCAGCCAATAATCTTGTCACAGTAAAAGACACAGCTTTATCTTAAGGTTGGCAAACCCTCTGGACCAATCTATTGACTGCCGTCTTATATGAACTTATGCAGGCCACCTGTGTCTGCTGGATTATTGGTTGTAAGGTGAATAATTATTTCACATGGTATGTAATTCATTTTCTATTCCCTGCTCAATTTGTTCCAGAGGTCTACAGTTGTGACCTAAGCACAATTCTGCTGCCAGCAACAAAGTATTTGAGATAGAGAATATGCAGCCCAGGATTCCACAAAAAAAAGGGTGTACCCAGTGCCGAAGGCTCCCACACATGTGGGGTCTGGGGAAGGGTTATTTGTAGACAGCCTTACCCTGCTTTTGCAGAGAGGCAGCCCAGGATTCCAAGTGAATAAAAAAATCTGGGCCCTAGGGGAAAGACTAGTCCGGGTAAGCAGAAGAAACTTTCTCGCTGCAGGACAGGGAAAACACGGGAAAATCAGTGACATATTCATGTTACTGATACTCCTTTCGAACAGTCTATACAGAAAGGCATAACGTGGAAAACAATTGACATATTCATTTTAGCTTCCTATATGTTTTTATCCCTTGAACAGTGTTACTCCATATACAGGGATCCGGATACTTCGCTGCACTAACATACAGAGAAGTGTGCATTCCTAATTCTATGGTCTGAAGCTAGTAGGGTGAACAATTGCATAGGTAATCAGAACAATCTCGAACTTCTGACGATAAAGTTCGAATCCAGTTTTACAAAATGTTGTGTAGCTTGAAGATATGCTTGTTTACTGATTGACATTTCGATCTGAAATTGCCGTCAAACAATTAGAAAGCAAAAACGTGCAATCTTAGGAAGCGAATGCCAGAGCAGAGTGTCAGCAAACAATACACCATGTCAGTTTCATAATTCCACAGTACTTATAGAAAATCTTAGAAACAAACATAGATTTTTCGGTTTCGCAATCAAAGAGGATCCAATGTGCAGCATTGGAGTCAAAGATTCATCGCATTCACCAAATCAAGTCAACTACCTATGACCACGTAGCAAGCTCAAATTGTTGTCGACTACGGCACCAGCAACCACTCGATCAATCACACACAACAAAGTGAGCGGTCAGAGCATAAACCCGTAGACACAGCGGTCACACCACAAACCGAATCTGCAATTGAGACATAATAACTTAGCAAACACATCAAACTTTGCTCGGACTGAACGCCTTAACATCGGAAAACTACATGAAACCGCCGATCGTTGTCAGTTTGTGAGCATCAACACTGAACTTATAAGCACGCTCGCGAGCAATCTATCAAAACAAAAAAAAACGAACCAAAGCAATCCCAACTGCCTGCGCGAATTTGCGATCACACGAAGAGTCGGATTAAACCAGCAGCAACGGGTGTACGGGGGGGAAGCGTGGCGGCGCGAGGAGGGGCTCACCTCTCCAGACGCTGATCTTCAGGGCATCCTTGTTGAGCCCCCGGACGTAGTTCCCGAGGTACTTCTGCAGTAGGAAGGCGACCTGGTCCTCCAACATCTGTGCCGCCGACGGCGATCGGCGCCGCCACCGCGAGACCCGCGGGAGGGGTGGAGTGGGGGGGCACTCTCTGGCGGTGCCGTGTCGCGTGGGAGAGAAGCGATGGGAGTATCTAGCAGCAGCACCGTTTCGTCTCGAAGGAGTCGAGTAAAAGGGCAGGGCAGCGGGGTGGAGTGGAGGCGAGGCGGAGGAAGGAAAGGAGATCGCTAGAACGGTACCGAGGTGGCGTCCAGAATTCCCGAATTGCCCTCGCAGGTGGGGATTACTACGGATCGTGCCTGCGCGTACCGGGTGTACCGAGAGATTTCGTGAACCGCCGGGTTATGCACGACCGGTCGTATCTCGCGTGGGACCTGGCGGTTAGGCAGGGTCTCAACCGTCCGGCACGCTCGAGAAAAAGGCACGGCTGGAGCCGTTCAGGTGCTCAAGGAACGCAATTAGGTTGTTAATTACACACAGGTGGATGATTACGGGGATGGAATCGGATTAAGAACTTGTCTTAATGCCACTTGTGAGTAAACACTGCCAACTCGCAGGCGAGGCGCTTAATCTAATCGCAACTGGTGGAGCAGAGGCCCTCCGCCCTCGTCCACACATGGGCTGGGCAGGTCCGCAGATGGGCGCGCGTGGTGCTGCTGTTTTTTGGACGCAAACGCAACTCGGGGGGCGTCGGCACAGCCTCTGGCGCCCGGTACGGATGCAGCGCCGGAAGGGTGGCGCACGCGAGGCGGCGGGCGAGCTTCTTTTTCGCCCTGCTTTATCTCCCCGACTCCTTGTCCTTGACTTGAGCACGCAAGGTGGCGCGGCGGGCGGGCACGACGCGAGCGCCTGCGGTGTGGACTCCTGGACCCATACGATATTTTATCTTCTGAATCCTTTTCGCTTTTTTTGTTTCTGAACTCTTTTCGCTTGCGCGCAGCGTGACACCTCGACCGCCCAATTCAGACATTCAGTGACACCTGTGAGGCGTTGTTCGTCGATCTCGATCGCGTCCTCGCATATCGAACTCGCCGGTCGCTGTGCCCTACTCACCACGGCTACAACTACAGCGGGATCGTGGGAACGACCACATATCCCTCCATTGATTTGCCCCGGAACGTGTTTTGCCACATCTTCAAACTCTAATAGTTCAATTGTTTTGGGCTGTTTTGATTTTGGGGCATTTTAATATGTTTTCATGTGAATTTGTATTAACTTATGTTCATGTCGTGTGTCAAAATGCTTTTGATGTTGCTTACCATTTTTAAGTTGTTCACATGAGAATGGCTACACGATAGGCCAAGCCCACTAGATCATAGAGAAATCAAGTCCATAAAGACCCGTATATCTTAGGGTTCATGGAATAACTATAGTAGCATCTCGTCGAGTAGTCGCTAGGTAACCCGTAATCATCATATCAAGAAGAATCAATCAAGTAATAGTAGGGTATTAACTTGCCACAGAACCCGAATCTGGGTATATTGTGTATCCTGTTACTACTATAATCATCAACATACAATTACTCTTGCGTACTCTCCCTCGATCCTATCAACAAATTCTGTTACCGAGAAAACTGCGTGACATAAAATTCTATTACGGAGAAAACTACGTGACATCTGTGATACTTTAAATTTGTTAGCTATTTTGTAATTATTGTGACTGTCCAAAAATTCTATCGTCAGCCATTATATCCATGTTGATTCGTGTGTTCTAGTTCGTTGGATAAGAAGTGTGACAAGTGGCCGAGAAAGAAGAATGGGAAAGACGTATGGGAACGGTATGTAAATTACTAATATCATTGATTGAACATTGGCAAATTAAAATTTACATAATATTATAATAAGTTAGACTCCTTTTATTTTATGATGCCTAGGCACCACCTATCACATTTTCCACCCCTTTTTAAACAAATTAGAAGATATATACAGACTCCCTTCAACAAGGGATTACTAGTTGTTTAAGGGTCTATTTTGGACCACTATAGATAATAGTTATCGATTAAAATTATCTCTACTGGTTTCAAATAACATGGCTAATGGCCCAGCTAATTTTTAGCCAACCGTCTAAATAACAATTATCCTATTAATTGGTCTAACCTAACTAATAGTTAGTCAACCACCTATTATCTGGATGTTGTAAATAGTTCTAGATAATAATTAGCCAGCTAACAATCATCCGACTAATAAATACTCCCTCCATTCATAAATCTAGATAATAATAGTTATAGTGACACAAAAAATAATGGCATCAGAAACTAAGTGAAATGAGCAACAGTTCTTATTACGGTGACACAAAAAATAGTCGCGGCTGAAAAGCTACGAAAGATGAGCTGCATTTAAGGCCCAGCGGCAGGTGGCTCCAGAATGGCAATGCATCTTCTTACCAAATCTCCCGCCACCATTTGGCTAGGACAAAGTTCTTCTCGACCTCTTTATACTTGTCTTCAGCAACACTCTGCCCGTGGCGTGGGATTCTGTTGGGATTAAAAGAAACTATCAAACCGTCGTGAATTCATGACCGCAACATACCCAGTTCATTTGAACCAAACAGCACGAAGTTTTTTAAGACTCCTAACGAAAAAATTAGCTATTTTATTTTCGTAATATAGTTACTAAACACTAGTTATGGTTATGAATTAAATTTGTGGCTGCCGGATGTACTAAAAGTTCGTGTTGGACTTGGTGGACATTCAACTGCTGGCTACGCCATGGGTCACTTCATTTTGTGGGCCTAATTCTTATACTGCTTCAGGCCTGTTACTTTTCGGCTTATTGTGGTCCATGTAGCTTCCTAGGCCTGAAATCTATGGATCTTGGCCCGTGATCTTCTTTCCTTTAACACCCTCCCTCCTGGCTTTGTTCAAAGCTTCGTAACGAATATGAAAAGGCTTGCGAGTGTCTTCAATCAGGTATTCATGTTATATTTTACTAGTACATTATAAACGTATACATATACACTTCATAAACACGTACGATTGACCACCTCTATAAACACACACATAATATATAAACCGATCAATTGGCTCATTTCATCAGACTTTGGGTGCAGGTTCATGAGGCCATGCAATTCTTCTACCCAACAAAAAGGATTCCATTCCATGGCGTCTAGCGCCGTCAGGACAATTCTCTGCCCGTTCGGCCTACCGCCTGCAATTTAAAGGTGGGCTGCTGTCATCGTTCGAGTCTACGGTATGGAAGATTTGGGTGCCACCTCCCTACAAGACCTTCCTATGGCTCCTCCAAAACCGTGTCTGGACGTCGGACTGTTTGCAGCTTGGAGGCTGGCCCAATGGGTACTTCTGCCTCTTATGCTATCGCTGTCTGGAAACTGCCTTACATCTGTTTTGTGAGTGTAACTTGGCCAGGGAGATCTGGGATCGAGTAGGTGTGTGGGTCTCGGAAGATCGTCTTCGTCCGAATGCTGGGAAACTACTCCATTCCTCATGGATTTGTTTCTGCGGCTGGTGTCGAGGTCAACCTCTGATCGAGAAAGAGGACTACTCTTCGTGACAATTTGCGGTGTGTTGGGCGATTTGGCGTGAGAGGAACAATCGTATTTTTGAAGGAAAAGAAAACACTCTTCAATGAAGAGGAATTGAGGTTGAATATTCACTTGCATTCATCAGTATTTGGAGTACATATATAGCCAGTGATTACAACTGAACTCAACACTCTACCCTACACCAGCGCGGCGGGAGAACAGTTGGACGATCCGAAGAGAGCGCGCGTGCAGCCCGAGTGTGTACATGCATCCCGACGTGCAGTCATGGCCCTTGAATGCATGGCGAGCAGTTGACGAGGTGGCTTCTGTTAACACCCCCGCAGTCGTAGCGTGGCGATTGCCGACGCATATACTGGATCGAAAAGTATTGAAAACAGAAGATGGCAGACCTTTAGTCATGATGTCTGCAAATTGTTGATCGCTGGGCACGTGATGAACACGAAGGTCTCCAATGGCCACTCTTTCCCTGACAAAGTGAAGATCTATCTCAATGTGCTTTGTCCGTCGATGATTAACTGGATTATGGGACATGTAAACTGTGGAAACATTGTCACAATATACTAGTGTTGCTTTTTCCGTCGGGCAGTGTAGTTCTTGCAACAATTGTCGTAGCCAAATGCATTCGGTGGCTGCATTAGCCATAGCTCTATATTCTGCATCGGCACTCGATCTAGATACTGTCGGCTGTCGTTTGCTTGACCATGAAACTAGAGAATCACCAAAGAAAATACAATAACCTGAAGTGGAACGCCGAGTGTCGACACCCTGCCTAGTCCGCGTCTGTATATGCGGTGATCTCATTTGATGAAGATGCATGTAAATGAAGACCAAGTGATGTAGTTCCTCGAATATACCGCAGAATTCTCTTGAGTAGTGATAGATGACAGTCACGTGGATCATGCATGTGAAGACAAACCTATTGTACTGCATAGGATATATCAAGACGAGTTACCGTCAAATATTGCAAAGCACCTGCTAACTGTCGATATTCAAAGGGGTTCTGAATGCGGGTGCCACTGGTGTTTGATAGTTTTGCTTTGGTGTCGACCGGTGTAGAAACAGGTTTGCAGTTCTCCATACCAGCTCGTTGAAGAAGATCAACAGCATATTTTTCTTGTGTGAGAAAGAAACCATAATCAGATCTCTGAATATCAACACTAAGAAAATATTTCAGTGCCCCCATATCTTTGATTGCAAATTCAGACTGAAGTTGCTGACTTATCCCACGTAGGAGATTATCAGAAGATGATGTTAATATAATATCGTTGACATAGAGAAGAAGATAAGTAATATCTTTTCCTTGACGGAGAACAAACAAAGGTGTGTCAGACCGTGTTGGATGGAGACCGATATTAACAGCAAATTTTGTGAACCTCTGAAACCAGGCTCGTTGGCCTGTTTGAGTCCGTAAAGAGAGCGAGATAGGAGGCATACTGCATCAGACATTGAGGGATCAGTGAATCCAGAGGGCTGTGCGCAATAAAATTTTTCTTGAAGATGGCCATGAAGAAAAGCGTTAGAGACATCAAACTGACGAACTGGCCATTTACGGTTAGCAGCAATGGTAAGAACAGTGCGAATTGTTGCTGGTTTGATGACTGGTGCAAAAGTCTCTCCAAAGTCAACACCAGCACGCTGTTTGAAGCCACGAACGACCCATCTGGCCTTATATTTGTCAAATGAACCATCAGGATGAAACTTATGCTTTAAAACCCATTTGTCTGTAACAATATTGACATTAGGAGGTCGTGGCACGAGAGTCCATGTCTAGTTCGCTCGAAGGGCATCAAATTCTTGTTTCATAGTCTGAAACCAATTTCCGTCTTTGAGCGCAGAGCGGACAGACTTTGGAATTGGAGACAGCTTCTTGGAATCAGAAGGTGCAACAGTCATTGTCATGGCATATTTTGGATTTGGACAGAAAATTTCATCCTTTGCACGAGTCACCATTTTATGTGGAACGTCGGTGTGAGGATTAGTATTGCGTTGTTGTGGCTGGTGACTGAGAAGGAGATGGGGGAAACATTGGATGATCACCTGTGGATAGTTCAGTGGGGGTATGTGGCGACATGTTGGAGCAACAGAGAAAGAGGCAGGAGTAGTATGGGCGTTCATAGGTGCACTGGAGGAGTTATGTCTAGGTCGTGTTGGTTGGAAATTCAGGCGTGCAGTAGGCTGTATTTTTGGCTGCTTAGAAGGAAGAATAGGAGTATCATCTATGAATGGTTGTGATGATGACTGAGATACTGTGGGCTGTTAGTATCTGAAGTACTACTCTCATGGAGAGGATGACACTAAGAGTTGGGAAATTTTTCTTGTTTCATTCCATACACAATGTCATGTCCAACCTAAGGGTTGAGGTTATATATTTATAGCTAAAGCAGCCAAGTATATACCTAGATGCTAGTCTAAGATGCTGTCCTACCAAAGGACTAAGATGTTGTCTTCTTGGTCTAAGATGCTGTCCTACCAAAGGACTAAGATGCTGTCCTACCAAAGGACTAATATGCTGTCCTACTAAAGGACTAAGATGTTGCCCTCTTGGTCTAAGATGTTGTCCTACCAAAGGACTAAGATGTTGTCCTGCTAAGGACTGAAATGTTGTCCTAACTAGGGGCCACAAAGACCAAGAGTACAAGACTTATTCCTTGATTCTCCCCCTAAGTCTTGTGCGTTGTCTTGTGTGAGAGTTGGACCATCCCGATCCTGGAGCAAAGCTCAAGGAACGTGATCCTCCCAAGGGGCTTGGTGAGCAGGTCTGCAAGCTGGTCCTTGGTGTTGATGTAGCACGCCTCGATGCTCCCTTCCTCCAAGCAGCATTGGAGGAAGTGATACCCCACCCGGATGTGCTTGCTCCGTTCATGAAAGATAGGGTTCTTTGCTAGAGCCAGAGCGGACTTGTTGTCCACCCTGAGTTCCACCGCTCCGGTGTCTTTGCCGAGGAGATCACCAAGCAGTCGAACTAGCCAGAGCGCCTGAGTTAAAGCAGTAGAGGCCACTATGTACTCACCCTCACAGCTAGACAGGGCCACCACCTGCTGCTTGACCGACTGCCAGCTAACGAGGCACTTGCCGAGGAAGAAGAGAATCCCGCTCATGCTCTTGCTAGTGTCGATGTCGCCGGCGTGGTCGCTGTCGCTGTACCCGACAAGGTGTGCCTCCCCAGGGCACCTCGGGTAGTAGAGGCCGTGGTCGAGAGTGCCCGCAACGTAGCAGATGATCCTCTTCACAGCCCGCTGATGCTCCGTCGTCAGTCGCTGCATGAACCGACTGACGTAGCCGACACAGAATGCCAAGTCCGGCCGTGTGTGGGTGAGGTAGCGAAGGCTCCCCACAAGACGCCGATACTGCGTGGCGTCCACCTCCTCCGTCGTGCTGTGGCGGCTCAACTTCAGTCTCTCCTCCATGGGAGTGAGAGCTGGGTTGCAGTCTGCGAGCCCAGCCAGCTCAACAATGCGCTTGGCATAGGCAATCTGTCGAAGCATGATCTTGGAGTCGTCCTGGTGCACCTCGATCCCCGGAGGGATGGAAGTCGGTGCTGGTCTGTGTGGGGTCACCGGCTGTGGTGGTGGAGAGGTTGTCGCAGCTGAGGTCGTGACTGGGGAGCGTGGCGTTGAAGTTGGTGGAGAAGAGCTGCCTACTCCCCCAGTTCCCTTGAAGTGGACGTACTCGACGATGAAGTTGTCGTGTGTCGGAGTCGAGCCGTCGTCTACTGCCTTGTCTCATGCCCATCCTCGCCCTTCATTGAACACTACATCACGTGTCGTGCGCACGCGCTGTGTTCCTGGGTCGAGAATGCGGTAGGCCTTCGAGCCCTCCGCGTAGCCGATGAACACCCGTGGAGTGCTCCTGTCGTCAAGCTTGCTGATGTGGCCAAGCTTCTTGGTGAATGCTAGGCAGCCGAAGACCCGCAGGTGAGAGACTGTCGGCTTGCGCCCATGCCAAGCCTCGTACGGCGTCCTGCTGTTGAGAGCCTTGGTGGGCGAGCGGTTGAGGTTGTAGACCGCCGTCACCACCGCCTCTCCCCAAAAGATAGTCGCCATTCCCCTCTGCTTGAGGAGGGCCCGAGCCATCCCCACAACCGTCTGGTTGCCTCGCTCGACAACGCCGTTCTGCTGTGGGCTGTACGGCGCGGAGTAGTGGCGCTGAACACCCTCATACGCGCAGTACGACGCGAATTCAGCCGCCGTGAATTCGCCGCCGTTGTCGGTGCGCAGCACGCGCAGCTTGCGGCCGCACTCTGCCTCCGCAATGGTCTGCGCGCGCCTGATGGCGTTCACAACCTCTCCCTTACTCCCGAGGACCATCACCCACATGTAGCAGGAGAGGTCATCGACAAGCAGCAGGAAGTAACGTCGTCCTCCCGGTGTAGCCGGTGTCACCGGGCCACACAAGTCCCCGTGCACGAGGTCGAGCCGCTCCTTGGCTCGGAAGCTCGAATGGTGGGGAAAGGGGAGCCGCCTCTGCTTTGTCACTACGCAGACATCGCAGAACTGCTCCACATGGTCAAGGCACGGAAGGCCCCATACCATCTCCTTGGCACTGAGCTGCTTCAGGGCCTTGAAGTGAAGGTGCCCAAAGCGCTCCTGTCACTGCCATGCCTCGTCATCCCGGCGAGCAGCAAGGCAGAGAGGTTGTGCTACCTGCACGTTAAGGACGTAGAGTCGATTGGTTCCTCTGGTTACCTTGGCAAGAAGGCGGCGATAGCAATCCCAAATCCTCATGACTCTGTCCTTGATCTCCACGCGCGAACCATTCTCATCCAGCTGGCCCAGGCTGATGATAGAGTTCCTCAACGCGGGTATGTAGTAGACTCCGACGAGCAGCCTGTGCTCACCAGACTCGGCGGTGAGGATGACGGAGCCGATGCCCTTGATCTCCACATTGGGGTCGAACTCAGTGAAGAACTCCCGTCGACCAGTCATGTGATGGGAGGCGCCGGTGTCAAGGCACCACCCGTCAGTCTTGTCGTTGCTGGAGCCGTCACCGAGAAAGGCATGTGCTCTCGGCTCATCGATGTGGAGGAGAGCCGCTGCGGCCGATGCCACTGGAGGTGGATCGATGCTTGCGTGTGCCAGGAGCAGAGCCGGCTCCTCCTCCTCCACCTGTGCGACGTGGGCCTGGCCATGTCATTGCTGCCGACACTCTCTGGCCCAATGACCAAGCTTGCCACAGTTGTGGCAGGTGTCGTCTCGTGCTGGCTTCCGGTTGCCGGCGGCGCCGCTTTGGGTGCCTCCGTGGGTGCCCCCCTCGGCACGTCTTTGCGCCCCAGCATGGGCACCTCCGCGCCCCTTGCTTGGCTTGCCGCGCTTGTGGCCGCCTTTCGAGGAGGAGGGCTCCCCCTTCTTCCCGTCACCTTAGCAGGCCTCCCACTGCTCCCGAGTGAGATGTAGCTTCCTGCCGATGGTGATAGGCCCCGAGAGAGTCCGAGATTCATCGCTGTCGATGACCTTGAGGCGCCCTATCACCTCTTTGATCGACATCGTGGAGAGGTCCAGCAGAGACTCGATAGAGCGAGCGATCTGCTTGTACTTCTCGGGGATGCAACTGAAGAACTTCTCGACCGCTTTCTCCTAGTTATAGGTTTCGTCACCGAACCGCACCATCTTCTGCAGTAGTGTGTTGAGACGGAGAGCAAAGTCATCAACATCCTCACCTGGTTTGAAGGTCAGGTTCTCCCACTCCTTGCGGAGTGCCTGCAGTGTGGTCTTGCGGGTGCGGTCGCTGCCGATGCGTGCCGCAGCGATGGTATCCTAGGCTTCCTTAGCAGTCCGCTTATTGGAAAGCGAGAACTGCATCTCGGGCGGTACTGCAGCAATGAGAGCATCCAGCGCCCGTCGATCCTCGTAGTAGTTGACGTCGCCGTGCCGGACTGCTTCCCACATGTGCCGCACTTGGAGCCGTATCCTCATCACCGCGGCCCACTTGACGTAGTTTGTCTTGGTGAGGGTAGGCCACCCGTCCGGACCAACGTCCCTGACAACGGCTTGGATCCCGTGGTGACCATGGTACCTGTTCGGGGAGGGAGAGTCGCGCCGCCTGTAAATGCCTCGATCTTCATCGACCTAACCACCCCTGCCGGGAGCGTCGCCAGCGCGTCCGCGCTCGTCTGGGCTGCAGCCGCCACGCTCATGGGGTGCGCGTCTGCCCACTGTGGCGTCTGTGGTCGTGCTACCTTCCTTGCCAGCCTGAGGTCTTCGTTGGTGCCGCCATCGGTAGAATCAGAGCCTCTGTCGCTACCGCTACGCAGAGCCTCAAGCTCTGTTGCAGCCGCACGCTGCATCCGCAGCCGCTTCTACTTCCGCCTTCGCCACTGCCAGTTCCACTGCCGCCAGCCTCGCCGCCCTCGTCGCCCTCGCTGCAGCCTATGCCGCTGCTCGCTCGCGTTCTTCTGTCGCGGCGACCTCGGCCTCCTGCCGATGCCGCGAGCTCGAAGTGACCGAGTGTTGAGACTGTACTTCGGACATAGCGCGCTAGTGGGGGAGTGTTGTGTGGGGAAGAGGCTGTCTCAGACAAGTTGTTCCTTGTCTGTGCAGACGAGGAGGAATGAGTTGAAACAACCGTTGTTATTGCTGCTGGCTGAAGACGAAGAGAGGCGTGGGAAGGAGATGAGCAGGAAATGTCTAGGCTACGGGATAGAAATGCTCTGATACCACTTGTTAGTATCTGAAGTACTACTCTCATGGAGAGGATGACACTAAGAGTTGGGAAATTTTTCTTGTTTCATTCCACACACAATGTCATGCCCAACCTAGGGGTTGGGGTTACATATTTATAACTAAGGCAGCCAAGCATATACCTAGATGCTAGTCTAAGATGGTGTCCTACTAAAGGACTAAGATGTTATCCTCTTGATCTAAGATGCTGTCCTACCAATGGACTAAGATGCTGTCCTACCAAAGGACTAATATGTTGTCCTACTAAAGGACTAAGATGCTGCCCTCTTGGTCTAAGATGTTGTCCTACCAAAGGACTAAGATGCTGTCCTGCTAAGGACTGAAATATTGTCCTAACTAGGGGACACACAGACCAAGAGTACAAGACTTATTCCTTCATGGGCGTGGAAGACACAGCTGCAAAAGGGAATTGTTGTTCATCAAATACAACATGACGAGAAGTGATGAATTTTAGTGTGTGGATGTCGAAGCATCGATATCCCTTGTGATCTTCCGGGTATCCCAGGAATACATAGACTGCAGAGCGAGGACTGAGCTTGTTTTCGGCTGTTGCAGATAGATTAGGAAAGCACAAGCAACCAAAGACTCTCAAATGATCGTACGAGGGACGCACACCAAGAAGAAGCTCATGAGGTGTAATCTGACCAGTGGCACGACAAGGTCATCAATTAGCTAAGTACGTGGTTGTGTTAAGAGGCTCGGCCCAAAATGATGATGGAGCACGGGATTGTATCATCATGGTTCACATGGAATCATTGAGTGTGCGCAGTATGCGTTCGGCCTTGCCATTTTGTGGTGAAGTGTATGGACAAGAGAGCCGAAGATGAATGCCGTTGTTAGAGAAGAAAGATCGTAGAGCAAGGTTATCGAATTCTCGACCATTATCAGTTTGTAATGCTAAGATAGGTAGTCGAAACTGTGTGGAAACATAGGAGTGGAAACGAAGAAAAGTAGGGAAAACTTCACTCTTATGCTTTAGTGGAAAAGTCCAAATATAATGAGTGAAATCATCTAAGAAAACAAGGTAGAATTGATAACCTGAGACGCTCAACACTGGAGAAGTCCAGACAACAACATGGACTAATTGGAAAGGAAAATAGCTAACAGTTGTAGAGTCTGAAAAAGGGAGTCGCACATGTTTCCCAAGTTTGCAATCTTGACAGACATGTGGTGACAGTTTATTACAACTGAAAGGAAATTGCATAGTATCTGAACAAGACAATCTCGACCAGGATGGCCCAGTCGCTGGTGCCAAAGATCAACAGATGTTGTGGATGCATGGAGGGCACTGGATGGCTTGAACCGCAGCAGATAGAGATCACCATTGCTGCACAACGCAGAATCTTCTGTTGAGTGTGAAGGTCCTTGATGAAAAAACCAAAGGGGTCAAACTCAACAGAGACTAGATTATTGCGGGTTAGTTTGCGAACAGAAATCAAGTTATGAACAAGTTCTGGAGATAAAAGAATATTGCGGAGAGTGAGAGAGTTAGAGCAAGTTGGAAAGGAAGAATCAGTTGTATGAGTGACCGACAATTGAGAACCATTTCTAACAGTGATAGAAAATTTATATGGTGAAACTCGAGTGGATGATAAAGAAGTTTGAGTACCCGACATATGAGAAGATGCGCCGGAGTCCATGAACCAGTCAGAAGAAGATTGTGGGTTGGCGACGGCGTTGTTCAGGGCGGTCGTCAGCGTCTGTGTCTCCCATGGTGAAGCAGATGGTGCTGGCGGGAACGAGTTTTGATTCAAAAACTTGCTAGGCCCTGGGGTGGCATAGAACGCCTAATGAGGATTGGTCCCGGGGCGAGGCCCAAGAATGCCGGCTCCCGGTGCACGAAAAGGCATGGGCCAGGCTTGGACCATACCCGCCCATGGGTTCTGATGTCCACGCCGCTGTCCTGGCCCTGAGTTTGAAAATTGTTGAGGTGCATGCGTGCCGCCATTACCGCCGGGTTAGCCGGAAGAAGAGGAACTGTAGCCGCGTCCCTAGCCACCGCCTAATTTTCTGCGGAATTCCTGCCACCGCGACCACCGCGCCGAGATCCAGAATGTTGTGGCGGTGGCGCAGAGTGTCACACCCGGTTTTACAAAGAGCAAAACCAGCGCATTCTACATGTATGCCAGGATCGGTTTCATTCATACATGTAGGACAATAGTGATAAACAGTTACATATATATCGAATGTAAACAACGTACATACCTTAAAATGAGTTTTGGATTAGCAGCGGAAGTGGAAAAACATGTAGGGCCGTCCACAGGCGAATCGACTGGCAGCTACGTGACCTTCTTCACACCGTCTTCATTTGATCTTCTTTTCACTGAGCAGCAAATAATAGAGGAAAAAGACAAACGCCTGAGTACATAATGTACTCAGCAAGTGTGGGAAGTAGATGACATGCAGGCATTTAACTAGAAAGGCTAGACACGGGTTAAGCACTAAGCAACCTATTCCTTAGCTTTATTAAGCATCCTATTTGTTTAGTGACATTCCCCCGCCCAACCTAAACACATCTCCAGGTGATCTCCACTATCACCGTAATCTCGATCCAAACCACCAATTCCCAAACCATACCAAACCAACCCACGCTAATCATGAGAGAGTTACCAGCCCGCTCTTGACCGTGAGCACGGCTGTCTAGACAGTTTTGACTCTGCAGAGTTTGTACCCTTTACCCACAAGTCGTGTTTTCATCACCCGTCGGCGACTCAAGAAACTCCTTTCCGCCCTCTCACACTCCCTATGGTGTGGGGCCAGGAGTACACGACAAGGCCTTTACATTGCACTACCCAACCCGTGCACACCCGCTAAGGATTCACCGCTGCGGCACTCTGAAACCTCTGCCGCAGAAGCCCCCTCTTGCGCCACTTACACATCTCTCTGGTGTACACAAGGAAAGATAGGAACAACTTAATTGGCCACACTGCCCCATAACAGTTCTTGTGGTGGCACTGTATAAGCCAGTTGACAGGTCTCACGAACCGGTCCTTAGGATCTACGCAGGCTAACTAACCACAGACCCGAGTCTCGTGCACTCAGCACCCACCGTACCCACCAGCCTGCTAGATCACTACACTACCCACCTCATACACCACATACATCACCACATATATACCATATATATATATATATATATATATATATATATATATATCTCCACACAACATCTCAATGATCATGATAATATAACATTAATGTAAATTACCCCCATCCCATCTACTAAGCAGGGCTAAGCATGAAAATAATGACATAAAGGTAAACCCTATACTACCCATCGCGGCTACAAGGCAAATATTGGAAATACTAGTAAACAACCAACACATGGGATTCAATTTAAGACCTAAGCATGCAGTTCTAACTAAAATCCTAAAAAGGGAGAAATATGGTCAAGGGCACTTGCCTTTTTCTTATATCGTTGCTCAGTTCTCGGATCGAACTCTTGATCTTCAAAGACTTGGGCTGCAGGTCAAATGTTGGCTCTAGAATTGATTTTATCCACGCCATCACGTGTGCAATGAACATAACAAAGGAACTAATAAGAATCGACTCCGAAACCACAAACCTTGGATATTGCATTACATACAAGGAGATCCTATTATGTGTCGTGTGTTTTCTCATTATTCAATTTCCAGGTCATAAATTCCCTATGATGTGCTAGATGACATTATATTACGTATTTTATGTATTATTACGCATTCCTAAATTCTTAGGTTGGTGTTCTACGTATAAAACAACAACTAATAGGGTTTCAAGTTGTGATATCATCATGCTATAGGGTCATTTTTGTAAAAACATAACTGACTGGAGCATAAAATGTGAGTGTGACACCAACAGGGTTATTTTTGTAAACTCAGCACTACACAAGCGCTGGAATGTACATTCACCATGCTCCCAGGGGCTTTTTGGTGGACTAAAGGATACAATGGGCGTGGCTGCTAAATTACCGTAATGTCCCAGACGTTAAAATGAAATTTTGGACTATTCCAGGGTGTACCTTGCAATTTTAGTAAGGTCCTAGGGGTTTATTGACTAATTTAGAGCAGGTAATATGTGCTAAAATGCTAGAACAGATTGTGCTAGGGGGGAAACTGTAATTTTCAAATTGCAGCAGGGTGTTTCATGTGGTACAACAGGGTTTAGGGGTGTTTCTGCTAAGATCTAGGGGCTGCCATGTTATTTCATCCTATTTACAGGGTCCTACATGTAAAATCAAAGCTATGGAGGTGTTTTTGGAAATTTCGGTTCTACTCAGGGATTAAAATGGCTATTTTCCGATAACTGAAGGGGCTAAACTGTCCTATTCAGTGAATTCTAGGACTGAAGTAATAAAACATAGGGTTATCGGGGCCTAAGATCAAATCTACCGCGGATTCCATGTCTACAATCCATCCTACGCGTAGCTAAAGACCGGAAAAGAGGGGGGGCTCCGGAATCTCACCTAGCGAGTTTTCTCAGCCCCGGGAAGGCATGGAGGAGACCTTGCGGCGGATAGACACGGCGATGGCTTTGGTCTACGTCGAGGTCAACGATGGGGTTCTGCCTTCGGGGTTCTTGAGTCGGTGACGAGCACTAGAACAAGGTGAAAACGCTAGTTGGTTAGATAGATACTTTAGCACATGGTTGCGTCGAAACACAACAGGGAGCGAAGGGTTCTCACAGAGACTCACCGGAGATCAGCGTCCCTTGCCACGACCTGCGAGCGAAGACGTCAGGGATCCTGCCCATCTCGGCCATGCCGAGGAGCTGGAAGGAGTCACTGCTCATCTCGGCCTCGAAGGGCCCCCCTGTTGGACATGGCGGTGGCGACTTGGATCCACATGCGCAGCCAAGGCCCACTAGTCCTCTGACTGTCCTTGGAGAAGAACATGGTAGTCCATTCCGCAGCCGAGACGAGCTCCACGACGGGGTTGCTGGAGGTAGCGTACTCGGCGAGGAGGACCGGCGCTGTGGAAGCACGAGCGCGGAGCCTAGGGGAGGGCGGCGCTCGGGAGGAGAGGCAGGCGGCGCGGTGAGGAGCGCGCGGGGGCTCGGGAGGCGCTAGCGGGGAGGAGCAGCGCCACAGGGGCACGCCCGGTGGGAAAAGCCAGAGGGCTCGGGCACGAGGGCCGCGCGCCAGCCGGAATCAGCGGCGGGTCCGGGAGGAGTTGGGGGTGCGCGGATGAAGTGGGTGGAGCGGCGCTCGGGAAGCGGGGAGAGGAAACGGAGGGCGCGGCGCGAGAACCGGGAGGGAGCCGAGGGGAGGAGAGGCGGCGGGGTCCATGGGGGGAGGAGCTTGGGCTGCGACGAGCAGGAGGGGGGGGGTTTGGGGGCGAGCGCGCCTGCCAGAGAGCCTGAGGGGCGGAGGGAGGCGCCGGGAGGCGGGGTCGGCAGCGCCGAGGGAGAGGAGCCCGAGGGCGCTGGCTGGGGGCGCGGCGCAAGGACTAGAGGAGGGAGGAGGACGATGGGGAGAGGAGGGAGGCGGCAGGTGCACTGAGGGAGGCGACGCCGTGGGGGAAGCAAGGCAGCAGGGCTAGGGCAAGGGGCTTGGGGTGGTGCTCGGAGAAGAAAGAGAGGAGCCGGTGGAGAGAAAAAGAGAAAAGGTGGGGTAAGAAGATGCTCTGACAGGTGGGGCCCACCTGTCAGTGAGAAAAAGGGGATCCAATGCTGTGGTTGGGCTAGGCAAAGATGGGCTGCGGGTGCGGGCTGGGGTTTTGGCCCGAGTTGACTAGGTTTCATTTGTTTTTTTTTGCACCTTTTGTATTGCAGTGTGTTACACAGAGGAAGATCCGTTCGTCGCCGACGAACCACTCTTTTGTGCAGAGGAGCCACAGTCCTTGGTAAACAAGGCATGGCCGGCTAGCGTTGCAGCACGCTGAGCATCGAACAGTTCCTCCATGAGAAGATGAGAACGAGCAGAAAGGATTGTATGTGGTGGTTGTCTGGAAGTGATTGCTGAAATGGCGTGTCGATATTTAGGATTAAGGCCACAGAGGAGATTGAGCACTTGGCTAGATTCAGAAACTGGCTGTCCAACATCACGAAGATTATCAGCAAGATGTTTAACTTTGGCACAAATAATCAGAGATAGACATGTCGCCTTGACAAAGATTACGAAACTCAGCCTCATAAAACATAGCACGTTGCAACTGATTATCAAGAAAAAGTTGTTCGATAGCTTGCCAGAGTGAAAAGGCATCTGTCTTTCTCTGATGAACGATCTGCCATACCTCAGGAGAACAGGTTGTGTATATCCAATTGACGATGCACTGATCAACATGATTTCACTCAGCATCTCGGTTGGTCAGTGGTGTGGAAGATATGACATGAGAGTCGAGACCGAAATTTTCGAGGGCAGAATCGAAGAACATCCTCCAGTTAGAATGATTTGGGTTGGTTAATTCAAGAAGAACAGGAACATGTGAGCGAACGTTGATGGTCTGAAGAGTGTCGGCAGTGGTGGAAGATGGCCGACGGGCGTCGTCGGAATCACCGGCAGATGAGGAATTTGAGGAGGTAAAGTTGGAGGAGAATACAGGATTGAAATCCATGGAGGCGGAGACTGGTAGATGGATCGAGGAGGAATCTGATACCATGAAGAGGGATTGAGGTTGAATATTCAGTTGCATTCATCAGTATTTGGAGTACATATATAGCCAGTGATTACAACTGAACTCAACACTCTACCCTACACCAGCGCGGCGGGAGAACAGTTGGGCGATCCGAAGAGAGCGCGCATGCAGCCCGACGTGCGTACATGCATCCCGACGTGCAGTCATGGCCCTTGAATGCATGGCGAGCAGTTGACGAGGTGGCTTCTGTTAACATTCAAGACATATTAGCAGCCCTAAAGGAGGAACTATGCTTATGGTCTCTTGCGGGGTGTAAGCAGGTTACTATGATTCTAGCTTCAGCTAATGCTGCTATGTAATCTCTTCACTAACTTATGACAGTTTTGTAGAACTTCTTTTTCTTAATATATCGCCAACTGGCAATTCGAAAAAATAAACACACACATAATCTTTAGAAGGATGTGCCACTATAATCGATTGTCTTGTTACTTTTCAACTATTAAATACTCAAACTGAGACTTGAAACCTTAATTGGAAGATCCTTCTATTCCAGCGAAGAAATTGTATGATGTTTTTGTTGTCAAGAACCGTCACGAGTCCACTGAAAATATTTTTTTGTGAGGTCATATGGACTCACTGGGCAAGGGCGCTAACGTGATCTATTGTGCTCCTCAATTGCGAAATGATGCATGATGTGTTAGTTTGCTCGGCTGCTCTTGGGCTTGTGTTAAGCATCTCCACTCGAGAGTTATTTCAAAAAGAGAGGATGCCCTCTCATAAAAAAAGAATTCTAACTACTGGACGTCTGATGGAAATTTTAGACGGGACGGTCCGTCTCATCGTCGAGATACATCATCTGTAACATTAAAAAGAATACTACTCTCGTTTCAAAATATGGCCAACGTCAAATATTTGAAAACGGAGGGAGTAGTTTACAACATCCAGAAACTTGCACCAAAATAATACACTGTAGCAACGAACCATCCGGGTGATGTAGCAGATGAAGCAGTTTCGTGAGGAGGCATTGGTTTTTGACAGTAATGCTCCTGACTCCCAGTCCACCATTCATTTTCGGTTTGGTGACTTTGTCCCATGCAATAAGATATTGTGCTCCCGACACTTTGTCTTCTCCTGACCATAAATGACCATAAAAATGCACGGCGGCGCTTTTCCACGGTGTCTAACACGCCTTGCAGGAGCAGGAGCGCAGACAATGCATACGTTGGCAAACTGTCAAGAACTGAGTTGATCAAGGCTGTGCGCCCGATGTGGTTCAGGAACCCGGAGTGCCAGCCTGCAAGGTGCTTGTCAGTTCTTGAGATCAAGGGGTTGAAAGCGGACAGTCGTAGTTTCTCATTTTGAGAGTGGAAACCCAAGATATGTTTGAGGGAAGCCTTCCTACGTGTAGTCCAGTATTTGAGAAAGTCAGGTCAGGTCAGGTCAGGTCAGGATATGGCTGCGGGAAACCCATTCACTATACTGCCGACTTTGAGGAAGTCAGGTCAGGATATGGCTGCGGGAAACGTCGTGTTCTTATGATCTTTTACAAGCCACTCCAAGAAACTGAGTCAAAGGCCTTTGCAAAATTCAATTTCAGCACCAAGGTGGGAGCCTTCCTCTTGTAGCAAACTTGCACGAGTTCAGTAGCCAGCACAATTTTTTTCTGTTATCGCCCTCGGATGAAACCTGTTTGGTCAATATCTATTGTCCATGCTATTTCTCCCTGCAGCCTATGTGTTATTGCTTTCGACACAATCTTTAGCGGGCAGTTTTGTAGTGAGATTGGACGGCAAGCATCGGGGGAGCAGACTCCGATATTCTTTGGTATGGGCACTATAAGATATGTTTATACGCTCCAGCTCAATCGAGTTGTCACAGAACGCAGAGAGCAGACCTGGAGTTGAGGTGAAACATGGTTCCAGGCTGCAGTATAGAAGTTTGTTGCCCCCAGCCCGTCTGGCGGCTGGCCAAACCGCAAGCGCACACGAGAGACACACAGAAGAGGAACACCTAAGAGACAAGTACAGGGGGAGGGGTTGTTCGAGCGTTGCCGGGTTACATAGGCGTTGCAGCTTACAAAATGTGGCAACTCGAACTGAGACCGACTACGATGTGGTGCGCTAGACATTGGTGACGCGAAGCACTTGCCCAGGGCCGCGTTGGCCTTTTCTCTCCCAGAACGGCAGCAGCTGCCCTCGGCCCCTCCGATTCATGCACTTGTTATGGACAGGCAGCATCATTTCTGTGCCTAACCCACCACGACCTTGCTCCAGAAAACAAAAAAGACCATGGAACGTTGATGGCTTTTGGTTAAGTTTGCGCCATGAGCTCATCTGGATTCTGGAGTAGTTCTCGATCCGAAACCACAACTATTTTTTATAGCTAGTTTGGTTTACTACAGACCAGTTGGGTTGGGTACGTTTATCCGGTGACGCAGAGACGGGTTCCATTTCATATCTGGCTAACTGGAAGCTGGAATGATGCTCCAGTCCAAGGCACCCCTGTAGCCTAGCTGAACTGCCATCTTTCTTTCCGCACAGAGAATAACGCCCATCACTTGGTGGAGCGGGTAGAGGTGGGACTTGGGCCGGGCCAAAACCGGGCGTGCTGAAGCACGACGGACCGGCATGGCCTAGGCACGAAACAATTTCGGGCCAGACCGGCTCGGCACGAAATTTTGGGCCGTGTCCGGGTTTGGCGAGTTCGGGCGGCCCGACACGAAATTGAATTTCGGACCGTGTTCGGGCCGGCCCGGCCCGAAATAAGCCTATCGGCCAGGATTAGCCTGATTAGGATTAGGTTTATTAGTAGACGCCTGCACAAACACTGTCGCATACCCGGCCGCTCACCCAACCCGCCCGACGCCAGCGCCACGCCGCCCGCGCCGCACGCCCGTCGGCCGCCGCCCACGCTACGCACCCGCCGGCCGCCGCCCGTGCCCGCGCCGCGTCGCCCGAGCTCAATGAAGTCGTTGTTGTTTTCGTTGTTGAACAGGCCCGACACCTCCGGCTGCTTTGAGCAGCCGATAGAGCTCAGTGACGCCCGCCGCCCGCGCTGTTAGATTTTACTGAATATTTTGGATTTTTTAGATAAACGGACCATGATCAGGCCTGGCCCGACTCAAAATTGGCCCATCGGGCCACGTGCCGTGCTCGGACCCTAGTTCTTCATTTTCGTGCCTGTCGGCCTGGCCCGAAAAGTCCCGTCATGCTTTCGGGCCACGCGCCAAATCAGCCCAAAGCACAAAAGGGCCGGGCCGTGCCGGCCTGACTCCCACCTCTATCCATACCCACCTTCCCCGGCTCTGTGCACGCATTCGATTCTCTCAGCTGGAGTCGGTAACAACCATCCACAACCCTACAGCTTGCACACTGAAGTTTGGTATCTGTAATTTTCAGTTCCCATCGTCCCTTCGCAGGATTGTGGACAAACGTGTGCCTGATTGCATCTCCGGCCTGGTTACGGGTGGCCGTTCCTTCTCGTCATTTCACCGGTGAGAGCTTTTCTTTTTACGTCAGTAGTACTTTGGTCATCGCGTTCTTCACTGTCAAGCTTGCACTTGGCAGGCGTATGCATCCTCGGCACAAAATCGATGCCTTGTTCCATTGCGTTTCTTCGTCACGTTACACGTATATACTTATTTCAGGTGCGAATTCTTCGCCAACCTTATTTGACGGAGACGCATTCTGTATTTCTGACAACTGCCTGTCTCGGTGGCTCCCCTTCCGAGTCTCAGATAACGATGCCGATGTGTGAAGATCTGTCTTTTTTTTTCTGCAGCGAAGTCGTACGTACTCCGTGTTTCAGTAACGGCAGCTGCAGCGAAGCACGTGAGGAGGA
The DNA here is from genome assembly GCA_030760725.1 of Neostapfia colusana. Classification (NCBI taxonomy): domain Eukaryota; kingdom Viridiplantae; phylum Streptophyta; class Magnoliopsida; order Poales; family Poaceae; genus Neostapfia; species Neostapfia colusana. The sequence continues at coordinate 15,769,136 of JASWHV010000014.1, read as the reverse complement.
AATCAATCCTCGAGTAGCAGCACATGGACGGCAGCATGCGTCTGAAAGTTGAAGAGTTATGCTGTGCTACCGCTATCCATTAGCACCGCTGCTAGATTTTACTTTTGTTGAATCGGCTGATGCTCGAAATGCAGATCACGCGACACCAATGCATCGACGCGTGCAAAGCTGAGGAATCAATTCCTCAGTCACCTCCCTCCGAGAAAAAACAAAATCCTGCAGTCACCTACCCACGCGCGCAAGGGTGGCCGGCGGTAATCGAGTTTGCGCTCGGCAGGAACTAGGTGCCGGCCAAGCTTGGTCAGTACTCTTGTTTGTGCGTGACAGTTCGTTGGGTTGCCTACCTACATCAGTTGGGCACGCAGTACTGATCCGAGCGATCATCCAACACAATACAAATCAAAGGTAATAATCAGTACAAAAGTACTGACTAATACATGACAGGGTAGATTGACTTTGTGTGACACGGTAATCGTCGTCGCTGATGGCACATAGAAACGCGCTGCAGCGGCGACGTGTGCGCCAGCGAGACCCGAACATCTCTACTTCTTTGAAAAGACACTATTACTGACGATATTGTGCCTCCCATCTAACCACATCAACCGTTAGATATTACGTGAACGATTCAGATGAGATAGTGCGGGATAGTGCTGACGCTATGCCGGTGACTGTTTCTCTTATTTACCCGGAAATGCCAATGCCTACATCCCTGCTATTCTGCATGTTCGACCAGTTCGCTGCCACTCCATTGCCTAAGCCTAGGTGATGCCATCTCGCCGGAACCTATTGCCGTACCAACTAGTGTGGCCGCTCAAGTCCACCCCTCCATCGGGGTACAAAAGAGCAAAACCGGCCGCAAACTATATGTATATCAGAATCGGTTTAATCATACATGTAGGACATTTAGTGATAAACAGATATATATATAAAATAAACGACATTTATATCTTAATTGAGTCTCAAGTAGCAACGGAAGAGGGGAAGCTTCTAGGGCTGTCCACAGGCGAATCGACTGGCAGTTACGTGACCTTCTTCACACCGTCTTCATTTGAGCTTCTTTTCACTGAACAACAATTATAATAGATAAAAAAGAAAAACGCCTGGATACATAATGTACTCAGCAAGTATGGGAAAATTTTATGCATGATGAGGCAAGAATAAAAGAAGGCTAAACACGGCTCATGCACTAAGCAACCTATTCATTAGTCTTATTAAACACCCTATTTACTAGGTGAATATCCCAACCAAGTAACCAAGTATCTCCAGGTCCATCTGTATCCATCTCCCAAAAACCACCAACCACATCTCAAAACCAACCAATCCAATCCAACCAAATCCAACCTATGCTAATTATGAGAGAGTTACTAGCCCGCTCTTGACCGTGAGCACGGTTGTCTAGACAGTTCTGACTCTGCAGAGTTTGTACCCTTTACCCATAAGTCATGATTCCGTCCCATGTCGCCAGGTGGACTAAAACCTCCCTTTTGCCCATGGTAGCCAGACACATTTCACACTTCCTAAGTTGTGCGACCAGGAGATTACGATGTGACCTGTACAAAGGGAATCCCGACGAGCATGAGCCCACTAAGGTTTCACCCCTGCGGCCTCCTAGAGTCTATTTTACCTCCGCCTGCAGTGGCCCCCTCTTGAGCCTTGCAGATCCTAGGGTAGTCCCGCCCGACTCCCATTCTCCGCACCTACCAAACACTCACACTACATCGGGAATGCACCTAATTACTTGGTCACTCTGTCCCATACCAGTTCTTGTGGTGGCACGGTATAAGCTAGTTCACGGAGTCCCACGACCCGGTCTTTAGGATCTACGCAGGCACTAACCACCAGCCCGAATCTCGTGCATACGCACCCACCGCGTATCAACCAACCTGCTAGATCACTATCTCTACATCCCCACATATATATACCATATATCTCCACAACATCATCTCAAAGATCATGATAATTAAATATTAATGTAAATTACTCCCAATCCCATCATCTAGGCAGGGCTAAGCATGTGAAAATGACATAAAGTAAAAATCCTATCTAATCTCAAACCCAGGCTACAAGGAAAATGTGAAAGATTCTAATAAACAACCTAGCATGGATTCAAATTTAAGACATGCAAAGCAATTCTATCTAAAATTTCTAAATAGGAGCAATGTGGTCAAGGGCACTTGCCTTTTTCTTATATCGTTGCTCAGTCTACGGATCGAACTCTTGATCTTCAAAGTCTTGGACTTGTAAGTCGAATTCGGATGGGGGGCTGATTTGATGCATGCCATCGTAGGTGAAAAGGAAATAACGAGGAAACGAATAAGAAAAATCCATCCCACACTCAGCATAAAAATTTTTAGAGAATGCAAGCAAACCCTACATTTTCATGTCATCCTGGGCATATTCATTATTGCACCTAGGATTATAAGTCTTCTTTGATATGCTACAATCCATTTTATTATGTAACTTAAGTTTTATCTTGCACTAGTGCATATTCATGTGAAGGTTTTGTGCAAAATAATCCATGTTTAACACCTATGTCTAATTTTATCATAGTTTAAGGGTGCTTATGTTAACTTGGCAGCTATCTAGGTGTCTAGAGGAGATTTCAGCAAGTATTCAGGGCTAAAAATGAAATATCATCACTATTAGCGGGGCTGAACTACAAAATCAACAAGTTGTAGGATTTTTACAGTGATAACAGCACCAAACATTTATTAAAATGTAATTTCTAGCACTACTACAGGGTTACTTTTGTCATCTCAGAAAGCTAACAGGGGCTAGAATAAAAATGGCAGCATTATGCAGGGGTATTATGGTCATTTCGGCATACTGCAGGGGGCACTTTGGGTAATTCCAAAACCATCAGGGAGTTTTTTGCAATACTACAGCAGTGTTTTTGGGCTAACATCTCAAATCAGCATGCGCTAGGGTGTTTGATGTAATTTTAGCATGGCCAGGGTTGTTTTGGCAATAACAGCACTGTCCAAGGGGTGTTTTGGGTGTATTTTAAATTTTACCAGGTGGTAAAATATTAACACATATCAATACAAGGGCCTGAGTTTGAAATCAGCGCATCCAGGGGCTTATTTCCTTAATTACCGTGATTTCAAGGGGTCTAACTGTTAACTTCCGAGGCTATAACGCAAATACAAGAGGTTTCAGGGTCTATCAGCTATTGTACAACAAATTTCCTAATTACTCTAGTGTTTGAGGTCAGATTCATGAAATCCAGGGGTGTTTGCATGGATATGAGAATTTTAGGGGGCTCGGTGCGAAGTGGGCCGTAGGGAAATAGGAGGTTCAATATGGGCCGTCGGATCTTGCTTCTACAGCACAGATTTTAAATAGCGAACCGTTATCTAAAGTCTGATCACAACCCTTCATCTCGGGTCGGGCGACTCAGGGCTCGCTCGGCCGATCTCAACCACATGGCGGCCGGTGTTTCGTGACGGTGCGCCATGGCACCAAGCCTAGACCTCGCCAGAGTTACTCTATCTACGCCTACGAGTCGTTCTACTCGAAGCTAGCTAGTGAAACCACAAGACGGGTTTACGGGGAACTCACCTAGGAGAGTGTTTGTCCCCGGAATAGCTCGTTGAGGGCTCGCGACAGGGAGATCGGCGGAGATCTTAGGGTCCTCGGAGCGGCAACGTCCTGGTGGCGTTTTCTTGTGTCCTTCGCATCCACAACGTGCTCTAGGGCAAATGGAGCGTGATTGTGTTGTTAGCCCGAGGAAAAATCAAAGGAAATGAGGTTTCACCGAGACGGGGTGGAGATCCTCACCAGAGACCCATGGGGGTGGCTGCTCGGCGCGGATCTGCATCGAAGAAGGCCGAGGAAGGGTAGCTCATGTCCCTGCGGAGGCGTAACTCACGTTAGCTCGCCGGAACGGGGAGGAAAGGAGGGTTTCGAGTGGAGCCGCGCTCACCTAGGAGGGGGGGTAGACGGGCCGGCCGTCAGCTCCCTCTTGCGGTGCACCGGGAGCAGGGGGTGTAGAAGAGCTCCTCAGTGACGGCGGAGGCATCGACGTTGAAGTTGGCGGCCAAGAGGAGGTCGGCGAGAGGGAGGAGGAGGTCGGGGGGCGACGGCTGTTGCAGCTGGGCTGGGGTCGCGAGCAGGTCGGAGAAGGGCAAGTGGTGGGGTGGAGGAGTCAGACGCGAGCCGGGAGGGGGCTCGGGGGCGAGAGGGTTTGGGGAGCAAGGCGATGAGGGAGGGCGTCGGCCGGTGCGCGCGAGCAGTGGCGGAGGCGGCGGCTCGCGGGCGGTGGGGCTCGAGGGAGGGTGCGGCAGTGGGGGGAGTGAGGTCGGTGGTGCGGGAGGAAGCTGCCTGCCTCGAGGGGCGCGAGGCGGAGGAGAGGAGCGCGAGGACGGAGGAGAAGGCGACGGGGAGGGGTGTGACACCCTCATTTTTGGTTTCTGCATATATTCATGTTTCATGTAGAGAAAACATTTTAAAAGAAGTAGGACCAGAGAAAATATCAAAAAGATAGCCAAAAAGAGCCGAATCCAGTTCACAGAGGGCGTCGAAGACAACTCCCGCGGCCCGCTGGCCACGTGGCGTGTTCGGAGCTCATCCCTGCGAAGTGGGGAGAGGCTCGCCGCTAAACTGGCTACGTGGCAGGCCCGGGGCTCATCTCCGCAAAATGGGAGAGGTCCGACCATGTGGGACACGTGTTGCCCCCGGAGCTAGCCTCTGCGGAGAAGCGAAGGCAGTCCCGCAGGACACATGTCACCTTCGGAGCTAGTCACCGCGAAAATCAGAGGACCAGTCGCGCGGGATACGTGTCGATCTCGGAGCTCACCTCCGAGAGGTCCGGTTCTATTGGACACGTGTCACCACCGAAGCTCACCTTCGGGAAGTCTGTCACTGTTGGACACGTGTCAACCTCAGAGCTCGTCTCTGTGAAGAAAGGAAGTCTGGCGCTGTTAGGATACGTGGCACACCCGGAGCCATCTCCGGAGAGAGGGAAGGTCCGGCACTGACACGTGGCGTGCACAGAGCCACCTCCGAATAAAGAGGAGGTCCTGACCGCCAGGATATATGGCGCACGCGGAGCTCACCTCCGGAGAGAGGGAGGTCTCGCTCGCTTGACACGTGGCACAACCGGAGCTCGTCTCTATGGAAAAGGAGGAGACCAGGCCCCGGTGAACACGTGGAGCTTCCGGAGCTCATCACCGCGGAGGTAACGAGTTCTGGAGCGTTTTTTTTTATTCTGTACACATAGAAATATCGGTACGAAGAAGAAAGCGACCTGAATTCCACAATGTTACCGCACCAAATCAACTAAAGATAAGTCGTAAAGATTCAACGACAATCTGGATAGAACTCTTATTCGAAGTCCAATCAGATTAGAACTCTTCTTCTCTCGATTATAAATAGAACCCAGAACCCTTGGCCGAAACCACAAACTTCTTTTTCAACTCCTAAGCCGACGACTTAGATCCCTAGCCTCCAACTCGCCGAAGTAAACCCATCGCCAGAGTTCAGTCGAGGAAGATCGCCGGAAGAGAGTCCCAACGATATGTCTTGCTAAGAGAAGGACCCCGAGACCCAGAAGAGTGTAAGCTAGGTCTCCAATATAACTTTACGACATCATCGATTCCTTTCGAACAGAAGCTTTTTCGTGGACAGATCACTTGCTGATCGGGTTGATCTAGATCTAAAGACAAGGTCATCGCCACGTCCACATTTGATCTGAATACCTCTGTTCATCATAAAATCCATGCAAGCCATGCAAGAACACGTACAAACTAAACTGCATCATAGGATTAACATGCATAAGCATCATCGCATCTAGTTAAAGTTTGTGCATGATATTGATTGTTGTAAATCTTGTTTGTGCGTGATCATGTATAGAAGGACAAGCTCAGGAGCTACATACGACGGACTACAACAACAAGATTTTGAGCAACAGGAACCGCAAGAACAAGGCAAGTGCCCCTTGACCATATTGATCCTATGTTTTGGGAAAACTGTTTTGTTTTGCGAAAAGGTGTTTGTGCTGAGTCAAACATGATGGGAAACCCTTTTATAGGAGTTTACTAGCTTTGGTTAAAACCACCCTTGTCGCTAGGGAAGTTTATGAGTCTGGTATGGTTTTTAATTTTATGCTTCGCTGAGTCCATGGGATTGGGAAGCGAGATAGATGTGTCTAGCTAACTGCACTCGTAACGAGAATGAGAAACTGATGTTGTTAATGAACATGGAACGGAGGGAGATCTAGGCAAGACTGGGTTTGTGAATGAGGTAGCATGAGATGGTGGTTTACTTGTCGTAGATCTAAGGACCGGTTCATGCGAGCACATACCAGGATAACAGTGCCACCACAAGGCCAAGGATGGGTGCGGCTTAGCTGACTAATTAGGTAAATTGCTAGATTGTTATGGACCGTGGAAGGCGCGGAGAATGGGAGTCGAGTGAGGACTGCCCTGGGAACTGCATGGCACAAGAGGGGGCCCGTGGGTGGGAGAATTGGAGATTCTAGCCTGCCGGTGAAACCTTAGTGAGTCCATACATCTAGTAGCCCCTTTGTAAAGGCTATTTTGTGATCTCTTGGCCATACACCAACGGTTGTGTACTGGTATAATGGAGGTTCTGCAGTCGCCGACGGGTGACAAAATCACAAACTTGTGGGTAAAGAGGTACAAACTCTGCAGAGTCTAAAACTATCATGATAGCCGAGCTTACGGTCACGAGCGCCTGACCAACTTCCATGATTAGTTGGGATGGTTATTGGATATGATTATTGGTTATGGTTTTGTATGGTTTGGTTTTTGTTTTCGGGACTGTTGAGTCCGGGTGATAAGATGGGTTGCATGACTGATGAGTCATGGCAACGAGGTTGGTCTCGGTGGGAGACGAAGTTGTTTATGAGATGAAATGGTAGCGAATACGAGATGGTATTCGTGAGGTGGTAGCGAATACGAGGAGGTATTCGTGAGCAAGAATGAGATTGATTAATGATTGGTTGGGACATGGAAGGTAAATGAACAATGGAGGTATGATTGGTATTTTAATACATATTGGGATTACATTCACTTAAAGATAAGTTGCTGTTTTATCGTGGTTTTTGATAAATAAATTTGCTTTTCTGCAATGAGCCTTTTTATACCTACCTTGTTATGAGCTACATAACATATTTCCCCGCACTTGCTGAGTACATCATTGTACTCAAACTTGCATTATTTCATCATCAACAACAGGAGAAGATTACTATGAAGACCAAGTGGAGCATTAGGCGTGTAATCTGTTCTCAACCTTACCTGTGGGGATGTAGTAGAGATTGAGCCGCTACTGCTTATATTGCTTCCACACTAGTCAGAAGACTTCCGCTGCATAGAAATAAGACTTCCGCTGTTAGATTAAGACTTCCGCTGTGAGCATGAGTCCAAGACTCATGAGGCATTGTAATAAACTCTGTTATTCGTGGTTATATATATTCTGAAATCAGTTTGTGGAACATATGTGTATGTGTGATGAACATCCTGGGCACACATATGCATCAATTCTCGGTTTCGTGGTTTTTCCACAGAATTGAGGGCGTCACAAGGGGCGGTGTCGTGGGGAGCGTCGGTGGGAGGAACCGAGGGACGATAACGCTTAGGGAAGGGGGCAAGGCGAAGGTGAAGGCGAGCGGCGGGGGTTCCAGTGGGGGAGAGGAGCTCGGGGCTGCGCAATGAGGAGCGCGCGCAGGACCACCTGCGGCCCCTGGACCGCGGTACGCCGATCCTGCTCTCATCTATCAGCGACGAGCGCGGATTGGTGGACCGTCCTCTTTGCGCCCTGAGGACCTGGTGTACCACCCTCCGCTGCTTCACCGGGACCCTCGTCACATTCACCCGATGGTGACTCGACGGGCTGTCGGCGTCCTTCGACCTGTGGAGCGCTTCTCCGGGGTCGTTCTCTCGTCCTCGACCCCCCCCCCCCCCCCCGGAGCCTGCCTCGTCACCCATCTCGCCTATCCCCTCTTATGTCCGTAGCGCCCTCGCTGATCCTCATTGGCGTCGGGCTATGGAAGAAGAGTATGCGGCCCTACTTGCCAACCGGACCTAGGACCTGGTTCCCCGTCCTGGTCGTGGCAATGTTGTCACGGGCAACTGGGTGTTCACGCATAAGAGGAAGGCGGATGGGTCTCTAGAGCGGTACAAGGCACGGTGGGTGCTTCGCGGTTTCACGTAGCGTCTCGGCGTCGACTACGACGAGACTTTCAACTCGGTGGTGAAGCCGGCGACGGTTCGTACAGTTCTGTCGTTGGCTCTGTCGCGTTCTTGGCCTGTCCACCAGCTGGACGTCAAGAACGCCTTTCTCCACGGGACGTTGACGGAAATGGTGTATTGTAGTCAGCCGACAGGGTTCGTTGATTCAGCCCGTCCAGACATGGTCTGCCGACTGAACAAGTCCCTGTACGGGTTGAAGCAGGCGCCTTGGGCTTGGTACAGCCGGTTCGCCTCCTTCCTGGCTTCGCTCGGCTTCGTCGAGGCCAAGTCGGACACTTCGCTCTTCGTCTACAGGCGTGAGGGTGACACTGTCTACCTCCTCCTGTACGTGGACGATATTGTCCTCACGGCGTCCAGCCCGGCTCTTCTTCAGCGCACGATCTCCGCCCTGCAGCGCGAGTTCGCGATGAAGGATCTCGGCCAGCTCCACCATTTCCTGGGCGTTGCGGTCGAGCACCGCCCGGGTGCTCTGTTCCTCCACCAGCGCCAGTACTGCCTGGATATCCTCGAGCGAGCGGGCATGGCTGATTGTAAGCTGTGCTCCACTCCCGTGGACACCCAGGCGAAGGTGTCTTCGTCCGACGGCGCCCCGGTCACCGACCCTACCACTTACAGGAGTCTTGCAGGTGCATTGCAGTACCTCACCTTCACCAGGCTAGACATCTCCTACGCGGTTCAGCAGGTGTGTCTTCACATGCATGATCCGCGGGAGTCGCACCTCACGGCGGTGAAGCGGATCCTTCGGTACCTGCGTGGTACCCACGACTACGGCCTTCTTCTACGGCGCGACTCTGCCTCCGAGTTGGTTGTCTACACCGACGCTGACTGGGCGGGTTGCCCGGACACCCGCCGGTTCACCTCTGGCTACGCCGTCTTCCTAGGCGGCAACCTTGTCTCCTAGTCCTCGAAGCGGCAACATGTGGTGTCCCGCTCGAGTGCCGAGGCGGAATACTGCGCCGTGGCCAACGGTGTGGCCGAGTCGTCCTGGCTTCAGCAGCTACTTCAGGAGCTACACTCCCCCCTCGCCCGGAGTACGTTGGTCTACTGCGACAACGTCAGTGCCGTCTACCTCTCCACCAACCCGGTGCAGCATCAGCGCACGAAGCACGTAGAGATCGACCTTCACTTTGTTCGTGAGCGGGTGGCTCTCGGGGAGGTGCGAGTCCTGCACGTTCCGACGTCGTCGCAGTTCGCCGACATCTTCACCAAGGGGCTTCCTTCGACGGTGTTCACCGAGTTTCGGTCCAGTCTCAACATCTGTCGTGGCTAGATGTTGGGACTGCGGGGGGGGGGGGGGTGTTGGATTGTACGTGTATTAGGGGCAGGGGCATTTTAGTCCTTTGTATTAGGGTTGCTTAGCCCTTAAGCTGTCCCCCTATATATGTATCTCCTTGACAGGCTCTTAATTGACTAATCACTTTTCCTAATCTAATTGTCAGATCCGGCCGCCGCGGGGCGCCGCCTGCATCACGCTGCCGCCGTCCGCCCGGGCCGCTGCCGGACGCGTGGGCCAGGCCGACACCCTCGGCCGCCGCCGTTGTGTCACCCTCGGCCACAAACGCCGCGCTGCCCTCGGCTGCCGCCGTCGGCTCGACAGCGTCCCTGTGGGCTGTCGCTGCCTCGCCCCTACCGCCGACGGCCCAGCTCCGGTTGTCGTCGGCTCCAATCCGGCCGCAACCGACTCCGTACGCCGCCGCGCCACTGAGGGTCGCCGCCGCCTCGCCTCGGCCGTCACCACCGGCCCACATCCGGTCATCACCGGCTCTGACCTGGCAGCCGACGCCGCCGTACGCCGTGCCACCGTCTTCAGCCGCCGCCGGCTCGACCGCGCCACCTTGGGCCGCCGTGGCCTCGCCTCCTGACATGCGACCATTGTTTCCTGTTCAGACCCGATCATCGCCACAGGGTACTCGGCCGCCATCGGCTGGTGTCCTTGGATCGACTGTTGCCTACTCTGTTGGCACGACCGTCGAGGGTCCGAGTATGTTGTCTTCCTTCCCGGCGCCGCCACCGCCGGGGTATGTCGTGACCCGTTCTACACCGTCAGTCTGCCTGCGGGGTGTCACGCCGTCTGGCCCTGACTGGGTGGTGAACTCCGGTGCCTCGTACCACACCACCCCTGACGTCGGTATCCTCTCTTCTACCCGCCCTTCCCGTCCCTCTGATCCTTCATCTATCGTTGTTGGGATGGGTCGGCTCTTCCAGTCACCTCAGTAGGTGACTCGGGTTCGCCGGATTCGTTTCAGCTACGTGATGTTCTTGTTGCTCCTGACATCATTCCGCACCTTCTTTCCGTTCGTCGTTTTACTACTGACAACCATGTTTCCATTGAGTTCGATCCTTATGGTTTAACTGTGAAGGATCTTATTACTCGACGCATTCTCTTTCACTGTGAGAGTACGGGTCCCCTGTACACGATGCGTCTTCCTGCTTCCGCTCCGCCTCTTGCCCTGACTATGACAGTCTCTTCAACCATTTGGCAACGTCGGCTTGGCCACCCCGGTGTTGATGCTATGTCGAAGTTGTCTGTTAGTTCAGTGATTTCGTGTACTCGGGGTACTCATGAGTCTCTTTGCCATGCTTGTCAGTTGGGTCGCCACGTTCGACTTCCTTTTCCGCATTCTATCACTCGTGTCGAGCGCATCTTTGATTTGATTCACTGTGATCTTTGGACTTCACCTGTTCTTAGTGTTTCTGGATATAAGTATTACTTGGTGGTCGTTGATGATTTTTCGCACTATTCGTGGACTTTTCCCTTGCGACAGAAGTCTGATACGTTCAGCACTCTTTCTCACTTCTTCGCTTGGGTGTCCACCTAGTTTGGGCGCACGACCCGTGCAGTCCAGTGCGATAACGGGCGCGAGTTTGACAACTCTGTGTTCCGTGAGTTTCTGCTTTCTAGCGGTGTTCAGTTGCGCATGTCTTGCCCATACACTTCCCCCCAGAACGGCAAGGTTGAGCGCATGATTCGGACCACCAACAATGTCATGCGCTCCCTGATGTTTCAGGCTTCTACCCATGCTCGCTACTGGGCGGAGGCGCTTTACACCGCCACCTACCTCATTAATCGCCTTCCTACTAAGGCGATTAGTGCTCCCACCCCTCACTTCACTTTGTTCGGCACCCCTCCTCTCTACGACCACCTTCGAGTCTTCGGGTGCGCTTGCTACCCTAACCTCTCTGCCACGGCTCCCCATAAGCTTGCGCCTCGCTCGAATCGGTGCCTTGACCCTACCACCCGTCGTATCTTGATCTCTCGACACGTCGTCTTCGACGAGTCTTCCTTTCCCTTTTCAACCCCGTCTTTTGACTCCGTCGCTGAGTTGCATTCCCTCTTCTCTACTGACCCCGAGGTCGCTCCTGTACAGCGACCTTGCCTTTTACCTCTTGCAGGCTACTCACCCGCCGCGCCACGCGCAGCTTCGACATCTTCCACGCCACCTGTTATGCCTTACGTGGCACCGACGTCCCTGACGCCACCTGTTGCGCCACGCGCGGCCCCGGTGTCCCTGACACCACTTGCTGCGCCACGCGCGGCACCGGCGTCCCTGATGCCGCCAGTTGCGCCCCGCGCAGCCCCGGTGTCCCTGGCGTCGCCTGCTGCGCCACGCGCGGCCCCGACGTCCCCGACGACGCCTGCTGCGCCGAGCGCGGCCTCGGCATCCCCGACGTCGACTACTGCACCACGCGTGGCTCCTGTGGCGCGGTACGCCGACCCCGCTCTTGTCTATCAGCGACGAGCGTGGGTTGGTGCTCCAACCACCTCCCGCCCCGAGCCTCCGGTGTACCACCCTCCACTGCTCCATCGGGAACCCTGTCATGTTCACCCGATGGTGACCCAACTGGCCGCTGGGGTTCTCCGGCTGGTGGAGCGTTTCTCCGAGGTCGTCCTCTCGTCGTCGACCCCCCCACCGCCTGCCTCGTCACCCATCTCGCCTATCCCCTCTTCTGTCTGTAGCGCCCTCGTCGATCCTCACTGGCGTCGGGCTATGGAAGAAGAGTATGCAGCCTTGCTTACGGACTTGGGACCTTGTTCCCCGTCTTGGTCGTGGCAATGTTGTCAAGGGCAAGTGGGTGTTCACGCATAAGAAGAGGGCGGATGGGTCTCTGGAGAGGTACAAGGCACGGTGGGTTCTTCGCGGTTTCACGCAGCGCCCCGGCGTCGACTACGACGAGACCTTCAGTCGGTGGTGAAGCCGGCGACGGTTCGCACCGTTCTGTCGTTGGCTCTGTCGCGTTCTTGGCCTGTCCACCAGCTGGACGTCAAGAACGCCTTTCTCCATGGGACGCTGACGGAGACAGTGTACTGCAGTCAGCCGACAGGGTTCGTAGATTCAGCCCGTCCATACATGGTTTGCTGGCTGAACAAGTCCCTGTACGGGCTGAAGCAGGCGCCTCGGGCTTGGTACAGCCGATTCGCCTCCATCCTGGTCTTGCTCGGTTTTGTCGAGGCCAAGTCGGACACTTCGCTCTTCGTCTACAGGCGTGAGGGTGACAATGTCTACCTCCTCCTGTACGTGGACGACATTGTCCTCACGGCGTCAAGTCCGGCTCTCCTTCAGCGCACGATCTCCACCCTGCAGCGGGAGTTCGCGATGAAGGACCTTGGCCAGCTCCACCACTTCCTGGGTGTTGCGGTCGAGCACCGACCGAACGCTCTGTTCCTCCACCAACGCCAGTACTGCCTGGACATCCTCGAGAGAGTGGGCATGGCTGATTGCAAGCCGTGCTCCACTCTGGTGGACACTCAGGCGAAGGTGTCCTCGGCCGACGACGTTCCTGTCGCTAACCCCACCTCTTACAGGAGTCTTGTCGGTGCCTTGCAGTACCTCACCTTCACCAGGCCGGACATCCCCTACGCAGTTCAGCAGGTGTGTCTCCACATGCATGATCCGCGGGAGCCGCATCTCACGGCAGTGAAGCGGATCCTCCGGTACCTTCAGAGCATCCACAACTACGGCCTTCTTCAGCGGCGCGACTCTGCTTCCGAGCTGGTCGTCTACACCGACGCTGACTGGGCAGGTTGTCCGGATACCCGCCGGTCCACCTCCGGCTACGCCGTCTTCCTGGACGGCAACCTCGTCTCCTGGTCCTTGAAGCGGCAGCACGTGGTGTCCCGCTCGAGTGCTGCGGCGGAGTACCGTGTCGTGGCCAACGGCGTGGCTGAGGCCTCCTGGCTTCAGCAGCTGCTTCAGGAGCTCCACTCCCCCCTCGCCTGGGGTACGTTGGTCTACTGCGACAACATCTGCGCGGTCTACCTCTCCACCAACCCAGTGCAGCATCAGCGCACGAAGCACGTGGAGATTGATCTTCACTTCGTTCATGAGTGGGTGGCTCTCGGGGAGGTTTGAGTTCTGCACGTTCTGACGTCGTCGCAGTTCGCCGACATATTCACGAAGGGTCTGCCTTCGTCGGTGTTCACTGAGTTTCGGTCCAGTCTCAACATCTGCAGTGGCTAGATGTTGAGACTGCGGGAGGGTGTTAGACTATTGTGTATTTAGGGGCACTTTAGTCCTTATGGGTGTGGTTTCTTGCCCCTCTTGTAATGTACCCTATATGCATCTTTTGTGAGGTTAATGGAGATAACTTTTCCCTTCCAATTCTTATCACCAAGGACTAAGATGAGGTTAGCAAATACTTCTAATTTGCAGTGCATGTCTTCTCTCTGCAAATTATTTAGCTCCATTTTGAGCCAGAGGGTCCAGATGAATGTAACATTCAGCATGTGCAGCCAATAATCTTGTCACAGTAAAAGACACAGCTTTATCTTAAGGTTGGCAAACCCTCTGGACCAATCTATTGACTGCCGTCTTATATGAACTTATGCAGGCCACCTGTGTCTGCTGGATTATTGGTTGTAAGGTGAATAATTATTTCACATGGTATGTAATTCATTTTCTATTCCCTGCTCAATTTGTTCCAGAGGTCTACAGTTGTGACCTAAGCACAATTCTGCTGCCAGCAACAAAGTATTTGAGATAGAGAATATGCAGCCCAGGATTCCACAAAAAAAAGGGTGTACCCAGTGCCGAAGGCTCCCACACATGTGGGGTCTGGGGAAGGGTTATTTGTAGACAGCCTTACCCTGCTTTTGCAGAGAGGCAGCCCAGGATTCCAAGTGAATAAAAAAATCTGGGGCCTAGGGGAAAGACTAGTCCGGGTAAGCAGAAAAACTTTCTCGCTGCAGGACAGGGAAAACACGGGAAAATCAGTGACATATTCATGTTACTGATACTCCTTTCGAACAGTCTATACAGAAAGGCATAACGTGGAAAACAATTGACATATTCATTTTAGCTTCCTATATGTTTTTATCCCTTGAACAGTGTTACTCCATATACAGGGATCCGGATACTTCGCTGCACTAACATACAGAGAAGTGTGCATTCCTAATTCTATGGTCTGAAGCTAGTAGGGTGAACAATTGCATAGGTAATCAGAACAATCTCGAACTTCTGACGATAAAGTTCGAATCCAGTTTTACAAAATGTTGTGAAGCTTGAAGATATGCTTGTTTACTGATTGGCATTTCGATCTGAAATTGCCGTCAAACAATTAGAAAGCAAAAACGTGCAATCTTAGGAAGCGAATGCCAGAGCAGAGTGTCAGCAAACAATACACCATGTCAGTTTCATAATTCCACAGTACTTATAGAAAATCTTAGAAACAAACATAGATTTTTCGGTTTCGCAATCAAAGAGGATCCAATGTGCAGCACTGGAGTCAAAGATTCATCGCATTCACCAAATCAAGTCAACTACCTATGACCACGTAGCAAGCTCAAATTGTTGTCGACTACGGCACCAGCAACCACTCGATCAATCACACACAACAAAGTGAGCGGTCAGAGCATAAACCCGTAGACACAGCGGTCACACCACAAACCGAATCTGCAATTGAGACATAATAACTTAGCAAACACATCAAACTTTGCTCGGACTGAACGCCTTAACATCGGAAAACTACATGAAACCGCCGATCGTTGTCAGTTTGTGAGCATTAACACTGAACTTATAAGCACGCTCGCGAGCAATCTATCAAAACAAAAAAAAAACGAACCAAAGCAATCCCAACTGCCTGCGCGAATTTGCGATCACACGAAGAGTCGGATTAAACCAGCAGCAACGGGTGTACGGGGGGGGGGGGGGGAGCGTGGCGGCGCGAGGAGGGGCTCACCTCTCCAGACGCTGATCTTCAGGGCATCCTTGTTGAGCCCCCGGACGTAGTTCCCGAGGTACTTCTGCAGTAGGAAGGCGACCTGGTCCTCCAACATCTGTGCCGCCGACGGCGATCGGCGCCGCCACCGCGAGACCCGCGGGAGGGGTGGAGTGGGGGGGCACTCTCTGGCGGTGCCGTGTCGCGTGGGAGAGAAGCGATGGGAGTATCTAGCAGCAGCACCGTTTCGTCTCGAAGGAGTCGAGTAAAAGGGCAGGGCAGCGGGGTGGAGTGGAGGCGAGGCGGAGGAAGGAAAGGAGATCGCTAGAACGGTACCGAGGTGGCGTCCAGAATTCCCGAATTGCCCTCGCAGGTGGGGATTACTACGGATCGTGCCTGCGCGTACCGGGTGTACCGAGAGATTTCGTGAACCGCCGGGTTATGCACGACCGGTCGTATCTCGCGTGGGACCTGGCGGTTAGGCAGGGTCTCAACCGTCCGGCACGCTCGAGAAAAAGGCACGGCTGGAGCCGTTCAGGTGCTCAAGGAACGCAATTAGGTTGTTAATTACACACAGGTGGATGATTACGGGGATGGAATCGGATTAAGAACTTGTCTTAATGCCACTTGTGAGTAAACACTGCCAACTCGCAGGCGAGGCGCTTAATCTAATCGCAACTGGTGGAGCAGAGGCCCTCCGGCCCTCCGCCCTCGTCCACACATGGGCTGGGCAGGTCCGCAGATGGGCGCGCGTGGTGCTGCTGTTTTTTGGACGCAAACGCAACTCGGGGGGCGTCGGCACAGCCTCTGGCGCCCGGTACGGATGCAGCGCCGGAAGGGTGGCGCACGCGAGGCGGCGGGCGAGCTTCTTTTTCGCCCTGCTTTATCTCCCCGACTCCTTGTCCTTGACTTGAGCACGCAAGGTGGCGCGGCGGGCGGGCACGACGCGAGCGCCTGCGGTGTGGACTCCTGGACCCATACGATATTTTATCTTCTGAATCCTTTTCGCTTTTTTTGTTTCTGAACTCTTTTCGCTTGCGCGCAGCGTGACACCTCGACCGCCCAATTCAGACATTCAGTGACACCTGTGAGGCGTTGTTCGTCGATCTCGATCGCGTCCTCGCATATCGAACTCGCCGGTCGCTGTGCCCTACTCACCACGGCTACAACTACAGCGGGATCGTGGGAACGACCACATATCCCTCCATTGATTTGCCCCGGAACGTGTTTTGCCACATCTTCAAACTCTAATAGTTCAATTGTTTTGGGCTGTTTTGATTTTGGGGCATTTTAATATGTTTTCATGTGAATTTGTATTAACTTATGTTCATGTCGTGTGTCAAAATGCTTTTGATGTTGCTTACCATTTTTAAGTTGTTCACATGAGAATGGCTACACGATAGGCCAAGCCCACTAGATCATAGAGAAATCAAGTCCATAAAGACCCGTATATCTTAGGGTTCATGGAATAACTATAGTAGCATCTCGTCGAGTAGTCGCTAGGTAACCCGTAATCATCATATCAAGAAGAATCAATCAAGTAATAGTAGGGTATTAACTTGCCACAGAACCCGAATCTGGGTATATTGTGTATCCTGTTACTACTATAATCATCAACATACAATTACTCTTGCGTACTCTCCCTCGATCCTATCAACAAATTCTGTTACCGAGAAAACTGCGTGACATAAAATTCTATTACGGAGAAAACTACGTGACATCTGTGATACTTTAAATTTGTTAGCTATTTTGTAATTATTGTGACTGTCCAAAAATTCTATCGTCAGCCATTATATCCATGTTGATTCGTGTGTTCTAGTTCGTTGGATAAGAAGTGTGACAAGTGGCCGAGAAAGAAGAATGGGAAAGACGTATGGGAACGGTATGTAAATTACTAATATCATTGATTGAACATTGGCAAATTAAAATTTACATAATATTATAATAAGTTAGACTCCTTTTATTTTATGATGCCTAGGCACCACCTATCACATTTTCCACCCCCTTTTTAAACAAATTAGAAGATATATACAGACTCCCTTCAACAAGGGATTACTAGTTGTTTAAGGGTCTATTTTGGACCACTATAGATAATAGTTATCGATTAAAATTATCTCTACTGGTTTCAAATAACATGGCTAATGGCCCAGCTAATTTTTAGCCAACCGTCTAAATAACAATTATCCTATTAATTGGTCTAACCTAACTAATAGTTAGTCAACCACCTATTATCTGGATGTTGTAAATAGTTCTAGATAATAATTAGCCAGCTAACAATCATCCGACTAATAAATACTCCCTCCATTCATAAATCTAGATAATAATAGTTATAGTGACACAAAAAATAATGGCATCAGAAACTAAGTGAAATGAGCAACAGTTCTTATTACGGTGACACAAAAAATAGTCGCGGCTGAAAAGCTACGAAAGATGAGCTGCATTTAAGGCCCAGCGGCAGGTGGCTCCAGAATGGCAATGCATCTTCTTACCAAATCTCCCGCCACCATTTGGCTAGGACAAAGTTCTTCTCGACCTCTTTATACTTGTCTTCAGCAACACTCTGCCCGTGGCGTGGGATTCTGTTGGGATTAAAAGAAACTATCAAACCGTCGTGAATTCATGACCGCAACATACCCAGTTCATTTGAACCAAACAGCACGAAGTTTTTTAAGACTCCTAACGAAAAAATTAGCTATTTTATTTTCGTAATATAGTTACTAAACACTAGTTATGGTTATGAATTAAATTTGTGGCTGCCGGATGTACTAAAAGTTCGTGTTGGACTTGGTGGACATTCAACTGCTGGCTACGCCATGGGTCACTTCATTTTGTGGGCCTAATTCTTATACTGCTTCAGGCCTGTTACTTTTCGGCTTATTGTGGTCCATGTAGCTTCCTAGGCCTGAAATCTATGGATCTTGGCCCGTGATCTTCTTTCCTTTAACACCCTCCCTCCTGGCTTTGTTTAAAGCTTCGTAACGAATATGAAAAGGCTTGCGAGTGTCTTCAATCAGGTATTCATGTTATATTTTACTAGTACATTATAAACGTATACATATACACTTCATAAACACGTACGATTGACCACCTCTATAAACACACACATAATATATAAACCGATCAATTGGCTCATTTCATCAGACTTTGGGTGCAGGTTCATGAGGCCATGCAATTCTTCTACCCAACAAAAAGGATTCCATTCCATGGCGTCTAGCGCCGTCAGGACAATTCTCTGCCCGTTCGGCCTACCGCCTGCAATTTAAAGGTGGGCTGCTGTCATCGTTCGAGTCTACGGTATGGAAGATTTGGGTGCCACCTCCCTACAAGACCTTCCTATGGCTCCTCCAAAACCGTGTCTGGACGTCGGACTGTTTGCAGCTTGGAGGCTGGCCCAATGGGTACTTCTGCCTCTTATGCTATCGCTGTCTGGAAACTGCCTTACATCTGTTTTGTGAGTGTAACTTGGCCAGGGAGATCTGGGATCGAGTAGGTGTGTGGGTCTCGGAAGATCGTCTTCGTCCGAATGCTGGGAAACTACTCCATTCCTCATGGATTTGTTTCTGCGGCTGGTGTCGAGGTCAACCTCTGATCGAGAAAGAGGACTACTCTTCGTGACAATTTGCGGTGTGTTGGGCGATTTGGCGTGAGAGGAACAATCGTATTTTTGAAGGAAAAGAAAACACTCTTCAATGAAGAGGAATTGAGGTTGAATATTCACTTGCATTCATCAGTATTTGGAGTACATATATAGCCAGTGATTACAACTGAACTCAACACTCTACCCTACACCAGCGCGGCGGGAGAACAGTTGGACGATCCGAAGAGAGCGCGCGTGCAGCCCGAGTGTGTACATGCATCCCGACGTGCAGTCATGGCCCTTGAATGCATGGCGAGCAGTTGACGAGGTGGCTTCTGTTAACACCCCCGCAGTCGTAGCGTGGCGATTGCCGACGCATATACTGGATCGAAAAGTATTGAAAACAGAAGATGGCAGACCTTTAGTCATGATGTCTGCAAATTGTTGATCGCTGGGCACGTGATGAACACGAAGGTCTCCAATGGCCACTCTTTCCCTGACAAAGTGAAGATCTATCTCAATGTGCTTTGTCCGTCGATGATTAACTGGATTATGGGACATGTAAACTGTGGAAACATTGTCACAATATACTAGTGTTGCTTTTTCCGTCGGGCAGTGTAGTTCTTGCAACAATTGTCGTAGCCAAATGCATTCGGTGGCTGCATTAGCCATAGCTCTATATTCTGCATCGGCACTCGATCTAGATACTGTCGGCTGTCGTTTGCTTGACCATGAAACTAGAGAATCACCAAAGAAAATACAATAACCTGAAGTGGAACGCCGAGTGTCGACACCCTGCCTAGTCCGCGTCTGTATATGCGGTGATCTCATTTGATGAAGATGCATGTAAATGAAGACCAAGTGATGTAGTTCCTCGAATATACCGCAGAATTCTCTTGAGTAGTGATAGATGACAGTCACGTGGATCATGCATGTGAAGACAAACCTATTGTACTGCATAGGATATATCAAGACGAGTTACCGTCAAATATTGCAAAGCACCTGCTAACTGTCGATATTCAAAGGGGTTCTGAATGCGGGTGCCACTGGTGTTTGATAGTTTTGCTTTGGTGTCGACCGGTGTAGAAACAGGTTTGCAGTTCTCCATACCAGCTCGTTGAAGAAGATCAACAGCATATTTTTCTTGTGTGAGAAAGAAACCATAATCAGATCTCTGAATATCAACACTAAGAAAATATTTCAGTGCCCCCATATCTTTGATTGCAAATTCAGACTGAAGTTGCTGACTTATCCCACGTAGGAGATTATCAGAAGATGATGTTAATATAATATCGTTGACATAGAGAAGAAGATAAGTAATATCTTTTCCTTGACGGAGAACAAACAAAGGTGTGTCAGACCGTGTTGGATGGAGACCGATATTAACAGCAAATTTTGTGAACCTCTGAAACCAGGCTCGTTGGCCTGTTTGAGTCCGTAAAGAGAGCGAGATAGGAGGCATACTGCATCAGACATTGAGGGATCAGTGAATCCAGAGGGCTGTGCGCAATAAAATTTTTCTTGAAGATGGCCATGAAGAAAAGCGTTAGAGACATCAAACTGACGAACTGGCCATTTACGGTTAGCAGCAATGGTAAGAACAGTGCGAATTGTTGCTGGTTTGATGACTGGTGCAAAATCTCTCCAAAGTCAACACCAGCACGCTGTTTGAAGCCACGAACGACCCATCTGGCCTTATATTTGTCAAATGAACCATCAGGATGAAACTTATGCTTTAAAACCCATTTGTCTGTAACAATATTGACATTAGGAGGTCGTGGCACGAGAGTCCATGTCTAGTTCGCTCGAAGGGCATCAAATTCTTGTTTCATAGTCTGAAACCAATTTCCGTCTTTGAGCGCAGAGCGGACAGACTTTGGAATTGGAGACAGCTTCTTGGAATCAGAAGGTGCAACAGTCATTGTCATGGCATATTTTGGATTTGGACAGAAAATTTCATCCTTTGCACGAGTCACCATTTTATGTGGAACGTCGGTGTGAGGATTAGTATTGCGTTGTTGTGGCTGGTGACTGAGAAGGAGATGGGGGAAACATTGGATGATCACCTGTGGATAGTTCAGTGGGGGTATGTGGCGACATGTTGGAGCAACAGAGAAAGAGGCAGGAGTAGTATGGGCGTTCATAGGTGCACTGGAGGAGTTATGTCTAGGTCGTGTTGGTTGGAAATTCAGGCGTGCAGTAGGCTGTATTTTTGGCTGCTTAGAAGGAAGAATAGGAGTATCATCTATGAATGGTTGTGATGATGACTGAGATACTGTGGGCTGTTAGTATCTGAAGTACTACTCTCATGGAGAGGATGACACTAAGAGTTGGGAAATTTTTCTTGTTTCATTCCATACACAATGTCATGTCCAACCTAAGGGTTGGGGTTATATATTTATAGCTAAAGCAGCCAAGTATATACCTAGATGCTAGTCTAAGATGCTGTCCTACCAAAGGACTAAGATGTTGTCTTCTTGGTCTAAGATGCTGTCCTACCAAAGGACTAAGATGCTGTCCTACCAAAGGACTAATATGCTGTCCTACTAAAGGACTAAGATGTTGCCCTCTTGGTCTAAGATGTTATCCTACCAAAGGACTAAGATGTTGTCCTGCTAAGGACTGAAATGTTGTCCTAACTAGGGGCCACAAAGACCAAGAGTACAAGACTTATTCCTTGATTCTCCCCCTAAGTCTTGTGCGTTGTCTTGTGTGAGAGTTGGACCATCCCGATCCTGGAGCAAAGCTCAAGGAACGTGATCCTCCCAAGGGGCTTGGTGAGCAGGTCTGCAAGCTGGTCCTTGGTGTTGATGTAGCACGCCTCGATGCTCCCTTCCTCCAAGCAGCATTGGAGGAAGTGATACCCCACCCGGATGTGCTTGCTCCGTTCATGAAAGACAGGGTTCTTTGCTAGAGCCAGAGCGGACTTGTTGTCCACCCTGAGTTCCACCGCTCCGGTGTCTTTGCCGAGGAGATCACCAAGCAGTCGAACTAGCCAGAGCGCCTGAGTTAAAGCAGTAGAGGCCACTATGTACTCACCCTCACAGCTAGACAGGGCCACCACCTGCTGCTTGACCGACTGCCAGCTAACGAGGCACTTGCCGAGGAAGAAGAGAATCCCGCTCATGCTCTTGCTAGTGTCGATGTCGCCGGCGTGGTCGCTGTCGCTGTACCCGACAAGGTGTGCCTCCCCAGGGCACCTCGGGTAGTAGAGGCCGTGGTCGAGAGTGCCCGCAACGTAGCAGATGATCCTCTTCACAGCCCGCTGATGCTCCGTCGTCAGTCGCTGCATGAACCGACTGACGTAGCCGACACAGAATGCCAAGTCCGGCCGTGTGTGGGTGAGGTAGCGAAGGCTCCCCACAAGACGCCGATACTGCGTGGCGTCCACCTCCTCCGTCGTGCTGTGGCGGCTCAACTTCAGTCTCTCCTCCATGGGAGTGAGAGCTGGGTTGCAGTCTGCGAGCCCAGCCAGCTCAACAATGCGCTTGGCATAGGCAATCTGTCGAAGCATGATCTTGGAGTCGTCCTGGTGCACCTCGATCCCCGGAGGGATGGAAGTCGGTGCTGGTCTGTGTGGGGTCACCGGCTGTGGTGGTGGAGAGGTTGTCGCAGCTGAGGTCGTGACTGGGGAGCGTGGCGTTGAAGTTGGTGGAGAAGAGCTGCCTACTCCCCCAGTTCCCTTGAAGTGGACGTACTCGACGATGAAGTTGTCGTGTGTCGGAGTCGAGCCGTCGTCTACTGCCTTGTCTCATGCCCATCCTCGCCCTTCATTGAACACTACATCACGTGTCGTGCGCACGCGCTGTGTTCCTGGGTCGAGAATGCGGTAGGCCTTCGAGCCCTCCGCGTAGCCGATGAACACCCGTGGAGTGCTCCTGTCGTCAAGCTTGCTGATGTGGCCAAGCTTCTTGGTGAATGCTAGGCAGCCGAAGACCCGCAGGTGAGAGACTGTCGGCTTGCGCCCATGCCAAGCCTCGTACGGCGTCCTGCTGTTGAGAGCCTTGGTGGGCGAGCGGTTGAGGTTGTAGACCGCCGTCACCACCGCCTCTCCCCAAAAGATAGTCGCCATTCCCCTCTGCTTGAGGAGGGCCCGAGCCATCCCCACAACCGTCTGGTTGCCTCGCTCGACAACGCCGTTCTGCTGTGGGCTGTACGGCGCGGAGTAGTGGCGCTGAACACCCTCATACGCGCAGTACGACGCGAATTCAGCCGCCGTGAATTCGCCGCCGTTGTCGGTGCGCAGCACGCGCAGCTTGCGGCCGCACTCTGCCTCCGCAATGGTCTGCGCGCGCCTGATGGCGTTCACAACCTCTCCCTTACTCCCGAGGACCATCACCCACATGTAGCAGGAGAGGTCATCGACAAGCAGCAGGAAGTAACGTCGTCCTCCCGGTGTAGCCGGTGTCACCGGGCCACACAAGTCCCCGTGCACGAGGTCGAGCCGCTCCTTGGCTCGGAAGCTCGAATGGTGGGGAAAGGGGAGCCGCCTCTGCTTTGTCACTACGCAGACATCGCAGAACTGCTCCACATGGTCAAGGCACGGAAGGCCCCATACCATCTCCTTGGCACTGAGCTGCTTCAGGGCCTTGAAGTGAAGGTGCCCAAAGCGCTCCTGTCACTGCCATGCCTCGTCATCCCGGCGAGCAGCAAGGCAGAGAGGTTGTGCTACCTGCACGTTAAGGACGTAGAGTCGATTGGTTCCTCTGGTTACCTTGGCAAGAAGGCGGCGATAGCAATCCCAAATCCTCATGACTCTGTCCTTGATCTCCACGCGCGAACCATTCTCATCCAGCTGGCCCAGGCTGATGATAGAGTTCCTCAACGCGGGTATGTAGTAGACTCCGACGAGCAGCCTGTGCTCACCAGACTCGGCGGTGAGGATGACGGAGCCGATGCCCTTGATCTCCACATTGGGGTCGAACTCAGTGAAGAACTCCCGTCGACCAGTCATGTGATGGGAGGCGCCGGTGTCAAGGCACCACCCGTCAGTCTTGTCGTTGCTGGAGCCGTCACCGAGAAAGGCATGTGCTCTCGGCTCATCGATGTGGAGGAGAGCCGCTGCGGCCGATGCCACTGGAGGTGGATCGATGCTTGCGTGTGCCAGGAGCAGAGCCGGCTCCTCCTCCTCCACCTGTGCGACGTGGGCCTGGCCATGTCATTGCTGCCGACACTCTCTGGCCCAATGACCAAGCTTGCCACAGTTGTGGCAGGTGTCGTCTCGTGCTGGCTTCCGGTTGCCGGCGGCGCCGCTTTGGGTGCCTCCGTGGGTGCCCCCCTCGGCACGTCTTTGCGCCCCAGCATGGGCACCTCCGCGCCCCTTGCTTGGCTTGCCGCGCTTGTGGCCGCCTTTCGAGGAGGAGGGCTCCCCCTTCTTCCCGTCACCTTAGCAGGCCTCCCACTGCTCCCGAGTGAGATGTAGCTTCCTGCCGATGGTGATAGGCCCCGAGAGAGGCCGAGATTCATCGCTGTCGATGACCTTGAGGCGCCCTATCACCTCTTTGATCGACATCGTGGAGAGGTCCAGCAGAGACTCGATAGAGCGAGCGATCTGCTTGTACTTCTCGGGGATGCAACTGAAGAACTTCTCGACCGCTTTCTCCTAGTTATAGGTTTCGTCACCGAACCGCACCATCTTCTGCAGTAGTGTGTTGAGACGGAGAGCAAAGTCATCAACATCCTCACCTGGTTTGAAGGTCAGGTTCTCCCACTCCTTGCGGAGTGCCTGCAGTGTGGTCTTGCGGGTGCGGTCGCTGCCGATGCGTGCCGCAGCGATGGTATCCTAGGCTTCCTTAGCAGTCCGCTTATTGGAAAGCGAGAACTGCATCTCGGGCGGTACTGCAGCAATGAGAGCATCCAGCGCCCGTTGATCCTCGTAGTAGTTGACGTCGCCGTGCCGGACTGCTTCCCACATGTGCCACACTTGGAGCCGTATCCTCATCACCGCGGCCCACTTGACGTAGTTTGTCTTGGTGAGGGTAGGCCACCCGTCCGGACCAACGTCCCTGACAACGGCTTGGATCCCGTGGTGACCATGGTACCTGTTCGGGGAGGGAGAGTCGCGCCGCCTGTAAATGCCTCGATCTTCATCGACCCAACCAGCCCTGCCGGGAGCGTCGCCAGCGCGTCCGCGCTCGTCTGGGCTGCAGCCGCCACGCTCATGGGGGTGCGCGTCTGCCCACTGTGGCGTCTGTGGTCGTGCTACCTTCCTTGCCAGCCTGAGGTCTTCGTTGGTGCCGCCATCGGTAGAATCAGAGCCTCTGTCGCTACCGCTACGCAGAGCCTCAAGCTCTGTTGCAGCCGCACGCTGCATCCGCAGCCGCTTCTACTTCCGCCTTCGCCGCTGCCAGTTCCACTGCCGCCAGCCTCGCCGCCCTCGTCGCCCTCGCTGCAGCCTATGCCGCTGCTCGCTCGCGTTCTTCTGTCGCGGCGACCTCGGCCTCCTGCCGATGCCGCGAGCTCGAAGTGACCGAGTGTTGAGACTGTACTTCGGACATAGCGCGCTAGTGGGGGAGTGTTGTATGGGGAAGAGGCTGTCTCAGACAAGCTGTTCCTTGTCTGTGCAGACGAGGAGGAATGAGTTGAAACAACCGTTGTTATTGCTGCTGGCTGAAGACGAAGAGAGGCGTGGGAAGGAGATGAGAAGGAAATGTCTAGGCTACGGGATAGAAATGCTCTGATACCACTTGTTAGTATCTGAAGTACTACTCTCATGGAGAGGATGACACTAAGAGTTGGGAAATTTTTCTTGTTTCATTCCACACACAATGTCATGCCCAACCTAGGGGTTGGGGTTACATATTTATAGCTAAGGCAGCCAAGCATATACCTAGATGCTAGTCTAAGATGGTGTCCTACTAAAGGACTAAGATGTTATCCTCTTGATCTAAGATGCTGTCCTACCAATGGACTAAGATGCTGTCCTACCAAAGGACTAATATGTTGTCCTACTAAAGGACTAAGATGCTGCCCTCTTGGTCTAAGATGATGTCCTACCAAAGGACTAAGATGCTGTCCTGCTAAGGACTGAAATATTGTCCTAACTAGGGGACACACAGACCAAGAGTACAAGACTTATTCCTTCATGGGCGTGGAAGACACAGCTGCAAAAGGGAATTGTTGTTCATCAAATACAACATGACGAGAAGTGATGAATTTTAGTGTGTGGATGTCGAAGCATCGATATCCCTTGTGATCTTCCGGGTATCCCAGGAATACATAGACTGCAGAGCGAGGACTGAGCTTGTTTTCGGCTGTTGCAGATAGATTAGGAAAGCACAAGCAACCAAAGACTCTCAAATGATCGTACGAGGGACGCACACCAAGAAGAAGCTCATGAGGTGTAATCTGACCAGTGGCACGACAAGGTCATCAATTAGCTAAGTACGTGGTTGTGTTAAGAGGCTCGACCCAAAATGATGATGGAGCACGGGATTGTATCATCATGGTTCACATGGAATCATTGAGTGTGCGCAGTATGCGTTCGGCCTTGCCATTTTGTGGTGAAGTGTATGGACAAGAGAGCCGAAGATGAATGCCGTTGTTAGAGAAGAAAGATCGTAGAGCAAGGTTATCGAATTCTCGACCATTATCAGTTTGTAATGCTAAGATAGGTAGTCGAAACTGTGTGGAAACATAGGAGTGGAAACGAAGAAAAGTAGGGAAAACTTCACTCTTATGCTTTAGTGGAAAAGTCCAAATATAATGAGTGAAATCATCTAAGAAAACAAGGTAGAATTGATAACCTGAGACGCTCAACACTGGAGAAGTCCAGACAACAACATGGACTAATTGGAAAGGAAAATAGCTAACAGTTGTAGAGTCTGAAAAAGGGAGTCGCACATGTTTCCCAAGTTTGCAATCTTGACAGACATGTGGTGACAGTTTATTACAACTGAAAGGAAATTGCATAGTATCTGAACAAGACAATCTCGACCAGGATGGCCCAGTCGCTGGTGCCAAAGATCAACAGATGTTGTGGATGCATGGAGGGCACTGGATGGCTTGAACCGCAGCAGATAGAGATCACCATTGCTGCACAACGCAGAATCTTCTGTTGAGTGTGAAGGTCCTTGATGAAAAAACCAAAGGGGTCAAACTCAACAGAGACTAGATTATTGCGGGTTAGTTTGCGAACAGAAATCAAGTTATGAACAAGTTCTGGAGATAAAAGAATATTGCGGAGAGTGAGAGAGTTAGAGAAAGTTGGAAAGGAAGAATCAGTTGTATGAGTGACCGACAATTGAGAACCATTTCTAACAGTGATAGAAAATTTATATGGTGAAACTCGAGTGGATGATAAAGAAGTTTGAGTACCCGACATATGAGAAGATGCGCCGGAGTCCATGAACCAGTCAGAAGAAGATTGTGGGTTGGCGACGGCGTTGTTCAGGGCGGTCGTCAGCGTCTGTGTCTCCCATGGTGAAGCAGATGGTGCTGGCGGGAACGAGTTTTGATTCAAAAACTTGCTAGGCCCTGGGGTGGCATAGAACGCCTGATGAGGATTGGTCCCGGGGCGAGGCCCAAGAATGCCGGCTCCCGGTGCACGAAAAGGCATGGGCCAGGCTTGGACCATACCCGCCCATGGGTTCTGATGTCCACGCCGCTGTCCTGGCCCTGAGTTTGAAAATTGTTGAGGTGCATGCGTGCCGCCATTACCGCCGGGTTAGCCGGAAGAAGAAGAACTGTAGCCGCGTCCCTAGCCACCGCCTCATTTTCTGCGGAATTCCTGCCACCGCGACCACCGCGCCGAGATCCAGAATGTTGTGGCGGTGGCGCAGAGTGTCACGCCCGGTTTTACAAAGAGCAAAACCAGCGCATTCTACATGTATGCCAGGATCGGTTTCATTCATACATGTAGGACAATAGTGATAAACAGTTACATATATATCGAATGTAAACAACGTACATACCTTAAAATGAGTTTTGGATTAGCAGCGGAAGTGGAAAAACATGTAGGGCCGTCCACAGGCGAATCGACTGGCAGCTACGTGACCTTCTTCACACCGTCTTCATTTGATCTTCTTTTCACTGAGCAGCAAATAATAGAGGAAAAAGACAAACGCCTGAGTACATAATGTACTCAGCAAGTGTGGGAAGTAGATGACATGCAGGCATTTAACTAGAAAGGCTAGACACGGGTTAAGCACTAAGCAACCTATTCCTTAGCTTTATTAAGCGTCCTATTTGTTTAGTGACATTCCCCCGCCCAACCTAAACACATCTCCAGGTGATCTCCACTATCACCGTAATCTCGATCCAAACCACCAATTCTCAAACCATACCAAACCAACCCACGCTAATCATGAGAGAGTTACCAGCCCGCTCTTGACCGTGAGCACGGCTGTCTAGACAGTTTTGACTCTGCAGAGTTTGTACCCTTTACCCACAAGTCGTGTTTTCATCACCCGTCGGCGACTCAAGAAACTCCTTTCCGCCCTCTCACACTCCCTATGGTGTGGGGCCAGGAGTACACGACAAGGCCTTTACATTGCACTACCCAACCCGTGCACACCCGCTAAGGATTCACCGCTGCGGCACTCTGAAACCTCTGCCGCAGAAGCCCCCTCTTGCGCCACTTACACATCTCTCTGGTGTACACAAGGAAAGATAGGAACAACTTAATTGGCCACACTGCCCCATAACAGTTCTTGTGGTGGCACTGTATAAGCCAGTTGACAGGTCTCACGAACCGGTCCTTAGGATCTACGCAGGCTAACTAACCACAGACCCGAGTCTCGTGCACTCAGCACCCACCGTACCCACCAGCCTGCTAGATCCCTACACTACCCACCTCATACACCACATACATCACCACATATATACCATATATATATATATATATATATATATATATATATATATATATATATATATATATATATATATCTCCACACAACATCTCAATGATCATGATAATATAACATTAATGTAAATTACCCCCATCCCATCTACTAAGCAGGGCTAAGCATGAAAATAATGACATAAAGGTAAACCCTATACTACCCATCCCGGCTACAAGGCAAATATTGGAAATACTAGTAAACAACCAACACATGAGATTCAATTTAAGACCTAAGCATGCAGTTCTAACTAAAATCCTAAAAAGGGAGAAATATGGTCAAGGGCACTTGCCTTTTTCTTATATCGTTGCTCAGTTCTCGGATCGAACTCTTGATCTTCAAAGACTTGGGCTGCAGGTCAAATGTTGGCTCTAGAATTGATTTTATCCACGCCATCACGTGTGCAATGAACATAACAAAGGAACTAATAAGAATCGACTCCGAAACCACAAACCTTGGATATTGCATTACATACAAGGAGATCCTATTATGTGTCGTGTGTTTTCTCATTATTCAATTTCCAGGTCATAAATTCCCTATGATGTGCTAGATGACATTATATTACGTATTTTATGTATTATTACGCATTCCTAAATTCTTAGGTTGGTGTTCTACGTATAAAACAGCAACTAATAGGGTTTCAAGTTGTGATATCATCATGCTATAGGGTCATTTTTGTAAAAACATAACTGACTGGAGCATAAAATGTGAGTGTGACACCAACAGGGTTATTTTTGTAAACTCAGCAGCTACACAAGCGCTGAAATGTACATTCACCATGCTCCCAGGGGCTTTTTGGTGGACTAAAGGATACAATGGGCGTGGCTGCTAAATTACCGTAATGTCCCAGACGTTAAAATGAAATTTTGGACTATTCCAGGGTGTACCTTGCAATTTTAGTAAGGTCCTAGGGGTTTATTGACTAATTTACAGCAGGTAATATGTGCTAAAATGCTAGAACAGATTGTGCTAGGGGGGAAACTGTAATTTTCAAATTGCAGCAGGGTGTTTCATGTGGTACAGCAGGGTTTAGGGGTGTTTCTGCTAAGATCTAGGGGCTGCCATGTTATTTCATCCTATTTACAGGGTCCTACATGTAAAATCAAAGCTATGGAGGTGTTTTTGGAAATTTCGGTTCTACTCAGGGATTAAAATGGCTATTTTCCGACAACTGAAGGGGCTAAACTGTCCTATTCAGTGAATTCTAGGACTGAAGTAATAAAACATAGGGTTATCGGGGCCTAAGATCAAATCTACCGCGGATTCCATGTCTACAATCCATCCTACGCGTAGCTAAAGACCGGAAAAGAGGGGGGGCTCCGGAATCTCACCTAGCGAGTTTTCTCAGCCCCGGGAAGGCATGGAGGAGACCTTGCGGCGGATAGACACGGCGATGGCTTTGGTCTATGTCGAGGTCAACGATGGGGTTCTGCCTTCGGGGTTCTTGAGTCGGTGACGAGCACTAGAACAAGGTGAAAACGCTAGTTGGTTAGATAGATACTTTAGCACATGGTTGCGTCGAAACACAACAGGGAGCGAAGGGTTCTCACAGAGACTCACCGGAGATCAGCGTCCCTTGCCACGACCTGCGAGCGAAGACGTCAGGGATCCTGCCCATCTCGGCCATGCCGAGGAGCTGGAAGGAGTCACTGCTCATCTCGGCCTCGAAGGGCCCCCCTGTTGGACATGGCGGTGGCGACTTGGATCCACATGCGCAGCCAAGGCCCACTAGTCCTCTGACTGTCCTTGGAGAAGAACATGGTAGTCCATTCTGCAGCCGAGACGAGCTCCACGACGGGGTTGCTGGAGGTAGCGTACTCGGCGAGGAGGACCGGCGCTGTGGAAGCACGAGCGCGGAGCCTAGGGGAGGGCGGCGCTCGGGAGGAGAGGCAGGCGGCGCGGTGAGGAGCGCGCGGGGGCTCGGGAGGCGCTAGCGGGGAGGAGCAGCGCCACAGGGGCACGCCCGGTGGGAAAAGCCAGAGGGCTCGGGCACGAGGGCCGCGCGCCAGCCGGAATCAGCGGTGGGTCCGGGAGGAGTTGGGGGTGCGCGGATGAAGTGGGTGGAGCGGCGCTCGGGAAGCGGGGAGAGGAAACGGAGGGCGCGGCGCGAGAACCGGGAGGGAGCCGAGGGGAGGAGAGGCGGCGGGGTCCATGGGGGGGAGGAGCTTGGGCTGCGGCGAGCAGGAGGGGGGGGGGGGGTTTGGGGGCGAGCGCGCCTGCCAGAGAGCCTGAGGGGCGGAGGGAGGCGCCGGGAGGCGGGGTCGGCAGCGCCGAGGGAGAGGAGCCCGAGGGCGCTGGCTGGGGGCGCGGCGCAAGGACTAGAGGAGGGAGGAGGACGATGGGGAGAGGAGGGAGGCGGCAGGTGCACTGAGGGAGGCGACGCCGTGGGGGAAGCAAGGCAGCAGGGCTAGGGCAAGGGGCTTGGGGTGGTGCTCGGAGAAGAAAGAGAGGAGCCGGTGGAGAGAAAAAGAGAAAAGGTGGGGTAAGAAGATGCTCTGACAGGTGGGGCCCACCTGTCAGTGAGAAAAAGGGGATCCAATGCTGTGGTTGGGCTAGGCAAAGATGGGCTGCGGGTGCGGGCTGGGGTTTTGGCCCGAGTTGACTAGGTTTCATTTGTTTTTTTTTGCACCTTTTGTATTGCAGGGTGTTACACAGAGGAAGATCCGTTCGTCGCCGACGAACCACTCTTTTGTGCAGAGGAGCCACTGTCCTTGGTAAACAAGGCATGGCCGGCTAGCGTTGCAGCACGCTGAGCATCGAACAGTTCCTCCATGAGAAGATGAGAACGAGCAGAAAGGATTGTATGTGGTGGTTGTCTGGAAGTGATTGCTGAAATGGCGTGTCGATATTTAGGATTAAGGCCACAGAGGAGATTGAGCACTTGGCTAGATTCAGAAACTGGCTGTCCAACATCACGAAGATTATCAGCAAGATGTTTAACTTTGGCACAAATAATCAGAGATAGACATGTCGCCTTGACAAAGATTACGAAACTCAGCCTCATAAAACATAGCACGTTGCAACTGATTATCAAGAAAAAGTTGTTCGATAGCTTGCCAGAGTGAAAAGGCATCTGTCTTTCTCTGATGAACGATCTGCCATACCTCAGGAGAACAGGTTGTGTATATTCAATTGACGATGCACTGATCAACATGATTTCACTCAGCATCTCGGTTGGTCAGTGGTGTGGAAGATATGACATGAGAGTCGAGACCGAAATTTTCGAGGGCAGAATCGAAGAACATCCTCCAGTTAGAATGATTTGGGTTGGTTAATTCAAGAAGAACAGGAACATGTGAGCGAACGTTGATGGTCTGAAGAGTGTCGGCAGTGGTGGAAGATGGCCGACGGGCGTCGTCGGAATCACCGGCAGATGAGGAATTTGAGGAGGTAAAGTTGGAGGAGAATACAGGATTGAAATCCATGGAGGCGGAGACTGGTAGATGGATCGAGGAGGAATCTGATACCATGAAGAGGGATTGAGGTTGAATATTCAGTTGCATTCATCAGTATTTGGAGTACATATATAGCCAGTGATTACAACTGAACTCAACACTCTACCCTACACCAGCGCGGCGGGAGAACAGTTGGGCGATCCGAAGAGAGCGCGCATGCAGCCCGACGTGCGTACATGCATCCCGACGTGCAGTCATGGCCCTTGAATGCATGGCGAGCAGTTGACGAGGTGGCTTCTGTTAACATTCAAGACATATTAGCAGCCCTAAAGGAGGAACTATGCTTATGGTCTCTTGCGGGGTGTAAGCAGGTTACTATGATTCTAGCTTCAGCTAATGCTGCTATGTAATCTCTTCACTAACTTATGACAGTTTTGTAGAACTTCTTTTTCTTAATATATCGCCAACTGGCAATTCGAAAAAATAAACACACACATAATCTTTAGAAGGATGTGCCACTATAATCGATTGTCTTGTTACTTTTCAACTATTAAATACTCAAACTGAGACTTGAAACCTTAATTGGAAGATCCTTCTATTCCAGCGAAGAAATTGTATGATGTTTTTGTTGTCAAGAACCGTCACGAGTCCACTGAAAATATTTTTTTGTGAGGTCATATGGACTCACTGGGCAAGGGCGCTAACGTGATCTATTGTGCTCCTCAATTGCGAAATGATGCATGATGTGTTAGTTTGCTCGGCTGCTCTTGGGCTTGTGTTAAGCATCTCCACTCGAGAGTTATTTCAAAAAGAGAGGATGCCCTCTCATAAAAAAAGAATTCTAACTACTGGACGTCTGATGGAAATTTTAGACGGGACGGTCCGTCTCATCGTCGAGATACATCATCTGTAACATTAAAAAGAATACTACTCTCGTTTCAAAATATGGCCAACGTCAAATATTTGAAAACGGAGGGAGTAGTTTACAACATCCAGAAACTTGCACCAAAATAATACACTGTAGCAACGAACCATCCGGGTGATGTAGCAGATGAAGCAGTTTCGTGAGGAGGCATTGGTTTTTGACAGTAATGCTCCTGACTCCCAGTCCACCATTCATTTTCGGTTTGGTGACTTTGTCCCATGCAATAAGATATTGTGCTCCCGACACTTTGTCTTCTCCTGACCATAAATGACCATAAAAATGCACGGCGGCGCTTTTCCACGGTGTCTAACACGCCTTGCAGGAGCAGGAGCGCAGACAATGCATACGTTGGCAAACTGTCAAGAACTGAGTTGATCAAGGCTGTGCGCCCGATGTGGTTCAGGAACCCGGAGTGCCAGCCTGCAAGGTGCTTGTCAGTTCTTGAGATCAAGGGGTTGAAAGCGGACAGTCGTAGTTTCTCATTTTGAGAGTGGAAACCCAAGATATGTTTGAGGGAAGCCTTCCTACGTGTAGTCCAGTATTTGAGAAAGTCAGGTCAGGTCAGGTCAGGTCAGGATATGGCTGCGGGAAACCCATTCACTATACTGCCGACTTTGAGGAAGTCAGGTCAGGATATGGCTGCGGGAAACGTCGTGTTCTTATGATCTTTTACAAGCCACTCCAAGAAACTGAGTCAAAGGCCTTTGCAAAATTCAATTTCAGCACCAAGGTGGGAGCCTTCCTCTTGTAGCAAACTTGCACGAGTTCAGTAGCCAGCACAATTTTTTTCTGTTATCGCCCTCGGATGAAACCTGTTTGGTCAATATCTATTGTCCATGCTATTTCTCCCTGCAGCCTATGTGTTATTGCTTTCGACACAATCTTTAGCGGGCAGTTTTGTAGTGAGATTGGACGGCAAGCATCGGGGGAGCAGACTCCGATATTCTTTGGTATGGGCACTATAAGATATGTTTATACGCTCCAGCTCAATCGAGTTGTCACAGAACGCAGAGAGCAGACCTGGAGTTGAGGTGAAACATGGTTCCAGGCTGCAGTATAGAAGTTTGTT
Organism: Neostapfia colusana; assembly: GCA_030760725.1. Taxonomy (NCBI): domain Eukaryota; kingdom Viridiplantae; phylum Streptophyta; class Magnoliopsida; order Poales; family Poaceae; genus Neostapfia; species Neostapfia colusana. The sequence goes on along the minus strand of JASWHV010000014.1, from coordinate 15,734,960 downwards.
GCCCCCAGCCCGTCTGGCGGCTGGCCAAACCGCAAGCGCACACGAGAGACACACAGAAGAGGAACACCTAAGAGACAAGTACAGGGGGAGGGGTTGTTCGAGCGTTGCCGGGTTACATAGGCGTTGCAGCTTACAAAATGTGGCAACTCGAACTGAGACCGACTACGATGTGGTGCGCTAGACATTGGTGACGCGAAGCACTTGCCCAGGGCCGCGTTGGCCTTTTCTCTCCCAGAACGGCAGCAGCTGCCCTCGGCCCCTCCGATTCATGCACTTGTTATGGACAGGCAGCATCATTTCTGTGCCTAACCCACCACGACCTTGCTCCAGAAAACAAAAAAGACCATGGAACGTTGATGGCTTTTGGTTAAGTTTGCGCCATGAGCTCATCTGGATTCTGGAGTAGTTCTCGATCCGAAACCACAACTATTTTTTATAGCTAGTTTGGTTTACTACAGACCAGTTGGGTTGGGTACGTTTATCCGGTGACGCAGAGACGGGTTCCATTTCATATCTGGCTAACTGGAAGCTGGAATGATGCTCCAGTCCAAGGCACCCCTGTAGCCTAGCTGAACTGCCATCTTTCTTTCCGCACAGAGAATAACGCCCATCACTTGGTGGAGCGGGTAGAGGTGGGACTTGGGCCGGGCCAAAACCGGGCGTGCTGAAGCACGACGGACCGGCATGGCCTAGGCACGAAACAATTTCGGGCCAGACCGGCTCGGCACGAAATTTTGGGCCGTGTCCGGGTTTGGCGAGTTCGGGCGGCCCGACACGAAATTGAATTTCGGACCGTGTTCGGGCCGGCCCGGCCCGAAATAAGCCTATCGGCCAGGATTAGCCTGATTAGGATTAGGTTTATTAGTAGACGCCTGCACAGACACTGTCGCATACCCGGCCGCTCACCCAACCCGCCCGACGCCAGCGCCACGCCGCCCGCGCCGCACGCCCGTCGGCCGCCGCCCACGCCGTGCACCCGCCGGCCGCCGCCCGTGCCCGCGCCGCGTTGTTTTCGTTGTTGAACAGGCCCGACGCCTCCGGCTGCTTTGAGCAGCCGATAGAGCTCAGTGACGCCCGCCGCCCGCGCTGTTAGATTTTACTGAATATTTTGGATTTTTTAGATAAACGGACCATGATCAGGCCTGGCCCGACTCAAAATTGGCCCATCGGGCCACGTGCCGTGCTCGGACCCTAGTTCTTCATTTTCGTGCCTGTCGGCCTGGCCCGAAAAGTCCCGTCATGCTTTCGGGCCACGCGCCAAATCAGCCCAAAGCACAAAAGGGCCGGGCCGTGCCGGCCTGACTCCCACCTCTATCCATACCCACCTTCCCCGGCTCTGTGCACGCATTCGATTCTCTCAGCTGGAGTCGGTAACAACCATCCACAACCCTACAGCTTGCACACTGAAGTTTGGTATCTGTAATTTTCAGTTCCCATCGTCCCTTCGCAGGATTGTGGACAAACGTGTGCCTGATTGCATCTCCGGCCTGGTTACGGGTGGCCGTTCCTTCTCGTCATTTCACCGGTGAGAGCTTTTCTTTTTACGTCAGTAGTACTTTGGTCATCGCGTTCTTCACTGTCAAGCTTGCACTTGGCAGGCGTATGCATCCTCGGCACAAAATCGATGCCTTGTTCCATTGCGTTTCTTCGTCACGTTACACGTATATACTTATTTCAGGTGCGAATTCTTCGCCAACCTTATTTGACGGAGACGCATTCTGTATTTCTGACAACTGCCTGTCTCGGTGGCTCCCCTTCCGAGTCTCAGATAACGATGCCGATGTGTGAAGATCTGTCTTTTTTTTTCTGCAGCGAAGTCGTACGTACTCCGTGTTTCAGTAACGGCAGCTGCAGCGAAGCACGTGAGGAGGAAATCAATCCTCGAGTAGCAGCACATGGACGGCAGCATGCGTCTGAAAGTTGAAGAGTTATGCTGTGCTACCGCTATCCATTAGCACCGCTGCTAGATTCTACTTTTGTTGAATCGGCTGATGCTCGAAATGCAGATCACGCGACACCAATGCATCGACGCGTGCAAAGCTGAGGAATCAATTCCTCAGTCACCTCCCTCCGAGAAAAAACAAAATCCTGCAGTCACCTACCCACGCGCGCAAGGGTGGCCGGCGGTAATCGAGTTTGCGCTCGGCAGGAACTAGGTGCCGGCCAAGCTTGGTCAGTACTCTTGTTTGTGCGTGACAGTTCGTTGGGTTGCCTACCTACATCAGTTGGGCACGCAGTACTGATCCGAGCGATCATCCAACACAATACAAATCAAAGGTAATAATCAGTACAAAAGTACTGACTAATACATGACAGGGTAGATTGACTTTGTGTGACACGGTAATCGTCGTCGCTGATGGCACATAGAAACGCGCTGCAGCGGCGACGTGTGCGCCAGCGAGACCCGAACATCTCTACTTCTTTGAAAAGACACTATTACTGACGATATTGTGCCTCCCATCTAACCACATCAACCGTTAGATATTACGTGAACGATTCAGATGAGATAGTGCGGGATAGTGCTGACGCTATGCCGGTGACTGTTTCTCTTATTTACCCGGAAATGCCAATGCCTACATCCCTGCTATTCTGCATGTTCGACCAGTTCGCTGCCACTCCATTGCCTAAGCCTAGGTGATGCCATCTCGCCGGAACCTATTGCCGTACCAACTAGTGTGGCCGCTCAAGTCCACCCCTCCATCGGGGTACAAAAGAGCAAAACCGGCCGCAAACTATATGTATGTCAGAATCGGTTTAATCATACATGTAGGACATTTAGTGATAAACAGATATATATAAAAAATAAACGACATTTATATCTTAATTGAGTCTCAAGTAGCAACGGAAGAGGGGAAGCTTCTAGGGCTGTCCACAGGCGAATCGACTGGCAGTTACGTGACCTTCTTCACACCGTCTTCATTTGAGCTTCTTTTCACTGAACAACAATTATAATAGAGAAAAAAGAAAAACGCCTGGATACATAATGTACTCAGCAAGTATGGGAAAATTTTATGCATGATGAGGCAAGAATAAAAGAAGGCTAAACACGGCTCATGCACTAAGCAACCTATTCATTAGTCTTATTAAACACCCTATTTACTAGGTGAATATCCCAACCAAGTAACCAAGTATCTCCAGGTCCATCTGTATCCATATCCCAAAAACCACCAACCACATCTCAAAACCAACCAATCCAATCCAACCAAATCCAACCTATGCTAATTATGAGAGAGTTACTAGCCCGCTCTTGACCGTGAGCACGGTTGTCTAGACAGTTCTGACTCTGCAGAGTTTGTACCCTTTACCCACAAGTCATGATTCCGTCCCATGTCGCCAGGTGGACTAAAACCTCCCTTTTGCCCATGGTAGCCAGACACATTTCACACTTCCTAAGGTGTGCGACCAGGAGATTACGATGTGACCTGTACAAAGGGAATCCCGACGAGCATGAGCCCACTAAGGTTTCACCCCTGCGGCCTCCTAGAGTCTATTTTACCTCCGCCTGCAGTGGCCCCCTCTTGAGCCTTGCAGATCCTAGGGTAGTCCCGCCCGACTCCCATTCTCCGCACCTACCAAACACTCACACTACATCGGGAATGCACCTAATTACTTGGTCACTCTGTCCCATACCAGTTCTTGTGGTGGCACGGTATAAGCTAGTTCACGGAGTCCCACGACCCGGTCTTTAGGATCTACGCAGGCACTAACCACCAGCCCGAATCTCGTGCATACGCACCCACCGCGTATCAACCAACCTGCTAGATCACTATCTCTACATCCCCACATATATATACCATATATCTCCACAACATCATCTCAAAGATCATGATAATTAAATATTAATGTAAATTACTCCCAATCCCATCATCTAGGCAGGGCTAAGCATGTGAAAATGACATAAAGTAAAAATCCTATCTAATCTCAAACCCAGGCTACAAGGAAAATGTGGAAGATTCTAATAAACAACCTAGCATGGATTCAAATTTAAGACATGCAAAGCAATTCTATCTAAAATTTCTAAATAGGAGCAATGTGGTCAAGGGCACTTGCCTTTTTCTTATATCGTTGCTCAGTCTATGGATCGAACTCTTGATCTTCAAAGTCTTGGACTTGTAAGTCGAATTCGGATGGGGGGCTGATTTGATGCATGCCATCGTAGGTGAAAAGGAAATAACGAGGAAACGAATAAGAAAAATCCATCCCACACTCAGCATAGAAATTTTTAGAGAATGCAAGCAAACCCTACATTTTCATGTCATCCTGGGCATATTCATTATTGCACCTAGGATTATAAGTCTTCTTTGATATGCTACAATCCATTTTATTATGTAACTTAAGTTTTATCTTGCACTAGTGCATATTCATGTGAAGGTTTTGTGCAAAAATAATCCATGTTTAACACCTATGTCTAATTTCATCATAGTTTAAGGGTGCTTATGTTAACTTGGCAGCTATCTAGGTGTCTAGAGGAGATTTCAGCAAGTATTCAGGGCTAAAAATGAAATATCATCACTATTAGCGGGGCTGAACTACAAAATCAACAAGTTGTAGGATTTTTACAGTGATAACAGCACCAAACATTTATTAAAATGTAATTTCTAGCACTACTACAGGGTTACTTTTGTCATCTCAGAAAGCTAACAGGGGCTAGAATAAAAATGGCAGCATTATGCAGGGGTATTATGGTCATTTCGGCATACTGCAGGGGGCACTTTGGGTAATTCCAAAACCATCAGGGAGTTTTTTGCAATACTACAGCAGTGTTTTTGGGCTAACATCTCAAATCAGCATGCGCTAGGGTGTTTGATGTAATTTTAGCATGGCCAGGGTTGTTTTGGCAATGACAGCACTGTCCAAGGGGTGTTTTGGGTGTATTTTAAATTTTACCAGGTGGTAAAATATTAACACATATCAATACAAGGGCCTGAGTTTGAAATCAGCGCATCCAGGGGCTTATTTCCTTAATTACCGTGATTTCAAGGGGTCTAACTGTTAACTTTCGAGGCTATAACGCAAATACAAGAGGTTTCAGGGTCTATCAGCTATTGTACAACAAATTTCCTAATTACTCTAGTGTTTGAGGTCAGATTCATGAAATCCAGGGGTGTTTGTATGGATATGAGAATTTTAGGGGGCTCGGTGCGAAGTGGGCCGTAGGGAAATAGGAGGTTCAATATGGGCCGTCGGATCTTGCTTCTACAGCACAGATTTTAAATAGCGAACCGTTATCTAAAGTCTGATCACAACCCTTCATCTCGGGTCGGGCGACTCAGGGCTCGCTCGGCCGATCTCAACCACATGGCGACCGGTGTTTCGTGACGGTGCGCCATGGCACCAAGCCTAGACCTCGCCAGAGTTACTCTATCTACGCCTACGAGTCGTTCTACTCGAAGCTAGCTAGTGAAACCACAAGACGGGTTTACGGGGAACTCACCTAGGAGAGTGTTTGTCCCCGGAATAGCTCGTTGAGGGCTCGCGACAGGGAGATCGGCGGAGATCTTAGGGTCCTCGGAGCGGCAACGTCCTGGTGGCGTTTTCTTGTGTCCTTCGCATCCACAACGTGCTCTAGGGCAAATGGAGCGTGATGGTGTTGTTAGCCCGAGAAAAAATCAAAGGAAATGAGGTTTCACCGAGACGGGGTGGAGATCCTCACCAGAGACCCATGGGGGTGGCTGCTCGGCGCGGATCTGCATCGGAGAAGGCCGAGGAAGGGTAGCTCATGTCCCTGCGGAGGCGTAACTCACGTTAGCTCGCCGGAACGGGGAGGAAAGGAGGGTTTCGAGTGGAGCCGCGCTCACCTAGGAGGGGGGGTAGACGGGCCGGCCGTCAGCTCCCTCTTGCGGTGCACCGGGAGCAGGGGGTGTAGAAGAGCTCCTCAGTGACGGCGGAGGCATCAACGTTGAAGTTGGCGGCCAAGAGGAGGTCGGCGAGAGGGAGGAGGAGGTCGGGGGGCGACGGCTGTTGCAGCTGGGCTGGGGTCGCGAGCAGGTCGGAGAAGGGCAAGTGGTGGGGTGGAGGAGTCAGACGCGAGCCGGGAGGGGGCTCGGGGGCGAGAGGGTTTGGGGAGCAAGGCGATGAGGGAGGGCGTCGGCCGGTGCGCGCGAGCAGTGGCGGAGGCGGCGGCTCGCGGGCGGTGGGGCTCGAGGGAGGGTGCGGCAGTGGGGGGAGTGGGGTCGGTGGTGCGGGAGGAAGCTGCCTGCCTCGAGGGGCGCGAGGCGGAGGAGAGGAGCGCGAGGACGGAGGAGAAGGCGGCGGGGAGGGGTGTGACACCCTCATTTTTGGTTTCTGCATATATTCATGTTTCATGTAGAGAAAACATTTTAAAAGAAGTAGGACCAGAGAAAATATCAAAAAGATAGCCAAAAAGAGCCGAATCCAGTTCACAGAGGGCGTCGAAGACAACTCCCGCGGCCCGCTGGCCACGTGGCGTGTTCGGAGCTCATCCCTGCGAAGTGGGGAGAGGCTCGCCGCTAAACTGGCTACGTGGCAGGCCCGGGGCTCATCTCCGCAAAATGGGAGAGGTCCGACCATGTGGGACACGTGTTGCCCCCGGAGCTAGCCTCTGCGGAGAAGCGAAGGCAGTCCCGCAGGACACATGTCACCTTCGGAGCTAGTCACCGCGAAAATCAGAGGACCAGTCGCGCGGGATACGTGTCGATCTCGGAGCTCACCTCCGAGAGGTCCGGTTCTATTGGACACGTGTCACCACCGAAGCTCACCTTCGGGAAGTCTGTCACTGTTGGACACGTGTCAACCTCAGAGCTCGTCTCTGTGAAGAAAGGAAGTCTGGCGCTGTTAGGATACGTGGCACACCCGGAGCCATCTCCGGAGAGAGGGAAGGTCCGGCACTGACACGTGGCGTGCACAGAGCCACCTCCGAATAAAGAGGAGGTCCTGACCGCCAGGATATATGGCGCACGCGGAGCTCACCTCCGGAGAGAGGGAGGTCTCGCTCGCTTGACACGTGGCACAACCGGAGCTCGTCTCTATGGAAAAGGAGGAGACCAGGCCCCGGTGAACACGTGGAGCTTCCGGAGCTCATCACCGCGGAGGTAACGAGTTCTGGAGCGTTTTTTTTTTATTCTGTACACATAGAAATATCGGTACGAAGAAGAAAGCGACCTGAATTCCACAATGTTACCACACCAAATCAACTAAAGATAAGTCGTAAAGATTCAACGACAATCTGGATAGAACTCTTATTCGAAGTCCAATCAGATTAGAACTCTTCTTCTCTCGATTATAAATAGAACCCAGAACCCTTGGCCGAAACCACAAACTTCTTTTTCAACTCCTAAGCCGACGACTTAGATCCCTAGCCTCCAACTCGCCGAAGTAAACCCATCGCCGGAGTTCAGTCGAGGAAGATCGCCGGAAGAGAGTCCCAACGATATGTCTTGCTAAGAGAAGGACCCCGAGACCCAGAAGAGTGTAAGCTAGGTCTCCAATATAACTTTACGACATCATCGATTCCTTTCGAACAGAAGCTTTTTCGTGGACAGATCACTTGCTGATCGGGTTGATCTAGATCTAAAGACAAGGTCATCGCCACGTCCACATTTGATCTGAATACCTCTGTTCATCATAAAATCCATGCAAGCCATGCAAGAACACGTACAAACTAAACTGCATCATAGGATTAACATGCATAAGCATCATCGCATCTAGTTAAAGTCTGTGCATGATATTGATTGTTGTAAATCTTGTTTGTGCGTGATCATGTATAGAAGGACAAGCTCAGGAGCTACATACGACGGACTACAACAACAAGATTTTGAGCAACAGGAATCGCAAGAACAAGGCAAGTGCCCCTTGACCATATTGATCCTATGTTTTGGGAAAACTGTTTTGTTTTGCGAAAAGGTGTGTGTGCTGAGTCAAACATGATGGGAAACCCTTTTATAGGAGTTTACTAGCTTTGGTTAAAACCACCCTTGTCGCTAGGGAAGTTTATGAGTCTGGTATGGTTTTTAATTTTATGCTTCGCTGAGTCCATGGGATTGGGAAGCGAGATAGATGTGTCTAGCTAACTGCACTCGTAACGAGAATGAGAAACTGATGTTGTTAATGAACATGGATCGGAGGGAGATCTAGGCAAGACTGGGTTTGTGAATGAGGTAGCATGAGATGGTGGTTTACTTGCCGTAGATCTAAGGACCGGTTCATGCGAGCACATACCAGGATAACAGTGCCACCACAAGGCCAAGGATGGGTGCGGCTTAGCTGACTAATTAGGTAAATTGCTAGATTGTTATGGACCGTGGAAGGCGCGGAGAATGGGAGTCGAGTGAGGACTGCCCTGGGAACTGCATGGCACAAGAGGGGGCCCGTGGGTGGGAGAATTGGAGATTCTAGCCTGCCGGTGAAACCTTAGTGAGTCCATACATCTAGTAGCCCCTTTGTAAAGGCTATTTTGTGATCTCTTGGCCATACACCAACGGTTGTGTACTGGTATAATGGAGGTTCTGCAGTCGCCGACGGGTGACAAAATCACAAACTTGTGGGTAAAGAGGTACAAACTCTGCAGAGTCTAAAACTATCATGATAGCCGAGCTTACGGTCACGAGCGCCTGACCAACTTCCATGATTAGTTGGGATGGTTATTAGATATGATTATTGGTTATGGTTTTGGATGGTTTGGTTTTTGTTTTCGGGACTGTTGAGTCCGGGTGATAAGATGGGTTGCATGACTGATGAGTCATGGCAACGAGGTTGGTCTCGGTGGGAGACGAAGTTGTTTATGAGATGAAATGGTAGCGAATACGAGATGGTATTCGTGAGATGGTAGCGAATACGAGGAGGTATTCGTGAGCAAGAATGAGATTGATTAATGACTGGTTGGGACATGGAAGGTAAATGAACAATGGAGGTATGATTGGTATTTTAATACATATTGGGATTACATTCACTTAAAGATAAGTTGCTGTTTTATCGTGGTTTTTGATAAATAAATTTGCTTTTCTGCAATGAGCCTTTTTATACCTACCTTGTTATGAGCTACATAACATATTTCCCCGCACTTGCTGAGTACATCATTGTACTCAAACTTGCATTATTTCATCATCAACAACAGGAGAAGATTACTATGAAGACCAAGTGGAGCATTAGGCGTGTAATCTGTTCTCAACCTTACCTGTGGGGATGTAGTAGAGATTGAGCCGCTACTGCTTATATTGCTTCCACACTAGTCAGAAGACTTCCGCTGCATAGAAATAAGACTTCCGCTGTTAGATTAAGACTTCCGCTGTGAGCATGAGTCCAAGACTCATGAGGCATTGTAATAAACTCTGTTATTCGTGGTTATATATATTCTGAAATCAGTTTGTGGAACATATGTGTATGTGTGATGAACATCCTGGGCACACATATGCATCAATTCTCGGTTCCGTGGTTTTTCCACAGAATTGAGGGCGTCACAAGGGGCGGTGTCGTGGGGAGCGTCGGTGGGAGGAACCGAGGGACGACAACGCTTAGGGAAGGGGGCAAGGCGAAGGTGAAGGCGAGCGGCGGGGGTTCCAGTGGGGGAGAGGAGCTCGGGGCTGCGCAATGAGGAGCGCGCGCAGGGGCTCGGGAGGCGATGGCCTCGGGAAGACTGCGGAGACTCCGGTGGTGACGAGGAAAAGTGTGGCGTCGAGGCGATGCTGAGGAGGGAGGTCGGGGAACTGGCGCATGGAGGTGGAGGGGGTGGGCGGCGCTCGGGGAGCAGGGAGAGGAAGCGAAGGGGGGGGGGGGAAGATGGAGCGCGCGGGCGAGTGGGAGTGGCGACCAACAGCTGGGGGCGGAGGATCCAATGCTCACGTTGTTGCAAAAAGAGAAAAGGGGATTCGGTTGGTCGGCAACCGAGCTCGGAAAGAAAGAGAGGAATAGGGGACCGCGGGGAAAAAGACAACGGCCGGAAGAAAAAGGTAGCGCCGACATGTGGGACCCTCCGATCAGTGAGGGAAAAACAAATCCAAGGTGGCGGGTTGGGCTGGGCCGAGGAGGTGAGTTTGTGGGTTTTAGCCCGTTTGGTCGTGAGTATTGAATTTGGATACCTTTTTCTTTTTGATCTTCAATCTAGTTTCCTTTTTGATGCATGCAAATTTGTTTTTCATTTCAAATATTCATCTGAATGCATAGCATATTTGAACATTTTTAAATTTCTCTGGATTTGTATTTTATGATGTTACAACACTACCCCCTTAAATGGAATCTCGCCCTGAGATTCTAGTGAGCTAGGCTTTGGGGGTTTCGATGACAGGAAAAGTTTCTACTTGAAATATAGAGAGATGATTTATTGGGACAAAGTTTTATACGGAGTTATATGCGTGTATGGTAATAGGCAAGTCAAACAACGATTTAGATATGATCTAGGGAGTTTAGATTCTGCTAACCTATAACGCACCCTACTCAAGTTGTTGGTTCAAGGAAAATCTTCAAAACTTGTCATTTCGTTAGTCGAGCATCTTCTTGGTAATTCTTCCTTCTTGACTGACTTTGTCAGCCTGGTGTTTACTGTATCTAATCCTAACAGAGGTGTGAAAAGTAATGTGCTACCCCCCTTTAAATAAAAAAGTGTAATTACTATTGGTTTTTCTTGTTTTCAAACAACGTGTTTCTAATTCGTTATGAGTAAACGCATGGTCTTCACTCGCCGAACAATTCTGGAACGTAAGCGAGTATCGTTTACTAATCTCCAAGAAATCTTCTTCCCGCTTCGAGTTATCTTCGCACGTTGATCTTTAAGCTCTTGTCGTTTGAATTGATTCTTTGTCTTCACAAGTAACGTCAAAAAGGAAGTCTTACGAGTCTTTTCTAACTAAGGTCATGTGCCTAGAGTCGATAGCTAGCTCTAATACCACTCACGCTCGGTTTTACAAAAGAGCAAAACCGACCGCAAACTACATGTATGCCAGGACCGGTTTAATCAGACATGTAGGACATTTAGTGATAAACAGATATATAAAAAAAATAAACGACATTTATGAAATTGCCTAGAGGGGGGTGAATAGGCTAAAATAACTGAAATAACTTAATTAAACGAGATTAGAACATAAGGGTCGGACTAGTCTGGCTCAGGGGCGGACTAGTGCGGCTCAGGGGCGGACTAGTCTGGTCAAACTGCTGGAAAGGCCTAAACCTTGATTTTTATATGTTTTTCTTTAGATTTTAGTTTAACGAAATGCGGATAAATTAACTAGCAATCTAATATGACAGGTGTGATAGAATATTGAAATGGATTGCAAGATTGTAATGATGTATACTCTAATAGTGAAATAGTCAAAACAAACCCTAAGCAATTTTGACGTTCAAGGAAATGTAAATGCAAGAGAGACACTGAGATTTTTTCCGAGGTTCGATTCTACTCAGGAATCTACGTCCCCGTTGAGGAGTCCACAAAGGACCGGGTCTAACAATCCGAGGCTCCCACTTGAACAAGTCCACAACCTTGACGATTCTCACAAGCCACGGATCACAAAGACTCACACCAAGTGCACAAGATCACTCCAAGAGCCAAAATGCGAAGTTCCTCGTTCTCTTCTCCTCACACACCGAAATCCACTCAAGAATTTGTTCTAGAGGGTGAGTAGGCAAGAGAGAAGGCTTGGGGTGGATCTTGGATGGCTATGGGGACGCTAGGGTTCCAGAGTTATTTAAATGAAGTCGGGGCATCTCCTTTTATAGAAGTCCCGACAGCCGACCATTGCCACCAACCAAAGTCCGGACTAGTCCACCACAAAACGGACTAGTCCGATCTCACACAGGAACTATTTGTCCGGGTGAGAACGGACAAGTCTGCTGAACTCGGACTAGTCCGACCACTAAGGCAGACAAGTACGGCCCACCAAGACTTAGCCGTGGGAGCTCTCATCTCACAACGAACTCACACAGGAACTCTTGGTCCGTGTGAAAACAGACAAGTCTGGCTAGCCCGGACTAGTTCGGCCACTGAGGCGGACAAGTCCGGTCTACCAGGACTTAGTCCCAAAACACGCTCACCGAGAGAGAAACGGATTAGTCCGTTCCAAAACGGACAAGTCTGAACTCAGTCAGGAACTCTTAGTCCGCCCCAAAACAGACTAAGGTGTAGGACTTCCGGACTAGTCCGGCCTCTTGCCCAGACAAGTCCGACCTACCCGAGTTTACCTCACTAGGACTCTCCACTAAGGATTCGACACTTCTAACGCTTTGATCTCTCTTCTATGATGTCAATGCACTTGACACACACACTCTCACTCTTACACGGCTAGTCTAATAAAGACTCAAATGAAACCCTAATTTCTTCTCTTCGAGTCTTCGACGCCGTTCTTCATCCTTTTTCGTTTTGAGAGTTTAGGTGTCCGCCTTGGAAATATCCTGTGCTTATGATCATCTCAGCTCATTAGTCTCTTAATTGTCGTCATCAATCATCCAAAACCCACGGGGATACCTAGATGCATTTACAATCTCCCCCTTTTTGGTGATTGATGACAACACATTAAGTTTCAACATAAGAGGTAAAAATTTGATTTTCACAACAAGTTTGTGTATGCTTAACTCCCCCTGGATGTATACAACAGTAAAGGAGGAGAGTTGACATACACTCACATGTTATGGTGGGGTGCCTACGTGTTGTGCTAAAAAATGTGATAAGACAATGAAACATAGCAAAGAGCAACAATCATCAAATATAAGCCATAATATCCAACACGTAGTCTTACACAAAAGAGACACGATGCATAAAACATAGAGATAAAACATAGAGATAGTCATGTCCAAGGATCTATTACAAGACTAGAAGATGATAAAAAGAAGACATCCTCTTCCATCTCTCCCCCTTTGGCATCAAGGCACCTAAAAGGAAAAAGGAAGAAGATACGCCGAAGTCTACTCGTCATCTTCGCCGTCTTCTTCTTCATCCCCATCTTCATCGCTCTCCGTGGCCTCCGTATCATCTTCCTCGTCATCGGTGGCGGTGGATGGAGACACGACCTTGGAGGAGCTTCCATCTTCCCTGAACTGGGCGAGCTCATCAGCGGTGAACTCTGGGTATGGAGTGCGCTCCCCATCACCTTCCTCGGGAGGAGGCATGGGTACCTAAAGCTTGTCACACACAGCCTTGAGGTACTTCTCTTGCCTTCTCTCCACGTGTTGAGTCCGGACCTCCACACGCCGACAAGAGACGAAGAGCGCGTTGAAGCACTTGAAGAATCCACTCATTGACTGTGGAGGAGGAGGTTATGAGGGAGCCACTGAGCTAGGAGGGGCTGCTGAGCTAGAAGGAGGTTGAGCATTCTTCCTTCTGGAGGGTTCTGGCACAATAGGTGTCGGTACCCTCAATACCGGGTACCCCTGCGCACAGGACAAAACCGCCTAAGGACCTCGCCCCTTCCGCAGGGGTGAGCTCTGAAGGCTCCACGTGTCCAGCGGGGCCAGACCTCCCCTCTCCTCAGAGGTGAGCTCCGGGCCTGCCACATTGCCAGCAGAGCTGGACCTTCCCCTCTGCGTGTGAGCTCCGAAGGCTCCACGAGTCCAGCGGGGCCGGACCTCCCCTCTCCTCAGAGGTGAGCTCCGGGCCCGCCATGTGGACGGCAGAGCCGGACCTCCGCCCTCCGCGGGGGTGAGCTCCGAAGGCTCCACGTGTCCAGCGGGGCTGGACCTCCCCTCTCCTCAGAGGTGAGCTCCGAGCCCACCACGTGGCCAGCAGAGCCGGACCTGATGAGTGGTTTAGGCACGATATTCCGAAAGGTAGGTCAATTGAGGTGGAGAACTCGACGTTGATGATCCGCGTCACTCTAGCAGTTCGAACACCCCTGCAATCACTATACCACTGCTCCGTTGGTTATCAATCGTGCAGCACACGCTTGACCTCGCCAAGAAGGCTAATCCCTGCAGGTGCAACAGAGAACACGAGCAAGAACGTAGAAGACGTGATCTAAAAGTCACGAAGTTGGGGTTTAACAAAAACCGTAGAACGGCGGATTTTTCTTGGGAAGTTTCAGGAAGAAATTGGAATGATATCGATTCATACGGAGGAAAAAGTTCTCTATTGAACCCACCAAATATGGCTGGCGGCTGCAGAATTTAAAGGTTAGGGTTCGTCCATAAGACCCTTAGACGCGTCCCTAATGGACTCATACGGGTTACAAGGCCCAAAATCCCAATACGGTGGTGCAACACCGGACAAAACTTTGAATTTGACTTGTTTCGACAACTCCCAACGACTCCTGGCGAATTTTAATATGGGACCAGAACCATTGGAAAGTTTATCTTATCATCTTTCCTTACGTATGTAGAACGTCAAAAACGGAGTCCGTATGCATCTTGGGCGTCCATTTTAAGATGGACTGCTCCTGGACTCTGAGTTGAACTCGAGTCCGAGTTGGTGACTGTTTCCATCAACTTGTGGATGTCCCATCTGGTTCTCCACGTCCCCAAATCCTCCTCCCTTTACTTGTTGATCATGTCCATGATTCCTAATATCAATTAAATCATTCAATAGCAATCCATTCTCAAAATCACATGGGTAGGAAGTTAGGAACGAATTCACCTGCTGATTTAGTAACCGTGCTCGTGCTCTTGTGATTGGTCCTTCACTACAGGAAAAACGATCATTGACGACGGCCAAATTTATTGTTGACGGGGCCGTCGTCTTTAATTTTATTGACGACGGCTAGACAAAGCCGTCGTCAATAACACAGTTATTGACGACAGCTGAACGAGTACCGTCGTCAATAAATAATTGACGACGGTGCCCGTCGTCTTTAACTTAATTCGGGCCCACCCGAGGAGTTATTGATGACGGTGACCTAGCACCGTCGTCAATAACACAGTTATTGACGACAACTAAACGAGTACCGTCGTCAATAAATTATTGACGACGGTGCCCGTCGTCTTTAACATTTATTGACGACGGTGACCAGGCACCGTCGTCAATAACGGGACATATAACCCGTACGCGAGCCGGGAGGCGGCCAGTGCCGCCTCCGACTCGCGCCGAGGTCTCGTCGCCGCCGCCGTCCCCGCCGGTCGCCGCCGCCCTCCCCGCCGGTCCCCGCCGCCGCCGCCGCCCGAGGTAAGTCCCCCTCCCCCTCCGACCTCTCTCCCCAGCTTTCCTCGCCCCCCGGCCGCGCCGCCGGTGACCGGCCGGCCGGTGTTGGCGTCCTACCCCCCGTCTGGTCTCTCCGGACCCTCCCCCGTCCCCCTCCAGCCCTCCCCCTGCTCTCCCTCTCCCCCTCCCCCCTCTCCCCCACGATCTCAGCTTCAGAAGTTGCTAGTCTCTGCTGAGACATTGCTTCAGCTACATTGGCTGCAATTACACGCTGCTCTAATTTACTTTCAGCAAGATAAAATTTCAGCACATGTACTCGAGCCCATTCAGAAAGTTCCCTGTCTCTGGATTCCATCAAATGCTGCCACAAGGGTAACAGGTTAAGTAAATATAGCAGAAGCTCATCCCATAAAACAAACCGTTTCAAAAAGTGGCGCCTTGCGCACCTAGGCGCTAAGTGGTGCCCCAGTGCGTCACTTTCGTGAAAGCGACCGCTGTTAAGCGGTTGAACGATCAAGCATTCAAAAGCACACTTTTTACCACTTTCTTACTGAATGAAGTGTTCATCCTTATCAAATTTAAAAATTCACAGTATATAATGAGGTATATATAGAGTTGACTTCGCTTTTTGCGAAACGCCTAGATGCTAGGCGGAGCTCTACCACTCGCTTTTCTCCACCGCTTTTTCAAAACACTGAAAATAAATGGATTTACGCCGTGAATCGTGGTGGGGAGGAGGCCTCCTGCTGCGCCTAGGGCTGCGTAGAGGCGGAAGCAGCAGCGAGTGGTCCGATCAGGAGCAACCACTCGATCTGGGCGACTAGAAAACTAGTAGTCCGATTAGGGCGATTAGTTGGACGATCAGGAGTTTTGATGATCAGGATGACTAGGTTAGAAATTTTTCAGTCCTAATCTGTTGGCCGGCGGTACATTAGGGTTCAGCTCATTCACCTCTTGCTTTCTTTCAACTTGGCAACTACACTGGTCAATTCCTCTTGAAAAGGTACATAAAATGCCAAAGTTAGTTTTAACTTGGTTCTAGACAACTGCTGGTCATGAATAGAAAAACAAAATACAGTATTGATACAACAGGTTTGACAGTGGCACAGTATGAAAATAGGAGTAGTTATACAAAATACACTGTTTTTCTGTCAATACAACTATTAGTGAGGGTTAAATCATACCAAAGGAAGGCTCTTTATAAGTTATTTTCAAGAACGCAGTAGGACCAAAAGATAATTTTCTCTGTGGATATTTAGCATATTCATTTGTTCAGCTGATATCACTTCTCTTTTTGTGTACATCTGACATCTCCAGAAATCCTAACTAGCACTTTGCCTCGTTACTGCTGTCCCAGGAATGCCTGCTACTTTTTACTTTATGGAGATTTTCTTTAGATCTTGATTTTTAACTTTCCAAATGATGAGTGTTAGCTTTATGGAGGGTTTCCTTGGCCTCCGTGGCCTGGGTCAGGTCGGGCATCCGGTCGGCGAAGGTGTCGCTGGCGTAGAGGTGCAAGCCCACGATGTGGCCGTCATAGATCCTCTCCTCGTCCCTGACGTTGACGATGGCAACGCTGGGGTCGCTAGCAAGGGACACCAGCTGTGCCACTGACACGTACGACACTCCCCTCCTCGCCATTGCCGCCCGTGCCAATCGGAGACTGAGGTGTCAAAGTAAAGGAAGAAGATGGATGAGGTTTGCGCATCGCCCCGCCCCACCGCAGAGCGACCTACCCGCCCCGTCCTGCCGCAGCCGCTGCCGTCCCGCCCCAAGCCCCGCCCGGCCTCCCCTGCTCGCGCCGAGCCCCGGCCGCGCCTCGGCCGCCGCCGCTCGACGCGCCCCGCCCCGAGCCCCGCCCTGCTGTGCCGCCCGGCCCCGCCCCAAGCCCCGCCCTGCCGCGCTGTCCGACCTTAGTTGATTAATTGTTTAATTAGTATTGTAATTGATTATTGTTTAATTAATACTTTGATTGATTGTGTGATTAGTTACTATATGTAAATAAATGGGTTTCGGCCCGGTCCGGCCTGACATGACCCATTTAGGGTCTGTCACGGCTCATTTAGTGGTAATGTATTAGTCGAGACAGGCATGGAGGACGGCAAGCTCTCGCGCGTGGATGGCGGGCCCCGACGGTGCGGTTTCATCTTTGACCCACTTACGACGGGGCATAACGTACGACGGCTAACCCTAAAGGCGTCGTAAGATAATGGCAGGCCCCAACGGGACATAACTTAGGACGGCTGACCCACTTCTTTGTCTCTCGTTCTTTCCTTCTCTCTCGTTCTTTCCTCTCTCTCTTTTAAATGACTCAAAAACGAAAGATTGACGTAAACCTATACAACATGCGTCACCTGTTTCGAACGGGCCCGTCTCACATGTGTTACGCATGTGAGGCGTGTACGTTCGGAATTGTCCCTTTTTGGACAGCCTGGGAGTGACCGAGGGGGCGTGGCATGTGATGAAACGCGGGTTTAGATCTAGACAAGATTTCGACGGCATAACCCTGTTGTTCTCTGCTGCACCATTTTCGGGCGTGCAGTGGAGAACAACGGGGTTATGCTGCTGAAATTTCGTTCGGATCCATACCACGCGTCTCGTCATGAGCACGCTCCGCTCGATCACACTTGGGTGGATTTAGGACCTATCCTTTCCAATAGATGTAGGGTCATGACATAAATAAATTATAAAGTAACTATAATTTCCTTGACATTAAACTGCAGATTCAAACATGGGTGAGGATCGTAGTTGGATGTATACCGGTTGCAAGAACAGTTCTGGTGGTCACTCGGATGAGTGGTTCGCAAAGACAGATGCTTTTGTAGATCGAGCTTTTTCATTGTCAAAGATCGATAAGGTGCGGTGCCCATGTACGAAATGTCAAGGTGCAAAGTGTTGGGACAAAGTGAATTTGGCGTTTCACTTATGTCGATACGGTTTCATGCAAGATTATGAGGTGTGGACCTTTCACGGTGAGACTTCTTCTCAACCCTTACAAGTTTCAGATTAGGATGACAACACGGGGGTCGATAGGATGGACGAGATGCTTGATGCCATAAATCCTGAATTGATGGAGGATCCTCCTCCAACGGAGGTTGAAGCGTTTTTCACGCTTCTCAAAGCTTCAGAAGAGCCGTTGCATGAACACACCGAAGTGACGCTCCTTACTTTCATGACTAGATTTATGGCCATTAAGTCTAAGTATTTCTCCTCCAATAACTGCTACAACGATCTTATCAAATTGATCAGCGAGATCCTTCCACAACCACATAAAGTGCCTAAAGATATGTATCAGTCTAAGAAGTTGATTTCTGGTCTAGGTATGAAATATGAGAAGATTGATATGTGTCTAGACAATTGCATGTTTTTTTGGAGAGAGCATGCCAACGAGAACAATTGCTTAAAATGTGGTAAAGCGAGATTTGTTGAAGTTGTTAATGACGACGGTTCAAAAGTAATGACTCAAGTCGCACAGAAGCAGCTTCGCTACTTGCGTGTCACACCTAGGTTCAAGTGTTTGTTTCTATCTAAAAAAACAGCTAGACACATGAGGTGGCATAAAGAAGGTGTACGTGAGAACAACAACATGATGGTGCACCCGTCGGACGGTGAGGCATGGAAGGCGCTTGACCGCTTTGATCCAGATTTCGCCAATGACGCAAGAAATATTCGCTTTGGATTGGCGACAGATGGCTTCTCACCGTTTAGTACAAACGCCACACCATACTCTTGTTGGCCCGTGTTCGCTATTCCGTACAACTTACCACCATCGCTTTGTATGAAGTATGAGTTCATGTTCCTATGCCTTATTGTACCTGGACCGGATCATCCTGGTTCACGACTGAACGTGATGATGCAGCCATTGATTGAAGAGTCCAAAATGTTATGGACAGGAGTCGAAGCGTACGACTGTTATAGAAAACAGAAATTCAACCTTCGAGCTGCGTACTTGTGGTTTGTTCATGATTTTCCAGCTTACGGCATGTTTTCTGGCTGGAGCACTCATGGTCGATTGACATGTCCAATATGTGCTTCGGACACGGATTGTTTTCGTCTAAGTCATGGTGGCAAGATATGCTACTTTGATTGTCATAGACGTTGGTTACCGCCAAATCACGTGTTTAGGCAACAGAGAAATGCCTTCAGGAAGGGTACCATTGTAAAAAAGGGACCACCACAACGTCTGAACGGGTCGGAAATTGTTAAACAGCTCAACAATCTAGTGCCAGATGAAGGTTGTCCTAGATATTTTGTTGGTTACGGAGAGGATCACAATTGGACTCATATATGTGCACTATGGGAGTTACCGTATATGAAGTCTTTAATTCTAATGCATAACATTGATTTCATGCACCAGGAACGTAACATGGGCGAATGCATCATAAGCACGTGCTTGGATATGACGGGGAAAACAAAAGACAATATAAAAGCTCGGAAGGATTTGGCAGAGGTTTGTAACCGACCAAGTCTTGAGCTCTCTGAAGCTGGTGGCAAACCACGAGCTTCTTTCTGCCTTCGACCAAAAGAAAAGAAAGAAGTCTTCAAGTGGTTGAAACAGTTGAAGTTCCCAGACGGTTATGCTGCTAGCCTGAGAAGAGCCGTTAATGTTAAGACTGGAAATCTTACTGGTTTAAAGAGCCATGATTATCACATAATCATGGAAAGACATCTGCCGGTTATGTTTCGAGGCTATCTTGACGACGAGGTTTGGAAGGTGTTAGCCGAGCTTAGCTATTTTTATAGACAGCTTTGTGCTAAAGAAATCAAAAGGGAGGTGATGGAGAAGTTGGAAAAAGAGATACCCGTGCTTTTATGTAAGATGGAAAAAGTATTTCCTCCAGGGTTCTTCAATCCAATGCAACACCTTCTAATCCATCTTCCATATGAAGCTAAAGTAGGTGGCCCTGTTCAATATAGATGGATGTAACACATTGAAAGAGCACTCAGATGTCTAAAACCGATGGTTCGTAATAGGGCAAGGGTTGAAGGATGCATCGCCGAAGCATTTACACTTCAGGAGATAGGATACTTTTCAAGTGTCTACTTTGCAGAGAACACAATGTTAATGCATCGGTGTTACGATATAATATGGCTGAAGCAACCTCTTGTAGCGAACTCTCACTTTTTCAAACGAGAGGCACCACTGTTGGTAGTGGCACGAGCTATGATGCTTCAGCAGATGAAAAGACAGCTGCTTTGTTATACATGTACGCTAACATAGATGGGATGGACAATTTTTTTAGTAAATGGTTGTTCAACATCTATACTAATTTGCGTGGTGTGTTATACATCTACACCAATAATTCTGTTTTGTCCTGATTTAGTGAGTTCGATCGACAAAATTGGAAGTCTAAGCAGCAACCTACTAGCAAGCAAATACAAACAATGCGACACTATGGAGTAAATGGAGGACCTAACTTCCAAACGTGGTTTCGAAATCATGTAACGTTTTCCTTGTCTTGTTCCTCTTAGTAATTATGTTCATAGCATAAAATAGTCTTCTTACTTCAAATGTTGGACAGTGCAAGACACAAGTCGGTGTTCATGAAGATTTGCGACAACTGTCCAACGGATCCATTAAAGTTAAACTCTTCGGTCGATATGATGTCAATGGGTTCCGATTCCGTTTAACTCAATTTTAAGCTCAACGTCCTCTAAGGGCAACATCAAACACTGGAGTTGTGACGAGGGCCGCCGATGCCGAAGGACATGAAACTAATTTCTATGGGATCATAAACAAAATCCTAGAATTTAGTTTTGCCGGGAGTAAAGACCTTAAAGTAGTCTTCTTTGACTGTGATTGGTTTGATAATAATAATGGAACTCGACAAAACCAATTTGGCATGGTAGAAGTCAAACACAAGGACCGACTACGAGGCTACGACACCTTTGTCCTTGCACACCAAGTCGAACAAGTGTACTATCTACAATATCCATGCGAAAAACTTAGTGCATGGTGGGTTGTACAAAAGGTGAATCCTCGTGAGCGGTTATATACACCGGACAATACTGGTTACATTGATGAGGCAGATGTTGTTTACCAAGAAGAAGAGTTGCCGGATTCTTTTGTCGTTGAGCCTGGTCTACGACTCGATGAATTAGTTGGGGATGCACAAGATGTACAGACTCATAATGTGAAAAAACGAAAACGGTGAACAACCATGACAAAAGATCGATGGTCCGGTTTACGAAGTAGAGTACATGATCGTGATACTGATGAATTTTGAAATTGAGTACAAGTATCGTTTCTTTCATCTCTTCTTTCGTCTTCTATATTTTCCTTTAAATTCATTATCAAATTTCCTTTCATCAGGATGTCATCGAGCAGTAGACGACGGGGGATGCGGGGCTTTCTGCCCCCGAGAGCAGACTCCGTTTTCCAGGGCTGTCAGTCTAGCAATGGTAGACTGTCTCAGCTGTTGGGCCTCGACAGAGGCCAGGGGTCACGAGAGCGGTCACGACAGGTAAAGAATATTAAATTACATAAATTATATAAATAACTTTCTTAAATCTATATTACCAATCTTCAAATTTTTAGGACGACTCTACGTCTGAGGATACAGAGGCCAGGGGTCCTCTTCAGACACCACAGGTTTCGGAGCCTGTTACAGATCCTGCTTCGGATCCTCTTCAGGTTCCGGCACCGCAGGATTCAGACCCTGCTTTAGAGCCTTCCACAGAGCCTGATGTGGAGCCGGCTCCATAGCGGTGTTACAGGAGGAGCCACTATGTGGCTCCTCCTCCGGTTTCTGCACGGCCAGAAGATCGGGTCGTTATTCGTCCGGTTGGCGATAGGTAAGTAAATCTATAACAAATCAATTTAGATATTTTAACACTTATATATGTACTAATTGAGAATCGTGTATTAGGTCTTGGGCCGATGACTCGTTCACGGGTCAAGGACGCCACCGCCAGGTCAACGCTGTCCTGGGCCAGCTCATCCGTTGTCACTACCCCGGTCTAGTGAACGGACGGGCTGCTACGTCTTGGGACGATTACGCTACAGCCCAGGACATTACTTACGGCAACCACCAGGAGCATGTGTGGCATGAATTCATGATAAGTAAATCGTCTATTCGTTAAATGCGAACCTATTATATGTTAAATACATTAACTTGTATATTTCTACTTGTAGAAATATTACCATTTGGAGGACGAGGCCCAGCTGGATCACGCTCGCCTGGTCTTCAACAACAACGCTAGGAAGCTCCTGACGCAGTCGATTTCAACGGCTCGCATTCAGGCTACGAAGGCGTACTATAAGTTTCATCCGGACGAGGGTGAGCCGGGGCAGTTTAGGGATGTGGTGGACAAGTACTTGATGGAGGCACAGTACGCAGAGGTAAATTCTTTATTTTACTTTGCTTCATTATCCAATTTTCATCAATGTTTTCATCCAACAACAAATGTGTGCAGGTCAGCGTACCGTGACTTGAGTCCTGTCCGGACGCCTACAGTTCCCTGTGTGCTCGTTGGGCGAGCCAGGGCTTCCAAGGCGTGTCGATGACCCACCGACAGAGTCGAGGGACGGACGGGAAACACCGTCTTGGCGGGGACGGCTACATACGCCTTGCTAAACGGATGGTAAGTGATACTCAAATTATATTCTAGTTAATTTCTATCACTATCATTGTGCTAACACGTATCGATAGGAGCGCGAGATCGGTCGGGAGCCGACCGCTATCCAGGTGTGGAGGAGGGGTCACATGGGAAGTGACCACTCACAGCGTGATCAGCTGTCTTCTCAGACAGCGACAGAGACGTTGGTGAGTTGTTTAGTTGACTTAATTGTATTATCTTTAAAACTTCTGATGACTTTAATTTTCTGTATTTTCAGGAAAAGTATGGGGAGGAGGTGCGGAGGCTTCGAGGCGACGATTACGATTGGCATAACTCGCCGATCGTACCTGAAGCCGCCTATGCAAGCGGTGGCGGTAAACCTCACGGCCGGTAGTGCTTGTATATCAATGTGAGTATCCACTGTTGTGATGTCCTCATCATCCTCCCCTTCTTGAATCGGAGTCGTCCTCGACTCAAGATCATCTTCTTCCCCCAAGTATGGTCGTAAATCTGAAATGTTAAATGTGGGACTAACCCCAAAATCGGGAGGTAACTCAAGCTTATATGCATTGTCATTGATCTTTTCAACAATCTTAAAATGATCAGCAACTCGTGGCATAAGTTTAGATTTTCTCAAATGAGGGAATCGTTCTTTTCTCAAATATAGCCATACCAAGTCCCCTGGTTCAAGTTTTACTTCTTTTCTACCTTTACTATTAGAAATTCTATACTTCTCATTCATCCTTTCAATATTTTTCTTTGTAGTTTCATGCATCTTAAGAATGAATTCAGATCGTTGTGTAGCATCCAAATTATAGTTTCAGAAGGAGGCAAAGGTAATAAATCAATAGGAGCACGGGGATTGAAACCATACACTACCTGGAATGGGCTTACCTTTGTAGTAGAGTGAACTGATCTGTTGTAAGCAAATTCTATATGTGGTAAATAATCCTCTCAACCCTTTAAATTTGTTTTTAAAACAGCCCGCAACATAGTGGATAGAGTATGATTTACTACCTCAGTTTGTCCATCGGTTTGTGGGTGACATGTGGTTGAAAACAGCAGCTTGGTTCCCAATTTATACCACAAAGTTCTCCAAAAATGACTTAAAAATTTTGCATCACGATCAGAAACAATGGTATTTGGCACACCATGTAAACGAATAATTTCCATCATAAATAATCAGCAATGTGTGAGGCATTATCATTCTTATGACAAGGTATAAATGTGCCATTTTGGAGAAACGATCAACAACCACAAAAATACTATCCCTCCCCCTCTTAGTCCTAGGCAATCCCAAAATAAAATCCATAGAAATATCGTGCCAAGGTACACTAGGAACAGGAAGAGGCATATAAAGACCATGTGGGTTAAGTCGAGACTTAGCTTTATTGCAAGTAGTGCATCGTGACACGTAGCGCTCGGCATCATGTCTCATATTTGGCCAAAAGAAGTGTGTGGCCAGCATGTCCTCAGTTTTCTTCACTCCAAAATGTCCCATCAAACCTCCTCCATGTGCTTCCTGCAAAAGTAATAGGCGAACGGAACTAGCAGGAACACATATATTGTTAGCACGATAGAGGAGGCCCTCCCGTAGTACATATTTATTCCAAGTTCTTCCTTCTCTACAATTTTCAAAGGCATCTTTAAAGTCCAAATCAGTAGGATGTAATCCTTTTATTGTTTTCTGTGACACCCTCATCTCGGGTGTCAGCATATATTCATGTTTTGTGAAGAGGAAAAACATTTTTAGAAAAGAGGGAACAGAAACAAGTATCAAAAGGATAGCCAGTAAAGCTCTCTGAGAGCGCCGAAAGCAACTTCCACGGCCAGCAGACCACGTGGCGCGTTCGGAGCTCATCCCCGAAGAGATTGGAGAGGTCCGACGCTAAACTGGCTACGTGGCAGGCTCGGGGGTCACCTCCGCAATTGGAAAGAGGTCCGACCCTGTGGGACGCGTGTTGCCCGTGGAGCTAGCCTCTGCGGAAGAAGCAAAGGCATTTTTCATGGGACACGTGTCATCCTCGGAGCTAGTCGTCGTGGAATTTAGGGAACCAGTCGCACGGGATATGTGTTGATCTCGGAACCCATCTCCGAGAAGTCCGGATCTATTGAACACGTGTCGCCACCGGAGCTTATCTCCGGAGGTCCGTCGCTGCTGGACACGTGTCGACCTCGGGGCATGTCCCTGAGGGAAGGAAAGGCGGAAAGACCGGCACCCACACGTGGCGTGCGCGGAGCTCGTCTCCGAAGAAGAAGGAGGTCTCGATCGATTGACACGCGGCACAACCGGAGCTCATCTCTGCGGACGAGGAGATACCAGGCCCGGAGGACACATGGAGCTTCCGGAGCTCATCATCACGAAGGTAACGAATTCTGGAGCGGTTTTTACGCGTAAAGATACCGGTACACAACAGAAACCGATCTAAATTCCATGATGTTACCAAAGATAAGACGATAGGATCCAACAAAGATCTGAATAAGACTCTTATCCGGGATCCAATCAGATTAGGACTCTTCTCTTCTCGATTATAAATAGAACCCAAAACCTCTGACCGAAACCACAAACTTCTCTTTCAAATCCTGAGCCGACGACTTAGAGCCCTAGCCCTAACTCGCCGAGCAAAACATCGCCGAGGCACAACAAGGGAGATCATCGGAGGAGAACCAAGCGGTCTGAGGAGGACCCCGAAGACAAGAAGAACGTGAGGTAGGACTTCAATACCACCTTACGACATCATGTTGTTCATCTCTTTGCGTCTGTTCTTCGATTCCTTTCGAACAGAAGCCTTTTCGTGGGCAGAACACTCGATGATCAGTTTGATCTAAAGACAAGATCATCGCCACGATCATCTTTGATCTGAACACCTCTGACCATGCAAGAACACCAGATCAATCTAATAGAACTAATCATAGGAATGCATGCATGAGCATCATCGCATCTAGTTTAGGGTTTGTGCATGATATTGATTGCTGTGAATTTTGTATACACGTGAATCCTACATAGCAGAACAAGCTCAGGAAGCTGTCTACGACGAGCTGCAGCAACAAGGTTTTGAGAATCAAGAACAACCGGAACCGCAAGAACAAGGCAAGTGCTCCTTGACCATGTTGATCCTATGTTTTGGGTAAAACTATTTTGTTTTGCGAAAAGGTGTGCGTGCTGAGTCAAACATGATGGGAAACCCTTTTTATAGGAGTTTACTAGTTCTGATTAAACCACCCTTGTCGCCTGGGAAGTTTATGAGTCGGGTATGGATTTTGCTTTATGCTTCGCTGAGTCTATGGGATTGGGAAGCGAGATAGATATGTATAGCTAACTGCATTCATACTGATAATAAGTAACTGATGAGGTTAATGAACATGGATCGGAGGGAGATCTAGGCAAGCCTGGGTTTGTGAATGAGGTAGCATGAGATGGTGGTTTTGCTTGTCGTAGATCTAAGGACCGGTTCATGCATGCACATGCCAGGATAACAGTGCCACCACAAGGCCAAGTATGGGTGCGGCTTAGCTGAGTAATTAGGTAAGTTGCTAGAGTGTTATGGACTGTGGAAGGCGCGGGGAATGGGAGTCGAGAGAGGACTGCCCTGGGAACTGCATGGCACAAGAGGAGGCCCGTGGGTCGGAGAATTGGAGATTCTAGCCTGCCGGTGAAACCTTAGTGAGTCCATACATCTAGTAACCCCTTTGTAAAGGCTATTTTGTGATCTCTTGACCATACACCGACGGATGTGTACTGGTATAATGGAGGTTCTGCAGTCGCCGGCGGGTGACGAAATCACAAATTTGTGGGTAAAGAGGTGCAAACTCTGCAGAGTCTAAAACTATCATGATAGCCGAGCTTACGATCATGAGCACCTGGCTAAACTGCCATGATTAGATGGGATGGTTACTAGGGATGGTTATTGGAATGGTTATTGGGAAGGTTCTTGGTTATGGGTTTGGTTATGGTTTGGTTTGGAATTGTTAAGTCTGGATGATGAAAGGGTTGCATGACCGGTGGGTCATGATATGAGATTGGTCTCGGTGCGAGACAAGGTTGTTTCATGAGGTGAGATGGTAGCGAATACGAGGAGGTATTCGTGAGTATGGGTAAAGGATTGGTTAATGTTTGGATGGAACATGGGAAGTGATGGAGGTATGTTGGTAATTTCATACATGTTGGGACTACATTCATCTAAAGTTAAGATGCTGTTTATCATGGTTTTATAAATCTGCTTTTCTGCAAATAAGCCTTTTATTGCCTACCTTGTTTATGAGCTGCATATCATGTGTTATTCCCGCACTTGCTGAGTACATCATTGTGCTCAAACTTGCATTATTATTTCTTCATCAACAGCAAAAGAAGGCTACTATGAAGATCAAGTAGAGCATTATGGCGTGTGATCTGTTCTCAACCTTGCCTGTGGAGGGAGTAGAGATGGAGCCACTTCTGCTTAGTTTTGCTTCCGCATTAGTTTTTGCTTCCGCATTTAAATAAAGATTTCCGCTGCGTAGAAATAAAGACTTCCGCTGTGAGCATGAGTCCAAGACTCATGAGGTGCTGTAATAAACTCTGTTATTCGTGGTAATATATATAATCTGAATTCAGTTTGTGGAACGTATGTGTATGTGTGATGAACATCCTGGGCACACATATGCATTAGTTCTCGGTTCCGTGGTTTTCCACAGAATTGAGGGCGTCACAGATTGGTATCAGAGCCACGGGTTGACAGTAGGTTACACGCCTAAGATAGAAGCCTTAGATTGATATTAGAATCACGGGTTAACAGCAAGTTATACCCCTAAATAGAAGCTACACGGACCAAAGGAAGCATCCTAGGATGAATAGCTTAGATTGGCCTTGAAACCACCTTGACATAGGAAACCATCCTTGAATAGGAGTTGAGTGGGCCCTTGTAATGATTAATTGTGAATATGTGCTTAGTGTAAGTGGTGGGACGTCTCAAAAACGTTGTCCATACCCACACGTAAGAAGAAAGAGGAGTGAAATGCTTCGGCACTTGATCACATCCTCATAAGGGCTAATATATATAGTCCAACTCACCTTGATGCATATAAGACCTACCTAATCATCTAACCTTCTATTCTATTTCGTTCCCCCTTACAGATGGTGAGAGGAAACGCCAGCCGAAGGAACGTCCAGGAAGATGACCACGAGGAAGTTCCTGCTAACCCCGGAGCTGGCGAAAACAACCTAGAAAGGTTGATGGCCATGCAAAACCAGCTTATGCAAACCATGATCCAAACTTTGGGTCAGTGGCAGGCCAACCAACACCCCGTTCCGGCACCACCGCCACCACCACCACCGGCTCATAACAGGCTGGGAGAGTTCATGAGGACTCGACCACCCACCTTTGCTCAAGCAAGCGATCCAATGGAGGCCGATGATTGGTTGAAATCCATGGAGAAGAAGCTTGCCATTGTTCAGTGCAACGACCGAGAGAAGGTTCTCTTTGCATCGCACCAACTGATGGGAGCAGCTGCTGACTGGTGGGATGCCTTGAGCAACGCCCATGCCAACCCAGAGACAATCACTTGGACTGAGTTCAAGGAAAGTTTCCGCTCCCACTACATCCCTGTTGGCGTAATGATGATCAAGAGGCAGGAGTTTGAAGGTCTCCGCCAAGGGCAGAAAAGTGTGAACGAGTATCTCAACAAGTTCATACAACTGTCCCGATATGCCCCCGAAGATGTCAACTCAGATCAGAGGAAGCAGTACCTGTTCATGAGAGGGTTGAACAATGAGATCCAGGTTCAGCTCCTCAACAATGACTATGTAAGCTTCCAGAAGCTAGTTGATAAGGCTATTGTGGTTGAAAACAAGATCCGAGAGATCGAGCGCGAGTGCAAAAGGAAGATCCCATACCAGCCACAAGGGAGCAACGTACGACATAGATACATGCCCCCTGCACCGCAGTATGGATCGACCACTCCTACGTACCGCCCTGGTCAGCCACCACAGCAACGGCCCGTTGCACCGGCACCTCGTGTGCCCATGCCTCCTGCGCCCCGGCCTAACAATGGCGCTCCTGTTCAAAACCCCCGCCCCAATGTACCTGCTGCCGTAGGCAACAGGGCATGCTTTGCATGCGGGGAAGTGGGCCACTTTGCTAACCAGTGCCCGAAGCGAGGCCCTGGACAGCGAGGTAACGTGCCCAAGCAGAACCAGCGACCAAACGGAAGGGACAACCAAGGGAACCATGGACCGCAGAACTATGCTCGTGGCCACGTTAACCATGTCACTGCTGAGGAAGCACAACAGGCTGAGGACGTCGCAATTGGTATGTTCCTTGCCAACTCCAACCTAGCCACCATTTTATTTGATTCCGGAGCATCGCATTCCTTCATATCATCCAAATATGTTGCCAAACATCATCTACCTGTATCCCACCTAGAATGTGCCATGTTAGTTAATTCTCCCGGAGGAGAAATGAGGACTAGTATAGTATGTCCTAAGGTAAGCCTTAAAATAAGGGGGGTAGATTTCCTTGCCAACCTTATTGTCTTGGACTCCCATGGAATTGACATCATACTCGGAATGGACTGGTTAAGCAAGCACAATGGAGTAATCCAATGCGCTGAGAGAAGAGTGCAGTTGACAAACGAACACGGATCCGTGTCGAGTTTGAGTCAGCCCCGCAGGCGACCGAACGATCGGATCTGAACCATGTTGAAGGAGTAGCATTGGACAACATTCCAGTGGTTCAGGAATTTTCGGATGTGTTCCCGGAAGAACTTCCAGGTATGCCACCTGACCGGGACATTGAGTTTGCCATAGATTTGGTACCTGGAACTGCACCCATAGCTAAGAGACCATATAGGATGCCCGTCAATGAGTTAGTTGAACTCAAGAAGCAAATTCAAGAACAGTTGGAGAAGGGTTTTATCCGTCCAAGTTCGTCACCATGGGGAGCCCCGGTACTCTTCGTGGACAAGAAGGACGGAACCCAAAGAATGTGCGTGGACTACAGGTCTCTCAACGAGGTAACAATCAAGAATAAATACCCTCTGCCCCGTATAGAGGACCTGTTCGATCAAATGAAAGGAGCCCAAGTGTTCTCCAAGATTGATCTTCGGTCGGGATATTTCCAGCTGAAGATTAAGCCCTCCGATATACCTAAGACAGCCTTTCGGACGCGGTATGGTTCATATGAATATACCGTTATGTCTTTTGGATTAACGAATGCACCCGCATACTTCATGTACCTTATGAATAAGGTTTTCATGGAGTACTTGGACAAGTTCGTCGTGGTTTTCATCGACGACATTATGGTGTATTCAAAAAGTAAGGAGGAGCATGAAGAACATCTGAGATTGACCTTGCAGAAGTTGCGTGAGCATCAGTTGTATGCCAAGCTCAACAAGTGTCAATTCTGGCTTAAGGAAATATCCTTCCTAGGCCACATCATCTCCAAGGAAGGGGTATGGGTTGATCCTGGGAAGGTGAGAGATGTTCTGAAGTGGGACCAACCGAAGAGCGTGAGGGATATTCGGAGTTTCCTTGGGATGGCAGGATACTATCGGCGCTTCATTAAAGACTTCTCTAAAATAGCAAAACCTATGACCGAGTTTCTAATGAAGGGAAAAGTCTTTCAATGGACACAAGCCTGTCAAGAAAGTTTTGAGGAACTCAAGAAAAGGCTAACCACAGCACCAGTTCTGGTATTGCCAGACGTAAGCAAGAGCTTTGACATATATTGTGACGCATCCAGACAAGGGCTCGGATGTGTGCTCATGCAGGAAGGACAAGTGGTAGCCTATGCCTCACGACAATTAAAGAAGCATGAGCTTAATTATCCTACACATGATTTGGAGTTAGCAGCAGTGGTGCATGCATTGAAGATTTGGAGACATTATATCCTTGGTCATCGATGTGAGATCTATACGGATCATAAAAGCCTCAAGTACATATTTACACAAACGGACTTGAATTTGAGGCAACGTCGATGGTTAGAACTTATAAAGGATTATGATGTGGGAATCAACTACCACCCCGGGAAGGCCAATGTGGTCGCTGACGCATTGAGCAGAAAGGGAGCATGCCACCAACTCACGGTTCGGGAGCTACCACCCGAACTACGTAAGGAGTTCGAACGGTTACACCTCGGATTCTTGAATAGCATGGAAATGATGGAGATCCACTCCTCATTGGAGCAAGAAATAAGAAAGGGACAAGCAACGGACGAGGGGATCAAGGAAATCAAGGAAAGAATCCGACAAGGGATAGAGAAGGATTTCAAAGAGGATGAAAAGGGTACGCTTTGGCTAGGAAAAAGGATTTGTGTGCCAAACCTAAGACACCTTCGCGACATGATATTAAGGGAGGCACATGATTCACCCTATTCCATACATCCGGGGAGCACCAAAATGTACAAGGACTTGAAAACTTGCTATTGGTGGGATGGTATGAAAAGGGATATAGCCGAATACGTTGCCCTATGCGACACATGCCAACGGGTAAAAGCCGAACATCAAAAACCCGCTGGATTGTTGCAACCTTTGAAAATACCTGAATGGAAATGGGAGGACATCAGTATGGACTATCGTCGGATTGCCAAGAACTCAGTCAGGATACGACTCCATCTGGGTCATTGTAGACCGGTTGACGAAAACCGCCCATTTTCTTCCGGTAAAGACCAGTTACAACGTTACACAGTTGGCAGAGTTGTACATGGAGCAGATCGTGTGCCGTCATGGAGTTCCGAAGAGGATAGTCTCAGATCGAGGTTCTCAGTTTACCTGTAGATTCTGGAGGAAGCTACAGAAAGCCATGGGTACACGACTAGATTTTAGCTCCGCCTATCACCCACAAACAGATGGACAAACCGAGAGGACGAACCAAATTTTGGAAGACATGTTGAGAGCTTGCGCCTTGAAACGTGGGCGTAGATGGGATATGAGTTTACCGTATGCCGAGTTCTCCTATAACAACAGCTATCAAGCTAGCTTGAAGATGTCGCCTTTCGAAGCCTTATATGGTAGACGGTGTAGAACGCCACTGTTCTGGAACGAGACCGGAGAGAACTAGGTGTTTGGACCCGAAGTACTACAAGAGGCTGAAAAGCATGTCCAAACGATACGGGAGAACTTAAAGGCTGCTCAGTCACGACAGAAAGGCTATGCGGACAATAGGCGTAGGAAGTTGACCTTTGAAGTTGGAGACTTTGTATACCTTAAGGTATCGCCTATCCGAGGCCAACGACGTTTTAACGTCAAAGGCAAACTAGCGCCTCGCTACATCGGACCATTTAAGATTTTGGATAAGCGAGGAGAAGTAGCCTATCAACTAGAGCTCCCAAACCACCTCTCCGACGTACATGACGTGTTTCATGTATCCCAGCTCAAGAAGTGCTTGAGAATACCAGAGGAACAAGTGTCAATGGGAGAACTTAAACTTCAAGAGGACCTGACTTACGCAGAACACCCTATCCGAATCTTGGACGTAAAGGAAAGGGTCACCCGAAACAAGGTGATTCGATGGTGCAAAGTACAATGGCGCCATCACACTGAAGCTGAAGCCACATGGGAGCGTGAAGAGGATATTAAGGCTGAATTCCCCTATCTATTTTCTACTAATGAATCTCGAGGGCGAGATTCAATTTAAGGGGGGTAGATTTGTGACACCCTCATCTCGGGTGTCAGCATATATTCATGTTTTGTGAAGAGGAAAAACATTTTTAGAAAAGAGGGAACAGAAACAAGTATCAAAAGGATAGCCAGTAAAGCTCTCTGAGAGCGCCGAAAGCAACTTCCACGGCCAGCAGACCACGTGGCGCGTTCGGAGCTCATCCCCGAAGAGATTGGAGAGGTCCGACGCTAAACTGGCTACGTGGCAGGCTCGGGGGTCACCTCCGCAATTGGAAAGAGGTCCGACCCTGTGGGACGCGTGTTGCCCGTGGAGCTAGCCTCTGCGGAAGAAGCAAAGGCATTTTTCATGGGACACGTGTCATCCTCGGAGCTAGTCGTCGCGGAATTTAGGGAACCAGTCGCACGGGATATGTGTTGATCTCGGAACCCATCTCCGAGAAGTCCGGATCTATTGAACACGTGTCGCCACCGGAGCTTATCTCCGGAGGTCCGTCGCTGCTGGACACGTGTTGACCTCGGGGCATGTCCCTGAGGGAAGGAAAGGCGGAAAGACCGGCACCCACACGTGGCGTGCGCGGAGCTCGTCTCCGAAGAAGAAGGAGGTCTCGATCGATTGACACGCGGCACAACCGGAGCTCGTCTCTGCGGACGAGGAGATACCAGGCCCGGAGGACACGTGGAGCTTCCGGAGCTCATCATCACGAAGGTAACGAATTCTGGAGCGGTTTTTACGCGTAAAGATACCGGTACGCAACAGAAACCGATCTAAATTCCACGATGTTACCAAAGATAAGACGATAGGATCCAACAAAGATCTGAATAAGACTCTTATTCGGGATCCAATCAGATTAGGACTCTTCTCTTCTCGATTATAAATAGAACCCAAAACCTCTGGCCGAAACCACAAACTTCTCTTTCAAATCCTGAGCCGACGACTTAGAGCCCTAGCCCTAACTCGCCGAGCAAAACATCGCCGAGGCACAACAAGGGAGATCATCGGAGGAGAACCAAGCGGTCTGAGGAGGACCCCGAAGACAAGAAGAACGTGAGGTAGGACTTCAATACCACCTTACGACATCATGTTGTTCATCTCTTTGCGTCTGTTCTTCGATTCCTTTCGAACAGAAGCCTTTTCGTGGGCAGAACACTCGATGATTAGTTTGATCTAAAGACAAGATCATCGCCACGATCATCTTTGATCTGAACACCTCTGACCATGCAAGAACACCAGATCAATCTAATAGAACTAATCATAGGATAGCATGCATGAGCATCATCGCATCTAGTTTAGGGTTTGTGCATGATATTGATTGCTGTGAATTTTGTATACACGTGAATCCTACATAGCAGAACAAGCTCAGGAAGCTGTCTACGACGAGCTGCAGCAACAAGGTTTTGAGAATCAAGAACAACCGGAACCGCAAGAACAAGGCAAGTGCTCCTTGACCATGTTGATCCTATGTTTTGGGTAAAACTATTTTGTTTTGCGAAAAGGTGTGCGTGCTGAGTCAAACATGATGGGAAACCCTTTTTATAGGAGTTTACTAGTTCTGATTAAACCACCCTTGTCGCCTGGGAAGTTTATGAGTCGGGTATGGTTTTTGCTTTATGCTTCGCTGAGTCTATGGGATTGGGAAGCGAGATAGATATGTCTAGCTAACTGCATTCATACTGATAATAAGTAACTGATGAGGTTAATGAACATGGATCGGAGGGAGATCTAGGCAAGCCTGGGTTTGTGAATGAGGTAGCATGAGATGGTGGTTTTGCTTGTCGTAGATCTAAGGACCGGTTCATGCATGCACATGCCAGGATAACAGTGCCACCACAAGGCCAAGTATGGGTGCGGCTTAGCTGAGTAATTAGGTAAGTTGCTAGAGTGTTATGGACTGTGGAAGGCGCGGGAATGGGAGTCGAGAGAGGACTGCCCTGGGAACTGCATGGCACAAGAGGGGGCCCGTGGGTGGGAGAATTGGAGATTCTAGCCTGCCGGTGAAACCTTAGTGAGTCCATACATCTAGTAACCCCTTTGTAAAGGCTATTTTGTGATCTCTTGACCATACACCGACGGATGTGTACTGGTATAATGGAGGTTCTGCAGTCGCCGACGGGTGACGAAATCACAAACTTGTGTGTAAAGAGGTGCAAACTCTGCAGAGTCTAAAACTATCATGATAGCCGAGCTTACGGTCATGAGCACCTGGCTAAACTTCCATGATTAGATGGGATGGTTAATAGGGATGGTTATTGGAATGGTTATTGGGAAGGTTCTTGGTTATGGTTTGGTTTGGAATTGTTAAGTCTGGATGATGAAAGGGTTGCATGACTGGTGGGTCATGATATGAGATTGGTCTCGGTGCGAGACAAGGTTGTTTCATGAGGTGAGATGGTAGCGAATACGAGGAGGTATTCGTGAGTATGGGTAAAGGATTGGTTAATGTTTGGATGGAACATGGGAAGTGATGGAGGTATGTTGGTAATTTCATACATGTTGGGACTACATTCATCTAAAGTTAAGATGCTGTTTATCATGGTTTTATAAATCTGCTTTTCTGCAAATAAGCCTTTTATTGCCTACCTTGTTTATGAGCTGCATATCATGTGTTATTCCCGCACTTGCTGAGTACATCATTGTGCTCAAACTTGCATTATTATTTCTTCATCAACAGCAAAAGAAGGCTACTATGAAGATCAAGTAGAGCATTATGGCGTGTGATCTATTCTCAACCTTGCCTGTGGAGGGAGTAGAGATGGAGCCACTTCTGCTTAGTTTTGCTTCCGCATTAGTTTTTGCTTCCGCATTTAATAAAGATTTCCGCTGCGTAGAAATAAAGACTTCCGCTGTGAGCATGAGTCCAAGACTCATGAGGTGCTGTAATAAACTCTGTTATTCGTGGTAATATATATAATCTGAATTCAGTTTGTGGAACGTATGTGTATGTGTGATGAACATCCTGGCACACATATGCATTAGTTCTCGGTTCCGTGGTTTTCTACAGAATTGAGGGCGTCACATTTTCAAACCAAATATTTTATGTTCAAGTTGGGACAGCAAGGTGTAACGTCTAGATAATGCATCTGCAATAACATTCTCCTTCCCTTTATTATGCTTAATGATGTATGGAAACGATTCTATGAACTCAATCCATTTAGCATGTTGTTTATTCAGATTGGTTTGACACTTAAGATACTTCAAAGATTCATGATCGGAATGTATGACAAACTCCTTAGACCACAGGTAATGTTGCCAGGTTTGTAGAACTCGCACTAAGGCATACAATTCCTTATTATAAATAGAATAATTCAGAGAAGGACCATGCAATTTTCACTAAAGAATGCAACGGGTTTACCTCCTTGTATGAGAACACCTCCAATACCAATGCCGCTTGCATCACATTCTAGCTCAAATGTCTTGTCAAAATCAGGAAGTTGTAGCAATGGTGCTTGTGTAAGCTTTAATTTAAGAACATCAAAAGCTTGTTGCTGCTGTTTGCCCCATCGAAACTGCACTCTCTTCTTCGTCACTTCATGGAGAGGTGCTGCAATGGTGCTGAAATCCCGCACAAAGCGTTGATAAAAACCTGCAAGACCAAGAAAACTACGCACCTGCGTGACGGTCGATGGAGTTGGACAGCTAGTGATCACCACAATTTTTGCCTCATCCATCTCAATTCCCTGCGATGAAACGACATATCCAAGAAACGAAACTCGATTGGTGCAAAAGACGCACTTTTCGAGGTTACCAAACAAACGTGCATCTCTCAAGACATTGAAAACAACACGTAAATGATTAAGATGTTCGTCACATGACTTTCTGTAAATGAGGATATCATCGAAGTAAACCACCACAAATTTTCCAATAAAAGCACGTAAAACCTCGTTCATTAATCGCATAAAAGTACTAGGTGCATTAGTTAAACCAAAAGGCATGACTAACCACTCATAAAGTCCAAACTTGGTTTTAAATGCAGTTTTCTATTCATCTCCTAGTGCCATTCTAATTTGGTGGTAACCACTACGCAAGTCAATTTTTGTGAAAATAATAACACCACTCAATTCATCAATCATGTCATCTAAGCGAGGAATAGGATAACGATATCGAATGGTGATGTTATTAATCGTTCTATAATCAACACACATGCGCCAGCTACCATCTTTCTTAGGAACCAAAAGAACAGGAACAGAACAAGGACTAAGGCTTTCACGAATATACCCGCGGTTCAAAAGATCTTGAACTTGTCGCTGAATTTCCCTTGTCTCTTCTGGATTCGCCCTGTACGCCGCACGATTTGGCAAACTTGCCCCTGGAATCAAGTCGATCTTATGTTCAATGCCCCTCATAGGTGGTAATCCAGGGGGTATCTCAGGGGGAAACACATTCGTAAAATCCTGCAAAAGGTTAGCAACAGCAGGGGGCAATGCAATGGACACTTAATGAAGCGAAAACATGGCTTCTTTGCATACTAAAGCATAGCACATCCCCTTGGTATTAAATAAATCAGCAAGGTCAGATTTAGTTGTGAGCAGCGAAGGTGATTTTAACTTAATTACTTACTGTTTTTCAGAGTCTAGTGATTTTGTTGCCTTATCATCACGTGTTTTACTTTTCTCCAAATGTACAATTTCAGTAGGAGTCAGAGGAAGCAAAGTGATTTTCTTTCCTTTATGCATCAGAGTATATTTATTAGTTCTACCATGATGAATAGCATCCGTATCAAATTCCCAAGGACGTCCCAACAAAAGAGAACAAGCATCCATAGGTACGACATCAAAATCGGCAAAATCATGGTAAAAACCAATCGAAAAATATACTTTCGCTGTTTGTGTTACCCTAACCTTACCGCTGTTGTTGAACCACTGAATGTGGTATGGATGAGGGTGTGCTCTTGTTGTCAACCCAAGTTTCTTGACCACATCCGTGTTCATGAAGTTATTGCAACTGCCTCCATCAATTATAGTGTGCACACGACAGTCCTTGACGATGAGAAACATGTGAAAAAGATTGTGTCGCCGTAGCTTGTCATCCACCTTAACTTTGGAGCTCAAAGCACGCTGCACAATTATGCTTCTATAATTTCTGTTGCTGCAGTACCATGTACCTCTTCATCTGTGCTATAGTGGTCATCTTTTGGTCCTGCAACGTTAGTAGAAAGAGAATATTCATATTCAACATCCGAATTACTATCATACCCGCCATCATCTCATGCTATGTATGCTCGTTTGCTAGGGCAATCTTTCATCACATGACCAACTCCCTGGCAGCGGTGACACTTAATGTTGAAAGTTCGACTCGTGGAATGAGTGGAAGACGTAGGCTTGAATGGTGTCGTCTTGCTGCCCTCCGGCGCGTGAGAAAATGGAGCAGTAGATGAAGTTCGTTGGCCACAATTGGATGGTGTAGTGGCAGTAGGAAAACTCGAAGATGGTGCTGTTTTGGATGGTGTAGATGTCGAACACGGTGTGAAGGTGCTCCTCGTGCGTTGGTGCTGCTGCTGTTGGCGGCCCTGCAATTCTTTTTCTGCCAACATAGCCAGCTGAAATAATATGTTAACAGTATCATATTCCTTATAATCAACAATGTCCTGAATTTCACGCCTCAACCCCCCATAAAAACGAGCTATTTTATCATCCATGTCCTCTACTACCCCACAGCGCAACATACCCTTTTGTAACTCTTGATAATACTACTCCTCTATGGACATGTTAACTTGGTCTAAGCGCTGCAATTTTTTGCGAAGGTCCCGCTGAAAAGAAGGAGGAACAAAATGAACACGCATCATCTCCCAATCAAGATATGCCTCAGCATCATAAGCACCAGAAAAGGAGGGTATAGTAAATTTTAATTTAGCAAAAAGATCTTCAAGAGGGTGATTAAAATTGTTATGACGATCATTATAATTATAACGATTATTACCTCCCATACCTCGTAGATAAAATGGAAGTCGTGGTTGATTGTTATGATCTTCCATATTATAAGCACCGTCTTCACGATCTTCAGCGAGAGGCAGCCGCGCCTCAAGAGTATCCATCCGAACACCAAGATCAGCAAGTTGGCGATTCAAGGTCGTCAATGACGCCTCTGTCGATGCTTGAGTTTTGGTGAACATATCTATCATTTCCCTCATCATGTCATGCAACTCAGCATGTTGAACACATTCATCATCCCTTTATCTTCTGCCATTGTTAGTAGTAAACAAAAGACAACAAAAATATGTTATCCCTATCAACTACAAAGGATAGTGGCAATGTGAAAAGTGGAAGGAAGGAAATAATCTCTCTCTCTCTCTCAAGCGTCTTACCACGTTCTTACAAGTGTTCTTACCGACACAGCAGGTGGTAAATGGTGGACGGTGAGAACCAATGAAGCGTGGAGTGATTGCAAAGGTACTTGTTCTACTCAAGAGGAAAAGTGGAGCTTGGATGGCACAATATGGTGGCTAATAAGCAAAAAAAATCGTTAACAACAAACAAAGTTGAATAAGTATTCAATGTAGGACCTATTGCTGGTTGACAAGTGTTCTAGACATAGCACAACACAAGGCAGTAGAAAGGCAAATAGAAAATCAGGAAGATATAACCAAACAAGTACATCACAAGTGTATAGGCCAACTGTTTTCAAGGGTATGCTGTCAATGCTTTAATATCTGTGCTCTCTTCACTATTTTTTCTTTTTATATTTTTTCTGATATTTTTGTTTACTCGAGAGCATGAATATAGAAAGCACACAACTTTGCAGCTTAATTGGATGTAATATGTGGCCTATAGAAAATCAGTAAGATTCTTTAAAATCCGGGCTGAAACTTCGGAGGCCAGATAGTCTATCTTCCGAGGTGAATTTGGCCAAACAAATTTCACCGAACATGACGAATCTGTTGAAAATCGGTTGCGAAATTTCGAGTAGATCAATTTGAAAAAAAATTCGCCCGATTTCGAGTTCATATGCAAAAGTTATGGCGGTTTTAAGGTAGGCTACCCGCGTTACTGTTTTTTTTATGTTGATTCAAACTCGGTTGTGAAGAAGATCTCGCAATAGGATGTGAGAAACAATCGGAATTTAGCAACGGCGACTGATGGGATGTTGTGTGATGAATCAAGGAGGACTGGCACAATGATTTGTCACCTGTTCTAGGGCTGGCGATGCGGGAGTTCACGCAAGGAGGCTAGCTAGGGCAAACCAATGATCTTGGTGGCTCGGTTTATTGTTTAGCGATTGTGGAATAGGTGAACAGCAAGAAAAACAAGGAAGAAAACCGATAACAATGACCCAAAAAACACAAAGCTAAACTAGCAACAAGACTCGACCACACGAATGCAAACTCAACAATGCAAACTGAAAAACAAAAATTGCAGGCACTATGGTCTAGGAATTAGTAAACACGATATGTTTTTTTTTGTGGCTTTTTCTGTGGACTCTAGGTATGAAAAACAAAAACTAATCTAGTGGGAAATCAAAGTACCTCACGGGCAACCTGAAAATTGATACCAAATGATGAGTGGTTTAGGCCCGATCTTCCGAAAGGTAGGTCGATTGAGGTGGAGAACTCGACGTTGATGATCCGTGGCACTCGAGCAGTTTGAACACCCCTGCAATCACTACACCACTGCTCCGTTGGTTATCAACCGTGTAGCACACGCTTGACCTCGCCAAGAAGGCTAATCCCTGCAGGTGCAACTGAGAACACGAGCAAGAACGTAGAAGACGTGATCTGAAAGTCAAGAAGTTGGGGTTTCACAAAAACCGTAGAACGACGACTGTTTATCTAAGCAAAACCCACCGAATATGTCCGGCGGCTGCAGTATTTAAAGGCTAGGGTTCGTCCATAAGACCCTTAGACACGTCCCTAATGGACTCATACGGGATACAAGGCCCAAAAGCCCAATACGTTGGTGCAACACCGGACAAAACTCTGTATTCGACCTGTTTCGACAACTACCAACGACTACTGGCGAATTTTAATGTGGGACCAGAACCATTGGAAAGTTTATCTTCTCATATTTCCATTCATATGTAGAACATCAATAACGGAGTCCATATGCATCCTGGGCGTCCGTTTTAAGATGGACTGCTCCTGGACTCCGAGTTGAACACGAGTCCGAGTTGGTGACTATTTTCATCAACTTGTGGACGTCCCATCTGGTTCTCCACGTCCCCAAATCCTCCTCCCTTTACATGTTGATCATGTCCATGGTTCCTAATAACAATTAAATCATTCAATAGCAATTCATTCTCAAAATCACATGGGTAGGAAGTTAGGAACGAGTTCACCTGCTGATTTAGTAACCGTGCTCGTGCTCTTGTGATTGGTCCTTGTATATCAATGTGAATATCCACTGTTGTGATGTCCTCATCAGGACCTCCCCCTGCGCGGGGTTGAGCTCCGAAGGCTCCACGTGTCCAGCGGGGCCGGGCCTCCCCTCTCCTCAAAGGAGAGCTTTGGGCCCGCCACGTGGCCAGCAGAGCCGGACCTCCCCCCTCCGCGGAGGTGATCTCCTAAGGCTCCACGTGTTCAGCGGGGCCGGACCTCCCCTCTCCTCAGAGGAGAGCTCCGGGCCCGCACCGTGGCCAGCAAAACCATGCTGCCTGCCCCAACGCGGTAGGCAGCGGGGGTAAAGACCCACGCCTTCCCAAGGCGCGATATTAAAGACTCGTGCCTTCCCAAGGCGCGGAGACGCGGCGCATGCCTGTCAGGAGGCACTGTGACCAGTCGCAGTCAAGACAGGCGCACAGTGTCAGGAACAGTAGATCACGGCGACAAGACAACCCCTGCCGCCCCTGCCATCATTAACCACTATGCCTAGCTTGTGGCGTGGGCAGAGCGGCAGGACGAAGGTTAAGAAGAAACCGCCAGAGACAACTACCGGCATTCACTGCGAGATACGGTAGATGGCAGGTGTCGGTACCCTCAATACCGGGTACACCCACGCACAGGGTGAAACTGCCTAAAGACCTCGCCCCCTCCGCAGGGATGAGCTCCGAAAGCGCCACGTGTCCAGCAGGGCCAGAGCTCCCCTCCCCTCGGAGGATAGCTCCAGGCCTGCCACGTGGCCCAGAAGGCCGGACCTCGCCCCCTCCGCCGGGGCGAGCTCTGAAGGAGCCACATGTCCAGTAGGGCCGGAGCCCCCTCCCCTCGGAGGATAGCTCCGGGCCTGCCACGTGGCCCAAGAGGTAGACCTCGCCCCCCCCCCCCCCCCACATGGGCGAGCTCCGAAGGAGCTACGTGTCCAGCAGGGTCGGAGCTCCCCTCGCCTTAGAGGATAGCTCCGGGCCCGCCACGTGGCAAGCAGAGCGGGACCTCCCCCCCTTCGCGGGGGTGAGCTCTGAAGGCTCCACGTGTCCAGCGGGGCCAGAGCTCCCCCTCTCCTCAGAGGAGAGCTCCGGGACCGACACGTGGCTAGCAGAGCAGCGCTGCCCGCCCGACGCGGTAGGCAGCGGGAGTAAATGCGCGCCATGCCTTTACCATACAAAGCATTCAAGACCTGCGCCTTCCCAAGATGAAGAGGCGCGACACACGCCTGTCAGGAGGCGCTGTGACCAGTCACAATCAAGATAGGCATACAGTGTCTGAAGCTGTAGACCATTGAAGGCAGCGACAAGACATGGACAGGATGTGCCCTGCCGCCCCTGCCATCACCAACGGCTACTACGCTACACCTAGCCTGTGACATGGGAAGGGTGGCAGGTTGAGGACCTTGAAGCCAGCGCCAAGACTGCGTAGCTGGTAGGAAATCACCCCAGGGCCACCTGTCGGGTCCCCGGGGCTCACCTTGTAAGCCGCCCAAGCCTTGGACTATAAAAGGCTCGGGTAGGCAATGTTACAAGGGTTTCGAGCATTCTAGGCTTCGGACTCCTGGGGTTCAAACTCTACTGAGTTCGGCTACCTCTAGGTCATCCACATACTCAAGGAAACCAGTGCCCCGAGCACTCCCGTGGTGGTAGGATTTTACGCTCCGGCGGCCCGAACCACGTAAATCCCCATGTCAATCTACTTTCACCTCCTTCCGTCATCCATTCCGGCGAGACCCTCGCGAGAGGACTAGCCCCGCCTAAAAAAGAACCTCCGCGGGCTGCCCAGAGTAGGCCCGGGGGAAGTGTCGACCGCAGACGCTTCGACATTTGGCACGCCAGGTAGGGGGCTTTTCGCTCTCCGACGAGTCTACGCCAACGAAGATGACCAAGCCTCCGCCAGCGGCAAGCTCTTCGCGCCAATGTTCCCGGCGAACTCCATCAATCTCAAGATCTGTCGCGGCGTAGAGCGCCACTCAAGCAAGTACGCTAGCCGCCGCAGAAGCGCTCCTGGACAGTCCACCTGCTGAGGACGCTCCCCAGGGGGCCACCCAGCAGTGGATCCGCGACGTCAACTACCTCGTCGCTGCAGCCGTCAACCCTCCGCTGCGGCGGGGACGACGCCCTGCTCAACCTGGTGTCTCGCTGTCGCGCACACCAATGGTTGATGGGTAGATGGCAGACTCTCGCTCTACCAGGCTCCCAACGGCGGACCTGAGGGAAGAACTGGAGCGACGTCACCGGGGAGAAGACGCTTGTGTAACCATCGAGCGACAGCGATAAAGGCGTCACATGCAAGAGGCCGTCTACAGCATGTAGACCGCCTCGACCTGGGCCGCAGATGTTCACTACGCAACCTCTGCCCCAGGCATACGCCGTGCAGCATATGCAGCAACCATATGCCCTGCAGACGGCGCCCCCGGTGTATGGCACACCTTTGCCCATGCCAGGGTACACCGTGCTATCAGCCGTACAAGGGTTCGTGGCACCAAGACCTGCAACAGCAGCGACCGGGTGTGCGGCCCTGGCGCCACACCTTCGCTTTGCAAGGTGGCCACGCAAGTTTCGGCCACACCTGCTAGAGAAGTACGACGGAAGCATCAACCCAGCGAAGTTCCTGCATGTCTACTCTACTGCCATCCTAGCGGCAGGAGGGGATGAGGCCGTCATGGCCAACTACTTCCCTATCGCCTTGACCGGCCCGGCGCGGTCATGGTTCATGAACCTGCCCCAGGGTTCCACTACCTCCTTGGCGGATGTCGAAGTGTGCGATCGACACTTCCCCCGGGCCTGCACTGGGCAGCCCGCGGAGGTTCTTTTTTTGGAGGGGCTAGTTCCTAGTGGAGAGCTTGCACGGATGGACGAGTTAGTGAGAGCTTGACACGGGAAGTTTTACGTGGTTCAGGCCGCCGGAGCGTAAAACCCTACGTCCACGGCGAGGTATGGAGCTCGCTGTATTGCTTGCTGCTCAGGGCCGGGGGCCTGAGCTTGGGGGTGAGTTACAGCTTGAGAGTGTATGGCTAGCGTATGAGTTGCAGAATGCGAACCCTTGCTATCGACGCCTACCCGAGCCTTTTATAGTCCAAGGCTCGGGCGGCTTACAAGGGAAGCCGGGACCCGACAGGTGGTCCCGGGGAGATTGTCTATTATCTACCGTATCTGTAGTTATGCCGGTGGTTGCCTCCGGTCGAAGGCTTCTGAGTCTTCCTTTTGCCGCCCTGCCCATGCCGTGCGCTAGTCGTAGTGGTTGATGACGGTGCAGGCGGCATGGGATGTCTTGTCACGGCGTTTATTACCTGTCAGGTTCTGACA
The DNA here is from genome assembly GCA_030760725.1 of Neostapfia colusana. Lineage (NCBI taxonomy): Eukaryota > Viridiplantae > Streptophyta > Magnoliopsida > Poales > Poaceae > Neostapfia > Neostapfia colusana. The sequence goes on along the minus strand of JASWHV010000014.1, from coordinate 15,691,200 downwards.
CCACGCGCCAGTCTGTGATGCGACTGGACGCAACGGCACCTGACAGGCGCGTGCTCCGCGTTTCCGCGTCTTGGGAAGACGCGGGCCTTGAATACCTTGTACGGGCAAGGTGAGGGGTGCCTTTACGCCCGCTGCCTACCGCTCGGGGGCAGGCAGCACCGTTCTTCTAGCCACGTGGTGGGTCCGGAGCTCTTCTCTGAGGAGAGGGAGGTCCGGCCCCTCTGGACGCGTGGCGCCTTCGGACCTCTCTCCCGCGGAGGGGGAGGTCTGGCTTCTGCATGCCACGTGGCGGGCCCGGAGCTCACCTCTGAGGAGAGGGAGGCCCGGCCCCGCTGGACGCGTGGTGTCTTCGGATACCCTCTCCCGCGGAGGGGGAGGTCCGGCTTCTGTATGCCACGTGGCAGGCCCGGAGCTCTCCTCTGAGGAGAGGGAGGTCCGGCCCCGCCAGACGCGTGGCGCCTTGGGAGCTCTCCCTGCGGAGAAGGGCGAGCACCTTAGGCATTTTACCCTGTGCGCGGGGGTACCCCATATCTCAGGTACCGACAGTGGCCCCCGGGCCCATCTCGGGGGAGATAGCGAGCCCGAGGTGGGACCTCCGTCTCTTCCGATCCGCGCACTTTCTCTAAGTCCCGACTTGGCCGCTGCTGGAGCACGAACGGCCGCGGGGTTGTGAGAGCGTGCGCCCACTTGATGATTGCTTTTACTGCGGTGGTTCCCAAGGCTGCCACTACTGCACGTTGCGGCGCTTTCTTCGGGAACCGCCGAAGGGCCTTGCCGGCTCATCTTCTCAGGAGACTGACTCCTTGACCCCACCGTTTTAGCTAAGCGGCTTGGGCCCAGCTTTCATTGGCGCTCGGTCTAGGAACCGAAGCGGTTGCGGGTGCGGGGTATTCGAAGAGTTCCGAATCGCTTGGAACTGCACCGGGAAGCTTTTTAGAGGGGGTCTCACCCACATTGTAGCTTCCCTTCGCACTTCTCTGCGTTTCTTCTTGGACTCTTGTGCTTTTGCTTTCTTGCCTTTGAGCTCTCCCTTGCCATGGCTTCCAACCCGCTGCCAGAGAAGAAACGCGCCCGACCTCCTCCAGCAATGGCGCCGGTGCCAAGTCGGGATTCTGGGGTGCCTGACACTCCCTCCGGTGGCGACTCGAAGAGGCCCCGGGCTGATGTGCTAGGGGAAGCCCCTGTGGCGTCCCCTATTCCGCCAGTCCAAGCGACTGCGGAGCGGTTGTCGGAGACGGTAGCGGGCTCTGGAAATCCTACCCCGGCTCGGAAGTCGGGGTTCAGAGCCCGCTGGAGTGTCCGCGCTTCCCGGCCTTCCCCGTCTTGCGGGGAATCTGTGCCGATGCGCTCGGAGCCAGGGCGACTGCTGCGGCCCCCAGGCCAGCGCGGACTTCTCCTGTTCAGGTGTGCCCGGACTCCGCGGCGGCGCCGTCTCTTCCTGCCGAGACGGTTACTGCGGCCCCCGAGCCAGCACAGGTTGATCCTGCACTAGGCGGCCTGGCTTCTTCTCCAGCTCCGTCTTCCCCGGCTCGTCCCTCTCCTCAGGTCAAGGAGCCTGAAGCTGAAGAGAGCTAGGCTGGCCCGACTGCCAGGGCCGCTGGGCCAGTTTCTCCTGATCGGCGTCTTGTCTCGGCGGCTGGCGCGCCGGCTCTTCCCGAGGACGAGGTAATGGAGGAGGTCGGAGGGACTGCCCCAGCTTCTGTTGCTCCATTGCCTCTGTCGGACACCTTCGCGCTCGCCGAGTCGAGCGTCCGGCAGGTCTTGGCTGCGCTAGGGCGCGAGCGGGAGGAGTATACGGTTGAACGGGACCGCCTCCTCACCTAGGGGAACCTTTTGCGGGAGAGGACCGCGAAGGTTAAGAGCGAGCTCGACTCCAGGCGGGAGTTGCTCGACTTCCGGGAAATGCTCGTCGACCGGATGAAGCGGGCTGTTGACCGCATGGACACCCAGTCGCGGCGGATCAACAGGGAGGCCCTAGAGGCTCACGCCCGGGCCGAAGAGAGCCTCTCTGCTGCTGTGGAAATACGACAGCGGTTGGAGCGCCGCGAACTCGCCGTTGAGGAGCGGGAGCGTTCCATGGCAGCTGAGGCAGAGAGGGTCGCCGCGCAGCTGGCTGCGGGCGAGGATGACCTCCGAGCTCGGATGGAGGAGCTGGAGATTCTAAAGGCAGACCTTGACTTGAGGGATGAACAGGTCTCCCATGATCGCCGGGCGGTCTTGGACCGCGAGTTGACTGCCGGCTTCAGGGCCGCTGAGTTGGAGCGGCTAGCCGAGACTCTCCGCCTTCGGGAGAGTTCCCTGGCGGCCCAGGAGAAGGAATTCTCCGAGAGGAACCTGGAGGCTCTGCGGGCGGCCCGCCGCGAGGTGGAGGAGCTCTCAGCCCTACGGTCCTCCGAGGCCCTTGCGGTCTCAAGCTTCGTGGATCGGGCGGGGTCCGCTCTGATCCCTCTTGGTTTCAGTCCGGTGAGGGCCGCAACTCCCGCATTGCAGGTGGCAGAGGTGATCCCTGCATTGGAGTCGATCGGCGCCAAGCTGGACAGACTCGACTCGGTGGTCGCGGCCGCGGCTTAGCTTTAGAGGTCGCCTCGCATGTGCTGGCATGCTTCAAGAGCCGCGACCCCTCTTTCTCACTGGAGCCAGCAAGAGAGGGCCCAGCCGCGGAGCGGGAGGAAGCTGCCAGGGCTGAAGTCGAGGATGTGGCCGCCCTTGTAGCAGCAAGGTTCCAGCGAGAGTCGGGAGGTCCTTAGGACTTGCTTCTCCTTTTTTTATCGAGTCTGTAGTCCAGCTCAAGGAGCCTTGCTTAATTTGACTCTCTTGGATACTTGTGTCTGTGATGCTTTTTCCCTCCTTCTTGGCTTTGTCTGGCTGAGTCCTTAGCTCCGCAAGGTACTCAGAGGTCATTTCCAATCTCCGAGCTTCGCACAGACACCCCCCCGGGTCCTAACCGTGTTAGGGGCCCCCGGAGGTCTCCGAACCTCGCCCTATGGGGGGCTCCAAATCTGCCGGCCACGTGGTGGGTCCGGAGCTCCTCCTCAAGAGACGGGAGCTCCGGTCATGTTGGACACGTAGGGCTTTCGGAGCCCTCCCGCTGAGGGGGGAGGTCCGGTTCCTGCCTGCCACGTGGCGAGCCCGGAGCCCTCCTCAAGGAAGGAGAGAGTTCCGGGCCTGCTGGACACGTGGGGCCCCCAGGCCCCGCCCCTGCCGGAGGGGCAGGTCCCGGTCCTTCCAGTCCCAGGCCGGTGTAGCTGGTAGCTCCTTTCCCCCCACTTCATGCAGTCCCTGTTGCCGTAACCTGAAGGTCCTGCACACAGGTAGAGGAAACGTAATTCTCCTCGGGGGGTCCTCCCCTCCTGTCTCCTAGTCTTATCCGTCTTATGGTCCTGACCCGCTATACGGGGCTTGGGCAATTCTGTGCACGAGGCGCCGGAGCTCCGGCTCCCTCCGAGGTCCGGGTACGGCCGTCCGATCCCTAGTACCGGGCCATGCATTGGGGAAGCAGGGTGCACGCGCTTTGGGTTCATGACTAGGCAAAGCGGACGTACTCCCCTGGACCTCCGAAGAGCAGGATGCGCATGCTTTGGGCTCTAGGCCGGCTAAGCTGGATACGCACCCTGGACCCCCCATGCACAACGCTGGCCTTTCCTGGAGGTGACCAACTGACACCGCAACGCCTGATTGGGGGAGGCCCGAGAGACTCACTCGGCCATCGGCAGGTGCCTCAATCGCAGCCGCCTTCGGGAGGATAGCAAATGCCGACTATGGATGAGCGCAGGAGAGGGGGAGCTAGACGTATGATGAACATACAGAGATAGTGCGATCATAAAAATTAATGCATAATTTAAATGAGCGCATGAGAAGGAGCTAAGTAGAACAGGTCTCTGTATCCGCGCCCATAGGTGGAATTCTGGCTGTTCGTGGGGGCAATGTTTCGCCTCGTCTAGAAGGGAAGCAAGACTCTACGCGCTTAGGGTCAGAACCAGGCTAAACTGGACGTAGTCCTGTACCGTCCCTTGAGACTTAGCTACCCCAAGCTCTGTTCCTAAGTTCTATGGGGTCTATTACAGAAGTGAATAACCCTGTTCTACCGATGCTCAGTAAGTAGGACTTACAGTATTGCTCCATGGCAAGGATTTTTGGGAATGGATCCCACTCTCGGTTGAAAGGCATGTGTACCTGGGGCGGCAGCTTTCATGATTCGGAAGGGACCTTCGCTGCTGGGGGAGAGCTTATGGGTCCTTCTTGGAATATAGCGTGCCACTTCACCAGGCTGCCCTCTTGCGGGCCCCCTTCGCGTTTGGTTCTTTGGCGGTAGTGCTTAGAGCATTAGCCGAGACCTTGCGTTGTGGGGTGTTCCCTGCAAGCCGAGTCTTGTCGAAGTTGTTGTCTTCACGCTGGATCAGGTCCTGCGTGGCTTCTCTCGGGGTCCCTCGGGGAGTTCTCCCCTTCTGGCTAAGGCTTTCAAGGGGTAGGTGGACCCGGGCTCGCTTTGGATGACCTAAGGCGTCCCCCCCTTCTGGCAAGGCCTTCAAGGGGGTTGACGGACCCTAGGCAGCCCCCGAGAGGTATGTTCGAGGCACGGAGGCGTGCCGTGGCTGGCTAACGCCTTGGCCCTTCATCGTCGGAACTGGAGTCCTCAGCGTCATGTACTGCCTTTATGACACGCCGAGGCTCCTGGAACCCCACCTGGTGGGCAGCGGTGACTGGGGCATCGGCCTTCTGTTTGCCATCCCTCTGAGGGTAGGGCGGTGCTTCAGCCCTCTGCTGTCTTCCATTGCGGAAGCGCTCTGCGAGCCTCTGGATCTCCCAGCACTCGGCAGCTGTATGGTTGCAGGTGCCATGCACGGGGCATAGCCCGCCTTGGCCACTGTCTGGGGCCGGTGACTGCCGCTGCCTCTTGTCGGGGCGCGGCCCCCGAGCTCCACTGGTTGTTGCAGCTGCGGCGACGGGGGCCGTGAATGGTGACTTCATCTTCCCATTCCCCCGGTTCTTGGTCTTCTTGCCACCCCCATAGGCAGCAGCACCGGACCCGGGCTGCCCTCCCGACTCGGAGGTCGGCAGTGCGTGCCAGTTCTGCCCTTCGGCTGCTCTGGCGCACTTGTCCGCCAGACTAAAGAGCTCCGAGACGTCGCTGACCTCTCTGGTCGCGAGCTTCTCGAGCATTTTCTCGTCCCGGACACCCTGTCGGAACGCCACCACCACAGAGGCGCTTTGGATATGTGGGATGGTGTTGCGCACCTGAGAGAACCGCTGGATGAAAGAGCGCAGCGACTCCCCAGGTTGTTGCTTGACGGCATGGAGGTCGAGCTCCGTGCCGGGGCGGGTGTAGGAGCTGCCGAAGTTGGCGACGAACTGCCGGCAGAGCTCACCCCAGGAGGTTATGGACCCCTGGGGTAGTTTCATGAGCCAGGACCGGGCTGGGCCGGTCAAGGCGACGGGAAAGTAGTTGGCCATGACAGCCTCATCGCCTCCTGCAGCAAGTACGGCGGTGGAGTAGATCTGGAGGAACTCCGCCGGGTTGACGCTTCCGTCGTACTTCTCGGGCAAGTGCGGGCGAAACTTGCGCGGCCACCTTGCGAAGCGAAGGTGGGGTGCAAGGGCCGCACACCCTGCTCCTGCTGCTGCAGGTACTGGTGCTGCGAGCAGGTGGTTCACACCTGGCACCACGTATCCCGGCATGGGCAAGGCTGCACCATAGGCCGGGGCCGCTACTTGCGGCACATATGGTGGTGGCATATGTTGCGCAGCATATGCCTGAGGTAGGGCTCGCGTGGCGAAGGCCTGCCCTTCCGGTTGTGTCGAGGCCGATGACATGCTGTCGCCTGCCTCATGGTTGCGACGCCTTTCTCGACGTCGCTCGAGGTACACTCAGGCGTCCTGCCCCCAGTGGCACCGTTCCAGTTCCCTTCGCAGGTCCGTCGACAGGAGCCTGGAGGAGCTGGAATCCGCCATTAGCTCGTCAACCGTGGGTGTGCGCGTCAGCGACACAGTCGGTTGCCCCGGGCGCCGCCCTCTCCGAAACCGAGGGTTCGCGGCGGCGACGACGAGGCGGTCCACCTCGCGGACCCATTGCTGGGTCGCTGAATGGGGCGCATCCCCTGCAGGTGGGTTGCGCAGCAGCGCTCTTGCTGCAGCTAGCGCACCTCCATGGTGTACGCTCAGCGCTGCAGAAGACCTCACGCTGGTCGGGGCCTGCATAGCCGGAGTCGGCGTTGCCGGAGTCGGCTGCTGGCTACCCGCTTGTGCCGACACACTCCGTCCTGAGTGTGTCGACATGTACTCCCCGCTGGTCACGGTTCGCTGTGAACGCGGTGGGGGAGAGTTTGCCGCTGAAGGGAGCTTGGTCATCTTCATCGGCGGAAACTCGTCGCGCTAGGGGAAAAGCCCCCTACCTGGCGCGCCAAATGTCAAAGTGTGCGATCGACACTTCCCCCGGGCCTGCACTGGGCAGCCCGCGGAGGTTCTTTTTTCGGAGGGGCTAGTTCCTAGCGGAGAGCTTGCACGGATGGACGAGTTAGTGAGAGCTTGACACGGGAAGTTTTACGTGGTTCAGGCCGCCGGAGCATAAAACCCTACGTCCACGGCGAGCTATGGAGCTCGCTGTATTGCTTGCTGCTCAGGGCCGGGGGCCTGAGCTTGGGGGTGAGTTACAGCTTGAGAGTGTATGGCTAGCGTATGAGTTGCAGAATGCGAACCCTTGCTATCGACGCCTACCCGAGCCTTTTATAGTCCAAGGCTCGGGCGGCTTACAAGGGAAGCCGGGACCCGACAGGTGGTCCCGGGGAGATTGTCTATTATCTACCGTATCTGTAGTTATGCCGGTGGTTGCCTCCGGTCGAAGGCTTCTGAGTCTTCCTTTTGCCGCCCTGCCCATGCCGTGCGCTAGTCGTAGTGGTTGATGACGGTGGAGGCGGCATGGGATGTCTTGTCGCGGCGTTTATTACCTGTCAGGTTCTGACACCACGCGCCAGTCTGTGATGCGACTGGACGCAACGGCACCTGACAGGCGCGTGCTCCACGTTTCCGCATCTTGGGAAGACGCGGGCCTTGAATACCTTGTACGGGCAAGGTGAGGGGTGCCTTTACGCCCGCTGCCTACCGCTCGGGGGTAGGCAGCACCGTTCTTCTAGCCACGTGGCGGGTCCGGAGCTCTTCTCTGAGGAGAGGAAGGTCCGGCCCCTCTGGACGTGTGGCGCCTTCGGACCTCTCTCCCGCGGAGGGGGAGGTCCGGCTTCTGCATTCCACGTGGCGGGCCCGGAGCTCACCTCTGAGGAGAGGGAGGTCCGGCCCCGCTGGACGCGTGGTGTCTTCGGACCCCTCTCCCGCGGAGGGGGAGGTCCGACTTCTGTATGCCACGTGGCGGGCCCGGAGCTCTCCTCTGAGGAGAGGGAGGTCCGGCCCCGCCAGACACGTGGCGCCTTCGGAGCTCTCCCTGCGGAGAAGGGCGAGCACCTTAGGCATTTTACCCTGTGCGCGGGGGTACCCCATATCTCAGGTACCGACAGCGGAGGTATGCAGACAGTTCACAGTGAACTTCAGGTGCTCCTACACGCGCCCCGGCACGGAGCTGGACCTCCACGCCGTGGAACAACAACCGGGAGAATCTCCGCGCTCCTTCATCCAGCGGTTCTCCCAAGTACGCAACACCATCCCCCACATCCCGGATGCATCAGTAGTGGTCGCATTCTGACAAGGTGTGAGGGACAAGAAGATGCTCGAGAAGTTGGCCACCAGAGAGGTGCAAGACATCTCAGAGCTCTTCAGCCTGGCAGACAAGTGCGCCACATCAGAAGAAGGGCGTCACTGGCACGCACAGCCAGCCTCCGAAGCCGGAAGACAGCACGAAGATGGCGGAGTTCAAGCTGTACTCCTGACCACGTCACACAGTCAAGAGCCAAGCACCGTCTGACTTCGTGGTAAGGTGGTCGCCACCACCAAGCATCCCAGGGGGCCCCGAAGGTGGAGAACCGGAGCCCCGAGCACCGGCCTTCACCGAGCCCCACTAGACGTTCTACCTCGACGGCGTGCCGCTCCTCATGCCAATGGGGGAGCAGTTTGGGTATCTTGGACCTGTGCCATGTACCGCGCGCCGACGACACCGTCGCCAACAACCTATCAACGAAGACCTCCACCGGAGATCCGGAGCTCCAAGGAGCCTTCGAAGGGACGTTGCCACGACTCACAGCACGGAGTGCCGACAGGGCGAAGGGGGCGAGACCAACACCTCGAAGCTGGCGGTCCCGACCCAGCCAAAGGATCGTATGCGCCTTGGGGTCTCCATGCTACCCAGCGCCCAAGATCCAAAAGCTCAAGTAGTCCCGATGCATGGACCACGGAGGTCTAGGACTCCTTGAAAGATATCCGTCCTGATGAACATGCATTCGCTGAACGGATTGTGCGGATGGCTAAGTGCAACGCGCTGGTATCTTTACTGGCGTGGCACCACGTCATCCTATTGTGGTGCATAACCCAGGAGGAAGGCTGCGACCAGCTCGCAGTAATCCACGGAGGCGAGTGCTGGGAACACTCATCTTCCCACACGCTGGTCGGTTAAGCCATCTGGCATGGCTCCTACCAACCGAGAGGCACCTAGACGCTGTCAAGCCGGTTAGGAGATGCAAGGCGAGCCAGGTCCATGCCGAGCAGACCCGCACAACCGGTGCAGACGCTGCACCCAGATCCGTCGGGGGATACTGGCTCGTCTACATCAGAGGCCAGCCGGACATCCCAGGGTCGGGTCACGGGAATTACCCTTCTACCTGGTATGCAGGGCCGAAGCCATGCTTCCCCCCGATATCACCATGGGGTCCCCCCGTGTCCGAGTGTACGACGAAGCCACGCATGACCCGCTCTGCGTGAGGACATCTACCTCGTCGACGAGGCAAGATGGCAAACAATGGTCCGGATCGCACAACCCCGGCGGGAGCTCCAGCGCTACCACCGCCGGTCCATGCATGGGAGCACGAGGCAGGCGCTCCGGCCCTACCTCTGTAAGTCCTACCACACTTACTCAGTTGTTCATGATCACCTCCACGAGCTCTAGATAGTGTACGCCCTCCATACACTCGGCTCTCATCTCCTGCTCTCACGACTAGTCAACATTTGCTATCCTGCCGAGTGCGGTCGTGCTTGGGGTACCTGCCAAAGGCCCGGGGGCCTCTCGGACCTCCCCCAGTTAGGGCACTGTGATGCCAGTTGGTTTCCTCCAGGAAAAGACCTACGCCAGAGCGGGAGGTCCAGGAGCCTTGCTTTGCCCGGTCCTGCACCCAAAGCATGCGCACTCTGCCTCCCCAGCGCTACGGTTTGAGTACTAGGGGCCAGTCGGTTACACCCTAACTACGGCGGGAGCCAGACCTCTGGGACCAAAGGCACTGGATTGCTCGAGCCCCGTACATCGGCCCGGGACTGTAAGCCAAATAAGACTAAGAGGCAGGGAAAGGAGGACCTCTGAGCAGTACTGGACCTCGCCCCCTCAGCAGGGGTGAGCTCCGAAGACGGACCTTGTCTCCCTCTTCTCAGAGGCGAGCTCCGATGACCTCTGGACCTCACGCCCTCCGTTGGCCTGAGCTCTGATGCCGGTCCTCGCCCTCTCCTTAGAGGCGAGCCCCGATGCCGTACCTCACCCTCTCCTCAGAGGCTGAGCTCCGATGACCTCAGGACCTCACGCCCTCCACTGGCCCGAGCTCCGATGCCGTCCCTCGCACTCTCCTCAGAGGCGAGCTCCGATGCCGGACCTCACCCTCTCCTCAGAGGTTGAGATCCGATGACCTCTGTGCCTCACACCCTCCGCTGGCCTGAGCTCCGATGTCGGCCCTCGCCCTCTCCTCAGAGGCGAGCCCCGATGCCGGACCTCACCCTCTCCACAGAGGCTGAGCTCCGATGACCTCCGGACCTCACGCCCATCGCTGGCCTGAGCTCCGATGACCTCCGGACCTCACGCCTTCCGCTGGCTTGAGCTCCGATGACCATCAGACTTCACGCCCTCCGCTGGCCTGAGCTCCAAAGCCAGACCTCTACCTCTTCCCAGAATTGAGCTCCGAAGCCGGACCTCCCCCTTCCACAGGGCTGAGCTCTGATGCCAGACCTCACCCCCTCAGCAGGGGTGACCTCTAATGCCGGTCTTCACCCCCTCCACAGGGGTGAACACCGAAGCTGGACCTCTACCTCTCCTCAGAGGTGAGCTCCGAAGCCAGACCTCCCCCTTCCATAGGGCTGATCTCCAATGCCAGACCTCACCCCCTCAGCAGGGGTGACCTCTGATGCAGGTCTTCACCCCCTCCACAGGGGTGAACACCGAAGCCGGACCTCTACCTCTCCTCAGAGGCGAGCTCCGAAGCCGGACCCCCCCCTTTCGCAGGGCTGAGCTCCGATGCCAGACCTCACCCCCTCAGCAGGGGTGACCTCTGATGCCGCTGTTCACCCCCTCCGCAGGGGTGAACACCGAAGCCGAACCTTTACCTCTCCTCAGAGGCAAGCTCCGAAGCCGGACCTCCCCCTTTCACAGGGCTGAGCTCTGATGCCAGGCCTCACCCTCTCCTCAGAGGCTGAGCTCCATCGAGACCCTGCCAGCATAGGATGTACTCAAGACAAGGAAGTGCGCGGGAAGAAGAAGGCCTCACCTCGGGCTCGTTACCTCCTTCGAGATGGGTCCGGGGGCCACTGTCCGTGCCCTGAATACCGGGTACCCCCGCGCACAGGGTGAAACTGCCTAAGGACCTCACCCCCTCCGCAGGGGCGAGCTCTGAAAGCGCCACGTGTCCAGCGGTGCCGGAGCTCCTCTCCCCTCGGAGGATAGCTCCGGGCCTGCCATGTGGCCCGGAAGGCCGGACCTCGCCCCCTCCGCCGGGGCGAGCTCCGAAGAAGCCACATGTCAAGTAGGGCCGAAGCTCTCCTCCCCTCGGAGGATAGCTCTGGGCCTGCCACGTGGCCCAAGAGGCCAGACCTCACCCCCCCCCCCCCCCGCGCGCGCAGGGGCGAGCTCCGAAGGAGCTACGTGTCCAACGGGGCCGGAGCTCCCCTCCCCTCGGAGGATAGCTCCGGGCCTGCCACATGGCGAGCTGAGCCGGACCTCCCCCCCCCTCTGTGGGGGTGAGCTCCGAAGGCTCCACGTATCTAGCGGGGCCGGAGCTCCCCCTCTCCTCACAGGAGAGCTCCGGGCCCGACACGTGGCCAGTAGAGCAGCGCTGCCCGCCCGGCGCGGTAGGCAGCGGGAGTAAAGGCGTGTCATGCCTTTACCGTACAAAGCATTCAAGACCCGCGCCTTTTCAAGACGAAGAGGTGCGGCGCACGCCTGTCAGGAGGCCCTGTGACCAGTCACAGTCAAGACAGGCGTACAGTGTCTGAAGCTGCAGACCATTGAAGGCAGCGACAAGACATGGACAGGTCGTGCCCTGCCGCCTCTGCCATCACCAACGGCTACACGCTACACCTAGACTGCGGCATGGGCAGGGTGGCAGGATGAGGACCTCGAAGCCAGCGCCAAGACTGCATAGCTGGTAGGAAATCACCCTGGGGCCACCTGTTGGATCCTCGGGGCCCACCTTGTAAGCCGCTCAAGCCTTGGACTATAAAAGGCTCGGGTAGGCAACGTTACAAGGGGTTCGAGCATTCTAGGCTTCGGACTCCTAGGGTTCGAACTCTGCTGAGTTCGGCTTCCTCTAGGTCATCCACATACTCAAGGAAACCAGTGCTCCGAGCACTTCCATGGACGTAGGTTTTACGCTCCGGCGGCCCGAACCACGTAAATCCCCGTGTCAATCCACTTTCACCTCCTTCCGTCATCCATTCCGGCGAGACCCTCGCGAGAGGACTAGCCCCGCCTAAAAAAGAATCTCTGCGGGCTGCCCAGAGTAGGCCCGGGGTAAGTGTCGACCGCAGACGCTTCGACAGCAGGAAATCACCCCGTGGCCACGTGTCGGGTCTCGGGGCCCACCTTGTAAGCCTCCCGAACCTTGGACTATAAAAGGCTCGGGTAGGCAACGTTACAAGGGGTTCGGCAGTTCGCCACCTTGCACTTAGACATTCAGCTCATCCCCAAGCTTAGAACTCCGGTTCTAAGCGCCAAGCAATACAACGAGCAACTCTGCTCCCATGGACGTAGGGTTTTACGCTCCGGCGGCCCGAACCACGTAAAAGTCCTTGTGTTAATCATCTCCTTCCTTCGTCCACTCCGGCGAGACCCTCGCAAGAGGACTAGCCCCTCCGAAAAAGAACCTCCGCGGGCTGCCCAGAGCAGGCCCGGGGGAAGTGTCGACCGTAGACGCTTCGACATTTGGCGCGCCAGGTAGGGGGCTTTTCCCTCTTGTGACGAGTTTTCACCGACAAAGATGACGAAGCTTCCTTCGGAGGCAAGCTCTCCTCGCCCTCGTTCCCGACGAACGATGACCAGCGAGGCTTAAGTCTCGACGCACTCAAGGAGGAGTGTGTCGAGACAAGCTGGGAGCCCGCGTCCAACTCCGGCAACGCGGACTCCTGCAAGCCAAAGATTTGTTGCAGCGCAGAGTGTCACTCAAGGGAGTACACTAGCTGCAGCACGGGCACTTCTGCACAATCCACCTGCTGGGGACGCCCCTCAGGGGGCCACCCAGCAGTGGATCCGTGACGTCGACCACCTCGTCGTCGCAGCCGCCAACCCTCCGCTACGACGGGGATGACGCCCCACTCAACCAGATGTGTCGCTGTCGCGCACACCAACGGTTGACGGGTAGACGGCAGACTCCCGCTCTACCAGGCCCCCAACGACGAACCTGAGGTCTAAGGTGGAGTGACGTCACCTGGGCTAGGATGCCCGCGTGACCATCGAGCGGCGGCGAGAAAGGCGTCGCAACCACGAGGCCGACTACAGCATGTCGACCGCCTCGACACACCTTGGGCCGCTGACGTTCGCCACGCGACCTCTGCTCCAGTCGTACACCATGCAGCATATGCAGTAGCCATATGCCCTGCAGGTGGCGCCCCCGGTGTATGGTGCACCATTGCCCATGCCAGGGTCCACCGTGCCAATAGCGGACCAAACGTTCGCGGCACCAAGATCTGCAGCGGCAAGAGCGGGGTGTGCGGCCCTGGCGCCCCACCTTCGCTTCGCAAGGTGGCCACGCAAGTTTCGGCCACACCTATCGGAGAAGTACGACAGAAGTGTCAACCCGGCGGAGTTCCTGCAGATCTACTCCACCGCCATCCTTGCGGCAGAAGGGGATGAGGCCGTCATGGCCAACTACTTCCCCGTCACCTTGACCGGCCTAGCACGGTCATGGCTCATGAACCTCCCGTGGGGTTCCATAACCTCGTGGGGAGAGACCACGGCTGTCGGTACCCGCGATATGGGGTACCCCTGCGCACAGGGGAAAATGCCTGAGGATCTCGCCCTTCTCCGCAGGGAGAGCTCCGAAGGCGCCACGCATCCAGCGGGGCCAGACCCCCCTCTCCTCAGAGGAGAGCTCCGGGCTCGCCGCGTGGCCTACAGAACCCGGACCTCCCCCCAACTGCAGGGGAGAGGTCCGAAGGCGCCACGTGTCCAGTGGGGCCGGACCTCCCTCTCCTCACAGGAGAGCTCCGGGCCCGCCACGTGACCGACAGAAGCCGGACCTCCCCCTCCGCGGGGAAAGGTCCGAAGGCTCCACGTGTCCTGCGGGGCCGGACCTCCCTCTCCTCAGAGGAGGGCTCCGGGCCCGCCATGTGTCCAGCAGAAGAGCGCTGCCTGCCCCCGAGCGGTAGGCAGCGGGTGTAAAGACGACCCATACCTTGCCCGTACAAGGTATTGAAGGCCCGCGCCTTCCCAAGACGCGGAGACGCGGAGCACACCTCTGTCAGGTGCCGTTGCGCCCAGTCGCATCACAGACTGGCGCGCGGTGTCAGAACCTGCCAGCCAATAAACACAGCGACAAGACATCCCCTGCCGCACCCGCCGTCATCAACCACTACGACTAGCATGCGGCATGGGCAGGGCGGCAAGACAAAGACTCAGAAGCCTTCGCCAGAGACAACGACCGACATAACTGCAGATACGATAGTCGGCAGGCAATCTCCCCGGGACCACCTGTCGGGTCCCGGGCCCCCCTTGTAAGCCACGCGAGCCTTGGACTATAAAAGGCTCGGGTAGGCGACGTTAGCAAGGGTTCGCACTCTAGCCATTTGCACCCTGGGTTCGCACTCCAGCAACTCATACCCTAGGCGTAACTCATCCTCAAGCTCAGGACTCCGGTTCTGAGCAACAAGCAATACAGCGAGCACCTCAGCTCACCGTGGACGTAGGGTTTTACGCTCCGGCGGCCCGAACCACATAAAACTCGCCGTGTCAAGCTCCTCCCTAACTCGTCCCTACGCTCAAGCTCTCCGCAAATGACTAGCCCCTCCGAAAAAGAACCTCCGCGGGCTGCCCAGTGCAGATCCGGGGGAAGTGTCGACCACACACTTCGACATTTGGCGCGCCAGGTAGGGGGCCTTTTCCCTTGCGCGACGAGCTTCTGCCGACGAAGATGACCAAGCTTCCTTCAGCGGCAAGCTCTCCTCCCCCGCGTTCACGACGGACCGTGACTAGCGAGGAGTACGTGTTGACACACTCTGGACGGAGTGTGTCGGCGCAAGCTGGAAGCCAGCAACCGACCCCGGCAACGCCGACTCCGGCAACGCAGGCTCCAGCTAGCGTGAGATCTTCTGCGGCGCTGAGCGTTCCCCACGGGGGTGCGCTAGCTGCAGCAATAGCGCTACTGCGCAATCCGCCTGCTGGGGACGCGCCTCAGGTAGTGACCCAGCAGTGGATTCGCGAGGTAGACCGCCTCGTCGTCGCCGCCGCAAACCCTCGACTTCGGCGGGGACGACGCTCCGACCAACCGGCTGTGTCGCTGATGCGCACACCAACGGTTGACGGACAGACGGCAGATTCCAGCTCCACCAGGCTTCAGTCGACGGACCTGAGGACAGAGCTGGAACGGTGCCACTTGGCCCAGGATGCCCGGGTGTACCTCGAGCGACATCGAGAAAGGCGTCGCAACCAAGAGGTTGGCGACAGCATGACGTCAGCCTCGACCCAGCCTGAGGCGCAGACCTTTGCCACGCGATCTCTGCCCCAGGCGTACGCCGCGCAGCATATGCCACAACCATATGCCCTGCAAACGGCGTCCCCGGTCTATGGCGCAGCCTTGCCCATACCAGGGTGCACTGTGCCAGCGATGAACCAAGCGTTCGCGGCACCAACGCCTGCAGCAACAGGGGCAGGGTGTGCGGCCCTGGCGCCCCACCTTCGCTTCGCGAGGTGGCCGCGCAAGTTTCGGCCGCACCTGCCCGAGAAGTACGACGACAGCGTCAACCCGGCGGAGTTTCTCCAGATCTACTCCACCACCGTACTTGCCGTAGGAGGGGATGAGGCCGTCATGGCCAACTACTTCCCCGTCGCCTTAACCGGCCTAGCCCGGTCTTGGCTCATGAACCTCCCCCAGGGCTCCATAACTTCCTGGGGAGAGCTCTGCCGACAGTTCATCGCCAACTTTGGCAGTTCCTACACCCGGCCTGGCACGGAGCTCGACCTCCACGCCATCCAGCAACAACCTGAAGAGTCGCTGCGCTCCTTCATCCAGCGGTTCTCCCAGGTGCGGAACACCATCCCACACATCCAAAACGCTTCTGTGGTGGTGGCGTTCCGGCAAGGCGTCCGGGACAAGAAGATGCTCGAGAATCTCACGACCAGAGAGGTCCGCAATGTCTCCGAGCTCTTCGACCTGGCAGACAAGTGCGCCAGAGAAGCCGAAGGGCGGAACTGGCACTCACTGCCGACCTCCGAGTCCCGAGGACAGCCCGGGTCTGGCGCTGCTTCCTATGGAGGCAGCAAGAAGGCCAAGAACCGGGGCAGAGGCAAGATGGAATCGCCGACCGCAGACCCCGTCGCCGCAGCAGTGGCACCCAGTGGAGCTCGGGGGCCGCGCCCCGACAAGAGGCAGTGACAGTCGTCAGCCCCAGAAGGTGACCAAGACAAGCTATGCCCCGTGCACGGCAGCTGTCGCCATACTACTGCCGAGTGCCAGGAGATCCGGAAGCTCGCGGAGCGCTTCCGCAAAGGGAAGCAGCAGCAGACTGATGCTCCACCCTTCCGCCAAAGGGAGGGCAAATAGAAGGTCGACGTCCCAGACAGCGTTGACCACCAAGTGGAGTTCCAGGAGCTTCGGTGCGCCGTGAAGGCGGTGCGCAACCATGAGGACTCCAGCTCCAGTGATGATGAGCGCCGAAAGAAGCTCTACGTCATATACGGCGGGTCTGCCGACCCCTCGTCCCAAAGCGCATTTAAGACTCTGCGCCGAGCGGTAGCGTCGGTGGCTCCACTCCCAAGTGCCGCACCGCACCTCAAGTGGATGGGAACCCCCATCAGCTTTGACGCCACCCCTGCCCCAGGAACATGGCTGGGGCTGGCCAACTACCGCTCTTGGTAGCACCCACCATCGCCAACGTGAGGATGTACCACGTTTTGGTAGATGGCGGAGCTGGGCTGAACCTCATCAGCCGTGCAGCTTTCCAGAAGCTGCAGATCCCGATGGCCAAGCTCACCCCGTCGAGCCCGTTCTCAGGGTTAGGGCCGGGACAGGTCGTTCCCTACGGCAACATCAGCCTCCCGGTGACCTTCGGAGCTCCGGACAGCTATCGGACAGAATACATTCTGTTCGACATAGCGGAGATCGACCTCCCCTTCAACGCCATAATTGGCAGGCCAGCCCTGTACCAATTCATGGCAGTAGCCCACTATGGCTACCTCGTCCTGAAGATGCCTAGCCCAACAGGCGTCCTCAGGATTCGTGGAGACCGCACTGCTGCAGTGTCGGCCTTGGAAAAACTCCAAGCGCTTGCAACAGCTGCAGCACCAGCCCCTGGCAGTGCAGAACCAGACCAGCTCCACCCGAGTGCACGCCACCGTGCCTCCGCTGCAGCACCCCGGGTGCAACCCCTCGACGAGGACGTCGTCCCCTTAAAGGTCGTCCAAGTCGGCGCCGAAGCCACCTAGACCACCCGGGTAGCCGGGGGCCTGGATAGCAAATAGGAAGGCGCGCTCGTCACGTTCCTCCGGCACAACGTTGACGTGTTTGCATGGCAGCCGTCACAGATGTTGGGGATCCCTAGGGAGGTGATCGAGCACCACTTAAAGGTCTTCCCCGACGCCCGGCCAGTTCAATAGAAGCCCCCTAAGCAGTCCATCGAGCGGCAAAACTTCATTCGCGAAGAAATCAAGAAGCTGTTGGACGCTGGCTTCATACGGGAAGTCCACCACCCCCGGTGGTTGGCGAACCCCGTCGTTGTCCCGAAGGCCGGTGGGAAGCTCCGGATGTGTATCGACTACACCAGTCTCAATAAGGCATGTCCCAAATATCCATTCCCTCTCCCTAGAATAGATCAAATAGTAGACTCGACATCAGGCTGCGATACGCTGTGCTTCCTAGACGTCTACTCAGGTTTCCATCAGATCCCCATGTCTAGAGAAGATGAAGAGCACACCTCCTTCATCACAGTAGATGGCCTGTATTGTTATGTCTATATGCCTTACGGCTTAAAGAATGCTCTCCCCACCTTTGTACGTGCAATGCACAAAACCTTTGGGGAGTTAATAAGAGACTTAGTTGAGGTGTACATCGATGACATCGTTGTCAAGGTCAGACAGGGTTCATCTTTGTTAGATAACCTAGCCTTAGTTTTTGACAAATTGCGCTCTACGCGCACCAAGATGAACCCCGACAAATGTGTGTTCGGTGTATCCTCTGGGAAGCTCTTAGGATTCCTGGTCTCGCACCGAGGAATTGAGGCCAACCCAGAGAAGATCAAGGCCATCGACTTGATGCGGCCTCCTGCCCGCGTCAAAGATGTCCAGAAGCTCACGGGATGCCTAGCCGCGCTGAGTCGGTTTATACCGAGAATAGCAGAGCGGGCACTCCCCTTCTTTAAGCTCCTACGCAAGTCCGGTCCATTTGCCTGGACTGATGAAGCAGAAGAGGCTTTCCAGGAGTTGAAGCGACTCCTGACGACCCTACCTATCATGGTAGCCCCTGAACCCGCAGAGCATCTGTTGCTCTACATCGCGGCGACAACTGAAGTGGTGAGTATGGTCCTCGTCGCAGAGCGTCCGGACCTCTCATCTTCACAGCCTGCTCCGGCAGCGGAAGACAGACACCAAGACAACCCTCCGGAGGTCCAGGGCGGTCTGCCGGACCCCCAAGACAACCTCCCGGGGTTACGGTGGGACCCCCCGGGGGCCCAACGGGACCTCCCGAAGATCCAGCAGGGTCCTTCGGAGCTCCCGGAGAACCAGCGGGTCCCCCCGAAGGGCCGAGATGGCTTAAGAGCCCCCGGGTTCCAACTCCCGGAAGCCCCCCTGGACCCACTCACCTCCAGCGGGCCAGGGTCAATGGATGAAGACCACTCAGACCCAAGAGAGAGGGTTCGAACCATCCAGAGGCCTGTCTACTACATCAGTGAAGTCCTTCACGATGCCAAGACAAGGTACCTAGAAGTCCACAAGCTGCTGTATGCAGTGCTCGTGGCGTCCAGGAAGCTCCGCCACTACTTTCAGGCCCACCGGGTCTCGGTAGTCACCTCCTATCCGCTGAAGACGATCCTTCACAGCCCCCATGCGATTGGCAACGTTGCTAAATGGGCAGTGGAGCTGGCGGAGTTCGAGCTGGACTTCCTTCCTCGCCATGCAGTCAAAAGCCAAGCGCTGGCTGACTTCGTGGCAGAGTGGACACCGACGAAGGCTGACCCAGGGGGCCATGAAGACGGTGAACCAGAGCACCGAGCTCCGGTCTTCATCGAGCCCCACTGGATGCTCTTCTTCGACGGCTCCTCACGAAAGCAGGGGGCCGGTGCCGGCGTACTGCTTCTCATGCCATCGGGGGAGCAGTTTGGGTACATGGTGCGTCTCAATTTCAAGGCAACCAACAACATGGCAGAGTATGAAGCACTCATCTTTGGCCTACAGACAGCCCTGGCTCTGGGCGCTCGCCAGTTGTTGGCACAGGGTGACTCCCAGCTGGTTATCAAGCAAGTTAAGGGCAAATGCTCCTGCAATGACCCACAGCTAGCTGCTTATCTGCTTCACGTGCAGATGTTGGAGAAAGACTTCCTCGCCTTGGACCTGCACCACGTACCGCGCATTGGCAATGTCGCAGCCGACGACCTTTCAACAAAGGCTTCCACCGGAGCCCCCGTGCCCGAAGGAGTCTTCGAGAGGACGTTGCTGTGGCCCACAGCCCAGCCCACCGAGCCGGGCGAAGGGGGCTGGACCAGCACCTCGAAGCTGGCGGTCCCGGCGGCCCTACAACCATGGATGCCGCCAAGGATCGTAAGCGTCACTGTGGACTCCGTGCAACCCAACGCTCAAGATCCAGGAGCTCAAGTGAGACCCAATGCATGGATCACGGAGATCCGGGACTACTTGAAAGACAACATCCTCCCTGATGAACATGCAACCGCTGAACGGATCGTGCATATGGCTAAGAGATACGCGCTGGTAGAAGGGGATCTCTACCGGCGTGGCGCCAACCACGTCCTATTGCGGTGCATAACCCAGGGGGAAGGCCGTGACTTGCTCACTGAGATCCATGGAGGCGAATGTGGGAGTCACTCTTCCTCACGCACGCTTGTCGGTAAAGCCTTCCGGCATGGCTTCTACTGGCCGACAACACTCCAGGATGCCGTCAAGCTGGTCGAGAACTGCAAGGCATGCCAGTTCCACGCCAAGCAGATCCATACACCGGCTTAGGCGGTACAGATGATCCCACCTTCATGGCCGTTTGCCGTGTGGAGGTTGGACATCCTAGGACCATTCCCCAGAGCCGTCGGGGGATTTCGGTACCTCTATGTCGCAATCGACAAGTTCACCAAGTGGCCGGAAGCCACACCAGTTGTCACCATCAACAAGCAGTCAGAAGTAAAGTTCATCAAGTCGATTGTCTGCCGGTTCGGGATCCCGAACAAAATCATCACTGACAACGGGACCCAGTTCACCAGCGCAGCCTTCCAAGACTACTGCGAAGACCTCGGCATACAGGTGTGCTATGCCTCTGTTGCTCACCCAAAGAGCAGTGGACAAGTCGAGAGGGCCAACGCCGAGATTCTCCGGGGCCTCAAGATCCGCACCTATGCCAGCCTGAAGAAACATGGTGCCAATTGGGTGGACGAGCTTCCGAGCACACTATGGGCTAATCGGACATCCCAGAGCCGGGCCACCGGAGAGACACCCTTCTTCATGGTGTATGGGGCCGAAGCTGTGCTTCCCCTAGAGATCACCATGAAGTCTCACTGTGTCCGAGCTTACGACGAAGCCGCGCAGGACAACCTCTGGCGCGGAGACATCGACCTCGTCGACGAGGTCCGATTGCATGCAGCACTCTGTAACGCACGGTACAGACAAGCGCTCCACCGCTACCACCAGAGGTCTGTGCGTGCCCGGGAGCTGCAGGAAGGCGACCTGGTGCTGCGGCGCATACTTTCTCGTGAAGGGACCCACAAACTCTCCCCTAGTTGAGAAGGTCACTTCCGAGTCACAAAAGTGTGCCGTCCCGGGTGCGTACGCCTTTCCACCGAGGATGGGGACCCACTCCCGAACCCTTGGAACATCGAACACCTCCGTAAGTTCTACCCCTAGAGCAATGATAGGACAATTTCTTCTTTTTTTTAATAGATTCCATAGAGTCCAGGAACAGCGCTCGGAGCAGCTAAGCCTCAGGGGACGGTACAGGACTACGTTCAGCTTTGCCTGGTTCCGACCCCAAGCGCGTAGAGTCTTGCTTCCCTTCTTAATGGGGCGGGTCGTGGCCTCCATGTATAGCCTGCCTTCCTCCTATGAAAATTTATATGAAAAGAAACATGTCCTACTTTGCTCTTCCCTTGTGCTCATTTAAATTACGTATTAAATTTTTATGACTGCACTTTCGGCATATGCTCACCATACGCTCGGCTCCCTCTTCTCATTCTCACCTCTAGTCGGCATTTGCTGCCCTACCAAAGGCGGTTGCGTTGGAGGTACATGCCGATGGCCAAGGGGCCTCGAGCTCCCGGCACTTCGCGCATTATAGTCCCCAAGCACCGTACAAGTGGATGGGGACCGTAAGCCAAATAAGACTATGAGATAGAAGAGGGGGAGCCCCCAAGGAGAATTACGTTTCCCTTACTTGTGTGCAGGACCTCTCAGCCTCAGCTCCCCGCAGGAGTATGGTAGGTGCACCCAACCAATGGGACACACCTACCAGGGGGCCGCTACGGGATCGCGCAAGACCGGAACTCCAAGGTAAGACCGAAGAATCCAGACCTCGCCACCTCCGCAGGGGCGAGACCCGAAGGTCCCACATGTCCAGCGGGGCCGGACCTCCCCCTCCTCAGAGGGGAGCTCCGAGCCCGCCACGTGGCCAACAGAAGTCGGACCTCCCCCCCCCCCCTCTCCGTGGGGAGAGGTCCGAAGGCTCCACGTGTCCCGCGGGGCCGGACCTCCCTCTCCTTAGAGGAAAGCTCCGGGCCCGCCACGTGGCTAGCAGGCCCGGACCTCCCCATTCTCATGGGGCGGATCCTGGAGACCTCCGGGGCCCTTAATACAGTAAGGACCCGGGGAAGGTGTCTGTGCAGAGCTTCGAGATTGGTCAAGGCCTCTGAGTACCTTGCGGAGCTAAGGGCTTGGCCAGGTAAAACCAAGAAGAAGACTAAAGTATGCAAACGCAAAAGATAACAAGAGTCTATTCATACAAGGCTCCATGAGCTGGTGTCGAAGTGTGCGATCGACACTTCCCCCGGGCCTGCACTGGGCAGCCCGTGGAGGTTCTTTTTTCGGAGGGGCTAGTTCCTAGCGGAGAGCTTGCGCGGATGGACGAGTTAGTGAGATCTTGACACGGGAAGTTTTACGTGGTTCAGTCCGCCGGAGCGTAAAACCCTACGTCCACGGCGAGCTATGGAGCTCGCTGTATTGCTTGCTGCTCAGGGCCGGGGGCCTGAGCTTGGGGGTGAGTTACAGCTTGAGAGTGTATGGCTAGCGTATGAGTTGCAGAATGCGAACCCTTGCTATCGACGCCTTCCCGAGCCTTTTATAGTCCAAGGCCCGGGTGGCTTACAAGGGAAGCCGGGACCCGACAGGTGGTCCCGGGAAGATTGTCTATTATCTACCGTATCTGTAGTTACGCTGGTGGTTGCCTCTGGTCGAAGGCTTCTGAGTCTTCATTTTTCCGCCCTGCCCATGCCGCGCACTAGTCATAGTGGTTGATGACGGCGCAGGCGGCATGGGATGTCTTGTCGTGGCGTTTATTACCTGGCAGGTTCTGACACCGCGCGCCAGTCTGTGATGCGATTGGACGCAACGGCACCTGACAGGCGCGTGCTCCGCGTTTCCGCATCTTGGGAAGTTGCGGGCCTTGAATACCTTGTACGGGCAAGGTGAGGGGCGCCTTTACGCCCGCTGCCTACTGCTCGGGGGCAAGCAGCACCGTTCTTCCAGCCACGTGGCGGGTCCGGAGCTCTTCTCTGAGGAGAGGGAGGTCCGGCCCCGCTGGACGCGTGGCGCCTTCGGACCTCTCTCCCGCAAAGGGGGAGGTCCGGCTTCTGCATGCCACGTGGCGGGCCCGGAGCTCACCTCTGAGGAGAGGGAGGTCCGGCCCCGCTGGACGTGTGGTGTCTTCGGACCTCTCTCCCGCGGAGGGGGACGTCCGGCTTCTGTATGCCACGTGGCGGGCCCGGTGCTCTCCTCTGAGGAGAGGGAGGTCCGGCCCCGCCAGACGTGTGGCGCCTTCGGAGCTCTCCCTGCGGAGAAGGGCGAGCACCTTAGGCATTTCACCCTGTGCGCGGGGGTACCCCATATCTCAGGTACCGACAGCTGGGCTACAGACTCACACACAAAAAAAGCCCTCGCGGCGTTCTCCCGCTCCGTGACCCGAGCGCGGAGATCTCCTCGGCCACCACCAGCGCAAGGGCCGCTGTCATGAAGGGTGCTTATGAAGCCCCCTCTGCCGCTTCAGCAGTTTCCTTGAAGACTCCTCTGACCCGAGCGCGGGGATCACCTCGGCCATCACCAGCGCAAGGGCCGGTGTCGTCAAGGATGCTTCTGAAGCCCCCTCCGCCGCTTCAGCAGTTTTCTTGGAGACTCTGCCGCCTGGAGTCCTCGTTGGTGCTTCAGCAGTTTCCTCGGAGACTCCTCCGTCTGAAGCCTTCTCGGCGTGTCAGCAGGTTCTTTGGAGACTCCACCGCCTGAGGAGAGAGGACGCGACGCCTGGGAACTTTCAGCCTGTCGTCGCTCAAGAAGAGTCCCGTCGGGATGATAAACCCGAGGCCTCTTGGAGGCGCCACCTACAGAGGCAAGGCATGTAGGCTCCCTGGATCCCTGACTTGGTGCAGACGTCGCCGCCGGAGGAAGTCGAGAACGATCCTCCCCCGAAGGCGGGATAGAAGCCATGGGAGGAGACAAGGTCGCAGAGACTCAAGGAAGGTGCAAGTGCTAGAAGCCTTATAAAGGGAACCTGCCCACGTTGCGGCTTCCCTTCACACTTTCCAGTTACGATTCGAAATGACACGAAACTCTTTGAATACGCCGCATTGGCAACCGCATCGGCTCCAAGACCGAGTGCCGATGACAGGAGGGTCCAAGTTGCCCAGCTGAAGCGGTGGGTAAAGGAGTCAGCCTCCCAAGAAGACGAGCTGGTAAGGCACTCCGGCGGTTCCCGAAGAAAGTGCCGCAACATGCAGAAGTGGCAGTCTTGGGAACCGCCGCAGTAAAAGCAACCATCAAGTGGGCGCACGCTCCCAAGATCCCACGACTGTTCGTGCTCCGGCAGCGGTCAGTACAGGACTTAGGGAAAGTGCGCGGAATAGAAGAGATGGAGGCCCCACCTCGGGCTTGCTATCTTCCCCGAGATGTGCCCGGGGGCCACTGTCGGTACCCGAGATATGGGGTACCCCCGCTGTCGGTACCTGAGATATGGGGTACCCCTGCGCACAGGGTGAAATGCCTATGGTGCTCGCCCTTCTCCGCAGGGAGAGCTCCGAAGGCGCCACGCGTCTGGCGGGGCCGGACCTCCCTCTCCTCAGAGGAGAGCTCCGGGCCCGCCACGTGGCATACAGAAGCCGGACCTCCCCCTCCGCGGGAGAGAGGTCCGAAGACGCCACGCGTCCAGCGGGGCCGGACCTCCCTCTCCTCAGAGGTGAGCTCTGGGCCCGCCACGTGGCATGCACAAGCCGGACCTCCCCCTCCGCGGGAGAGAGGTCCGAAGGCGCCACGCGTCCAGCGGGGCCGGACCTCCCTCTCCTCAGAGAAGAGCTCCGGACCCGCCACGTGGCTGGAAGAACGGTGCTACCTGCCCCCGAGCGGTAGGCAGCGGGCGTAAAGGCGCCCCTCACCTTGCCCGTACAAGGTATTCAAGGCCCGCGTCTTCCCAAGACGCGGAAACGCGGAGCACGCGCCTGTCAGGTGCCGTTGCGTCCAGTCGCATCACAGACTGGCGCGCGGTGTCAGAACCTGCCAGGTAATAAACGGCGCGACAAGACATCCCATGCCGCCTGCGCCGTCATCAACCACTATGACTAGTGCGCGGCATGGGCAGGGCGGCAAAATGAAGACTCAGAAGCCTTCGACCAGAGGCAACCACCAGCGTAACTACAGATACGGTAGATAATAGACAATCTTCCCGGGACCACCTGTCGGGTCCCGGCTTCCCTTGTAAGCCACCCGGGCCTTGGACTATAAAAGGCTCGGGTAGGCGTCGATAGCAAGGGTTCGCATTCTGCAACTCATACGCTAGCCATACACTCTCAAGTTGTAACTCACCCCCAAGCTCAGGCCCCCGGCCCTGAGCAGCAAGCAATACAGCGATCTCCATAGCTCGCCGTGGATGTAAGGTTTTACGCTCCGGCGGCCTGAACCATGTAAAACTTACCGTGTCAAGCTCTCACTAATTCGTCCATCCGCGCAAGCTCTCCGCTAGGAACTAGCCCCTCCAAAAAAAGAACCTCCGCGGGCTGCCCAGTGCAGGCCCGGGGGAAGTGTCGATCGCACACTTCGACATTTGGCGCGCCAGGTAGGGGGCTTTTCCCCTAGCGCGACGAGTTTCCGCCGACGAAAATGACCAAGCTCCCTTCAGCGGCAAACTCTCCCCCACCGCATTCATGGTGAACCGTGACCAGCGGGGAGTACATGTCGACGCACTCAGGACGGAGTGTGTCGGCACGAGCGGGTAGCCAGCAGCCGACTCCGGCAACGCCGACTCCGGCTATGCAGGCCCCAACCAGCGTGAGGTCTTCTGCAACGCTGAGCGTACACCATGGAGGTGTGCTAGCTCCAGCAAGAGCGCTGCTGCGCAACCCACCTGCAGGGGATGCGCCCCATTCAGCGACCCAGCAATGGGTCCGCGAGGTGGACCGCCTCGTCGTCGCCGCCGTGAACCCTCGGTTTCGGCGAGGGCGGCGCCCGGGGCAACCGGCTGTGTCGCTGACACGCACACCCACGGTTGACGAGCTAACGGCGGATTCCAGCTCCTCCAGGCTCCTGTCGACGGACCTGCGAAGGGAACTGGAACGGTGCCACTTGGGGCAGGACGCCCGGGTGTACCTCGAGCGACGTCGAGAAAGGCGTCGCAACCATGAGGCAGGTGACAGCATGTCGTCGGCCTCGACGCAACCAGAAGGGCAGGCCTTCGCCATGCGAGCCCCGCCTCAGGCATATGCTGCCCAACATATGCCACCACCATATGCGCTGCAAGTAGCGGCCCCGGCCTACGGTGCAGCCTTGCCCATGCCGAGATACGTGGTGCCAGGTGCGAACCACCTATTCGCAGCGCCAGTACCTGCAGCAGCAGGTGCAGGATGTGCGGCCCTTGCACCCCACCTTCGCTTCGCAAGGTGGCCGCGCAAGTTTCGCCCGCACTTGCCCGAGAAGTACGACGGAAGCGTCAACCCAGCAAAGTTCCTCCAGATCTACTCCACCGCCATACTTGCTGCAGGAGGCGATGAGGCTGTCATGGCCAACTACTTTCCCGTCGCCTTGACCGGCCCAGCCCGGTCCTGGCTCATGAATCTACAGGGGTCCATAACCTCCTGGGGTGAGCTCTGCCGGCAGTTCGTCGCCAACTTCGGCAGCTCCTACACCCGTCCCGGCACGGAGCTCGACCTCCACGCCGTCAAACAACAACCTGGGGAGTCGCTGCGCTCTTTCATCCAGCGGTTCTCTCAGATGCGCAACACCATCCCACATATCCAAAGCGCCTCTGTGGTGGTGGCGTTCCGACAGGGTGTCCGGGACGAGAAAATGCTCGAGAAGCTCGCGACCAGAGAGGTCAGCGACGTCTCGGAGCTCTTTAGCCTGGCAGACAAGTGCGCCAGAGCAGCCGAAGGGCGGAACTGGCACGCACTGCCGACCTCCGAGTCAGGAGGGCAGCCTGGGTCCGGTGCCGCTGCCTATGGGGGTGGCAAGAAGACCAAGAACCGGGGGAATGGGAAGATGAAGTCACCATTCACAGCCCCCGTCGCCGCAGCTGCTACAACCAGTGGAGCTCGGGGGCCGCGCCCCGACAAGAGGCAGCGGCAATCACCGGCCCCAGACAGTGGCCAAGGCGGGCTATGCCCCGTGCATGGCACCTGCAACCATACAGCTGCCGAGTGCTGGGAGATCTAGAGGCTCGCAGAGCACTTCCGCAATGGAAGACAGCAGAGGGCTGAAGCACCGCCCTACCCTCAGAGGGATGGCAAACAGAAGGCCGATGCCCCAGTCACCGCTGCCCACCAGGTGGGGTTCCAGGAGCCTCAGCGTGTCATAAAGACAGTGCATGACGGTGAGGACTCCAGTTCCGACGGTGACGGGCCAAGGCGTTAGCCAGCTACGGCACGCCTCCGTGCCTCGAACATACCTCTCGGGGGCTGCCTAGGGTCCGTCAACCCCTTGAAGGCCTTGCCAGAAGGGGGAGACGCCTTAGGTCATCCAAGGCGAGCCCGGGTCCACCTACCCCTTGAAGGCCTTAGCCAGAAGGGGAGAACTCCCCGGGGGACCCCGAGAGAAGCCACGCAGGACCTGATCCAGCGTGAAGACAACAACTTCGACAAGACTCGGCTTGCAGGGAACACCCCACAACGCAAGGTCTCGGCTAATGCTCTAAGCACTACCGCCAAAGAACCAAACGCGACGGGGGCCCGCAAGATGGCAGCCTGGTGAAGTGGCACGCTATATTCCAAGAAGGACCCATAAGCTCTCCCCCAGCAGGGAAGGTCCCTTCCGAATCATGAAAGCTTCCTCCCCAGGTACACATGCCTTTCAACCGAGAGTGGGATCCATTCCCAAAAATCCTTGCCATGGAGCAACACTGTAAGTCCTACTTACTGAGCATCGGTAGAACAGGGTTATTCACTTCTGTAATAGACCCCATAGAACTTAGGAACAGAGCTTGGGGTAGCTAAGTCTCAAGGGACGGTACAGGACTACGTCCAGTTTAGCCTGGTTCCGACCCTAAGCGCGTAGAGTCTTGCTTCCCTTGTAGACGAGGCGGAACATTGCCCCCACGAACAGCCAGAATTCCACCTACGGGCGCGAATACAGAGACCTGTTCTACTTAGCTCCTTCTCATGCGCTCATTTAAATTATGCATTAATTTTTATGATCGCACTATCTCTGTATGTTCATCATACGTCTAGCTCCCCCTCTCCTGCGCTCATCCATAGTCGGCATTTGCTATCCTCCCGAAGGCGACTGCGCTTGAGGCACCTGCCGATGGCCGAGTGAGTCTCTCGGGCCTCCCCCAGTCAGGTGTTGCGGTGTCAGTTGGTCACCTCCAGGAAAGGCCAGCGTTGTGCATGGGGGGGTCCAGGTTGCGTATCCAGCTTAGCCGGCCTAGAGCCCAAAGCATGCGCATCCTGCTCTCCGGAGATCCAGGGGAGTACGTCCGCTTTGCCTGGTCATGAACCCAAAGCGCGTGCACTCTGCTTCCCCAGCGCATGGCCCAGTACTAGGGATCGGACGGCCGTACCCGGACCTCGGAGGGAGCCGGAGCTCCGGCGCCTCGTGCACAGAATTGCCCAAGCCCCGTATAGCGGGCCAGGACATTAAGACGGATAAGACTAGGAGACAGGAGGGGAGGACCCCCCGAGGAGAATTACGTTTCCTCTACCTGTGTGCAGGACCTTCAGGTTACGGCAACAGGGACTGCATGAAGCGGGGGGGAAGGAGCTACCAGCTACACCGGCCTGGGACTGGAAGGACCTGGACCCGCCCCTCCAGCAGGGGCAGGGCCCGGGGGCCCCACGTGTCCAGCAGGCCCGGAACTCTCTGCTTCCTTGAGGAGGGCTCCGGGCTCGCCACGTGGTAGGCAGGAACCGGACCTCCAAGCTCAGCGGGAGGGCTCCGAAAGCCCTACGTGTCCAACATGACCGGAGCTCCCGTCTCTTGAGGAGAAGCTCTGGACCCACCACGTGGCCGGCAGATTTGGAGCCCCCCATAGGGCGAGGTTCGGAGACCTCCGGGGGCCCCTAACACGGTTAGGACCCGGGGGGGTGTCTGTGCGAAGCTCCGAGATTGGAAATGACCTCTGAGTACCTTGCGGAGCTAAGGACTCAGCCAGACAAAGCCAAGAAGGAGGGAAAAAGCATCACAGACACAAGTATCCAAGAGAGTCAAATTAAGCAAGTCTCCTTGAGCTGGACTACAGACTCGATAAAAAAGGGAGAAGCAAGTCCTAAGGACCTCCCGGCTCTCGCCGGAACCTTGCGGCTACAAGGGCGGCCACATCCTCGACTTCAGCCCTGGCAGCTTCCTCCCGCTCCGCGGCTGGGCCCTCTCTTGCTGGCTCCAGTGAGAAAGAGGGGTCGCGGCTCTTGAAGCATGCCAGCACATGCGAGGCGACCTCTAAAGCTAAGCCGCGGCCCTCGGCTTCAAGCTCGCTGGCGACCACCGAGTCGAGTCTGTCCAGCTTGGCGCCGATTGACTCCAATGCAGGGATCACCTCTGCCACCTGCAATGCGGGAGTTGCGGCCCTCACCGGACTGAAACCAAGAGGGATCAGGGCGGACCCTGCTCGATCCACGAAGCTTGAGACCGCAAGGGCCTCAGAGGACCGTAGGGCTGAGAGCTCCTCCACCTCGCGGCGGGCCGCCCGCAGAGCCTCCAGGTTCCTCTCGGAGAATTCCTTCTCCTTGGCCGCCAGGGAACTCTCGTGAAGGCGGAGAGTCTCGGCTAGCCGCTCCAACTCAGCGGCCCTGAAGCCGGCAGTCAACTCCCGGTCCAAGACCGCCCGGCGATCATGGGAGACCTGTTCATCCCTCAAGTCAAGGTCTGCCTTCAGAATCTCCAGCTCCTCCATCCAAGCTCGGAGGTCATCCTCGCCCGCAGCCAGCTGCGCGGCGACCCTCTCTGCCTCAGCTGCCACGGAACGCTCCCGCTCCTCAATGGCGAGTTCGCGGCGCTCCAACCGCTGCCGTATTTCCACAGCAGCAGAGAGGCTCTCTTCGGCCCGGGCGTGAGCCTCCAGGGCCTCCCTGTTGATCCGCCGCGACTGGGTGTCCATGCGGTCAACAGCCCGCTTCATCCGGTCGACAAGCGTTTCCCTGAAGTCGAGCAACTCCCGCCTGGAGTCGAGCTCGCTCTTAACCTTCGCGGTCCTCTCCCGCAAAAGGTTCCCCTAGGTGAGGAGGCGGTCCCGTTCAACCGTATACTCCTCCCGCTCGCGCCCTAGTGCAGCCAAGACCTGCCGGACGCTCGACTCGGCAAGCGCGAAGGCGTCCGCCAGAGGCAATGGAGCAACAGAGGCTGGGGCAGTCCCTCCGACCTCCTCCATTACCTCGTCCTCAGGAAGAGCCGACGCGCCAGCCGTCGAGACGAGACGCCGATCAGGAGAAGCTGGCTCCGCGGCACTGGCAGCCAGGCCAGCCGGGCTCTTTTCAGCTTCTGACTCCTTGACCTGAGGAGAGGGACGAGCCGGGGAAGACGGTGCTGGAGAAGAAGCCAGGCCGCCTAGTGCAGGATCAACCTGTGCTGGCTCGGGGGCCGCGGTGGCCGTCTCGGCAGGAAGAGACGGCGCCGCCGTGGAGTCCGGGCACACCGGAACAGGAGAAGTCCGCGCTGGCCTGGGGGCCGCAGCAGTTGCCCCTGGCTCCGAGCGCATCGGCACAGATTCCCCGCAAGACGGGGAAGGCCGGGAAGCGCGGACACTCCAACAGGCTCTAAACCCCGACTTCCGAGCCGGGGTAGGATTTCCAGAGCCCGCTACCGTCTCCGATGACCGCTCCGCAGTCGCTTGGACTGGCGGAACAGGGGACGCCACAGAGGCTTCCCCCAGCACATCAGCCCGGGGCCTCTTCGAGTCGCCACCGGAGGGAGTGTGAGGCACCCCAGAATCCCGACTTGGCACCGGCGCCGTTGCTGGAGGAGATCGAGCGCGTTTCTTCTCTGGCAGCGGGTTGGAAGCCATGGCAAGGGAGAGCTCAAAGGCAAGAAAGCAAAAGCGCAAGAGTCCAAGAAGAAACGCAGAGAAGTGCGAAGGGAAGCTACAATGTGGGTGAGACCCCCTCTAAAAAGCTTCTCGGGGCAGTTCCAAGCGATTCGTAACTCTTCGAATACCCCGCACCCGCAACCGCTTCGGTTCCTAGACCGAGTGCCGATGACGGGTGGGCTCAAGCCGCTTAACTGGAGCGGTGGGGGCAAGGAGTCGGTCTCCTAAGAAGATGAGCCGGCAAGGCCCTTCGGCGGTTCCCGAAGAAAGCGCCGCAACGTGCAGAAGTGGCAGCCTTGGGAACCGCCACAGTAAAAGCAATCATCAAGTGAGCGCACGCTCTCACGACCCCGCGGCCGTTCGTGCTCCGGCAGCGGCCAAGTCGGGACTTAGAGAAAGTGCGCGGATCGGAAGAGACAGAGGTCCCACCTTGGGCTCGCTATCTCCCCCAAGATGGGCCTGGGGGCCACTGTCGGTACCTGAGATATGGGGTACCCCCGCGCATAGGGTGAAATGCCTAAGGTGCTCGCCCTTCTCCGCAGGGAGAGCTCCGAAGGCGCCATGCGTCTGGCGGGGCCGGACCTCCCTCTCCTCAGAGGAGAGCTCCGGGCCCGCCACGTGGCATACAGAAGCCGGACCTCCCCCTCCGCGGGAGAGAGGTCCGAAGACGCCACGCGTCCAGCGGGGCCGGACCTCCCTCTCCTCAGAGGTGAGCTCCGGGCCCGCCACGTGGCATGCAGAAGCCGGACCTCCCCCTCCGCGGGAGAGAGGTCCGAAGGCGCCACGCGTCCAGCGGGGCCGGACCTCCCTCTCCTCAGAGAAGAGCTCCGGACCCGCCACGTGGCTGGAAGAACGGTGCTGCCTGCCCCCGAGCCGTAGGCAGCGGGCGTAAAGGCGCCCCTCACCTTGCCCAAACAAGGTATTCAAGGCCCGCGTCTTCCCAAGACGCGGAAACACGAAGCACGCGCCTGTCAGGTGCCGTTGCGTCCAGTCGCATCACAGACTGGCGCGCGGTGTCAGAACCTGCCAGGTAATAAACGCCGCGACAAGACATCCCATGCCGCCTGCGCCGTCATCAACCACTATGACTAGTGCGCGGCATGGGCAGGGCGGCAAAATGAAGACTCGGAAGCCTTCGACCAGAGGCAACCACCAGCGTAACTACAGATACGGTAGATAATAGACAATCTTCCCGGGACCACCTGTCGGGTCCCGGCTTCCCTTGTAAGCCACCCGGGCCTTAGACTATAAAAGGCTCGGGTAGGCGTCGATAGCAAGGGTTCGCATTCTGCAACTCATACGCTAGCCATACACTCTCAAGCTGTAACTCACCCCCAAGCTCAGGCCCCCGGCCCTGAGCAGCAAGCAATACAGCGAGCTCCATAGCTCGCCGTGGACGTAAGGTTTTACGCTCCGGCGGCCTGAACCACGTAAAACTTCCCGTGTCAAGCTCTCACTAACTTGTCCATCCACGCAAGCTCTCCGCTAGGAACTAGCCCCTCCGAAAAAAGAACCTCCGCGGGCTGCCCAGTGCAGGCCCGGGGGAAGTGTCGATCGCACACTTCGACACCCGCGCACAGGGGAAAATGCCTGATGATCTCGCACTCCGCGGGGGTGAGCTCCAAAGGCTCCACGTGTCCAGCGGGGCCGTACCTCCCCTCTCCTCAGAGGAGAGCTCCGGGCCTGCCATGTGGCCAGCAGAACCACGCTGCCTGCCCCGGCGCAGTAGGCAGCGGGAGTAAAGACCCGCGCCTTCCCAAGGCGCGACACTAAAGACTCGTGCCTTCCCAAAGCGCGGAGACGCGGTGCACGCCTGTCAGGAGGCACCGTGACCAGTCGCAGTCAAGACATGCGCACATTGTTAGGAGCAGTAGACCTTATATATTCTTGGGACGGCTCAGGCCAAATTTCATGCAAATCCAACACTTTTTGAGGCACCTTTGGAGACAATTCAAAAAGGTGCCAATTTGAATGCAAATTCAAATTGCAGCAACTTTCATCACTTGAATTAAAAAGTTGACTTCAGATTCAAACTCAGCATATTTTTCTGAGTTATCCCACCAATTTTCATCCTCAGTGGACTTCATCTTGCCGGGAGCTAAATTTGCATTATTCAAAAACTGAATTTGAATTTCAGTTCAAATATGCAACAAATTTAGCCAAATCAATTCCAAATTGAGGAAACCAAATTCAAACTGTGACTTGGTGCTTAAGTCTCTCATTCAATGGAGAGTTGCTGGGATATTTACAGAAGAATTTGGAAAAAGGATTAGGGGGAGAGATGGGCCCACAGGTCAGTGGGAGAGCTACTCAGAACCGAACGGGGCTCTGTTTCTCGCTGAAGCAATCGCACGCAGCGCGCCACCGAGGTGATTCTCCGGGTGCCACCGCGTGAGCCACAGAGCCCACCTCCTGCTTCCTCCCTTGAGCTGGCCAGCTGCTCCCGACTTGATCACCGCACGAAGCAGTCGGGCGCTCACAGCACCGCCAAACCGAGACTCCGTTCCTACCGCACGAGAAAAGAACCGAGCTCACGCCGCCGCTTGAACTCGATCGAGAACTCGGCAAAACCACCGCGCACAGCGCCTTCCGAGCGACAAAACCACATGGGTTGCTCGTTCTCTACCTCCTCGGCGCAAAAACATTCGAGTTCCAGCCCTCCTAACCCTAGCTCGGTGGTTCTTGGCAACAACCAAGAAAACTGCCGTAGCTCGGCTCATGGTGACAGCCCAACCAAGGGACTTCCATGCCCGAGTAAGGACACCCACGGATGCGCCGTCTAACCATGCTACTCCTCCCCCAACCTCAGAGCACGCCGTGGATCATCGAGCTCCAATTCGGTGATTTGTTCTCTGCGCGTGCCAAGTGACCCCGGGTGAGAAATCCTCAAAATTCGATCAAAATTCTTGTTTGTAGGCCACCAAACCGTGCACACATGATCTAGACTGGCTAGCGGTCGATTTTCCTTCACAACCCTAGCTAGAACCCGACGGTGTGCGAGCTATTTTAGGTCTTTCGGAGCTCGAACGTCGCCACAACTCTCGGGCGCATGGTGAAATCATATTAGCCGTTGTTTCCACACTGATTTGTGTCTTTGACGAGCTTCTCTAGCACCCAAGGATGCTCTAGAGCTAATCACCCACGCTTGTGGCGCGCTAGGAGCCCCAGCCGACAGCGCCGGACCTCTCCCGAGGCCGCCGCACGTCGCCGGCACGTTTCCGGGTATCTCGCGCCCAAGCTAACACCACCAATCGATTTCCCATAGATGCAAACCCACAGGCAGTGATCCTCCAGCCAGATGACAGCCGGGAACACCCCTCTGGTGAGGCATCGCCTCGGTCCGGCGAGAGGGTGGCGGCGCGCGCGAGAGCGCGGGCGGGAGGAAGAAGAAAGGGGCCGGGCCCAGTCGTCAGTGACCGCAGTTTAAAATTTTGATCTGCTGTGGCTGGGGATGCACTGTGGATGCGCGCTGGAACTGTGTAGCCCCGTGTGTTCTCGGTTTTCACTGGCTGAGATTAAAACGTGGGCCCAAGTTCATTTTCAATAGCAAAACAAATCCAGTTTTAGCTCCAAATTAGGAAATTCATAACTTTGGTTAGGAGTGTCCAAATCCAGTGAACCAAATTTTGTTGGATTCATCTCTTTGAGTATTATCCAGAAAAATAAGTTTAAGCTCATGAAACTTAACAGTTTTCCAGAATTAATTCCCTAAAGTTTAAACTGTGAGGAATTTTATCTGGAGAATTACTTTATAAAAAATTCTGAAATTCGGCCGGAAGGTTCATTGGAAAATCCTTGAGTCACATTAAATTTTCAGACTCATCCATGTTCATTTAGTTCCCCTAATGGTGTGATTAAGTGAGCTGCCCTGAGAAAAAAAAGAAAAAATGTCCAGAAACATTTTTCAGATTTTCTCAAATCTTGTTTAGGGCATAACTTCCTCTAGAATTCTTCAAATGACATGAAACCAATTCCATTAGAACCATCTAAAATTCTAGTTTCCGGAAAGTAATGGTTAGAACCATGAAAACCCCCTGGAATTCCTTAGAAGCTCTAATATTGACCAAATAGGATTTTATTTGTACAAAGCTCAAATGAACTTTGTTTCAAATGAAACTTGGACAAGACTCTGGTTAGGACCCTACCAAGCCACCATAAAAATTTCAGAACCAAAGGGAAGGGTTAGCTGGAGTTATAGTCTTTACATATTCAAGTTCAAACGTTGCATTTAAATTGACATATAGTATCTCGTTGACGTGTAGTCGCTGAAGGCGAGGAAAG
This sequence comes from Neostapfia colusana, assembly GCA_030760725.1. Classification (NCBI taxonomy): domain Eukaryota; kingdom Viridiplantae; phylum Streptophyta; class Magnoliopsida; order Poales; family Poaceae; genus Neostapfia; species Neostapfia colusana. The sequence goes on along the minus strand of JASWHV010000014.1, from coordinate 15,656,512 downwards.
TCCGGAAGTGCTTGACTTCCTTCTTCCGGACGAAGCCCTAACCACTAACCAGCAGCAACAAGGCAAGCCCCGGTTTGCATTAACCTATTTTTAAAGTTTTGCTTTGTTTACATACTTAGTGTGAGGTGTATATATGTGCATTAGGTATAGGATGGTTGAGACCCCAAATGCATAACCAGATTTTCCTATAAGAGTGAGGGTAGTGTCTAAGACCTCGAGTAGACAGGCTAGGTTTAATGATTCCTAGAACTTCGGTACAAGTCAGGTAGTTGGAATCTACTCGCAAGTTTAGGCTTGGGACACACGGGATTGGTTCGAGTGAGGTGAGATCACTTTAGTATTGAAAATGAGACTAGGAAGGGGATAGGGCACGGCAAGAGGAAGGCTTGTGTGCATGGCCCTGTCCGTGTCGATTGAGGACCGATCCATGTGCGGCCCTGCTGAACAAGTATTGAACGTACCGAAGGCATATTGGATATATGGGCCCCGATAAACCGATGTAACCTGTACCTCCGGGCGTCGAGGCATAACGCATCGATTTATAGGTGTAGGCTGAGGGCAGCATGGTGGAAATATGCTAATGGGCATAGAGAGATGCTCCGTGTAGGGAACCTCCTGCTTGTTTCGGTGCGACCGGTTCGACGTTTGGCTGTTGGGTGAAAGGTTGTCCCGTACGACATCGAGTGAGCGTGTTGTGCAGCTCCACGGGTGGGCGTACGTGACGTGCTCTTTGGGTATCCCTGCAGGTGTATATCGAGTCGATTCACCGTCCCTCGCGGTGACGAGTACCGCTTGTTCACTGCGTCGTAACGTAGATAAACTATGGAATGTCATGATTCAATTCTGCTGATATGTATAATTGTATTGCTACATGTGTGCCACCAAATATTGCTCACTAAATTTCCTATTCATGAACTGTTAACTTGTCGCTAAAAGATGAAATAAGGATGAACTTGTAGGTGTGTCCATGTGCTGCTACTTACCACCCCATGTCCGTTGTACACTACATATAGAGTTGCATGCCTAGGTGAGTCGGTTAAGTCTTGTTGAGCCATCGTGCTCACGGTTGCTGCTATAAGTGTTTTTCAGGTGAGGAGCATCCCCAGGACTCAGGTTACGAGTCCACCGGCGAGGGCTACATTCCGTCGGGGACCACAGCTGAGTGGGAGCCGTACACGCCGCGCTAAGCTGAGGAGTGCAGCTAGTGTGGGTTGCCCTAGGGCTGGGCAACCGACTTTTGCTAGATAGATGGACGTGAGTTGTACAAATTTAACTTCCGTTGTGTAATATAAACACTAGTTTGTAACTGAGTAGTGTACTTCTTTGTACAGTTCAGTTGGTTTTCTATGTAATACAACGTATCCTTATGATGTGTGCTGTCGGGTGTCGCATCGTGCGGCACCACCCTCTGCGATCCTAGATGAGCGGATTCCGGTCCGCCACAAGCTGGTATCAGAGCGGCTTTGGGGATAGCACGCTAATTAAGGACTGTATTACGGGAAAACTTAGGTTTACGGTGAGGATTCGCTAGTTTGCCCAAGTAAGGACTATATTAGCATAGTTACTTAAAGTGGCAAGACTAACATATGTGTTATAATTCTGAATTTTAATTATGTAACGACGCACCTACGCTCTGGTAAGAATGGTAAGGAATGCCACCGAAAGCAGTTCAATTTCGGTTAGCTCCCCTGACGAGGAACGTGGTTCAGGGATAGGTCTCACAGTTTGGTGTGAGACGTCAATATGAAACTCTTGGACTCCTCATGTTCCTGAGTTCATATGAAACGCTGATCCCTAGCGTGCATTAGGCAAGTAAGTGGAGACCCCATCGTGTGGTCAGTAACGCGATAGTGTCTTCGTCTGGAAATAGCCCAGGAGGACATACACATCGCTTGCCATCAGCGTGCCCTGCAGGGCAGTAGGTGGTATCTGTTAGGGTGATAAAATTCCCAACCGTGATGACCCGTTCGCACTCTACTCGGGTTCCCCGTCGTGTGGTGTTAAAACACGATCACGTACCTTGGGACGTGGCTTAACTCAAGGACGGCCGTATGGTAATGATACGGGTGTTTGTATTTACTTTCAAATATGTACCTGCCTGAAATGAAAATAACATTTGAGTGCATCATTATTGGGTGTTCTTCTGCAGATACTAACCACGTATGTATCCCGTGTAGTATACGTGTGCGAGAGCCCGTTTAGTGCCACAATTGAGACGTATATGCCAGTATAATCTGGTTAGGATTTTCTTTTTGTGAGGAATGTAGGACCGACATATCATAGCATGTGCATGAAATATAATGATAACAAGGAACTAAAATCACCAAATTTCAACAATTAGGACCCTGGTTGGGTAGAGAAGTTCAATAGTTTATCAGTATAGTCAAAGGGATTGAAAAACATAGTGCTCTGTTTTGGGCAGCAAGTCTGCTGAACTTTGACAGAGCATAACTCACAGATTATTTAGCCTATGTTGGTGTGGGATATAGTTCTGGAAAGGTATTTAAGTGCTCTACAACTTTGTTGTGGACTTCCAGAGCTGAATCACGCCTTAATCTGGCTGAAATTCCAGCGGCTTGTAAACTGTCCAGAACCAGGACAGATTTAAAACACTCTCTGGACTATTCTGTTTTTCAAGCATAACTTTCTGTAGAAAAATCAAAGATTTTATATCATACATCTTTGAAAAGGGTAGGAGATGTGTTACATCTTTGTAATTCAAAGTTTCTGAAATTTCAGCACAGAACTCAGTGGAAACCAGAGTTGAAAACAGCAACCTTCAAAGGAGGTGCTGTTCAAATTCTGCCAGAAATTCTGCTGACTTTGAATTACCATAACTTTTAAACCGGAGCTGATCTGAGGGCAAATAAGTACTCGTTGGAAATATACTGAACTTAACTTTAACTTTGGTATTCAGATTGAGTCATGAATATGCCCAGAACACAATCAAAATCTGGAATATGTAGCAACTAGTCATTCTAGCAGAAGGATGACAGTTGAACTCATTTGAGAGAGTGTTGTGCTCTAGTGGGTTTTAAGTATTTCAAATGGGGTAGACATACTCATGAGTGGTTATTTTCATCTAGTGGAAGATTTGAGTATATGTCTTACTCAAGTTTCTTTTGCTAGATACCATGTTTGTGTCGTATTGAAGATAAAAGGGGTAGTATACGTGATGGCAAAGCGATATTAATGTCTCGTAGTGACCAAACCTAGTTGAGATGAACTTCCAAAGAGGGAGTCCATCAAATTGGAAGCGGGACAGATGTTTATTGTCGTATGGTTGCAGATGGTTCGCACTCGGACCACGCATGCGATTGGTGGCTCTAGCCAGCAGGGGGGTGATGACTCCCAGCCACCTGCCTACGACAGCACCCCACAGCAACAACCACCACCGCCGCTTCCGCTTACGCTAGCGGATGTGATTGCGGCACTGGTGGGTGGTCGTGAGGAGCAGACTGACCTGCTCTGCACGATCGTGTAGAATACGTCCCAGGCGGTGGGGCGTCAAGAGAGGGGGCCTCGTGAGCCCCATATGTTGTGACGTACTCGGATTTCATGAGTACGAACCCTCCGGTGTTCACAGAAGCAGCAGAACCCCTGGAGGCCGACAACTGGCTGCGGACAATTGAGTCCAAGTTCGGGCTGCTCCAATGTACGGAGCGGAAAAAGACTGTTGGCGGCGCAGCAGCTTCACGGTGCCGCTGGTTCGTGGTGGGCGAATTATGTCGCCTCACGTCCGGCTGGCCATGCCATGGAGTGGGAAGAATTTTGGGAGGCGTTCCACGCCTACCATATCCCTCCCTGGATAATGAAGCGGAAGTTCCAAGAGTTCTTGGAGCTGAAGCAGGGTGGGAGGAGTGCCCACGACTACTCCCGTGCCTTCAACCATCTGGCGCAATATGCGTCGGATTACGTCTCCACCGAGGAGAAGAAGCGAGAGCACTTCTATCGGGGGTTAACCCCGAGATGAAGACGCATCTCGTAGAATGCAATCGCGGCACGTTCAATAATCTAGTCAACGCCGCGATCATGCAAGAAGACGCCCAGCGAGAATTGGCGGCTGAGCAGCGAAAGTGCAGCACTCCACCCAGGGGTGGGGTGGAGCTCCCCAAAAGTACCGCATGGTGTATCGAACACCATCCGGTCAGCAGTGGCATCCATCGGCGCGACCTCAGCAGTTCAGGGATCGTTCATTTCAGCCACCCCCGTTCCGACCGCCGATGCCACCACTGCAACCGCAACAGCAGCAGCAGACGGTACCCCGGGCGTTTCCACCCCCACCACGCGCCCCAGGTTTCCGTCCACCAATCAGCGGAGGACCGCATCGCTACACATGCTTTATGTGTGGCCAGGCGAGCCATTTCTCGAAGAATTGTCCCCAGGGTCAGCAGAGCAGCGGGCAAGCTCAGTTCCAGGGCGGTGCTCGAGGCCGACCTCCGGTCAAGAAGGTTGGTCAGCGGACTGGGGACGTTCGCAACCTCGACACTGAGGACGCCCCAGAGGGAGACAACGTGCTGGCGGGTACGTTCACTCTCAACAACCAAGCAATCATCATATTATTTGATTCTGGTGCAACTCACAACTTCATAAGTGCATCATATGTGGTTAAGCATCAACTGGAAGCCTTTCCCACCGAGTGTTCTTATATGATCTGCTCACCGGGAGGAAAGATTTCAGCAACTATGATGATTCTAAAAGCACCACTGTGCTTAGGTGGGAAGATATATCCCACCACTATGATTATTCTTGAGGGACAGAAGATTGATGCAATCTTAGGGATGTCATGACTAAGCCACCATGGCGCTGTCCTGGAAATAGTATCACGGACGGTTCACCTCAACTCCCCACTACACCGTCCGCAGTCCCTCATATTAGACAATCCTGTCCAGGAAGTTTCAGCAATTAATAATGCTGAAGCTCTCAAGTTAGAGGACATCCCCGTAGTCCGGGAGTACCCCGACGTGTTTCCGGATGATCTTCCGGGCATGCCACCTGAGCGGGATGTCGAGTTCAAGATTGAGCTTGCACCCGGGACTACGCCCATATCACGGAGACCATACAAAATGGCTCCAAACGAGATGGCTGAACTAAAAGAACAGCTCAATGATCTGTTGAGCAAAGGTTTCATTAGGTCGAGTTCCTCGCCTTGGGGATGCTCGACGCTGTTCGTAAAGAACAAGGATGAGACCTTGAGGTTGTGTGTGGACTACCGGCCGCTCAACGCCGTCACCATCAAGAACAAATACCCACTGCCCCGCATTGACATCCTGTTTGATCAGCTTGTGGGTGCAAGTGTGTTCTCCAAGATGGACCTTCGCTCCGGATATCATCAAATAAAAATCCGGGCGGAGGATATCCCGAAGACGGCCTTCTCGACGAGATATGGCTTATATGAGTATCTCGTCATGTCTTCTGGTCTCACGAATGCTCCGGCACATTTCATGTATCTCATGAACTCGGTGTTCATGCCGGAGCTGGACAAGTTCATTGTGGTGTTCATTGATGATATCTTGGTTTATTCCAAGACAGAAGCAGAACACGCCGAACACTTGAGGATCGTTCTTCAACGACTGCGGGACCATAAGCTATATGCCAAGTTCAGCAAATGCGAATTTTGGATCAGCCAAGTGCCATTTTTGGGACATATCATCTCAGCGGAAGGCATTGCGGTTGACCCAAGTAAAATTGAACAAGTGCTGAAATGGAAAGCCCCTACTTCTGTCCATGAAGTTAGAAGCTTCCTCGGCCTAGCGGGATATTATCGGAGATTCATTCCAAGTTTCTCCAAGCTGGCTAAACCGATGACAGAATTATTGAAGAAGGGAACAAAGTATGTTTGGAACTCAGCATGTGAAGGAGCGTTCCAAGCATTAGTGAAGCATCTCACAACAGCCCCGGTCTTAGCTCAACCGGATACAACTAAGCCCTTCGACGTGTATTGTGATGCGTCCGACATTGGGCTCGGATGTGTGTTTATGCAAGAAGGACGTGTGGTCGCATATGGCTCACGCCAACTTCGAAACCATGAGCAGCACTATCCGACTCATGATCTTGAGCTTGCTGCTGTGGTTTTTGCGTTGAAGATGTGGAGGCACTATCTCCTGGGGAACTTGGTGCAGCCTGAAGTACATTTTCACCCAGAAGGATCTGAATATGAGGCAAAAGAGGTGGTTAGAACTAATCAAAGACTATGAGATTGAGATTCATTACCACCCCGGCAAGGCGAATGTGGTTGCCGACGCGCTGAGTCGGAAATCACATGTCCATAACCTCACCATTACACCAGTGGAGGAGGAAGAGCCGAATTTATACTTGGTTCCTTATGGATTGCTCTATAACCTTGCCCTCATCCCTACCATTAGGGAGGAGATCATTGCAGCTCAGAAAGTTGACAAGGGTATGGCACATCTGCGGAGACGGATAGACAATGGAGAAATCAAATGTTTCCGGAAAGATGATGAGGGGACGTTGTGGTTCAATGACCGCATAGTCGTACCCCGGAATATGGAGCTGAGGAAGAAGATCCTTGATGAAGCTCACTTGTCTAAATACTCCATTCATCCGGGCAGCAACAAAATGTACCAAGATTTGAAAAAGAAATTTTGGTGGACACATATGAAGCGGGAAGTGGCTAAGTACGTATCCGAGTGTGATACGTGTAGACGAGTGAAAGCGGATCATTTGAGGAAATCAGGGCTGTTGCAACCACTGAAAATTCCAGCATGGAAGTGGGAAGATGTGAGCATGGATTTCATTGTGGGATTACCCCTGACTTCCAATAAACATGACTCAATTTGGGTGATTGTTGACCGGTTAACCAAGTCGTCTCACTTCATTCCCGTGCATACACATTTCCATGCCAACAGATATGCAGAGTTGTATATTGCAAGAATCCTATGCTTGCATGGAGTACTCAAGACCATAGTGTCAGAACGAGGGGCACTATTTGTATCTCGTTTCTGGGAGCAGTTGCACGCTGCTTTGGGTACTAACTCATTAGAAGCTCCGCCTACCACCCTCAAACAGATGGGCAAACAGAGAGGGTGAACCAAGTATTGGAAGACATGTTGAGAGCATGTGCCACCCACCACGGTAAGAACTGGGATGATCACCTACCGTTGGCGGAATTCTCGTACAATAACGGCTATCAGGCGAGTATCAAGATGGCACCATATGAGGCTCTCTATGGTCGCAAATGCCGCACCCTGTTAAACTGGTGCGAGACCGGTGAAAGGGTCACATTCGGGGTTGATGTGGTGAACGATGCCAAAGAGCGCGTTCGGATGATTCAAGCTAACTTGAAGGCCACTCAATCCCGGCAGAAAAGCTACGCTGATAAGAGGCGTAGGCCGCTGCACTTTGACGTCGGGGAGCATGTATACCTCCGTGTATCTCCGACGAAAGGCGTGCACCGGTTTGGCGTGAAGGGGAAGCTCGCTCCACGATTCATTGGACCCTATGTCATCACCGGGAAGTGTGGACCAGTGGCGTATAGACTGGAACTGCCGGCATCTCTTGCTGGTGTTCACGACGTTTTCCATATTTCACAACTGCGAAAATGTCTGAAGCATACGGCTGCTGTTCCCACTGAAGACATAGGCCAGTTGCAACCGGATTTGACGTATGATGAATATCCAGTGGCAATTATTGATGAGAGGGCTCGAACCACACGTCGCTGAACATTGTGGTTCTACAAGATACTCTGGAGTAACCACACCGCCGAAGAAGCGACGTGGGAGAGCGAAGAATTTCTTCGCTCAAACTACCTGGAGTTCATGGCGTCCCAGCACGGGTGAGTTTCTATTATATATCTCGGGACAAGATTCTTTTAAGGGGGGAGGGATGTAAAGGCCCAAGAGAATGGACTTGCAAAAGTGATCAATTGCATCACCTCACAACACCACAGCTCATCTTGTGGATATCTTGTGAACATGTGTGAAGAGCAAGTAACCCCCATCAAAAGGGTGATTAGAGGGGAAAGCCCTAACTTCCCAAAAATTGGGATTTTTACACATGAACATGAAAGGTGGAGCTCACCCTAGACCTTATATATTCTTGGGAAGGCTCAGGCCAAATTTCATGCAAATCCAACATTTTTTGAGGCACCTTTGGAGACAATTCAAAAAGGTGCCAATTTGAATGCAAATTCAAATTGCAGCAACTTTCATCACTTGAATTAAAAAGTTGACTTCAGATTCAAACTCAGCATATTTTTCTGAGTTATCCCACCAATTTTCATGCTCATTGGACTTCATATTGCCGGGAGCTAAATTTGCATTATTCAAAAACTGAATTTGAATTTCAGTTCAAATATGCAACAAATTTAGCCAAGTCAATTCCAAATTGAGGAAACCAAATTCAAACTGTGACTTGGTGCTTAAGTCTCTCATTCAATGGAGAGTTGCTGGGATATTTACAGAAGAATTTGCAAAAAGGATTAGGGGGAGAGATGGGCCCACAGGTCAGTGGGAGAGCTACTCACAACCGAACGGGGCTCTGTTTCTGGCTGAAGCAATCGCACGCAGCGCGCCACCGAGGTGATTCTCCGGGCGCAACCGTGTGAGCCACAGAACCCACCTCCTGCTTCCTCCCTCGAGCTGGCCAACTGCTCCCGACTTGATCACCGCACGAAGCAGTCGGGCGCTCACAGCACTGCCAAACTGAGACTCGGTTCCTACAGAAAAGAACCGAGCTCACGCCACCGCTTGAACTCGATCGAGAACTCGGCAAAACCACCGCGCACAGCGCCTTCCGAGCGACAAAACCACACAGGTTGCTTGTTCTCTACCTCCTCGGCGCAAAAACATTCGAGTTCCAGCGCTCCTAACCCTAGCTCGGTGGTTCTTGGCGACAACCGAGAAAACTGCCGTAGCTCGGCTCACGGTGACAGCCCAACCAAGGGACTTCCATGCCCGAGTAAGGACACCCATGGACGCACCGTCTAACCGTGCTACTCCTCCCCCAACCTCAGAGTACGTCGTGGATCATCGAGCTCCAATTCGATGATTTGTTCTCTGCGCGTACCAAGTGACCCCGGGTGAGAAATCCTCAAAATTTGATTTGTAGGCCACCAAACCGTACACACGTGATCTAGACTGGCTAGTGGTCGATTTTCCTTCACAACCCTAGCTAGAACCCGACGGTGTGCGATCTATTTTAGGTCTTTACGAGCTCGAACGTCGCCACAACTCTCGGCTGCACGGTGAAATCATAGTAGCCGTTGTTTCCACACTGATTTGTGTCTTTGCCGAGCTTCCCTAGCACCCAAGGATGCTCTAGAGCTAATCACCCATGCTTGTGGTGCGCTAGGAGCCCCAGCCGACAGCGCCGGACCTCTCCCAAGGCCGCCGCACGTCGCCGGCACGTTTCCGGATATCTCGCGCCCAAGCTAACACCACCAATCGATTTCCCATAGCTGCAAACCCACAGGCGGCGATCCTCCGGCCAGATGACAGCCGGGAACGCCCCTCCGGCGAGGCACCGCCTCGGTCCGGCGAGGGGGCGGCGGCGCGCGCGAGAGCGCGGGCGGGAAGAAGAAGAAAGGGGTCGGGCCCAGTCATCAGTGACCGCAGTTTAAAATTTTGATCTGCTGTGGCTGGGGATCCACTGTGGCTGCACGCTGGAACCGTGCAGCCCCGTGTGTTCTCGGTTTTCACTGGCTGAGATTAAAACGTGGGCCCAAGTTCATTTTCAATAGCAAAACAAATCCAGTTTTAGCTCCCACTTAGGAAATTCATAACTTTGGTTAGGAGTGTCCAAATCCAGTGAACCAAATTTTGTTGGATTCATCTCTTTGAGTATTATCCAGCAAAACAAGTTTCAGCTCATGAAACTTAACGTTTTTCCAGAATTAATTCCCTAAATTTTAAATTGTGAGGAATTTTATCTGGAGAATTACTTTATGAAAAATTCTGACATTTGGCCGGAAGGTTCATTGGAAAATCCTTGAGTCACAGTAAATGTTTCAGACTCATACAAGTTCATTTAGTTCCCCTAATGGTGTGATTAAGTGAGCTGCCCTGAGAAAATAGAAAAAATGTCCAGAAACATTTTTCAGATTTTCTCAAATCTTGTTTAGGGCATAACTTCCTCTAGAATTCTTTAAATGACATGAAACCAATTCCATTAGAACCATCTCAAATTCTAGTTTCCAGAAAGTAATAGTTGGAACCATGAAAACCCCTGGAATTCCTTAGAGGCTCTAATATTGACCAAATAGGCTTTTATTTGTACAAAGCTCAAATGAACTTTGTTTCAAATGAAACTTGGTCAAGACTCTGGTTAGGACCCTACCAAGCCACCATAAAAATTTCAGAACCAAAGGGGAGGGTTAGATGGAGTTATAGTCTTTACATATTCAAGTTCAAACATTGCATTTAAATTGACATATACTATCTCGTTGACGTGTAGTCGCTGAAGGCGAGGAAACTCCGGAAGTGCTCGACTTCCTTCTTCCGGATGAAGCCCCCTAACCACTGACCAGCAGCAACAAGGCAAGCCCCGGTTTGCATTAACCTATTTTTAAAGTTTTGCGTTGTTTACATACTTAGTGTGATGCGTATATATGTGCATTAGGTATAGGATGGTTGAGACCCCAAATGCATAACCAGATTTTCCTATAAGAGTGAGGGTAGTGTCTAAGACCTCGAGTAGACAGGCTAGGCTTAATGATTCCTAGAACTTCGGTACAAGTCGGGTAGTTGGAATCTACTCGCGAGTTTAGGCTTGGGACACACGAGATTGGTTCGAGTGAGGTGAGATCACTTTAGTAATGAAAATGAGACTAGGCAGGGGCTAGGGCGCAGCAAGAGGAAGTCTTGTGTGCGCGGCTCTGTCCGTGTCGATTGAGGACCGTTTTGTGTGCGGCTCTGCTGAACAAGTATTGAACGTACCGAAGGAATATCGGATATATGGGCCCCGATAAACCGATGTAACCTGTACCTCCGGGCATCGAGGCATAACGCACCGATTTATAGGTGTAGGCTGAGGGCAGCAAGGTGGAAATATGCTAACGGGCATAGAGAGATGCTATGTGTAGGGAACATCCTGCTTGTTTCAGTGCGACTGGTTCGACGTTTGGGCGTTGGGTGAAAGGTTGTCCCGTACGACATCGAGTGAGCATGTTGTGCAGCTCCACGGGTGGGCGTACGTGACGTGCTCTTTGGGTATCCCTGCAGGTGTATATCGAGTCGATTCGCCGTCCCTCGCGGTGACGAGTACCGCTTGTTCACTGCGACGTAACGTAGATAAACTATGGAATGTCATGATTCAATTCTGCTGATATGTATAATTGTATTGCTACATGTGTGCCACCAAATATTGCTCACTAAATTTCCTATTCATGAACTGTTAAGTTGTCGCTAAAAGATGAAATAAGGATGAACTTGTAGGCGTGTCCATTTGCTGCTACTTACCACCCCATGTTCGTTGTACACTACATGTAGAGTTTCATGCCTAGGTGAGTCGGTTAAGTCTTGTTGAGCCATCGTGCTCACGGTTGCTGCTATAAGTGTTTTTCAGGTGAGGAGCATCCCACGGACTCGGGTTACGAGTCCACCGGCGAGGGCTACCCTCCGTCGGGGACCACGGCTGAGTGGGAGCCGTACACGCCGCGCTAAGCTGAGGATGGCAGCTAGTGTGGGTTGCCCTAGGGCTGGGCAACTGACTTTTGCTAGATAGACGGGCGTGAGTTGTATAAATTTAACTTCCGCTGTGTAATATAAACACTAGTTTGTAACTGAGTAGTGTACTTCTTTGTACAGTTCAGTTGGTTTTCTATGTAATACAACGTATCCTTATGATGTGTGCTGTCGGGTGTCGCATCGTGCGGCACCACCCTCTGCGATCCTGGATGAGCAGATTCCGGTCCGCCACAGAGAGGTTGATGAGTGACATCCTTGACAAAGACAATCCCCGACACCTTCTCAATTAAGCACATGATATATGGTGCATACCCACATGATTGGTTGGGAGTGTGAGAGATGTTGAAGATGTCGTCATAGATGTGCTGAACAAGGTTGGACTTCTCTTCACCATCTATCAACAGGAGGAGATGCCTTAGGTTTCCTTGAATCACCCCTGCATATCCATCCTTAGGGACAATAGTTCTCCTCAAAATCCGGTTGAGGATGCTATAGAATATCTTTATGTTCCTAGCAAGCCCAGCCTCATAGGGAACATGACTAGGATACATGTAGTCAAACTGGTCCCTATCCACTGCCTTGAGGTTGGAAATGATAATCTCATGGTCCAGGTGCTCCTCAAGGCCAAGTATATGAGCAAACCTCTCATAAGTGACTGAGTACTGCTCTCCATGAGTCATCCAGGTGATTTTTCGGTCACCGTAGGTGGAGAAGTACACGGTGGTGTAAAACTGCACGATCACCTCAATGTTCTAGTCATCCTTGAATCTCATGATTTTCTTGATTCCATGGCGCTCTGCGGCTTCAATCACGGCATCAAAGGCTTTCTGCTTCCTTTTGGCCATGTAGTCCCAATCTACCCATTGAGCTTGAGCGACCGGAGTCTTCATCTTTAGGTACACTAGGCGGTAGTAGTCGCAATGGAAGTCACACCAAAATCTAGGGTCGGCTGTGTGCTTCTCATAGTCATAGACTTTATCCATTCTCAGCCTTCTTGCCTTCTCAGGCCCCTTTCTTTTGAACACATATGCCGGATTGTTGGGCTGCCGATTTGGATCTCTAGCAGGGGCAGCCATCTTTAGGGGGGCGATGGGCTTCGGTTGCCCTTTCTCCATGATTACTATCCCTCCTGCCCTCTTTGTCGGTGCCTTGGTAGTTGCCTTTTTGTTCTTAGGCTCCTCAGGAAGTGGAGCCTTGCCTTTCTTCGGGTCACGAAGAACCCTACCCTCGGATTCCTTCTCCTTTTCCTGCTCTTTCTCTCCCAAAGTGACCAGCCTCTTCCTCTTGGGCTCTACGGCACTAGCAGCCTGGGAGCTATGGGCTTCACGCTTGGCCCTTTTCTTCTTCCGTTGAACCGCAAAGGATTCTTCAACGGCTTGGGCAATCTGCGCCTCCTCATTGAGATCATGTCTCTTCTTTATTCTTGCCTCTCGACTGACAGCTTCCTTAGCCGCTTGGGCCTCCTTTGCCGCCCTCTCTTCGTCAATGTGCCGATGAAGGGATTGTCAAGCCTCCTCGGCTGTGGGATTGGAAGAGAAGAGCTTTGGTTAGAGTCCGGCATATTGTCTGAGAGACAAGAGATAAGAGGTCAAGGAAGTGGAATATTGTGAAAGAATTCACTAAAAATGGCTAAAGTTGGAGTTTGTCCCGTGTAAACCATACTTGTCTGTTAAGGGGCCGGACTAGTCCGCCCGAGAATGGACTTGTCCGCCCAGGAACCGGACTAGTCCGGGTTGCACAGGAAGAACCCTAACTCTAACAATTTTTCGCAAAAACTTTGGATCAGGTTGCAATACTCCTAGGCTACGATCGCATTGACACTAGGAACAATATTTGTGAAGAGGTTTCTAGCAAAACACATAACAATGAAGAAAATGAAAGATTTTTGGTTAGGTCAAGAATACCTCTTGAGATCTTCAAATGTGATGAAATCGGAGGCGAAACTTGAGCAACAAAGCACGGGGAAGGATTTCCGCACTCCTTAGGGCTCCAATCCATGGATTGGACGAGATTTTTGGTGGAGAAAAGCAAAAATCGCCAATGAGGGGCATTTCCCGCTTGAGAGAGAGTTGAGAGTGTGAAGAGAGAAAGGGGTCTGGCTGCCCCTGGGAGGTTAAGTCCCCAGGGGCCGGACAAGTCCGATCAGCGGACCAGAGCCGAACTTCTCTGGTGTCGGACTTGTCCGGCCTCCCAGGCGGACTAGTCCGTTTTGGACTTGTCCGCTGATAAGTCCGACCTTGACAGCCCGGACTTGTCCGGCTATATGCTGACATTCATATAATTTGAATTTTAGCTCAACAATATGATCTTTTTTGGACAAGTTCTTGCAAATATCTTTGGCAAACATGGTCAGTAAGCGTATATCAAACAAACAATGACCATATTTGACAAAGAATCCTTTGAACATAGTTTTCGTCGAGTAAGAGAGATTAGGGTAGAATTTTGAAAGCATGCGTTTTTTTTAGTTTATGAACAAGCAACAAACAGATATGCACGACTCAAGCAACGTTTCGAGAATCTAGGATATTTAGTTCACTCCTTAGGTCACAAAAGCGTTTCTCATCAAGGGGTTTGGTGAAGATATCCGCCAATTGCTTCTCACTCCTAACATTAGAGATAACGATATCTCCCTTGATAGAGTGATCTTGCAGGAAATGGTGACAGATATCAATGTGTTTGGTTCTAGAATGCTCCAAAAGATTGTGGGCAATCTTGATGGCACTCTCATTGTCACATAGGAGTGGAATATTGCTCAAAGTGTAACCATAGTCCCTAAGAGTTTGTCGCATCCATAGGAGTTGTGCACAACAACTCCCGGTTTCTACGTACTCCGCTTCGGCTGTGGATAAGGCAATGGAGATTTGTTTCTTTGAAGACCACAAAACCAAGGACCTACCAAGGAATTGGCAAGTCCCTTACGTGCTCTTCCTATCTACCTTACAACCGGCATAATCAGCATCGGAGTATCTGATGAGATTGAACTTGGATCCCTTGGGATACCAAAGCCCTAGGTTAGGAGTGTGAACCAAATATCTAAGAATCCGCTTAACGGTCGTCAAGTGACACTCCTTAGGAGCGGCTTGGAACCGTGCACACATACACACACTAAGCATTATGTCGGGCCTAGATGCACAAAGGTAAAGCAAAGAACCTATCATGGAACGAAATACCTTTTGGTCCACACTTGGACTATCTTCATTAAGGTCAAGATGCCCGTTGGTTCCCATTGGAGTCTTCATGGGTTTGGCTTTGTCCATGTCCAACCTCTTGAGTATGTCTTGTGTATACTTGGTTTGACTTATGAACATTCCTTCCTTGAGTTGTTTGACTTGGAATCCTAGGAAGAACTTCCAATTCCCCCATCATTGACATCTCGAACCTTTCGGTCATTATCTTTGAAAACTCATCACAAAAAGCTTTGTTAGTAGAACCAAATATAATGTCATCGACATATATTTGGCACACGAATAAATCATCGTTAAAATGCTTAGTGAAGAGTGTATAGTCGGCCTTTCCTATTCTAAAACCATTTTTAATAAGAAAGTCACTAAGACACTCATACCAAGCTCTAGGAGCTTTTTTGAGGCCATAGAGGGCTTTCCGAAGTTTAAAGACATGGTTAGGATACTTATCGTCCTCAAATCCGGGTGGTTGCTTCACGTGCACTTCCTCCTTGATCGGAACATTTAGGAAAGCACTTTTCACATCCATTTGGTATAGCGTGAAATCATGGTGAGTAGCAAAAGCAAGCAAGATACGAATTGATTCAAGCCTAGCTACGGGAGCAAAAGTTTCATCATAATCCAAACCTTCTACTTGTGCATATCCCTTTGCAACAAGTCTTGCCTTGTTTCTTGTTACAATCCCATACTCGTCTTGCTTGTTGCGGAATACCCATTTGGTTCCCACGACATTTGCGTTGGGTCGCTTCACGAGTTCCCATACTTGATTTCTTTCAAAATTGTTGAGTTCCTCTTGCATGGCCACCACCCAATCCGGATCTTGTAGTGCTTCTTCTACCTTGCGGGGCTCCAAGAGGAAATAAAATAGTAATGTTCACAAAAGTTAGCCATTCGAGAGCAAGTGGTCACCCCTTTGGAGATATCTCCTAGTATGTTGTCGACGGGATGATCCCGTTGAACACTTTGGTGCACTTTTGGATGAGGTGGTTGAACTCTTTGATCTTCATCTTCATTGTCGCTCTTTTCTTCGTCTCCCCATTGATCCAATCCTCATTCTTGACTTTGATCATTTTGATCTTGTTGAGGTTGGCCTTGCTCATCTTGAGCTTGATCATGGGAGGGAGACGTATCTTCGTTTGTTGGATGATCATTTGAGTCTTGAGGATGTTCTTGAGGAAAAATGTCTCCAAGTGCCATCCTTTTAAGTGCTTCTTGTGGAACCTCTTCTTTATATAGCACACTTTGATAAACTTGCTCCACTTGTGAGCCATTAGTCTCATCAAACACTACGTCTTTCGCTATTTCAACAATTCCGGAGGATTTGTTGAAAACACGATAGGCGTAGGTGTTTGAGTCATAACCAAGCAAGAAACCTTCATCGGACTTTGAAGCAAACTTCAAAGTCCTAGGCTTCTTGTTTAGAATATAAAACTTGCTCCCAAAGACACGAAAATAAGAGATGTTGGGTTTGTTACCGGTTAGAAGTTCATAAGACGTCTTCTTCAAAAGTCGATAAAAATACAACCGGTTTATGGCATGGCAAGAGGTGTTAACCGCTTTCGCCCAAAACCGGTTCGACGTATTGTACTCATCTATCATGGTTCTTGCCATCTCAATAAGAGTTCTATTCTTCCTTTCAGCCAATCCATTTTGTTGAGGGGAGTAGGGGGCTGAAAACTCATGCTTGATGCCGTCTTCATCCAAGTATTCTTCCACTTGAGTGTTCTTGAACTCGGTGCCATTATCGCTCCTTATGTTCTTGATTCTTAAGGAGAACTCATTTTGAGCTATTCTCAAGAATTTCTTGAGCACATCTTGAGTTTCGCCTTTGTCATGCAAAAAGAACACCCAAGTGAAGCGAGAATAATCATCTACAACAACAAGACCATATTTGTTACCGGCGATGCTTATGTAGGCGATTGGACCTAAGAGGTCCATGTGAAGTAGCTCCAAAGGTCTTGTAGTGGTCATGACATTTTTGGATGGATGTTGAGTTCCAACTTGCTTTCTTGCTTGACAAGCACTACATGGCCTGTCCTTATCAAAAACAACATTTTTTAAGCCTCGAATGTGTTCTCCCTTAAGAAGTATTTGCAAGTTTCTCATCCCAACATGGGCTAGCCGTCTATGCCAAAGCCATCCCATGTTGGTCTTCGCCACTAAGCACATGTCAAGTTGAGCTTTATCCGTGGTAAAATCCATAAGGTAAAGCTTTCCCTTGAGCACGCCCTTAAAGGCGATTGAGTCATTGCTTCTTCTTAAGACAGTCACACCCTCGTTAGTGAAAATACAATTATAACCTTTATCACATAGTTGGGATATGGATAGAAGGTTATAATCAAGGGAGTCAACATGCAAAACATTTGAAAGAGTATGATGGGGAGAAATAGCAATTTTATCGGTGCCAAGTATTTTCCCTTGGCTATTGTCCCCAAATTATATTCCTTCACTTGAATCTTCGTTTTCCTCATATTCCACAAACATCCTTCTCTCTCCGGTCATATGGTTTGTGCATCCACTGTCAAGCACCCATTTTGATCCACCGGAGGAGTATGCCTACAAAATAGTGTTATTCCTTACCTTTTGGTACCCAAACTGAGTTGGTTTTATGTTAGTCAAGAGGCACTTGGGCACCCACACACAAGGTTTTGGACTCTTGCAAAGTGGCCCAACATACTTAGCATATATCTTTCCAAATTTGTTTCTCAATAAAACATATGAAGCATCAAAGTCATGGAACAAAGGATGAGGTTCATTTTTAGGCATGTTAGATGAGTTTGTAATGTTCTTTACACTTTGTTTGTTGGATGAACCCTCCTTGACAAATACAATCAAGTCTTTCCCATTCTTGGGAGTTTTAGCATGTTGCTTCCACTCCCGAGAATAGCCAAGACCATCTTTGACATGTGGAGGTCTTACATTGGTATATACACTTCGTGCATATGCCAATTTTTCCTTGTCAAAGATCCCACCTTTCGGTGATTGCTTGTTTTGTGCCAACTTGAGTTCATCTTTAAGTTTTAGGATTAAGTTTGAGCACTTGCAAGTTTGAGTTGCTTCGGAAGATTTCTTTGAGGAAGGTGGAATCATAGAGGAAGAAGGTGCATTGATCTTGAGAGACTCAACTTGTGTTTCAAAGATCATGTTGACTTTTGTCAAGTTAACAATTTCATCCTTGAGGACAATAGTTGTGTCCTCAAGATTTGAGCAAGTTTCCTTGCTCAAAGCGAGTTCACGCTCAAGTGCCTTGCTTCTTTCCCTTTCAACCTCAAGGAGCTCTTCAAGCTCATGGCATCTCTCCTTTTCAAGGATGAGCATGTCTTCTTGACGGTGGATGAGTTCATCCTTCTCAAAGATTTCTTCCGACAACAATCTCATCTTTTTCAAGGTGCTCCTACTTAGATCCTTAAGCACGGATTCATTTTCACTACTACTATCAAAGCTATCAAGTGAATAAGTAGAGGAGGATGGTTTAGATTTAACCTTTCTTCTTCCCTCCTTAGCCATGATACATGTAGACTTGAAGTCTTCAAGGTTTGGGAAGAGCTAGCTCCTTCCAATGGCAAGTGTTGCCACTTTATCTTCATCCTCGGAGGATGAGTCTTTGTTTGAGTCCCATTCCTTCCCAAGGTGAGAATGTCCTGATGGCTTTTTCCTCTTGAGAATTTCTTATCTTGGGACTTTCCATCTCTCTTCTTCTTACTCTCTTCATATGGACAATCCACAATGAAGTGTCCATATTCACCACAGTTGTAGCATGCTCTTTTCGTCTTGGGGTTGGACCTTTCCTTGTTCTTGTTCTCATAATGGTTGCTCCCCTTCCTTATTCTCATCATCCTCTTGAATTTGTTGATGAAGAGCGCCTCTTCTTCATCGGTGTCGAGACCCTCATCATCATTGCTTCGAAGTCTTGTGATGAGGATGTTGCTTTGAAAGCAACATCTTTCTTCTTGGAGGAGGCGAGCCTTTGGATGTCGCTGCAGAACATGGCTTCCTTCTCCATCATCTCATTGTTGATGATTCTTCCAAGCGCTTCCTCCGGGGTCATTTGAGCATATCCCAGGCTCTCACGGATCAAGGAGCAAAGAGCAATGTTTCGAGGCATGAATGTCCGAAGCATCCTCTTCACCACCAAATGATCCGTCCACCGGGTGCATCCATAAGATCGGATCTTGTTGACGAGGACCTTGAGACGGTTGTACATGTCTTGAGGGGACTCACCATCCATGATGGTGAACCTCCCAAGCTCTCCTTCGATCATCTCGATCTTGGCCTCCCTAACGACTCGGTTGCCTTCATGCGCCGTATTGAGTGTGTCCCATATGTCTTTGGCCACCTCCAATCCATCGACTCGGTTGAACTCTTCTCGAGTCAAGTATGAGGTGATGACCCCAACTGCTTGAGCATTGCGATGAAGTAGGATGGCTTGCTCCGGGGTAACGTCTTCTTCATTCCTTGGAAGATGGACACCAGTTAGAACAATTTGCCACAAGCTAGGGTTTAAGGAGATTAGATGCATCTTCATATTATGCTTCCACATAGAGTAATCATTTCCATCGAATTGAAGAGGTTTGCCAAGAGAAATAGACAAGTAATGGTTATTAAAAGTTAGTCGCTAATAGTTGAAAGAATATTGGGAGTAGTCCGGTTGACCACTCCTTTCTTGATCCTTTGTCTTCTTCTTCTCCTCTCTACTTGAGTGACCTAGCTTCTCGCAAAGTCGTGCCTTGAGCTGGCGAACTTCTTCATCGTCACTTGAATGGTCTTGCAGCACATCCGTGTTCTTCTTCTTGTCATGTGAGTTGTCGCCTTGCGATGTCGGCGGAATCCCGTGTCCCTCCACTCCGGCCATCTTCTCTCCGAGTGGTTAGACTCTTGATGGAGAGACCTGCTCTGATACCAATTGAAATTACCTAGAGGAGGTGAATAGGCTAAAATACCTGAAATGACTTAATTAAACGAGATTAGAACACAAGGGACGGACTAGTCCAGCTCAGGGGCGGACTAGTCCTGTCAACTTGCTGAAAACCCTAAAAAGGTCGGACTAGTCTGTCTTAGGGGCGGACTAGTCTAGTCAAACTGCTGGAAAGGCCTAAAGCTTGATTTTTATGGGTTTTTCTTCAGATTTTAGTTTAACGAAATGTGGATAAATTAACTAGCAATCTAATATGACAGGTCTGATAGAATATTGAAATGGATTGCAAGATTGTAATGATGTATACTCTAATAGCGAAATAATCAAAACAAACCCTAAGCAATTTTGACTTTCAAGGAAATGTAAATGCAAGAGAGACACTGAGATTTTTTCCAAGGTTCGATTCCATACAGGAATCTACGTCCCCGTGGAGGAGTCCACAAAGGACCGGGTCTAACTACCCTTTCCTCACCAAGTCGCCACTAAGGCCAACCCGGTTCTTCACTATCTCAAGGGTGAACTTATAAAGTTTTGGGGCTGCTCACAATCCGAGGCTCCCACTTGAACAAGTCCACAACCTTCACGAATCTTACAAGCCACAGATCACAAAGACTCACACCAAGTGCACGAGATCACTTCAAGAGCCAAAACGCGAAGTTCCTATTCCTCTCCTCACACACCCAAATCCACTCAAGAATCTGTTCTAGAGGGTGAGTAGGTAAGAGAGAAGGCTTGGAGAGGCTCTTGAATGGTTGTGGCGGCGCTAGGGTTCTAGAGTTATTTAAATGAAGTCGGGGCATCTCCTTTTATAGAAGTCCCGACAGCCGATTGTTGCCACCAACCAAAGTCCGGACTAGTCCGCCACAAAATGGACTAGTCTGATCTCACACAGGAACTATTTGTCCGGGTGAGAACGGACAAGTCTGTTGAACCCGGACTAGTCCGGCCACTAAGGCGAACAAGTCCGGTCCACCAATACTTAGTCGTGGGAGCTCTCATCTCACAACCAAACGGACTAGTTCGCCTCAGAAAGTACTAGCCCGAACTCACACAGGAACTCTAGGTCCGTGTGAAAACGGACAAGTCTGGCTAGCCCGGGCTAGTCCGGCCACTGAGGCGGACAAGTCCGGTCTACCAGAACTTAGTCCCAAAACACTCTCACCAAGAGAGAAACGGATTAGTCCGTTCCAAAACGGACAAGTTTGAACTCAGTCAGGAACTCTTAGTCCGCCCCAAAATGGACTAAGACGTAGGACTTCCGGACTAGTCTGGCCTCTTGCCCGGACAAGTCCGGCCTACCCGAGTTTACCTCACTAGCACTCTCCACTAAGGATTCGACACTTCTAATGCTTTGAGCTCTCTTCTATGATCTCAATGCACTTGACACACACAATCTCACTCTTACACGGCTAGCCTACTAAAGACTCAAATGAAACCCTAATTTCTACTCTTCGAGTCTTCGATGCCATTCTTCATCCATTTCCTTTTTGAGAGTTTAGGTGTCCGCCTTGGAAATATCATGTGCTTATGATCATCTCAGCTCATTATTCTCTTAATTATCGTCATCAATCATCAAAAACCCACGGGGATACCTAGATGCATTTACAATTTATACCTTAATTGAGTCTCGAGAAGCAGCGGAAGAGGGGAAGCTTCTAGGGCCGTCCACAGGCGAATCGACTGGCAGCTATGTGACCTTCTTCACACCGTCTTCATTTGATCTTCTTTTCACTGAACAACAATTATAATAGAGGAAAAAGAAAAACGTCTGAGTACATAATGTACTCAGCAAGTGTGGGAAAGTTTTATGCATGATGAGGCAAGAATAAAGGAAGGCTAAACACGATTCATGCACTAAGCAACCTATTCATTAGTCTTATTAAACACCCTATTTACTAGGTGAATATCCCAACCAAGTAACCAAGTATCTCCAGGTCCATCTATATCCTTCTCCCAAAAACCACCAACCACATCCCAAAACCAACCAATCCAATCCAACCCATGCTAATCATGAGAGAGTTACTAGCCCGCTCTTGACGTGAGCACGACTGTCTATACAGTTTTGACTCTGCAGAGTTTGTACCCTTTACCCACAAGTCATGATTTCGTCCCTTGTCGCTAGGTGGACTAAAACCTCCCTTTTGTCCGTGGTAGCCAGCCACATTTCACACTTCCTAAGGTGTGCGGCCAAGAGATCACGATGTGACCTTTAATAAGGGAATCCCGATGAGCATGAGCCCACTGAGGTCTCACCGCTGCGGCCTCCTAGAGTCTATTTTACCTCCGCCTGCAGTGGCCCCCTCTTGAGCCTTGTGGATCCCAGAGTAGTCCCGCCCGACTCCCATTCCTCGCACCTACCAAACACTCACACTACATCGGGAATGCACCTAATTACTTGGTCACTATGTCCCATACCAGTTCTTGTGGTGGCACGGTATAAGCTAGTTCATAGAGTCCCACGAACCGGTCCTTAGGATGTACGCAGGCACTAACACCAGCCCGAGTCTCGTGCATACGCACCCACCGCGTATCAATAAGCCTGCTAGATCCCTATCTCTACATCCCCACATATATATACCATATATCTCCACAACATCATATCAAAGATCATGATAATTAAACATTAATGTAAATTACTCCCAATCACATCATCTCGGCAGGGCTAAGCATGTGAAAATGACATAAAGTAAAAATCCTATCTAATCCCAAACCCAGGCTACAAATAATGTGGAAGATTCTAATAAACAACCTAGCATGGGATTCAAATTTAAGGCATGCAAAGCAATTCTATCTAAAATTCCTAAATAGGAGCAATGTGATCAAGGGCACTTGCCTTTTTCTTATATTGTTGCTCAGTCCACGAAT
This sequence comes from Neostapfia colusana, assembly GCA_030760725.1. Taxonomy (NCBI): domain Eukaryota; kingdom Viridiplantae; phylum Streptophyta; class Magnoliopsida; order Poales; family Poaceae; genus Neostapfia; species Neostapfia colusana. The sequence goes on along the minus strand of JASWHV010000014.1, from coordinate 15,633,905 downwards.
TGAACTCTTGATCTTCAAAGTCTTGGAGCAAGTCGAATTCGGATGGGGGGCTGATTTGATGCATGCCATCGTAGGTGAAAAGGAAATAACGAGGAAACGAATAAGAAAAGGCCATCCCACACTCAGCATAGAAATTTTTAGAGAATGCAAGCAAACCCTACATTTTCATGTCATCCTGGGCATATTCATTATTCCATCCTAGGATTATAAGTCTTCTTTGATATGCTACAATCCATTTTATTATGTAACTTAAGTTTTATCTTGCACTAGTGCATATTCATGTGAAGGTTTTGTGCAAAATAATCCATGTTTAACACCTATGTCTAATTTCATCATAGTTTAAGGGTGCTTATGTTAACTTGGCAGCTATCTAGGTGTCTAGAGGAGATTTCAGCAAGTATTCAGGGCTAAAAATGAAATATCAGCACTATTAGCGGGGCTGAACTACAAAATCAGCAAGTTGTAGGATTTTTACAGTGATAACAGCACCAAATATTTATTAAAATGTAATTTCTAGCACTACTACAGGGTTACTTTTGTTATCTCAGAAAGCTAATAGGGGCTAGAATAAAATGGCAGCACTATGCAGGGGTATTATGGTCATTTCGGCATACTGCAGGGGGCACTTTGGGTAATTCCAAAACTATCAGGGAGTTTTCTGCAATACTACAGCAGGGTTTTTGGGCTAATATCTCAAATCAGCATGCGCTAGGGTGTTTGATGTAATTTTAGCATGGCCAGGGTTGTTTTGGCATTAACAACACTGTCCAAGGGGTGTTTTGGGTGTATTTCAAATTTTACCAGGTGCTAAAATATTAACACATATCAATACAAGGGTTGTGATAGGCTTGGCGAGCCAACAACTACACTTAGCCATTCTCATGGAAATGAAACCCAATAGAAATTCGTTGGGGCGTAACCCTCTTAGCGACGCGCCATATCGGAACCCGGGTATGGTGTTAAGTGGGCAAGGGCCGGGTCGCCACCGCCTTAGTGGCGCGCCATATCGGAACCTGGATATGGTGTTAAATGAGCAAGGGCCGGATCGCCATCACCTTAGTGGCGCGCTACATCATCGCCCGGATGTAGTGATAAGTGAGCAAGGGTCTTTGCATCTTACTCGACGGGTGCAAAGTGTAAGGAAGCTAGCCGAGGAACATAGATTTCGGGTGGGTAGTTGGAATGTAGGATCCTTGACGGGGAAGCTACGTGAGTTAGTAGATGTTGCCATTAGGAGACGAGTAAATATCCTTTGTGTACAAGAGACTAGATGGGCGGGTCAAAAGGCGAGAGAAGTCGAGAATACCGGTTTCAAGCTTTGGTATTCTGGTTCGGCTAGGACTAGGAATGGCGTAGGTGTTCTAATAGATAAGAGTCTTAAGGATGGAGTAGTGGATGTTCGAAGACGAGGGGATAGGATCATCTTAATCAAGATAGTAATTTGGGACATTGTCTTGAACGTCATTAGTGCTTATGCCCCACAAGTTGGGCTCAACATGAGTGCTAAGAGGCAATTTTGGGAGGACTTGGAGGATATGGTTAGTAGTGTACCGATAACCGAGAAACTCCTCATAGGGGGGAGATCTCAATGGTCATGTGGGTGCAACTAACCTAGGATTTGAGGGAGTACATGGAGGTTTTGGATGCGGCGATAGAAATCAAGAGGGTAAGGACATCCTGGACTTTGCCGTAGCCTATGATCTGTTGATAGCTAACACCCTCTTTAGGATGAGGCAATCTCACCTAGTGACCTTTAGTAGTGCCCAACACTCTCGCCAGATTGACTTTGTCCTCACTAGGATAAAGGATAGACGGGAGTGTCTAGATTGTAAGGTGATCCCGGGGAAGTGTGTTGTGACACAACATAAGCTTGTGGTAGCTGACTTTCGCTTCCATACATGTTCTTTGCGGGACAAAGGTGTCAAAATCACAAGAACAAAGTGGTGGAAGTTGAAGGGAGAATCACAAGTATCTTTTAAAAATAGGGTGATCACAGAAGGACCCTGGGCAGAAAATGGAGATGCAGATAGCATGTGGATGAAGATGGCAACTTGCATTAGGAAGGTAGCTAGTGAGGTGTTCGGTGTGACAAAGGGAAAGAAACTTGTAGATAAAGACACTTGGTGGTGGAATGAGGATGTACAAAAGGCCATTAAGGAGAAGAAGGAGTGTTACAAGAGTTGGCATAATGATAGAAGCGCAATCAACATGCTTAAGTACAAAGAGGCTAAGAAGAATGCAAGGCGGGTTGTGAGTAAGGCAAGAGGACAGGCCTATGATAAGTTATATGAGAGACTAGGGACAAAAGAAGGTGAAAAGGACATATACAAGGTAGCAAAAATCCACGAGAGAAAGATGAGGGATCTCAATCAAGTTAAATGCATCAAAGATGAGACTGACCGCATTCTAGTGAAGGATGAAGAGATTACGAATAGATGGCGTGATTACTTTAATGGGCTATTCAATGATGGAAATGGGAGCACTATGGTTGAGTTGGATGACTCCTTTGATGACTCCAACAGGCGGTTCGTGCGGAGGATACAAGAGTTTGAGGTTAAGGAGGCCTTAAAAAGGATGAAAGGAGGAAAGGCACTCGGCCCTGACGATGTCCCTATTGAGGTGTGGAGATGTCTTGGGGACGTCGCAATAGTATGGCTCACAAAGCTATTCAACCACATTTTTTGGTCAAACAAGATGCCTGAAGAATGGAGGAAAAGTATATTAGTACCTATCTTCAAAAATAAAGGAGATATTCAAAGTTCTACTAATTATCGAGGTATTAAGCTTATGAGTCATACTATGAAGCTTTGGGAGAGAGTGATTGAACACCGCCTGAGGAAAGTGACTAATGTCACTAAAAACCAGTTTGGTTTTATGCCTGGGAGGTCTACAATGGAGGCGATTTTCTTGCTTCGTCAGCTTATGGAGAGATATAGGGAGCATAAGAAGGACTTGCATATGGTGTTCATCGACTTGGAGAAGGCGTACGACAAGATACCAAGTTCAGTCATGTGGTGGGCACTAGAGAAACATAAAGTGCCAACAAAGTACATTACCCTTATCAAGGATATGTACAATAATGTTAGGACAAGTGTGCGTGTAAGTGATAGTGAGACTGATGCATTTCCTATCACGGTAGGACTACATCAAGGATCAGCTTTGAGCCCATACATCTTTTCCTTGGTGATGGATGAGGTGTCGAAGGATATACAAGGGGATATCCCTTGGTGCATGCTCTTTGCTGATGATGTAGTGCTGGTAGATGAAACTAGAGATGGTGTTGATAAGAAATTAGAATTATGGAGACAAACCTTAGAGTCCAAGGGGTTTAGACTTAGTAGGACCAAAACCGAGTATATGAGATGTGACTTTAGTGGTGTTGCTCGTGAAGAGGGAAATGTTAGTCTACAAGGACAAATAGTACCTAGAAGGGACTCTTTCCGATACTTAGGATCAATGTTACAAATCAATGGTGAGATTGATGAGGATGTTTGCCACAGGATCAAGGTAGGGTGGATGAAATGGCGACAAGCCTCTGGAATCCTATGTGATAGGAAAGTCCCACAAAAGCTAAAAGGGAAGTTCTATAGGACGGTGATCAGACCCGCGATGCTCTATGGGGTGGAATGTTGGCCAACTAAACGGCAACATGTCCAACAAATGAGTGTCGCAGAGATGCGCATGCTACGGTGGATGTGCGGACACACGAGAAGAGACCGAATAAGGAATGAGGCGATTCGTGATAAGGTAGGGGTGGCGCCGATTGAAGAGAAGTTAGTCTAACATCGACTTAGGTGGTTTGGACATATCCAACGGAGACCTCCAGAAGCACCGGTTAACAGTGGGATTTTAAGAGGTAGAGAAAATATTAGGAGGGGTAGAGGACGACCAAGGTTGACCTGGGAGGAGGCAGTAAAACGAGATTTGAGAGATTGGAATGTATCCAGAGACTTAGCTCATGATAGGACCGCATGGAAAGTAGCAATTCATGTGCCAGAATCGTAGTCTTGTTTTTTTCTTTTTTCTTTTCTCTTTTCTTTTCCTTTTTCTTATTTCTTTTCTCTTTTCTCTTTTTCCTTTTTCTTTTTATTTTTTTCTCTTTTTTTTCTTTTTTCCTTGTTCTTATATCTCTTCCTCTCTTTTACTTCATTGATATTGGGTTTCATGTCTAGCCGACCCCAACAGGCTTGGGATAAAAGGCTTGGTTGTTGTTGTTGTTGTATCAATACAAGGGCCTGAGTGTGAAATTAGCGCATCCAGGGGCTTATTTCCTTAATTACCATGATTTCAAGGGGTCTCACTATTAACTGTCGAGGCTATAACGTAAATACAGGAGGTTTCAGGGTCTATCAGCTATTGTACAACAAATTTTCTAATTACTCTAGTGTTCGAGGTCAGATTCACGAAATCCAGGGGTGTTTGCATGGATATGAGAATTTCAGAGGGCTCGGTGCGAAGTGGGCTGCGGGGAAACAGGAGGTTCAACATGGACCGTCGGATCTTGCTTCTACGGCACAGATTTAAATAGCGAACCATTATCTCAAGTCTAATCATAGCCCTTCATCTCGGGTCGGGCGGCTCGGGGCTGGCTCGGCCGATCTCAGCCACATGCGGCCGGTGTTCCGCGGCGGTGCGCCATGGCACCAAGCCTAGACCTCGCAAGAGTTTCTCTATCTACGCCTACGAGTCGTTCTACTCGAAGCTAGCTAGTGAAACCGCAAGAGGGGTTTACGGGGAACTCACCTAGGAGGGTGTTTGTCGCCCGGAATAGCTCGGTGAGGGCTCGTGACGAGGAGATCAGCGGAGATCTTCAGGTCCTCGGAGCGGCAACATCGTGGTGGCATTTTCTTGTGTCCTTCGCATCCACAACGTGCTCTAGGGCAAATGGAGCGTGATGGTGCTGTTAGCCCGAGGAAAAATCTAAGGAAATGAGGTTTCACCGAGACGGGGTGGAGATCCTCACCAGAGACCCGCGGGGTGTCTGCTCGGTGCGGATCTGTGTCGGAGAAGGCCGAGGAAGGGTAGCTCATGTCCCTGCGGAGGCGTAACTCGCGTTAGCTCGCTGGAACAGGGAGGAAAGGAGGGTTTTGAGTGGAGTCGCGCTCACCTAGGGGGGTAGACGGGTCGGCCGTCAGCTCCCTCTTGCGGTGCACCGGGAGCAGGGGCGTAGAAGTGCTCCTCAGTGACGGCGTAGGCGTCGACGTTGAAGTTGGCGGCCGAGAGGAGGTCGACGAGAGGGAGGAGGAGGTCGGGGGGGGGCACGGCTGTTGCAGCTGGGCTGGGGTCGCGCGCAGGTCGGAGGAGGGCAAGCGGTGGGGTGGAGGAGTCGGGTGCGAGCTGGGAGGGGGCTCGGGGGCGAGAGGGTTTGGGGAGCGAGGTGGCGAGGGAGGGCGTCGGCCGGTGCGCGCAAGCAGTGGCGAAGGCGGCGGCTGGCAGGCGGTGAGGCTCGAGGGAGAGTGCGGCAGTGGGGGGAGCTGGGTTGGTGGTGCGGGAGGAAGCCGCCTACCTCGAGGGGCACGAGGCGGAGGAGAGGAGCACAAGGGTGGAGGAGAAGGCGGCGGGGCGGGGCGGCGCCGTGGGGCGTGTCAGTGGGAGGAACCGAGGGACGGCGGTGCTTAGGGAAGGGGGCAAGGCGACGGTGAAGGCGAGCGGCGAGGGTTCCGGTGGGGGAAAGGAGCTCGGGGCGACGCGGTGAGGAGCGCGCGCAGGGGCTCGGGAGGCGGTGGCCTCGGGAAGACGACGGAGACTCCTATGGTGACGAAGAGAAGTGTGGCGTCCGGGCGATGCTGAGGAGGGAGGCCGGGGAACTGGCGGCGTGGAGGTGGAGGGGGTGGGCGGCGCTCGGGGAGCAGGGAGAGGAAGCGGGGGGGATAGAGCGCGCGGGCGAGTGGGAGCGGCGACCGGCAGCTGGGAGGATCCAATCTCACCTTGTTGCAAAAAGAGAAAAGGGGTTTCGGTTGGTCGGCGACCGAGCTCGGAAAGAAAGAGAGGAGGAGGGGACCGCGGGGAAGAAGATAACGGCCGGAAGAAAAAGGTAGCGCCGACATGTGGGACCCTCTGATCAGTGAGGGAAAAACGAGTCCAAGGTGGCGGGTTGGGCTAGGCCGAGGAGGTGAGTTTGTGGGTTTTGGCCCGTTTGGTCCTGAGTATTGAATTTAGATACCTTTTTCTTGTTTGATTTTCAATCTGGTTTCCTTTTTATGTATGCAGATTTGTTTTTCATTTCAAATTTTCATCTGAATGCATAGCTTATTTGAACATTTTTAAATTTCTCTGGATTTGTATTTTATGATGTTGCATTTACGCAGGCGCACACAAATAGATTAGATCCAAACAAGGTTCACATGCTTAGGTCATTCCCAAATCGTCGACGATTGAAGTCAGATCCAAAACGATTGGTAAGAGGGCGGGAGGTGGCATACATTGTCTGAGGTAGCTGCTGCAGGCATCGACAGAGCCGCTCAATTCGACCATACGTGCTTCAGCTACATCGATGACCGTCGCAGACTAAAAATGCGTCGCTGCCCCGGAAGCACATAGACATGGTCTCCGCCAATACTGCCCCCTGCCACCCCAGAGCAGTGAGCCATCGGCTCCTCGCGCCGCCTTCCTGAGCACCCTGCTTTTCACTTGGCGATCGCAGCCGTCGGTTTCCGTCGTCACCGCGAGCCCTGCTGCTATGGCTGTGGTGGAGCAGCGAGGAGAGGAACGAGGCGTATTGGAGATAAGAACAAAAAATCATACGCGTACACGACTGGTTGTTGGGCCTTTTGCTCAGTGCACCCATGCTATTGGCGTGAGTTTAAGTGAGAAGGTTAGTCGTGCTCTATTGATGATCAGAAAATAAGACAACTATTCATCCGATCAAAAACAAAGGTCAACATTTCACGCTTAAAAATCATATGGTCACTGTAAATACTGGACATTCTGGTAGATCTAGTTGTAACAGTTGATGTTGTAACAATTCTGGTAGAGCTAGTTATAACAATTGCCTAGATTAAAATTGGACATAAAATAATATTTTTTAATGATGTTTTAAACATTGTACTAATTGATGTTTCGATCTGCATATTCTTTTCCACCGCTAGCTTTTATGTGTGAAGCTTATTGCTAAACTACCTGCGATGGCCACTATATGCGGTTTGTTGTGTAACGCAATACATAAATAAAGGTTTGAACTACATCTAAATGATTGTTTACGAAATCTTAATGCCAGATTACGTCAACAGAGGCAATAAGATTTTTATTTATCCGTGACAACATACTGCCATCAAATACTAGTATCGTTGTACTCTCTCCGTTTCAAATTATTAGACGCTGGTTAGTTCAAAATTGAACTAACCAGCGTCGAATAATTCGAAACGGAGTAGTATTCTGCCTTGCCACACACGCGACCATCTGCCCCACGCCTGCCGGCCACGAGAGATCGAGCTAGCACTACAGGAAACACAACAACTTACGACGGCCAACTTAATTTACGACGGCTCTAGGGTCGGCCGTCGTAATTTAAATTAATTACGACGGCCTACTCTAGCCGTCGTAAATAAAGGGTTGATTACGACGGTTTGACCTAGGCCGTCGTAAACAATAAGTCATTTATGACGGCTAGGGCTTCGCCGTCATACATAAGCTTATTTACGACGGCCACACAACGGGTCATCGTAAATAAGGCTTATCTACCCGTTGGCCCGGGTCGGCGCGGACATTCTTCACACCCGTACCAAACCGGGGCCCGCCACCGCTGCCCCGGACGCCGCCTCCTGAGCCGCCACCGGCCGCCGGTGCCCGCAGCCGCCCCTGTCGGCCCTGGACGCCGCCTCCCGAGCCCCTGCCAACCGCCAGTGCCCTCAGCCGCCCCCGCCGGCCTCGGACACCGCCTCCCGAGCCCCTGTCGGCCGCCGGTGCCCTCAGCCGCCGCCGACGGCCCTGGACGCCGCCTCCCGAGCCGCCACCGACCCCGGACGTCGCCTCCCGAGCCCTGCCGGCCGCCGGTGCCTGCAGACAGCTGCGGCCACCGCCACAGGCCCCGCCGGCCCGGGCCCCCCACGCCGGCGCCGCCGCGCCCCCTCCCCCCCCCCCACCCCGCCCGGCCGCTGCATGTCAGCCCACTACCAGAGCCGCCCCCGAGCTCCCTCGGCCTCCCCAGCTTTTCCCCGAAGCTCCCGGCGCCACCCCGCGTCACCCCCGCGCCTCCCTCTGCGTCGCGTCGCTTCCGGACAAGTAATTGGAGTTTTATGTTTAATTTTACGTGATCTGTAATACTCAATCTAACATATTAATAGTCTTGTTTGTTTTATTAACTAATGTCGTGATTAGTAGGGTTTGTACTATGTATTAAAAGATGATTAGGGGGTGCTACTAGTACTTATGCTCATGTAGTTAGAATAGTAGTTCATAATTTTTCTAATTAGTTGTCCGTTGCAAATTACTTTTTATTATATATGCTTAGGTTTAAGTTAATAATGTTTAAGATTTATTGTTGTTATGTTAATCATGCTTAATAATGTTTAATCATGTTTATTGTTGTGATGTTAATCATGCTTAATCATGCATAGATTTGTTTATGTTAAAACCAGCACAACTCGATTAGGGCACGTCTATGCCCATTTAGTGTGTCGTGTTATGAGCTGGTCGACTAACACTAAAGTCGTCGTAAGTTAACGGCAGGCCCCGGCGGGGCATAACCAAGGTTCACAAGTCACCTAATCGACCCTAGTCGCGTAGGGACCGATAAGGTCAACTAGGACGATTAGTCATCGATTAGGACGACTAATCGACCCTAATCGATGCCTAGTCATCCTCAGGTCGTCCTCTGTATTCTCATGTCAATACTAAGTCGATACAGATGGCAAGGAGCGCACAAGGGGCCAGAGGCGACGGACACAGGACCGGAGGCGGCCATACGGCGGCGGTGGGCTACGGTGGGATGCGAGATGCAGCGGCATAACATAGGACGGCTGACCCACTTCTCTGTCTCTCTCGCAATCTTTCCTTCTCTCTCTCGTTCTTTCCTCTCTCTCTCTCTTTTAAATGACTCCAAAATGGAAGATTGACGTAAACCTTTACAATATGTGTCACCTGTTTCAAACCGGCCCGTCTCACATGTGTTACGCATGTGAGGCGTGTAGGTTCGGAATTGTCCCTTTTTGGACAGCCTGGGAGTGACCGAGAGGGCGTGCTTATGATGAGACGCGGGGTCTGGATTTGGACGTAGTTTCGACAGCGTAGTCCTAATGTTCTCTGCTGCACCATTTTCGGGCGTGCAGTTGGAGAACAGCGGGGGTTATGCTGCCGAAATTTTGTCTGAATCTAGACCCTGTGTCTTCTTATAAACATGTTCCTCTCGGTCACTCTTGGGTGGGTTTAGGACCTATCCTTTCTAATAGATGTAGGGTCGTGACATAAATAAATTATAAAGTAATTATAATTTCTTTGACTTTAAACTGCAGAGTCAAACATGAGTGAAGACCGTAGTTGGATGTATACCGGTTGGAACAAGATAACTAGTCACTCAGATGTGTGGTATGCCGGGACAGACGACTTTATTGATCGAGTGTTTTCGTTGTCTACGACCTATAAAGTTCATTGTCCATGTGCAAAATGTCGCAATACTAAGTTTCTGGACAAAATGACATTGTCATTACACTTGTGCAGAAACGGTTACTCAGTTGTTAAGTGTGTGTCCAGAGTTGTGGGACAGGGTTGTCAGTTTGCAGCACAGAGGTAAATTTTTCTACAATGGAAAAAATTCTTAAAATCACTATTTCAATTTAACTTACTTACTTTACCATTGTAGTCTGATTCAGACTATGAGTCCGAGGCCAGAGCGGCACCTCAGGAGACGGGTACGCATCGCAGCGTACCCACGGGGAGCGAGCCCTCTGGCAGACAGCCCTCAGGCAGCCCGCCTGAGGGTAGTTTGCTCAGCGAGCCCGAGGGCACGTCCAGTGACTAGCCTTCTGGGTCACCAGATGTGGTGCCGCAGTGGAGGAGACGTACGAGGTGGAGTAACTTTGTTGGTCCTTCACCAATTCCTAGAGAGCCGGTAATAATTCGTCCGGTTGGAGACAGGTAATGCACTAATGAAGTATTCATTTCTATTTGTTCTCAAAGACTATGGTCTTACTTAATGACTTAACAAATGTCTTTTTAGTTCTTGGGAGAACCTTTCGTACGATGGGCAGAAACATCACAGGACGGTGAACGGTTGCATCGGGAACTTAGTGCGTCTGCACTACCCCGGTGCGATCGATGGACGTGCAGCTACGTCGTGGGACGACTACGCGCGCGTTCCTAACCAGCAGAACGACAACCTACATGGAGTCGTGCGGGCAGATTTTTGGGTCAGTAACTTTCATAAATATTTGAAGTTTCAATTCTTTATGTCTATTTTAAATATTAATGTGCGCATGTCGAATTGTGTTGGCTCCTACAGCTCAGGTACCGCCTTGAGACTCGGGCGAGCAGATGGATCACGCCCGCTCCATGTTTGAAGTGAACGCTCAGAAGCCTGTTATGTAAATGCTTTCGAACGCTCGGACTCAAGTAGTTAACGAGTACTTGAAGCTCCACGACCACGAGGTTCGTTCGTTCAGAGACGCCTCTGACACATACTTGACGGAGGATCAATACGCAGAGGTAAGTTGCGTATTCTTTAAATTATTCACATTACTTTCAGTAAGTAACATCTAATAAACTATGCATGTGTGAAGGTTAGTGTCCCTTGGTTACAGGGACGAACTGAAGATTACTGAGCCCTTTGCAGGTATTAGGCTAGCAATGAGTTCATCGCTAAGTCCAAGAAGGCTCGAGATGCCACAGGGAGCTCGGGGAAGCACAGTATGGGCGTACAGGGTTTTGTGCGGATTGCTAAATGGATGGTAAGTTTCTTGGTAGTTTTTTATATTCATAATGTAGTATTATCCGTACTAACATATGTTCACAGAAAAAGGAGACCGGCGTGCGACCGAGCGCTAATGCGGTCTATAGGAGAGGTCACGCTAACCCTAGTTTCATGACCTCTCAAATTAGTTGATACTATATATGTTGTTGAACTTACATAATTTTATTGTTTTTCAGACTAGGTATGGGCGAGAGGCTGTGAGGATACACGGTGAAGGGTTCGATTGGGAAAACTACCCCAACATCGACCCTCAAGCCACGTATGCAAGCGGAGATGGAAAAGCACACGAAAGGTGAGTTCATTTACTTTCATTGTTTTCAATTCAAAATGATTTGATTTTACCATGAATTGATTTATTTTTTTGTAGGCTTGCCATATTCTCTGGAGTCGTCTGGCGCAGGCTCCTCTAGCCGCCGCGTCACAGAGAGAGATCTCGAGGTGATGGCGCTTCGGGAGAGCTTGGCCCTGCAGGAGGAGGCCTTGGCGAGGGAGCGAGAGAGCAACAGGGCCGCTATGGCGTACCATGTGTACTATATGGCACAGATGCAAGCGGCAATGGAAGTAAGAAACATACAATTGTACTTTAATTACATTGCATTTCAATAAAATGTAAATTGTAATGTTTGAAATGACAGGCGCTAGCTCGACAGCAAGGGCAGCAAATCCAGATACCGTTGTGGTAGCCACCACCGTCCGTGCTGCAGCCGACGCCACCACAGGAGCAGTTTCCTGGAGTACAGGTACAAAAAGGAAGTTACATTAAGTTCAATTAAACAATTGAAAATGAAAACACCGTTGTAAACTTATACATATGTCACCGTGTTTCGTAGGGATCAGGGGCGGAGGCTCAGACTCCATCGCCGCAGCTACGGGCGCCAGGTTCATCGCGTCAGGATGACTTCTTCGCTTCCGGAGTTAGTGGAGGGGCTAGTAATGAGTAGTGTAGTTAATCTGTACATTTTTATTGTGGATATGACGACTTCGTGATTGTGGATGTACTATTGCACTTTGTGATTATTGATGTGGATGTTCTTTATATGAATCTGTTTTGTGATTGCGTGAGTAGCTGGCCATCGAGACAGGTTAGCCATTTTCTATTTTTTTAAAAAAATATGGAAAACCTTATTTATGAACGGCCTATAATTATATACGACGGTGTCTATACAGGGTCATCGTATATAAGACTAAATAATATACGACAGCTAGGCCCAAACCATCGTATATAAGAGCTTATATACGACGGCGAGGGCCCAGAACCGTCGTATATAAGGGCCCAGAACCCGCTGGCCCTTTTATATGAAACGAGCCGTCGTAAATTAGGGACCGTCGTATATATAAGCTTATATACGACGGTGCCGTCGTATATAAGGTTATACGACAAGGTATATATGACGACCACAAACCGTCGTATATAACCTACAACCATCGTATATAGACTATATACGACAGCTTTGGACTTATACACGAAGGTTTTGGCCGTCGTATGCTGACGGGAATACTGTAGTGTAGAGCGGCGTCACGCATCTCACTCTAACCACTGGTCGCGCATCCAATACCTTCTATCCATGGCGATTCGGCGGACCGCCGTTGTCGTAGCCTTTGCTTGCCGAGCGGCGAGCGTGCAAGTGCATCTTGTTGGAAAACACATGAAATATGAATAGTAACAAGAATCCTTCACACGTCAGTTATCTCCGGTAGCAGAATGTAATCATATCTACAACAGAAGTGCACCGGCTTTAGACTAGAGAAATCTGATTGTATTCTATCTCTTGTAATCTAATCCTAACCTCTTCTTATCTCCAGTTGGTACACATATACTTGTAAAAAATTCCTATATATATTAACACGTAACAGCAAGCCTACTCGAGTTTGAGGGACTTGCTTTACCCCAGACCTCCAGTACCATACGAGAATTCTTAGATGGTATCAGAGCCTGTTGAATCTCTCACGAGATCATGGCGTGTTCATCATCAACGTCGGCCGACATCAATACACTTGCGCACCATGTTGAGAAGTTAACTCGTGATAACTTTCTCTTGTGGCGTGCGCAAGTCATCCTGGCCATCCGCGGCGCACAGCTGTACGAGTTAGTAGATGGAACTCGCAAACAACCAGGAGCATTCATCACCATTGAGAAGGCTGGCAAGAGCACTGAAAGAGTGCCAAATCCCGAGTACTCCACTTGGGTTGTTCAAGATCAGCAACTATTGAGTTATATAAACTCAACACTGTCCAATGAAATTTTGGTGCAGGTAGCAATGTATTCTTCAGCTGCTGAGGTCTGGAAGGTGATCCATGAGAGCTTCGCCTCCCAGTCAAGAGCGAGGGTAATGCACCTTCGAGCCAAACTTTCGAGCACGAAGAAAGGAGATTCGTCGGCAGCAACATATTTTGCGAAGATGAAAGGATATGCAGATGAGATGGCTTCAGCCGGTAAAAGATTGGAAGACGATGATATCATCGCATACATCTTGGGTGGACTTGATTCAGACTACAATTCTCTTGTAGAGAATGTAAGTACTAGATCCGATTCAATTACGTTATCTGATCTCTTTGCTCAGATGTTGGCCACAGAGGCGAGACTTGAAGGACAAACTACTGGTCAAGCGCGAACTCATCATTTAGAGGAGGCTACCGTGGCAGAGGAGGGCGTGGTGGTTGAGACAATGGTGGCCGAGGCCGGAGTTCAGGCCGAGGTACATCAGATTCAAATTCAAGACCCGTTTGTCAAATCTGTGGAAAGATTGGACATACAGCATCAAGATGCTATAAGAGATTTGATCGAGAATACAAGCCACAAGAAAGGTCGGCTAACAATGTGATGAGTTCGTATGGTGTAGATACGAACCGGCATACGGACACTGGAGCAACACATCACATTACCAGTGAGTTAGACAAGTTGTCGACTAAGGAGAAGTACAACGGGCAAGAAAAAGTGCACACGGTCAGTGGCTCAAGTATGGAAATAAATTCTGTTGGAAATTCTGTTCTGTAAACTCCTGCCCGTTCAATTCATCTCAACAATATTCTTCATGTCCCTACCACCACAAGAATCTTATTTCTGTTCATAAATTAACCACCGACAATCCAATTTTCCTTGAGTTTCACTCTCGTTATTTTTTGGTTAAGGGCCGAGCTACGAAGAAAACTCTTCTCCAAGGCAAATGTAGAGGAGGACTTTATCCATGGCCTTTTCTGGAACACTCTTCAACCAAGTGTGCTTTCATGTTAGTAAAAAACCGTCCTATGAGCTGTGGCATAGTAGATTAGGTCATCCTTCAAGTAGCGTGGTCAATAAAGTCTTAAGTAATAGTGATCTTCCTGTTTCAGTGCAGTCGAATAAATCCAATATTTGTGATGCATGTCAGCAAGGCAAAAGTCACCAACTGCCTTACCCCAAGTCTAGTAGTATTTCTAAACAGCCATTAGAGCTTGTGTTTTCAGATGTGTGGGGACCTGCCCCTACATCAAGTGGAAGAAATAATTATTATGTGAGTTTTATTGATGATTTCAGTAAATTCACATGGATCTATTTAATTCGGCAAAAATCGGATGTGTTTCAGAAATTTCACATCTTTTGCAACATGGAAGAAAGGAGATTTGACAAGAAAATCATTGCTATGCAAACTGATTGGAGAGGAGAATATAAAAAAATTAAACTCCTTATTTAATCAAATCGGAGTAACACATCTAGTATCTTGTCCTCATGCACATCAGCGGAACGGGGCGGCAGAACGCAAGCATCGTCATATTGTAGAAGTGGGTCTTACTTTGTTAGCTCATGCATGCATGCCGTTAAAATTTTGGGATGAAGCATTTGCCACAGCCACATATCTCATAAATAGGATCCCGTCCAAGGTCATTGAATACAAAACACCACTAGAAAAATTGGTTGGAGTCAAACCAAATTATCAACAACTTAAGGTCTTTTGATGTGCCTGCTGGCCAAACTTATGTCCGTACAATACGCATAAGTTGGCCTTCAGATCTAAACAATGTGTTTTTTCTGGATATAGTCCGATGCATAAAGGTTACAAATATTTAGAGATAAGCAGTGGTCGAGTGTAAATTTCAAGGGATGTCGTCTTTGATGAAACGGTATTTCTTTTTAAAAGTCTTCATCCCAATGCAGGAGCACGTCTAAAGACCGAAATTCTCTTCCTTCATCCAACTTTGTTACCATCTGCAGGAAATCATACAGAAAATCAGTATAATTATTTTCCTAACCGTGTTGACCAAACAGAAGTTTCTGATGATTTGTCGAGCAATGATTGTGATCATATGCAGGAGCATGAACAAGGAAGCTCCTCACAACCAGGAAGTGTTGATTTCAAAATTAGATAAAGAATCCAAATCAGTGCAAGAATCAGCCTCGAATCTGTTGCCGACAGAACATGAGGACGCAGGTTTTGTCGGGCGCAGGCGGGACCCGGGGATCAAGGCAGATTCAGATCCGGTGTCTCCAGATGGACATGCGCGCAACACCGTTGTGGACCCCATGGGTAGCAGATGTGTGACGACGCCAGATTGCAGCGCACAAAGCACCTTACCGAGCCAAATAAATACGCAACATGCTGACTCTGGTCAGAAGGCGGCAGCAGGTGGATTCACATGCCCATTATGAGATAATGAATGGAGAACAGGAGCTTGCGGATCCTCTACGTCGAGAACCACCAGAACGGCCGAGAACAAGACTTCAAAATAACATTTCTAAACCAAAGTCTTTTGGGAATAATTTTGTGTGTTTGTTTAATGCCACAGGTGAGCCAGAAAATCTGCAAGAGGCGTTAGAAGATGAAAATTGGAAGAATGCAATGGATGTAGAGTACCAAGCCCTAGAAAAGAACCAAACATGGCACCTCGTACCAAGGAAAGGAGTAAGTAATTTAATTGATTCAAAATGGATATTTAAAATTAAAAGACATGCCGATGGATCCATTGATAGATATAAGGCAAGGCTAGTAGCTAAAGGATTCAAGCAAAGGTATGGAATTGATTATGAAGATACCTTTAGTCCTGTTGTTAAAGCAGCAACCATCAAAATAGTTTGTCGGTTGCGGTCTCAAAAAATTGGTGTTTGAGGCAATTAGATGTTCAAAATGCATTCTTACATGGAGATTTAGAAGAAGAGGTATATATGACTCAACCACCAGGTTATGAAAATCCGGCTTATCCTAATCATGTGTGCAAGCTAGAGAAAGCTATTTATGGGTTAAAACAAACACCACGAGCCTGGTACTCAAAGTTGAGCATGAAGTTGATTCATATGGGATTCGTAGCTTTAAAGGGAGGCACGTCCCTATTTACGTATTGCAAAGAAAATATCAAAATTTATTTGCTTATTTATGTGGATGATATTATTGTAGCAAGCTCATCTGAACAAGGTGTAAATTCACTGCTAGCTGATCTGAAAGGAGATTTTGCACTAAAAGACCTTGGAGACTTGCATTATTTTTTGGGAATAGAGGTCGCACGACAAGAAGAAGGTCTCCTCTTGAATCAAAGAAAGTATGCCACAGAAATCCTTAAAAAGGCAGGCATGGGAAACTGTAAAAGAGTAAGCACGCCTCTGTCCACATCAGAAAAATATTCAGCTCATGTTGGATATCCACTCAACACTGAAGAGGCCACCAAGTATAGAAGTATTATAGGAGCACTACAGTATCTCACATTAATGAGACCAGATTTGGCGTTTTCAGTTAACAAAGTATGTCAATTTCTTCACTGTCCTACTTCAGTTCATATGAGTATGGTGAAGCGTATTTTAAGATACATACAAGGAACGGTTAGCTGAGGAATTAAGTTTGTAAAGAACAGTTCATTACAAATAAATGCTTTTTCAGATGTGGATTGGGCTGGCTATTTGGATGACAAACGTTCTACTAGAGGCTTTGCTATTTTCCTGGGAGCAAATTTAATTTCTTGGAATGCCAGAAAACAGCCAACGGTATCACGATCCAGCACTGAAGCTAAGTATAAATCTTTAGCAAATGTTACAGCTGAGGTAATTTGGACAGAAACAATTTTGAAGAAATTAAGAGTACAACAAGAAGTTATGTCTGTTTTATGGTGTGACAACCTTGGTGTCACATTTATGACTGCTAATCCCGTTTTCCATGCCCGAACTAAATACATTGAAATAGATTATCATTTTATAAGAGAAAAAGTTGCAGGAAAGACATTGCAAGTAAAGTTCATATCCTTCAAAGATCAAATTGCGGATGGGCTCATGAAACCGTTAACGGTACAGAAGCAGGTAAATTTTCAATACAACCTCGACATAGGAAATTGAGGTTGAGGGAGGATTTTAGAAAACAAATGAAATATGAATAGTAACAAGAATCCTTCACATGTCAATTATCTCTGGTAGCAGATTGATCTTCTAGAAGGATTTAATCTCAATGTAATCATATCTACAACAGAAGTGCACCGGCTTTAGACTAGAGAAATCTGATTGTATTCTATCTCTTGTAATCTAATCCTAACCTCTTCTTATCTCTAGCCGGTACACGTCTACTTGTAAATTTCCTATATATATTAACACGTAACAGCAAGCCTACTCGAGTTTGAGGACTTGCTTTACCCCAGACCTCCAGTACCATACGAGAATTCTTAGACATCTCTATTCTCTACTGCTCGCGATCGCCGTTTTGCGGACCGAGCGCATCCCCCTCAACCGTCCGCCGTCGTCGCATGCCATGCACGAGCTCCAGTGCCCCAAATCCATTGCTCTCGCGTTCTTTTTTTTTCTTTGCGTGTCGTGCCGTGTATTGCAGAGAGGGCTTCGCTTCGCACGGTGCCATACGCAAGCGATCGAGTCGCGTGGTGGGTTCAGTCAGACCACTCCTGAGCGTATATGTACATGCCTGCACACCTCGGCTGGCGGCTGCTGGCTCCTGTCACGGTCGTCGCCTTCCCGTTCGTCTGTGCATTGCAGCCGTGCTGGCTATCCTACAGTATCTTCTCTTTGGAGTATCGTACTCGTATCCTGCAGACGGACGGACGGACGGATGGCTGGTCCTGCCGTGCAGCTGACGGGTGGGTGGATGGGCATCTTTGTACGGGGGCAGAGCTGCATGCGTCTCGCCAAGACAGTCCAATGGGGTCACTGCCTTCTACGATTGTGATGCTGTCTGTAGCGGCGTCACGTCCGTGGCGCCGGCCGATCAGATATCTTTGCCATGCCATTTCAGCACTTCTCAAGTCTCGAGACGGGGACAAGACGCCGACCGCGCCTGCACTGACCAATAACCGGCGTGACTACTCCTTAACCCTCACGCAATCAGCGGTCGAAAGAAAGTATAATTAAACAGGGTCGTGTACAGGCAGAGCTAGTAATACAACGAAAGCACGACAGACGACTCAGCAAGGCACGCAAGCAGCTGATCGTGCTAGCGGAAGACAGACCCGATCGACCTCGCATCGTTCCATGCGAGCCGTCGCTGTAGGATGAGTCGCGTTCAAGGGAGATGGAATCGGCGCACACGCTTGCACTTGCCGTAGAGCGCATTTCTCTGCGGGGAAACTAAAGTACAAGAAGGGTATATCTCGCTCGACAAGTGCGGTTTAGCAGCTAGCAAATCCACTTGTCTTGTCGTGGTCATGCTCATGCACATCCCAATATGACGCTCGTGAACAGATTTGTAGGTTCCACTCCACCTGGGCGCGGCTCTCTTAACCCTATCTAATCGGCAAAGAAAGGATATTTTAGTTCGGCGCTTCCACTCCACCAGACGATAATAAGCTCTTTCGCGATAGAAATCATAACGTCGAGTGCCTTCTAGTAGTACCATTTGCCCCTCCTTTTTCTTTGATAAAGTGACACTAGTTGCTTTTCACGAGAAAACTGAAAAAAAAAACTGAGTTAAGTCTATATTCCAGATAGCTGCTGCCAAGGGCCAAGGCAGGTGGTGCGCCAAATAAACACGCATCCAAAGATTTACCGCTTCCTCTTTCAACAATATCTCTCGGGACTGATTAGATGTGGTTCATATCCTAGCGGTCCAAACCATGTGTCATCGTCGTCCTCACATGCTTTTCTCATTTCTAGCACCGGTTGATGCTGATGCAACCTAACCTACCCATACACACATCAGTGAAACCATCAACAGCCAGCTCGCCGAGAATGCGCGGGAACCAACGTTCACTCATCCATCTATCCCCGCCGGATGGTGGGCCCGACCAGACCATTAGCAGCGGGCATGGGCATGCCGCGGCCCTACCGCCCAGTGACCGGTCTGCGATCGATCACGCCATGCGTGGGCGGTTGCGGCCGAATTGAAGGCCGCACCTGCACGTCTGTGCGCTGCACGACGGCCGCTCCGCCTTCTTCACTGACGTTGCGCGGCGAACAACCGACAGGACCGCCGCGACACGCTCCCGTGCGCCCGATCCTTATCGCACGGCCAGGCCGGGAGACACGTCGGAGCCGGATCCGTCACGTGACGGCCGCGTCTCCCGCCACTCCCCATCACGCGAATCGGCGGGGCACCTTTAAACGCACCGGTTCCAAGGGCGCTGAAGCTGTTCCAGCGGCTGCATGGCGGTACAAGCAACGGTAAACTCCCTCCCAAATGAATCAAGCGGCCGTAACTTCTTTTAATCTCTCCCAATGTCGTCATCAAAGATCAAATGCTTGGCCTTTCAAAAAAAAGGTCAAATGCTTGGCCTTTCAAAAAAAGATCAAATGCCTTAAATAGATCGTGAATTGAAAAAAAAACAGATAGACAAGAAAACAGCAAGAAAGAAATAACCAGGAAGAAACGAAAACAGCAAGAAAGAAATAACGCACTTCACAATTTTCGTTCGGATTCCATTTTCATCGTCCATTACAGCAGCTTTTCGGTACCACCATTTTTTTCACCATTGGTTTCCTTTTGCTTTTCCTGACGGCGCTAGGAGAACAACACTTGCACTCTGCCGGTAACTGCGCCGCGGCACATGGGGCAGGCCGCGCCGCCGGGGCCACTGGCAGAGACGGCGGGCTCGCAGGCGGCGCAGACGCAGAGGTGGCGGCACGGGAGCAGCACGACGGAGGCCGACCGCCGTCCGCACGTCCGGCACGGTCTGACCGGCGGTGGCGGCGCGGCCACCTCCACCACCCTGTCCGGGTCCACGAAGCACGACCCGGCGTCGTCCGCGGCGCCCGCGTCGTTTTCCTGCTCGGCCGTGCACCGCGCCTGCGCCTGCACCTGCTGCAGCTGCGCGTGTAGCACCGCGGCCGTGGACTGGTCGGCGAGGGCCTTCGCCTGCCACGCCGACGCCTCGGCCCTCAGCCGCGCGATCCGTTCCTCCATCTCCACGCCTCGCTGCGCCCCCTCCGAGACCTCCGCTTCCTTCTCTCTAATCCGCCGCGCCGCCGTCGCCTCGGCCGCGCTGAGCAGCAAGCGGTACTGCCGCAGCCTAGCGTTAGCCAGCGCGCGCCTGAGCCTCTCAGCCTGCAAGCCACAATAAAGACACCAGCGTTAACATCTGAGGCCGGCCGGCCTCCCAAAACAACCAACCATTCGCCAAGCAGTAGCGGCAACGGAGCAATCAGCCAAGCGCTGCTTACATGTTCTTGGATCAACCGGTCCATCTCGTTCTCGCAACGATCGCGCTGTGCGGCGACCTCGTCGGAGACGAGACAGGACACCGAGGCCGCGGACGTGGTCGACACGTACTCCGAGCCCTCGTCGAAGTCCAGCCGGAGGTCCGTCGCCGGCCGCTTACAAAGCTGCTCCAGCCCGGTCACCTTGGGGCCCTGCGCCTGCGGCTGAAGCGAGACGAACTGCGGCGATACGGCAACCGCTTCCGCCTCGCGCTGCCGCTTCTTCCCGCCGCCGCAATCTGCGCGTCCATAGCAACCGATCGAGTCGATCCACCCGATCTCGCCGTCCGAAAGCACAACGGAATGATTTTTTCCCTAGACAGAGCCAGAGCGACGGTTTGATTCGATTACCTCCATGGGCGAAGTCCAAGAAGACGGGAGCATGCTGGTGCGGCGCCAACGCCTCCTGCTGCGCTTGCGTCAGCTCCATCGCCAGCGCCACCGTCCGGCTGCTCTCCGGCGCGCCGCCGCCTCTGCTGACAACCCAGAAAGCCAAATCAGCCATCCTATCGACCGGACCGACGATCGCCACGGACGAAACGACTAGAGCAACGGCAGCGTCGGGTACCTGGCGAGGAACGGGGACTCGCGGTGGTGTTGGTGGAGGTGGTAACGCACTAACGCGCCTGCACTGCCATTGCTCAACCAACCGGGCGACCGACAGATGGATCCCCGCGCGCCAAGCGTGTGGAAGACGAAGAGAAGGGAGTCGGGTGGCAGTGGTAGGGAGAGAGGGGAGGGAGTCGCGGGCAACGCGAACGAACTGCTCCACCGTCCCCTCGTCTTATGAGGCCGTCATGCGGAGCGTGGCTGCCTTCTCAGTATCTTATAAAGTCCCACCTGCTACACGCATGCAGGAGGACACGGTTGGTGCCCATGATGACAATTTGGAAATGGAAAACCGATTTGATATCAACAACGTGTGCACTTAATATTCCCATGATTTTATTTGAAAATTACTAGCCTTTCCTTTCCTTTCCTTTCCGCAAATCTGAACAGGAAAGTTATGTATGCTGCATTTAAACTGTTAAGAAACCGCCCTACACTAGTCACATGTAAGTACACTGAAGACATTTTGAGGTATTGATCAGCCTTTTGAGAGGAAAAAATGTCCTCACATGTTTATGGTACCTCGTTCCATGGTGGCAACTGGCAAGCACTGATATTGGTGGGAATTATGCTGGGAAAATGCTATAGAAAACAGAAGGTTTGGTTGGTGCTGCTGACATTTTTTATTGTGTCATGGGACTATTTGCGTGACACCCTCTTGTAAGCAGATAATTTATACGTGAATCATTATGTGTGGGTGACATATTATCAAAAGCTCAATAGGGAATCCTAAAAAAAGATAATACATATGAAAAACCATCTATGATAATGAGTCATAGCTCACAAAGGGATTGAAAGGAGACATCCAGGAAATGCAATAATTGCTTGCTAAAGGGTACTTATGCAATTATGCCTTCAACAATCTTTAATTATGGTTTTCAACTAGTGATGAAATCATGCATCTGCCTCTACGCAGTTTCTCAACCTTTTCACAGTATGCATTCAAACCACCAGTTTATTAGGTTAGTCCACGTTTTATTTCAGTCTTCTTTGTTCCGCCTTAGAAGCGTGAATGACGATCAGATCGATGAGTGTCGGAGTTTTCAATTAAGATCACCCGCGCCACCTTGTTCCATCGATCAGTTCATAAGCAGACGGCTGGTGCTCTGTTTTGGACGGAGTGCATAACCCAAACCGGTGTGGCCTGTACTCCTTAAAAAAGCTTATACTCGTTCTGGTCTGGACCATCCTAGACGTAATACACGCTGAAAAATGCCTGGAATGCGACTTCCATTTCTTTGGCTGTACCGTACCATATGCTTCAACCATACCCGTGTTTCCACCGTGACTCTCGGCTGGAAAAGATCTTTAGCCGAGACTTATTTCGTGATATCATGTTAACATGCAGAAGTGGGCTCTTTCGTAATCTGCCAGTTGTAGGCTTCTAGGTGCTACTCCCTCTATTCTGAAATAATTGACGTTTAGAATAAAAAATCTAGTTCAATTTGAATTAAATTAGCTATCTTAAATATTATTTATTTGATGAAGTAGTTCAAGAGTACATTACCGATGCATTCTCTTTCAGGTTCATGAACGGACCGAGACCGACGGACGGATGGATGATAATGACACAGACGTTGCAGGCACAAGAGTTCAGAAAAAATCGGACTCCGGACAGACTGAGGGGGAACTAAAAAGAGAAACAAAACAGAGTCAACTGCGAACAGAGAAGAAAAAAGGCAGAGCGGTGAGGTGGTGCGTTTGGGCGAGCGGATGATGCCTGGCGTCGGGTTTCACGAGATGCAGTCGGACCCAGTTCTGCATTTCGCGTGCTGGGGACTGCGCTGCCCTCTATTAGTGTTTGTTTGGATACAGTTAAATACTCTCTTTTGAAGTGGATTAAGAGAGATTAAAGTAAAATTAGTTTTTATTTTCACACTCTATTTCTTATTAACCAAACAAACGGTACTTACTGTGTTGGCGCGCGCGCCTCGGGTCTCTTCTCGGCGTCGACTCCTTTAACAGGTCCGCGTCTGCGTCTCGAGCTCTGGAACGGCGAAATTGCAAGGAACGGCGACGGCTGGCCTAAGGCACTAGACTCCTCGCCACTTTCCTCCGAATCGGTCTGGTCAAGATGCTGTTTGCTTTGGAGCTAGCGCGCCCTGTTCTTCCCCGCCCCAACCGTTGCATACACGGTAGTCTCCTTTTTCTTCCTTCCTTTTTTTTTTCTTCTTGGCGGGAGCATCCCCATGGTCTCGACTCTCGACGACGACGTGATGCTGCCATTGAGCAGAGCCACTATGTCAGTTGCACGGCTAGTAAGATTAGCGTTCAGACCTATAGTACGCTTACAGCACAAGCGATCCTCATACAGACAGGTCTGCTCCCCGGCCATAGAAATTTCACGGGCATTGTGCGCCGAGACAGCGTGATTCGTCCGGAACTGGTTGTTCCCGGCATCGACCTCCCTGTAGTGCAGCGGGTTTTTCTCAAAGGTGCTTGGGAATTAGGACAGGCGCGTGCCTTTTCTTTCTTCTCAAAAGTGAAACACCGGTGCCCTAAAAAAAGGAGTGAAACAGTGGTCAAACGTCGTCGTAAACGCACGGCGGCCAATCTTTTCGTTTGTTAGTGCAGCGCGGTGCAGTCGACGGAGCAAACAAACGGGTATGTTTCCTAGCTACGGAGTGAGGACCACTAGCCCTAGCCCCCACCAAAATACTGTCATCATGAAGCTTGCTGAATCGATACCGCGGGTACCTAAACGTCAGGGATGATCGGAAAAACTTGGGGCCGTGATCCGTAAATTTCGCGTGCGTTACTTCCTGGCGCGCTGGTGGAGACCAGGGTTTGAAGTCCTCCGGGGGCTACGCGGAGAGTTTTTGCATGATCGGATCGCTCCTGCTAGCGATTGTGTGACAAGGAAGGATGAGAGATCGTGGTGATTACAGTGGGTCGTTGTAACATCCAACTTCTCAACTATGATAATAAAAATTTTGAACACTAAAAAATGCAAGAAACTTGTTTGAAATTTAAATTTGAGTTGGAAACATGAGAAATTAAACTGGAGATACAAATGAAAAGAACAAAAAAAAACTGAGAACCCAACAACACGGGCCCAAATCCTACCACCTTAGGCAGCCCAATTCTTCCCCCAGCCCAACCCGCAACATTGGATCCCCCTTTCTCTCACTGACAGGTGGAGCCCACCTGTCAGAGCATCTTCTTCCTCCACCTTTTCCCTTTTCCTCCCCACCAGCTCCTCTCTTTTTTCTACCCCGAGCCCCTTCGGTCGCATTCGCCCTAGCCCTGCCGCCTCGCTCCCTCCTACGCCGCCTCCTCTCCTCTCCCCTAGCTGGAGCCGCCCTCCCCGCCGCGCCCTGCACCATCGGCCCCGCCTCTTCCCCGGCGCTTTCCCTGCCGATTCCGACCTTCGCTCCCGCCCCCACAGCGCCGCTCCTCCCCGCCTCCTCCTCGACGCCGCTTTGCCGCTCGACCCATGGCCGTCGCGCACAAGCTCGGTCGGCGAGCACCTTCCCCTGCGGCCTCCCCCCCCGCCCCCCACGGCGCCTCCTTCCCCCGCGCTCTGCCACCTCCCTGCCTGAGCCCTCTGTGCGTGCCTCCCCGCTCAACGCCGACGCCTCTGCACCCTGCGTGCCTCTGCCGTCGCCGGGGAGCCCTCCTCCCGCCTCGCCCCCACGCTCGAGCCCCGATCGGCGTCCCCTCTCGCCGCCTCAGGCGCCCTCCAGCCTCGACGCCTCCCCCACCGCTTGTCGTGCCGCCTGCTCCGCGCCCTCCTTCAACTCCTCCAACAACGGCGCCGCTCTGGCCGCAGCCCCCCCCGGCCGGCGCGGAGCCAAGGTTCCTGCGGCAGCAGATTGTTAATGTGGTGGGGGCAATGTTGCAGGTGGCTAAGGCTGAAGAGCTAGAAGATGGGACCAGGCACCTGGCGGTGGAGTTTGTGATTACAATTGCGGAGGCATAGGAGCGTGCACCGGGAATTATGAGATGTCTCCCGTATTTTGTTGGTCGGTTGTTTGTGGAAGCTCATGCAGATCCTACGCCGCACCCCGCGCTCGAGCCCCGGTCGGCGCACTCCTCCTGGCCGCCGCTGCTCCCCTTCCTTGTCGCGGACATGAGTCGCGCCGCTGCGCCACCTCCCCCTCGGACGTCGGCAAGTTTCTCCGGTCTTACTCCGACGCGGATCGACGCCGAGCAGCCACCCCCGCAGTTTTCCGGTGAGGATCTCCACCCTGTCTCGGTGAAACCTCATTTCCCTTTATTTTTCCCCGAGCTAACAGCGCCATCACGCTCCCTTTGCCCTAGAGCATGTTGTGGACGCGAAGAGCACGAGAAAATGCCACCAGGACGTTGCCGCTCCAAGGACCCGAAGACCTCCGCCAATCTCCCAGTCGCGAGCCCTCACCGAGCCATTCCGAGCCAAGATAATCCCCTAAGTGAGTTCCCACAACATCCCTCTTGTGTTTTCGTCGATTGGTTGCGCATAGGATGGCTTGTGTTTGAGAATCAATGAGCTCCAGCAAAGTTTGGGGCTGCGCCCATGGTGCACCGCTGTTCGGGCTCACCGTCGATGGCCGAATTGGCCGGAATGAAGTGTGGTCGGTCGATCTCGAGCCGATGGCTAAGAATAGAGCTAGCATACCGCTTCGCCGATCTGGATGAGCACCACCTGATCCCGGATGAGCGATTGAGATTAGAACCTAGGTACCGATTAGATTTCATTAAAATCCAGCTGTTAACGTTAGATCCAACTGCCCACGTTAAACGTGCATATTCCCGCTATCAAATTAGCACCCAACCCCTTGGAATCTTCGAAAACCACGCCAACAACCCCTAGACTTTATGAAATTGACCCTTGACAATAGAATGACTAGGGAATTTGTTGGGTAATCACATTTGGGCCCTTGACATCCGATTAAAGAATTTTAGCTCCTTGATAGTGATGTAGTTTACATTTTGATCCTTGTTTAGTGCTATATTAACAAAAACACCCCTATAACGTGTTGAAAACTATAATTAAGTCCCTAATAGCAAAACCACCTTGGTCCCCCTGAAAATTCCATATAGGCCCTTGAAACCTTCTGTAATTAACCTTGTTAGACCTTAGCAATTTCTGGAATTACTAATTTATCCCTGGAAACCTTAGAAAATAGCAATTCAACCCTCTCGCCCTTGTAATAATCTGATTTAACAAATCAATACTTAGGATATTCTAGAAGATAACAAATACACCCCTGAGTAGTTGTTGAATTTACATAAAAACTCCCAAATTAGTGCAGAGTTGGTAGAAGCACCCTACTAACATGCTGAAAATTATAATTAAGTCCCTATAGCTATTGTTTTTGCAGAAACACCCTCACAAAATAACCGTTAACATAAATTAGCAAGTAAAATACCTAAAGATGTTCCCTTGCATAGTATAGTTAATTTATAACCTAAAAATGAGATAATCCATGTGCACACAAAGATATAAATGTGTAGATAGGCGTGTAGGGTTATATGTCTACTATGCTTGGATCGTTTGGAGTTGTTTCTTATTGATTCCCTTGTTATGTTCATTGCACGTGTGATGACGTCAATAAAATCAATTCCCGAGCCAACATTCGACCTGCAAGCCCAATACTTTGAAGATCAAGAGTTCGATTCGAGGACTAAGCAACGATATAAGAAAAAGGCAAGTGCCCTTGACCACATTGCTCCTATTTAGGGATTTTTAGTTAGAATTTGCATGCAGGTCTTAATTTGAATCCCATGTAGCCTGGTATGGGTTAGCTAGGTTTTACTACATGTCGTTTACTCATGCTTAGCCCTGCTTAGTAGATGGGATGGGAGTAATTTATATTAATGTTTAATTATCATGATCTTTGAGATGATGTTGTGGAGATATCTGGTATATATATGTGGGGATGTAGAGATAGGGATCTAGCAGGCTGGTTGATACGCGGTGGGTGCGTATGCACGAGACTCGGGCTGGTGGTTAGTGCCTGCGTAGATTCTAAGGACCGGTTCGTGGGACTCCGTGAACTAGCTTATACGGTGCCACCACAAGAACTGGTATGGGACATAGTGACCAAGTAATTAGGTGCATTCCCGATGTAGTGTGAGTGTTTGGAAGGTGCGGGGAATGGGAGTCGGGCGGGACTACCCTGGGATCCGCAAGGCTAAAGAGGGGCCACTATAGCGGGGGTTGGAGCCTCTTGGATGCTGTTAGGGGTGAAACCTCAGTGGGCTCATACTTGTCGGGATTCCATTTGTAAAGGTCACATCGTGATCTCCTGGCCGCACACCTTAGGAAGTGTGAAATGTGGCTGGCTACCATGGGCAAAAGGGAGGTTTTAGTCCACCTGGCGACAGGGGACGGAATCACGACTTGTGGGTAAAGGGTACAAACTCTGCAGAGTCAAAACTGTCTAGACAATCGTGCTCACGGTCAAGAGCGGGCTATTAACTCTCTCATGATTAGCATGGTTTGGATTGGTGGTTTTGGGATGTGGTTGGTGGTTTTTGGGAGATGGATACAGATGGTTCTTGATATACTCGGAGGATTGGTTGGGATGGTTGGGATATTCACCTAGTAAATAGGATGTTTAATAAGACTAAGGTATAGGTTGCCTAGTGCGTAAGCTGTATTTAGCCTTACTTTATTCTTGCCTCATCATGCATAAAACTTTACCCCAATTGTTGAGTACATTATGTACTCAGGTGTTTTTCTTTTCCTGTTATGATAGTTGTTGCTCAGTGAAAAGAAGATCAAATGAAGACGGTGTGAAGAAGGTCACTTAGCTGTCAGTCGATTTGCTTGTGGAAGGCCCTAGAAGCTTCTCCTCTTCCGCTGCTAATCTAAAACTCATCTTAAGGTATGTATGTTGCTTATATTCGATATATAACTGTTTATTATGATTTGTCCTACATGTATGAACTAAACCGATCCTGGCATACATGTAGTTGGCAGCTCGTTTTGCTTTTTGTAAAACCGGGCGTCACAGTCGTCTCGGCTGAGGAGAGATCCCGTGAATGAGCTCCTGGAGAGACTAAAACTCCATGAATATGATGATGGTTTTGTTTGGGAAGAAGTGGAAGATCCACCAGAAAAAGCAAAGTGGCTCGCGATTTGTAAGGTCCATACAACACGAGGATTCAGCCCCTATGCTGATATGAGGCTGGCCTGGAGTCCGGCGAAAGAGATAACATGGAGAAAGTTAGATGACCATTTTTTTTAGTCCAATTCAATTGTCTTGGAGATTGGAATAAAGCAATGTTTTCTGGTCCTTTGTTATTCCGGAATAACCATGCATTGATACTAGAAGAATACGATGGGTTCCAAAATCCGAGAAGTGTCATGTTGGATAAGATAGCCGTGTGGGTAAGGGTCTTGAAATTGCCGAGCAATTATCTGAGTGGGACGATTGTAAAGGGGATGTGCAGGCCTTTGCGTGAGGTACAACAAGTGCAGTTAACTTTACGAGCGGGGTTTATTGGAGAATTTGTGAGAGTAAGAGTGAAGATCGATGTAAACAAGAGATTATCCATATTTTTGTATGTCGGTACCCTGTGAACCAATACCCCCGTGTGGTGGGTAAAAAGCACCTGGGCCCCGTCTTCCCAGCTTAGGTGGCCCTAGCGTAAGCCACGTGCTCCGAGCCCCATGGGCCGTCCCAGGGTTGCAACGTGTCTTCAAGCCCTGAGCCGGACTACCGGTCGAGGGTGGCTCAGGGGCTAAGACGTGTCTAGTAGTGTTGGACCCCATCTTCCACCAAGGAGGTCTCTAGCACTACCACGTGCCCGGAACCTCTGAGCCACACCCCCTAGACAGAGAGGGCTCCGGAGGTGTCACACGTCCTACATCTCTAGATCCGACCTCCAGTATGGAGGCCTCCGGTGCTGCCACGTGGGCAGCGACTCGAGGTGTACCTTCCCCCTAGGGGAGGCTCCGGATGTGCCATGTGTCCTGCAGCTCCGGATCCGACCTCTAGGGTGGGAGGGCTCCGGTGCAGCCACGTGCCCAACAACTCTGGACCGCCCACTACTCCTCGAGACGGCTCCGATGGAGACGCGTGTCTCGAGGGCCATCCGCCTGAACATCACTCCGACGAGCAACGGGCAGATGGCCAAGGAGTAAAGAGGAAGGAGCGGTGTCGGGCCGAGCATTGAAGGCTCGCGCCTTCCCCAGAAGCATGATGCTCGACGCACGCCTCCGTCCTCTGTCTGTTCGCCATTACGATGAAAGACTGGGTGGCGAGGCATGATGGCGCAACAGTGCCTCCCAACGGCGTTGAGCCGCTCTGTAGAGCAAGAGGACACGGCGACAAGACGGGGACTTCATCATCACCAGCCACCCGGTCAGAGGCACCAGACGTGTCAGGCGGCGCACCTTAACTCCACCGAAGTGACAATGCATGTATGTGTAAATGCATATAGCTCATGTATAGGAGACCGATAGCCGCGGGGCGAGATGTCGGGCCCTGGGCCACCTTGTAATTGCCCCGGCCTTGGGCTATAAAAGGACCAGGGCAGCCTCCGGGCAAAGGGGTCGCGACCCAACCAACTCATTCTCACACGCGATCAAGTAATACTCCAAGCACTCTCGTGGACGTAGGGTTTTATGCTCTGGCGGCCCGAACCACATAAATCCTTGTGTCTCTCTCGCCATCGTGCTCAGACCTTCGAGATCCACTAGCCCCACTGAAAAAAGAACCTCCACGGGCTGCTTCCGAGCAGACTGGGGGAAGTGTCGTAGAAAACACTTCCACAGTGTCAATCACCAAAGACCGAAAGAAATATTGGTATAAAATTCAATAGAGAAACTTCCATTGTTCTATGGAGCATGCGGTCTGATGGGACATTAGTATCAGGAATGTTGTTCAGGAGAACATAATGAGGCCAATCTAGAGTGGGGGGAGTTCATGCTAATAGATGGAGGTCGTGGGAGAGGTCATGGTAGGAACAAAAGCCGAGGTACAGGCGGAAGGGCTCCTCCTAGTAGGGGTCGTGGGCGCTTTGGTCAGGAGGATGAAGAAAATAGTGGCTTCAGAGATGATAGAATGGATGGGGGTGATCACCAAAAAAGATAGTAACGTGAGTATGAATGAAGAAGGAGCTTTCTCTAGAGAACAGATGACAGTTGAGTATGTTGGGACAACCTTGAAGGTGATGAATCAGCCTGAGACTGCAACAAAAATAACTAACATAGTGTAAAAGGTTAATTTAGTAGGAACTGGTAAAGGTGTTGAACAGGGGTCGAGTTACTCGGGAAATTTCAGGTCTCTTAAAGACCCAGGAGAGATGGTGATCCAACAAATACACAGATATCGGCGACCTCCGTGACGGAGGCCTACCGAAAGCAATGAAAATTCTCAGCTATAATAGTCGTGGCCTGCAGAAGGCCACGGCGGTTAGGGCGTTGCTTAGTATCCAACGTCAGCACGATCCTGACATAATTTTTCTGATGGAAACTCATCTTGATGAGTGGCCGCCTGAGTGTTTCCGAAAGAGTTTGAAGATGGGTTTTAAAGAAACTATCAGAAGTGATTGGAGGAAGGGAGGTCTGATTCTGTTGTGGAAAAGGGATGTGACTCTATCGATCCGATATAGGACTGAGCATTATATTGATGTCTTTGTAGGAACTGGCCAGGAAAATGTGTGGAGATTGACTGGGTTCTATGGCGAACCGATGTGGTCATAGAAGATTTTATCGTGGCAACGTATTAGGGAACTCAAAGCCATATGTGATATGCTTTGGCTGATTATTGGGGATTTTAATGAAATCCTCTATCCATATGAAAAGAGGGTGGAAATTTGAGGCTAATGCATTTTATAGAGGCTTTCTGGAAGGTGTTGTTGGAGTGTGATCTGCTAGACTTCGGTTATATTGGTAATAAATTCACATGGCATAGAGGAGCGATCCGAGAAAGATTAGATCAGGGGATAGTAAATGAAACTTGGAAACTGAAATTTGTGGACGCAGTTTTACAAAAACCTAGACTATAGCCGCTCTAATCATAGGCCGATATTGATGACCTTTGATTAAGAAGTTGTATGGGAAGCGAGTAGAAGCAATGTTCTTAGATTTGAGGCACGTTGGTTAAAAGAGGAAAAATTCAGAGAAGTGGTTTAAGTGGCGTGGGAGTTGTCGAACTTCTGTTTGCAAACGGGTAACTTGGCTGATCGATTAGCTGTGGTGCACTCTAATCTTCATCGTTGGGATCGGTCTGTACTGAAAGGTCCACAACGACGATTAAAGAATGTTAGGAGGGAATTTGAGGATGTTATGAAGGGTGATTTAACAACTGAAAATTTAGAAAGAGAGAAGGTATTAGCGGCAGAGATGGAAAAATTGTTGGAGCAGGAAGAGATGCATTGGGCTCAGAGAAGTAGGATTAACTGGTTAAAGTTTGGTGATCTTAACACGGGTTTTTTTCACAAATTTGCTTCTAGTCGGCGGGAATGGATAAAAAAAATTGCTTGATGATAATGGTGACTGGCAGGAAGGCACAGTCAGACTTTGTCGGTACCCTCAATATGGGGTACCCCCGCACAGAGGGGAAACTGCCTAAGGACCTCACCCTTCTCCGCAGGGAGAGCTCCGAAGGCGCCACGTGTCCAGCGGGGCCGGATGTCCCTCTCCTCAAAGGAAAGCTCCGGGCCTGCCACGTGGCCAACAGAGCCGGACCTCCCCCCTCCGCGGGGAGAGCTCCGAAGGATCCACGTGTCCAGCGGGGCCGGACCTCCCTCTCCTCAGAGGAGAGCTCCGGGCCCGCCGCGTGGCCAGCAGAGCTGGACCTCCCCCCTTTGCGGGGAGAGCTCCGAAGGCTCCACGTGTCCAGCGGGGCCTGAGCTCCCTCTCCTCAGAGGAGAGCTCCGGGCCCGCCACGTGGCCAGCAGAGCCGGACCTCCCCCCTCTGCGGGGGAGAGCTACGAAGGCTCCACGTGTCCAGCGGGGCCGGACCTCCCTCTCCTTAGAGGAGAGGTTCGGGCCCGCCACGTGGCTAGCAAAGCAGCGCTGCCCGCCCCCGCGCGGTAGGCAGCAAGAGTAAAGACGCGCACTACCTTGCCCGTACAAGGTATTCAAGACCCTCGCCTTCCCAAGGCGCGGAGACGCGGAGCACGACTCTGTCAGGTGCTGTTGCGCCCAATCACATCGCAGTGAAGACTGGCGCGCCGCGTCAGTGGTTGTACGCCAATAAACAGAGCGACAAGACATCCCCTGCCGCCTCTGCCATCATCAACCACTACGACTAGCTTGCGGCATGGGCAGGGCGGCAGAACGAAGACTTAGAAGCCCTCGCCAGAGACAACAGTCGGCGTAACTGCGGATACGGTAGATGGCAGGCAATCTCCCTGGGACCACCTGTCGGGTCCCGGGCCCACCTTGCAAGCCACCCGAGCCTTGGACTATAAAAGGCTCGGGTAGGCACCGTTAGCAAGGGTTCGCACCTCAGCCATTCACACTTGAGGGTTCGACTCTTTGCACACTTACGCTCCAGCATCCGAGCACCCAACTCATCCTCAAGCTCAGGGTTCACTTCTGAGCACCAAGCAATACAACGAGCATCTCCGCTCACCGTGGACGTTGGGTATTACACTCCGGCGGCCTGAACCACGTAAAAACCCCTGTGTTAAGCTTCTCCCTCCATCGTCCCTAACGCGTAAGCTCTCCATGAGTGACTAGCCCCTCCGAAAAAGAACCTCCGCGGGCTGCCCAGAGCAGGCCCGGGGGAAGTGTCGCCTACACACTTCGACATTTGGCGCACCAGGAAGGGGGCTTTTCCCTTGCGCAACGAGCTTCCGCCGACGAAGATGACGACGAAGCTTCCTTCAGCAGCAAGCTCTCCCCGCCCACGTTCACGACGAATGGTGACCAGAGGGGACTACGTCTCGACACACTCAGGACGGAGTGTGTCGGTGCAAGCTGGAAGATAGCAGCCGACTCTGGCAGCGCCGACTCCAGCAAGCCCAAGATCCACTGCAGCGCTGAGTGTCTCCCACGGGAGTGCACTAGCTGCAGCACGAGCGCTACTGCGCAATCCACTTGCTGGGGACGCGCCTCAGTCAGCGACCCAGCAGTGGATTCGCAACGTAGACCATCTCGTCGTCGCCGCCGCCAACCCTCAACTTCGGCGGGGACGACGCCCCAGTCAACCGGCTGTGTCGCTGACGCGCACACCAATGGTTGACGGGCAAACGGCGGACTCCCGCTCCACCAGGCTCCCATCAGCGGACCTGAGGTCGGAGCTGGAACGACGCAGCCTAGGCAAGGGTGCCCGAGTGGTCATCGAGCGACGGCGAGAAAGGCGTCGCAATCAAGAGGCCGGCGACAGCATGGCAACCGCCTTGACCCAGCCTGAGCCGCAGAAGTTCGCCACGCGATCTCTGCCCCAGGCATACGCCACGCAGCATATGCCCCAGCCATATGCCCAGCAAATGGTGCCCCCGGTCTATGGCGCAGCCTTGCCCATACCGGGGTACACAGTGCCGGTAGCGAACCAAGCGTTCGCGGCACCAACACCTGCAGCCACAAGAGCAGGATGTGCAGCCCTAGCGCCAGACCTTCGCATCGCAAAGTGGTCGTGCAGGTTCCGGCCGCACCTGCCCGAGAAGTACGATGGCAGCGTCAACCCGGCGGAGTTCCTCCAGATCTACTCCACCGCCATCCTTGCTGCAGGAGGGGACAAGGCCGTCATGGCCAACTACTTCCCCGTCGCCTTGACCGGCCCAGTCCGGTCTTAGCTCCTGAATCTCCCCCAGGGTTCCATAACCTCCTGGGGAGAGCTCTACCGGCAGTTCACTGCAAACTTCGACAGCTCCTACACCCGGCCTAGAACGGAGCTCGACCTCCACGCCATCCAACAACAACCTGGAGAGACGCTGCGCTCCTTCATCCAGCGGTTCTCCTAGGTACGGAACACCATCCCACATATCCAAAATGCTTCAGTGGTGGTGGCGTTCCGGCAGGGTGTAGGGGATATGAAGATGCTCGAGAAGCTCGCGACCAGAGAGGTTTGCGACGTCTCAGAGCTCTTCAGCCTGGCATACAAGTGCGTCAGGGCAGCTGAAGGGCGGAACTAGCACTCACAGCCAGCCTCCGAATCAGGAGGACAACCCGGATCTGGCGCTGCTTCCCATGGAAGCAGCAAGAAGATCAAGAACCGGGGCGGTGGCAAGATGAAACCACCGACCGTAGCTCCCGTTTCTGCAGCAGCAGCACCCAGTGGAGCTCGGGGGCCACGCCCCAACAAGAGGCAGCGACAGTCACCTGCTCCAGATGGTGACCAAGGCGAGCAGTGCCCCGTGCACAACACCAGCAGCCATACAGCTTCTGAGTGCCGGGAGATTCAAAAGCTTGCGGAGCGCTTCCGCAAGGGAAGCAACCGCGTGCTGACGCCCCTCTCTTCCGTCAAAGGGAGGGCAAGCAGAAGGTCGACACCCAAGACAACAACGACCACCAGGTGGAGTTCCAGGAGCTCAGCGCGCCGTGAAGGCGGTACACAACCATGAGGACTCCAGCTCTAGCGACGACGAGTCATGGCGGTAGCCCACTACGACTGTCCCAAAGATCTGTGGAGACTGCACTGCTGCAGTATCAGCCTTGGAAAAACTCCAAGCAATTGCAGCAGCCCAAGCACCAGCCCCCGGCGGTGCAGAACCGGGCCAGCTCCACCCGAGCGCACGCCTCCGTGCCTCGGTCTCACCTCCCGGGGGCCGCCCAGGATCCGTCAACCTCCTGTCGGCCTGAGCCAATGGAGGAAGACATCCTGGGCCCCCCAAGAAGAGTCTGGGTTCGCCTGCCTCCTGTCGGCTTGGTCCAATAGAGGAAGGTACCCCGGGGCTCCCGGAAGAAGCCGTGCAGGACCAGCTCCGGCATGAAGGTATCGACCTTGTCAACGAGGCACGATCACAAGCAACACTCCACAACGCACGGTCCCGGCTGGTGCTCCGGTGCTACCGCAAAGGACCAAGCGCGTCTGGGAGCTACAAGAAGGCGACCTGAAGCCGCGGCACACACTTTCCCGCGAAGGACATATAAACTCCCCCCAGCCGGGAAGGTCCCTTCCGAGTCACGAAAGTTGCCGCCCCAGGTACATACGCCTCTCCACCAAGGATGGGATCCGCTCCCGAACCCTTGGAACGTTGAACATCGCAGTAAGTTCTATCCCTAGAGCATTAGTAGAACAGGCCTTTTCCTTTCTATAATAGATCCCATAGGCTCTAGGAACAGTGCTCGGAGTAGTTAAGCCTCAGGGGACGGTCCAGGACTACGTTCAGCTTGGCCTGGTTCCGACCCCAAGCACGTAGAGTCTTGCTTCCCTTCTTAATTGGGCAGGTCGTTGCCTCCATGTTCAGCCTGCCTTCCTCCTATGGGCATTTACACAGAAACCTGTTCTACCACGCTCTTACTTATGTGCTCATTTAAATTACGCATTAATTTCTATGACCGCACTTTCCATGTATGCTCACCGTACATTTAGCTCCCCTTTCCCGTTCTCATCCATAGTCGGCACTTGCTATCCTACTGAAGGCAGTTGCGCTTGAGGTACCTGCCGATGGCCAGGGGGCCTTTCGGGCCTCCCCCAGTAAGGTGCTGCGGTGCCAGTTGGTCACCTCCAGGAAAGGCCTGCGTTGTGCATGGGGGGTCCAGGGTGCGTAGCCTGCTTTGCCTTGTTTCGACCCAAAGCGTGCGCGCCCTGTCCTTCGGAGGTCCAGGGGAGTACATCCGCTTTGCCTAGTTCTGTACCGAGAGCCTGTACACTCTGCCTTCCCGGCGTTAGGTCCGGTACTAGGGGCCGGACGGTCGTACCCTGACCCCGGAGGGAGCCGGACCTCCGGCGCCTCGCTCATAGAATTGCCCAAACCCCATATACCGCACCCGGACCGTAAGCCAAATAAGACTAGGAGACGGGGGAGGGAAAGCCCTCGAGGAGAATTACGCTTCCTCTATCTGTGTGCAGGACCTTCAGGTTTTAGCTACGAGGACCGCACAGGGAGGGGCCGGAGCTATCGACTACTCCAGCGCAAGACCGGAGGATCCGAGTCTCGCCTCCTCCGCAGGGGCAAGCCTCGAAGGCCCCACGTGTACCAGCGAGACCGTAGCTCTCCTCTCCTCAGAGGATAGCCCAGGGCCCGCCATGTGGCCGGCAGAGCCGAACCCCGCTCCCTCCGATGGGGCGGGCTCCGAAGGCTCCACGTTTCCCGCGGGGCCGGGCCATCCTCTCCTTAGAGGAGCTTCGGGCCCGCCACGTGGCCGGCAGATCTGGACCTCCCCGTCCCCACGGGGTGAGCTCCGAAGACCCCTTGGGCCCTTAGCACAATAAGGACCCTAGAAAGGTGTCTGTGTAAGACTTCAAGATTGGTGTAGACCTCTGAGTACCTTACGGAGCTAAGGACTCGGGCAGGCCAAGCCAAGAAGAAGATAAAAGAACACAAACACAGAAAACAACAAGGGTCTATTCATTCATTGCTCCATGAGCTGGACAACAAACTCAACAAAAGAAAAAGAAAAGATGCAAGCCCTAGGATTCCCCTGGCTCGCGCCGGAACCTAGAGGCTACAAGGGCGGCCACATCCCTGACTTCAGCCCTCGCAGCTTCCTCCCGCTCCGCGGCGGGGCCCTGCCTCACTGGATCCATAGAGAGGGAGGGATACCGGCTTCGGAAGCACGCCAGCACGTGCGTAGCAACCTCCATTGCCAGGCCCCGTCCCTCCACCTCAAGCTCACCAGCGACCATCGCTTCAAGCCTGTCCAGCTTGGCACCAATAGACTCGAGCGCAGGGATCACCTCAGCCACCTTCTACGCCGGAGCCACTGCCCTCACCGGGATGAAGCCAAGGGGGACCAGGGAGGACCCTGCCTGGTCGACGAAGCTCCAGATCGCCCGGGCCTCGGTGGACCGTGAGGCCTGGAGCTCCTCCATCTCGCAGCGGGATGCCAGCAAGGCGTCGAGGCCCTCCTCGGAGAATTCCTTCTCCTTGGCCGCTAGAGAATCTTCGCGGAGCTGGAGACTCTGGGCAAGCCGCTCCAACTCCGAAGCCCGGAAGCCGGCAGCTAGCTCCCGATCCACGACAGCTTGGCGCTCTCGGGAGACTTGCTCCTCCCTCGCGACCAGATCTACCTTTCGGGTCTCCAGCTCCTTAGCTCGGACCCTCAGGTCGCCCTTGCCAGCCGTCAGCTGCGCGGTGACCTTCCTCGCCTCAGCTGCCACGGCCTGCTCTCGGTCTGCGATGACGTGCTCGCGGCGCGCCAGCTTCAGCCGCACCTCCTCCAAAGCAGAGAAGTTCGCCTTGACCCGGGCATGTGCCTCGCGGGTCTCCTGGTGGAGCCGCCGAGTCTCGGAGTCCAGGCGGTCGACGACCTTCTTCTGACGGTCAAGGAGCACCTCCATGAAATCGAGCGACGTCCGCCTCGAGTCAAGCTCCGCCCTGACCTCCATGGTCCGCTCCTTCAAGAGGTGCCCCCACCTGAGGAGGCGATCCCTCTCTCCTGCCTGCTCCTCCCGTTCACGGCCGAGCGCGGCCAGGACCTGCCGGACGCTCGTCTGGGCGAGCTCAAAAGCGTCCGCCAGGTGCAGCGGAGCGGCAGAGGCCGAAGTCGCGCCCCCGACCTCCTCCATCACGTCGTCATCAAGAGGAGTTGATGCTTCAGCGACCGGGATGAGGCGCTGATCAGGAGAAGCCTGCACTGGAGTGGGGCCGCTCCCGGCGCACTCCGGTTCATTGCCCGCCGTAGGGCCCGTGGGAGCTTCTCCCGCTTCGACAACAGAAGGCGGGACACTGCCAGCCGGTCCAACCAAACCTTCAGCAACAGCCGTCTCCTGGGCTGGCGAAGGGGGATGAGCGGGAGTTTTCGCCGCTGCCGCAGGAGACGGACCGGCCAGCGCAGGGGGAGCCTACGCCTCCTTGGGGGCCGCCGGAGCCGCTTCAGCTTTCGAGCGCTGTGGCACAGATCCCACGTCAGTCGGGGATGGTCGGGAAACGGAGACGTTACCAGTACTCGATGAGTCCCTGCAACCATGGGAGGCTCTCGGTTTAAGAGAATAAGAAAAGAATGCAGGCTCTAGAACCCGGTAGACGACACTTGCTGAGGGACATGAGCGCTCCAACGGGCTCTGAACCCCGGCTTCCGAGCCAGGGTAGGTCCACTAGAGCCTGCCGTCGCCACCGGGGGCTGACCCGCAGTCGCCCGGACTGGCAAAGAAGGGGACGCTTCCGAAGCCCCCTAGACATCGATCCAGTTCCTGTGGCACGGGGTGCCTGCGCCCCCGCATGAGACCGGGAGTTGCTCCGCCCTGCACCGCCTTCTGCTGAGCCAGCAGCAGGGATGCTCGCAGACCGGGGCGCCTGAGTCCTAGGCTCGCCCCTGGGCATCGAAGCGCCAGTGCACCCCCTCGGAGCTCCACCTCCTGAGGAAGGACGACGTGACGCCCGGAGACCCTCGGGTCGTCGCCGCTCGAGAGGAGTCCCGTCAGGATGAAGAGCATGAGATCTCTTGGAGTCACCACCAGACGAGCTGACGTCTCCACGCGAAGGACGCGCGGGTACCCTGGTTCCCTGACTTGGCGCAAACGCCGCCGCCGGAGGAGACCGGGCGCGTTTCTTCTCCGGAGGCAAGTTGGAAGCCATGGCAGATGGAAGCTCAAGAACAGGGAAGACAAGGGCGCAAGAGCTCAAGGAAACAAGGAAGACGCAAGCGCAGGGAAGTGCGAAGGAAGCCACGATGCGGGTGAGATCCCCTTTTAAACTTCCCTGGCGCGATTCAAAGCGATTCGAAACTCTTCGAATACGCCGTTTGGACAACCGCTTCAGCTCCAAGACCGAGCGTCGATGACAAGTGGACCCAAGCCGTCCATCTGAAGCGGTGGGCCAAGAAGTCAATCTATCAAGAAGATAAGCCGGCAGGACGCTTCGACGGTTCCCGAAAAGGAGCTGCGACGTGCGGAAGTGGCAGCCTTGGGAATTGCCGCAGCAAAAGCAGCCATCAAGTGGGGCACACGCTCCCACGACCCCGCGACTGTTCGTGCTCCGGCAACGGTCAATGCGGGTCTTCAAGAACGTGCGCGGAGCGGAAGAGACGGGGGCCCCACCTCAGGCTCGTTATCTCCCCCGAGATGGGCTCGGGGGCCACTGTCGGTATCCTCAATATGGGGTACCCCCGCGCGCAGGGGAAACTACCTAAGGACCTCGCCCTTCTCCGCAGGAAGAGCTCCGAAGGCGCCACGTGTCCAGCGAGGCCGGATGTCCCTCTCCTTAGGGGAAAGCTCCGGGCCCGCCACGTGGCCAACAGAGCCGGACCTCCCCCCTCCGCGGGGAGAGCTCCGAAGGCTCCACCTATCCAGCGGGGCCGGACCTCCCTCTCCTCAGAGGAGAGCTCCGGGTCCGCCACGTGGCTAGCAGAGCCGTACCCCCCCTCTGCGGGGAGAGCTCCGAAGGCTCCACGTGTCCAGCGGGGCCGAACCTCCCTCTCCTCAGAGGAGAGGTCCGGGCCCGCCACGTGGCCAGCAGAGCAGCGCTGCCCACCCCCGCGCGGTAGGCAGCAAGAGTAAAGACGTGCCATACCTTGCCCGTACAAGGTATTCAAGACCCGCGCCTTCCCAAGGCGCGGAGACACGGAGCACGCCTCTGTCAGGTGCCGTTGTGCCCAATCACAACGCGGTGAAGACTGGCGCGCCGCGTCAGTGGCTGTACGCCAATAAACATAGCGACAAGACATCCCCTGCCGCCCCTGCCATCATTAACCACTACGGCTAGCTTGCGGTATGGACAGGGCGGCAGAACGAAGACATAGAAGCCCTCGCCAGAGACAACTGTCGGCGTAACTGCGGATACGGTAGATGGCAGGCAATCTCCCCGGGACCACCTGTCGGGTCTCGGGCCCACCTTGTAAGCCACCCGAGCCTTGGACTATAAAAGGCTCGGGTAGGCAACGTTAGCAAGGGTTCGCACCTTAGCCATTAACACTTGAGGGTTCGACTCTTTGCACACTTACGCTCCAGCATCCGAGCACCCAACTCATCCTCAAGCTTTGGGTTCGCTCCTGAGCACCAAGCAATACAACGAGCATCTCTGCTCACCGTGGATGTTGGGTATTACGCTCCGGCAGCCTGAACCACGTAAAAATCCCTGTGTTAAGCTTCTCCCTCCATCGTCCCTAACGCGTAAGCTCTCCGTGAGTGACTAGCCCCTCCGAAAAAGAACCTCCACGGGCTGCCTAGAGCAGGCCCGGGGGAGGTGTCGGCTACACACTTCGACAGACTTAGCACCATTATATCTGATTTTTTGCTGGATTGTTTTGTACCAAAGTGGAGGAGCGAGACCTAGCTTTCTTAGATAAAGTGCAACCACGAGTAACAACAACGATGAACGGTGAACTGGTGAAGCCATATACCGCTGAGGAGGTGAAAAAAGTATTATTTTCCATTGGTGATCTCAAAGCACCAGGACCAGATGGAATGCATGCTGTATTTTTTAAAAAGTGTTGGGATATTATTGGAGAGGTATTAACAGGGGAGTTTTTGGAGGCAATAAATAACAAGGTGATACCTGCTGGCTGGAATGACACTGTGATTGTGCTAATCTCAAAAGTTCCTTCACCAGAGAAGATTTCTCAATTCAGACCAATTAGTTTGTGCAACGTTCTATACAAAGTGATTTCAAAGATGATTGCTTCTAGATTAAAATCTATCCTCGACTCTGTTATATCTCAGGTGGAGAGTGCTTTTGTTCCAGACATACTGATAACTGATAATATAATCATAGCTTATGAAATTATGTACAAAATAAAGAATAGAAGGAGGGGACGAATGTTTGTGTGCTATCAAACTGGACACGCATAAAGCATATGATAGAGTGGAGTGGGTTTTCCTAGAAAGGATGATGGAGCGGTTGGGCTTTCATAGAGAGTTTATTAACTTAATATCAACTTGTACGTGATGTGTTCAGTATAAGATTAGATACAATAATCAAGAAACTGAGAGGTTTACCCCCACTAGAGGTCTTCAACAGGGGGATCCTTTGTCCCCGTATTTGTTCCTCTTTTGTGAAGAAGGTCTGTCTTGTGCTTTGTCCCATCAAGAGGAGGTTCGTGGTATAGAAGGAGTCAGAGTGTGTAGAAATGCACCATCAATATCTCATTTACTCTTTGCTGATGATTCCCTGATTCTTATGAAGGCAAACTTATCTAATGCAACCTCGTTGAGACAAGTGCTTGGGCAATATGGTGCATCATCTGGAGAAATGATTAGTGAAGGTAAATGCAGTGTTTTCTTTAGTCCTAATGTTGATGTTGATGTGAAAGCAAGGATATGCACAAAGTTGAATATAATGACAGAAGCCATCTCTGATAAATATTTGGATCTTCCAACAATGGTCGGTTTAGATCGTTCCGGAAGCTTTGTATATCTTCTAGAAAGAATTATTCAGAGACTAAAAGGTTCTTATCTATGGGAGGAAAGGAGATTTTGTTGAAAAGCTATTATTCAAGCGATTCCTATGTTTGCAATGGCTGTTTTCAAAATTCCAAAAAGATTACGTAAGGAGATGAATGATGCAATGGCTGAATTCTAGTGGGGAGATACTAAAGAGAAGAGAAAATTTCATTTGTTCGCATGGTGGGGTATGTGCATCCCAAAAAATTCAGGTGGCATGGATTTCAGAGATTTGCATGCTTTTAACTTAGCTATGCTTGCAAAGCAGGTTTGGAGACTTATCCAAAATCCAGATTCTTTTTGTGCCCAAGTCTTAAAAGATAAATATTATTCCCATGGTAATATTATGAACCTTGGGCCAAATAAGGGGTCATCCCAAGTTTGGCAAAGTATTATGGCTGGTCTTCAAACTTTTAAGAGAGGTCACATTTGGAGGATTGACACCGGAGAAAAGGTGAATATATGGGATGACCCTTGGATCCCAAATAGACCTTCGAGTTGAGTTCTATCTAAGAGAGGTCATTCCTTGCTTAGGATGGTTGATGAACTAATTGATCCCTCTTCGGGTTGTTGGGATATAGAGTTGTTGCGTGATCACTATATCAATTGATGTTGATTGGATTTTAAGTATTCCATTAAGTTCGATCCTTGAAGAGGATTTTGTTGTGTGGCACCATACAAAGTCCAATTGTTTTTCGGTTAGATCAGCATATTACGTAGAATGGGAACACCAATTTGCCGGAAGGATGTGGCGACATGATGGACAAGGATATTCTTGTTCAAATCCGGTTTAGGAGACTCTTTGGAAAATTGATGCTCAAGATAAAGTGAAAATATTTATTTGGAGAGCCTTACATGGTGTCGTTGTTGGGATGGTGATATTGGCTTCGAGACATATTAAAGTATCTCCATAGTGTCTTATTTGTCAACAGGGCCCACAAGATATCAAAAATATCTTGTTTTTGTGTCCACATGCAAAGCAATTTTGAGAAATATTAGGAATTGCTGATGAGATAGATGTTGTACTTCATGTTGACAGATCTGGTTCTATAGTATTAGAAACGATATTATGTAGCCGAACTGATGAGGACATCACTACCACAGTTACACCCATAGCCCCTGCTACCACACATATGAAACCAATTACTAGAGCTCGCTCACACCAGTTAAATTATCAAGTACTTTCATTTCTTGGTAATGTTTCTAATATTTATGAGAATATAATGCTGCCTAAATTGGATACAATTGTGTTTCTTACAAATGAAGGGCCTAGCATGGACAAGAGGAATGAACATGGGAGCATCATCAAGCAGAGAGATGAAGGCGCATGAGAAGGGAACCAGAACGGAGTTTCTAGTAAAGTTTTCAGCACTTTGAAGCCACCTTGATGACATACAAGGACATGGACGAAATATACAAGCTGGTGGATCAGAATAAGTCAAATGGATGAATAGGGTACTGTGCACCAAATCTTGAGGCTGGGGCCATGTAATAAAGAAAGATTTAGACAAATAAGGAAAGTAATAAGTGAAATCTCGTCCAACTTTGCTGCTGGACGAAATTTCTCTCTTTCTTCCCCCATTTAAAGATAGATGTGCTATAATGAGGAAAGAAAGAGAGGAAATCATATCCTACCTTGCTGCTGGATGGATTTCCCTCTTTCTTTCCCTATTAAAAGGTAGCCTATCTCAGAAAAAGGAAGGGAATAAGGGAGATCACGTCCTACCTTTGTTGCTGGACGAATTTCCGTCTTCCCTCCCCTATTTAAGTAGGCCAAGAGCTCCTTGAGAGGGCGGGTTTTGTTTAGATTAAAATTTGCCACAGCTGTAACTCGCGTACCTCGTTTGTGTCCAACGACCAGACCAGGACGTTTCCGAACCCCACTTTCATCAATAAAGTTTTCTTCTTGAATTCGCAATATCCAGATTGCAATCCCAGTTTCTTGCTTGTTCTTCGTTTGCCTGCAGGAAATAGACCCTCGTGGTCAGGTTGATCGTGCTCTGGCGTGGTCAATAACCTTTTGGAGTTGATTTAGCGATTGCTAAGGCACGACGTCTTCACAAGTTCGTAGTAGGATCGTCAAAGTCTACTCCACCAAAAACAATAGTTACCATCTCATCGAAAGACCGGGCACCTTCGTCTCTATCAAGTGGTATCAGATTTCCAGGTTGCTCGGTGAGCTTTTACCATATTTTCGTAGTTTAGAACACATCTATTCCTTCATACCTACAGTCCACAAAAAGCCAAAAATAATTAGGGTTAGATCATCATATCCGAACCAATGTGTGCCTTTCACAATTTTCTTTTAAGTTTTTTTCTTTGTTGAATAGTCGGTTGCATCGTCGTGTCAAGTTGCTGGTCTTAGTGTTTAGTCCTTTAGAATTTTGAGTTCCTTTCACGTTTGATCTGCATAAAAAAAACACCATCATCACCACCATCAC
This sequence comes from Neostapfia colusana, assembly GCA_030760725.1. Lineage (NCBI taxonomy): Eukaryota > Viridiplantae > Streptophyta > Magnoliopsida > Poales > Poaceae > Neostapfia > Neostapfia colusana. The sequence goes on along the minus strand of JASWHV010000014.1, from coordinate 15,589,991 downwards.
GAAATTAGAGAGATATTCACTTCCTAATTTGCATCTCCAAAAGAGGAAATAATCAGATCAAATTTGATTTTGAGTATCTTTTCAGTTTTGGAAGAAAAAGGTCATAACTTCTTCATCTGTTGTCCGTTTGGAAAGTGTAAGCATAATATGGAAAGATTATCTTGCCATCTTTCCAACGGATCCATCCTTGCCTAAAAATTCCGTCGGTGCGCATCGCAATCACCAAAGAGATTTCAAGATCTCTTGTGTATCTTTTTCTTTGGAAAAGCAATATCTACAAGACCTACAAGGAACTTGCGAAAATAAGTGTGTTATCTGTGGTATTTGGTAGCTTACATCTGATCCCTGTGTAATCTTTTAAAACTGTGGGCCTTTAAAAAAGAAAGAAAAATAGAAAAGGAATAAAGAAAGAAAAAAAAAAGAAAACGAGAGGAAAAGTACAAAAAAAGTGAGCTTGAGTTGCTGCTATTGTAGTCTATTGCGTTACTGGTGTGAATTCCTTTGTGTCTAGACTCCCGTCTCTAGTATGGTCTAGCCTAGGACCAACATAGTACTGTCGTTGAACATTTATTCAACAGATTATTGCTGACATTTTTGCTACTATAATTGAAGCCTTCCCAGCTCCACATACATTTACATCGTGCGTTTGACACCATCTGGCAATCACTTTATCCAATCTTTGAGAGTTTGACTACAACGGTTGCCAATCACCACCTGCTGGTTGGTAAGAACGGGTAAGAATTTGTGATTCGCTTGACGGACTTGTGACTTTCCACCACATCACATCCTATTAGTAGTTAGTAGGACCATATTCTTATGTGTTTCTATTTCTGCTAACCATGACAGAATCACAAGCTGACGAGCTGGACTGGGAGAACATGACGAACAAGAAGCTATATGATAAATTTTAACAAATGATGGGTGAACAGGTGCAAGACATGTTAAACAAATTTGGAGAGGCCATGGAGAAGCTAGATGGCTTTGAGAAGACATTCGACACCAAGCTGGAGCCCAAGTTTAATGAAGTGCTCACGCGTCTACCACCACCAGCAGCTGCACATGTCACACCTCGATAGCAACAACAACAACAACAATGCCGCCTTCCAAATCAAATGGGATGCGCACAGCGTGTGCCTCTCGACCAATGCCAACATTCTAGTGCCATTGCTACTGCTGCTGCTTCTGCGGATCCTGCTACTACTGTTGATAAGTACGATGACTACGAGGGCGAGTACGAGGATGAGATTGCTCCACATTAGAACTACGTACAACATCCCGGTCATTCACACAACTACAATCAAAACGGTAGGGCTGCACCACCCCCTCAGGTACGAGATAATGATCGTGTCCCTAAACTGAAATTGAATATTCAACCATTTGAGGGTAGATACATTCCTGATGTGTATCTTACTTGGGAGTCAGAAACTGAACAACGTTTTACATGCTTATAATATCCTGAGGGTAGAAGGGTTGCTGCTGTTGTTTGTGAATTCACTAGTTTTTTCTTCTATTTGGTGGTCTGAACATTGTAGATTACTCATAATAATATCCCAACTACTTGGGCTGCATTGAGAACTGCTATGCGTACTCGTTGGGTTCCACCATATTATCAACGTGAATTACTTTAAAAATTACAGCGCTTAAGACAGGGGGAAAATCTGTAGAGGAATATTATCAGGAATTACAAAATGGGTTGATTCGATGTGGTATTGTTGAGGATAATGAAGCTATACTTGCACTGTTTATGAGTGGGCTAAACAGAGAAATTCAACTATCTTAGAGTATAAGGAGTATAACAAAAGAGGCGCCAATAGTAAGAAATGTAAAGCTCCAACAACTTATAGTTGTGGTCTGGTGGCAGCGGAGACAAACTGTGAGAGGTGAGTATATACCCTCTGTTTCTAGCTCGGTTTTTTCTATATGTGCAATCTTAGCAAACTACGAAGCGGTAGGAGTGAGAAAAAATGATCAGAAAATTTCTTGGATGAAGCCTAGGCCGGGTACATACAAGATGAATATTGATGCAACCTATCGAGAGAATGGTTCTGCTGCTTTTGGTACGGTTTTTAGAAATAATAAATGGGAGGTTGTAAAGGGACGATATGGTATTCTACAATATATGTTGAATGCTACAACAACAGAGGCAATGGGATTGTTAAAAGGTGTGGAGCTTATTGAACAAACTGGTTGCCTCTCAGTTGTTATTGAATCTGACTGCATGGAGTTGATTCAAGCTTGTATGGGGATCATTGAATATTGGGACCCGTATAAGGCAATCCTAACAGTGTGTCTTTTAAAGATGAGATCAATTACAAATGCCAGTTTTCAGCACTGTCCGAGGGAAGCTAATCAGATTATGCACGAATTAGCAAACTATGCCTGTTATACAAATGAGGTTTTTGAATGGGTGGGTGATCCTCCTGACACTACAGGAATCGTTTAATAGGCCGTCGGCCATATGGTTCGGTTGCCCACAGTAGCCGACGCATATAATTTAAAAACATCGGGGAACCGACGGTCTTTATTCGACGTACTTACCAACTAGAGCCATCGGGCCCAACAGCTCTAAATGTTAAAACCGTCGGTCCGACCGCACCGTCTCTCGTACTCCATTTTCTCAATTATGACCGTCGGCTGCCACCCCGTCGCATTTACCTGAATAGAGCCGTCGGGTCCCACGGAACTCGACGATCACAACTCTTATGACCGTCGGTTTCAGGAGGGAACCGATGACTTTACGGCCATTACGACCGTCGGCTTTAGGGCCGGACCTGTCGGTTCTACCTTTTTAGCCGTCGGTTGTTGTTTACACCGACACACATAGTTGTATTTTTCTAACGATGTTGCTCGGGCTCCCTCCCCGGTTGGGGAGCCTCCGTTTATACAGAACAGCAGCCTTCGCATTTTATACAGGAAACATCACATTTTATACAGGAAACAGCACATTTTATACAGGAAACAGCAAACTTCACATTGAAAACACAGTAAACTTCACATTCAACATCCCAGCAGTAATAGAAGCACATTCAACAAAGACAGCAGAGCATATAGTTCATAACAAACATTGAGTTGTGAATACAAATGCACAATGCAAACGGCATAGAAACGACATTGGATTAATCCGTGTCGTTGTTTGAACCTCCGCCACTCGCACCTCTGGCATTCAAATTGAGAAAACCATCATAATTGTCATGTGTTCCTTGATGGGAACCCTGCAACAAACATCTCAATTACTCTAAATTGTGTGATAATTGATTTATGTGTTACAAACTCATATGAAAATGAATGTCTTTCAATTTTTTAGGATAGCTAATGATTGAGAAGTCATACCGCTACGACTGGAGCTGCTGATGGTTGAGGTTGCTCCGGAGCGAATGGCATCGGTGGGAAAACAGGTGGATAAGGTTGAAATCCAGTTCCAGCCAACATCGCCATGAATCCTTGAGGTTGTGGGACATATGGATGACCACTTTGAGAACCCTATGACATGTATGATTGCAGAATATATGGTTATAACTTTGTATTATAAGTCGAACTAAAAAGACCTGTTATACCTGTGATGAGGAGCCAATCTGAAGTCCTGGCTGGGTGGGATGAGGCATACCGAACTGAGAACTGGGGAACTGCATCAAGTCAAAATATTTAGTTAATTAGTTTAACACACATATGGTAAAGAGAGTTCTAATTTTAAGAAGACTGACAAGTGTACCTACGACATCGTGTCGAACTGCGACGGCATAGCGAACCGAGAACCGGAGTTGCCATGAGACAAAAACTGCATCAATCATTTTATTTGTGAGATCTTAAACATAAGTATTTTGGAATTGAATGAATTGCTTAATTGTTAATATTATATGTTACCTGTGCCATATAGAGATATTGCAACTGTTGTTGCATCTGTTGCATCTGCATTTGATGTTGTTGCATCTGCTCCCTGTTGCGTCCATCGACATATAAGCCTTCGTACTCGTCTTGTTGCATACATTACGACTATAATCATCTTTTACGACACGAACGTATTTAATGCGTGTCGTGTCAGGTTGAGACGTATCATGTACTAATGCACGCACGCCATAATACATTAATCAACATACAAAATCTTCAAACTAAACATTCAAAGTCACATAGTGTACAAGTTCAATTATTACACCTTAAATTAGTACAAGTTAAATTATCAAATTACAATGAAGCTTACATTTACACATTAACTATTGCTAATTCAACTTGCATTGTGTGAATATTAGTGTGACATATATATATATATATATATTAGTGTGACGTATACATATTAGTGTGACAATATCAACTCGCATATACATTTAACTCGCTTATACATTCAATTCGCATATACATTTAACCAAGCTCACATAATCATATTAGTGTGACAATATCAACAAGTAATCATCATAATCAATCACGGAAGGGAAAAATTAACAAGTAACAATCGGGATTACCTTAACCTCTTCGGCAGGGCTCTGCTCGGGAGGTCGGGGTTCGGGAGGCGGGAGGCGGGCTCGGCGCTCGGAGGCGGGGTTTGGGAGGCGGGACTCGGGTGGCGAGAGGCGGGCGCGGTGCTGGTAAGGCGGGAGGTGGCGGCGGGAGGCGGAGCACGGGAGGCGGCGCTGGGGCTCGGTAGCGGAGGCAGGAGGCCGGGGCTCCGAGCTCGGGAGGTGGGGCTCGGCGGCGGGAGGCGGAGACGGCGAGGCGGCGGCAGCGTGTGAGGTAGGGCTCGGCGGGAGGTGGCGACGTGAGGCAGGATTCAGTTTTCGGGGACACGCGGGCGCGAAGTCAATGGGCCCACGATTATGAACGTCAGCCACGTGGCCGATGACTTTATTTTAGCTGTCGGTTTTGTCGGTTTGGCCGACGGCTATAATAGAGCTGTCAGTTTGGCCAGGCAGACCGACGGTTATAGATTATATGCATCGGTATGGCCAGTTTGGCCGACGACTATAAGTTACATGCGTCGGTCCGTGTAAACCGACAATCATAATTCGATTATATGCGTCGGCCCCGACGGCTCTAAAAAACCCGACGGCCTATTCCTCGTTTCTTGTAGTGTGACTTTATAAGGTGGTTTATAATAAACGATGTAATTCTGTTTTCTGTTGAATAGAATCGCCACAAAATTCCCCTAAAAACGACAGGGATGATCGTGTTCGTAACGCACAATCAAAAAGGTTGTTAATACAAGCGAGAGGCACGAACGAACCGAAACCACACCAGGGAGACGATAACGATTCAGATGCCTGCTTTGATCGAGGCCGGCAGTCACGCTATCCTATATGTATTAGCGAGTATGCATACAGCATAGTCGGCAGTACGACCCCTATAGTCATGTAGTATACGCCAAGGCGATGAACAAAACCTTACTTCAAAAGAAGCTGGGGAATAATACCTGCCGGTACCCTGCAGACCGGGTGCCTCTGCATGGAGGATTATAGACAACCTAGGCCCTGCCTTGCTCTTTAGGCGGGTGCTGACACGACCACGTGCGCTTGGCCCCAGACCTGGCCTCCCCGCTGAGGAAGGGTCTAGCACTGCCACGTGTGCCCAGGCTCCGGAGCCGCCACGTGCCCTTGGCCCCGGACCAAGCTTCCTTGCTGAGGTGAGGTCCAAAGCTGCCACGTGTATCCGGACTCTGAGCCCCCTCATCATTGAGGAGGGCTCCGGAACCGCCACGTGCCCTTGGCCCCGGACCAAGCCTCCCTGCTGAGGTGAGGACCGAAGCTGCCACGTGTATCCGGGCTCTGAGCCTTTTCCCCGCTGAAGGGGGCTCCGGAGCCGCCACGTGCCCTTGGCCCCAGACCAAGCCTCCCGGCTGAGGTGAGGCCCGGAGCTGCCACGTGTATCTAGGCTCTAAGCATCCTCCCCCATGAGGAGAGCTCCAGAGCTGCCACGTGCCCTTGGCCCCGGACCCAGCCTCCCTGCTGAGGTGAGGTCCGAAGCTGCCACCTATATCCAGACTCAGAGCCTCCTTCCCGCTGAGGAGGGCTCCGGAGCACCCACGTGTCCCACGATCCGTCATGTGTCGTGGGTCTTAGAAGTCAAGGAGGAAGTGCGCTGTCAGGCCGCATATTCAAGACTTGCGCCTTTGCTGGAAGCATGGTGCATAGCGCACGCCTGTCCTTCACCAGTTCTCCATTACGGTGACCAGACAGGGCGGCGAGGCGTGACAGCGGCATAGTGCCGCTCGACGGCACATAGCCAACCAGCAGAGCGAGAAGACGCGGCAACAAGATGACTTCTTCATCATCACCTGCAGCCCAGTAAGGGGCGCTCAGCGCGCTAGGCGACGGGACATAACGGCACCGCCAACTACTCTACTGTAGTTGTAAATACCCTAGATCATGTATAGGATTCACACAGCCTCGAGGCCACCTGTCGGGCTCCGAGCCACATTGTAACTGCCCTGACCCTTTGACTATAAAAGGACCGGGGCGGCGACCTAACAAAGGGTCGGTTCGCAACGCAACCAACTCACACACACACATACACGCAAGCAATACAACACTCATCTCTGTGGATGTTGGGTTTTACGCTCTGGCGGCTCGAACCACATAAATCCTCGTGTTCACCTTCTCCCTCAAGCTTGATCGGTCTTGGGACGATCAACCCCTCTAATCAAAGAACCTCTTTGGGCTGCTCTAGTAACGGTACCGGGGGAAGTGTCGTTGCTACACTTCGACAATACCAATGCATACATCATGCACGACATGTATACTCATGTACTAGTACGCATTAGCGAGTACGACGTGATTAGGATTCATAAACCGTAACACGGCTGCGTTACCGAGAAACAAAAATTGTGGCCTGACCTGAGGCAAAAAAAGGTTGAGCCACCACCTCAACTTTGGTCCTACTAGTAATTTTCCCAAACGGGCCGGGCCAGCCCGGCACGAGCTTGACCGGGCTCGTGTCTGGAAAGTAGCGGCCTAGTCCGTCATGTTTAAAGAATGGGTCGTATCGTGCCGGCCCAACAGTTATTTTGTTGGGCCCAAGAACGACACGGAGCCCGAATATTTGGGCTGTGCTAGGCCCGGCATGAGCCGGATTAAACGTGCCGGTCTCGCTCAGGCACGGATACAGTTTGTAGCCAAGTTTCAACATATTTCAACTGCACAAATTAACTATAGACCACCTTGCTTTAAAAAGAGTTGATTACAAATGGGTTGCCTCATTAAAATCTCTAGGTAAAACCTTTAAGAGGGAGGCGGAGGCGCCGAGGCGTGGAGGAGGCGGCGGTGCCGCGGAAGGGCAGTGGTGTGGTGGAGTGCCGGAGGCGGCAAAGGAGGTGAGGAGAGGAGGCGACGCCGTGGTGGCGGGCAGAGGAGGCGAGGAGACGAGTCACGCGGAGCGATGGAGGAGCCGAGAAGGGCAGGAGGCGGAGGCAGCGAGGGAGCGAATGACCTAGCGTTCGGGAGCATCACCCGTGTCGGGTCACCGCCTTTTATAGCCAGCCAGGCGGGCCGCACTGGGTCGGGCCGGCCCCCGATGGGCTGCTCAGGCCGATCTCAGGCCTACCGGGCCTCCATTTAAACGGGTCATGTCGCGCCGACCCAACAGGTTGTAGGCGGATCCCTGACACGACCCCTAACGGGCTTCGGGCCGACACGGCCCAGTCCACCTTCGTGCCGTGTTAGGCTCATGTCAGGCCAGAAAAGGTGGGCATTGGGCCGGCCCGAATAACCCGCCCCATTTGGCCACCTCTACTTTCCCCATTGACCCCCCTGGATCTGGAATAACGCAACACAGATCCACAGTACATGACGGAGGACAATTGTTCGTTGTTTGTCTAGAAATGTGGCCATCGATCTCCACGACAGGGAGACAAGAATGATTGGGATGCCTGCTTCGATGGTGTCCGGCAGTCGCGCTGTCTTCCGCTTAACCTTCTTCGCTAATACGCATACTCATATGGTATACTCTCTCCGTTCGAAATAAATGATGTTTATGATAACAAATTTAGTTCAGTTTAAACTAAATTAGTTGTCCTAAGGGCGTGTTTGGCATAGCTCTGGAGTCCAAATTCACCCCGGAGCTGAAAAAATCCACCCAAACACCTCAACTCCATAACTATGTGGAGCAGCCCAACTCCACAGAGTTGAAGGAGCTGCAGTTCATTTTTTCAGAGTACCTCATTTGTTGCTCCAAAACCAGTACATATGGACAAAGTCGTGGAGTTGGGGGATAATTACCCGCAATTGCCACTGGTTAAAAAATGTTTCGTTTTTTCTTTTCCTCCACCCGGTTGGACTCTTCTCTGCGAACCTAGGGCGCCGCCGGCCACGCCCGCCTCCTCACGCCCGCTCCGTACGCCAGCTCGCCCGCCGGTCACCCTCGTCCAGACCCCGCCGGACGTCGCCGGCCGCGCCCGCCTCCTCACGCCCGCTCCGACCGCCAGCTGTCACACCTGGTTTTTCTGAAGAACAACCAAGTGAATATCACATGTATGCGAGGATCATTTTCTCATGCATGTGATGACAAATAGTGAAGCATCATTTATTACAAGCCAGGTGTCGAATATAAATAAGTCTTACATAACAAATGTCTCGATGGACAATAATAGGTTCATCACAAGTGAATAAACTAGCAGCGGAATAATTATTCTCGTGGGCTCCATCACAGGCGTTGCCCGGGGGTCTCCATGAACCTAGAAACCTTCTTCGGGTCCAAAGTCTTGGTCGTTATACACCACCTCATTATCTTGACCTGAGCAGCAATATAAACCAACAAAATATGCAAGGTTGAGTACCGATGGTACTCAGCAAGTGTGGGAAAGTTATGTCATGCATGGCTAGAACAAGGGGAGGTTGAACTCATGGTTAAAGCACTACGCAATTAATACCTACCACCTTAGCTTATCAAGCACCTACATTACTACACACGTGAAATGGTCCCAATCTCTCATCCCATCATCATAATCAAATAACCATCATTTCCAATGTTAAGCTCCCCGCTTAACATTCACAACTTCCAAAACCATCACTCCTCTAATCATGAATAAGTCCAAGCCGCTCTTGACCGTGAGCACGGCTGTCATGACAGTTTTGACTCTGCAGAGTTTGCACCACTGTACCCACATGTAGTGATTTCATCCCCCGTTGCCGGGTGGACTAAAAGAACCTCCATTATGCCAGTGGCTACGAACCACATTCACACTTCCCAGGTGTGTAGCCAGAAGATCACTACGAAGCCTTTACAAAGGGATTCCCGACGAGCGTGGGCCCACTGAGGTTTCACCCCTAACAGCATACAAGAGGCTCCAACCCCGCTGCAGTGGCCCCCTCTTGAGCCTTGCGGTTCATATGGTAGTCCAGCTGACACCTATTCCCCGCACCATCCAACACACCCATACTACGCCGGGGATACACCTAATTAATTGGCCAAGCTGCCCCATCTCAGCATGTGGTAGGCACGGTAAAGCCAGGTTACATGCTCCATGAACCGGTCCTTAGGATCCAGGCAAGTACTAAACACAAACCCGAGTCTCGTGCACCCAGCACACAACCAAGACATCCAACTTGCCTTGATCCCTACCTCTACATAACTCACAATATCTCATTCAAGAGTATGGTAAAATAAACTGATGATCTCATATCCCAAATATCCCATTCTAAGCATGGCTAAGCATATGCATAATAATAAATGACATGATAAAATAAATGCCAACCCAAGCTACAAGGAAACAAGGTGATGCAATTCTAGGGAAACTTCCTAGCATGGGTTTCATATTTAACTTGACAATGCAAATAATTCTATCTACACATCCTAGCATAGGATCAAAGTGGTCAAGGACACTTGCCTCCTTCCTGCTGCTCTTGAAATGGGTAGTCCTGATCTTGGAAAGGAATAACTTGCTCTTGAGCAGGTTCTACATCATACCATCACACATAGCAAAAGAAAAACAACAATCCATAAGACATACTTCAGACTTCCACTTCATACACATCACACATTCACATGTAACAAAGCCATTCACAACTTCTATGTGTTGTGTTTACTCTATGTGTGTTGACCTTTGGCTTACATGCACTTTTAATCATGTGTATATGATTCCTACTTTTGTATTCACATTTATGCTTGCATACTTCATATATGAGTTTCCAATTTAAATAATTTTCCTTATATTCAATTACTACACCTTTTAGCTACCAAGTATGCATGAAAGATATTTTCCTTCTCCATATGTGTCTTCAGAATTTCTACCAACCCTAAACTGAATTCTTTGGATTTTAGAAACTCCATTTATCATTTACTAGTTGCTATATTTTCAGATTTATTTCCTATGCCTAAATGTGAACTTTATTATGAAAATAACAAGACACATCATCTAAACAGAATAGGTTCTGATCTAAAATATTTAATAACATATTTTTGACATTTTCCTCTGATGTAAACTATTTTACATTTATTTTCCTAATTTTCAGAACTATTCTTCAATTAAAAATGTGTCCCTATAACTAATAAATGTGAATAATAAATTAAACAGATTCATTTCAGCCCAAAATCTATTTTTATCTCACTCCAAAGTTTTCTAAGTACTGAGAAAGTTTTTAATTTAATTTTGACAATATGTTTGTCCCACTTTTTAACTTTTACATACTAGTCACATATTCAATTTCCTAAATTAAATATCAAACAGTGTTAAAAAGGTAAACTCACCCCTCTACAGGGTCTATAATATTATTTTAACAATTTTCAGGGGTCTAGCTACACATAACAGAGGGGTTTTTCCTAATTTTTATTAAGTCCAGAGGCTAAAACTGATTTTTAAATGAACTTACATGATTTTCTGAAGTTCCAGGGGCTAGATTAGAAGTTTCCGGGGCAAGCTCTTATTTCCCGAGAACCCCAGGGGGTAGCACGTAAGATTTCCAGTCTTTATAACGCGGGGCTGACGTGGACTGTCCGATTTAAAACAGACGGCTGAGATTATAACGTCGAACCGGTACGCGGGGATTTAAAGTCTACCGTGCGATTTAAAATAGACGGCGCACAAGCGGCCACGTCGCTCTGATCGAGCGCGGGCGGCGCTGCCCGGCGGTGCACGGCGGCGGGAAGCGGCGATCTCGCCAGAGAGTTTCGGATCTTCAGAAATTCTTCCTAAAAACTGTGATTTTATGGCATAGATCGGTGGAGGGGAGGTCGGGGATCTCACCTCGGGGGTTTTCTTGAGCTCGGAGGTCCTGGAAGGCGGTCGGCGACGAGGTCCGAGGTGAATTCACGGCGAGTCTCGTCGACGCTGTGTTTGAACCGCAAGTCACCGAATTTTCTGCACCTGCAAGGTTCCCCGGAGGCGGTGGATCAAGACCAGCGAGTTAGATCGGAATTTCCAAGCGTAGATCGGCCAGAATTCACCGGAGAAACTCGGGTTCTCACCGGAGAGAAAATTGGTGGATCGCGTGAGAAAAACGGGACAAGGCCGGGGTTTTTATAAACGGGGGAGGGCGGCGGGTTGGTTTAGATCGAGCTGGAGTCTTCCGGGTCCGGAAATCGGCTGGGATACGCGAGAATTCCCGATCGGTTTTGATTCGGGTGAGAGAGTCTCGGCCGATCGCGGCGCAGGCGCGAGGAAGAAGAAAGCTGGCGGGCCCCGCCTGTCAGCGGGAGGAAGGGGCGCGCGCGGCTGCGGGCTGGCGCGGAGCAGGGTGGGCCGGCTGGTGGGTTTCGGCCCACTGGCGGGTTTTTTTCTGTTTTCCTTTTTCTTTTTCTATTTCTTTTCTGTTTTGAGTTTAAATTGAATTCCAGTTTGAATTTAAATTGTTGCAAAACATGCAACACGTCCAAAAAATTTTAAATTCTCCTCTTAACAAGATTTTGGGGTGTTACAACTCTACCCCCCTTAAAAGAAATCTCGTCCTCGAGATTAGTGGTTCTAAGAAAACAATTCCGGAAATTGTGCCTTGAGCTCATCTTCCCGTTCCCAGGTGGCTTCCTCTTCTGAGTGATGCTTCCATTGCACCTTGCACGTCCGGATTCTTTTATTTCTGGTGAGGCGTTCCATTGTCTCCAAAATCTTGTATGGTTGCTCGGCATAAGACAAATCCTTAGCTACGTCCACTTCATTCATGGGTAACACCTCTTCACGCGTTCTGAGGCATTTCTTGAGTTGTGACACATGGAATACATCGTGCACATCCGATAGACGAGCCGGTAACTCCAGTTGATACGCCACTTCGCCTTTCCTTTCCAGAATTTGAAAGGGTCCGATGTATCGAGGTGACAACTTCCCTTTCACCTTGAACCGACGAAGTCCTCTGATAGGGGACACCTTGAGATAGACATAGTCTCCCACGTTGAAAACGAGCTCTCTTCTTCGTACATCGGCATAGCTCTTTTGGCGTGTCTGTGCTATCCTCAAATTGTTGCGAATTTCCCTCACCTTCGCCTCGGCTTCTTGTAGTACTTCTGGACCAAACACTTTACTTTCCCCCGTTTGGTTCCAAAATAGGGGAGTTCTGCACTTCCTCCCGTACAAGGCTTCAAACGATGACATCTTCATACTAGCTTGATAGTTGTTGTTATAGGAAAACTCCGCATACGGTAAGTTCTTATCCCAACTCCGATTGTTTTTGAGTGCACACGCTCTTAGCATATCCTCAAGAATCTGATTGGTCCTCTCCGTCTGCCCGTCAGTTTGGGGATGATAGGCAGAGCTGAAATTCAGATGGGTTCCCATGGTTTCATGCAACTTCTGCCAGAACCTTGAGGTGAACTGTGTCCCTCGATCCGACACAATCTTCTTTGGCACTCCATGGTAACACACGATCCTTGACATGTACAACTTTGCCAATTTGGATCCGCTGTAGCTTTCTTTCACGGGGATGAAATGAGCAACCTTGGTTAGCCTGTCAATGATGACCCATATCGAATCATATCCTGATTGGGTCCTAGGCAGTCCTACTATGAAATCCATACCGATTTCTTCCCATTTCCATTCAGGCACTTTGAGTGGTTGCAATAATCCCGCGGGTCATTGATGTTCTGCTTTCACCAACTGACATGTGTCACATAGGGCAACATGTTCCGCGACATCTCGTTTCATGCCATACCACCAATACCTGCTCTTGAGGTCCTGGTACATCTTCGTACTCCCAGGATGAATGGAATAGTCAGAATCATGAGCCTCCTTCAGAATCAATTCACGGATCTCCTTTACTTCTGGCACACAGATTCTTTTCCCGTGCCACACCGTTCCTTGTTCATCCTCTCTAAAACCAGGAGCTTTATTTTCCTTGATGAGTTGTCTGATCTCTTGTATCTTCTCGTCTTTCTTTTGACCCTCGCGGATTTCTCGCTCTAGTGTGGAGTCCACTTCCATGGCGATGGCTTCACCACTATTCACAAGGCATAGATTGAGCCTTATAACCTCATCCTTCAATTCTGCAGGCATGTCCTTCAAGCTCAACTTATTGATCTGCACTTTCTGACTTAAAGCATCGGCCACGACGTTTGCTTTCCCAGGATGATAGTTGATGCCTACATCAAAGTCATTGATTAGCTCTAACCATCTCCTTTGTCTGAGGTTGAGGTCTGGTTGTGTGAATTGTACTTCAAACTCTTATGATCCGTATATATCTCGGTCCTCTTCCCCATCAAATAGTGCCGCCAAATTTTCAACGCGTGTACTACTGCGGCTAGTTCTAGGTTATGTGTAGCATAGTTCTTCTCGTGCTTCCGAAGCTGCCAGGATGCATAAGCCACGACATGCCCTTCTTGCATGAGAACACATCCCAACCCGTTTCCAAAGGCATCGCAGTACACCGTGAAGTTTTTCTACATATCTGGCATAACCAGCACTGGAGCTGTTGTCAGCCTTTTCTTTAACTCCTGAAAACTCGTTTCGCGCTGTGGCGTCCATGTGAATGTGATTCCCTTCTCTAACAGTTTGGTAATGGGCCTCGAGATCTTAGAGAATCGCTCAATAAACCGTCGATAGTATCCAGCCAATCCCAAAAAGCTTCGAACTTCCCCGACATTTTCAGGGGTCTTCCACTTCTGTATATCCTCGATTTTGGCGGGATCTACGGAGATTCCTCCCTCCGAGATTATATGTCCTAAGAAGGGAACTCTCTTCAGCCAAAACTCACACTTGCTCAACTTGGCATATAGTTGGTGTTCTCTCAGCCTCTGCAACACTAACCTTAGATGTTTCTCATGTTCTTCTTCATCTTTGGAGAAGACGAGAATGTCATCTATGAAAACCACCACAAATTTGTCCAGATATTCCATGAATACCTTGTTCATGAGATACATGAAGTATGTCGGGGCATTAGTTAGCCCGAAAGGCATGACAGTGTATTCATACAGTCCGTACCGAGATACGAAAGCTGTCTTGGGAATATGCGATTGCCTTATCTTGAGTTGGTGGTATCCCGACCTGAGATCAATTTTCGAGAACACACAAGCGCCCCTCAATTGATCAAACAAGTCTTCAATGCGGGGTAATGGGTACTTGTTCTTGATGGTTACCTCATTTAAGGCACGGTAATCCACGCATAACCTTTGGGTTCCGTCCTTCTTGGGCACAAATATGACCGGGGCTCCCCAAGGTGAGGAACTAGGACGAATATACCCCTTCTCCGTCAATTCTCTCAAATGATCCTTGAGTTCTCCCAGCTGCTTGGAGTCCATCCGATAAGGTCTCTTGTATATCGGAGATGTTCCAGGCACTAGCTCAATTGCGAATTACACTTCACGATCGGGAGGCATACCTGGCAAATCCTCCGGAAAAATCTGGATATTCCCTAATGGTCCTGATCTCCTCAACTTTCATCTCAACTTGATTTAATTTAATGTCCCTCCTAGGCTCGTGTATTGTTATGAACTTTACTCTTGTGCCACTAGGGTGAGTTAGCTCCACCGTTCTGGTCGAACAATGGATGATTCCTTCATGTTTGGTCAACCAATCCATACCCAAAATAATATCTATCCCTTGTGAATCTATCACTATGAGGTTAGCAGTAAATACTACCCCATTAATGTCTAGGTTCACTTTGGGACACACTTGTCTTGTCCTTATTTCTCCACCTGGAGAGTTTACGGCTAGCATATGGTTCATCTGTGTTGTTGCTAGGTCATGCTTCTTAACAAACCCTTGAGCAATGAACGAGTGGGTAGCACCAGAATCAAACAACAGGGTTGCAATGTGTAAATTGGCAGGAAACTTACCAACTACCACGTCGGGTAACTCTTATGCTTCCTCCATAGTGACGTGGTTCACCCGTCCTCTCATTACATTCTGCTGTTGTGGCTGCGTGGGCTTCTTCTTTAGGCACTTATGGGCATAGTGCCCCACTTCACCACAGCTAAAACATTGCACCCTAACCTTAGGTGCTTGGCCTTTATTGTCTTGGGGTTGGTTTGGAGGTCCTTGCACTGCTGGTCGAGGTGGATATGCGGGGCGAGGCTGCTGTACAAACTGACGTTGTGGCTGTGCTGGTGCTGAGGGAGGCCTGTAGTTCGGGTTGTACCCTCTTGGTGCTGAGTAGGGTACCACAGCACAGTTCGTCTGCCCTGCAGGTTGCTGCATTAGACGTGGGCGAGTGTTGCTCCCTGAGGCTTGGTGTGACCACCTGGCCTTCCTCTTGTTCTCATTTTCCAAGGCCTTCAGCTTCCTTTCCACCACAAATGCTCTGTCCACCATCTTTTGGAAGCTTTCATACTCATTTGAGGACATTGCACACTGCATTTCTGCGGTAAGCCCTTCCATGAAACAATCTTGTTTCTGCTCATCAGTCTCTATGTCTCGTGGGGCATAACGGGATAGTTGAGTAAATTTAGTGAGGTATTCCCTCACCGTCATGTTTCCCTGCTGCAGCCCAAGAACTCCTTCCATTTGTTTTTGAGTTCACCCCTTGGGATATAATGGTTGCGGAAGCTACGCTTGAACTCTTCCCAAGTGATGTTCTCAGGGTCATGATGGGCAGCCACATAGGCGGTCCACCAATCAGCAGCAGGTCCATGCAATTGATGAGAGGCAAACAGCACCCTCTCATACCCTTGGCACTGTATGATCCTCATCTTGCTTTCAATGGCCTTTAGCCAATCTTCTGCCTCCAGAGGTTCAGCAGCACTTGCAAACTTTGGAGGTTGAGTTCCTAGAAATTCACTCAACCTTGGTTGGCGTGGTGCAGCTTTTGGAGGTGGAACTTGATGCAAGTTGGCCACCACTTGAGTCAAGTTCTGTATGAGCTGATTTTGATTCTCCAGCATTTGGTGGAGGGGATCAACTCCTTCACGGCGACCACCCCTGTCCGGGCCTCCAGAAAGATGAGGGTTGCAGACCTCATCGTTGTTGTTGGCGGGGTTGGCAGCACGACCTTTTCCTCTTCCGGCCATCTAGCATGATCAACCAATGTTAATTTAAAGCATTACGTATCATCTTACTACTTTCACTTGTTTGTACTTTGAAGTGTTGAGGCTTTGTTATACTTTTCTGAGGGTTCATATCTCACACAAAAATAAATGCAATGTTATTTCATGTGGGTTCACACACCAAAGCAAAACAATCTGAAGACGAGGCTGTGGACAATTGCTCATGGCTTCCACAACTCACGTCACACACCAAGCATTAACACACCATTAACTAACGTAACGACTCGACTACTCGACATCCTTCTAATTTAAGGGGAAGGCTCTACGCTACTCGTTTTCTTGAGCTGGCTCCTCGGGATCTTCCTCATCATTTCGGTTGCCTTCTGACTCTGCTTTGGGTGGGGAGGCTGCTGGTGGAGAAGTGCAACGACGCCTGATCGCTTGGCGATCTGGGGAGTCATGAGTCCATGTATCATTCACGGTGACACACAGTTCATTCCCATCTCTTCTTTCTCTCACCCTCAAGCAGGCTCGAAGCAACGCCTCGGTTTCCTTCAGGGTGTCACGAACATCCTGAAGCTCCTGCTGACACTCCTGCAATCGAGTGCTAAGCATGGCAGCATCCTCTAAGCACAAATCCATGTGCTCATGGGAAGTCCCTTGCTGCACTGGCGGGTACTTATACTCCGACGTACCACTCTCGCGCTGGAGGACATACATGTACTCAGTCCTGTCCAGGTGTCGACGATAGATGTGACTCTGGCAGGTGAAGGCCTCCCAGGTGACATCCTTCTCCGCATCGACCTGCGTCGCTCTACATGCTGGAGAGCGGTGGATCTTAAGCAGCTGATTTTTGTGTATAATCCTCATCTCTGAACTCCATTCTTCCCTCTTCTCACGGATGGTCCTGGTGGAGTTATAGTGGATGATTAGCTTGCCCGTATTGCCGGCGGCTTCGAGCATACGTCGAAGACGGCGCAACAAGCCTCCTATTGCCAATCCGTAGGAAAGGTACGTCACCGGACGACCATCCTCTCTTTCGGCAAGGGCAACTACGGGAACTCTCCCTCCTGTGGACTTGCGAGCGGTGCGAATCATGCGAACCATCTAAAACAAAAAGCATTTAAACTTAGGTTAGATAAACTTTTTAAACAAAAATCCTATTTTGAATGAAAATTGGGGTAAGATGAAGAAAGTGACTCATTAAATAACACTTTTCAACACACACCTTGTAAAAATAGTTTTTAAGAAAATAGGGCCCTTACATACGTCCATTTCTACCTAGGTCCACGTTCCTACGGGCAACCTTGGCTCTGATACCACTTCTGTCGCACCCGGTTTTTCCGAAGAACAACCAAGTGAATATCACATGTATGCCAGGATCATTTTCTCATACATGTGATGAAAAATAGTGAAGCATCATTTATTACAAGCCAGGTGTCGAATATAAATAAGTCTTACATAGCAAATGTCTCGATGGACAATAATAGGTTCATCACAAGTAAATAAACTAGCAGCGGAATAATTATTCTCGTGGGCTCCATCACAGACGTTGCCCGGGGGTCTCCATGAACCTAGAAACCTTCTTCAGGTCCAAAGTCTTGGTCATTATACACCACCTCATTATCTTGACCTAAGCAGCAATATAAACCAACAAAATATGCAAGGTTGAGTACCGATGGTACTCAGCAAGTGTGGGAAAGTTATGTCATGCATGGCTAGAACAAGGGGAGGTTGAACTCATGGTTAAAGCACTACGCAATTAATACCTACCACCTTAGCTTATCAAGCACCTACATTACTACACAGGTGAAATGGTCCCAATCTCCCATCCCATCATCATAATCAAATAACCATCATTTCCAATGTTAAGCTCCCCGCTTAACATTCACAACTTTCAAAACCATCACTCCTCTAATCATGAATAAGTCCAAGCCGCTCTTGACCGTGAGCACGGCTGTCATGACAGTTTTGACTCTGCAGAGTTTGCACCACTGTACCCACATGTAGTGATTTCATCCCCCGTTGCCGGGTGGACTAAAAGAACCTCCATTATGCCAGTGGCTACGAACCACATTCACACTTCCCAGGTGTGTAGCCAGGAGATCACTACGAAGCCTTTACAAAGGGATTCCCGACGAGCATGGGCCCACTGAGGTTTCACCCCTAACAGCATACAAGAGGCTCCAACCCCGCTGCAGTGGCCCCCTCTTGAGCCTTGCGGTTCATATGGTAGTCCAGCTGACACCTATTCCCCGCACCATCCAACACACCCATACTACGCCGGGGATACACCTAATTAATTGGCCAAGCTGCCCCATCTCAGCATGTGGTTGGCACGGTAAAGCCAGGTTACATGCTCCATGAACCGGTCCTTAGGATCCAGGCAAGTACTAAACATAAACCCGAGTCTCGTGCACCCAGCACACAACCAAGACATCCAACTTGCCTTGATCCCTACCTCTACATAACTCACAATATCTCATTCAAGAGTATGGTAAAATAAACTGATGATCTCATATCCCAAATATCCCATTCTAAGCATGGCTAAGCATATGCATAATAATAAATGACATGATAAAATAAATCCCAACCCAAGCTACAAGGAAACAAGGTGATGCAATTCTAGGGAGACTTCCTAGCATGGGTTTCATATTTAACTTGACAATGCAAATAATTCTATCTACACATCCTAGCATAGGATCAAAGTGGTCAAGGACACTTGCCTCCTTCCTGCTGCTCTTGAAAAGGGTAGTCCTGATCTTGGAAAGGAATAACTTGCTCTTGAGCAGGTTCTACATCATACCATCACACATAGCAAAAGAAAAACAACAATCCATAAGACATAGTTCAGACTTCCACTTCATACACACCACACATTCACATGTAACAAAGCCATTCACAACTTCTATGTGTTGTGTTTACTCTATGTGTGTTGACCTTTGGCTTACATGCACTTTTAATCATGTGTATATGATTCCTACTTTTGTATTCACATTTATGCTTGCATACTTTATATATGAGTTTCCAATTTAAATAATTTTCCTTATATTCAATTACTACACCTTTTAGCTACCAAGTATGCATGAAAGATATTTTCCTTCTCCATATGTGTCTTCAGAATTTCTACCAACCCTAAACTGAATTCTTTGGATTTTAGAAACTCTATTTATCATTTACTAGTTGCTATATTTTCAGATTTATTTCCTATGCCTAAATGTGAACTTTATTATGAAAATAACAAGACACATCATCTAAAAAGAATAGGTTCTGATCTAAAATTTTTAATAACATATTTTTGACCTTTTCCTCTGATATAAACTATTTTACATTTATTTTCATAATTTTCAGAACTATTCTTCACTTAAAAATGTGTCCCTATAACTAATAAATGTGAATAATAAATTAAACAGATTCATTTCAGCCCAAAATCTATTTTTATCTCACTCCAAAGTTTTCTAAGTACTGAGAAAGTTTTTAATTTAATTTTAACAATATGTTTGTCCCACTTTTTAACTTTTAAATACTAGCCACATATTCAATTTCATTAATTAAATATCAAACAGGGTTAAAAAGGTAAACTCACCCCTCTACAGGGTCTATAATATTATTTTAACAATTTTCATGGGTCTAGCTACACATAACAGAGGGGTTTTTCCTAATTTTTATTAAGTCCAGAGGCTAAAACTGATTTTTAAATGAATTTACATGATTTTCTGAAGTTCCAGGGGCTAGATCAGAAGTTTCCGGGGCTAGCTCTTATTTCCCGAGAACCCCAGGGAGTAGCACGTAAGATTTCCAGTCTTTATAACGCGGGGCTGACGTGGACCGTCCGATTTAAAACAGATGGCTGAGATTATAACGTCGAACCGGTACGCGGGGATTTAAAGTCTACCGTGCGATTTAAAATAGACGGCGCACAAGCGGCCACGTCGCTCTGATCGAGCGCGGGCGGCGCTGCCCGGCGGCGGGAGGCGGCGATCTCGCCGGAGAGTTTCGGATCTTCGGGAATTCTTCCTAAAACTGTGATTTTATGGCATAGATCGGTGGAGGGGAGGTCGGGGATCTCACCTCGGGGGTTTTCTTGAGCTCGGAGGTCCTGGAAGGCGGTCGACGACGAGGTCCGAGGTGAATTCACGGCGAGGCTCATCGGCGCTGTGTTTGAATCGTAAGTCACCGAGTTTTCTGCACCTGCAAGGTTCCCCGGAGGCGGTAAATCAAGACCAGCGAGTTAGATCGGAATTTTCGGGCGTAGATCGGCCAGAATTCGCTGGAGAAACTCGGGTTCTCACCGGAGAGAAAATCGGCGGATCGCGTGAGAAAAACGGGACAAGGCCGGGATTTTTATAGACGGGGGAGGGTGGCGGGTTGGTTTAGATCGAGCTGGAGTCTTCGGGGTCCGGAAATCGACTGGGATACGCGAGAATTCCCGATCGGTTTTGATTCGGGTGAGAGAGTCCCGGCCGATCGAGGCGCGGGCGCGAGGAAGAAGAAAGCTTGCAGGCCCCGCCTGTCAGTGGGAGGAAGGGGCGCGCGCGGCCGCGGGCTGGCGCGGAGCAGGGTAGGCCGGCTGGTGGGTTTCGGCCCACTAGCCGGTTTTTTTCTGTTTTCCTTTTTCTTTTTCTATTTCTTTTCAGTTTTGAGTTTAAATTGAATTCCAGTTTGAATTTAAATTGTTGCAAAACATGCAACACGTCCAAAAAATTTTAAATTCTCCTCTTAACAAGATTTTGGGGTGTTACACCAGCTCGCCCGTCGGTCGCCCTTGTCCAGACCCCGTCGGGCGCCCGCCTCCTGCACCGCGCGCTCGCCTCGTCACGCCCACGCCGGGCGACAGCTCGCCCGCCAGTCGCCCTCGTCCAGACCCCGGCGGCTACAGCACTCCTCCCTGCTCGCCAGGCCCCCTGCATCCCTCGGCAAGCCTGCTGCAGCTCGCCAGGGTCAATTGATTAGAATAATCTCATTATTATAGAGTGAAAAATCTCATTATTCTTGAAATAATATATAATTTAAAACATTTCACGAATTCATATACTTTACTATTCATTAAATGCATACAATCAGTGTAGCAGGGGTAATAATGGTATCACACCCTCCAAACTCTATTTTCTGGAGCTGAGGACAGTATTTCAGCCAAACACCACTCTGAACACCTCTAACTCCACAGCAGATTTGCTCCACCTCAGAGTTTTGGAGCAGAGTTGCTCTACTGTGGAGTAAAGATATGCCAAACACGCCCTAAATATAGTCAGCAGTAGGACCTGTATAGTCATGTAGTATACGGCAAGGCGATGAACAAAACCTGACTTCAACAGAAGCTGGGGAGTAATCCTAATACATACAGCATGCACGACATGTATATGCATGTACTAGTAAGCATTAGCGAGTGTGACCTGATTAGGCTTCATAAACGGTAACACGGCTGCGTTACCGAGAAACAAAAACTGTGGCCTGACCTGAGGGAAAAAAAGGCTGACCAACACCCTAACTTTGGTACCAGTCACTTTCCCCACCGACCCCCTGGATCTGAAATAATGCAGTACAGATCCACGGTACACGGCTGAGGACAATGGTTCGTTATCTGTCTAGAAATGCAGCCATTGATGCCCCCCCCCCCCCCCCCCCCCCCCGGGGTGACCCATCCATACGCTACGCGCGTACTGAACGGAGGGAAGGCCATCAAGTCGAGATCTCCGTGCTGGTGTACATCCATGCAGAGACACGGCGCCGTATCAGCTTTCAGCTATACGTGCGTACTAGGAGTAGTACGTGCAGGCCGAACTCAGTGCCCGGCCACTGCACTAATAACTCCGGATGTTTTACCGTTACAGTAACTCCTCGGATCGGCACGGCCGCTCAGATCGGCAAAAGGCAGGAAATTGGCGTGCCCGTTGCCCCGAAGCGCACACATTCACATACGGCAGGCAGTACACGCGCTGCCGCTACAACAGTACAGTAGATCGGTTCTGGGTTTCCGTCGACGCGTGCTTCGGCCGTCCGTCGACTAGTCAGATTCCTCCTCAGCGGCAGAGCCTTGCCGCCTGATGGTGCGTGCCGCGCTGGGTTTTGTCGTCACGTACCCCGACGACGCCTGCGGTTGCGCACCTGCACGCTCTCCTTCTGCGTGGGCAAGCGCAGCTGCGGCAACGTGATTGATGATGGCCTGGCCCTGTCCCGGGCGGCCTCCCTCCTGGGTGGGAATGGATCGATCGATCCTGTCTGGTCATCGAGATACGCGGAAAGAAAGCCAGGTAAACCAAAGCAGGAGAACCGGACCACAAGGGATTCCTGCAATGCCGCCCCGCCCCGCCGCGCCGGTGAAAACCAACAATCAAAGCGAGGAGCGAGGTGACGATCAGCCTGTCAAAGCAAAACCAGACGCTTGCTGCAGTGCTGCTTGCTTGATTGGGAGTGGTGTGTCCTGTCCCATTTTTGCGCTGGCCGAGCTCTGATCGATCTCATCAGCACAACGTGCACTCGTGGATCATGGCACTGCGCAATGAGTCAAACAACTGTACGTGTTAATTCGCAAAACTGTGTGTGTGTTAAACTCGCCAATCTGGTTGTTCTGTTTTTCGTGATTGTCGGCAGAGTCTGTGATGGTCTGCTGAGTAGGTTTGGTTTGGCCAGCAGCGCCATTGAGCATTCTTGGTGGATTTGCATGCGCGTGAAGACGACTTTCGCTGCCGTCCAGTCAAGCCTCTCGTTTGGCTCCAATTTTTTTTAAAAGTAATGTTGGCTCCAAATGGTGATGCAACTGCAGTCCGTCGTCAAGTAATTAACTGGACGTCCAGGCCTTGCGCCACCGGTGAGCGAGAGGGACAGCGAGGATCACTTTTACTTTTGCGTTCCACTACATGCAGATGCAGATGGGCTCATTGAGCAGTGGTATGCACGAGGGGAAAGGCAGGATTGGTCAAGTCCAACCAGCACCAACCATGAACGAGATCGATGGAATTTCTTGGTCCACATGGCTGCGCCCTGCCACAACCTCCCAATGCGCGATTCTGACGCGCCTCCACTAGTGATTCTCCACGCCCTGGCGGCACTATAAATTCAGAGAGCGTGAGACCGAGACGATGGTGCCGGTCAGGCTCAGATCCACGGATCGATTCCCTCGCTCGCTACCGGTCTTTCCTCTTCCTCGCAAGCACTGCTAGAACTGTTAATTATCGGTGTGCTTAGGATCGATGCTAGCAACTCCTGATCAAGCATTCTTAAATCTAATCTAATCTGACAGACATATTTGATCATAATTGACTAATACGCTAATGACTTAGACTGATGATCAGTGAATCAAACATACGAAGAATTACCTTCAGTGGATCCATTTGACGCCATCTGGCTCAGAGATCGATCGATGGAGGGTATCTGATGCAGGGTGATTGTTGGTGCAGGAAGATCGTTGATGCAGTGATGGCTTGCTGCAGAGGTACGGTTCTTCCCCTCGTTCCACGCTATCTCAAGATCGGATTAGTGTTACCGTACCCTTCTTTCCTTTTGGGCGTGGTTTTATAGTGTGTACGAGAGGGGGCCGCACGGAAAACAGAATCCGTTGCGCCCCCAATCAGGGCGCCGAGGAGAACACAAAACCCGGTCATGGTTGTTGCCCACGTAGGACCGGGATCACAACAACTAACATTCTCCCCCTTGATCTCAGATCTTTAACTTATTTTCTTATTTACTTAATCAACCTTAAATATATTTCTTTTGCTTCGACTTAAAGGGCACAACGCATCAAAACAGCCATTTACGTACTGTTTGACTCGATGACCACGATACGTCTCACAATTAGAAATAGTCTTACACTTTGGTGGCCCCTTAGAGTCCAGGATATCACAACAGGGTCTCCTTTAAACCCATGCCGGCTACGTGTTCTCTGAACACATTGGGTGGAAGGCCCTTAGTTAGCGGATCTGCAAGCATTTGCTTTGTGCTAATATGCTCGAGACTAATTGTGTGATCCTGGATTTTCTCTTTCACAATATAGTATTTAATGTCGATGTGTTTAGCAGCACCACTCGACTTGTTGTTGTAAGAGTACATGACTGCTGGCTGATTATCGCAGTATAACTTAAGTGGTTTATTAATGCTGTCGACCACCTTAAGACCGGGAACAAATTTCTTAAGCCAAGATGCCTGCCCGGTGGCCTCATAACAAGCAACAAATTCAGCATACATTGTCGACGATGTAGTGACTGCTTGTTTGGAGCTTTTCCACGATATAGCCCCATTCGCGAGGGTGAATATGTAACCTGACGTGGATTTCTTAGTATCCACACAACCCGCGTAATCTGAATCTGAATAGCCCACTATTTCTAGTGACTCAGTCTTACTATATGTTAGCATGAGGTGCTTAGTGCCCTGTATATATCTTAATGCCTTCTTAACAGCTTTCCAGTGATCTAACCCTGGATTACTTTGATATCTGCCAAGCATCCCAGTCACAAAAGCTAAGTCAGGGCGTGTACAAACTTGAGCATACATCAAGCTTCCGACAGCAGAAGCATAAGGAATTCCTTTCATCTGATCCACCTCATATTGATTCTTAGGCGATTGAGTATTCGAAAATCTATCGCCTTTAACTATTGGAGCAGGCGAAGGTTTGCTGGCATGCATACCGTACCTTCTAAGTACATTTTCTAAGTATGCCTTCTGAGATAGTCCTAAAACCCCCTTAACACGATCTCGGTTTATTTCAACCCCTAAAACATAGGTCGCTTCACCTAGATCTTTCATATCAAAGTTCGAGGATAAAAACTTCTTAGTTTCTAAGAGTAGGTTCACATCACTGCTTGCTAATAGTATGTCGTCCACATAAAGAACTAGGAAAATAAACTTTCCATTCTTAAACTTGGCATAAATGCAGTTATCCTCCTCATTCTCCTTAAATCCTATTTTTCTAATGACTTCATCGAACTTAAGATACCATTGTCTTGAAGCTTGCTTAAGACCATAAATGGACTTCTTCAAATGGCATCCCATATGTTCCTTACCCTTAACGATAAAACCCTTCGGTTGTGTCATATAGACGTCCTCATATAAATCTCCATTGAGGAATGCCGTCTTTACATCCATTTGGTGCAATTCTAAGTCATAATGTGCTACTAATGCCATGATGATTCGAAAAGAATCCTTAGAAGACACGGGAGAGAAGGTCTCATTATAATCAATACCCTCCCGTTGAGTAAATCCCTTAGCCACAAGTCTGGCTTTATATTTTTCGATCTTCCCTTTGGAATCACGCTTAATCTTGTAGACCCACTTACAGCCTACTGTTTTGGCTCCTTTAGGAATCTCTACTAAGTCCCATACCTTGTTCGCCCTCATGGAACTCATTTCATCTTCCATGGCCTTACGCCATTCAGATGACTGAGGTCTTCCCATGGCATCTTCGTAAGAGGCAGGATCATCCTCCATCTTAATCTCCTCACTCAAGTAGATCTGATAATCGTCCGGAATGGCCGATCGTCTTACTCTTTGTGATCTTCTTAATTGAGCATTATCTGCAAGTGGAGGCTGTTGTTGAATCTCATCTTGTTCGACCATATGCTCAACAGGCTGGGGAGGCGAAACCTCACTCAAGTCCGTTGCGGCCGATGAAGGTGCAACAACAAGTGTTGTGTCACCAGTGGCTGGTACTGGTGGCACAACGACAGCAGGTAGAGTGAAATATGACTCTTGAGTCATTGGAGCGGGTAAAGAAGTCCGTTCTTCTTTAAGGTCTATTTCTCGCCGTACCGTGCTCCCCCTGATCATAGCGTCTTCTAAGAATACGGCATGTCGTGTTTCTATAAACTTAGTATGCCGATCTGAACAATAGAATCTAAAACCCTTACTTTTCTCAGGATACCCAATGAAATGGCAACTAATTGTTCTAGATTCTAATTTGCTAATGTTTGGGTTAAACATCTTAGCTTCAGCTGGACAACCCCAAATATGAAAATAGTTTAATGAGGGTTTGCGACCCGTCCACATCTCATACGGCGTGTGAGGTGCTGACTTAGTGGGGACTCGATTAAGCACATGAATGGCAGTTTTTAACGCCTCCATCCATAGGCTAACCGGTAACGTAGAATAACTTAGCATGCTTCTTACCATGTCCATAAGCGTGCGGTTTCTACGTTCCGCAACCCCGTTTTGCTGAGGTTCGCCTGGTGTAGAATACTGAGCGACGATACCATGTTCCTGTAGAAATCTTGCAAAAGGTCCAGGAACCTGACCATATGGGGTATGCCGACCGTAGTACTCACCTCCACGATCGGATCTTACTACCTTAATCTTAGCATTATGTTGATTTTCTACTTCAGCCTTAAATAGCTTAAACTTATCCAATGCTTCGGATCTCTCCTTGATCGGATAAATGTAACCATAACGAGTGTAATCATCCGTGAACGTTATGAATGAATCATACCCATCTACAGAGATTACAGGAAACGGACCACAAATGTCCGTATGAATAATTTCTAAAATACCCGTGTTGCGTATGGCGTTCTTCTTAATGGTCTTGACAAATTTTCCTTTAATGCAATCAATGCATTCTTCTGAATCTGAAAAGTCTAAGTGAGGTAAAATCGATTGAGATACTAAGCGCTCGATCCTCCCCCTCGAAATATGGCATAAGCGACAGTGCCATAATTTCGACGATGTTTCGAAATTGATTCTTTTGCGCTTGTTTCTTCCTATTTCATTCTTAGCGGGAATCTGATCATTACTTAAGGTGTTCACATTATAATGGATGGATAACAAATAAAGCATGTCTTGTCTGAAAGCAAGACCTACAATCTTATTATTCAAACTAATAGAGCATTTGTCTTCGCCAAAATGGCACACAAATCCACAATCATCCAAACATGAGACTGATATCAAATTCCTTTCTAGACTAGGAACATAAAGAACATCATGAAGGCTAAGTATAAAACCACTACTAAGTCTTAGAGGATAAGTCCCAATGGCTTCAACCTCAGCTTCATGGCCATCAGCGACTTTGATGGTCCTTTCCCCCTTTCTTATAGTCCTCATCGTACTTAATCCCTGTATAGAGTTACAAACATGCACAGTTGCACCTGAGTCAATCCACCAGGTAGATCGTGAATAAGCTAAATACAGGGATTCATTTACTAAAGTAATAACATCCTTACCATTCTTGGCACACCATTTGACAAAACCAAAACAGTCCTTCTGGCGATGTCCAAAATCTTTGCAAAACTTGCACTGATCTGCCTTTAGTTTTGAACCAGAGGATTGAGGAGTTGTTCCTTTGCCCTTAGAGGAGGAGCCATGTACTTTAAATGATGGTGGTTTGGAAAAGTAGGTCTTTCCCTTTCCTTTTCCCTTACCCTTACCTTTGGCTAGGTTGATGGAGTCTCCACCCTTACCCTTTATGCGTTCCTCCTCCTGAACGCACATAGCCATGACCTTTTTCAAAGTCCAGCTATCTTCCTTAGAGTTGTAATTGATTACAAAGGCCTCAAAGTCCTTGGGCAAAGACATGAAGATGAAATGTACAACCATTTCATCTGGCATGGCTAGGTTAAGATTCTTGAGGTTTGCATTCAAATTACTCATCTTAAGAATGTGATCTCTCACACCTCCACCAGCGTATCTCTCATTAACAAGCCTCTTAAGAAGGGTGCTTGCCAATGTTTTAGTGGAGCCTGTATACTGGCTTTTAACCTTGGCAAGGTACTCAGTAGCTAGGTCACAGTCAGGGATAGCTCCTCTTATGGATTTAGAGATGGTGGTCTTAATGACCATGAGGCATTTTCTGTTGGATTCATCCCAAGCCTCAAGGTCCTTAGCATAATTTTCTTTAAGCTTAATGTACTCCTCTTGTCTTAGTGCAAATTCCTCATCTGTTTCCTTATTATGGGCAAAAGGAACTGGAGGATCAACTGGACGATCCTTTCTAAGGCATAGGTCAAGGTTTGCAATTGCTAAGTTCATTCTGAGTCTTTCATTCCATGTCCCATAGTTATGGCCCGTGAGGGTCTCTATGGAGGCAATGAGACTTACCACATTGGAGGCACCTTAATAAAACAAATGTAGGGGTTAGGAAAAACTGCTAAAATAAACATTCTATGCAGCACATGTTTAAAATAACACTCAAAATGATCAGAAATGGCATAAAATGTTTTTCACGTTGGTTACTCAACAAAACCATTCCACTTAAACATCATGGAAATATTTCACGTTGGTTACTTTAAATTCCATGAACATGTCAAAACAAATTACAACTTTTTCTGAATTTGAACTTTAAGCATGGCAAAATTAAATTTTCACGTTGGTTACTTATTTAATTTCCATGCTAAAATATATACAAACTTAAAATTTGAATTTTCACGTTGATTACTTATTTAAATTTGCTAAATAACAGCAGAAGCTCAATTAACTAAATTTCTGAAATTTCTAAAATTAATTGCAAAAATGCTCAATAGCAATTAATTAAATAATTGAGAAAATATGCTTAAACAATAATTACCAGAAAATTACAAAAATATGCACTCAAAATCTCACACAATTATTACACAAAATTTCTTAAATTTTCTCTGCTATTTAATTGATTTTCTAATCATTTTATTAATTTCTGAAATTAATTTTCCATTTAAACATATTCTGAAAATGGAAATTTACTTAAACAGCTAATTGGGCCTTATTCTTCAGCCCAGTGACTAAAGTGGCCCAATCCAAAAAGGAAAATAAAACCTGAAAAAGAAAAGGGCAGCCCAGCTGGCCCATAAAGCCCCCCGCATGGGCTCCGGGCCCATTCAACCTATGCGGCAGGCGGCGCGCTAAGGGCCGTCGGATCCAGATCCGACGGCCAGTGTCGTTCGGCCCTTTATAACGTAAATCAATCTCGACCGTCCATCCGCGATCGGACGGCTCAGCGCCGAGATCGGGGGTGTATAAAAACCCGGTGATCGCCGCGCTCTAACCCTAACTCTCATTTTCTCCCCTCTCTTCTCTCTCTTCTCTCCGAGCGGCGGCGAGGCCGAGGGGAGGCGGAGCACTCCGGCGCCCCGCTCCGCTCGCCGGCGACCGAGTCATTCGGCGGGATGGCTCGTCGCCGGCGGGGTAGTCCTCCGGTCGGCTAGGGTTAAGCCCCTAACCCCGGCGGAACAGTTCCGGCCGCGCGGGACTTCCGGCGCCGCCGCACCCTTGTCTGTGCGGTGGTTTGCCGTTGAAGGAAACCGTCGCTCGCCGGATCTGACCGCTGCGGGGACTTCTGGCGCCGCCGCACTGCCATCGGTGCGGCGGTTAGCCGTTTAAGGAAACCCGCGGCTAGGGTTAGGGTTTTAACCCTCCTCGGGACTTACTGTCGCGGGGACTTCCGGCGCCGCCGCACCCTCGTCGGTGCGGTTGGTTGGCCGTTGAAAGTAACCCGCGACTAGGGTTAGGGTTTTCCCTAATCCTGCAGTGAGGAGGTCATGGCGGCCGAAGCCACCCTCCCGAGGTTTCCCTCACCCGACTTCCATCGTCGGTGAAAGGGTCCCGAAGGACCAAAAACATCACAGTCAAGATAAGTCCTCTTCCTCAAATCTAATTTTCTCATTATGATTCGACTCTGTTTTTTTATCTGAGTTTCTAGTCTTAGCCGAGATTCTAAATCAAAATTAGAATCCCTTCCTTCTATTTGCTTCATGTGAGACAACTGGGTTTATTCTGATGCCGGTTAACAGAGTGTAGGCCTTAATGAACATAATTAGAAATTGATCCAATCTGAGTTAAGATTTGATTCTTTAATCAGGAATTGTCTAGATCGGCTCTGATACCAAATGTTAATTATCGGTGTGCTTAGGATCGATGCTAGCAACCCCTGATCAAGCATTCTTAAATCTAATCTAATCTGACAGACATATTTGATCATAATTGACTAATGCGCTAATGACTTAGACTGATGATCAGTGAATCAAACATACGAAGAATTACCTTCAGTGGATCCATTTGACGCCATCTGGCTCAGAGATCGATCGATGGAGGGTATCTGATGCAGGGTGATTGTTGGTGCAGAAAGATCGTTGATGCAGTGATGGCTTGCTGCAGAGGTACGGTTCTTCCCCTCGTTCCACGCTATCTCAAGATCGGATTAGTGTTACCGTACCCTTCTTTCCTTTTGGGCGTGGTTTTATAGTGTGTACGAGAGGGGGCCGCACGGAAAACAGAATCCGTTACGCCCCCCGATCAGGGCGCCGAGGAGAACACAAAACCCGGTCATGGTTGTTGCCCACGTAGAACCGGGATCACAACAACTAACAAGAACTACTCATGAAGGCTAGCCGGCTACATCGTGAAAGCGAAACCAAAGCCGGAGTCAGGGCAGTAATAAGGTGGGTGGTGCTGCCGCATCCGTCGCCGCGCGCGGGCGCGCGCATGTGTTGTGTCGCGCCGCGTCAGGACGGATCCGCTTTCCATGCTTCGTAACCACGCGCCCGGCTGCGTGCGCCTCGGCCGTTGTTGTTGGCCGGCAAGGCCATGCTGTCCGATCCTTTCTCCACTCTGAACTGACCGACCGTTCTCCGTTGTTTTTAATCCCAACATCTCTTTCTTGTGCAAAGCACTAACCAGACCACCAGCGTAGCAGAGGAACCGGACCTCTGATATCGTCGCAAACAAGACGCAGAAAAGAAAATCAAAGAGGGGTATGCACATGGATGGGTCAAGCTTCCTGGAAATGATCTTTGTTTCTTTTCTCTTTTTTTCTCCTCCACGCACGACCGTATAGAGAGTACATATACTAATGGCAGCATCTCAAGATAGAGACAGGAGTAGGACGGAGCTAGCTGTTGCTAGCTCGGCGTGCTGCCATACAATACATCCACGAGCGTCCGCTTTGCCTTGGCTGCTTCGGTTCGGTCGAGGCTGGTTTAAAAAATATTTGTACGCCATCAGTCCATCAGAAGGCAAGGTGCGTGTTGCCGACTTGCCGTGCGCTTGTGCCATTTGCTCTGGTGGGCTCACGTCATGTGACGAGCCAACGGCTAGCTAGCTTGGTGATCCCCTGCACACTGCTGCAGTTTCCATTTCTATAAGTACATCGCAGATTCGCAGTGCAGGTGGCACACCTCCTAGGTTGTCCTTCCCCGTTTTACGAAAAGCAAAACGGTATATTCTACATGTATGGCAGGATCGATTTAGTTCATACATGTAGTAAAAATCGTAATAAACAGTTATATATCGAATATAAGCAACATCTATACATTAAAATGAGTTTCGGATAGCAGCGGAAGAGAGAAAACTTGTAGAGCCGTCCACATTCAAATCGACTGGCAGCTACGTGACCTTCTTCACTCCGTCTTTATTTGATCTTCTTTTTCACCGAGCAACATTTATAACAAAAGAAAAAGGAAAACGTCTGAGTATATAGAGTACTCAGCAAGTGTGGAAAAGTTATGCATGATGTGAGGCAAAAATCAAGTAAGGCTAAACACGACTCATGCACTAAGCAATCCTATCCTTAGTCTTATTAAGCATCCTATTTACTAGGTGAACATCCCAACCAAGCCTCCGAGTATCTACAAAACAATCCTGCTAGATCCCTATCTCTACATCTCCACATATATATACCATATATCTCCACGACATCATCTCAAAGATCATGATAATTAAACATTAATATAAATTACTCCCAATCCCATCATCTAGGTAGGGCTAAGCATGTGAAAATGACATAAAGTAAAATACTATTTAATCCCAAACCCAGTCTACAAGTAATAATGTGGAAGATTCTAATAAACAGTCTAGCATGAGATTCAAATTTAAGACATGCAATGCAATTCTATCTAAAATTCCTAAATAGGAGCAATGTGGTCAAGGGCACTTGCCTTTTTCTTATATCGTTGCTCAGTGCTCAGATCGAACTCTTGATATTCAAGGTATGGGGCTTGCAGGTCGAACGTCGGCTTGGGGTTGATTTGATCCATGCCATCGCGGATGAAAAGAAAATAGCGAGGAAACAAATAAGAAAAAATATCCAACATTGTAACATATTAAGTATCAAGCCCATAAGAAATCCTAATTTTTGTATCACCATGTGTATGTTCATGTAAGGGTCTTGTGCAAACAACTATTACTAGAACCTAAGTGAAATTTTACCGTGTTTTAGGGTGATTATGTCAAATCAGCAATTCGCTAGGATTTTAGGGGTATTTTCAGCAATAACG
This sequence comes from Neostapfia colusana, assembly GCA_030760725.1. Lineage (NCBI taxonomy): Eukaryota > Viridiplantae > Streptophyta > Magnoliopsida > Poales > Poaceae > Neostapfia > Neostapfia colusana. The sequence continues at coordinate 15,557,511 of JASWHV010000014.1, read as the reverse complement.
CAGGGCTAAAGTGTGAACCTAATGCTAACAGGGGTATTTTGAAATTTTTAGCAGCTGCACTAGGGTGTACTTGTCATATTCAGCAAGGAAACATGGGAAAACTGTAATTCCAGCATTATTTAGGGGTTAATTTACATGTACAGCTCAAGCAGGGACATTATGGTAATTTACAGAACTAGCTAAGGTCCTATTTGCTAAATTATGACATGTTTTAGGGAAAGCTCATGTAATTTCAGCAACTAGGTAAAGATTGACTTGTAATTTCAGCATCTATAGGGGTATTATTTTCATTTCAGCAGCTACACAGGGTCTTAAAGTGTAAATACAGCAATACCTAGGGGTGTTTTAGTCAAGTTCAGCCAGTTGCAGGGGTACTTTGGGAATTACAGAACCATACAGGGGGTTTTCTACAAGATTACAGTAGGGTATACAGATTTAAAATGTAAATTCAGCTTGTCCTCGTGTGTTGGAGGTAAATCCAGCACTAAAATGGGGCTAATAATGGGAAATCAGCATGAACAGGGGCTTATTTGCTTAATGGCAACAAGGTGCAGGGGTCAAAATATTAAAACAAACTATGGCAGCGGTAAATTTGCAAAAACAGAAAATGTAGGGGTGTTTTATATGATTTTCAGCAAGGGTCCAGAGGTTTTGTGCAAGTTCAGCATGGTCCAAGGGGGTTTTGCGCATTTCCAGAATTATCCTAGGTGTCCATTTTGTTAATTCAGATTTATTACAAGGGCTCCTATGCATAAACAGAGGGTTGAGCTGCCTTTTCTAAAGTTTCCAGGGCTAAATCCTAAATTACAGAGGCTTCTAGGGCATATAGGTGAACTCAGAGGGTCCAGGGTTCATTAGAGAAGTTTTCCAAACTAACCCAGAAAAAAATGCTAATACCGGTGGCCAGAGGGGTCTAAAACTCAGTTTTCCGCAAAAACCCAAATTATCCTACTGTCCAAGGTTGATGCTACCAAAAATTTAGGGCATAATTGCAAGGACCCGAAAAGTCTAGGGTGCTAGGTGCAAGGTTGACCGCGGGAAAAAGGAAATTTGACTGGGGCCATTGGATTGGAGATCGGCGGCTGGGATTTTAAATCGCGAAGGGGTATCTCCGGTTTAATTCTAGCCATCAGCACTTCGATCGAACGGTGGGGGTTAAACCCAGGGACCTCCGGCTGCCGGCGGCGATCCTCGAGAGGCGCGCCATGTGCGCGGCCAAACCCCGCCGGGGTGACGTCAACTTGCACCTACGGGCTTCCTAACCCAAGCTAATCGACGGGACCGAGGGATAGAAAGTCCGGGATCTCACCTGGGAGCCTTGCGTGGTCCGGGGAGGCATCGACGAGGACTTCCGACGACGAGGGGCGGTGGCACCTTCGGGTCCTCGTAGAGGTGAGTCTTGGGGTGCTGTCCCCTCATGGTTTTCGGTTCGGCATCACGTTCTGAGGCGAGGGAGAGGTGTGGACAAGGTCACGGTTCGGAGAAACCGAAAGGAAACGGAGAAACAGCAGGGTAGACGAGGGTTCTTACCGGAGAGTCAGTCTCGACATTGACGTCCGCCTGCACGAGAAAAGGCGACACGGATAAATGCCTACACGAGCGGAACAACCAGCGCTGGATCCAGGAGACAGAGTGGGTTTCAGGTAAGGTATGTTTGCCACACATATATCAAAGTATGGAATATCACATTTCATGGATATCACCTTGCATAACCTTGAGGCGTGATGGCACGGGTGCCCTATAACCTTTTGGTTGATGTCCAGCACCATGTGCGGGTCGATCTCGACGGCAACGACGACCTCACAGAACCCGCGCACGCGGCATCGGGGCAGCCGCACCAGTACGTGACCCCATCGGTGCTGAAGACTGGGTCTGGACGGAAGCACCACACCGGACACGACGGGCGCCACTATCTGTCCTCGGCGAGGGGCTGGGTGGTGTTGGGTCACAGTGGCTTCTAGAGACGATGGCGGAGAGGAGCCGCAACAAGGAGATGAACACGCAGGGCGGCTGCACTGAGGCAGTGGAAGCGGGGGTGCCGACCGAGGACTGGAAGACGAACGCGACATTCGGGAGAAACGCACCGGCCGGGGATTGGGTGCCTTGGACGCGGCGGCGGAGTCCATGGGGATTGTGGCCTCGAGAGGAGGCGGAGACCCCGGTGGCGACGGGGAGAAGGGCGAGGCGGGGGTGGGGGCGGCGCGGCTAGGGTCTGCCGGAGGCGCGAGGGCGAGGGCGCGCCAGTGCGCGCGAGCAGTGGGGAAGGCGGCAGCTGGCGAGCGGTGGGGCTCGAGGGATGGTGCGGCAGTGGGGGAGAGCGGGGGTCGGCGGTGCTGCAAGGTGCGGGAGGAAGCCACCTGCCTCGAGGGGCGCAAGGCGAAGGAGAGGAGCGCGAGGGCAGAGGAGAAGGCGGGCGGGGATTCCGGTGGGGGAGAGAGGAGGCGGCATCAGGGGAACAAGGTGAGGGCCCGGAGGAAGGGCGCGACAGCGCGGGGGGGGGTCACGAGAAGGAGGCGCCGTGGGGGAGGAGAGGGCGGTGGTTCGCGCTGCACACGCGGGGTGCTCGAGGAGGGGAGGAAGAGCCAAAAGGCAGCGACCCTGAGGAGCGGGGGCCGGCGCAAGGGATCCGAGGCAAAAAGCAGTAGGGGAGTGCTTTCGGTTCGCCCTTGTCGGCGATCGAGCTCGGAAAGTAAGAGAGGAGGAGGGAACCGCGGGGAAGAAGACAACGGCTGGAAGAAAAAGGTGGCGCCGACATGTGGGACCCACCGATCAGTGAGGGAAAAACGAATCCAAGGTGGCGGGTTGGGCTGGGCTGAGGAGGTGAGTTTGTGGGTTTTGGCCCGTCTGGTCGTGAGTATTGAATCTGGGTACTTTTTCTTGTTTGATTTTAAATCTGGTTTCCTTTTTGATGTATGCAAATTTGTTTTTCATTTCAAATTTAAATTGCTCTTCAATTCAAACTTGAATTTCAATGCATTTCTAGCTTGTTTTAGAGCTCGAAATTTTCATTTACACAATCTGAAATTCAGGGTGTGTGACGCCCGGTCCCGTAAAACACGGAACCCAACTAATGCATATGTGTGCCCACTATGTTCATCCCACATATACATGTAATCCACAAACTGAATTCAGAATATAACCACGAATAAATAGTGTTTAAGTACTTTATTACATGAATCTCTAGCTTATTCTTGCAGCGGAAGTCTCTAACTTATTCTAGCAGCGGAAGTCTCTAAACGATACCAGAAGAAACTAAACAGCAGCGGCTTTATCTCCAACTCCACAGGCAAGTTGACGGTAGTTTGCACGCCTAATTCTCCACATGATCTTCGAAGTACTCTTCTCCTGTTACTGATGTTTGTATGATAATGCAAGGGTGAGTACATGTCGTATTCAGCAAGTGCGGGAAAAGTATGACATGTGGCTTACAGCAAGGTAGGGAATAAAAAGGCTCATTGCAGAAAGCAAAATTTATTTCACAAACATGATAAAAATAGCAACTATCTTTAAGTGAATTTAATCCCAATGTATACCCAATTAAAATAGTAACATAACTCCGTCATAATTTACCACTCATCACGTCTCATCCAGCCATTAATCTTTCTCAACATCATCTCATGCTCATAATAACCATCTCATATTCATATCCATCACATAACCGAAACCAAAACTCATTATGACTCAACAGTCCCGAAACCAATCTCCAAAGGCCATACCATAACCAAAACCAAATAACCATCCCAAGTTTCTATACCAAGTTCTCCCATCTAATCATTTGAGTTGGCCAGACGCTTGTGACCGTAAGCACGGCTATCATGATAGTTTTACACTCTTAAGAGGTGGCACCATTTTACCCACAAGTTTGTGATTTCGTCACCCGTCGACGACTGCAGAACCTCCATTATACCAGTACACAACCGTCGGTGTATGGCCAAGAGATCACAAAATAGCCTTTACAAAGGGGCTACTAAATGTATGAACTCACTAAGGCTTCACCAGCAGGCTTGAATCACCATTCTCCCACCTACGGGCCCCCTCTTGTGCCATGCAGTTCCCAGGGCAGTCCTCTCTCGACTCCTATTCCCCGCGCCTTCCACGGTCCATAACAATCTAGCAACTTGCCTAATTAGTCAGCTAAGCCGCACCCATATTTGGCATTGTGGTGGCACTGCTTTCCTAGCATGTGCTGGCATGAACTGGTCCTTAGATCTACGGCAAGTAAACCACCATCTCATTCTACCACATCCACGAACCAAGCTTGCCTAGATCTCCCCCGATTTTATGCTCATTATCATCAAGTTCTTATTATCATTATTCATATGAGTGCATTACTTAGACATGTTCTACTTCGCCTTCCCGTAACCCGTAAGCCAAGCGAAGCAAAAAGGAAAAACGACCATACCCGACTCATTAACTTTCCCGGCTACAAGGATGGTTAACAAAACTAGTAAACTCCTATTAAAGGGTTTCCCATCAAGTTGACTCAAGCATACATGTTTTCACAAAAAAACAGTTTCTAAAACATGGGATCAATATGGTCAAGGGGCACTTGCCTTGTTCTTGTGGCTTTTGTTGCGCACGTGTGTTGAAGTCTTGGTGTTGTAGTCCTTCGTCGATAGCTTCCTGAGCTTTTCCTTCTACTCAGGACCATGCAACTACAAAATTATAGCAATCAAACATCATGCACAGACTTTACTCAAGATGCAATGGTGTAAACCCTATGATGTTGTCTTATTTAGATCAGTTTGTACGTGTTCTTGTATGTTTTACTGGGCTTGCATCGGGTTTTATGGTGAACAAGGGTGTAAGGATCAAGTGTGGACGTGGTGATGATCTTGACTCAAGATCTAGATCAATTCCACCATCAAAAACCGATCAACACGTGATCTTTCCACACGAAAAACCTTCTGTTCGAAGAAAAACATATGCGAAGAAAACCGCGATGATGTCGTAAGATGGTAACGAAGACCTACCTCGGTGTTCCTTCTAGCAATGGCAGCAGGTCAGTTCGTCGGCTCCCTTCTGGCGACAGCGAGCGTGACGGGGCTTGTCGGCGGTCTCACCGGTGGACGAAGGAGGTTAACTCAACGAGTTGGGAGCTAGGGACTCCAAGTCGTCGACTCGAGGGGTGGAAAATAGGTACGTGGTTGCGGCCAGGGGGCTTTGGGTTCTATTTATAAGGGGTGAAAGAAGAGTCCTACTCCCATTGGATTTCAAATAAGAGTCCTATTCAATTTGTTTTGGATCCTAACAACTTATCTCCAATTGATTTGGTGCCGTAGCAACGTGGAAATCGTGTCGGTTTCCTCAGTACCGGGTATTTCCGCGCGCACAGGAGAAAAACCGCTTAAGGATCTCATCACCTCCGCAGGGTGAGCTCCGGAGGCGCCACGTGTCCAGCGGGCGGGACCTCCCTTCTCCTCAGAGGCGAGCTCCGTGTGCGCCACGTGTCTGGCGGGGTCGGACCTCCCTCTCCCTCAGAGGTGAGCTCCGCGTGCGCCACGTGTCTGGCGGGGTCGGACCTCCCTCTCCCTCGAAGGCAAGCTCTAGGGGCGCCACGTGTCAGTGCCGGACCTCCCCTCTCTTCGGAGGTGGGCTCCGAGAATGCCACGTGTCCAGTAGCGTCGGACCTCCTTTCTCCTCAGAGACGAGCTCCGAGATCGCCACGTGTCCGACAATGTCGGACCTCTCTTCACGGAGGTGAGCTTCGAGGTCGACACATGTCCAGCAGTGTTGGACCTCCCTTCTCCTCGGAGGTGAGCTCCGAGGACGACACGTGTCCAGCGGGGCGGACCTCTCGGAGGCGAGCTCCGAGAGCGACACGTGCCCCGTGGGGCTGAGCCTCAATTCTCTGCAGATACTAGCTCCGAAGGTGACACGTGTCCCGCGGGGCTGAGCCTCGCTTCTCCGTAGAGACTAGCTCCGAAGGTGACACGTGTCCAGCGGGGCCGGACCTCGCCCTATCCTCAGAGGCGAGCTCCGAGCCTGCCACATGGCCAGCAGTGTCGGACCTTATCCCCTCCGCAGGGATGAGCTCCGAAGGCGCCACGTGGCCAGCAGGCCGCCGGAAGTGTCGACGGCGCTCCTCGGCGAATTGGAATTGGCTCTTTTCAGCTATCTTTCTTCTGTTTTTATGATTCTTTCCCATTTCTATTTCTTTTATAATGTTTTTCTATATGCAATGCATGAATATAAAGTTGAGGTTGTTACAAACCTACCCCCCTTAAACTGAATCTCGCCCTCGAGATTCAATAGAGTAGAGAATAGGTGAGGGAATTCTGCCTTGAGGTCTTCGTGACGCTCCCATGTAGCCTCGGCTTCCATGTGATGGCTCCACTGTACCTTGCACCATCGGACCACTTTGTTCCTCTTGACCCTTTCCTTCACGTCCAAAATTTGGACAGGGTGCTCCACGTAGGTCAGATCCTCTTGAAGCTCGAGCTCATCCATTGGTACTTGTTCTTATGGTACTCTCAAGCACTTCTTGAGTTGGGATACGTGAAACACGTCATGCACGTCGGAGAGGTGCGTTGAGAGCTCTAGTTGATAAGCTACCTCTCGTCGCTTGCCCAAAATCTTAAATGGCCCGATGTAGCGCGGTGCTAACTTGCCTTTGACGTTGAAATATCGTTGGTCACGGATAGGCGATACCTTAAGGTACACGAAATCTCCTACTTCGAAGGTCAACTTTCTCCGCCTATTGTCCGCATAACCTTTCTGTCGTGACTGAGCAGCCTTCAATTTCTCCCGTATTGTTTGGACTTGCTTCTCAGCGTCTTGCAGCACTTCAGGTCCAAACACTTGGTTCTCTCCGGTCTCATTCTAGAACAGCGGCGTTCTACACCGTCTACCATACGATGCTTCGAAAGGTGACATCTTCAAGCTGGCTTGATAACTATTTTTGTATGAGAACTCAGTATACAGCAAGCTCCTATCCCAACTACGCCCATGTTTCAAGGCGTAGGCTCTCAACATGTCTTCTAAAATTTGATTTGTCCTCTCAGTTTGCACGTCGGTTTGCGGGTGATAAGCGAAGCTGAAATCCAGTCGTGTACCCATAGCTTCATGTAGCTTCTTCCAGAACCTGGAGGTAAATTGGGTACCCCAATCTGAAACTATCCTCTTTGGAACTCCATGACGGCACACGATTTGCTCCATGTACATCTCAGCTAGTTCTGCGACGCAGTACGTGGTTCTAACAGGAAGAAAATAGGTTGTTTTTGTCAATCGGTCCATAATAACCCAGATGGATTTGTAACCCGACTGAGTACGTGGTAATCTGACGATAAAATCCTTGCTGATGTCTTCTCACTTCCACCCGGGTACTTTCAATGGTTGCAACAGTCCAGCGGGTCTTTGATGTTCAGCCTTCACCCATTGGCACGTATCGCATAAGGCAACATACTCAGCTATGTCCCTTTTCATACCATCCCACCAATAACAAGTTTTCAGGTCCTTGTACATATTTGTACTGCCGGGATGTATGGAATAAGGTGATTCATGTGCCTCCTTTAATATCGTGTCGCGGATGTGCTACACGTTAGGCACACAAATCCTTTTTTCCTAACCAAAGCGTACCCTTCTCGTCTTCCTTGAAGTCCTTTTCTATGCCTTGTCGGATTCTTTCCTTGATCTCCTTGATTTCCTCATCCGTTGCTTGGCCATCTCTTATCTCTTGTTCCACCGAAGAATGGAGTTCCATCACTTCCATCTCGTTCAAGAACCCGAGATGTAACCGTTCGAACTCCTTGCGCAGCTCGTGCGGTAGCTCCCGAACCGTGAGTTGGTGACATGCTCCCTTTCGGCTCAATGCATCAGCTACCACATTGGCCTTTCCAGGGTGATAGTTGAGTCCAACATCATAATCCTTGATGAGTTCCAACCATCGACGTTGACTCAAATTCAAATCCGTTTGGGTGAATATGTACTTGAGGCTTTTGTGATCCTTATAGATCTCACATCGGTGTCCAAGGATATAATGTCTCCAAATCTTTAATGCATGCACCACTGCTGCGAGTTCCAAGTCATGTGTGGGATAATTTAGCTCGTGTTTATTTAGTTGCCTCGACGCATAGGCTACCACTTGTCCTTCTTGCATGAGCACACATCCAAGCCCTTGTCTTGATGCGTCACAATATATGTCAAAGCTCTTGCTCACATCCGACAATACCAAAACCGGCGATGTGGTTAGCCTTTTCTTGAGCTCCTCAAAGCTTTCTTGACACATGAGTGTCCACTGAAATGTTTTTTCCTTCATTAGCAATTCAGTCATAGGCTTTGCTATTTTGGAGAAATCCTTGATGAACCGGCGATAGTATCCAGCCATCCCAAGGGAACTTCGAATATCCCTCACATTCTGCGGTTGGTTCCACTTCAGAACATCTCCCACTTTTCCGGGATCTACTAATACTCCTTCCTCGGAGATAATGTGGCCTAGGAACGATATCTCCTTTAGCCAAAATTGACACTTGCTGAACTTGGCATACAATTGATGCTCTCGCAGTTTCTACAATGTCAATCTCAAGTGTTCTTCATGTTTTTCCTCGCTTTTCGAATACACCGTGATATCGTCGATGAAAACAACGACGAACTTGTCCAAGTACTCCATGAAGACTTTATTCATGAGGTACATGAAATATGCGGGTGCATTCGTTAACCCAAAAGACATAACGTTATATTCATACAAACCATACCGTGTTCGAAAGGCAGTCTTGGGTATGTCGGAGGGCTTAATCTTCAGCTGGAAGTATCCCGACCGAAGATCAATCTTGGAGAAAATTCGGGCACCTTTCATTTGGTAGAATAGGTCCTCTATACGGGGTATTGGGTATTTATTATTGATCGTCACCTCATTGAGAGACCTATAATCCACACACATTCTTTGGGTCCCATCCTTCTTGTCTACGAAGAGCACGAGGGCTCCCCACGGTGACGAGCATGGGCGAATGAAACCCTTTTCTAGCTGCTCCTAAGTTTGCTTCTTAAGTTCCACTAGTTCATTAACGGGCATCCTATATGGCCTCTTTGTATGGGTGCAGTTCCAGGTACTAAATCAATGGCAAACTCAATGTCCCGGTCAGGTGGCATACCTGGGAGTTCTTCCGAGAACACGTCCGAATATTCTTGAACCACCGGAATGCTTTCCAATGTTGCTTCTTTGACGTGGTTCAACGTTGCCTTCTCGGTTGCCGGTTGGGCTGACTCGAACTTAATACGAGTATCGTGCTCATTTGTCAACTGCACACTCCTCTAAGCATATTGGATCACTCTGTTGTGCTTGCTTAACCAGTCCATTCCAAGTATTATATCAAGCCTTTGAGAATCCAAGACAATAAGGTTGGCAAGGAACTCTACCCCCCTTATTTTAAGGTTTACTTTTGTACATACTATATTAGTCCTCATCTCTCCACCGGGAAAATTAACCAACATAATATATTTCATGTGTGATATGGGTAGATTATACTTGGCAACATACTTGGATGATATGAATGAATGCGATGCTCCAGAATCAAATAAAACAGTAGCTATGTTGGAGTTGGCAAGGAACATAGCAATCACGACGTCCTCAGCCTATTGCGCTTCCTCAGCGGAGACATGACTCACATTACCACGAGCGAAGTTCTGCTGCCCACGATTGCCTTGATTAGCTCCTACGTTTGGTCGTGGGTTCTGCTTGGGCGCGTTGCTTGGCTGTCCAAGGCCTTTCCTCGGGCACTGACTTGCAAAGTGTCCCGTCTCTCCACATGAAAAACATGCCTTGTTGCCCAAGACAGCAGGAACGTTAGGGCGAGGGTGGTTTTGAGCATAAGCATCCATGTTGGGACGGGGCGCAAAAGGCAAAGGCACACGAGGTGTTTGCATAACAGGACGCTGTTGTGGTGGTTGATTAGGGCGAAAAGTAGAAGCGGACGAGCCATACTGCGGTGCAGCTGGGGGTATGAAACGGGGACGTACATTGCTCCCTTATGGCTGGTATGGCATCTTTCTCTTGCCCTCTTGCTCGATCTCACGGATCTTGCTCTCAACCACTATAGCTTTGTCAACTAGCTTCTGGAAGTTTGCATAGTCATTGTTGAGCAGTTGAACTTGGATCTCATTGTTCAACCCTCTCATGAACAAGTATTGCTTCCTTTGATCCGAGTTGACATCCTCGGGGGCATATCTTGACAGCTGCGTGAACTTGTTGAGGTACTCATTCACGCTATTCATGCCTTGGCGGAGACCTTCGAACTCTTGCCTTTTTAGCATCATGACTCCAACAGGGACGTAATGAGAGCAGAAACTCTCCTTGAACTCAGCCCAAGTGATAGTCTCCTGGTCGACATGAGCATTGCAAAGAGCGTCCCACCACTCAGCGGCTGCTCCCATGAGTTGGTGCGATGCGAAGAGAACTTTCTCCCGATCATTGCACTGAACAATAGCAAGCTTCTTCTCCATGGAATTCAACCAATCGTCGACCTCCATGGGATCATTAGCATGTGCAAAAGTAGGCGGTCGAGTCCTCATGAACTCTCCCAATCTGTTGTGAGCCGGCGGTGGTGGCGGTGGTGGTGGTGGTGGTGCAGGAACGGGGTTAGGATTGTTGTTGTTGTTGGCTTGCAGCTGACCCTAAGTTTGGATCATAGTTTGCATGAGCTGGTTCTACATAGCCATCAACCGTTCAAGGTTGTTTTCACCAGCCCCGGGGTTAACATTCTCAGGAACTTCAACGTGGCCATCCTCTTGTGGTTCATGGTTGCCACGAACGTTCCTCCTTTGACGGCTGGCGTTTTCCCTCACCATCTGTGAGAGAGAGTTGGGTGTAGTAGAAGTTAGAAGTTTAGATGGATCCCCCCAACTATATGCATCAAGGTGGATGGACTAAATATATTTACTTTTATATGAGAATGTGAACACATGCCGAAGCATCTCGCATGTCTCTACTATGTGTGGATATGGACAACGCTGAAGCGTCCCACAACTCACACTAAGCACACAAACAATCATCACAAAAGTTCAACACAGCACTCCTATTCACGCTTATTCAATGGGAGTCCTAAATTTAATCATGTGAACTGGTGATGTTCCCGCCGTGTGACGGGGGTGGTCCATTGGACACCTCAGAGGGGTTAAGTGCACTCCCACGTGGTGGTGAACGAGTACTCATGCTCCGGATCACCGACATCTTTAAATAGGACATGAAAATTTTTTTATAAGGAGAAAACAACTCCAAAACTTCAAAAGCTATGGAGTAAGAAGCAAAGGTGTTGCTGTCCAAAGAAGAGAAAAGAGGGGCTGAAAATAGCACTTTGCGGTGGCTGAATTGACAAGGAAGCAAGCAAATTTTCGAAAATAGCAGATTAGAAGAGTGTTCCTATGTGTTTTAGAGTGTCTATTCTACCTAAGCTTGCGTCCTACGGTCAATGTGGTTCTAATGCCAATTTGTGCACTCTACCTAGGCTTGCGTCCTACGGTCAACGTGGCTCTGATACCAATCTCTGACGCTTGGTCCCGTAAAACACGGAACCCAGCTAATGCATATGTGTGCCCACTATGTTCATCACACATATACATGTAATCCACAAACTGAATTTAGAATATGACCATGAATAAATAGTGTTTAAGTACTTTATTACATGAATCTCTAGCTTATTCTTGCAGTGGAAGTCTCTAACTTATTCTAGCAGCGGAAGTCTCTAAACGATAGCGGAAGCAACTAAACAGCAGCGGCTCCATCTCCAACTCCACAGGCAAGTTGACGGTAGTTCGCACGCCTAATTCTCCACATGATCTATGAAGTACTCTTCTCTTGTTGCTGATGTTTGTATGATAATGCAAGGGTGAGTACATGTCGTACTCAGCAAGTGCGGGAAAAATATGACATGTGGCTTACAGCAAGTTAGGGAATAAAAAGGCTCATTGCAGAAAGCAAAATTTATTTCACAAACATGATAAAAATAGCAAGTATCTTTAAGTGAATTTAATCCAAACATATATCCAATTAAAACAGTAACATACCTCCATCATAATTTACCACTCATCACGTCTCATCCAGTCATTAATCTTTCTCAACATCATCTCATAACCGAAACCAAATCTCATTATGACTCAACAGTACCAAAACCAATCTCCAAAGACCATACCATAACCAAAACCAAATAACCATCCCAAGTTCTCCCATCTAATCATGTGAGTTGGCTAGACGCTTGTGACCGTAAGCACGGCTATCATGATAGTTTTACACTCTTAAGAGGTGGCACCACTTTACCCACAAGTTTGTGATTTTGTCACCCATCGGTTACTGCAAAACCTCCATTATACCAGTACACAACCGTCGGTGTATGGTCAAGAGATCACAAAATAGCCTTTACAAAGGGGCTACTAGATGTATGGACTCACTAAGGTTTCACCAGCAGGATCGAATCAGCATTCTCCCACCTATGGGCCCCCTCTTGGGCCATGCAGTTCCCAGGGCAGTCCTCTCTCGACTCCCATTACCCGCGCCTTCCACGGTCCATAACAATCTAGCAACTTACCGAATTAGTCAGCTAAGCCGCACCCATATTTGGCCTTGTGGTGGCACTCTTTTCGTGGCATGTGCTGGCATGAACCGGTCCTTAGATCTACGGCAAGTAAACCGCCATCTCATTCTACCACATCCACGAACCAAGCTTTCGTAGATCTCCCCCGATTCTATGCTCATTATCATCAAGTTCTTATTATCATTATTCATATGAGTGCAGTACTTAGACATGTTCTACTTCGCCTTCTCGTAACCTGTAAGCCAAGCGAAGCAAAAAGGAAAAACGACCATACCCGACTCATTAACTTTCCCGGCGACAGGATGGTTAACAAAACTAGTAAACTCCTATAAAAGGGTTTTCTATCAAGTTGACTCAAGCATACATATTTTCGCAAACAAAACAGTTTCCAAAACATGGGATCAATATGGTCAAGGGGCACTTGCCTTGTTCCTGTTGCTTTTGTTGCTCACGTGTCACGAAATCTTGGTGCTGTAGTCCTTCGTAGATAGCTTCCTGAGATTGTCCTTCTACTCACGACCACGCACATACAAAATTATAGCAATCAAACACCATGCACAAACTTTACTCAAGATGCAATGGTGCAAACACTATGATGATGTCTTATTTAGATTAGTTTGTTCGTGTTCTTGCATGTTTTACTGGGCTTGCATGGGGTTTTATGGTGAACAAGGGTGTAAGGATCAAGTGTGGACGTGGTGATGATCTTGACTCAAGATCTAGATCAATTCCACCATCAAAAATCGATCAACACGTGATCTGTCCACACGAAAAAGTTTCTGTTGGAAGAAAAACGGGTGCGAAGAAAACCGCGATGATGTCGTAAGATGGTAACGAAGACCTACCTCGGCCTTCCTCCTAGCAATGGCAGCAGGTCAGTTCGTCGGCTCCCTTCTGGTGATGGTGAGCGTGACGGGGCTCGTCAGCGGTCTCACCGGTGGCTGAATTCCGACGAAGGAGGTTAACTCGGCGAGTTGGGAGCTAGGGCCTCCAAGTCGTCGACTCGGGAGGTGGAAAATAGGTACGTGGTTGCGGCCAGGGGGTTTTGCTTTCTATTTATAAGGGGTGAAAGAAGAGTCCTACTCCAATTGGATTTCAAATAAGAGTCCTATTCAATTTTTTTTGGATCCTAACAACTTATCTCCAATTGATTTGGTGCGGTAGCAACGTGGAAATCGTGTCGGTTTCCTTAGTACCGGGTATTCCCGCGCGCACAGGAGAAAAACCGCTTAAAGATCTCGTCACCTCCGCAGGGTGAGCTCCGAAGGCGCCACGTGTCCAGCGGGCGGGACCTCCCTTCTCCTCAGAGGCGAGCTCCGCGTGCGCCACGTGTCTAGCGGGGCCGGACCTCCCTCTCCCTCAGTGGCAAGCTCTGGGGGCGCCACGTGTCTGGCGGGGTCGGACGTCTCTCTCCCTCAGAGGCAAGCTATGGGGCGCCACATGTCACTGCCGGACCTCCCCTCTCTTCGGAGGTGGGCTCCGAGAATGCCACGTGTCTAGTAGCGCAGGACCTCCTTTCTCCTCAGAGACGAGCTCCGAGATCACCACGTGTCCAACAGTGTCGGACCTCTCTTCTCGGAGGTGAGCTCTGAGGTTGACACGTGTCCAGCAGTGTCGGACCTCCCTTCTCCTCGGAGGTGAGCTCCGAGGACGACACGTGTCCAGCAGGGCGAACCTCTTGGAGGCGAGCTCCGAGAGCAACACGTGTCCCGCGGGGCTGAGCCTCACTTCTCCACAGAGACTAGCTCCGAAGGCGACACATGTCCCACGGGGCTGAGCCTCGCTTCTCCGCAGAGACTAGCTCCGAAGGCGACACGTGTCTAGTGGGGCCGGACCTCGCCCCTTCCTCAGAGGCGAGCTCCGAGCCTGCCACGTGGCCAGTAGTGTCGGACCTCACCCCCTCCGTAGGGATGAGATCCGAAGACGCCACGTGGCCAGTAGGCCGCGGGAAGTGTCGACGGCGCTCCTCGGTGAATTGGAATTGGCTTTTTCAGCTATCTTTCTCCCGTTTTTATGATTCTTTCCCATTTCTATTTCTTTTATAATGTTTTTCTATATGCAATGCATGAATATGAAATTGAGGGTGTTACAGGGTGTTACAACACTACCCCCCTTAAATAGATCTCGCCCTGAGATTCCTGTGAGCTAGGCTTCAGTTGTCTCGTTAACGGGAGATGTCTTTCCTTGCGATTGACAATACAGACACGATTTGTCAGGACGAGGTCTTATATGGAGTATACTCATATATGAAAATGGGCAAGTCAAACAACGATGTAGATAGGATCAAGGGGTTTTGGTTCTAGTAAACAAGAATGCACCCTACACAAGGTCGTTGGCTTCATTAAAATCTTCAAAGCTTGTTGTTTCGTTGGTCGAGCATCCTCTTGTTAATTCTTTCTTCTTCACCGACTTTGTCGACCTGGTGTTTACCGAATCCAATCGTAACGGAGGTGTTATAATGTGACGTGCTACCCCCCTTAAATAGCAAAGTGCTATTATTATTGGTTTTTTCTTGTTTTCAAACAACTTATTTCTATTTTGTTATGAGCAAACGCATGGTCTTCACTCGTTGAACAATTCTGGAACCTAAGCGAGTGTCATATACTAATCTTCAAGCATTCTTCTTCTTGCTTCATGGTATCTTCGCACGTTGATCTTGAAGCTCATGTCGGTTGAGTTGAGTCTTCGTCTTCATAAGCAAGGTAAAAGGTGATGTTACAAATCCATTCCAACTATGGGCACGTACCTAGAGTTGATATATAGCTCTGATACCACTGTGTCACGCCCGGTATTACAAAAAGCAAAACTAGCGCATTCTACATGTATGCCAGGATCGGTTTAGTTCATACATGTAGGACAAATCGTGATAAACAGTTATATATCGAATATAAGTAACATTCATACCTTCAAATGAGTTTCGGATAGCAGCGGAAGAGGGAAAGCTTGTAGGGCCGTCCACAGGCAAATCGATTGGCAGCTACGTGGCCTTCTTCACTCCGTATTTATTTGATCTTCTTTTTCGCTGAGCAACATTTATAATAAAAGAAAAAGGAAAACGCCTGAGTACATAGAGTACTCAGCAAGTGTGGGAAAGTTATGCATGATGTGAGGCAAAAATCAAGTAAGGCTAAACACGGCTCATGCACTAAGCAATCCTATCCTTAGTCTTATTAAGCATCCTATTTACTAGGTGAACATCCCAACCATCCCAACCAAGCCTCCGAGTATCTACAAAACCATCCGTATCCATCTCCCAAAACCACCAACCACATCCTAAAACCACCAATCCAACTCCACCCAATCCAACCCATGCTAATCATGAGAGAGTTACTAGCCCGCTCTTGACCGTGAGCACGGCTGTCTAGACAGTTTTGACTCTGCAGAGTTTGTACCCTTTACCCACAAGTCGTGATTCCTTCCCCTGTCGCTAGGTGGACTAAAAACCACCCTTTTGCCCGTGGTAGCTAACCACATTTCACACTTCCCAAGGTGTGCTGCCAGGAGATCACGATGTGACATTTACAAAGGGAATCCCGATAAGCATGAGCCTACTAAGGTTTCACCCCTGCGGCCTCCTGGAGTCAATTTTACCTCTGCCTACAGGGGCCCCCTCTTGAGCCTTGCGGATCCCAGGGTATTCCCGCTCGACTCCAATTCCCCGCACCTACCAAACACTCACTCTGTCCCATACCAGTTCTTGTGGTGGCACGGTATAAGCTAGTTCACGGAGTCCCACGAACCGGTCCTTAGGATCTACGTAGGCACTAACCACCAGGCCGAGTCTCGTGCATACGCACCCACCGCGTATCAACCAGCCTGCTAGATCCCTATCTCTACATCCCCACATATATATACCATATATCTCCACAACATCATCTCAAAGATCATGATAATTAAACATTAATGTAAATTACTCCCAATCTCATCATCTAGGCAGGGCTAAGCATGTGAAAATGACATAAAGTAAAATCATATCTAATCCCAAACCCAGGCTACAAGGAATAATTTGGAAGATTCTAATAAACAACCTAGCATAGGATTCAAATTTAAGACATGCAATGCAATTCTATCTAAAATTCCTAAATAGGAGCAATGTGGTCAAGGGCACTTGCCTTTTTCTTATATCGTTGCTCAGTGCACGGATCGAACTCTTGATATTCAATGTATGGGGCTTGCAGGTCAAACATCGGCTCGGGGTTGATTTGATCCATGCCATCGCGGATGAAAAGAAAATAGCGAGGAAACAAATAAGAAAAAGATATCCAACACTGTAACATATTAATTATCAAGCCCACAAGAAATCCTAATTTTTGTATCACCATGTGTATGTTCATGTAAGGGTCTTGTGCAAACAACTATTACTAGAATCTAAGTAAAATTTTAACGTGTTTTAGGGTGATTATGTCAAATCAGCAATTCTCTAGGATTTTAGGGGTATTTTCAGCAATAACGCAGGGCTAGAGTGTGAACCTAATGCTAACAGGGGTATTTTGAAATTTTCAGCAGCTGCACTAGGGTGTACTTGTCATATTCAGCAAGGAAACATGGAAAAACTGTAATTCCAGCATTATTTAGAGGTTAATTTACATATACAGCTCAAGCAGGGGCATTTTGGTAATTTATAGAATTAGCTAAGGTCCTTTTTGCTAAATTACGACATGTTTTAGGGAAAGCTCATGTAATTTCAGCAACTAGCTAAAGATTGACTTGTAATTTCAGCATCTATAGGGGTATTATTTTCATTTCAGCAGCTACACAGGGTCTTAAAGTGTAAATACAGCAATACCTAGGGGTGTTTTAGTCAAGTTCAGCCGGTTGCAGGGGTACTTTGGGAATTACAGAACCATACAGGGGGTTTTCTACAAGATTACAGCAGGGTATACAGATTTAAAATGTAAATTCAGCTTGTCCTCGTGTGTTGGGGGTAAATCCAACTCTAAATGGGGCTAATAATGGGAAATTAGCATGAACAGGGGCTTATTTGCTTAATGGCAACAAGGTGCATGGGTTAAAATATTAAAACAGACTATGGCAGGGATAAATTTTGCAAAAACAGAAAATGTAGGGGTCTTTTATATGATTTTCAGCAAGGGTCCAGGGGTTTTGTGCAAGTTCAGTATGGTCCAAGGGGGTTTTGCGCATTTCCAGAATTATCCTAGGTGTCCATTTTATTAATTCAGATTTATTACAAGGGCTCCTATGGATAAACAGAGGGTTAAGCTGCTTTTTCTAAAGTTTCCAGGGCTAAATCTTAAATTACAGAGGCTTCTAGGGCATATAGGTGAACTCAGAGGGTCCAGGGTTCATTACAGAAGTTTTCCAAACTGACCTAGAAAAAAATGCTAATACCGGCGGCCAGAGGGGTCTAAAACTCAGTTTTCCGCAAAACCCCAAATTATCCTACTGTCCAAGGTTGATTCTACCAAAAATTTAGGGTATAATTGCAAGGACCTGAAAAGTCCAAGGGGCTAGGTGCAAGGTTGACCGCGGGAAAAAGGAAATTTGACCGGGGTCGTCGGATTGGAGATCGGCGGCTAGGATTTTAAATCGCGAAGGGGTATATCCGATTTAATTCTAGCCATCAATGCTTCGATCGAACGGTGGGGGTTAAACCCGGGGACCTCCGGCTGCCGGCGGCGATCCCCAAGCGGCGCGCCATGTGCAAGGCCAAACCTCGCCGGGGTGATGTCAACTTGCACCTACGGGCTTCCTAACCCTAGCTAATCTATGGGATCGAGGGATAGAAAGTCGGGGATCTCACTTGGGGGCCTTGCGTGGTCCGAGGAGGCATCGGCGAGGACTTCCGACGACGAGGGGGCGGCGACACCTTCGGGTCCTCGTAGAGGTGAGTCTTGGGGTGTTGTCCCCTCGTGGTTTTCGGTTCGGCATCGCGTTCTAAGGCGAGGGAGAGGTGTGGACAAGGGTTCGGAGAAACCGAAAGGAAACGGAGAAACAACGGGGTAGACGAGGGTTCTCACCGGAGAGTCGGTGTCGACATTGACGTCCGCCTGCACGAGGGAAGGCGACACAAATAAACCCCTACACGAGCGGAACAACCAGCGCTGGATTCAGGAGACGCTGAGGGTTTCAGGTAAGGTATGTTTGCCACACATATATCAAAGTATGGAAGATCACATTTCATGGACATCACCTTGCATAACCTTGAGGCGTGATGGCACGGGTACCCTATAACCTTTCGGTTGAGGTCCAGCACCATGCGCGGGTCGAGCTCGATGGCGACGACGACCTCGCAGCACCAGTACGTGACCCCATCGGCGCTGAAGACTGGGTCTGGGCGGAAGCACCACACCAGACACGACGGGGCGCCACTATCGGTGCTCGGCGAGGGGTTGTGTGGTGTCCGGTCACAGCTGCTTCTAGGGGCGATGGCGGAGAGGAGCCGCAACAGGGAGACGAACACGCGGGGCGGTGGCGTTGAGGCAGTGAAAGTAGGGGCGCCGACCGAGGACTGGAAGACGAACGCGACGTTCGGGAGAAACACACCGGCCGGTGCTTGGGCGCCTTGGACGCGGCGGCGGAGTCCATGGGGACTGTGGCCTCGGGAGGAGGCGGAGACCCCGGTGGCGACGGGGAGAAGAGCGAGGCGGGGGTGGGGGCGGCGCGGCTAGGGTCTGCCAGAGGCGCGAGGGCGAGGGCGCGCCGGTGCGGGCGAGCAGTGGGGAAGGTGGCAGCTGGCGAGCGGTGGGGCTCGAGGGATGGTGCGGCAGTGGGGGAGAGCGGGGGTCGGCGGTGCGGCGAGGTGCGGGAGGAAGCTGCCTGCCTCAAGGGGCGCGAGGCGGAGGAGAGGAGCGCGAGGGCGGAGGAGAAGGTGGGTGGGGATTCCGGTGGGGGAGAGGGGAGGCGACATCGTGGGAAGGAGGTGAGGGCCTGGAGGAAGGGCGCGGCAGCGCAGGGGGGGTCAGGAGGAGGCGTCGTGGGGGGAGGAGAGGGTGGTGGTTCGCGCTGCGCAGGCGGAGCGCTCGAGCAGGGGAGGAAGAGCCGAAAGGCAGCGACCTTGAGGAGCGGGGGCCGGCGTAGGGGATCCGAGGCAAAAAGCAGTAGGGGAGTGCTTTCGGTTTACCCTTGTCGGCGACCGAGCTCAGAAAGTAAGAGAGGAGAAGGGGACCGCGGGGAAGAAGACAACGGCTGGAAGAAAAAGGTGGCGCCGACATGTGGGACCCACCGATCAGTGAGGGAAAAATGAATCCAAGGTGGCGGGTTGGGCTGGGCTCAGGAGGTGAGTTTGTGGGTTTTGGCCCGTGTGGTGGTGAGTATTGAATTTGGGTACTTTTCTTGTTTGATTTTAAATCTGGTTTCCTTTTGATGTATGCAAATTTGTTTTTCATTTCAAATTTCAATTTCTCTTCAATTCAAACTTGAATTTGAATGCGTTTCTAGCTTGTTTTAGAGCTCGAAATTTTCATTTACACAATCTGAAATTCAGGTTGTTACACAGGTCCCAGCAGGCTCGCAACACTGGCAGTGTGAATGTATCACTGAAGAAAAAAGAATGCACCGACGAGCGTGTGGATAGGCGAGGCAGATGGAGATAAGCGATGCGTGGATGACAGGGTCCGCTCATGCATGGCGCTCTCGTGTATGTGCACCGGCGAATAATGCGGCCCTGAAGGTGCCGTGGCGGCTCGCGCAAAACACGTTGGCTAACGAGTCCAAATGAACGCATTGGGCACTGCTACGTCTACGTGGTCACGGCAACAGTGGCTGCAGCACGCAGCATGCATGGACCCGGCCAATGGCACCGCCCTGCCGCGGAGCTGGGCAGATGGGCCCCCGGGTGTCCATGCTGTTGTCAACTGCTGACCCAGGCATGGAAATCGGAAAAGGCAATCGAGCTATGACCAGAAGATGCAGAATTGCGGTATGTACGTACCATGCTCGCTTGCAAGTGGGGCCAGGGCGCGAGAGCAGTAGGGTGGGGTCTCAGCTTGCTGCCCCGGGCCCAGCCTTCCGTAGCGGCGTTAAGACCGGAGCCTTTTGTAGTGCTAGCAGGCAGAAGCAAAGCAGTAGAGATGTGCGTTCGCAGCGTTCCCGCCCGCGTTTCGCTTTGCTTGAGGACCAAATAGAGAAGTCTGGTCTCTTTTTTTTTTCTTTCGAAAAATCTCAACCAAGAATCGGTCAGGCGTATATCAATATAAGCAAGCAAGTAAGACACATAAACATGTATGACTATAAAGAGTTTCCTCGGAGACTTTCAAGATGAACATGGTAAAGGAGCGTCTTGTTAGCAAGCAGAAGTCTGGTCTCTTTAGACTTGAGCCCCGTTTTCTCAATCCGTGTGGAAGTCAGGTGAGGTGAAAACTGTACACAGACGAGGTCATGGCGCCGATTGTTGTTCCGGCTAGCTGCCGCTTGTGACTGTTCTATACGCGCCATAGTTGGAGGGAGAGGTATTCGTGGAGACTGATCCAATCTGACGCAGCCCGATCGGTTGCGACGGCGAACTCACGACGCGACTATGACAAGGCATCGGCGCAAGGATAAAAATAGGCGCCATTTACGCCACTCGTCACCACTGCTGACGGCCACCACGAGACTAAAGTAGAAACGCAATACCCCGCCGTTCTACACCTCTCATCATGGTACGTCAAAATCGTCGTCTTCGAGACACGATACTGTTTACATCTGCTTCCATTCCTCTCTCTCGTTTTTCTTTTCCTGGATACAAACTTACAAAGTCACCACAACCACTAGCCTCTGGCTGTTCTTCCTCGATCGGTCCGTGGGTCATTGCTTCCTTTTGTTTCTTTCTGATGGGAGTAATTGCTTCCTTGGCCTCCAATCTCCTGACCGTTCGCTGTGCACATGGTACTGCTACTAGATCAAATATCTGCGTGGCTGCGTGCTGGCCCCTCTCCAAGCGAGTAAAAAAACTAACTACTGTCAGGACACCAAAGAAGGGAAATTGCAGAACACGGAGAGGGTGTAGGCTCGCAGTCGCTGCACTCTCAGCTGTGAATGGAGGCCCACAACAGCGACAGTGACAAGTGATCCATGTCCCAAGCGTACAGCATCATCATTCATCCCTCTCGGACCTCCTCCCAGTCCTGGAAGAGCAGAGCCACCTCGTCGGTCCAAGCCCAACCACTGGCGTAGCATCATGCCGTCACCGTCCCGGTCCTCCTTTGGAGCGGATGCCCGCGTCTCGACGCACCATTGACTCTCCAGACTGCAGACTATGCCGTTCTCAGATTTTACCCCTTGAAAGTTGGAATGGATCAGAAACCTGACCGGCCTGCCACACAAGCAAGGTAGTGGCCGTATTGATGAAAGCTGATGCAGCTGCCACCAATTGATCAGAAATGGGCTGGATGTCACCAATCTATACAAGTGAAGCAACACCTTGGGCAACAAATAAGTTTTTTTACTTGTGGATTCCCTCCCAAGAAATGTACTAGTAGTAATCTGTAAGTTCGACCAAATTGAAAGTTTTTTTCGATTTCAACCAACAATATTTTATAAAAAATTCAAATAAAAAACGTTGTATATATCGATAATTGATTCCACAGTAAATTTAGTAACATTATTTCTATGTTGTAGATCTCAATTTCTTTTTTGCTATTAACAATCAAAGTAAAAAAGATTTAACTTTGACCAGGGAGTATTATTTATCAATTCATGGCCACTGTTCTGTCCACTTTCGTGAAAGATTGCTCGTGTTACTGAGACCACAAAAGCACAGGGGTGACCACTGGCTGCAGAAACACATAAGCCCAGCCCCATCCTTAAGCATTCGGTCTATTCGATATTTCGGTCAGGTATTTTAGTGTTTTCTAAATCTTAGTGTTTTAAGATCACTATTCAAAATGTTATCAAAATATTAGGTATCCATAAAATCCAGGTATCTAAATTTCAATCTCTAGTCTTACCGAAATACTCAGTACAAGTCCAATATTATTAAAAAATTTAATCCCATGGGCCAACAAATTATAAGTTTATTAATGATAATAATAAAAATAATGGTTCAATTTCACGACTTCACACATTACAACCCACAAATGAAATACTAAAATTCCAATTTTTCATAGTCGTAGACCATAATTTAACTTTAACTTTTTTTAGACTTTCTAGCTAGCAACATAGACAAGGAAAAGCGATTAGCGTCAGCGATTGAAGATGTCATTGATCCGCTGAAGATCACGTTGCATGGTGCATGGATGGGTTGCTAAAACCGTCGTATATAAAGCAAAAGCCGTCGTATATAGTTTATATACGACGGCAGTTGTTTATATACGACGGTTTGTGGCCGTCGTGTATATTTTGTCGTATATATAGTTATATACGACGGCACCGTCGTATATAACAGTATATATACGACGGCCACTTATATACAACGGCCCGTTTCATAGACTTGGCCCAGTGGGCCAGGGCCTTTATATACGACGGCTGGGCCCTGGCTGTCGTATATAAGGGCTTATATACGACAACCGCTGGACCCTGGCTGTCGTATATAAGAGCTTATATACGACAGCCTGGCCCAGTCGTCGTATATAATTAGGCTTATTTACGACGGCCATGTATAGCGGCCGTTGTATATAAACTATACAGGCCGTCGTATATAAGCTTTTCCATTTTTTTTAAAAAACAGAAAATGGCTAACCTAGCTCGATGGCCAGCTACACATCCAAATCAATAGACAACAACAAAACAATTTGATATATAAATTCACAACAAAGTGCAATAGTATACATCGACAATCACGAAGTCTGACATCCACACAAATAAAAACAAAATCACAAATCTATTGATTACTAGCCCCTCCACTACCTCCGGGAGCGAAGAAGTCATCCTGCCGCGGCGAACCTGGCGCCCTTAGCCGTGGCGATGGAGTCTGAGCCTCCGTCCCTGATCCCTACGAAACACAGTGACATATGTATAAGTTTACAATTGTTTTTCTAGATCCATTAGGATTCTTAGCGGTTGGGGCTTCCACTTAATGTAACTTTCTTTTTATACCTGTACTCCAGGAAACTACTCCTGTGGTGGCGATGGCTCCAGCACGAATGGAGGTGGCTGCCACAACGGTATCTGGATTTGCTGCCCTTGCCGTCGAGCTAGCGCCTGTCATTTCAAACATTACAATTTACAAAACTAATTGAAATGCAATGTAATTAAATTATAATTATATGTTTCTTACTTCCATTGCCGCTTGCATCTGTGCCATATAGGACGCATGGTACGCCATGGCAGCCCTGTTGTTCTCTCGCTCTCTCGCCAAGGCCTCCTCCTGCCGAGCCAAGCTCTCCCGAAGCGTAATGACTTTGAGATCTCTCTCGGTGACACGACAGCTGGAGGAGCCTGCAGCCGAAGACTGCGAGGAGCTGCCTCTCGCAGGTCGTGCCTCCCTAGAGTTGACGACTTCAAAGAATATGGAAAGACTAAAAAAACGAATCAATTCAAGGTAAAATTAAATAATCTTAAATTGAAAACAATGAAAGTAAATGAATTCACCTTCCGTGTGCTTTTCCACCTCCGCTTGCATACGCGGCTTGAGGGTCGATGTTCAGGGAGTTTTCCCAATCGAACCCTTCGCCGTGTATCCTCACAGCCTCTTGCCCATACCTAGTCTGAAAAACAATGAAATTGTGTAAGTTCAACAACATATATAGTGTCAAATAATTTCAGAGGTCATGAAACTTACCAGGCGCTCTGCTGCGTACTGACTACACTGCTCCGGCTGAGAAGGGTCAGCGTGAAATCTCCTATAGACCGCAGTAGCACTCGGTCGCACGCTGGTCTCTTTTCCTGTGAACATATGTTAGTACGAACAATACTACATTATGAATATAATAAAAACTACCATGAAACTTACCATCCGTTTAGCCATTCGCACAAAACGTTGGACGCCCATATCGTGCTTCCCTGAGCTCCCTCTGGCATCTCGAGCCTTCTTGGACTTAGCGATGAACTCATCGCTAGCCCAATACCTGCAAAGGGCTCGGTAATCTTCAGTTCGTCCCTGTAAACAAGGGACACTAACCTGCACTCATGCGTAGTTCATTAGGTGTTACTTAGCAAAATTAATATGAACAATTTAAAGATTACGCAACTTACCTCTACGTATTGCTCCTCCGTCAAGTACGTGTTAGAAGCGTCTCTGAACGACCCAACCTCGTGGTCGTGGAGCTTTAAGTAGTCGTTAACTACTTGACTCTGAGCGTTCAAAAGCATTTGCATAACAAGCTTTCGAGCGTTCACTTCGAACACGGAGCGGGCGTGATCCATCTGCTCAGCCGGATCCTCAAGGCGGTACCTGAGCTGTAGGAAGTCAACACAGTTCGACATATATGCACATTAATATTTGAAGGAACATAAAGAATTGAAACTTCAAATATTTATGAAAGTTACTTACCCAAAAATCTGCCCACACGACTCCCTATAGGTTGTCGTTCTCCGGGTGAGGAACGCGCGCGTAGTCGTCCCATGACGTAGCTGCACGTCCATCGATCGCACCGGGGTAGTGCAGACGCACTAAGTTCCCGATGCAACCGTTCACCGTCCTGTGGTGTTTCTGCCCGTCGTATGAGAGGTCCTCCCAAGAACTAAAAAGTCGTTTGTTAAGTCATTAAGTAAGATCATAGTCTTTGAGAACAAATAGAAATGAATACTTTATTAATGTGTTACCTGTCTCCAACCGGACGAATAATTACCAGCTCTCTAGGAATAGGTGGAGGACCAACAAAGTTACTCCTCCTCGTGCGTCTCCTCCGCTGCGGCACCACGTCTGGTGACCCAGAAGGCTGGTCACCGGACGTGTCCTCAGGCTGGGTGGCCTCGGGCTCGCTGGGCAGACTACCCTGGGGGTGGCTGCCGGAGGGCTGGCTACCAGAGGGCTCGCTGCCCGAGGGCACGCTGCGCTGCATACCCGTCTCCTGAGGTGCCGCTCTGGCCTCGTACTCATAGTCTGAATCAGACTACAATGGTAAAGTAAGTAAGTTAAATTGAAAAAGTGATTTTAATAATTTTGTGCATTGTAGAAAAATTTACCTCTGTACGTGCAAACTGACAACCCTGTCCCGCAACTCTGGACACGCACTTAACAGCTGAGTGCGTCTGCTCCCGCTATAAGTGGAACCGTAGAAGTAGTCGTCTCTCTCCTGCGAGGGGAGGAAACCCCTCACACTCGGCGCCTTCTTCCCCTTTGAACCCTTTGAACCCTTGCTTGATGACATCCTAATCAGTTTAAAAAGTAATTACTCCAAATCAGTTTCAAAAGTAATGTAAGTGATAATTAATGTCACTTTCATTTAAAAGAACATTACTCGTAATCAGTTTCAAAATTCATCGACAGCATGATCATCAACATCACAATCTGTCGTCTTGAGCTGTTTACGTTTCCGCTTTCGCATTGTAGATGTCTCTACATCTGCAACGTCTCCTACTAAGTTATCGAGTCTTGCACCAAGCTCGACGATAAAAGAGTCTGGCAACTCTTCGTCTTGGTAAACTTCTTCAGTGTCTCCACTATCATGATAACCATCATCTCCAGGAGTATACAAGCACTCACGAGGATTCACTTTATATACCACCCACCAAGTGCTAAGCTTCTTACATGGATAAGATAGATAATACACTTGTTCCACTTGATGTGCAAGAACGTATGTATCTAAACCTCGTAAGCGTTCGTTGTGATTCACTTCCACCATGCCAAATTGATTTTCTCGAGTTCCATGATTGTTATCAAACCAATCACAATCAAAGAACACAACTCGAAGTTCTTTATTGCCAGCAAAAGTAAATTCCAGAATTTTGTTAATGATTCCATAGTAATTGGTTTATTTCCCTTGTGAGTCGATTGCTCTCGTCACAACTCCGCAATTTGATGTTGCTGTGAGAGGACGAAGAGTTTCGAATTGAGTTGTACGGAATCGGAAGCCATTTACGTCATATCGACCATAGCTTCTAACTTTCACTAATCCATAAGATAGTTGTCGTAAATCTTGATGGATGTCTGTGTTCGCTAATATATAAGCTCGAAACCAGGATAAGAAATTAGGCACTCCATTAATTTCAGCCCGTCGCATCGTTTCTATTTGTTTTCTCGTTGGTTGATGCTTATGTTTCCAGTTTTGGTTGTGGAACTCACTGTACACACAAAACATATGTGATCGACATTAGCATACATGTATTGGTAAATACAATAATCATCAAAATGTAAGAGAAACACTTACTCGAAATATTTCTCCATGCCATCGATATTAGCATACATGTAGAGTAAAGCAACAGTCCTTTCTCCTTCAGTAAAATCGTATGATGTGTTGCTACCAACAGTAGTTCCCCTCGATTTAAAAATAGACAGATCACTAACTGGTGGTTCGTCATCTACATTATATCGCATTGCCGAAGTATTGACATTGTTTTCCTCTGCAAAGTAGAAACTAGAAAAGTAACCTACTTCTTTTAGAGTAAATGCTTCAGCAATGCACCCTTCAACCCTTGCTCTATTGCCAACCATAGTTTTCAAATATCTCAATGCTCTTTCAATATGGTACATCCATCTATATTGCACAGGACCACCAACTTTTGCTTCGAATGGACACGACTCCCTGTAGGTTGTCGTTCTCCGGGTGAGGAACGCGCGCGTAGTCGTCCCACGACGTAGCTGCACGTCCATCGATCGCACCGGGGTAGTGCAGACGCACTAAGTTCCCGATGCAACCGTTCACCGTCCTGTGGTGTTTCTGCCCGTCGTACGAGAGGTCCTCCCAAGAACTAAAAAGTCGTTTGTTAAGTCATTAAGTAAGATCATAGTCTTTGAGAACAAATAGAAATGAATACTTTATTAATGTGTTACCTGTCTCCAACCGGACGAATAATTACCAGCTCTCTAGGAATAGGTGGAGGACCAACAAAGTTACTCCTCCTCGTGCGTCTCCTCCGCTGCGGCACCACGTCTGGTGACCCAGAAGGCTGGTCACCGGACGTGTCCTCAGGCTGGGTGGCCTCGGGCTCGCTAGGTAGACTACCCTGGGGGTGGCTGCCGGAGGGCTGGCTACCAGAGGGCTCGCTGCCCGAGGGCACGCTGCGCTGCGTACCCGTCTCCTGAGGTGCCGCTCTGGCCTCGTACTCATAGTCTGAATCAGACTACAATGGTAAAGTAAGTAAGTTAAATTGAAAAAGTGATTTTAATAATTTTGTGCATTGTAGAAAAATTTACCTCTGTACGTGCAAACTGACAACCCTGTCCAGCAACTCTGGACACGCACTTAACAGCTGAGTGCGTCTGCTCCCGCTATAAGTGGAATCGTAGAAGTAGTCGTCTCTCTCCTGCGAGGGGAGGAAACCCCTCACACTCGGTGCCTTCTTCCCCTTTGAACCCTTTGAACCCTTACTTGACGACATCCTAATCAGTTTAAAAAGTAATTACTCCTAATCAGTTTCAAAAGTAATGTAAGCGATAATTAATGTCACTTTCATTTAAAAGAACATTACTCGTAATCAGTTTTAAAATTCATCGACAGCATGATCATCAACATCACGATCATCAACATCACAATCTGTCATCTTGAGCTGTTTACGTTTCCGCTTTCGCATTGTAGATGTCTCTACATCTGCAACGTCTCCTACTAAGTTATCGAGTCTTGCACTAGGCTCGACGATAAAAGAGTCTGGCAACTCTTCGTCTTGGTAAACTTCTTCAGTGTCTCCACTATCATGATAACCATCATCTCCAGGAGTATACAAGCACTCACGAGGATTCACTTTATATACCACCCACCAAGTGCTAAGCTTCTTACATGGATAAGATAGATAATACACTTGTTCCACTTGATGTGCAAGAACGTATGTATCTAAACCTCGTAAGCGTTCGTTGTGATTCACTTCCACCATGCCAAATTGATTTTCTCGAGTTCCATGATTGTTATCAAACCAATCACAATCAAAGAACACAACTCGAAGTTCTTTATTGCCAGCAAAAGTAAATTCCAGAATTTTGTTAATGATTCTATAGTAATTGGTTTCTTTCCCTTGTGAGTCGATTGCTCTCGTCACAACTCCGCAATTTGATGTTGCTGCGAGAGGACGAAGAGTTTCGAATTGAGTTGTACGGAATCGGAAGCCATTTACGTCATATCGACCATAGCTTCTAACTTTCACTAATCCATAAGATAGTTGTCGTAAATCTTGATGGATAAGATGTCTGTGTTCGCTAATATATAAGCTCGAAATCAGGATAAGAAATTAGGCACTCCATTAATTTCAGCCCGTCGCATCGTTTCTACTTGTTTTCTCGTTGGTTGATGCTTATGTTTCCAGTTTTGGTTGTGGAACTCACTGTACACACAAAACATATGTGATCGACATTAGCATACATGTATTGGTAAATACAATAATCATCAAAATGTAAGAGAAACACTTACTCGAAATATTTCTCCATGCCATCGATATTAGCATACATGTAGAGTAAAGCAGCAGTCCTTTCTCCTTCAGTAAAATCGTATGATGTGTTGCTGCCAACAGTAGTTCCCCTCGATTTAAAAATAGAGAGATCACTAACTGGTGGTTCGTCATCTACATTGTATCGCATTGCCGAAGTATTGACATTGTTTTCCTCTGCAAAGTAGAAACTAGAAAAGTAACCTACTTCCTTTAGAGTAAATGCTTCAGCAATGCACCCTTCAACCCTTGCTCTGTTGCCAACCATAGTTTTCAAATATCTCAATGCTCTTTCAATATGGTACATCCATCTATATTGCACAGGACCACCAACTTTTGCTTCGAATGGAAGATGTATAAGAAGATGCTGCATTGGATTGAACAAAACCAGGAGGAAATATTTTTTCCATCTTACATAAAAGTACAGGTATCTCCTTCTCTAACTTCTCCATCATGTATTTCGTTATTTCTTTGGCACATAACTGCCTATAGAATAATGATAGCTCAGCTAACACCTTCCACACCGCATCATCCAGATATTCCCGAAACATAACAGGTAAGAGTCTTTCCATTATTATATGATAGTCATGACTCTTCAACCCAGTGAGCTTTCCCGTTTTAACATTCATGGCTCGTCTCAGACTAGCAGCATAACCATCTAGAAATTTCAAAGTTTTCAACCATTCCATAACTTGTTTCTTTTCATTAGGTCGAAGCACGAAAGAAGCACGTGGCTTACCACCGCTTTCAGAGAGCTCAAGAGTAGGTCGATTACAAATCTCGGCCAAATCCTTTCGAGCATTTAAGTTGTCTTTCGTTTTGCCCGTGATATCTATGCACGTGCTTATGATACATTCGGCCATGTTACACTCCTGATGCATTACATCAATATTACGCATCAGTATCAATGACTTCACATATGGTAGCTCCCAAACTCCACATACATGAGTCTAGTTGTGAACATTTTCGTAACCTACAAAGAATCCAGGGCGGGCTTCATCAGGGACTAGTGAGTCCAACACATCGGATACTTCACACCCGCTTAGGCGTTTAGGTGGTTCCTTAGTGACAACAGTATCTTTTCTGAAGACATTCCTCTGTTGCCTGAATGGGTGGTTTCGAGGAAGCCAACGCCTATGACAATCAAAGTAGCTTATCTTGCCACCGTATGTAAGTCGAAAACACTCTGTGTCAAACGCACATATGGGACACGACAAACGACCATGTGTGCTCCATCCAGAAAACATGCCGTACGCAGGGAAATCATGGACAGACCACAAATAAGCAGCTCGAAGGTTGAATTTCTGCTTCTTGTAACAGTCATACGCTTCAATTCCAATTCACAATGTTTTCAATTCTTCAATCAATAGTTTCAACATCACATTGATACGTGATCCCGGATGATCTGGTCCTGGTATAATGAGGCTAAGAAACATAAACTCGTACTTCATACAAAGAGAAGGAGGTAGGTTGTAGGAATAACAAAGACGGGCCAACAGGAGTATGGTGTGGCATTTGTACTGTAAGGTGAAAAACCATCCGTTGCTAACTCGATGCGAACATTTCTCGCATCACTAGTAAAAGTAGGATCAAAAGAGTCCAAAGGATTCCATGCATCACCGTCCGACGGATGAGTCAACACATATTTGTTCTCACACACACCTTCTTTGTGCCATCTCATTTGTCTAGCAGATCTTTTAGAAAGAAACAACCGCTTCAATCGAGGTGTCACAGGCAAGTAACACAATTGCTTATGTGCAATTTCTGTCATTACTTTATCACCATCGTTATTGACAACTTCAACAAACCTCAATTTTCCACACTTTAAACAATTCTTCTCTTTGTCATGCTCTTTCCAGAATAGCATGCAGTTATCTGGACACACGTCAATTTTTTCATATTTCATACCCAGTCCAGATAGTAATTTCTTTGAGTGATACATATCTTTAGGCAGTTTATGAGGTTGTGAAAGAGCATCGCTGATAAGTTTCATCATATCATTGTAGCAATTATTAGAGAAGAAATACTTAGATTTGATTGCCATAAATCTGGTCATGAAAGTAAGAAGAGTCATTTCAGTATGATCATGCAACACCTCTTCAGAAGCTTTCAAGAGATTAAAGAATGCGTCTGCCTCATTTGTGGGCGGATCCTCCGTTTGTATATCTTGTAACATCTCATCAATCCTGTCAACACCCGGACAATCATCATCATCTTCCACTACATGAACGGCTCGAGGAGCAGACTCGCCGTGGAAACTCCAGACCTCATAATATGGCATGTAACCGTTTCTGCACAAGTGTAATGGCAATGTCGTTTTGTCCAAAAACTTAGTATTCCGGCATTTCGCACATGGACAACGAACTTTATCGATCGTAGACAACGAGAACACTAGATCAATAAAGTCGTCTGTCCCGGCATACCACTCATCTGAGTGACCAGTTGCCTTGTTCCAACCGGTATACATCCAACTACGGTCTTCACTCATGTTTAACTCTGCAGTTTTAAGTCAAAGAATTTATAGTTAGTTTATTATTTATTTATATCACGGACCTATATCTATTGGAAAGGATAGGTCCTAAACCCACCCAAGAGTGACCGAGACGAACATGCTTATAACAAGACACGAGGTCTAGATTCAGACGAAATTTCGGTAGCATAACCCCGCTGTTCTCCAACTGCACGTCCAAAAATGGAGCAGCGGAGAACATTAGGGTTACACTGTTGAAACTACGTCCAAATCTAGACCCCGCGTCTCATTATAAGCACGCCCTCTCAGTCACTCCTAGGCTGTCCAAAAAGGGACAATTCCGAACCTACACGCCTCACATGCGTAACACGTGTGAGACGGGCTGGTTCGAAACGGGTGACGCATATTGTAAAGGTTTACGTCAATCTTTCGTTTTTGAGTGATTTCAAAGAGAGAGAGAGGAAAGAACAATAGAGAGAAGGAAAGAACCATAGTTGTTAAGGCGTCGCTTAAGCGGTAAGGCGCCTAGAGATCGTAAGGCGTCGCATCGCCTTAGATCCCGGCGTAAGGCAGGTGAATACGGCGGCGACGCTTGCACACAGGGGAGGCGGCGGCGGCGGCGCCCACGCACAGGATCTTGCGTTCGTATGAGGTTGAGCGTCGGTAGATCCGCGGCAGCCGGTCAATGGAGGCCGACGAGTGCCGGCAGATCGAAAGTCCCGCGGCGGAGGAGGCCGAGCGCCGAAGGATTGGCAGTTCCGCGGGGGGGGGTGGGGGTAGGGCGAAGCGGCCTAGGTTGTTCACATCGTGCTTTTGTAGACGTATACGTTACCACTAAATGGGTCGTATCGGGCCCTAAGCCCATTTATGTACATATAGTACTTTTAAACACTCAAACAATCAAAACAATAATCAATTAAACTATTAACTCATATGCATTAATCATCTAAGCAATTAACAACTCATCTAAACAAACATAATTACCGTAGTTAACAAGCTTATCAATTCTAAGCAATTTAAAAAACACCTAGCTAGCAATTCAAATAAACCTGGGCAATAATTAAACCTAAGCATATCAATTCATCTAAATCTAAGAAATTATCCACTAAACAATAAAAAACAAACAAGCATAATCTAAACAATTGGTAATTAAAAAACCAAACTTTCTAGATGGGGAGGGAGGCGGGCGACTTACCTCACGGTGGAGGCGGCGCGGCGAGCGGCACACGGCGAGGCGGGCAGCTGACGGCGTGGAGGCGGACCGGCATGGCGCGGCGGCGCACAGCGCGGGGTGGAGGCTGGGGCGGGGACCTCCGAGGCGGCGGCGGCTGGCGGCGGTGGCGGCGGCTGGCGGGCGGGTGGCGGTCGGGGTGGCCGCTGGCGGCGGGCGGCGGCCGGCGGGCGGGTGGCGGCCGGGGCGCCGGCTGGCGGGCGGGGGGCGGCCGGGCGCCGGCTGGCGGGCGGGTGGCGGCCGGGGCGGCGGCCGGGGCGGTGGCTGGCGGGCGGCGGCCGGGGCGTTTAGGGCTGCTCGGGCTCGGGTCGGCGCGGGCATCGGGCCCGCGGGTATATAAGCCTTATTTACGACGGCCACACCATGGGCCGTCGTAAATAAGGCTTATTTACGATAGCCTCGGTTTGGCTGTCGTATATAACTGCTATATACGACAGTCTAGGGTTGGGTGTCGTATATAACAGTTATATACGACAGCCATATACTAAACGACGGTTGTACTGTCGTATATAAACTTATATACGATAGTCTCTGCTGACCGTCGTATGTAAGTTTATATACGACAGCTAGCCGTCGTATGTTATATAGGCTGTCGTATGTTGCCCTGTTTCCTGTAGTGACGTTGAATCCACTGTTCGGGTATTCGGGTGTCGGAGTGTGGTACTGAAACCTGAAATTTCTTGTTATATATCGATCTTTTCGAATTTGATTTTTATACTAGTCTTTTCGATTTCCGTTTCTTATGACTTCTGGAATCTGCCACGCGCCTCGCCCCGTGTCAAGGAGAAGGTACCGCTATTGTTGTCCACGGGAGTACGGGACCACGGAGATCCACACGCGCGCCTATCGCAAAGTACGCGACGACATGTATGCCGCCGCGCCATACTCGGAATCTTCCGGGACGTCATCGATCTGGTGCCCGACTGGCGGATTCGGAAGAGGGTGCGTGCGCCAGGTGCCGTCCGGGAGGCGACGGGGTGCCTCGAAGCCGGACACGCCGCTGCGCAGCACCGTGTCCATCACGATTACCACGTCACCTCTCTTCCCTCCCACGGGGAGCATGGCGGGTCGGGCCTTGGGGTCGCCTTGGACAGGCGCGACGGGCTGGGTAGAGAGGCGGATCCCCAGTGGCGCCGCCTCCTCGGAGTCAGTGGCGGAGACGGTCTCGACGCCGATGCTGTCGAAGAGTTCGCCGTCCCTCCAGTTGTGAACCCCTAAGGCGCAACCGGACTTTATTTACAACTGCAAGTTTCAATGGGCCACTGCTATTTAGTACTCTCTCCCGTGCACAAAAAATTGTCATTCTACACACAAGCTATGAGTGCACAAAAAATTGACGTTGAAGCAGAACCGAAGAGTTTGTCTCGTGAAAAAACGTAATAATCGCGTGGTAAAGCGTGTGGTTAGAAATCGAACCTGCATGAGAGGGCTAGAAACCAGCGAGGAGACCAGTCAAGTCATTAAAGAGACTACGATAGTAATGGAAAGAAAATCTATTTAATACTTTCTTGATATGCGACAACATGTCCAAATGACAGTTTTTTTAACACCGCAGGGAGTACTAATTTGTACCGAAAATTCACATTAACAGCGGGCCCACCAAGACAACAACGTTTTGGGCCCGTCACTGTATTGTTCGGCTATCCCGGCCTTCTTGTGCGAGTAACTTCAGTTTCTATGTTCCATTAAAAAAAGCAACAGCTTCTTTGTTATCTTGATCATAGTCATAGCATGGCATGGGCATTGGACAAAATGAAAGACGATCTAGTCAGTAGTGTGTAAGAACTATCGACTCACACAAAGGATTAGACAGGAAAGGACGTACTCTTAGCACTGATCAAGGAGCCTAGTCTAGCTGTCTACGTCGCATCATCTCCGGGAGTTTTCCTCCTCGTCCTTTACGTCGGCGAGCTCCCTTCTGCCGAGCAAGAAAAGGGCAAGAGCTGGTCGCTCGGACGATGCAATGATCCTCGACGGAATAAACATTATGCCCTGCCTAGTTTCTGTATCCATCCAACTTATAAATTGAAATAAACTTCACGTACGGCGTCATCTACGATGGGTGTCTGCCTCTGGGGAAATTATGAAGCTCATCGTAATATGAACCCCAGCAACCGCTGACGATCTTGCGTTGCAAGGAAAAAGCTCCGAGTACGCGCCATTTTATGTCATTTGATTGATGATATCCATTGGCCATTGCGTAGCTTGGGGCGAGGGAATGGAAGCTTAGAACACACTTTCTTTCGATCAAAAGTGACAGAGAGGGGGAATCAGAGAATCTAAGAGTCGGAAAACAAAGGCGGGTAAGAAAGACGGCCGGCCACTTGCGGTGGCTCCTGTTAACCAAACGAGGCGACCTAGCAATTATATAGTACACATAGGCAACCGAGGAGAACCGATTCTAAAGATGAAAAGTGCTTGGGGACTACTACTAAGCAGGGTGCAGCGCAGCGACACGTTTCAACTTTCGTTCTTTTATTCTTCAAAGATGTTTCAAATTTCTTCAGCTCCCTGGCTCATGTCATGTCGTGATGCTGCATTTGAGTTTAACTGGGGTGTCATCTGCATCTGCTTCTGCTTGCATTGTGATGTGTCGAAAATGCAAAGCGCAACGGAGGGATGTGTGTGTAGCAG
This sequence comes from Neostapfia colusana, assembly GCA_030760725.1. Taxonomy (NCBI): domain Eukaryota; kingdom Viridiplantae; phylum Streptophyta; class Magnoliopsida; order Poales; family Poaceae; genus Neostapfia; species Neostapfia colusana. The sequence goes on along the minus strand of JASWHV010000014.1, from coordinate 15,522,260 downwards.
ATTCTAGACTTGTTATGAAAAAAATTGGTGTTCTTTGAAGTACTACTTAATACTGCTGCTATGACTGGCGTTCGTGCTTCCGGGTATGTGACGAAGGGAAGAGACTATACGGCCCTGTTTGCAACAACCATTTTTTTAATAAAAAATATGCAGGTGTTGAAAGAGATCGCGCACACCGCTCACGATCGTGTTGATGAGTTGCCCATAAAAAGGCAGAGATACAGATTATTCAGTTACAAGGGAGAGCTACATTTATGGAGTCAGTTGCCTAATAAACCGACTAGTAAGTATACGTAGGACTTATCTCTAATACCCTCTCTCAGTTTGAGGCGAACGTTCAAACTGTGCTTGAAGTCATAGAACAGAGCTGATGGTAACCCTTTTGTAAAGATGTCTGCATATTGAGCAGAGGAAGGTACATGCAGAACTTTGATCTCACCGATTGCAACCTTGTCTTTGACAAAATGAAGATCGATTTCAATGTGTTTGGTGCGCTGGTGTTGTACTGGATTTGTTGACAGGTACATGGCACTTATGTTGTCGCAGAACATCATAGTTGCCTTTGAGAGTGGTCGTTTCAGTTCTATCAAGAATTAGCGTGTCCATGATGCTTCTGAAACTGCGTTGGCGACACCTCTATACTCTGCTTCTGCGCTGGAATGGGAAACAGTTTGTTGTCGTTTGGATGACCAAGCAATCAAGTAAATGCAGTATCCAGAGGTTGATCTTCTGGTGTCGGGGCAGCTGGCCCAATCGGCGTCTGAATATGCAATCAGATCAGTGGATAATGATTTGCGGATATGCAGACCATGGCTGACTGTACCCTTGAGATATCTGAATATATGTTTAATCAGTTGTTGATGTGGTACCCTCGGTGAATGCATAAATAAACAAGCTTGTTGTACTGCATAAGTGAGATCAGGCCTAGTGATCGTAGATATTGCAAGGCACCTGCTATTTTTCTGTATTCAGAGGGGTTGCTCAATGGTTCTCCATCGGTTGCTGATAACTTGGACTTGCTGTCAGATGGGGTGCTCACTGGGTTGCAGTTAGACATGTTGGCTGGTCCAATATTTCCTGTGCATAGTGTTCCTGGCTGAGGAAGAGGCCTTGACTGTTGGTATGTACTTGGATCCCAAGAAAGTGATGTAAAGGCCCCAAGTCGGTCATGGCAAATTCCCTGCAAAGACTAGAGATCACTTGCTGCAGGAAGGAATGTGAGTTGGCTGTCAGTATGATGTCGTCCACGTATAGCAGTAGGTATGCAGTGTGCTTTGTGTCATGGAGTACAAAGAGTGAACTGTCAGCCTTAGAGGCTTGAAATCCCGTGCTGATGACAAAAGTTTTGAACCGGAGGAACCAGGTTCTTGGGGCCTGCTTGAGGCCATAGAGGGATTTATTGAGCTTGCATACAAAATCAGGATGGTTGCTGTCCACAAAACCTGACGGTTGAGCACAAAATACTGTCTCTGACAGTTGGACCATGTAAGAAGGCGTTTTTAACGTCTAGTTGGTGGATGGACCATGCTGCAGACGTTGCAATGCTAAGTACAGTTTGAATAGTTGCTGGTTTGATCACTGGGCTAAAAGTTTCACCATAGTCGACACCATATTCCTGAGTGAATCCCCTTAGAACCCACCTTGCCTTGTGGCGAGCAACCGACCCATCGGGATGGAGCTTGTGTTTAAAAATCCATTTTCCTGAAATAATATTCACACCTGCAGGTTTGGGTACAAGAGTCCAAGTATTGTTCAACATCAATGCCTTATACTCTTCTTGCATGGCATGGAGCCACCTAGGGTCTTTGAGAGCTGTTTTGTAGTTGTGTGGTATGGGAGAAAAGGTTTCTTGGGTGTGTAGGTTGAGGATTTGTTTGGGTTTGAAAATGCCCTTATTGGCCCTAGTGACCATTTGATGTTATGTGGGAATGTTGGGTGCAAGTCTGTCAGAGGTAGGTGTAGACGTGCATGGGCTTGGTTCAGAAGGAGGACAGTTAGAGCTGAGTGTATTGTCTGTATGGTGTGAGGGAGGTGTGATGTGTTGATGATCATGGGTTGGGTCTTGTGTTGTGTGAGAAATGTGATGTCGAAGTGTGGAGGAAGGAGGACCCGGGACAATAACAGGACTATTGTGATTGTGTACAGGTGTGTTCAGAGGAACTTTTGAATAGACAGAGGCATAGGGAAAAGTTGATTTATCGAACACGACATGCCGAGAGATGATGATTTTCTTGGTGGTGAGGTCCATGCATTTGTATCCCTTATGTTCACTGGGATATCCTAGGAATATGCAAGCTGAAGATCTGGGTGCGAGTTTGTGGGGAGAACTGCAGTGAGGTTTGGATAACAGAGGCAGCCAAAGACTTTCATGTGAGAATAATCCGGTGTCTGGCCAAACAATTTTTGATATGGTGTGTAGAAGTTCTTTGGTTTGCATGGACGTCTGTTAATAATATATGTTGCTGTGTGTAAAGCCTCCACCCAAAATCGGGATGGTAAAGATGCCTGAAATAACAGACAGCGTATACCATTGTTTGTAGTGCGCAGAGAACGTTCTGCTTTCCCATTTTGGGCAGAGGTGTGGGGGCAAGAAAATCTGTAGGTGATGCCATGTTTGTGGAAGAGTGATCGAAGGGCTGTGTTATCGAATTCCCTGCCATTGTCACACTGAATCGATTGAATGCTAATATGGAACTGATTCAGAATGAGGTTATAAATAAATTCAATGGCTGCAGGAGCATCAGACTTATGCCTCAAGGGCACTGTCCACATATAGTGGCTAAAATCATCAAGAAGAAGCATGTAATATTGATAACCAGTAACACTTGCAATGGGGTGATGTCGAAAGATCACATTGCACAATTTGAAATGGGAAGTAGGTTACAGAGATGGATTTAGAAAAAGGTAATCTAGTGTGTCTACCTAGCTGACATGCATCACAAATATGTGACTGAATATTATTCATTGGGATATAAAATTCAGATAGAATGTTGCCAAAACACTGATGGCCTGGATGTCCCAATCTTCGGTGCCAGAGCGTGCTGATGGATGCATAGAGAGCTGTGGCTGTGGACGAGCTACTTGAAGTAGGAAATGGGTAAAGGTCTCCGTAGCTATTGCACCTCATGATCTCGAGCCTGCTGGGAAGATCCTTTATGGAGAAGCCAAAAGGGTAAAATTCGATAGAGCAAGAATTGTCAGAGGTGAACTTTCTCACTGAAATAAGGTTCTTGATCAGTTTGGGTGCATGAATAACTCTAGACAGTTGAAAGGTATGATTAGGTGTGTTAAGGGAGACAGAGCCTTGTCCTAGGATTGGAACACGAGAACCATTGCCGATAATTATGTGAGGAGAGTTAGGCAAAGATGAAGGACAGTAATTGAACATAGTACCTGCATCAGCAGACATGTGCCCAATGGCGCCGGTGTCCATAAACCACTCATTCGGAGTGTTGGTATTCTGTTGAGCAGATGCATTTAGCGCCTGAAGGAGACCCGCGGTGTCGAAGGTCGATGGTGCAGTAGGGGTGAACTGCGTAGAGGGTTGGACCATTTGTGCATGGTATGCTTGTCCACCGGTCGGACGAGAACCCAGAACGCCAGGTCCTGTAGCTCCGGTCCATGGCGCGTGCCATGATTGATTTGCACCGAACCAGGAGGCCATCCAGGGTGGAACGTTGTGCTGCCATGGGACGTAGTTGCCGCGACCGCCACGTCCGCGACCACGGCCGCGTGAACCGCCTCTGCCACGACCTCGGACGTGGAGTTTGATGGTGGGCGTGGACCCTGAGATGGGGTGGGGGGGGGGGGGGGGTTGTATTGGGGCGTTGGTGTTGGATTCAGAGGAGTTTTCGGTGGATTGGAGAGCTATTTCTTGGATGGGTGTTTGTGAGGATGTCAGGGCGTGTTCAGCAACGATGAGCTGGTCTCGGGCTTCCAGGAAGGAGTTGGCGCAGAACATGATATTTTTGGTTGAGGCCGCGGATGAGCTGATGGACAAGCGCGTGGTCTGAGACTGGTTGATCACCGTCAGCCAGGGAATCAGCGAGTGTTTTGAGCTTATGAAAGTAAGCGGTGGCGGACATCTCACCTTGGACAAGGCCATGAAGCTCTTGTTCTAACTGAACGGCGTGACTCGATCTGTTGCCCAGGAAGAAATCGGCTATCTTTGTCCAGACGCCGTGAGCAGAGATATCGTCCTCCATAACGAAATCCATGAGGTCGTCGGCAAGAGTTGCATGGATCCACATGAGAACGGTGAGGTCCTCTTGGATCCAGATCGGGTCGGCGGGGCGAGGCGGTGTGCCATCCACATGTTGCCGGAGGTTGAAGCGCCCAAGAACAACCAGAAATAGGCGTTTCCAGCAGTGGTAGGCAGTAGAGAACATCCCCAGTCGGACGGTGACCAAACTGGTGATGTTCACGGACTGTGCTGCGCTGGCCAGCGAAGAGGTAGTCGTGGAGATGGAGGTAGACATTGTTGCAGCGCCGGAGGATTGGCTGGTGTCCGACGAGAGGGTGTCCGCCATGTTTGGTTGTGGAGAGGTGGGAGAAAAGAGATGAACCCAGATGGCTCTGATAACCATGAAAGAGATCGCACACACCGCTCACAGTGTTGATGAGTTGCCCATAAATAGGCAGAGATACAGATCATTCGGTTACAAGGGAGAGCTACATTTATGGAGTCAGTTGCCTAACAAACCGACTAGTAAATATACGTAGGACTTATCTCTAATAGGTGTGATAAAAGCTAGCTTCTGCAACAGCATATTAGTTTCGCTGCTTTTTAGAATGACCTAAAAGCAACATAAGTTTAACCTGTTGTTCACCTGCTTTTCAGATAAACTGTTTTTTAACAAGTTTAAATTATGCTAAACAAGACCTACATTTCCTCAATGTTTCTGTTCAGTTGCCCTAAACGTGAAGTGTATGGAGAGATATATAAAGGGCCATGCTTCGTAAACACAGACGCAGTGCAGGAAGCCAGGGGCACAAGTTTGCCACGGAGCCTTGAGAGCTTTTTTACGCACTACAAAATTAGTACCACTAGGCCAATTTTACGGTAGTACGAGTACCAAATAAGGTGCAATAGATTTTGGCCTACGGTCCACAGTGAGTCTTGCAACCTAAGGTGTAATAGATCATAATATTATATATTTTTATTTTGGAAATAAGACCCGAATGGATCTATAAGTTATATGTTTGTAGGAAAGATTTTGGAATGCGTAATTGAGAATAACTAACGTGTGTTCCAATGATTATACAATACTGATTTTAGGAAACGTGTACCCATCTTTATTAGAGGAAAATAATGTGGCAGATGCATCGTTATTGGGGAAACGGTAAAATCATTGGAAACGTCTCATGACATTTGCCCGGGTCACAAACCAGTGAGACATACTCCCTCGGGTGCACAAAAAATTGTCGTTCTACATAGAAGCCATAAGTACACAAAAAATTAACGTTGAATCAGAACCGAGGAGTTTGTCTCGTGAAAAAACGTAATAAACGTGTGGTAATGTGTGTGACTAGAAATTGAACCTGTATGAGAGACCTGAGAACTAGTGAAGTAGACTAGTCAAGTTATTAAAGGGACTACGATAGTAATGAAAAGAAAGTTTATTTAATACTTCTTTGGTATGCGAGAACATGTCCAAAACGATAATTTTTTGTGCACCAGAGGGAGTAATCTGTTTCTCTAAAAAAAAAGTGAAATATTTCTGCACCGACTTGGTTTGTGTACGAATTTTCCTTTGCCTTTAGTTTTAGCATCATGACTGCAGCGAAGACCATATACACGCATTGTGTGATCTGACTGCAGAAAAGAGAGATGATGTACTAATAAGTACTCCTTCCGTTTCGATTATTTGACGCTGGCTAGTTCAATTTTGAATGAACTAGCGTCAAATAATTCAAAACGGAGGGAATAGTGATTATCATCTCTAAAGTTTTTCCATCTTATCTTTCGCGCGTTGTCGATCTCCATCCAACTGATGGAACCAAGCAAAACCAGTGGTTGATCGACCGATGGTCCCATCTGCATCGGTATCATGGATTTTAGATGTGTTGTACCGGTTGTAAAATTGGCTTGAAGTTGCGCTCTACACCCTGCCTACTTGTTGATATATATAAGAGTTGTATTGATTCTTTGATCTTCGGTTGTAACAAGATTTTGTCCGATGCAAATCAACCAACTGGTTGTTACAAACACTACAGGAATCTGGACAATAGATGACGGTAAAAAACCGTCGTCAATAAGCACAGTACCGTCGTCAATAACTTATTGACGACGATAAAAAGTTATAGACGATGGTTTATGGTTGTCGTAAATTATTAGTCGTCAATAAGCTAATTGACGACGATAACCGTCGTCAATAAGCTTATTGACGATAGCTAACGTTCGTTGTCGTCAATAAGCTTATTGACGACAGCTAACGTTCGCTACAACAGCTCGTTGACGACGACCAGGGTTTGGCTCTCGTCAATAAGCTAGCTTATTGATAACGACCAAGGTTTGTACCGTCGTCAATAACGATGGCTTATTGACGACGGTTTCTGGTACCTGGCCGTCGTCAATACTAATGGCTTATTGACGACGGCCAAGAACTTGGCCGTCGTCAATAACAATGACTTATTGACGACGGTTTCTGGTACTTGGCCATCGTCAATACTAATGGCTTTATTGACGACGACCAAGAACTTGGTCGTCGTCAATAACAATGGCTTATTGATGACGGTTTCTGGTACCTGGCCGTCGTCAATACTAATGGCTTATTGACGATGGTCAAGTACCAGAAACCGTCGTCAATAAGCTTGGCATTTAAAAAAAAACAGAAAATCCTGCCCTGGCTTCGAGGCCAGCACTGGATCGATGGCCAGATCATAGGCAATCAAAAATACATCACAGGCAGGCACAAAAACACTATACGCACGCCACACTACCATACGCTACCCCGACCGCTGCCACCGGAGTCCAGGAAGTCGTCGCACGCTCGTCCAAACGCCGGTAGCTGAGGGGATGGAGTTTCCTGAGCCCGCGTTGCCGATCTCCGTGATGTACATGTATAGTTAGACAAATTAGAAGTTCACAAATGTGTATACGATTAAATAAATTCATTGCAAGTTAGAATTGAGCAAGTTAGCTATATTTGGCTATGTTTGAGTAAGTTTGCTCATATTTTACTAAGTTTGAAAAGTATGGACTAGTAGTGTTTGTGTTTGAGCTATTCAACTAGTTTTGGCTATGTTTGAGTAAGTTTGCTCATATTTGACTATGGTTGAGTAAGTTGTACCATATTTTACTCAGTTTGAGGATGTTTAACTAGTTTTCCCTAAGTTTGAGTAAGTTTGATCAAATTCAACTAAATTGAGCAAGTTTAACTAGTTGCAGCTATTATAAGAAATTTTGTACCTGTGCTCCTGACATCGGCCCCCTGTGGTAGCTGTATCGGTGGCGGCGCCCTCTGAGGAAAGACAGCCGGCTGTCCTGCGGCCAGAGCCTGCAAATATGAAGTAAATTATTATACATGCCATTCATATATTGAAACGTTGAGTACAATGATCTGAACTTACCGGCATGGCAGCTTGCAGCTGTAGCATGTACGAGTGTTGATACTTGTCCCTAGCCCGGAGCTCAGCTGCCTGTCTCTCGTCCCTAGCTCTGAGCTCGGCTGCCTGCCTCTCGTTCACGAGCCTCGGCGCTTCCTACGTTCTCTGGAGCTCCTCCTGGACACTCTGGAGCTCCAGATCTCGGCTGCCACGCCTGCTGGATCCACACTACGATGAAGAGGCCCTCGAGGAAGATCGCGCCTCCCTCGAGTCGACTACTCCATCGAAGATGGCCAACCTACAAACGAAGTAAGAGTATTAAAGTTTCATGTCTCGAATTTCATGAAAGTAAATGAAAAACAACAGAACTCACCGTCCGTGAGGTTTACCTGCCACCGCTTGCATAGGCGGCTTCAGGTACGATCGGCGAGTTCTGCCAATCGTAATCGTCGCCTCGAAGCCTCCGCACCTTCTCCCCATACTTTTCCTGAAAATACAGAAAATTAAAGTCATCAAAAGTTTTAAAGAGAATAAAATTAAGTTAACTAAAGTACTCATCAACATCTCTGTCGCCGTCTGAGAAGACAGTTGATCAGGCTGCGAGGGGTCACTTCCCATGTGACCCCTCCTCCACACCTAGATAGCAGTCGGCTCCTGACCAATCTCGCGCTCCTATCGATACGTGTTAGCACATGATAGCGATAGAAATTAACTAGAATAAAATTCGAGTATCACTTACCATCCGTTTAGCAAGGCGTACGTAGCCGTCCCCGCCAAGACGGTGTTTCCCGTCCGTCCCTCGACTCTGTCGGCGGGTCATCGACACGCCTTGGAAGCCCTGGCTCGCCCAACGAGCACACAGGGAACTGTAGGCGTCCGGACATGACTCAAGCCATGGTACGCTGACCTGCACACATTTGTTATTGGATGAAAACATTGATGAAAATTGGATAATGAAGCAAAGTAAAATAAAGATTTTACCTCTGCGTACTGTGCCTCCGTCAAGTACTTGTCCGCCACATCCCTAAACTGTCCCGGCTCACCCTCGTCCGGATGCAACTTATAGTACGCCTTCGTAGCCTGAATGCGAGCCGTTGATATCGACTGCGTCAGGAGCTTCCTAGCGTTGTTGTTGAAGACCAGGCGAGCATGATCCAGCTGGGCCTCGTCCTCCAAACGGTAATATTTTACAAGAAGAAATATACAAGTTAATGTATTTAACATATAATAGGTTCACATTTAACGAATAGACGATTTACTTACCATAAATTTATGCCACACATGCTCCTGGTGGTTGCCGTAGGTAATGTCCTGGGCCGTAGCGTAATCGTCCCAAGATGTAGCAGCCCGTCCGTTCACTAGACCGGGATAGTGACAACGGATGAGCTGGCCCAGGACAGCGTTGACTTGGCGGTGGCGTCCTTGACCCATGAACGAGTCATCGGCCCAAGATCTAATACACGATTCTCAATTAGTACATATATAAGTGTTAAAATATCTAAATTGATTTGTTAAAGATTTACTTACCTATCGCCAACCGGACGAATAAGGACGTAGTGGCTCCTCCTGTAACGCCGCTGTGGAGCCGGCTCCATATCAGGCTCTGTGGAAGGCTCCGAAGCAGGGTCTGAAGCCTGCGGTGCCGGAACCTGAAGAGGATCCGAAGCAGGATCTGGAACAGTCCGGAACCTGTGGTGTCTGAAGAGGACCCCTGGCCTCTGTCTCCTCAGATGTAGAGTCGTCCTAAAAATTTGAAGATTGGTAATATAGATTTAAGAAGTTACTTATATAATTTATGTAATTTAATATTCTTTACCTGTCGTGACCGCTCTCGTGACCCCTGGCCTCTGTCGAGGCCCAACAGCTGAGACAGTTTACCATTGCTAGACTGACAACCCTAGAAAACAGAGTCTGCTCTAGGGGGCAGAAAGCCCCGCGTCCCCTGTCGTTTACTGCTCGACGACATCCTGATGAAAGAAAATTTGATAATGAATTTAAAGGAAAATATAGAAGACGAAAGAAGAGATGAAGGAAACGTTACTTGTACTCAATTTCAAAATTCATCAGTATCATGATCATGTACTCTACTTCGTAAACAGGACCATCAATCTTTTATCGTGGTTGTTCGCCGTTTTCGTTTTTTCACATTATGAGTGTACATCTTGTGCATCTCCAACTAATTCACCGAGTCGTAAACCAGGCTCAACAACAAAAGAATCCGGCAACTCTTCTTCTTGTTAAAAACAACATCAGCCTCATCAAGGTAACCAATATTGTCCGGTGTATATAACCGCTCACGAGGATTCACCTTTTATACAACCCACCATGCACTAAGCTTTTCGCATGAATATTGTAGATAGTACACTTGTTCGACTTGGTGTGCAAGGACAAAGGTGTCGTAGCCTCGTAGTCGGTACTTGTGTTTGACTTCTACCATGTCAAATTGGTTTTGTCGAGTTCCATTGTTATTATCAAATCAATCGCAGTCAAAGAAGACTACTTTAAGGTCTTTACTCCCGGCAAAACGAATTCTAGGATTTTGTTTATGATCCCATAGAAATTAGTTTCACGTCCTTCGGCACTAGCGGCCCTCGTCACAATTCCGGTGTTTGATGTTGCTCTTAGAGGACGTTAAGCTTCAAATTGAGTTGAACGAAATCGGAACCCATTGACATCATATCGACCAAAGAGTTTAACTTTAATGGATCCGTTGGATAGTTGTCGCAAATCTTCATGAACACCGACTTGTGTCTTGCATTGTCCAACATATGAAGTAAGAAAACTATTTTATGATATGAACATAATTACTAAGAGGAACAATACAAGGAAAACGTTACATGATTTCGAAACCAGGTTTGGAAGTTAGGTCCTCCATTTACTCCATAATGTCGCATTGTTTGTATTTGCTTGCTAGTAGGTTGCTGCTTAGACTTCCAATTTTGTCGATCGAACTCACTAAATAAGGACAAAACAGAATTATTAGCATAGATGTATAACACACCACGCAAATTAGTATAGACGTTGAACAATCACTTACTGAAAAAAATTATCCATCCCATCTATGTTAGCGTACATGTATAACAAAGCAGCTGTCTTTTCATCTGTTGAAGCATCATAGCTCGCGCCACTACCAACAGTGGTGCCTCTCGTTTGAAAAAGTGAGAGTTCGCTACAAGAGGTTGCTTCAGCCATATTGTACCGCAACACCGATGCATTAACATTGTGTTCTTCTGCAAAGTAGACACTTGAAAAGTATCCTATATCCTGAAGTGTAAATGCTTCGGCGATGCATCCTTCAACCCTTGCCCTATTACAAACCATCGGTTTCAGACATCTGAGTGCTCTTTCAATGTGGTACATCCACCTATATTGAACAGGGCCGCCTACTTTAGCTTCATATGAAAGATGGATTAGAAGGTGTTGCATTGGATTGAAGAACCCTAGAGGAAATACTTTTCCATCTTACATAAAAGCACGGGTATCTCTTTTTCCAACTTCTCCATCATCTCCCTTTTGATTTCTTTAGCACAAAGTTGTCTATAAAAATAGCTAAGCTCGGCTAACACCTTCCACACCTCATCGTCAAGATAGCCTCGAAACATAACCGACAGAAGTCTTTCCATGATTATGTGATAACCATGACTCTTCAAACCAGTGAGATTTCCAGTCTTAACATTAACGGCCCTTCTCAGGCTAGCAGCATAACCGTCTGGGAACTTCAACTGTTTCAACCACTTGAAGACTTCTTTCTTTTCTTTTGGTCGAAGGCAGAAAGAAGCTCGTGGTTTGCCACCAGCTTTGGAGAGCTCAAGACTTGGTCGGTTACAAACCTCTGCCAAATCCTTCCGAGCTTTTATATTGTCCATTGTTTTGCCCGTCATATCCAAGCACGTGCTTATGATGCATTCGCCCATGTTACATTCCTAGTGTAAGACATGAATGTTATGCATTAGAATTAAAGACTTCATATACGGTAACTCCCATAGTGCACATATATGAGTCCAATTGTGATCCTCTCCGTAACCAACAAAATATTCAGGACGACCTTCATCTGGCACTATATTGTTGAGTTGTTTAACAATTTCCGACCCGTTCAGACGTTGTGGTGGTCCCTTTTTTACAATGGTACCCTTCCTGAAGGCATTTCTCTGTTGCCTAAACACGTGATTTGGCGGTAACCAATGTCTATGACAATCAAAGTAGCATATCTTTCCACCATGACTTAGACGAAAACAATCCGTGTCAGAAGCACATAATGGACATGTCAATCGACCATGGGTGCTCCAGCCAGAAAACATGCCGTAAGTTGGAACATCATGAACAGACCACAAGTACGCAGCTCGAAGGTTGAATTTCTGTTTTCTATAACAGTTGTACGCTTCGACTCCTGTCCATAACATTTTCAACTCTTCAATCAATGGATGCATCATCACGTTCAGTCGTGAACCAGAATGATCCGGTCTAGGTACAATAAGGCATAGGAACATGAACTCATACTTCATACAAAGAGATGGTGGTAAGTTGTACGGAATAGCGAACACGAGCCAATAAGAGTATGGTGTGGCGTTTGTACTAAACACTGAGAAGCCATCTATCGCCAACCCAAAGCGAATATTTCTCGCGTCATTGGCGAAATCTGGATCGAAGCGGTCAAGCGCCTTCCATGCCTCACCGTCCGACGGGTGCACCATCATGTCGTTGTTCTCACGTACACCTTATTTATGCCACCTCATGTGTCTAGCTGTTTTTTAGATAGAAATAAACGCTTGAACCTAGGTGTGACAGGCAAGTAGCGAAGCTGCTTCTGTGCGACTTGAATCATTACTTTTGAACCGTCGCCATTAACAACTTCGACAAATCTCGCTTTACCACATTTTAAGCACTTGTTCTCATTGGCATGCTCTCTCCAAAAAAGCATGCAATTGTCTAGACACATATCAATCTTCTCATATTTCATACCCAGACCAGAAATCAACTTCTTAGACTGATACATATCTTTAGGCACTTTATGTGGTTGTGGAAGGATATCGCTGATCAATTTGATGAGATCGTTGTAGCAGTTATTGGAGAAGAAATATTTAGACTTAATGGCCATAAATCTAGTCATGAAAGTAAGGAGCATCACTTCGGTGTGTTCATGCAACGGCTCTTCTAAAGCTTTGAGAAGCGTGAAAAACGCTTCAACCTCCGTTGTAGGAGGATCCTCCATCAATTCAGGATTTATGGCATCAAGCATCTCGTCCATCCTATCGACCCCCGTGTTGTCATCCTCATCTGAAACTTGTAAGGGTTGAGAAGATGTCTCACCGTGAAAGGTCCACACCTCATAATCTTGCATGAAACCGTATCGACACAAGTGAAACGCTAAATTCACTTTGTCCCAACACTTTGCACCCTGACATTTCGTACATGGGCACCGCACCTTATCGATCATTGACAATGAAAAAGCTTGATCTACAAAAGCATCTGTCTTGGCGAACCACTCATCCGAGTGACCATCAGAACTGTTCTTCCAACCGTTATACATCCAACTACGGTCCTCACCCATGTTTGAATCTGCAGTTTAATATCAAGGAAATTATAGTTACTTTATAATTTATTTATATCACGACCCTACATCTATTAGAAAGGATAGGTCATAAACCCACCTAAGAGCGACCGAGCGGAGCGTGCTCATGACGAGGCGCGTGGTCTGGATCCGAACGAAATTTTGGCAGTATAACCCCGCTGTTCTCCACTGCACGCCCGAAAATGGTGCAGCAGAGAACAACAGGGTTATGCCGTCAAAATCTCGTCTAGATCTAAACCCGCGTCTCATCACAAGCTACGCCCCCTCGGTCACTCCCAGGCTGTCCAAAAAGGGACAATTCCGAACGTACACGCCTCACATGCGTAACACATGTGAGACGGGCCGGTTCAAAATGGGTAACGCATGTTATATAGGTTTACGTCAATCTTTCATTTTTGAGTCATTTAAAAAAGATAGAGGAAAGAACGAGAGAGAAGGAAAGAACGAGAGAGAGACAAAGAAGTGGGTCAGCCGTCCTAAGTTATGCCCCGCTGGGGTCTGCCATTATCTTACGACGCCTTTAGGGTTAGCCGTCGTACGTTATGCCCCGTCATAAGTGGGTCAAAGATGAAACCGCACCGTCGGGGCCCGCCGTCCACGCGCGGGAGCTTGCCGTCCTCCGTGCCTGTCTCGACTAATACATTACCACTAAATGGGCCGTGACAGACCCTATGGGTCGTGTCAGGCCGGACCGGGCCGAAACCCATTTATTTATATTTAGTAACTAATCACGCAATCAATCAAAGCATTAATTAACCAATAATCAATTACAATACTAATTAAACAATTAATCAACTAAGGTCGGGCGTCTCAGCAGGGCGGGACTTGGGGCGGGGCCGGGCGGCACAGCAGGGCGGGGCTCGGGGCGGGGCACGGTGAGCGCCAGCGGCCGAGGCGCGGCCGGGGCTCGGCGCGAGCAGGGGCGGCCGGGCGGGACGGCAGCGGCTGTGGCAGGGCGGGGCGGGGCGCGGGGCGGTCGCGCTGCGGAGCGGTAATATAGGGATGAGTAAACTGAAGTCCATGTCAACCGCAGCAAAATGTTCTCTTTAATGCCTCAGGATAATTTTATTAAGTAAGCAAAACTGCTGGTCTTTCTATAAGTTTACCGTAACAATCGAAATGACCAACATATAACGGAATCCTCCAAGGGACAAAATCAGCTGACTTCATAGTTGGCGAGTACCATACAAACGGGAAGTCGGGAATGTAGCTATTACTATTAGCAGCACAGACAATTACTATAAGAATGGGAATACAGGTACTAGTATTAGCAGCAGTAGTATGACAAAGGGGTATCCACAGAATAAAAATGTTGGCAGCAACAGTATCATATTAAGTGGTTGTCAAATGGTGATTTGAATCCCCAATTCCTGTTCCCACGTATATATATATATACACAGCAGAAATCAATAGCTCCATCGCAGAAATGGGCAATAGCATCACCACTAGAGTTTTTTTTTAAAAAAGAACTGCATTGCATTCCCGATGCTGAAATGGAACACTGAGTGTAAAGTGAAACTAATCTTATGTTTCTTCACCCAAAACATAGGATAAATGGAACCTGTAAAATGGTAATAGCTCGGGCCGGGGAGGGGGACTTACCTTGGGCCGGGGAGGCGGCGGGGACGGGCGGCGGCAACAGGGACGGCCGGTGGCGACGGGGACGGCCGGCGCGAGTCAGGAGGCGGCACTGGTTATTGTTATAACATAAATTGTAATACTTCAGCTATTTCACAAATAATCATTATACTTCAATCATTCTGTTATACTTCAGCTATTTCACAAATAATCATTCTGTTTTAAAAAAAATAATGAGTGTACATAGTTGCAAAATAATAGAACAAAGCATCAGTGGTTATTGTTATAACATAAATTGTAAGCTACAGCACTAAGCAAACTCTAAAAATGAATATCACTGCAATGTAATTTCAACAATATTCTTCGATAATCCTGGATGTTGCATCTTGGGCCAGGCAAATGGGCTGCAGGCCTGATTCGGCCTGTTCGTATTCGGTCTAAGGCAGCATTGCATTAGGACTCCTAGCTTAGTTAGGAATAAGTGTCCTAGAGATGGAATATTTTCTACAGTTTGAAGTAGGATTACAGAGTCCTGGTTAATAAGAATTAGGTGTAACCGGATTATATATTCTCCCCACCTCTCCTCCATATGGCACATCTGCTGCAGCAATCAGTTCTGGCGGCAAGATCAGCAGCTGTTCTGGCGTTGTCGAATTTCTAACATTCGTGGTATCAGAACCGTATTAGATCCCGGAGAAAAGTGTGCGGCATGGCGGAAGAATCGGCATCCATGATCAGCCCTGTACACAGCTCTAAAGAGAGCACACACATAAGCAATGACAAGAGAAGCACCACGGAAGCTTTCATCTGGTTTCTGAGGTGAGCCGTGGAACTAGCTACCCTGCTCTCACCGAGACCAACTACATGCACTGGGAGACCATGATCAGCCCTGGGACAAGGGAGGAGGGGGCGGGACAGAGGCGGCCAGGCGGCCGGCGGCGCGAGGGGAGGGCCGGAGGGGGAGGGGCCGGGCCGGGCCGGAAGGGGACGGGGGAGGGCGCGGGACAGAGGCGGCCGGGCGGCCGGCGGCTCGGTCGCAGGGGGGAGCAGGGGGAGGGCCGGAGGGGGAGGGGCCGGGCCGGAGGGGCGCGCGTGTGACCAAAGGCAAATTTGGCTATCACCGTACGAAACCTGCAGATCGGCGATTGGCTGTGCAGCAACCAGCTAACTAGTTGATGGTCATCCTAGCCTATATATAATCTTATTCATCAGGGTACGCAAGAACATATGCGTCTGTTGTCGGAAAATGCATGCCCAACTGTCGGAAATTGTTTTGAATTAAGAAGGAAATATACACACAGAATTTATACTATTGATCACTTCTACTCCCACCGTCCTAGTTAGCTAATTTTTCATCCCAACTTTGACAAGGTAATACTTACTATTGTAACATGCTACTAGCTAGCTACTGCAACTCTGCAAGTAGTAGTAGAAGGCTCCAATTAACCATGCATGGTCAGGTCAGCAGTAGCAGTGGCAGACGTGCTGGCTGCCGTCACGGATCTTGCATTCGCCGCCGCGGAAGGTGGGCTGACACCACTTGCTCACGGCAGGTGGGCCGGGTCGGAGGGGGACGGGGGAGGGGCCGGAGAGGCCGCACGGGGGGAGGACGGCGAGGCCGGGGGCGAGGAAAGCGGGGGAGAGGCCGGAGGAGGAGGGGGAGAGGCCGGAGGGGGAGGGGGAGGGTACTTACCTCGGGCCGGAGACGGGCGGCTGCGGCGGCGGGGACGGGCGGCGGCGATCGGGACGGCGACGGCGACCGGCGCGAGACGGGAGGCGGCACTGGCCGCCTCCCGGCTCGCGCACGGGTTATATACCCCGTTATTGACGACGGTGCTAGGAAACTGTCGTCAATAAGGACTCGTTGACGATGGTGCTAGGTCACCGTCGTCAATAACTCCTCGGGTGGGCCCAAATTTAGTTAAAGACGACGGCCACCGTCGTCAATAATTTATTGACGACGGTTCTCGTCTAGCCGTCAATAACTAAGTTATTGACGACGGCTAGATAAAGCCTTCGTCAGTAACATTAAAGACGACGGCCCCGTCGTCAATAAATTTGATCGTCGTCAATGATCGTTTTTCCTGTAGTGAAAAGCTCGGATCAAATCCTCAACCGAAGATCCCTAACAGATCATCCTTCTAGAAGATAATAAAGATAGATTAAATAGTTAACCAATTGTTATCTTGATAATGTTTTAACCGGCGCAGATCATTTTCGACTCTGTCTTCCAACACTTCCCCTCAATCTCAACTCTACTTATTCATGTTGAGATTATTTCTGAACTCAAGTAATTTCTTGACAGGTAGCACTTTAGTGAAACCATCTGTCACTTGGTCCTTTGTTGATATAAACTGTACTTGAAGAAGATTCCTCGCTACTCTTTCTCTCATAAAATGATAAGCAATCTCTGTATTTTTGTACGAGCATGAAATACATGATTTGCTGTCATATAGGTTGCTCCTAGGTTATCACACCACAAGCAAGGTGTCTCTTCTTTTGCAACACCAAGCTCCTTCAAAATGGTTTGTACCTAAATCACCTCCGCTATAGCATTGGCTAAAGATTTATATTCTGCTTATGTGCTTGATCGAGATGTTGTAGTCTGTTTTCTAGCACCCCATGATATCAAATTAGAGCCTAAACCCTCCTGTTGATCTTCTATCATCTCAACATCCTGCCCAGTCTGCATCTAAGAAGGCATTGACTCGAAAAGAAGTGTCTTTCAGAAAATTAATTCCAATATCAACAGTGCCTTTGATATACCCTAAAATTCTTTTTATTGCAATCATATGATCATTAGTAGGAGAATGAAGGAACTGACACACCTTATTTATTGAGAAGGCTAGATCTGGTCTTGTGAGAGTGAGATGTTATAAGGCACCAACAATGCTTCTATATTTTGTTGCTTCCCCGGCATCAAGTTTCTTTCCATCAAATGCTGAGTATTTCTTCAAAACAGACAAAGGTGTGCTTACGGGCTTATCAGTGCTCCATTCCAGCCTTTTTAATAATTTCTTTTGCATACTTCTTCTGATTCATCATAATTCTATTTTTCACCTGCGAAACTTCAATGCCAAGAAGTAGTGAAGTGTACCGAGATCCTTGAGTGCAAAGTCCCTGCGTAAGTCTGTCAACATCGCCTCAATAGCTTGATTAGTGGAACCAGCTACCACAATGTCATCAACATATACAAGTAAGTAAATAGTGATTCCGTTTTTCTGATAAATAAAGAGGGAGGTATCTCCTTTGAGGCAACAAACCCAAGCTGAATTAAACTAGAGCTCAATCTGGCATACCATGTACGAGGCGCTTGTTTTAATCCATATATTGCTTTATCTAGCTTGCACACATGATCAGGAAAAATTTTATTTTCATAGCCTGATGGTTGGTTCATGTACACTTCTTCTTCTAATGTTCCATGGAGAAAAGCATTTTGCACGTTAAGTTGTCTTAGACACCATCCTTTTGAGACAGCAATTGATAACACTATACAAATTATAGCTGCTTTAACAACAAGACTAAAAGTATCTTTATAGTCAATGCCGTACCTTTACTTGAATTCTTTTGCAACCAGTCTAGCCTTGTATATATCAATAGTGTCCTCGGCATGTCTTTTAATTTTATAAACCCATTTCGAATCAATTATATTATTCAAACCTTTCCTTGGAACTAAATGTCAAGTCTTGTTCTTTTCTAGCGCTTGGAATTATACATCCATAGCTTTCTTCCAGTTCTGGTCTTCTAGGGCCTGTTGTAAATTCTCCAGTTATTCTATCACAGTTAGTAAGCATATAAAATCTTCACCAAAATTCTTGGGCTTACTAATTTTGTTTTGCAGCCTTGTTCTTGGCCGCATCGGCACTGTAGTGTCTTCCTGGGTAAACACTCGCGCTTCTTCCCCTGGTTCGTTTGCCACATTAGAACCTGTGACTGGATCTTCGTTGTTCAGCATAGAATTAACCGAAGGAGCCGCAGCGAATCCTGGTACCATATCCCCTCGCGCGCAGCTTCTGACACACGCATTAACTCGCACGCAACATCAGGTGATCTGTCGGATGTCCCATGCACATGCGCCGATGCCGATTCAGACGGTTGTAGCGGTTGGTGCACACAACCCGAAGATTCTTCTGCACTGGTTCGTTGCTGCTCGGTATCAGCCACGGGAATGCCACCAGGGTCTCTTGTAGCTGATTGATCCGCCTCTTCTACTGCATAAATAAAATCACAACTATCTTTACAGATTTGGTTAGAAATCTCCACGGATCAGCTTGGTTATGAGAATCAACATGCGGATTACTTTCTACATTGTGTCCTGCTGAATTAAGCAATGTTGGATGAAGGAGCTTTATTTCATATTGGAGTCTAGCACCTGCATTTGGAGTCAAGTCGGCAAAAGGGAATTCTGATTCATCAAAAACTACATCAAAAACTCTGCCGGTAGCTACCTCAAGGCACTTGTATCCTTTATGGAGAGGAGAATATCCCAAGAATACACATCTTTCAGAACGGAATGAGAGTTTGTGCGAATTATATGGTCACAGATTGGGCCAACACGCACAACCAAAAACTCTAAGCCGTGTGTAGTCAGGTGTAACTCCGAATAATCTCTTAATTGGTGACTCATTTCCTATGACACGAGATGGCATTCTATTTATGAGAAAAGTAGCTGTGGTGAAGGATTCATCCCAAAACTTTAGATGCATAGCTGCTCGTCCTAGGAGAAAAAGTCCGATATCAACAATGTGTCTATGTTTTCGCTCAACGGCACCATTTTGCTGGTATGTATGCATGAGGGAAAGATACTAGATGAACTATGCCAAGTTGAGTAAAGAAAGAATTCAATTTCTGGTATTCCCCTCCCGAATCTGTTTGGATGGAGATGATTTTCTTGTTGAAGGTGCACCTAACTAGAGACTGGAATATACAAAATTTTTGAAAGACTTCAGATTTGTCTCTAATAAGGTAGATCCAAGTAAATTTGCTAAAGTCATCGATAAAACTGACATAATATTTATTCCTTCCAACAGAAACTAGTGTCGAACCCCATACATTAGAGAAGATGAGCTCTAAAGGATTTTGTGACACACTATTTGATTTAGGGAATGGTAACTGATGACTCTTACCCTGTTGACATGCATCACATACTCGATCTGTCCTAGACTCAGAGGAACATGGCAACTTATTATCACTCACTACTTTATTGACAACCGACATAGATGGATGTCCAAACCTATCATGCCATTTTTCATAGATGGTTTATTGATTGTGAACGCACACTTTGAGGAAGAGTGTTGCAATGAAGGCCACGGATATAACTCCCCTTCACATTTGCCACGTAGGAGGACCTTTTTCGTAGTCTGCTCCTTTACCAAAAAATAGCGTGAGTGATATTCTAAAAAGACAGAGTTATCAGTAGTTAACTTATGGACAGAAACGAGATTTTTACTAGCGGTGGGAACATGTAGGATCTTTGTAAGATAGAGTGGACGAGCAGGAGTATGCAAAGTAGAATTTCCGATCGAGTTGATTCTCATACCTGCACCATTGGTTGTGTGAACCTTCTCCAATCCATTATACTTCTCTTTTGTTGAAAGCTTGTCGAGTTCACTAGTGATATGATCCGTTGCTCCGGTGTCCGTGTACCAATTTGTGTCTATGCCATAGCGTGTGGTGGTATTGTTTGCCAGGTTTTCCTTTGGTTTGAAGTTACGATCAAACCTCTTCCATCATCTCACGACGGTGTGACCAATCTTGTCACAAAGTTGACAAATTGACCTTTGATCAGATGCACCGTGCCCTGGACTTTTCTGCCATCCGCGCCCATAGCAACCACGGCCACCACATCCTCCTCTACCACGAAAACCACTTCCTCGACCAGCAATGTTTGCATTGTACTGATATTGGCTCTGATTTTGCCTCTCTAACCTTGCCTCAGTCGCCACGAGTTGAGCAAACAAATCAGTTAGAGAAATTGGGTCGGTTCGGTTGGTGATATTCTCCACGAAAGAATTGTACTCAGCATCGGCCAATCAGTATGTACGAGATCACATCTTCATCATCTAGCTTCTTCCATGCCATTGCCATTTCATCACCAAATTCTTTCATCTTTGCAAAATATGCTGCTATGACCATGTCTCCTTTTCGAGTGCTTGACAGCTTCCCACGAAGATGTACGACTCACGCTCTTGATTGAGATGCGAAACTCTCTTGAGTTGCCTTCCACACATCAGCCGATGATGTAAACATTGCTACTTGCGATAGAACTTCTTTGGACAAAACTGAGTTGAGATAACTTAACACCTGTTGATCATGAACCATCCAGGTCATGTACTCTCGATTGATAATCTTCTCTGTAGTTCCATCATTCTTCTCAACGATGATCTCTTCAGCAGGCTTCTTGCTCGTGCCATCAATGAGACCATAGAGTTGAGCACCTCTAATGGCTGGCAGAACCTGAGCTTTCCACAGAAGAAAATTCGCCCTGGTTAACTTTTCTACTAGATGTGACAGGGTGTTAATCCCTATAGAGGGCACGGATGAATTGGAACTACTCATACTCTCGTTGGAGAATTGTTGGCTCTAATTACCATGTAAAATTGACTTGAAGCTGTGCTCTACACCCTGCCTTGCCTATGTGTTGATATATATAAGAGTTGTATAGATGATTTGATCTTCGGTTGTAACAAGATTTTGTCCGGTGCAAATCAACCAACTGGTTGTTACAAAAGCTCGGATCAAATCCTCAACCGAAGATCCGTAACAGATCATCCTTCTAGAAGATAATAAAGATAGATTACATAGTTAACCAACTGTTATCTAGATAATGCTTTAAGCGGCGCAGATCATCTTCGACTCTATCTTCCAACACCGGTTCAGTCGAAAGTGATGCCCTAAGTCCCTAACAATATTCTCTATCCACCTTAGAAGTTTGTAACACCCCAAATTTTGATTCAAAACCCTAAACCATGTTCAGAGGGGAATTTAGAAATTTTTGGACGTGTTGCATGTTTTGCAAAAATTCAAATTCAAACTGGAATTCAAATTAGACTCAAAACAGAAAAGAAATGGAAAAAGAAAAAGAAAAACGGGAAAAAAACCGGCCAGTGGGCCGAAACCCGCCAGCCGGCCCAGCTTTCCCCGCGCAGCCCGCCCCCGCGCGCGCCGCGCTGCCTCTCACAGACGGGTGGGACCCGCCTGTCATCCCTAACCCCGCGACCCCGGACTTTTCCCCGAGCGCGCGCGATCGCAACCGACCGGAAACCGCGTCCCGTCGCCCGAATTCTGGTCCCAGAGGACTCCAACTCCATCACAACAGACCCACCGCCCTCCCCCGGCTATAAAAACCCCCGATCCGATCAGTTTTTCTCACGCGATCGCCGATTTTCACTCCGGTGAGCACCGAGACTTCGCCGGTGAATTCTGGCCGATCTAAGCTCGGAAACTCGGATCTAACTTGCTGGTCTTGATCCACCGCCTCCGGGGAACTTTGC
The DNA here is from genome assembly GCA_030760725.1 of Neostapfia colusana. Taxonomy (NCBI): domain Eukaryota; kingdom Viridiplantae; phylum Streptophyta; class Magnoliopsida; order Poales; family Poaceae; genus Neostapfia; species Neostapfia colusana. The sequence continues at coordinate 15,500,072 of JASWHV010000014.1, read as the reverse complement.
AGGTGCAGAAAACTCGGAGAGTTACGGTGTAAACGCAGCGCCGACGAGCTTCGCCGTGGTTTTGCCTCGGACCTCGCCGCCGATCACTTTCCAGGACCCCCGAGCTCGAGAAAACCCCCGAGGTGAGATCCCTGACCTCCCCTCTACCGATCTAGGCCATAAGATCACAGTTCTAGGCAGAATTCTCGAGAATCCGAAACTTTCCGGCGAGATCGCCGCTTCCCGCCGCCGTGCGCCGCCGGCAGCGCCGCCCGCGCTCGATCAGAGCGACGTGGCTGCTTGTGCGCCGTTTATTTTAAATCGCACGGTAGACTTTAAATCCCCGCGTACCGGTTCGATGTTATAATCTCAACCGTCGGTTTAAAATCGGACGGTCCACGTCAGCCCCGCGTTATAAAGACTGGAAGTCTTACGTGCTACCCCCTGGGGTTCTCTGAAATTGAGAGCTAGCCCCGGAAACTTCAGATCTAGCCCCTGGAACTCCAGAAAATCATGTAAATTCATTTAAAAGTCAGTTTTAGCCCCTGGACTTAATAGAAATTAGGAAAAACACCTCTGATAAGTGTAGCTAGACCCCTGGAAATTATGAAAATAATATTATAGACCCTGTAATGGGGTAAATTCATTATTTTAGCCCTGTCTAGTATTTAATTTAGAAAATTGAATATTTAACTAGTGTTTAAAAATTAGAAAGGGAGACAAACATAATTGTCAAAATTAATTAAAGACTTTCTCAGTACTTAGAAAACTTTGGAGTGAGGTAAAAATATATTTTTGGACTGAAATGAATCTGTTTCATTTAATTATTCACATTATTTAGTATAAGGACACATTTTTAAGTAAATAATAGTTATAGAAAAATAGGGAAAATAATTATGAAATAGTCTACATCAGAAGCCAAGGTCAAAATATGTTATTAAATTATTTAGGACCAGAACCTATACTGTTTAGGTGATGTATATTACTAATTTCATAATGAAATACACAATTATGCATAGGAATATAAATCTGAAAATATAGCAACTAGTAAATGATAAATGGAGTTTCTAAAATACAAAGAATTTAGTTTAGAGTTGGTAGAAGTTGTGAAGGCACATATGGAGAAGAAAAATACTTTCGATACATGCTTGGTAGTTTAATGTAAGGAATTTATTTAAAACTGAAACACAACACATATAATGGTGAATGAATTTCATAAATATGAATGTGTGGTTTGTATGAAGTAGAGGTGTGAACTATGTCTTATGATTGTTGTTTTTCTTTTGCTATGTGTGATGGTATGAAGTAGAACCTGTTCAAGAACAAGTTATTCATTTCCAAGATCAGGACTACCCATTTCAAGAGCAGCAAGAAGGAGGCAAGTGTCCTTGACCACTTTGATCCTATGCTAGGATATGTAGATAGAATTATTTGCATTGTCAAATGAAATATGAAACCCATGCTAGGAAAGTTTCCTTAGAATTGCATTACCTTGTTTTCCTTGTAGCTTGGGTTGGGATTTATTTTGTCATGTCATTTATTTACATGCATATGCTTAGCCATGCTTAGAATGGGATATTTGGGATATGAGATCATCAGTTTATTATACCATACTCTTGAATGAGTTATTGTGAGTTATGTAGAGGTAGGGATCAAGGCAAGTTGGATGTTTTGGTTGTGTGCTGGGTGCACGAGACTCGGGTTTGTGTTTAGTACTTGCCTGGATCCTAAGGACCGGTTCATGGAGCATGTAACCCGGCTTTACAGTGCCAACCACATGCTGAGATGGGGCAGCTTGGCCAATTAATTAGGTGTATCCCCGGCGTAGTATGGGTGTGTTGGATGGTGCGGGGAGTAGGTGTCAGCTGGACTACCATATGAACCGCAAGGCTCAAGAGGGGGCCACTGCAGCGGGGTTGGAGCCTCTTGTATGCTGTTAGGGGTGAAACCTCAGTGGGCCCACGCTCGTCGGGAATCCCTTTGTAAAGGCTTCGTAGTGATCTCCTGGCTGCACACCTGGGAAGTGTGAATGTGGATCGTAGCCACTGGCATAATGGAGGTTCTTTTAGTCCACCCGGCAACGGGGGATGAAATCACTACTTGTGGGTACAGTGGTACAAACTCTGCAGAGTCAAAACTGTCTTGACAGCCGTGCTCACGGTTAAGAGCGGCCTGGACTTATTCATGATTAGAGGATTGATGGTTTTGGAAGTTAAGCGGGGAGCTTAACATTGGAAATGATGTTATGGTTATTGGATTATGATGATGGGATGGGAGATTGGGACCATTTCACCTGTGTAGTAATGAAAGTGCTTAATAAGCTAAGGTGATAGGTATTAATTGCGTAGTGATTTAACCATGAGTTCAACCTTTCCTTGTTCTAGCCATGCATGATATAATTTTCCCACACTTGCTGAGTACCATTGGTACTCAACCTTGCATATTTGTTGGTTTATATTGCTGCTCAGGTCAAGATAATGAGGTGGTGTATAATGACCAAGACTTTGGACCCGAGGAAGGATTTTAGGTTCATGAAGACCCCCCGGGCAACGCCTGTGATGGAGCCCTAAAGAATAATATTCCGCTGCTAGTTTATTTACTTGTGATGAAGCATTAGTGTCCATTGAGACATTTGCGATGTAAGACTTATTTATATTCGATACCTGGCTTGTAATAAATGATGCTTCACTATTTGTCATCACATGTATGAGAAAATGATCCTGGCATACATGTGATATTCACTTGGTTGTTTCTTCGGAAAAACCGGGTGTGACAGAGGTGGTATCAGAGCCAAGGTTGCCCGTAGGAACGTGGACCTAGGTAGAAATGGACGTATTTAAGGGCCCTATTTTCTTAAAAACTATTTTCCAAGGTGTGGGTTGAAGAGTGTTATTTAAGGAGTCATTTTCTTCATCTTACCCCAAATTTTCATTCAAAATGGGATTTTTGTTTAAAAAGTTTATCTAATCTAAATTTAAATTCTTTTTGTTTTAGATGGTTCGCATGATTCGCACCGCTCGTAAGTCCACAGGAGGGAGAGTTCCCGTAGTGGCCCTTGCCGAAAGAGAGGAGAGTCGTCCCGTGACGTACCTTTCCTACGGATTGGCAGTAGGAGATTTGTTGCGCCGTCTTCGACGTATGCTCGAAGCCGCCGGCAATACGGGCAAGCTCATCATCCACTATAACTCCACCAGGACCATCCGTGAGAAGAGGGAAGAATGGAGTTCGGAGATGAGGATTATACACGAGAATCAGCTACTGAAGATCCACCAGTCTCCAGCTTGTCGAGCAACACAAGTTGACGCGGAGAAAGATGTCACTTGGGAGGCCATCACCTGCCAGAGTCACATCTATCGTCGCCACTTGGACAAAACTGAGTACATGTATGTCCTCCAACGTGAGAGTGGTACCACGGAGTACAAGTACCCTCCGGTGCAACAAGGGACTTCCCATGAGCACATGGACTTGTGCTTGGAGGATGCTGCTATGCGCAGCACTCGACTGCAGGAGTGTCAACAAGAGCTTCAGGATGTCCGAGACACCCTGAAGGAAACGGAGGCGTTGCTGCGAGCTTGTTTAAAGGCGAGAGAAAGAGGAGATGGGAATGAACTGTGTGTCACCGTGAGTGATCCATGGACTCCTGACTCCCCGGATCGCCGAGCGATCAGGCGTCGTCGCACTTCTCCACCAGCAGCCTCCCCACCCAAAGCAGAGTCAGAAGGTAGCCGAAATGAGAAGGAAGATCCCGAGGAGCCAGCTCAAGAGGACGAGTAGTGTAGAGTCTTTCCCCTAGCTAGCAAGAGGTCGAGTAGTCGAGTCGTTACGTAGTTAATGGTGAGATGATGCTTGGTGTGTGACGTGAGTTGTGGAAGCCATGAGCAATTGTCCACAGCCTCGTCTTCAGATTGTTTTGCTTTGGTGTGTGAACCCACAGGAAATAATAGTGCATTTATTTGGTGTGAGATATAAACCCTCGTAAAATTTTAACAAAGCCTCAACACCTTAAAGTACCAACAAATGAAGGTAGTAAGATGATACTAAATGGTATCAAATTAACATTTGTTGATTCTGCCAGATGGCCGGAAGAGGAAAAGGACGTGCTGCCAACCCCGCCAACAACAACGATGAGGCATGCAACCCTCATCTTTCTGAAGGCCAGGACCGGGGTGGTCGCCGTGAAGAAGTTGATCCTCTCCACCAAATGCTGGAGAATCAAAATCAGCTCATCCAGAACTTGACTCAAGTGGTGGCCAACTTGCATCAAGTTCCACCTCCACAAGCGGCACCACGCCAACCAAGGTTGAGTGAGTTTCTAGGAACTCAACCTCCAAAGTTTGCAAGTGCTGCTGAACCTCTGGAGGCAGATGATTGGCTGAAGACCATTGAAAGTAAGATGAGGATAATACAATGCCAAGGGTATGAGAGGGTGTTGTTTGCCTCTCATCAATTGCAGGGACCTGCTGCTGATTGGTGGACCGCCTACGTGGCCGCCCATCATGACCCTGAGAACATCACTTGGGAAGAGTTCAAGCGTAGCTTCCGCAATCACTACATCCCAAGAGGTGAACTCAAAAACAAGAGGAAAGAGTTTCTGGGACTGCAGCAGGGAAACATGACGGTGAGGGAATACCTCACTAAATTTACTCAACTATCCCGTTATGCTCCACGAGACATAGAGACTGATGAGCAGAAACAAGATTGTTTCGTGGAAGGACTTACCGCAGAGATGCAGTGTGCCATGTCCTCCAATGAGTATGAAAGTTTTCAAAAGATGGTGGACAGAGCATTTGTGGTGGAAAGGAAGCTAAAGGCCCTGGAAAATGAGAATAAGAGGAAGGCGGGATGGTCACATCAGGCCTCAGGGAGCAACATCCGCCCACGTATGATGCAGCAACCTACGGGGCAGACGAGCCGTGCTGCGGTACCCTATTCAGCACCAAGAGGGTACAACCCAAACTACAGGCCACCCGCAGCACCTGCACAGCCGCCACGTCAGTTTGTGCAGCAGCCTCGCCCCGCATATCCACCTCGACCAGCAGTGCAAGGACCCCCGAACCAACCCCAAGACAACAAAGCCAAGCACCTAAGGTTGGGGTGCAATGTTTTAGCTGTGGTGAAGTGGGGCACTATGCCCATAAGTGCCCAAAGAAGAAGCCCGCGCAGCCACAACAGCAGAATGTAATGAGAGGACGGGTGAACCACGTCACTATGGAGGAAGCACAAGAGGCGCCCGACGTGGTAGTTGGTAAGTTTCCTGCCAATTTACACCTTGCAACTCTGCTGTTTGATTCTGGTGCTACCCACTCGTTCATTGCTCAAGGGTTTGTTAAGAAGCATGACCTAGCAACCACACAAATGAACCATATGCTAGCAGTAAACTCTCCAGGTGGAGAAATAAGGACAAGACAAGTGTGTCCCAAAGTGAGCATAGACATTAATGGGGTAGTATTTACTGCTAACCTCATAGTGATAGATTCACAAGGGATAGATATTATTTTGGGAATGGATTGGTTGACCAAACATAAAGGAATCATCCATTGTTCGACCAGAACGGTGGAACTAACTCACCCCAATGGCACAAGAGTAAAGTTCATAACGATACACGAGCCTAGGAGGGACATTAAATTAAATCAAGTGGGGGTGAAAGTTGAGGAAATCAGGACTATCAGGGAATATCCAGATGTTTTTCCGGAGGAATTGCCAGGCATGCCTCCCGACCGTGATGTGGAATTCGCAATTGAGCTAGTACCGGGAACAACCCCGATATACAAGAGACCTTATCGAATGGACTCCAAGCAGCTAGATGAGCTCAAGGCACAATTTCCGGAATTGTTTTCTTAGAAACACCAATCTCGAGGACGAGATTTCTTTTAAGGGGGGTAGAGCTGTAACACCCCAAATTTTGATTCAAAACCCTAAACCATGTTCAGAGGGGAATTTAGAAATTTTTGGACGTGTTGCATGTTTTGCAAAAATTCAAATTCAAACTGGAATTCAAATTAGACTCAAAACAGAAAAGAAATGGAAAAAGAAAAAGAAAAACGGGAAAAAAACCGGCCAGTGGGCCGAAACCCGCCAGCCGGCCCAGCTTTCCCCTCGCAGCCCGCCCCCGCGCGCGCCGCGCTGCCTCTCACAGACGGGTGGGACCCGCCTGTCATCCCTAACCCCGCGACCCCGGACTTTTCCCCGAGCGCGCGCGATCGCAACCGACCGGAAACCGCGTCCCGTCGCCCGAATTCTGGTCCCAGAGGACTCCAACTCGATCACAACAGACCCACCGCCCTCCCCCGGCTATAAAAACCCCCGATCCGATCAGTTTTTCTCACGCGATCGCCGATTTTCACTCCGGTGAGCACCGAGACTTCGCCGGTGAATTCTGGCCGATCTAAGCTCGGAAACTCGGATCTAACTTGCTGGTCTTGATCCACCGCCTCCGGGGAACTTTGCAGGTGCAGAAAACTCGGAGAGTTACGGTGTAAACGCAGCGCCGACGAGCTTCGCCGTGGTTTTGCCTCGGACCTCGCCGCCGATCACTTTCCAGGACCCCCGAGCTCGAGAAAACCCCCGAGGTGAGATCCCTGACCTCCCCTCTACCGATCTAGGCCATAAGATCACAGTTCTAGGCAGAATTCTCGAGAATCCGAAACTTTCCGGCGAGATCGCCGCTTCCCGCCGCCGTGCGCCGCCGGCAGCGCCGCCCGCGCTCGATCAGAGCGACGTGGCTGCTTGTGCGCCGTTTATTTTAAATCGCACGGTAGACTTTAAATCCCCGCGTACCGGTTCGATGTTATAATCTCAGCCGTCGGTTTAAAATCGGGCGGTCCACGTCAGCCCCGCATTATAAAGACTGGAAGTCTTACGTGCTACCCCCTGGGGTTCTCTGAAATTGAGAGCTAGCCCCGGAAACTTCAGATCTAGCCCCTGGAACTCCAGAAAATCATGTAAATTCATTTAAAAGTCAGTTTTAGCCCCTGGACTTAATAGAAATTAGGAAAAACACCTCTGATAAGTGTAGCTAGACCCCTGGAAATTATGAAAATAATATTATAGACCCTGTAATGGGGTAAATTCATTATTTTAGCCCTGTCTAGTATTTAATTTAGAAAATTGAATATGTAACTAGTGTTTAAAAATTAAAAAGGGAGACAAACATAATTGTCAAAATTAATTAAAGACTTTCTCAGTACTTAGAAAACTTTGGAGTGAGGTAAAAATATATTTTTGGACTGAAATGAATCTGTTTCATTTAATTATTCACATTATTTAGTATAAGGACACATTTTTAAGTAAATAATAGTTATAGAAAAATAGGGAAAATAATTATGAAATAGTCTACATCAGAAGCCAAGGTCAAAATATGTTATTAAATTATTTAGGACCAGAACCTATACTGTTTAGGTGATGTATATTACTAATTTCATAATGAAATACACAATTATGCATAGGAATATAAATCTGAAAATATAGCAACTAGTAAATGATAAATGGAGTTTCTAAAATACAAAGAATTTAGTTTAGAGTTGGTAGAAGTTGTGAAGGCACATATGGAGAAGAAAAATACTTTCGATACATGCTTGGTAGTTTAATGTAAGGAATTTATTTAAAACTGAAACACAACACATATAATGGTGAATGAATTTCATAAATATGAATGTGTGGTTTGTATGAAGTAGAGGTGTGAACTATGTCTTATGATTGTTGTTTTTCTTTTGCTATGTGTGATGGTATGAAGTAGAACCTGTTCAAGAACAAGTTATTCATTTCCAAGATCAGGACTACCCATTTCAAGAGCAGCAAGAAGGAGGCAAGTGTCCTTGACCACTTTGATCCTATGCTAGGATATGTAGATAGAATTATTTGCATTGTCAAATGAAATATGAAACCCATGCTAGGAAAGTTTCCTTAGAATTGCATTACCTTGTTTTCCTTGTAGCTTGGGTTGGGATTTATTTTGTCATGTCATTTATTTACATGCATATGCTTAGCCATGCTTAGAATGGGATATTTGGGATATGAGATCATCAGTTTATTATACCATACTCTTGAATGAGTTATTGTGAGTTATGTAGAGGTAGGGATCAAGGCAAGTTGGATGTTTTGGTTGTGTGCTGGGTGCACGAGACTCGGGTTTGTGTTTAGTACTTGCCTGGATCCTAAGGACCGGTTCATGGAGCATGTAACCCGGCTTTACAGTGCCAACCACATGCTGAGATGGGGCAGCTTGGCCAATTAATTAGGTGTATCCCCGGCGTAGTATGGGTGTGTTGGATGGTGCGGGGAGTAGGTGTCAGCTGGACTACCATATGAACCGCAAGGCTCAAGAGGGGGCCACTGCAGCGGGGTTGGAGCCTCTTGTATGCTGTTAGGGGTGAAACCTCAGTGGGCCCACGCTCGTCGGGAATCCCTTTGTAAAGGCTTCGTAGTGATCTCCTGGCTGCACACCTGGGAAGTGTGAATGTGGATCGTAGCCACTGGCATAATGGAGGTTCTTTTAGTCCACCCGGCAACGGGGGATGAAATCACAACTTGTGGGTACAGTGGTACAAACTCTGCAGAGTCAAAACTGTCTTGACAGCCGTGCTCACGGTTAAGAGCGGCCTGGACTTATTCATGATTAGAGGATTGATGGTTTTGGAAGTTAAGCGGGGAGCTTAACATTGGAAATGATGTTATGGTTATTGGATTATGATGATGGGATGGGAGATTGGGACCATTTCACCTGTGTAGTAATGAAAGTGCTTAATAAGCTAAGGTGATAGGTATTAATTGCGTAGTGCTTTAACCATGAGTTCAACCTTTCCTTGTTCTAGCCATGCATGATATAATTTTCCCACACTTGCTGAGTACCATTGGTACTCAACCTTGCATATTTGTTGGTTTATATTGTTGCTCAGGTCAAGATAATGAGGTGGTGTATAATGACCAAGACTTTGGACCCGAGGAAGGATTTTAGGTTCATGAAGACCCCCCGGGCAACGCCTGTGATGGAGCCCTAAAGAATAATATTCCGCTGCTAGTTTATTTACTTGTGATGAAGCATTAGTGTCCATTGAGACATTTGCGATGTAAGACTTATTTATATTCGATACCTGGCTTGTAATAAATGATGCTTCACTATTTGTCATCACATGTATGAGAAAATGATCCTGGCATACATGTGATATTCACTTGGTTGTTTCTTCGGAAAAACCGGGTGTGACAAAGTTAAAGGAAAGCACACGACGCCATCCACGAAACGATCTGATTCCTCTCACCCAAGTTCCGTAGAGGCGTAACTGTTTTACTTATAGCCTTCGTGGTGTTGTTGTAGGTAGCTCAAGACGAAAGCAATGTTTGTACGACGTCTTCATCTGAAAGGAGCGACAGCGACAAACATGGGGGGGGGGATCTTCTCCCTTATGCGTCGTTGCTAGTAATGTAGTTTAGCATGAACACAGAATCGCGAGAAAATTAAAGTGGAAGCAAACTTGATCAAAGATTTGCACGTAATCATCGATCATGATGCGTTCATCATCATGGTTGCAAAGCAGGTTGATCGAGAATCAAATCGAACACGATCCAATAAGTTTGTTATATATCAGTACCCGCATGCTTCCTTAGAACCGTGCTTGCTTCCATCCGCTCTTTCATCGAACGGCAACATGAGCTGTGAGAGCACATTCTTGTCTCCGAAAATAATAAAATTACTGAATTTCGCAAAGTTTCAGAGTTTGCTCGCTAAAAATAACGGGTGCGGTGTTTGTCGTCTGCAAGTCAAGTAAAAAAGGAAAGGTAAAAACACTTGTCTTGATAGAAGATAAGAAAGAAAAACACTTTTTAGCGTAAGACTGCCGGCAGGAATTGGAAAACCACCGCTCACCATTTGCATGCACGCAACATCCATGATACCAAGCCATCGATTTCAGGGTAGCTAGATTCCTCTCATCCCTACTGTTGCACTGGAGTACTACTGTTGACGCATCATGCGTATGCATGCATGCATGCCGGGCTCATGCATGTCAGTTACACACAACAGTCGTCGGAGTATGGTTGTGGGGTTGGCAGTAGCTGGAGGATACATGGATCCACTACCACCGATCTCCAGTCTGCAGAGTGGAGCGTCCAACTGCACGCCCTTTGCTTGTACAGTGTGAGTGCATCGTGTGCATCCACATGCCCCAGTCGCCCAGAGGTAAGGGAAGCGTAGCCATGCACGTGAGAGGCAAGGGCCTAGGAAGCGCACGGTCAGAGGGCGCAGGAACTGACCAATGCCCGGCCCGGCCGGCCCCCGGTCGGGAGGGGAAGAAGGACCCCTCTCCAGCGGCGCGGCATGCAAGAGCAGGCAGCGGCTAGTGTTTCATATCCGCATCGGTCGATCTGACCACATACATGTTCATGGGGGCTCATCATGAACACGCTGAACATCGCATTGGGGTTGGAGACGAGGCATCTTTGCTCCTCCTTTTGTTTTTCTTCTCTATCTCTGAAGACAAAGTGCTGGCAAATCTAATGACTTGAACAATGATTCGTGCTCGCACGCTGGCTCGTCCTGCCATGTCATGACCAGTACTAGTTCATGATGCTGATTAGCTTAGCCTCTCATGGGTTGCTCGATCGGGTTGCGTGCACGGGGACAGGTGCTAACCAAGCGACCGGCAGTAGAACACTCGAGTTTCCTCTCGCTACCAGCAGCAAATGCGGGTCATCATGCAATTGATTGATTTGCCCACAGAGAAGAAAAGTGTGCTGGGAATGAATGGAATCGGATCCTATTCCTCCACTGCAACGACCAACCCATCGTCGTCGCGGATGGTGGGCCCCTGGTAATGGCCACGAAGGAAGGCCCACCCGGGGTTACGCGGATAACAGGCCCGCCACGGTGACTGCTGTAATGTACCAGTGGCGATCGAGTCCGTAGAAAAATATCAACTGTTTTCTCTCTCTCTTTTTTTTAGCAACGCAGTCAAGTGCCGGATCTTGGCTGCTTGCTTAACAGGAATCCGTGTAACCGTACACCGCAACACGTCAGGCGTACAGTGCGTGAGCAAATTGGCTACAGGCGCTGCATGCCACACAGTTTTTAATCTTGACTCTTTTTAAGACTTCCACGTCATTGTAAGAGAGGTCTTAGAAATTCTCATGAAAAACTAAAGATCTAATCATCAATTTAAATTTCTATGGAGATGGTTGATTGATCATAATACACCAAGCGCTGCAGTAGACTAGACAAACACTTAAAAATCTAGGCAATTCGATTAAGACTCTCAATCCAATCTAGAAAATTCATGTAGTATATAAAAGTGCTATAATAAAGTACTATACATTAGATTACCCTTTATTTTTTGAGACAATTGTGTTTTAACCATAATTGTGATCTATATCCTGATTTTGAAAATTTGTATTTTTATCATAACTTCTTTCATCTGATCCCGCCGTTTACCACCACTTTCTAACACCGTCAGTTAAAGTAGAATAAGCAGAATAAAAAACGTTTAGAAAATAAAAAGACCAAAATGCCCCTCACTTCTTTGGTTCCACCCGATCGATCCAGCCAACAGATGTTTTTTTTGTTGAATTACATTTTAAAACAATGGTACAAACACTATGTTTAATATCAAAAACGGTGTAAAATCATAAAGGGTAAATTTGTCTTTCAACATCAAAGCTAACATCATTATGGGCACTAAACGGATTTGTTGTAATTTGGAGGTTCGTAGAAAAAATTATGTAAAAATGTAAAATTTCAAAATCGGAATCTAGATCACAATTAGACTCCAAAACTATGGTCAAAACATCAATGCCCCTTATTTTTTTAATAAAATATTGCACAGGAATTTGTAATTAGACACTATAGAAATCAAAATTAAGTTCGAATTCATTTTGTGCATCCGTTTAATACTGCAAAATAACACTTGAAGTTGGAGAAAATATGTTTCCAATACTAAATGAAAAGAATAATTCTCCTTGCAAAGTGTTAAGATTTAATTTTAACGAAGAAATACAACATACTTTCCTTTCTACAAATGTTTCTAGCTTGTTGATCTAAGAGTATTCTAGTAGAGTAGCCAAGTATTGGACTTGAACTCACGTGCATGGAATGCTCTTGGAATATTTCTAGCTTATTATTGATCGAAGGAAAAGGATAATGTTTCGAGCTTATTTGATTCAGTAAAAAACATGTTGTTTGTGATGAGGTCTAGTGTATTTTAAGCTTATTTAATTCGAAAGATGACTCATCTTTTCTTTTTCACGAGCTTCAATAATTAACGTGACGCTAAACGAGAAGTTGTTACTTGTCTCCATGTACAAGTAGTAGTAGCAGCACATAGCCTCCTTGATCTACCTATCTTGACTTAAACATGAACACTATAAAATATTGTACTAATATCTCGTCAAAAGGTGGATAATTTGCACTTGCGCTAGAAAGTATGTTTCAAAAAATATTAATCATTGTTTCAAAATATTCGACACTAATTAGTTCAATTTTAAACTATCCAATGTTATATAATTCAAAACGGAGGGAGTACAACCTAAGATTGTTACATGTGAATCTGGTGAGGTGAGGAAACATTGATGCATCTACTCTTGTATTGTAATTTGCAAGAGTTTTCTCTTCGCCCATTGGAATATCTATACCAAGGATAGCAAATCTGCATGAAATTTTCAAATACATGAGAGGAGACCCTTAGTGCCTTGCTTCATGGAGAATTGGAAATTTTGCAATAATAGCATGAAAGCATTGGGACTACTTTTTTTGAGTCGGATAATCCACCTCCGTTTTTTCATAATCGGAGATCATTACATAATGAGTAGTGGGTAGAGATCAGGATCTCCACTAAGTCTAACTAGTCACTAGCCTCTAATGACTAATTAAACTGCTAACCCCTATTTTTGTCCATCTAAAATGATATCGTTCTCAATTACATCAAAATACTGATGTTCAAGCTCAATTACATAGGCTTTACTCAGCAGGTATCATATCCTTTTCCTTGCATCCACAAAAGTAGTCACATAGTCTTCCACCTCCTCAGTCATCTTGCGTGGATTCTTTTTCCATCCTCTTCACTTCCTCCGGGCTTTTGTTTTCTGGTGCGGGCAGCAGGACAAATCTTCCTTGATTCTTCATGACTAATCGCCGTCTGGAGCATGGTCTCCGCACCAGCCTTCACTAGCTTCTGATTTTCACGCACATACAAACCTGCCCAAAATTTCATAAAAGAGCAAGCAAGGCAAATTATTTTATATGGATGTGATATCATTTTCCTTTCAAAGCATGTTTTATTTCTTATTTTCCACGCTGCCCAACATAATGCTGCTAACCCAAAGGTATATACTTCTTTACCATCCAGAAGAGTAGTTTTTATCCATTTTCAATATTGTTCCAAGTTTCTCGGTCTGGTTGTGGATCCAATGCTTACAGCTACCATCCCCAGACTCGAAAGCATTAGGACTACTTGAAATGATTGAGTTTTCCACAATATTGATGCAATCATACCTGGATGTAAGGCAAATGAGCTCTCTGTTAACGGACAATATCCTCTCATCACTCCACAATCTGGAACGAACAATCTTAATAATATCTTAAGCAAATGGAAAAGAGAGAGAGCAGAACAATTCAACAAAGAACATAATCTTTGGGCCCCAGAGATCTCATTAGTAAAATCTAACACCACCTGTAGTACTATAGAGTATTGGGAAAATCTGACACAACCCTACTAAAACACTATGTTCCAGTCTGATATTTGTCATTTGTTCTATATAATACAATGAAAAGGACGAATATGCACAAGAATGCAACGTCAACACCTGGTCCACTCCCGCCCCCCTGTCCTACGCAAAGAACCCAGTGATCGATCGCCCTGGACAAATTTCGCGGCAGAAGTATAAATCGCAAGGTGCCACCGGCAGTGGCGCGACCAAGACAAAACCACACTTGAAAGCCAGGGACAAGCCGCAATAGCACCACCGCCGCAGCAGCTGAGCTGAGAGAGCAGGCGGGTGGAAGCAGCTGATGGCTTCTACCGCTGTCCAGCCGCCGCCGTCGCCGGCGCTGGTGCCGGAACGGAGGGTCCCGGTGGTGCCGTGGATGGCCGACAACGGGGACGGAGGCGGCGGTGGAAAAGGTGGCGCGTGGGGGAGTGCGGGCGGGAGCGTTGCGGGCATCTCTCCGAGCATCCTTATCATCGCCATCATCGTGGTGGTGATGCTGCTCGCGTCGGTCGCCATCCACTACTTCATCCGCCACCTCTGCCGCCACGTCGGCCCGGCGGGATCCTCCGGGCAGGGGCAGGCGCCGCCGCTCCCGCTCGTGGCGCGCCCCGCGGTGGGCGCGTCGTCGGCGTCCGTGGCGCCCGCTGACCACCAGGGAGGAGGAAAGGCAGCGGAGGCCGAGGCGGTGCGGCTCATCTCGCGGCTGCCGCTCTTCACGCTGGCGTCGTCGCTCGCCTCGGTGCCCAAGTCCTCGAGGGACTGCGCCGTGTGCCAGAGCGCATTCCGCGACGACGACGAGCTCCGCCTCCTCCCGGCGTGCCGCCACGCGTTCCACTCCCGGTGCGTCGACCCGTGGCTGCGCGGCAACCCGTCCTGCCCGCTCTGCCGCGCCTCAATCGCGCTGCCGCACCCGCCCCTCCACGAGCTCCTCCGCGTCGAGCTCGGCAGCGTCAGCAGCCGCCGCTCCAACCCGGACGCCGCCGTCCGCGCATACCCGCTGCCCAGCCTTCCGGGGTCGGAGTCCGAGTACCTCGTCGAGGAGGAAGTCCAGGTGGTGCTCAAACCGAGCCCGAGGGCCCAGGCCGCCGCCGGGTCCACCAGCGAGCCGCATCGTCAGGTCGCGGCGGTGGAACGCGGGCAGCCATCGTCGACGTCCGCGGGCGTGACTCCGACGGCGTCGTTCCGGTTCGTGGAGCGGTCGAGCAGCAGGTGGAGCAACCGATGGAGCAACCGGTGGACCAGCGGACGCTGGAGCAGCCGGTACGAAGCCGGAACCGTGACTGCGGCCGCGACCGCAGAGTGGTGGTGGGACATGGACGGCGGCGCGGCGCCGGCGCCGCGGCGGCGGGAGGCGGAGGAGAACAGCGCGTCGTTCTACGGGTTCGTGCGGTGGCTCACGGGAGCATACTAGTAAATACGCGAGGTCCTGTCTCCTGTCCCGTCCAAGCTTCCCAAGCGGCCAAGCCACTGAAGGGTACAGCTTCCTCCGGCGACGGCGGCGGGAGTGCCTTCCGAAACTGCCCCTCTGTCCTCGGTTCCTCATGAAACGAATCGAAATGAATTGGGCGTGGCTCTTCTTTTCGGGAATTTTCTTTTTATTTTTTCTTGGGGGCGGGCGGGTGGAATTCGAGGTGGGAGATGCCGTGCGAATTTCAAAACTGCTTCCGAGTTGGAGAATGTCGGCGGGAAGCATGAGGAATTCGGGCACTCTCAATCAATCGTCAAATGAAATGAAGTTTTCTCAAGCTCTGCATTCTT
Organism: Neostapfia colusana; assembly: GCA_030760725.1. Classification (NCBI taxonomy): domain Eukaryota; kingdom Viridiplantae; phylum Streptophyta; class Magnoliopsida; order Poales; family Poaceae; genus Neostapfia; species Neostapfia colusana. The sequence continues at coordinate 15,484,646 of JASWHV010000014.1, read as the reverse complement.
GATTAGATTTCTGGTATTCGTTATGTATTGACCATCGTGCAATTGAACTGATGTTTTTTTGTTTTTTTCTAAGTACTAGTAGTATCTCACAAGAGAGATAGAGATGACTACTATCAGAGATCAGAGAGGGTGTGTCAGTTGTGTGTGTGCAGTTTTGCTCCTGGTACAGTACTTGAGGTGGGGATGTGATTTGCTGCTGCCGCCGAGAGTCGAGAGAGTAGTATAGAATGCAATCGATGCACATGGGAGGTTAGGATCTGGACGGAGACGGGTGGTCCATCTCAGATTACGCGCAAGCCAACAAGAGCTCACTCAAGCTTCTTCCCACCGCGCCCCCCCCCCAGAGGCAAAGGACTCTATCGCAGTTAGTATCGCTTAATCAGATAAATGTCCTGGTGGCCGGCTGCTAACATCAGGACACATACTCCATCATTAGCTCCCCTGCACTTTGCTCTATATCCCAGTGATTATTCCTGACTGACTAATCAAAAGGCGATGCATGACAAACGAGTTTACTCTGATTAAACTTTGCATGCTGCTACAGTTAGTATCGCTTAATCAAAAGGCGATAGCTCTGATTAAAAAGGCGTGATTTTGACCGTACACGGTGGCTTCACCTGCCTTGTTGTCTTGCTGCTCGCCGCGACGGGAGGAGAGCTGTGCGCCTGTGCGAGTGAGCTCGTGGCGCTTTTGGTGGTGGGGGTCTTCGTCCTTGCTCTGACGAGCACTCCTTCATGCTGGTATGCCAGCTTCGTTCGTCCTCCAAGCTTGAACATCATTTTTTTTGCGAAGACAAGCTTGAACAGCATTGTGTTGTGTGTACCGTGTACCACGGCCTTGGCTCTGGCCGCTTGCCTAGCATGCATGGCCTCTCTTTCCCATCTTAGCTTCTCGTGTGGAGTAGCAACAACCGGGCTTCTTTTTTGAGGAAGTGCGTAGCAACAGTCTGAACGAGATATGATTATATCATGAGCTGTCGCAGTGGCAACAGTCCATGCTAAACTTTCCCTTGTGGCGGCAGTGCCAAAACGAAACAGCGGATGCATGGCGAGAGTAGAGGTGGGAGTTGGCCCGGGCCATTTCCGGGTGGGCCGAAGCCCGACAGGCCGGCACGGCACAGATACGAATTAGGCCCAAAATATATTCGGGCCGGGCTGGCCCAGCACGGTATTTCGGGCCGTGTCGTGCCCGGGTTCGGAGTCTTCGGCCCGGCACGGTGATTTGAAGTGCTTAGTTTATGACATTCTCTCCTGTCGAATTGTTCGGTCGACACTTCCCCAGGCCTGCACTGGGCAGCCCGCGGAGGTTCTTTTTTCGGTGGGGCTAGTCCCTTGCGGAGCTATGGAGCTCGCTGTATTGCTGGCTGCTCAGAACCGGAGTCCTGAGCTGGAGGATGAGTTACAGCTTGGGGGTGAATGGCTAGAGTGCGAACCCTTGCTAACGTCGCCTACCCGAGTCTTTTATAGTCCAAGACTCGGGGTTTACAAGGGGGCCCGGGACCCGACAGGTGGTCCCGGGGACATTGTCTGTCATCTACCGTATCTGCAGTTATGCCGGTAGTTGTCTGTGGCGAAGGCTTCTGAGTCTTCGTCCTGCAGCCCTGTCCATGCCGCATGCTAGTCGTAGTGGTTGATGACGGCGGGGGCGGCATGGGTTGTCTTGTCGCTGCGTTTATTGGCTGGCAGGTTCTGACACCGCGCGTCAGTCTGTGATGCGACTGGGCGCAACGGCACCTGACAGAGGCGTGCTCCACGTCTCCGCGTCTTGGGAAGACGCGGGCCTTGAATACCTTGTACGGGCAAGGTATGGGGCGTCTTTACACCCGATGCCTATTGCTCGGGGGCAGGCAGCGTTCTTTTGCTGGCCACGTGGCGGGCCCGGAGCCCTCCTCAGAGGAGAGGGGGGGTCCGGCCCCGCGGGACACGTGGAGCCTTCGGACCTCTCCCCGCGGAGGGGGAGGTTCGGCTTCTGTCGGCCACATGGCGGACCCGGAGCTCCTCTCTGAGGAGAGGGAGGTCCGGCCCCGCCGGATACGTGGCACCTTCGGACCTCTCTCCCGCAGAGGGGGAGGTTCGGCTTCTGTATGCCACGTGGCGGGCCCGGAGCTCTCCTCTGAGGAGAGGGAGGTCCGGCCCCGCCGGATGCGTGGCGCCTTCGGAGCTCTCCCTGCGGAGAAGGGCGAGTTCCTTAGGCATTTCCCCTATGCGCGGGGGTACCCCATATCGCGGGTACCGACAGTGGCCCCCGGGCCCATCTTGGGGGAGATAGCGAGCCCGAGGTGGGACCTCCGTCTCTTCTGATCCGCGCACTTTCTCTAAGTCCCGCATTGACCGCTGCCGGAGCACGAACGGCCGCGGGATCGTGGGAGCGTGCGCCCACTTGATGGATGCTTTTACTGCGGCGGTTCCCAAGGCTGCCATTCCTGCACGCCGCAGCGCTTTCTTCCGGAACCGCCGAAGCGCCTTTGCCGGCTTGTCTTCTGGGGCGACTGACTCCTCGACCCACCGCTTCAGTTGGGCGGCTTGGGTCCACCTGTCGTCGGCGCCCGGTCTCGGAGCCAACGTGGTCACCGATGTGATGTACTCGAAGAATTTCGAATCACCTCGAATCGTTCCTGGAAAGTTTTAAAAGGGGATCTTACCCGCATCGTGGCTTCCCTTCGCATTTCCTAGCGCTCGTTCTCCCCTTGAACTCTTGCGCCCCGGCTTTCCTGTCCTTGTGCCCTTTTTCGCCATGACTTCCAACTTGCTCCCGAGCGTCTTCTTCACTGCTTATGCTCTGGCGGGGTTCGTTCCGCCGATTTCTTCCTTCTTTGTCACACTGCTGGAGACATATGGGCTCCAGCTCCACCATCTTTCTCCCAACTCCTTCGCGATGGTTGCTGTCGAAGTGTGCGATCGACACTTCCCCCGGGCCTGCACTGGGCAGCCCGCGGAGGTTCTTTTTTTGGAGGGGCTAGTTCCTAGCGGAGAGCTTGCGCGGATGGACGAGTTAGTGAGAGCTTGACACGGGAAGTTTTACGTGGTTCAGGCCGCCGGAGCGTAAAACCCTACGTCCACGGCGAGCTATGGAGCTCGCTGTATTGCTTGCTGCTCAGGGTCGGGGGCCTGAGCTTGGGGGTGAGTTACAGCTTGAGAGTGTATGGCTAGCGTATGAGTTGCAGAATGCGAACCCTTGCTATCGACGCCTACCCGAGCCTTTTATAGTCCAAGGCTCGGGCGGCTTACAAGGGAAGCCGGGACCCGACAGGTGGTCCCGGGAAGATTGTCTATTATCTACCGTATTACGCCGGTGGTTGCCTCTGGTCGAAGGCTTCTGAGTCTTCATTTTGCCGCCCTGCCCACGCCGCGCACTAGTCATAGTGGTTGATGACGGCGCAGGCGGCATGGGATGTCTTGTCGCGGCGTTTATTACCTGGCAGGTCCTGACACCGCGCGCCAGTCTGTGATGCGACTGGACGCAACGGCACTGACAGGCGCGTGCTCCGCGTTTCCGCGTCTTGGGAAGACGCGGGCCTTGAATACCTTGTACGGGCAAGGTGAGGGGCGCCTTTACGCCCGCTGCCTACCGCTCGGGGGCAGGCAGCACCGTTCTTCCAGCCACGTGGCGGGTCCGGAGCTCTTCTCTGAGGAGAGGGAGGTCCGGCCCCGCTGGACGCGTGGCGCCTTCGGACTTCTCTCCCGCGGAGGGGGAGGTCCGGCTTCTGCATGCCACGTGGCGGGCCCGGAGCTCACCTCTGAGGAGAGGGAGGTCCGGCCCCGCTGGACGCGTGGCGTCTTCGGACCTCTCTCCCGCGGAGGGGGAGGTCCGGCTTCTGTATGCCACGTGGCGGGCCCGGAGCTCTCCTCTGAGGAGAGGGAGGTCCGACCCCGCCAGACGCGTGGCGCCTTCGGAGCTCTCCCTGCGGAGAAGGGCGAGCACCTTAGGCATTTCACCCTGTGCGCGGGGGTACCCCATATCTCAGGTACCGATAGTGGCCCCCGGGCCCATCTTGGGGGAGATAGCGAGCCCAAGGTGGGACCTCCGTCTCTTCCAATCCGCGCACTTTCTCTAAGTCCCGACTTGGCCGCTGCCGGAGCACGAACGGCCGCGGGGTCGTGAGAGCGTGCGCTCACTTGATGATTGCTTTTACTGCGGCGGTTCCCAAGGCTGCCACTTCTGCACGTTGCGGCGCTTTCTTCGGGAACCGCCGAAGGGCCTTGCCGGCTCATCTTCTTAGGAGACTGACTCCTTGCCCCCACCGCTCCAGTTAAGCGGCTTGGGCCCACCCGTCATCGGCACTCGGTCTAGGAACCGAAGTGGTTGCGGGTGCGGGGTATTCGAAGAGTTCCAAATCGCTTGGAACTGCACCGGGAAGCTTTTTAGAGGGGGTCTCACCCATATTGTAGCTTCTCTTCGCACTTCTCTGCGTTTCTTCTTGGACTCTTGTGCTTTTGCTTTCTTGCCTTTGAGCTCTCCCTTGCCATGGCTTCCAACCCGCTGCTAGAGAAGAAACGCGCCCGATCTCCTCCAGCAACGGCGCCGGTGCCAAGTCGGGATTCTGGGGTGCCTGACACTCCCTCCGCTGGGGACTCGAAGAGGCCCCGGGTTGATGTGCTGGGGGAAGCCTCTGTGGCGTCCCCTGTTCCGCCAGTCCAAGCGACTGCGGAGCGGTCGTCGGAGTCGGTAGCGGGCTCCGGAAATCCTACCCCGGCTCGGAAGTCGGGGTTTAGAGCCCGCTGGAGTGTCCGCGCTTCCCGGCCTTCCCCGTCTTGCGGGGAATCTGTGCCGATGCGCTCGGAGCCAGGGGCAGCTGCTGCGGCCCCCAGGCCAGCGCGGACTTCTCCTGTTCCGGTGTGCCCGGACTCCGCGGCGGCGCCGTCTCTTCCTGCCGAGACGGCCACCGCGGCCCCCGAGCCAGCACAAGTTGATCCTGCACTAGACGGCCTGGCTTCTTCTCCAGCACCGTCTTCCCCGGCTCGTCCCTCTCCTCAAGTCATGGAGCCAGAAGCTGAAAAGAGCCCGGCTGGCCTTGCTGCCAGTGCCGCGGAGCCAGCTTCTCCTGATCGACGTCTCGTCTCGGCGGCTGGCGCGTCGGCTCTTCCTGAGGACGAGGTAATGGAGGAGGTCGGAGGGACTGCCCCAGCCTCTGTTGCTCCATTGCCTCTGGCGGACGCCTTCGCGCTTGCCGAGTCGAGCGTCCGGCAGGTCTTGGCTGCACTAGGGCGCGAGCGGGAGGAGTATACGGTTGAACGGGACCGCCTCCTCACCTGGGGGAACCTTTTGCGGGAGAGGACCGCGAAGGTTAAGAGCGAGCTCGACTCCAGGCGGGAGTTGCTCGACTTCAGGGAAACGCTTGTCGACCGGATGAAGCGGGTTGTTGACCGCATGGACACCCAGTCGCGGCGGATCAACAGGGAGGCCCTGAAGGCTCACGCCCGGGCCGAAGAGAGCCTCTCTGCTGCTGTGGAAATACGGCAGCGGTTGGAGCGCCGCGAACTCGCCATTGAGGAGCGGGAGCGTTCCGTGGCAGCTGAGGCAGAGAGGGTCGCCGCGCAGCTGGCTGCGGGCGAGGATGACCTCCGAGCTCGGATGGAGGAGCTGGAGATTCTGAAGGCAGACCTTGACTTGAGGGATGAACAGGTCTCCCATGATCGTCGGGCGGTCTTGGACCGGGAGTTGACTGCCGGCTTCAGGGCCGCTGAGTTGGAGCGGCTAGCCGAGACTCTCCGCCTTCGGGAGAGTTCCCTGGCGGCCAAGGAGAAGGAATTCTCCGAGAGGAACCTGGAGGCTCTGCGGGCGGCCCGCCGTGAGGTGGAGGAGCTCTCAGCCCTACGGTCCTCCGAGGCCCTTGCGGTCTCAAGCTTCGTGGATCGAGCGGGGTCCGCCCTGATCCCTCTTGGTTTCAGTCCGGTGAGGGCCGCAACTCCCGCATTGCAGGTGGCAGAGGTGATACCTGCATTGGAGTCGATCGGCGCCAAGCTGGACAGACTCGACTCGGTGGTCGCCAGCGAGCTTGAAGCCGAGGGCCGCGGCTTAGCTTTAAAGGTCGCCTCGCATGTGCTGGCATGCTTCAAGAGCCGCGACCCCTCTTTCTCACTGGAGCCAGCAAGAGAGGGCCCAGCCGCGGAGCGGGAGGAAGCTGCCAGGGCTGAAGTCGAGGATGTGGCCACCCTTGTAGCCGCAAGGTTCCGGCGAGAGCCGGGAGGTCCTTAGGACTTGCTTCTCCCTTTTTTTATCAAGTCTGTAGTCCAGCTCAAGGAGCCTTGCTTAATTTGACTCTCTTGGATACTTGTGTCTGTGATGCTTTTTCCCTCCTTCTTGGCTTTGCGTGGCTGAGTCCTTAGCTCCGCAAGGTACTCAGAGGTCATTTCCAATCTCGGAGCTTCGCACAGACACCCCCCCGGGTCCTAACCGTGTTAGGGGCCCCCGGAGGTCTCCGAACCTCGCCCTATGGGGGGCTCCAAATCTGTCGGCCACGTGGTGGGTCCGGAGCTCCTCCTTAAGAGACGGGAGCTCCGGTCATGTTGGACACGTAGGGCTTTCGGAGCCCTCCCGCTGAGGGGGGAGGTCCGGTTCCTGCCTGCCACGTGGCGAGCCCGGAGCCCTCCTCAAGGAAGGAGAGAGTTCCGGGCCTGCTGGACACGCGGGGCCCCCGGGCCCCGCCCCAGCTGGAGGGGCGGGTCCCGGTCTTTCCAGTCCCAGGCCGGTGTAGCTGGTAGCTCCTTTCCCCCCGCTTCATGCAGTCCCTGTTGCCGTAACCTGAAGGTCCTGCACACAGGTAGAGGAAACGTAATTCTCCTCGGGGGGTCCTCCCCTCCTGTCTCCTAGTCTTATCCGTCTTATGGTCCTGGCCCGCTATACGGGGCTTGGGCAATTCTGTGCACGAGGCACCGGAGCTCCGGCTCCCTCCGAGGTCCGGGTATGGCCGTCCGATCCCTAGTACCGGGCCATGCGCTGGGGAAGCAGAGTGCACGCGCTTTGGGTTCATGACCAGGCAAAGCGGACGTACTCCCCTGGACCTCCGGAGAGCAGGATGCGCATGCTTTGGGCTCTGGGCCGGCTAAGCTGGATACGCACCCTGGACCCCCAATGCACAACGCTGGCCTTTCCTGGAGGTGACCAACTGACACCGCAACACCTGACTGGGGGAGGCCCGAGAGACTCACTCGGCCATCAGCAGGTGCCTCAAGCGCAGCCGCCTTCGAGAGGATAGCAAATGCCGACTATGGATGAGCGCAGGAGAGGGGGAGCTAGACGTATGATGAACATACAGAGATAGTGCGACCATAAAAATTAATGCATAATTTAAATGAGCGCATGAGAAGGAGCTAAGTAGAACAGGTCTCTGTATTCGCGCCCATAGGTGGAATTCTGGTTGTTCGTGGGGGCAATGTTCCGCCTCGTCTACAAGGGAAGCAAGACTCTACGCGCTTAGGGTCAGAACCAGGCTAAACTGGACGTAGTCCTGTACCGTCCCTTGAGACTTAGCTACCCCAAGCTCTGTTCCTAAGTTCTATGGGGTCTATTACAGAAGTGAATAACCCTGTTCTACCGATGCTCAGTAAGTAGGACTTACAGTGTTGCTCCATGGCAAGGATTTTTGGGAATGGATCCCACTCTCGGTTGAAAGGCATGTGTACCTGGGGCGGCAGCTTTCATGATTCGGAAGGGACCTTCCCTGCTGGGGGAGAACTTATGGGTCCTTCTTGGAATATAGCGTGCCACTTCACCAGGCTGCCCTCTTGCGGGCCCCCGTCGCGTTTGGTTCTTTGGCGGTAGTGGTTAGAGCATTAGCCGAGACCTTGCGTTGTGGGGTGTTCCCTGCAAGCCGAGTCTTGTCGAAGTTGTTGTCTTCACGCTGGATCAGGTCCTGCGTGGCTTCTCTCGGGGTCCCCCGGGGAGTTCTCCCCTTCTGGCTAAGGCCTTCAAGGGGTAGGTGGACCCGGGCTCGCTTTGGATGACCTAAGGCGTCCCCCCCTTCTGGCAAGGCCTTCAAGGGGTTGACGGACCCTAGGCAGCCCCCGAGAGGTATGTTCGAGGCACGGAGGCGTGCCGTAGCTGGCTAACGCCTTGGCCCGTCACCGTCGGAACTGGAGTCCTCACCGTCATGTACTATCTTTATGACACGCTGAGGCTCCTGGAACCCCACCTGGTGGGCAGCGGTGACTGGGGCATCGGCCTTCTGTTTGCCATCCCCCTGAGCGTAGGGCGGTGCTTCAGCCCTCTGCTGTCTTCCATTGCGGAAGCGCTCTACGAGCCTCTGGATCTCCCAGCACTCGGCAGCTGTATGGTTGCAGGTGCCATGCACGGGGCATAGCCCACCTTGGCCACTGTTTGGGGCCGGTGATTGCCGCTGCCTCTTGTCGGGGCGCGGCCCCCGAGCTCCACTGGTTGTCGCAGCTGCGGCGACGGGGGCTGTGAATGGTGACTTCATCTTCCCATTCCCCTGGTTCTTGGTCTTCTTGCCACCCCCATAGGCAGCAGCACCGGACCCGGGCTGCCCTCCTGACTCGGAGGTCGGCAGTGCGTGCCAGTTCCGCCCTTCGGCTGCTCTGGCGCACTTGTCCGCCAGGCTAAAGAGCTCCGAGACGTCGCTGACCTCTCTGGTCGCGAGCTTCTCGAGCATTTTCTCGTCCCGGGCACCCTGTCAGAACGCCACCACCACAGAGGCGCTTTGGATATGTGGGATGGTGTTGCGCACCTGAGAGAACCGCTGGATGAAAGAGCGCAGCGACTCCCCAGGTTGTTGTTTGACGGCGTGGAGGTCGAGCTCCGTGCCGGGACGGGTGTAGGAGCTGGCGAAGTTGGCGACGAACTGCCGGCAGAGCTCACCCCAGGAGGTTATGGACCCCTGGGGTAGATTCATGAGCTAGGACCGGGCTGGGCCGGTCAAGGCGACGGGAAAGTAGTTGGCCATGACAGCCTCATCGCCTCCTGCAGCAAGTACGGAGGTGGAGTAGATCTGGAGGAACTCCGCTGGGTTGACACTTCCGTCGTACTTCTCGGGCAAGTGCGGGCGAAACTTGCGCGGCCACCTTGCGAAGCGAAGGTGGGGTGCAAGGGCCGCACATCCTGCACCTGCTGCTGCAGGTACTGGCGCTGCGAACAGGTGGTTCGCACCTGGCACCACGTATCCCGTCATGGGCAAGGCTGCACCGTAGGCCGGGGCCGCTACTTGCGGCGCATATGGTGGTGGCATATGTTGCGCAGCATATGCCTGAGGCGGGGTCGCATGGCGAAGGCCTGCCCTTCTGGTTGCGTCGAGGCCGACGACATGCTGTCGCCTGCCTCATGGTTGCAACGCCTTTCTCGACGTCGCTCGAGGTACACCCGGGCGTCCTGCCCCAAGTGGCACCGTTCCAGTTCCCTTCGCAGGTCCGTCGACAGGAGCCTGGAGGAGCTGGAATCCGCCGTTAGCTCGTCAACCGTGGGTGTGCGCGTCAGCGACACAGTCGGTTGCCCCGGGTGCCGCCCTCGCCGAAACCGAGGGTTCACGACGGCGACGACGAGGCGGTCCACCTCACGGACCCATTGCTGGGTCGCTGAATGGGGCGCATCCCCTGCAGGTGGGTTGCGCAGCAGCACTCTTGCTGCAGCTAGCGCACCTCCATGGTGTACACTCAGCGCTGCAGAAGACCTCACGCTGGTCGGGGCCTGCATAGCCGGAGTCGGCGTTGCCGGAGTCGGCTGCTGGCTACCCGCTAGTGCCGACACACTCCGTCCTGAGTGCGTCGACATGTACTCCCCGCTGGTCACGGTTCGCCGTGAATGCGGTGGGGGAGAGTTTGCCGCTGAAGGGAGCTTGGTCATCTTCGTCGGCGGAAACTCGTCGCGCTAGGGGAAAAGCCCCCTACCTGGCGCGCCAAATGTCAAAGTGTGCGATCGACACTTCCCCTGGGCCTGGACTGGGCAGCCCGCGGAGGTTCTTTTTTCTTAGGGGCTAGTTCCTAGCGGAGAGCTTGCGCGGATGGACGAGTTAGTGAGAGCTTGACACGGGAAGTTTTACGTGGTTCAGGTCGCCGGAGCGTAAAACCCTACGTCCACGGCGAGCTATGGAGCTCGCTGTATTGCTTGCTGCTCAGGGTCGGGGGCCTGAGCTTGGGGGTGAGTTACAGCTTGAGAGTGTATGGCTAGCGTATGAGTTGCAGAATGCGAACCCTTGCTATCGACGCCTACCCGAGCCTTTTATAGTCCAAGGCTCGGGCGGCTTACAAGGGAAGCCGGGACCCGACAGGTGGTCCCGGGAAGATTGTCTATTATCTACCGTATCTGTAGTTACGCCGGTGGTTGCCTCTGGTCGAAGGCTTCTGAGTCTTCATTTTGCCGCCCTGCCCACGCCGCGCACTAGTCATAGTGGTTGATGACGGCGCAGGCGGCATGGGATGTCTTGTCGCGGCGTTTATTACCTGGCAGGTCCTGACACCGTGCGCCAGTCTGTGATGTGACTGGACGCAACGGCACCTAACAGGCGCGTGCTCCGCGTTTCCGCGTCTTGGGAAGACGCGGGCCTTGAATACCTTGTACGGGCAAGGTGAGGGGCGCCTTTACGCCCGCTGCCTACCGCTCGGGGGCAGGCAGCACCGTTCTTCCAGCCACGTGGTGGGTCCGGAGCTCTTCTCTGAGGAGAGGGAGGTCCGGCCCCGCTGGACGCGTGGCGCCTTCGGACCTCTCTCCCGCGGAGGGGGAGGTCCGGCTTCTGCATGCCACGTGGTGGGCCCGGAGCTCACCTCTGAGGAGAGGGAGGTCCGGCCCCGCTGGACGCGTGGCGTCTTCGGACCTCTCTCCCGCGGAGGGGGAGGTCCGGCTTCTGTATGCCACGTGGCGGGCCCGGAGGTCTCCTCTGAGGAGAGGGAGGTCCGGCCCCGCCAGACGCGTGGCGCCTTCGGAGCTCTCCCTGCGGAGAAGGGCGAGCACCATAGGCATTTCACCCTGTGCGCGGGGGTACCCCATATCTCAGGTACCGACAGTTGCTGTCTTTGTCCACTTCTGCGAGATGTTTGTGGGGGTGCACGCTTCTGTGACACTCTTCCGCTACTTCTTCGTGTTGCGGACGACTGGGCGCGGCTCGAAGACTCAGATGGGGGCATACTACTTCCAGCATCGCTGCAAGGACCCAAAGGTCTCCGGGTACCTTCTGCCCTTTAGCGCATCAAGGTGGGAAAACTGGAGGGAGAGCTGGGTGGTAGTGCAGACCGACGAGCACGATCGCCTTCAACTCCCGACCGCCAGCCCAACCACCGATCATCGCTTCTGGGAGGCGATCCCTGAGCTGGAGCAGGAGTACACTCCGGTCTTGGAGCGGATCTGGTTCTTGGCCAACGAGGGGCTGACGTCTCTGATGGTGCTGATGGACTTTATGTCGCGCCGTATTGCACCCTTGCAGCAGCGTAGTCGCCCAGCGTGGTACTACACTGGCGAGCAGGACTGTACCAGGCTGGAAAGGGGCCCCGGCTCTGACCCTTCCAACGAAGAGCTGAACGAGATGGTGGGCAAGGTGAGCGGTGACTACATCCCTGATGGCGACCCCGCCCTTCCGCCCTCTGCCACCCCCCTCTTCTTGGAGCCACAGAGGAGGTCAGAGCTCCTGCGGAAGTTGTCAAACCTTGACGACATCGGGATCGCCGTCCGGCAGGTCGGGGATGCCTTCCGTGGTATCACCATTCCAGGAACCGAGCACTCCGGGTCAGGGCACGAGGCGTCTGCTGCTGTCAAACCCTCCCCCAGAGCCGACAGAACTCAAGCCGCCGACAAAGGGAAGGGAAAGGAGCCGGCCCCCGGGCATCCAGAGAAGAAACGCGCCCGGTCTCCTTCGAGGGCGCCGCCTGCGCTGAGTCAGGGTGCCAGAGCTACCTTGCTCCCATCTCCCAGGGGTGCTGGTCCATCGGGTGGCGACCTGAAGAGGCCCCGGGTGTCCCTCCCCGGCAGGTCTCTCCCAGACAGCGGCCGTCCGAGTCAGCCCAAGGACCTCGTCACCCTTCCTCTAGCGGAGGGGTTTCCAGGACGGATGCTGGTGGGGCCACGCCGGTGAGTGTGCCGGGGATCTAGGCGTCACGCTCCGCGACCGTTCCAGCTGCTGGTCCCGGCGGTTCAGCTACAGCCCAGAGGCCAGTGCTGCAAGCCCGTTGGAGCGCTCACGCCGCCTAGTAAGTGTTGCTCTTTCTGGCTTGTAGGAGCAGAGCTCTTGTCTCCTCTCTTAGCCTGAGGACTTTCTCTTCTTGCAGGGACCGACCAGCTACTGGGGGCGGGCCTCTTACTCGGCTGCCTTCAACCGACGGAGGCTCCGCGCCTCAGCACCTGGGGACCATGGTGGCTCCCATGGTCCCCAAATCGACGGGGGCTCCCTCTGCGCCGGCGAGTTCACCCTCCGTGGTGGCCGCATCTGCTCCTATCCGCCCTCCTTCACCAGTCCAGAAGTCCGGTCCTGAGACTGGGAGGGCCATTGTAGGTGCGCCTGCTGGCCCCCTGGCCTCCCTAGGACAGCGCCCCACCCTAGTTGCTGAGGCACCGGCGCCTCCGCCGGTCTTAGACTCGACAGGGGGTCCAGTGGCGTGACTCCTGTCCCCCCTGCCCCGGTGCCCGTGTGGGACGCCCTGGGGCGTGTCCAGACCAGCGCCCGGTAGCTCCAATCCGCCTTTGAGCAGGAGCGGGGGGTGCTGGCCGGTGAGAGGGAACGTCTTCTCAGCTGGCAGCAGCGGGCCCAGGAGGCTAAGGCGGACCTTTACTCGAGGCAGTCAAGGCTTGAGGCCATGAGTGCTCTGCTTGGCACTCAGAAGAAGGCCATTAGCCGCTTGGAGACAGAGTCCCGGCGGGTTCGTGCCACCTACCGCGAGGCTCCGGCCCACATTGAAGCCAAAGCCAAGGAGCGTTCCGCCGCCGTGGAGGAGTTGCAGCTGCAGGTAGCCCGTCGAGAGTGCGCCGTCGCCGATCAGGAACGCGCTTGTCGAAGTGTGCGATCGACACTTCCCCCGGGCCTGCACTGGGCAGCCCGCGGAGGTTCTTTTTTCGGAGGGGCTAGTTCCTAGCGGAGAGCTTGCGCGGATGGACGAGTTAGTGAGAGCTTGACACGGGAAGTTTTACGTGGTTCAGGCCGCCGGAGCGTAAAACCCTACGTCCACGGCGAGCTATGGAGCTCGCTGTATTGCTTGCTGCTCAGGGTCGGGGGCCTAAGCTTGGGGGTGAGTTACAGCTTGAGAGTGTATGGCTAGCGTATGAGTTGCAGAATGCGAACCCTTGCTATCGACGCCTACCCGAGCCTTTTATAGTCCAAGGCTCGGGCGGCTTACAAGGGAAGTCGGGACCCGACAGGTGGTCCCGGGAAGATTGTCTATTATCTACCGTATCTGTAGTTACGCCGGTGGTTGCCTCTGGTCGAAGGCTTCTGAGTCTTTATTTTGCCGCCCTGCCCATGCCGCGCACTAGTCATAGTGGTTGATGACGGCGCAGGCGGCATGGGATGTCTTGTCGCGGCGTTTATTACCTGGCAGGTCCTGACACCGCGTGCCAGTCTGTGATGCGACTGGACGCAACGGCACCTGACAGGCGCGTGCTCCGCGTTTCCGCGTCTTGGGATGACGCGGGCCTTGAATACCTTGTACGGGCAAGGTGAGGGGCGCCTTTATGTCCGCTGCCTACCGCTCGGGGGCAGGCAGCACCGTTCTTCCAGCCACGTGGCGGGTCCGGAGCTCTTCTCTGAGGAGAGGGAGGTCCGGCCCCACTGGACGCGTGGCGCCTTCGAACCTCTCTCCCGCGGAGGGGGAGGTCCGGCTTCTGCATGCCACGTGGCGGGCCCGGAGCTCACCTCTGAGGAGAGGGAGGTCCGGCCCCGCTGGACGCGTGGCGTCTTCGGACCTCTCTCCCGCGGAGGGGGAGGTCCGGCTTCTGTATGCCACGTGGCGGGCCCGGAGCTCTCCTCTGAGGAGAGGGAGGTCCGGCCCCGCCAGACGCGTGGCGCCTTCGGAGCTCTCCCTGTGGAGAAGGGCGAGCACCTTAGGCATTTCACCCTGTGCGCGGGGGTACCCCATATCTCAGGTACCGACAGTGGCCCCCGGGCCCATCTTGGGGGAGATAGCGAGCCCAAGGTGGGACCTCCGTCTCTTTCGATCCGCGCACTTTCTCTAAGTCCCGACTTGGCTGCTGCCGGAGCACGAACGGCCGCGGGGTCGTGAGAGCGTGCGCTCACTTGATGATTGCTTTTACTGCGGCGGTTCCCAAGGCTGCCACTTCTGCATGTTGCGGCGCTTTCTTCGGGAACCGCCGAAGGGCCTTGCCAGCTCATCTTCTTAGGAGACTGACTCCTTGCCCCCACCGCTCCAGTTAAGCGGCTTGGGCCCACCCGTCATCGGCACTCGGTCTAGGAACCGAAGCGGTTGCGGGTGCGGGGTATTCGAAGAGTTCCGAATCGCTTGGAACTGCACCGGGAAGCTTTTTAGAGGGGGTCTCACCCACATTGTAGCTTCCCTTCGCACTTCTCTGCGTTTCTCCTTGGACTCTTACGCTTTTGCTTTCTTGCCTTTGAGCTCTCCCTTGCCATGGCTTCCAACCCGCTGCCAGAGAAGAAACGCGCCCGATCTCCTCCAGCAACGGCGCCGGTGCCAAGTCGGGATTCTGGGGTGCCTGACACACCCTCCGGTGGCGACTCGAAGAGGCCCCGGGCTGATGTGCTGGGGGAAGCCTCTGTGGCGTCCCCTGTTCCGCCAGTCCAAGCGACTGCGGAGCGGTCGTCGGAGATGGTAGCGGGCCCCGGAAATCCTACCCCGGCTCGGAAGTCGGGGTTTAGAGCCCGCTGGGGTGTCCGCGCTTCCCGGCCTTCCCCGTCTTGCGGGGAATCTGTGCCGATGCGCTCGGAGCCAGGGGCAGCTGCTGCGGCCCCCAGGCCAGCGCGGACTTCTCCTGTTTCGGTGTGCCCGGACTCCGCGGCGGCGCCGTCTCTTCCTGCCGAGACGGCCACCGCGGCCCCCAAGCCAGCACAGGTTGATCCTGCACTAGGCGGCCTGGCTTCTTCTCCAGCACCGTCTTCCCCGGCTCGTCCCTCTCCTCAAGTCAAGGAGCCAGAAGCTGAAAAGAGCCCGGCTGGCCTGGCTGCCAGTGCCGCGGAGCCAGCTTCTCCTGATCGACGTCTCGTCTCGGCGGCTGGCGCGTCGGCTCTTCCTGAGGACGAGGTAATGGAGGAGGTCGGAGGGACTGCCCCAGCCTCTGTTGCTCCATTGCCTATGGCGGACGCCTTTGCGCTTGCCGAGTCGAGCGTCCGGCAGGTCTTGGCTGCACTAGGGCGCGAGCGGGAGGAGTATACGGTTGAACGGGACCGCCTCCTCACCTGGGGGAACCTTTTGCGGGAGAGGACCGCGAAGGTTAAGAGCGAGCTCGACTCCAGGTGGGAGTTGCTCGACTTCAGGGAAACGCTTGTCGACCGGATGAAGCGGGTTGTTGACCGCATGGACACCCAGTCGCGGCGGATCAACAGGGAGGCCCTGGAGGCTCACGCACGGGCCGAAGAGAGCCTCTCTGCTGCTGTGGAAATACGGCAGCGGTTGAAGCGCCGCGAACTCGCCGTTGAGGAGCGGGAGCGTTCCGTGGCAGCTGAGGCAGAGAGGGTCGCCGCGCAGCTGGCTGCGGGCGAGGATGACCTCCGAGCTCGGATGGAGGAGCTGGAGATTCTGAAGGCAGACCTTGACTTGAGGGATGAACAGGTCTCCCATGATCGCCGAGCGGTCTTGGACCAGGAGTTGACTGCCGGCTTCAGGGCCGCTGAGTTGGAGCGGCTAGCCGAGACTCTCCGCCTTCGGGAGAGTTCCCTGGCGGCCAAGGAGAAGGAATTCTCCGAGAGGAACCTAGAGGCTCTGCGGGCGGCCCGCCGCGAGGTGGAGGAGCTCTCAGCCCTACGGTCCTCCGAGGCCCTTGCGGTCTCAAGCTTCGTGGATCGAGCGGGGTCCGCCCTGATCCCTCTTGGTTTCAGTCCGGTGAGGGCCGCAACTCCCGCATTGCAGGTGGCAGAGGTGATCCCTGCATTGGAGTCGATCGGCGCCAAGCTGGACAGACTCGACTCGGTGGTCGCCAGCGAGCTTGAAGCCGAGGGCCGCGGCTTAGCTTTAGAGATCGCCTCGCATGTGCTGGCATGCTTCAAGAGCCGCGACCCCTCTTTCTCACTGGAGCCAGCAAGAGAGGGCCCAGCCGCAGAGCGGGAGGAAGCTGCCAGGGCTGAAGTCGAGGATGTGACCGCCCTTGTAGCCGCAAGGTTCCGGCGAGAGCCGGGAGGTCCTTAGGACTTGCTTCTCCCTTTTTTTATCAAGTCTGTAGTCCAGCTCAAGGAGCCTTGCTTAATTTGACTCTCTTGGATACTTATGTCTGTGATGCTTTTTCCCTCCTTCTTGGCTTTGCCTGGCTGAGTCCTTAGCTCCGCAAGGTACTCACAGGTCATTTCCAATCTCGGAGCTTCGCACAGACACCCCCCCGGGTCCTAACCGTGTTAAGGGCCCCCGGAGGTCTCCGAACCTCGCCCTATGGGGGGCTCCAAATCTGCCGGCCATGTGGGGGGTCCGGAGCTCCTCCTCAAGAGACGGGAGCTCCGGTCATGTTGGACACGTAGGGCTTTCGGAGCCCTCCCGATGAGGGGGGAGGTCCGGTTCCTGCCTGCCACGTGGCGAGCCCGGAGCCCTCTTCAAGGAAGGAGAGAGTTCCGGGCCTGCTGGACACGCGGGGCCCCCGGGCCCCGCCCCAGCTGGAGGGGCGGGTCCCGGTCCTTCCAGTCCCAGGCCGGTGTAGCTGGTAGCTCCTTTCCCCCCGCTTCATGCAGTCCCTGTTGCCGTAACCTGAAGGTCCTGCACACAGGTAGAGGAAACGTAATTCTCCTCGGGGGGTCCTCCCCTCCTGTCTCCTAGTCTTATCCGTCTTATGGTCCTGGCCCGCTATACGGGGCTTGGGCAATTCTGTGCACGAGGCGCCGGAGCTCCGGCTCCCTCCGAGGTCCGGGTACGGCCGTTCGATCCCTAGTACCGGGCCATGCGCTGGGGAAGAAGAGTGCACGCGCTTTGGGTTCATGACCAGGCAAAGCGGACGTACTCCCCTGGACCTCCGGAGAGCAGGATGCGCATGCTTTGGGCTCTGGGCCGGCTAAGCTGGATACGCACCGTGGACCCCCCATGCACAACGCTGGCCTTTCCTGGAGGTGACCAACTGACACCGCAACACCTGACTGGGGGAGGCCCGAGAGACTCACTCGGCCATCAGCAGGTGCCTCAAGCGCAGCCGCCTTCGGGAGGATAGCAAATGCCGACTATGGATGAGCGCAGGAGAGGGGGAGCTAGACGTATGATGAACATACAGAGATAGTGCGACCATAAAAATTAATGCATAATTTAAATGAGCGCATGAGAAGGAGCTAAGTAGAACAGGTCTCTGTATTCGCGCCCATAGGTGGAATTCTGGCTGTTCGCGGGGGCAATGTTCCGCCTCGTCTACAAGGGAAGCAAGACTCTACGCGCTTAGGGTCGGAACCAGGCTAAACTGGACGTAGTCCTGTACCGTCCCTTGAGACTTAGCTACCCCAAGCTCTGTTCCTAAGTTCTATGGGGTCTATTACAGAAGTGAATAACCCTGTTCTACCGATGCTCAGTAAGTAGGACTTACAGTGTTGCTCCATGGCAAGGATTTTTGGGAATGGATCCCACTCTCGGTTGAAAGGCATGTGTACCTGGGGCGGCAGCTTTCATGATTCGGAAGGGACCTTCCCTGCTGGGGGAGAACTTATGGGTCCTTCTTGGAATATAGCGTGCCACTTCACCAGGCTGCCCTCTTGCGGGCCCCCGTCGCGTTTGGTTCTTTGGCGGTAGTGCTTAGAGCATTAGCCGAGACCTTGCGTTGTGGGGTGTTCCCTGCAAGCCGAGTCTTGTCGAAGTTGTTATCTTCACGCTGGATCAGGTCCTGCGTGGCTTCTCTCGGGGTCCCCCGGGGAGTTCTCCCCTTCTGGCTAAGGCCTTCAAGGGGTAGGTGGACCCGGGCTCGCTTTGGATGACCTAAGGCGTCCTCCCCTTCTGGCAAGGCCTTCAAGGGGTTGATGGACCCTAGGCAGCCCCCGAGAGGTATGTTCGAGGCACGGAGGCGTGCCGTAGCTGGCTAACGCCTTGGCCCGTCACCGTCAGAACTGGTGTCCTCACCGTCATGTACTGTCTTTATGACACGCTGAGGCTCCTGGAACCCCACCTGGTGGGCAGCGGTGACTGGGGCATCGGCCTTTTGTTTGCCATCCCTCTAAGCGTAGGGCGGTGCTTCAGCCCTCTGCTGTCTTCCATTGCGGAAGCGCTCTGCGAGCCTGTGGATCTCCCAGCACTAGGTAGCTGTATGGTTGCAGGTGCCATGCACGGGGCATAGCCCGCCTTGGCCACTATCTGGGGCCGGTGATTGCCGCTGCCTCTTGTCGGGGCGCGGCCCCCGAGCTCCACTGGTTGTCGCAGCTGCGGCGACAGGGGCCGTGAATGGTGACTTCATCTTCCCATTCCCCCGGTTCTTGGTCTTCTTGCCACCCCCATAGGCAGCAGCACCGGACCCGGGCTGCCCTCCTGACTCGGAGGTCGGCAGTGCGTGCCAGTTCCGCCCTTCGGCTGCTCTGGCGCACTTGTCCGCCAGGCTAAAGAGCTCCGAGACGTCGCTGACCTCTCTGGTCGCGAGCTTCTCGAGCATTTTCTCGTCCCGGACACCCTGTCGGAACGCCACCACCACAGAGGCGCTTTGGATATGTGGGATGGTGTTGCGCACCTGAGAGAACCGCTGGATGAAAGAGCGCAGCGACTCCCCAGGTTGTTGTTTGACGGCGTGGAGGTCGAGCTCCGTGCCGGGACGGGTGTAGGAGCTGGCGAAGTTGGCGACGAACTGCCGGCAGAGCTCACCCCAGGAGGTTATGGACCCCTGGGGTAGATTCATGAGCCAGGACCGGGCTGGGCCGGTCAAGGCGACGGAAAAGTAGTTGGCCATGACAGCCTCATCGCCTCCTGCAGCAAGTACGGAGGTGGAGTAGATCTGGAGGAACTCCGCAGGGTTGACGCTTCCGTCGTACTGCTCGGGCAAGTGCGGGCGAAACTTGCGCGGCCACCTTGCGAAGCGAAGGTGGGGTGCAAGGGCCGCACATCCTGCACCTGCTGCTGCAGGTACTGGCGCTGCGAACAGGTGGTTCGCACCTGGCACCACATATCCCGGCATGGGCAAGGCTGCACCGTAGGCCGGGGCCGCTACTTGCGGCGCATATGGTGGTGGCATATGTTGCGCAGCATATGCCTGAGGCGGGGCTCGCATGGCGAAGGCCTGCCCTTCTGGTTGCGTCGAGGCCGACGACATGCTATCGCCTACCTCATGGTTGCGACGCCTTTCTCGACGTCGCTCGAGGTACACCCGGGCGTCCTGCCCCAAGTGGCACCGTTCCAGTTCCCTTCGCAGATCCGTCGACAGGAGCCTGGAGGAGCTGGAATCCGCCGTTAGCTCGTCAACCGTGGGTGTGCGCGTCAGCGACACAGTCGGTTGCCCCGGGCGCCGCCCTCGCCGAAACCGAGGGTTCGCAGCGGCGACGACGAGGCGGTCCACCTCGCAGACCCATTGCTGGGTCGCTGAATGGGGCGCATCCCCTGTAGGTGGGTTGCGCAGCAGCACTCTTGCTGCAGCTAGCGCACCTCCATGGTGTACGCTCAGCGCTGCAGAAGACCTCACGCTGGTCGGGGCCTGCATAGCCGGAGTCGGCGTTGTCGGAGTCGGCTGCTGGCTACCCGCTTGTGCCGACACACTCCGTCCTGAGTGCGTCGACATGTACTCCCCGCTGGTCACGGTTCGCCGTGAATGCGGTGGGGGAGAGTTTGCCGCTGAAGGGAGCTTGGTCATCTTCGTCGGCGGAAACTCGTCGCGCTAGGGGAAAAGCCCCCTACCTGGCGCGCCAAATGTCGAAGTGTGCGATCGACACTTCCCCCGGGCCTGCACTGGGCAGCCCGCGGAGGTTCTTTTTTTGGAGGGGCTAGTTCCTAGCGGAGAGCTTGCGCGGATGGATGAGTTAGTGAGAGCTTGACACGGGAAGTTTTACGTGGTTCAGGCCGCCGGAGCGTAAAACCCTACGTCCACGGCGAGCTATGGAGCTCGCTGTATTGCTTGCTGCTCAGGGTCGGGGGCCTGAGCTTGGGGGTGAGTTACAGCTTGAGAGTGTATGGCTCGCGTATGAGTTGCAGAATGCGAACCCTTGCTATCGACGCCTACCCGAGCCTTTTATAGTCCAAGGCTCGGGCGGCTTACAAGGGAAGCCGGGACCCGACAGGTGGTCCCGGGAAGATTGTCTATTATCTACCGTATCTGTAGTTACGCCGGTGGTTGCCTCTGGTCGAAGGCTTCTGAGTCTTCATTTTGCCGCCCTGCCCACGCCGCGCACTAGTCATAGTGGTTGATGACAGCGCAGGTGGCATAGGATGTCTTGTCGCGGCGTTTATTACCTCGCAGGTCCTGACACTGCGCGCCAGTCTGTGATGCGACTGGACGCAACGGCACCTGACAGGCGCGTGCTCCGCGTTTCCGCGTCTTGGGAAGACGCGGGCCTTGAATACCTTGTACGGGCAAGGTGAGGGGCGCCTTTACGCCCGCTGCCTACCGCTCGGGGGCAGGCAGCACCGTTCTTCCAGCCACGTGGCGGGTCTGGAGCTCTTCTCTGAGGAGAGGGAGGTCTGGCCCCGCTGGACGCGTGGCGCCTTCGGACCTCTTTCCCGCGGAGGGGGAGGTCCGGCTTCTGCATGCCACGTGGCGGGCCCGGAGCTCACCTTTGAGGAGAGGGAGGTCCGGCCCCGCTGGACGCGTGGCGTCTTCGGACCTCTCTCCCGCGGATGGGGAGGTCCGGCTTCTGTATGCCATGTGGCGGGCCCGGAGCTCTCCTCTGAGGAGAGGGAGGTCCGGCCCCGCTAGACGCGTGGCGCCTTCGGAGCTCTCCCTGCGGAGAAGGGCGAGCACCTTAGGCATTTCACCCTGTGCGCGGGGGTGCCCCATATCTCAGATACCGACAGCGCTGTCGCGGCCGAGGAGGAGAAGACCACCGCCCGGCTGAGGGCCAAAGTGGAGGAGCTAAGGGCTCGGACCGAGGAGCTGGAGCTCCGTGAGTCGGCTGTTGCCGCGAGGGAGGAGCAGTTCTCCCAGGAGCGCCAGGCGGCGATGGATCACGAGCTGGCGGCTCGCCAAGAGGTAGAGAAGCTCCAGTCCTTGCAGTCTGTCGAGGCCCAGGCAGTCTGGGGCTTTATTGCCAAGGCGGGGTCCGCCTTGGCTCCTCTTGGTTTCAGCCCTGTGCGGGTGTTGGCTCCGGCGTGGCCGATGTCCGAAGCAATCCCGGCACTTGAGTCCATCGGCGACGAGTTGGGTCGGCTCGAAGCAGTGATCGCCGACGAGCTTGAAGCGGAAGGTCGGGGCCTTGCGAAGGAGGTCGCTATGCACGTTCTCTCATGCTTCCTGAGCTGAGACCCTTCCTTTTCTCTGGGGCCAGTCCGTCTAGGACCCGTCGCCGATCGGGAGGAAGCTGCCAGGGCTGAGGTCGAGGACTTGGCTACCCTCGTGGCCTCCAGGTTTCATCGGGAGTCCGGGGACTCTTAGGCCTCTGCACCTGTGGCCACAAGGCCCTGTACTTCCTTTTTTATTTTTGTTGAGTCTGTAGCCCAGCTCGTGGAGCCTTTGTATGAACAAACTCCTGTTTCATTCTGTGTCTGCATGTCCTAGTCTTCTTCCTGGCTTTTTCCTGGCCGAGTCCATAGCTCCGCAAGGTACTCTGAGGCCTTGACCAATCTCGAAGCTCTGCATAGACACCTTCTCCGGGTCCTCACTGTATACTAAGGGCCCCGGAGGTCTCCAGTACCCGCCTCACGAGATCGGAGGGGGTCCGGGCCTGTTGGCCACGTGGCGGGCCCGGAGCTCCCCTCTGAGGGGAGGTCCGGGCTTGTGGGGCACGTGGAGTCCTCGGACCTCTCCCCGCGGAGGGGGGAGGTCCGGCTTCTGTAGACCACGCGGCGGGCCCGGAGCTCCCCCTCAAGCAGGTGGAAGGTCTGGCCCCGCTGGACACGTGCGACCTTCGGGCCTCGCCCCTGTGAGGTCTAGTTCTTTGATATTACCTTGGGGTTTCGGTCTTGCGCGATCCCATAGCGGCCCCCTGGTAGGTGCGTTCCATTGGATGGATGTGCCTACCATACTCCTTCGGGGAGCTGAGGCCGAGAGGTCCTGCACACAAGTAAGGGAAACGTAATTCTCCTTGGGGACTCCCCCCCCTCTATCTCATAGTCTTATTTGGCTTACGGTCCCCGTCCACCTATACGGTGCTTGGGAACTACCGTGCGCGAAGTGTCGGGGGCTCGGGGCCCCCCTCGCTATCGGCCGGTACCTCCGACGCAACCGCCTTTGGTAGGGCAGCAAATGCCGACTAAAGATGAGAATGAGAAGAGGGAGCTGAACGCATGGTGAGCACGCGCTAGCAGTGCAATCATAAAAAATTAATAAGTAAATTAAATGAGCACAAAAGAAGAGCAACGTAGGACAGGTTTCTTTTCATATAAATTTCCATAGGAGGAAGGCAGGCTGAGTATGGAGGCCACGACCCGCCTCAAGGGAAGCAAGACTCTACGCGCTTGGGGTCGGAACCAGGCGAAGCTGAACGTAGTCCTGGACCGTCCCCTGAGGCTTAGCTGCACCGAGCACTGTTCCTGGACTTTATGGAATTTATTATAAAAAGAAGAGTCTCTCCTATTGTTGCTCTAGGGGTAGAACTTACAGAGGTGTTTTGTTTTCCGAAGGTTCGGGAGCGGGTCCCCATCCTCGGTTCTGGGGAATGGTCCCAGGCCCAGTATGTCCAGCCCCCGTATGGAAAATGGCCATGTGGGCTGGATCATTTGTACCGTCCAAACCGGTGTATGGATCTGCTTGGCGTGGAACAGGCACGCCTTGCAGCTCTCGACCAGCTTGACGGCATCCTGGAGTGCTGCCGGCTAGTAGAAGCATGTCGAAAGGCTTTACCGACAAGCGTGCATGAGGAAGAGTGACTCCCACATTCGCCTCCATGGATCTCAGCGAACAAGTCGCAGCCTTCCCCCTGGGTTATGCACCGCAATAGGATATGGTTGGCGCCGCGTCGGTAGAGATCCCCCTCTACCGCCATGTGTCTCTTAGCCATATGCACGATCCGTTCAGCGGATACACGTTCATCAGGGAGGATATTGTCTTTCAAGTAGTCCCGGACCTCCGTGATCCATGCATCGGGTCTGACTTGAGCATCTGGATCTTGAGCGCTAGGTTGCACGGAGTCCCCAGTGACGCTTACGATCCTTGGCGGCGTCCATGGCCGCCGGGACCGCCAGCTTCGAGGTGCTGGTCTAGCCCCCTTCGCCCGGCTCGGCGGGCCGGGCTGTGGGCCGCGGCAACGTCCTCTCAAAGCCCCCTTCGGGCACAGGGGCTCCGGTGGGGGTCTTCGTTGAGAGGTCGTCAGCTGCGGCCTTGCTAGCGCGCGGTACGTGGTGCAGGTCCAAGGCGAGGAAGTATGTCTCCACCATCTTGTTTGATAACCAGCTGGGAGTCGCCCTGAGCCAACGACTGGCGAGCGCCTAGAGACAGGGCTGTCTTTAGGCCAAGGATGAGTGCTTCATACTCTGCCATGTTGTTGGTTGCCTTGGAATTGAGACGCACCACATACCCAGACTGCCCCCCCCCCCGATGGCGTGAGGAACAGTACGCTAGCACCGGCCCCCTGCTCTCGCAAGGAGCCGTCAAAGAACAACATCCAGTAAGGCCCGGTGAAGGCCAGGGCTCAAGATCCTGGTTCACCGTCTCCATGGCCCCCTGAGTCAGCCTGCGTTGGCATCTACTTCAGCCACGAAGTCAGCTAGTGCTTGGCTATTGCCTGCGTGACGAGGAAGGAAGCCTAGCTTAAACTCCAGTAGCTCCGCCGCCCATTTGGCGGCATTGTCCGTAGCGTGGGGGCTGTGGAGGATAGCTTTCAGCCTGGGGAGACCGCCGGGAGCTGATACTCGGAGGTTCCCCAGGCTGTCTTGGACCTCCGGGAGGTCCCGCTGATTTCCCAAGAGCTCCGGGGGGTCCCGTTGGACGTCCGGGAGGTTCTGTTGGGCCTCCGGGGGGGTCCCGTTGCACCTCCGGGAGGTCCTGCTGGTCCTCCGGGAGGTTGTGTCGGGGATCCGGGGTCCGTTTTGGGCCTCCGGGGTTTCTTGGCACTTGTTTCTTGACAGCGAAGCAGGTTGCGGCGGTATGGGGTCCGGCCGCTCTGCGGTGAGGACCATACTCACCTCTGCAGCCGTCGCCGCGATGTAGAGCAGCAGGTGCTCTTCGGGCTCGGGGACTGCTATTACGGGTAGGGTCATCAGGAGCTGGTTCAGTTCCAGGGGAGCTTCCTCCGCTTCGTCGGTCTAAGCGAATGGGCCGGATTCGCGTAGGAGCTTTAGAGAAGTTTCGCTTTGCTAACCTCGGTATAAACCGACTCAGCGTAGCTAGGCATCCCGCGAATTTCTGGTCTTTGAGCCAATGGCTTTGACCCTCTCTGGGTTAGCCTCAGTTCCTTGGCGTGAGGCCAGGAATTCTAAGGGTTTTCCAGAGGGTACACCGAGCTCACATTTCTCGGAAGGACGAAGACTAAGGCCAAGTTATCTAGTAGGGACGAACCCTGCCTGATCTTAACAACAATGTCTTCGACGCACACCCCAACTGGGTCACTAATTAGCTCTCCTAAGGTCTTGTGCATTGCACGTACGAAGGTAGGGAGAGCGTTCCTTAGGCCATAAGGCGTAGAGGCATAACAGTACAGGCCGACTACTATGGTGAAGGGTGCTCTTCAACTTCTCTAGACATAGGGGTCTGGTGGAAACCCGAGCAAGCATCTAGGAAGCATAGTATATCGCAGCCTGACGTCGAGCCTACTATTTGATCTATCATAGGGAGAGAAAATAGATCTTTGGGACATGCCTTATTGAGACTGGTGTTGTCGATGCACTTCCGGAGCTTCCCGCCGGCCTTTGGAACAATCAACGGGGTTCGCCAAGCACCGGGGGTGGCGGACTTTCCGTATGGGGCCAGCGCTCAACAGCTTCTTGGTTTTTTCCCGAATGAAGCTTTTTACTGCTCGGTGGGCTGCTTGAGGGGCTCCTATCGGACTGGCCAGGTGTTGGGGGAGACCTTTAGATAGTGCCCAATCACCTCCCTAGGGATCTCTGGCATCCGCGACGGCTGTCATGCAGCACATCGGCATTGTGCCGGAGGGAGGTAACGAGCGCGCCCTCCTATCTGCTATCCAGGCCCCCGGCTACCCGGGTGGTCTGGGTGGCATCGGCGCTGATTCGGACGAGCCTCAAGGGGACATTGTCCTCGTCGAGGGGTTGCACATGGGCTGTTGTGGTAGAGGCACGGTGGCGTGCGCTTGGGTGGAGACGGTTTGGTTCTGTACCGCCTTGGGTTGGTGCTCCAGCTGCTGTAAGC
This sequence comes from Neostapfia colusana, assembly GCA_030760725.1. Taxonomy (NCBI): domain Eukaryota; kingdom Viridiplantae; phylum Streptophyta; class Magnoliopsida; order Poales; family Poaceae; genus Neostapfia; species Neostapfia colusana. Next base: position 15,459,203 of record JASWHV010000014.1, on the reverse strand, counting down.
GCCTGGAGCTTTTCCAAGGCTAACACTGCTGCAGCACGATCTCCACAAACCTTGAGGACGCCTGTTGGTGTAGGCATCTTCAAGACAAGGTAGCCGTAGTGGGCTACTGCCATGAATCGGTACAGGGCTGGCCTGCAAATTATGGCATTTTACGGGAGGTCAATCTCGGCCACGTTGAACAGAATGCACTCTGTCCGATAGCTGTCTGGTGCCCCAAAGGTCACCGGGAGGCTGATGTGGCCGTAGGGAACGACCCTTCCCGGCCCTACCCCTGAGAACGGGCTCGATGGGGTGAGCTTGGCCATCGAGATCTGCAGCTTCTGGAAGGCTGCGCCACTGATGAGGTTCAGTCCAGCCCCGCCATCCACTAAAACGTGGTACATCTTCACGTTGGCGATGGTGGGGGCCACCACGAGTGGTAGTTGGCCAGCCCCAGCCATGTTCCTGGGCAGTCGGTGGCATCAAAGCTGATGGGGGTTCCCATCCACCTGAGGTGCGGTGCTGCACCCGGGAGGGGAGCCACTGACGCTACCGCTCGGCGCAATGCCTTAGCCGCGCTTCAGGACGGGGGGTCAGCGGACCCGCCGAAGATGACATAGAGCATCTTCCGGTGCTCGTCATCACTGGAGCTGGAGCTCTCATGATTGTGCACTGCCTTCACGGCGCGCTGAAGCTCCTAGAACTCCACCTGGCGGTCGACGCCGTCTAGGGCTTCGACCTTCTGCTTGCCCTCCCTTTGACGGTAGGGTGGGGCATCAATTAGGGGCTGCTTCCCATTCCGGAAGCGCTCCGCGAGCTTCTGGATTTCCCGGCACTCGGCAGCGGTATGATAACTTGTGCCATGCACGGGGCATAACTCATCCTGGCCCCCATCTGGGGCCGGTGATTGTCGCGGCCTCTTGTCCGGGCGCGGCCCCCGAGCTCCACTGGGCGCCGCCGTTGTGGCAACGGGGGCCGCGGCTGACGGCTTTATCTTGCTTCCGCCTCCGTTCTTAATCTTCCTGCCGCTTCCATATGAAGCGTCGCCGGATCCCGGCTGACCCCCTGGCTCGGAGGCCGGCAGGGAGTGCCAGTTCCGCCCTTCGGCTGCTCTAGCACACTTGTCCGCCAGGCTGAAGAGTTCTGAGACATCGCGGACCTCCCTAGTCGCGAGCTTCTCGAGCATCTTCTTGTCCCGAACACCTTGCCGGAACGCCACTACCACAGAAGCGTTCTGGATGTGTGGGATGGTGTTCCGCACCTGGGAGAACCGCTGGATGAAGGAGCGCAGCGACTCCCCTGGTTGTTGCTGGATGGCGTGGAGGTCGAGCTCCGTGCCAGGCCGGGTGTAGGAACTGTCGAAGTTGGAGACGAACTACCGGCAGAGCTTTCCCCAGGAGGTTATGGAATCGAGGGGTAGGTTCATGAGCCAAGACCGGGCTGGGCCGGTTAAGGCGACGGGGAAATAGTTGGCCATGATAGCCTCATCCCTTCCTGCGGCGAGTACGGCGGTGGAGTAGATCTGGAAGAACTCCGCCGGGTTGACACTGCCGTCGTACTTTTTTGGGCAGGTGCGGCCGAAACTTGCGCGGCCACTTCGCGAAGCGAAGGTGGGGTGCAAGAGCCGCACATCCTGCTCCTGTTGCCGCAGGTATCGGTGCCGCGAACGCTTGATTCGCACTTGGCACCGTGTACCCCGGTATGGGCAAGGTTGCACCATCGACCGGGGACGCCATTTGCAGGGCATATGGTTGCGGCATATGCTGTGCGGCGTACGCCTGGGGCAGAGCCCGCGTGGCGAAGATCTGCCCTTCAGGCTGGGTTGAGGCCTACGTCATGCTGTCGCCAGTCTCTTGGATGCGACGCCTCTCTCGACATCGCTCGAGGAACACTCAGGCATCTTGGCCCAAGTGGCATCGCTCCAGCTCTGCCCTCAGGTCCGTCGTCGGAGGCCTGGTGAAGCTGGGGTCCGCCGTCTGCCCATCAACCGTGGGCGTGCGCGTCAGCGACACTGCTGGTTGGCTGGAGCGTCGTCCCCGCCGAAGTCGAGGGTTTGCGGCGGCGACGACGAGACGGTCTACCTCGCGAATCCACTGCTGGGTCACTACCTGAGGCGCGTCCCCAGCAGGCGGATTGTGCAGTAGCGCTCTTGCTGCGGCTAGCGCACCCCAACTGGGTACGCCTAGCGCTACTGAAGACCTGACGCTGGTTGGATCCTGCATTGCCGGGGTCGGCGCTGCCAGAGCCGGTTGTTGGCTCCCAGCTTGTTTCGACACACTCCGTCCTGAGCGTGTCGACATGTACTCTCCCCTGGTCGCGGTTTGTCGCGGACGCGGGGGGGGGGGGGGGGAGAGTTTGCCGCTGAAGGAACCTTGGTCATCTTCGTCGGCGGAAACTCGTTGCGCAAGGGGAAAAGCCCCCTACCTGGCGCGCCAAATGTCGAAGTGCTCGGTCGACACTTCCCCCGGGCCTGCACTGGGCAGCCCACGGAGGTTCTTTTTTCGGTGGGGCTAGTCCCTTGCGGAGAGCTTGAGCGTATGGACGAGTTAGTAAGAGCTTGACACGGCGAATTTTACGTAGTTCAGGCCGCCGGAGCGTAAAACCCTACGTCCACGGCGAGCTATGGAGCTCGTTGTATTGCTTGCTGCTCAGAACCGGAGTCCTGAGCTTGAGGATGAGTTACAGCTTGGGGGTGAATGGCTAGAGTGCGAACCCTTGCTAACGTCGCCTACTTGAGTCTTTTATAGTCCAAGACTCGGGTGGTTTACAAGGGGGGCCCGGAACCCGACAGGTGGTCCCGGGGAGATTGTCTGTCATCTACCGTATCTGCAGTTATGCCAGTAGTTGCCTCTGGCGAAGGCTTCTGAGTCTTCGTCCTGCAGCCCTGTCCATGCCGCATGCTAGTCGTAGTGGTTGATGACGGCAGGGGCGGCATGGGATGTCTTGTCGCTGCATTTATTGGCTGGCAGGCTCTGACACCGCGCGCCAGTCTGTGATGCGACTGGGCGCAACGACACCTGACAGAGGCGTGCTTCGCGTCTCCGCGTCTTGGGAAGACGCGGGCCTTGAATACCTTGTACGGGCAAGGTATGGGGCGTCTTTACGCCTGCTGCCTATTGCTTGGGGGCAGGCAGCGTTCTTCTGCTGGCCACGTGGTGGGCCCGGAGCCCTCCTCAGAGGAGGGGGGGTCCGGCCCCGCGGGACACGTGGAGCCTTCGGACCTCTCCCCGCGGAGGGGGAGGTTCGGCTTCTATCGACCACGTGGCGGACCCGGAGCTCCTCTCTAAGGAGAGGGAGGTCCGGCCCCGCCGGATACGTGGCACCTTCGGACCTCTCTCCCGTAGAGGGGGAGGTCCGGCTTCTGTATGCCACGTGGCGGGCCCGGAGCTCTCCTCTAAGGAGAGGGAGGTTCGGCCCCGCCGGACGCGTGGCGCCTTCGGAGCTCTCCCTGCGGAGAAGGGCGAGTTCCTTAGGCATTTTCCCCTGTGCGCGGGGGTACCCCATATCGCGGGTACCGACATCTCCAGAGCTCGATTTATCTACCTTGTATGATCTTAGGCATGTTCTCAATATATTTTTGGATTTTTTTCGATTTTACAGAATATTTTTGGATTTTTTTTCAATTTTTTGGATTTTTTCAGATATTCGGGCCGTGCTTGGGCCGGACCCGGCCCGAAATTGGCCCACCGGGCTGTAGCCTCAACCCCTTGGGTTGGTTTGGCATTGTGTGAGAAATAGACAAGAAAATTGTCCCAACTCCTAGTGTCATCCTCTCTTCCAATGAGAGTAAGAATTCAACTACTAACATCTAGTATCACAGCCGTTCTATCCTGCAGCTTAAACATCTCCTGCTCACCCCCTTCCCACACCTCTCTATGTCCGCAACCGGCAGCAGGAACACCGGTTGTTCCAGCTCATTCCTCTCCTGCACAGACGAGCAGCAGCTTGTTTTCCACACACAACAGCCCTCCCCAACTAGTGCGCCATGTCCGACGGACAGTCTCAGCGCTCGGTCGCCTCGAGCGCGCGGCAGACGGAGGTCGCCGCGGCAGAGGAGCGCGAGCAAGCGGCGACAGAAACTGCGGCGACGGCGACAATGGCGGCAAGGTTGGCGGCGGCGGAACTGGCAGCAGCGAGGGCAGAAGTGGAAGCAGCGGGCGGCTGTAGCGCGTGCGGCGGCTGCGGAGCTCGAGGCTCTGCGCGGCCGTAGCTCCAGCAGCTCTATCGACGGCGGCGTCGACGATGAGCTCAGGCCAGTGAGGGAGGCGGCGCGAGCACGAGAGGTGCAGCGAGCAGCCGCGCGCCCCCACGGGCGCGACAGCCGCAGCCCAGACGGGCGCGGACGCGCAGGTGGCGCTCTCGGCGGTGGCTGCTGGGTCGACGGAGAACGCGGCCATTACAGGCGGCGCGGTTCTCCATCCCCGGACAGATACCATGGACACCACGGGGTCCAGGCCATTGTCAGGGACGTCGGTCCCGGCGGTGGGTGGCCTACCCTCACAAGACCAACTACGTCGAGTGGGCCGCGGTGATGAGGGTACGGCTCCAGGTGCGACACATGTGGGAAGCAGTTCAGTACGGCGACGTCGACTACTACGAGGATCGACGGGCGTTGGATGCCCTCATTGCTGCAGTCCCGCCCGAGATGCAGTTCTCGCTTTCTAAGAAGCGGACTGCTAAGGAGGCATGGGATGCCATTGCTGCGGCACGCATCGGCAGCGACCGCGCCCGCAAGTCCACATTGCAGGCGCTTCGCAAGGAGTGGGAGAACCTAGACTTTAAGCCAGGTGAGGACGTTGATGACTTTGCTCTTCCTCTCAACACTTTGTTGCAAAAGTTGGTGCAGTTCGGTGACGACACCTACGACGAAGAGAGAGTTGTCGAGAAGCTCCTTCGATGCATCCCCGAGAAGTACAAGCAGATCGCTTGCTTGATCGAGTCTCTGCTGGACCTCTCCACGATGTCGATCGAAGAGGCGATAGGTCGCCTCAAAGTCGTCGACAACGACGAACCACAACCTCTCTCGTGGCCTATCACCATTGGCGGGAAGTTTCATCTCACTCGCGAGCAGTGGGAGGCTGGCCAGGGTGATCGGAAGAAGGGGGAGTCCTCTTCCTCGACAGGCGGCCACAAGCGCGGCAAGTCGCGCAAGGGGCGCGGAGGTACCCATGCCGGGGCACGCGGACGTACCGAGGGTGGTGCCCGCGGAGGCGCCTAGGGCGGCATCGTCGGCAACCACAAGCCGACACGAGACGACACCTGCCACAACTGTGGCAAGCTCGGTCATTGGGCCAGGGAGTGTCGACAGCCACGACGTGGCCAGGCCCGTGTGGCACAAGTGGAGGAGGAGGCCCATGTGGCACAGGTAGAGGAGGAGCCAGCTTTGCTTCTGGCACACGGAAGCATCAAGCCACCTCTAGTAGCATCGACCGCAGCGGCTCTCCTTCATCTTGATGAGCCAAGAGCACACGCTTTCCTCGGCGACGGCTCCAGCAACGACAAGACTGACGGGTGGTGCCTCGACACCGGCGCCTCCCATCACATGACCGGTCGACAGAAGTTCTTCGTTGAGCTTGACTCCAATGTCCGAGGCTCTGTCAAGTTTGGTGACGCCTCCGGCGTGGAGATCAAGGGTGTCGGCTCCGTCATCCTCACCGCCGAGTCTAGTGAGCACAGGCTGCTCGTCGGAGTCTACTACATCCCCGCGTTGAGAAACTCCATCATCAGCCTGGGACAGCTGGATGAGAACGGTTCGCGCGTGGAGATTAAGGACGGAGTCATGAGGATTTAGGATCGCCATGTTCGCCTTCTTGCCAAGGTAACTAGAGGCACCAATCGACTCTATGTCCTTCACGTGCAGGTAGCACAGCCTGTCTGCCTTGCCACTCGTCGGGACGATGAGGCATGGCAGTGGCACGAGCGCTTTGGGCATCTTCACTTCGAGGCCCTAAAGCAGCTCAGTGCCAAGGAGATGGTGCGAGGCATGCCATGCCTTGACCACGTGGAGCAGCTCTGCGACGTTTGCGTATTGATGAAGCACAGTCGGCTTCCTTTTCCCCAGCAGTCGAGCTTTCGAGCTAAGGAACGGCTCGAGCTCATTCACGGGGACTTGTGTGGCCCGGTGACACCAGCTACACCAGGAGGACGACGCTACTTCCTGCTGCTCGTTGACGACCTCTCCCGCTACATGTGGGTTGTGGTCCTTGGCAGCAAGGGAGAGGCTGCGAACGCCATCAGGCGCGCGCAGGCCATTGCGGAGGCGGAGTGTGGCCGCAAGCTGCGTGTGCTGCGCACCGACAACGGCGGCGAATTCACGGCGGCTGAATCCGCGTCGTATTGCGCGGATGAGGGTGTTCAGCGCCACTACTCTGCGCCCTACAGCTCGCAGCAGAACGGCGTCGTGAAGCGGAGCAACCAGACGGTTGTGGGGATGGCCCGAGCCCTCCTCAAGCAGAGGGGAATGCCGGCTATCTTCTGGGGAGAGGTGATGGTGACGGCTGTCTACATCCTCAACCGCTTGCCCACCAAGGCTCTCAACGGCAGGACGCCGTACGAGGCTGGGTATGGGCGCAAGCCGACAGTCTCTCATCTACTGGTCTTCGGCTGCCTCGCGTTCGCCAAGGAGCTTGGCCACATCAGCAAGCTCGACGACAAGAGCACTCCGGGAGTGTTCATCGGCTACGCGGAGGGCTCCACCAACTTCAGCGCCACGCTCCCCAGTCACGACATCGGCTGCGACGACCTCTCCACCACCACAGCCGGCGACCCCACACACTCCAGCACCGACTGCCATCCCTCCGGGTACGTCCACTCCGACACCAGCTCATGTCGAGCACAAACCGGTGCAGTTCGTTACTCTGCTCTTCCACGATGAGGAGCGCATCGACGCATACCACGACGGCGAGCCGTTGCGGTATCGTACGATGGAGGATCTTCTCGGTGACCAGTTGGTGCCGGGACTGGTCCCTCGCGATCTGGAGGCGCAGTTGCATCTTGCGTGCGACGACGGCGAGCCTCGGTCTTTCGCGGAGGCTGAGAGACACGCGGCATGGCGTGGCGCGATGCAGTCGGAGATGGACGCGGTTGAGACGAACCGCACTTGGGAGCTTGCTGATCTCCCTCGCGGTCACCGTGCGATCACCCTTAAGTGGATGTTCAAGTTGAAGAGGGATGAAGCCGGCGCCATCATCAAGCACAAGGCTCGCTTGGTGGCACGCGGCTTCGTGCAGCAGGAGGGGATCGACTTTGACGATTCTTTTGCCCCTGTGGCACGGATGAAATCCGTGCGACTCCTTCTTGCACTCGCTACCCAAGAAGACTGGCGTGTCCAGCACATGGACGCCAAGTCGGCGTTCCTCAACGGCGACTTGAAGGAGGAGGTCTACGTACACTAGTCGTCGGGGTTTGTGGTCCCTAGCAAAGAGGGCAAGGTGTTGCGCCTGCGCAAGGCCCTCTATGGCTTGCGTCAGGCACCAAAGGCGTGGAATGCCAAGTTGGATTCCACGCTCAAGAGGATGGGCTTCGGGCAATGCCCGCACGCGGCGGCCATCTACCGGCGGGACAATGGAGGAAACACCCTACTGGTGGGTGTCTACGTCGACGACTTGGTGATCACCGACACCAATGATGCGGAGGTGGCAGCGTTCAAGGAAGAGATGAAAGCCACCTTCTAGATGAGTGACCTAGGATCTCTCTCCTTCTACCTTGGGATTGAGGTGCACCACGCCGACTCCGGGATCACAGTTCGACAGACCGCCTACGCCAAGCGCATTGTTGAGCTAGTTGGGCTCACAAACTACAACCAGCTCTCACTCCGATGGAGGAGAGGCTGAAGCTGAGCCGCGACAGCACGGCGGAGGAGGTGGACGCTACGCAGTACCGACGTCTTGTGGGGAGCCTTCGCTACCTCACCCACACACGGCCAGACTTGGCATTCTCCGTCGGCTACATTAGTCGGTTCCTGCAACGACCGACGACGAATCACCAGCAGGCTGTGAAGAGGATCATCCGCTATGTTGCGGGGACTTTCGATCACGGCCTCCACTACCCGAGGTGTCCTGGGGAGGCACACCTTGTCAGGTACAGCGATAGCGACCACGCCGGTGACATCGACACCAGCAAGAGTACGAGCGGGATCCTCTTCTTCTTCGGCAAGTGCCTCATTAGCTGGCAGTCGGTCAAGCAGCACGTGGTGGCCCTGTCCAGCTGCGAGGCCGAGTACATAGCGGCTTCCATCGCTTCGACTCAGGCGCTCTGGCTTAGTCGACTGTTTGGTGATCTCCTCAGCGGAGACACTGGAGCGGTCGAACTCAGGGTGGACAACGTGTCCGCTCTGGCCCTGGCAAAGAATCCCGTTTTCCATGAACGGAGCAAGCACATCCGGGTGAGGTACCACTTCATCCGCAAATGCTTGGAGGAAGGGAGCATCAAGGCGAACTACATCAACACCAATGACCAGCTTGCGGACCTGCTCACGAAGCCCCTTGGGAGGCTCAAGTTCATTGAACTTCGCACCAAGATCGGGATGGTCCAACCCTCTCAGAAGACGACGTACAAGACTTAGTGGGAGAATGCTGGAATAAGTCTTGTAGTCCTTTGGTCTTTGGTCCCCTAGTCCCTTGTACCCTAGTCCTTTAGTTTGTTGCACTTTAGTCCTTGGTCCTTGTTGTACTCTAGTACTTTGGTCTTTGTGGCCCAAATTAGGACAGCATCTAAGGACAATAGGACAACATATTAAGGACACTAGGACATCATCTTAGTGTCAGCCAAGGACAACATATTAGGACAGCATCTAAGCATCTTAGACTAGCATCTTTGTGGCATATGCTTGGCTGTCATGGCAGCTATAAATATGTAGCCTCAACCCCTTGGGTTGGTATGACATTGTGTGAGAAATAGACAAGAAAATTGCCCCAACTCCTAGTGTCATCCTCTCTTCCAATGAGAGTAAGAATTCAACTACTAACACGGGCCACGTGCCGTGCTCGGGCCAGAGGTTTCCTAATTCGTGCCGACCGGCCCGGCCTGAAATGACCCGTCGTACTTTCGGACCGCGAGCCGAATCAGCCCGAAGCACGAAATTTCCGGGCCGTGACGGCCCGGCCCAACTCCCACCACTAGGCGAGAGAGGGACAGGGAAAGCGCAAGTAAGTACTATTCTCACATAGATGCTGCTAGGGAGCACCTGATGCCTTCACTTGTTTTCTGAAGGAGACAGCACGAAAGCAAAAGGCCTGCTTCTCGACTCTGCAATTTCCTTTTCCTCCTTTGTTGCCTGTTTCTTTCTTCTTTTCTTTTTCCTTTCTTTTTTTTCTTCTTCTCTGGCGGACACACGCACATGTTGCCGCTCAGTCCAGTCGAGTCTAAATGTTTGCCATGGACGGGTTCGGCTCTGCTGCACTGCACGCTGGAGTTTTTACCGTCCTGCTGTTGAACTGTTGCTGAAGTGTAGTACTAGTACTGTACTATAGCTAACATTACATGTGGCGTAAGCTAGAACTCGTGGAGACTGGAGTGGAGTGGTAAAAAGGTTTGAGACACTCTGCCGTGCGCGAATTTACCTCGCATCGCGTAGCATGCGTGCGAGATGCCTTGTGCCGGGGAACATGTATCAGTGCCCTAGCTTGACCGCTAGACACGAACAAGACTGATCCTCGCTTCTTTTGTCGGTCAAGAAAAAACAACGGGGCGGTGCAACTCCGATCGCTCGGGACTGATGGACACCTGTCGCCAGCTCCTCAGTCACTTATGAACTGTCGTAGTACATTCAGCTCTTTGAAGAATTGGGAAAGGGAACGGTTAATTCCACCATCACCTAACGCCTCTTTCTTGGGATCGAGTATGAAAAATGGGTCGTGTAAATGTGAATCCATGACGAAGATTATTCTTAACACGGAGAACCTTAAAGGTGCCTGACGATCGAGGCATCTCTTGTTCTCCGGTACCTATGCGGCACCGTGTGGACTCAAGAGAGTGCACTTCTCTGACGCCCGTGCAAGCCAAATGAGCTCGAGGGGAAAATAAAACGAAAGGCTATTAGTAGCGTCATAATAGAGTCCCATCGTCGTCTCCCTCGATCTACTCCAGTCCAGTCCCGATCTGTCTGCTTCTCCCTTTCTTCGCCCACGCCTTCCATGCCGCTAGCTCGCGACGCTACGAATCCGTCATGCATGCATACACTGCAACGCCACGCCACCCGGACACACCCCTCACGTACACGTATGCAGTTCCACGATGATTCGTTGAGTCGAGATCGTAATTGTAAGTTAGGTCGCTTAATTGTCGCATATGTTTAGTCTCTCTCTTTATGTCTCTACTAGCCCATCGTCGTCATTCCCAACTAGGACTCGTTGACCATCTGACCACAAAAGGTGAACTGCTCTGGTGGACATGGAAACATCATCGATGATGGACGATCCTCGTCATCAGCGTGATCTAGCTAAACCAACTGTAACAATCTTTGAAATCAATTGGGTTTGGTAATATACCGCCTCTCGGCTGGTCTCCAAATTGGTGATCCCTCGCTGTAACTTCCATCATCGATTTGATTGCGTGTCCAGGATAGACGAAGACCACGACGAGTCCACGGGTCGTCGCCTATCCGATCCCAGTCAACGGTGCCACTTGTACACAGGTTGTTTAGTTTACGTTTGCTACTATACGCACGCAAAAGCAAAACATCGCCTAGAGGCTAGAGGTAGTAGCTACTCGATCACGAACCTAGCTAACGCGATTAGTTTAACTATCTCTGCTTCGGCTACGAGAAACAACTGGTGACTCGGCGCCAAGCAACAAGTCGCCTGCAGCGGTGGACCGGTGGTGGACGTTCCTTATCTAGCTAGCTAGCTAGGACGTGCCGACGTGGTGAAAGCGACACGGATTATGCATATTATATAATTTGTTTTCGCGAGGACATCAATAGACACACGTGCATATATCAATAATGTGTTGTGAAATATAGTTTTTTTTCTTTCGCATGCTGTACAATGGGGCAGCAAGCTAGATCGCTTCATCGCGCTGTATGTGTCTATCCTTGCATGCAGTGTAGGGCCAGTTCGACTCGATCTGCCTTGACTCCACTGTGCAGCAGTATCGTTCAGTGTACTACAGTAGAGCCAGCCCAGCGGCGCATGAAGCATCAATGCGTTGCAGAATGTCGCCGAGAGCTAGCGCGGCCATCGAGCTTCAGCGTGGATTCATGCTTGATCCATATGAATGAGCAGACACCACCAAGGGCTTTTCAATGCCAGCCAGTGATGATATGTCGTCGTTGGGTAGAATCCCAATGGAATCTGCCAGTCGCATTGACTGAGCCTGAGTAAAGGCCACGAAACAAACTAGAACACCCTCACTCTAAAAAATCTAGAACTCCCTCCAGCTACTCGAGGTTCTATCCCTAAGATTAGTCCAATCTAAGATTTCATTTTGTATTTTCAAAACTGTCGTGTCACTTATTTTTAGTTTTAAACTATAAATCAAACAATTTAAAAATGCATAGTTTCATCTTTTTATTGTTTGACACTTAATGTTATATCCATTCTTATTAGTTATTTATAGGATGAAATGAAAATTTCCTCCCCCTAACTCTAATGCCATTGTATTTCAGATATAGGTAACCTTGTATACCTAGTTTCATCCAGATGAAATTTCTCCCCCTCTTTTTATAACTTTCTTGGCCCTGCTTGCACAGTTTATAAAATAAATTTTCACAAAAATAAACAGTATGTGTGCCAAACAACGGGCTTTTGCAACATCTTATTGGTTAAGCTGCTCTTAGATTGATATAAGCATGAGATGTTTTTTTACCAGCTTTTTAAATAAGAGTTTAAGTTGTGCGAAACATTACTAATTACTTATGTGGCACCTCATTTAATGAAAGCAAAATTCTCACTATAGAAGTTTTATTTTTAATAAAGGATCTGTCATGTCAGCATTTTTGTGTAAAACCAGTTCCATCTATATAAAGTGTACACTGTTTCCAAGAACATAGTATATTGTTTTCAATGTTACGATACTAGCATTGAAGGGGATTGTTTTTATTTCATATGGAAATCTAAACAAAAATCATTCAAGGACTAACTGACATGACAAGCATAGGAAACATAAAAAATAAAACCATTCATCGGAGAGAGGTGTTTCATTTATACTCGATGGGGCAGTCTTGGAAACAATGAAATGAAACCTCCCTCTAGGAAAAGCCTAAGCATAGGAAAGATGTTAAAAAGATGCAGTGAAAAAAAGAGAGATATAGAAATAGAGATGTATTGGAAAATGAAAACGACTGATTGCGGCATTGGAAAGTGAGTATGACAGAAATTTTGAAGGCCATCTACTTGAAGGCTCGCCAGTCATGGTCAACTCCAAGTTTAGGATCATATTCATGGCTTTGGCGCAAAGTAGTGAAGCTTTTCTTGTCACAATGGAACGACAAAATAACCATTTCAGCTCACTAAAACTACATAACAGGCCCATCTTAACCTAAATTTAAGCCCACTAAAACTACGGGACCGATAACAAAACTACGGAACCATCGAGAAGATCCATTCCGTCCTAGCGAGATTGGCGAGCAGATAAGCGGGACGCAGCACCCAGGCGGAGGCCGAACGGAGCAGCCCAGCCAAGAAGCCGCCTCCTCCGTTCTCTAGAAGGTTCCGTGCACCGTCCCCCTCGCGGCCTCGCCTCCCTTCGCTCTCCACCGCTCGCGATAGCCTCCGATGGCGCGCTCCCTACTCGCCGCCGCCTCGCCGTTCCTCCTCCACGGCGCCGCCGGGAGCAGCAGCAGCAGCCAGAGGCCGCTCGTCGCCACTACCGGCCGCCGCGCCGTTCTGCGCGTTGCTGCGCTGAAATACGAGCCTTCTAAGGTGGAGTAGATGCGCTCTGGTTCTGTCTCCAGGGTTTTGAGGGGTAGGGTTCTGAACCTGTGAGGTCTGACGCTGTGTTGGGTTTTGTTTTGCCAGGTGGCGCCGCAGGCCGACCGGGTGCTAGTCCGTCTGGAGCAGATTCCCGAGGTCTCTCGTATTTCCCTATGCTATTTTTTTCTAGTTTGTGACTGAGCAATTTATGTATGGATTATTTTGCCATAGACTGTAGGAGGTCCATAATGAGTTCTGGGATTACTTGTGCTGTGTGAGCCAAATTTGTCAATTTAAGCTTTAGGAACTTGCTTTTTTTCATTAGCAATTATACGGTTAACAAAGTTTTACTATTGTATTTGTTCCCAAAATTAAAAGTGCTGTTGAACTTACATCAAACTATCTATGCACATTTTTTGTCTTGTGTATTGAAATGGAAGCACTACCAATCACTTGTGACTCTTATTTATTCAAGAAGTGGCAAAATTGCTCATTGAAGCTGGCACACTTCCACCAAGTATAATTTTGCTATTCGGTTTAGTGCTCTGCATTGAGGTGTTCAAGTACAATAACTTCTTGTTCAGCAATTGTGGTTCCAACATGTTGCGGGTTTTCAGGCTGGCACCTTCAGTTTGAGATATAAGCAACTGTTCCTTGTTTGCTTTTCTGTAAACGGATTTCTATTTTGTTCTGCTCCACTAAGTTACTGGTATTCATATACCATTGCTGATTCTCTCATGTAGCTGATGTTCCAATAAAACTGTTTAATACCTGCAGAAGTCTGCTGGTGGTGTATTGCTACCGAAATCTGCTGTTAAATTTGAGAGATATTTGATGGGGGAGGTAAGATTGTAAGGCGCTGTAGTTTTGTACTACAATCGTTATTTTCGTCGGTGCATAATCTAAGAACTTGCCTTTTCATTCTAGATATTGTCGGTCGGTGCTGATGTCAGTGAAGTTGAAACTGGGAAGAAGGTGAGTAGGAGTAGCATTTCCTTTTTACAAACTTTTTAAAGAAATCTTATTGATGCATGCCCAAACACTCATGTATAGCAAGAAGTGACATTTAATTCATGAATCCTGAGTGAGTTTTATACTCTGCAGAGCAGTTCAGTATGTGATGACGGATTCAGAATATGAGTTGATTAATTGAACGAATGGATGATATTCCATTTTGAATATGCTTATTTTTCAACAGTTTGAAACTTTGACCTGTAATCGCAGACATACTAATGTTTCATTTCACACACAATGCCATGCCCAACCTAGGTGTTGGTGTTACATGTTTATAGCTGAGGCAGCCAAGCATATATCTAGATGCTAGTCTAAGATGTCAAGATGCTGTCCTACCAAAAGACTAATATGGTGTCCTAACAAAGAACTAATATGATGTCCTAACAAAGGACTAATATGCTGTCCTCTTGGTCTAAGATGTTGTCCTAACAAGGACTAAGATGATGTCCTAACTAGATGGCCTCAGAGAGCAAGTGTACAAGACTTATTCCATCATTCTCTGCCTAAGTCTTGTGTGTCGTCTTGTGGGAGAGTTGGACCATCCCGATCCTGGAGCAAAGCTCAAGGAACTTGATCCTCCCAAGGAGCTTGGTGAGCTGGTCCACAAGCTGGTGTTGATGTAGCACGCCTTGATGCTCCCTCCAAGCAGCCTCGGAGAAAGTGGTACCTCACCCGGATGTGCTTGCTCCGTTCATGAAAGACGGGGTTCTTTGCTAGAGCCAGAGCGGATTTGTTGTCCATCTTGAGTTCCACCGCTCTGGTGTCTTTGTCGAGGAGATCACCAAGCAGTCGAACTAGCCAGAGCGTCTGAGTCGAAGCGGTAGAGGCTGCTATGTACTCGGCCTCACAGCTGGACAAGGCCACCACCTGTTGCTTTAACGACTGCCAGCTAACGAGGCACTTGCCGAGGAAGAAGAGAATCCTGCTCGTGCTCTTGCTAGTGTCGATGTCGCCGGTGTGGTCGCTGTCGCTGTACCCGATAAGGTGTGCCTCCCCAGGGCACCTCGTAGAGGCCGTAATCGAGAGTCCCCACAACGTAGCGGATGATCCTCTTCACAGCCTCCTGGTGCCCTGTCGTCGGTCGTTGCATGAACCGACTGACGAAGCCGACAGAGAATGCCAAGTCCGACCGTGTGTGGGCAAGGTAGCGAAGGCTCTCCACAAGACGCCGATACTGCGTAGCGTCCACCTCCCCGTCATGTTCTCGCGGCTCAACTTCAGTCTCTCCTCCATTGGAGTGAGCTGGGTTGCAGTCTATGAGCCCAGCCAGCTTAACAACGTGCTTGGCGTAAGTAGTTTGTCGAAGCATGATCCCAGAGTCAGCCTGGTGCACCTCAATCCCCAGGTAGAAGGAGAGAGATCCCAAGTCACTAATCTGGAATATGGCTTTCATCGCTTCCTTGAACATTGCCACCTCTGCATCCTTGGTGCCGGTGATCACCAAGTCGTCGACGTAGACACCCACCGGTAGGGCTTTCCTCCATTGCCCTGTCGGTAGATGGCCGCCTCGTGCGAGCTTTGCAAAGCCCTAAGCCCATCCCTTTGAGCGTGGAGTCCAACTTGGCATTCCACGCCCTTGGTGCCTGCCGCAAGCTATAGAGGGCCTTGCGAAGTTCTGTTATTGGAAAATGAAAACCGAAGTTTTGGCTGAGAAAGAGAAAACCATTAGTCCGGTTAACCAAAAATTTCGGTTCGGTTTTTAGTTAAACCGAGAAAATCGGAGATGAGCTTGGTGGGGACTGGGGAGCGGTGTCGGGAGGCGCTAGCGCGGCGGGTAGCGAGCTGCGGGATGGTGCTAGCGCAGCAGCAGCCGGCGTGGGGCGCAAGGTCGGCAACCAACGGCGGGGCGCGGTGGGCCGCGTGTTGTGAGGCGCCGGGGCGCGCGGCAGTGGCCGACGCGAGGCTGTCGGCGACCGGTGGTGATGGTGGGGGCGGACAGCGAGGCGGGGGGCGCGAGGCGTGGGGCGCGGGGCGGCGATGACGCGGGGTTCAAGGCGAGATCACGTGGGATGGGTCGGGGGCGCGGGCGTGGGGGTGAGGGGGGCGAGAGTGGGCCGTGCCTGAGGGCGGTGGGAGTTGGGATGGACCAGAATTGTTAAGTTAATGGGCCAAATTTCGGTTAACCCGGTTAACCAGGAACAAAAATTGAAATCGAAAAAGATTGGTTTTCCTATAATCCTAACCGAAATGTGTATCTATCTACCCGCTTTCGGTTAGTTCGGTTTCGGTTCCGCTTAGTTTAGTTTCGGTTTTTTTGCCCACCCTGAGCCGAACCCGCCAGCCTCCCTAGGCAGCCAACACAAGGAGGATTCTCACAAATTCCATCCGCGCCACGGGCGCGTAGGCATCGTCGAAGTTGATCCCCTCCTGTTGCACAAAACCGCGTGCCACCAAGTGCCTCGTGCTTGATGATGGCGCCGGCTTCATCCCTCTTCAGCTTGAACACCCACTTAAGGGTGATCGCGCGGTGACCATGAGGGAGGTCAGCAAGCTCCTAGGTGCGGTTCTCAACCGCGTTCATCTCCGACTGCATCGCGGCACGCCATGCCGCGTGTTTCTCAGCCTCCGCAAAAGACCGAGGCTCGCTGTCGTCGCATGCAAGATGCAACTGCGCCTCCAGATCGCGAGGGACTAGCCCCGGCACCGGCTGATCGCCGAGAAGATCCTCCATCATACGATACTGCAACGGCTTGCCGTCGTGGTACATGTCGATGCGCTCCTCGTCGTGAGAGAGCGGAGTAGCGAACTCCACCGGGTTGTGCTCGACACAAGTTGGTGTCAGAGTGGACGTACCCGGAGGGATGTCCATCGGTGGAGTGCGTGGGGTCGCCGACTGTGGTGGTGGTGGCGAAGAACTCGTCATAGTCAAGATCGTGACTGGGGAGCGTGGTGCTGAAGTCGGAGGAGGCTCGGGGACTGGGGTAGACATGCTCGGTGGAGAAGAGCTGCCTACTCCCCCACTTCTCTTGAAGTGGACGTACTCGACGATGAAGTTGTCGGAGTCGAGCCGTCGTCCACTGCCTTGTTCCATGTCCATCCTCGCCCTTTGTTGAACACTACATCGCATGCCGTGTGCACGTGCTGTGTTCCTGGGTTGAGAATGCGATACGACTTCAAGCCCTTCGCGTAGCCGATGAACACCCCCGGAGTGCTCTTGTCGTCGAACTTGCTGATGTGGCCAAGCTCTTTGGCGAATGTGAGGCAGCCAAAGACCCGTAGATGAGAGACCGTCGACTTGCGCCAATGCCAAGCCTCGTACGGCGTCGTGACGTTGAGATCCTTGGTGGGCGAGCGGTTGAGGATGTAGACCGTCGTCACCACCACCTCTCCGCAGAAGACAGCTGACATTCCCCTCTGCTTGAGGAGGGCCCGAGCCATCCCCACAACAGTCTGGTTGCGCCGCTCGACGACGCCGTTCTGCTGCGGTTACGACGTACGACGTGAACTTAGCTGCGTGATTCGCCGCCGTTGTCGGTGCGTAGCGCGTGCAGCTTGCGGCCTCACTCTGCCTCCGCAGTGGCCTGCGTGCGCCTGATGGCGTTCGCAGCCTCTCCCTTGCTGCTTAGGACCATCACCCACATGTAGAGGGAGAGGTCGTCGACGAGCAGCAGGAAGTAACGTTGTCCCCCGGTGTAGCTGGTGTCACCGGGCCACACAAGTCCTCGTGCACAAGCTCGAGCCGCTCCTTGGCTCGGAAGCTCGACTGCTGGGGAAAGGGGAGCCGCCTCTGCTTTGTCACAGACATCGTAGAACTGCTCCACGTGGTCAAGGCACGGCAGGCCCCGTACCATCTTCTTGGCATTGAGCCGCTTCAGGGCCGCAAAGTGAAGGTGCCTGAAGCGCTCGTGCTACTGCCACGCCTCGTCATCCCGACGAGTAGCAAGGCAGAGGGGTTGTTCTACCTGCACGTTAAGGACGTAGAGTCAATTGGTGCCTCTGGTTACCTTGGCAAGGAGGTGACGATGGCGATCCCAAATCCTCATGATTCCGTCCTTGATCTCCACATGCGAAGTTCTCATCCAGCTGTCCCAGGCTGATGATGGAGTTCCTCAACGCAGGGATGTAGTAGACTCCGATGAGCAGCCTGTGCTCACCAGACTCGGCGGTGAGGATGACGGAGCCGACGCTCTTGATCTCCACACCGGAGGCGTCCCCAAACTTGACGGAGCCTCGGACATTGGGATCAAACTCAGTGAAGGACTCCGGTCGATCGGTCATGTGATGGGTGGCGCTAGTGTCGAGGCACAACCCTTCAGTCTTGTTGTTGCTAGAGCCGTCACCGATGAAGACATGTGCTCTCGTATCTGTTAGATATAATCTCGTTTTTCTAGAATAATTAGTGTTAGAGATAGAGTCCTAGTCCAATAAGAGCAGGAGTTAGTATTAGATAAGGACTCTGTAATTTGGGGCTATATATACAGCCCCCCATTGAGAATAGATTAAGAGAACAGTTTAGAGGAAATTAATCCCCGGATTTCCAACATTTGGTATCAGAGCTTTAGGTTGAGAAAACAGAGGGGGGGGGGAGGCCAAGAACACGCACCTCAACAGATCGGGTTGCGTTGGTTCGTCAGGCGCCACCCCCCCTCGCCGAAACCCTAGGCGCCGGCACGAGGACACAAGAAGGGGCGGCGTGCATCGCGTGGAGCGAAGGCGCGCGACGCGTACGAGGCCTTGCTGCAGGAGGCGGAGGGCCGGAGGAAGGACGACGGGCCCGTGACGGGAAACTTCGAGGACGACGACGCCGGCAGGAAGCGCGCGTGGACCACGCTGGGCGCACGTCCTGTGGGAGGCGTCCTCGGCGGCGGCTGTGCTGGCGCGGAGCCACTGACGCCTGGCAGCGAGAAGCGATCGAACGTGGCCAGCGGGATCACACAGGGGGAGCTCGGTGGCGGTCTAAGGGGAGGAGGCCGTGCAGGGCTGCGCGGTGTGCAAGGACGAGATCTCCAGGGAGAAAGCGGCTGCTGCTAGGGTTTCTCAGAGGAGGAAGAAGTGGCGGCTGGTCTGAAGAGAAAGGCGGCGGCGCTCACAAGGTGAAGGCGGCGGCTGTTTAGTTGCTAGGGTTTTAGTGAAGAGGGCTGGTTGGGCTGGGCCTGCTTGGTGAGGTGGCCAGAGGAACTGTTCTTTGCTAAAGCCACCCAAAGTGTGCCAGAGATTGATATTGATTTACTAAAAGTACACAAGAGGTGTACACAATATGAAGGGTAAATCAATGATACTGCATTATCCCTTATTAACGAAGACCAACTATACAGCATGGGCTATAAAGATGAAGGTCTTCTTGAAGGCGCAAGGGGTATGGGAAGCTATTGAGGAGAAGAAAAGCAACGTTGATCCAAAGCAAGATCAACTGGCTCTTGCGGCCATCTATCATGCTATTGATGAAGACACTCTCATGCAAATTTCTGGGAAGGAGACAGCTAGAGAAGCGTGGGAGTTGATCAAGATCAAGTTCTTGGGTGTAGAACACGTGATGGAAGCAAGGATCCAAACTCTTCAAAATGAGTTTGACCTAATGCGCATGAACGAAGGAGACTCCATCGACGACTTTGCCACAAGAGCCAGTTGAAGATCCATGGTCTTGAAGGAAGAGTTGAAGAAAGCTACATCGTGAAGAAATTGTTGCGAGCTCTACCTTCAAAATTTCTTCACATTGCATCCACCATTGAGCAATTTGTGGACTTAAAGGTAATGACTGTGGAGGAACTCGTCGATAGGCTCAAAGCACATGAGGAGCATGTACATGGCTTTAACAACCAAGATCATGAAGAAAGACTCCTTTTAACAAGAGAGGAGTGGAGAGCAAGAGAAGTAAAGGGTGCAGAGAAGCTTCTTTTGACAAGAAAAGAGTGGAAGGCTCAGGAGGGTGGTCAAAAGAAGAACAAGAAATTTAACAAATCGAAGATTCGATGCTTCAATTGTCAAAAACTTGGTCACTTTGCCAAAGAATGCTCCAAGAATAAAAAGGAAGATGAGATGGCGCTTCTTCCGTCAAAGATACTTTGTTTTGATCGAACAAGCAAGATGTGCTCGGGATGAAGATGTGACCATCTCGAGTGTATGGGTGTGTTCGGATTGAAGATGCGTCCATTCCAAAATCAAGTGCAGGATGAAGATGAGTCCATCCTAGGGTTGAAGATGAGATGGCGCAGGGACTTGATCGAGCGAGCGATCTGCTTGTACTTCTCGAGGATGCAACATAAGAGCTTCTCGACGGCTCTCTCCTCGTTGTAGGTGTTGTCGCCGAACTGCACCATCTTCTGCAGTAGTGTGTTGAGACGGAGAGCAATGTCATCAACATCTTCACCTGGTTTGAAGGCCAGATTCACCCACTCCTTGCGAGTGCATGCAGTGTCGTCTTGCTGGCGCGGTCGCTGCCGATGCGTGCCGCAGCGATGGCGTCCCAGACCTTCTTCGCAGTCTGCTTCTTGGAAAGCGAGAACTGCATCTCGAGCGGTACTGCAACAATGAGAGCATTCAGCGCCCGTCGATCCTCGTAGTAGTCGACGTCGCCGTACCGGAATGCTTCCCACATGTGCTGCACTTGGAGCCGTATCCTCATCACCGTTATCCACTCGATGTAGTTGGTCTTGGTGAGGGTAGGCCACACACCATCGGGACCAACGTCCCTGAAAATGTCCTGGATCCCATGGTGACCATGGTACCTGTCCGAGGAGGGAGAGTCGCGCCGCTGTAAATGCTACGATCTCCGTCGATCCAACAACCCCCACCGGGAGCGTCGCCGGCGCGTCCGCGCCCGTCTGGGCTGCAGCCGCCGCGTCCATGGAGTTGCGCGGCTGCTCACTGTGGTGACTTTGGTCGTGCTACCTCCCTCGCTGCATCCTCTGTCGCCGCTCGCTCGCGTTCTTCTGTCGCGGCGACCTCGACCTTCTACCGATGCCGCGCGCTCGAAGCGATCAAGCGCTGAGACTGTCCTTCGGATATGGCGCGCTAGTGCGGGAGTGTTGTATGGGGAAGAGGCTGTCTCAGACAAGTTGTTGCGCGTCTGTGCAGGAGAGGAGGGGTGAGCTGAAACAACCGGTGTTCTTGCTGCCGGCTGAGAACAAAGAGAGGCTTGGAAGGAGATGAGCAGGAGATATCTAGGTTACAAGATAGAACGGCTTTGATACCACTTGTTAGTATCTGAAGTATTACTCTCATGGAGAGGATGACACTAGGAGTCGGGAATTTTTTTCTTGGCTCATTTCACACACAATGCCATGCCCAACCACATGCCTAACCTAGTGGTTGGGGTTACATATTTATAGCTTAGGCAGCTAAGCATATACCTAGATGCTAGTTTAAGATACCAAGATGCCGTCCTACCAAATGACTAATATGCCGTCCTTTTGGTCTAAGATGCTGTCCTAACAAGGACTAAGATGCTATCTTAACTAGGGGGTCACAAAGACCAAGATTACAATACTTATTCCATCACACTTCACGCGCAGAAACGCAATCCAGAAATTAGATACTTCCTTTCTAGCAATATACATTATTCAATATGAATAGAGATCAAAGTGAAAGGAAATAATTGTTACAGCTAGTACAATAAGGTAGAAGACAATTTTTGGTGTCTAAAGGAAACTTATTTGTGCTAACTTGCAAGCTGAAACCACCACGTTATCTATTCTGCATTCTGCCCTGCAATCTGCTTAGATGACAGACATGCCATATAAGTCTCGACATGGTTTTTGAGGCGTTGCCTAGGAGTTACTTAGTCATCGCTTAATCGTCCAGGCACCCCCCAGTGCCACCGGAGTATAGGACACCACAATGTTCTAGTTACACCATAATGCGTAGGCAGCCCCTAGGCATTAAAGCCAGGGCATGCCAGAGCGCCAGAACATTTGTGCTTTATTGCCTTAACTTCACGTATTTTGTCCTTCAATGTTTTCTGTGTCCATACTTGTGAAAACACACAGAATAATTGTTTCTTGTTTCAGTCAGTTGATCTAATCGTCCAATGTTGCACTACTTTTGCCCAAGTAAAATGTTACTCTAATCTGGTTACGTTTGTGATTGTTCCAGGTTCTATTCTCAGACATGAATGCTTATGAGGTAAATCGATCGACTTCTTCCTAACTGATAAGTCTTGTAGCATCCTTCTGTATACAAGAATTAATGTTGGTTTCTAGATATTGCGTCTGTTCCAGTTATGAGACCGTTTTAGTTCCCGGTCTGAGTGGCTACTCATTGTTTTGCAATACTGCAGGTGGACTTGGGTACTGAAGAGAAGCACTGCTTCTGCCGGGACTCAGATTTGTTAGCCGTTGTCGAGTGATTTTTTACTTACAAAATTTGAATGCCAGGTGTCCAATCTAAGATGCTTTACCCAAGTGACGGGCATGAGCCAGTCTCGTGTTTGTTGTCTGCCATTTGATGTGTACGAATCCAACATCCTAATGAGTGTTAGATGCCAGGGGATTTTGGCCGCTGTAAACTAAGATTATGTTTATTTAAAGTTTATTTCCACTTGTTTAGCGAAAGTAACTAAGTTGCTATTTCTCGAGTCCTATTGCCCTGAATAGCAAATGCTCTCTACTCTTCGTATTTTAAAAAAGGGGAGAAAAAAGCAATTGATAAGTAGCAAGCCGAGTGAACATGTTTATGTGGTGAACATAGTTCATTTTTGATGGATATGTAATAGAACATGGGGTCGAGAATGTGGTTAATATGCTTTTAGCAATCTGCATCTGTAGTTCTGTACAAATGGTGCTCTAGCGTTGGCAGCACGAAAGAGCAAATGGTGTGTTTGCGCTGATGAAACAACCGAGTAGAGTTTCCCAAACATTGAATAGGAAGCAGGGCAAGTATTTTTACGGAGTTTTAAGTCAACTTCGTTTGTAGTAGAGGAACGGGTAGGCTATATTAGGCTATGCGCACTTATGCACTCTAAAATCCTACTCTAAATGAATATTCTTAGTTTTTTTACACACTTTAAATGTTTTTTTATTTTTCAGCACGATGTATTTATGGTGCTTCTTAAACGTACTTTAGATCAACTACAACCTATTCTTTAATATTTGTTGTCATTTTTTACTTTATTTTTTCTCTCTTCATTTCCTTTTATTTTCTTTCCTTTTGCTCTCCCTTCTTTTCCTTTTATTTTCTTTCTTTTTCCTATTTCTTTCATCTCTTTTCTCTTTCCTTTTTTCATTACCTTATTTCCTTTATTTTTATCCTCTCCAGAAACTTCCCTTCCACTCCACCGCCCTATTCTCTCCCAAAGATTTTGCCCACGCGGTCAACTTCTCATCGAGCTCTATCACATGCCTCTCGGAGCGAGCCGCGGCACCGCATGGCGTAGAGCTCGTGGGTGCAAACGCTGTAAAAGATTGGTCACAAAGGATGAAGGTAGAGCTCTTAGTCCGCGCCATTCACACGCAGCAGCAGAACCTGACGACCAGCAGCAGCACCGGCGACCAGCCCTTTGCCTGCGGTCTTCGTCTCCGCGTCTTCGTCGGCCTAGCAGCGAGGTATGTTCTTGGCGGCCATGACCTCCTAGCAGCATCTCAGCCTTCCTTCTCTTCGCGTGGAAAGTAACCGCCGGAGTCATCGCACGTCGTGCCGTACCAAGTTGAAGGCGTATTACTGTATGAAACGGGCGGGGTAGAGTATTGATGTCTAGTACACCGGTGTAGAGGGACCGGTACCTGGCTAGGGGAGCAGCATTCCCAGTAGCCGGTGCGAATGGTCTTAGCACGATAAAACCTATCACGTTTATTGGATCATGGACGTTTGCCACTAAGGTCCTATTTGAAACGAAGAAATAAAAACAGGGGAGTAAAAAAATACAAGAATGGAGAAAAATAGGAATTGTTAACGCGATGGGAATCCAAAAATAGATGAATGGAAATTTTGAAGTGTTTGGATTACAGGAAACTCACAACACAGGAATAAAAATATAAAAGTAATTATCAAATCATAAAATAATTTATTACTGATAAAAATACTAACATGTGAATTATCAATGCCATTTTATTACCATCCAGACAAACCCACAAGGAATATTTACACTAACCTACTTGTGGGATCCGGTGTGCACTAGCTTCATTCTTATCCATTGTATGGTTATCGTGAAATTATCATCCCCACACGTGAGAGATAGCTCAACCCGAGGCGTGAGAGATGAGAGAGAGAAGCAATAGTAAAGAGTGATAGGAGGGAGAGCGAACATAGATTCTAGATTCCTTCCCCTGGTTTTGAGTGGATTTTCATTTCTCGTGAAATATACGCTGATGATTTTTATTTTCTCTAGAAGGGAACAAAATATTCATGTGTTCTAAATGCTTTCCAGAGGAATACTTTCTTGCAATGTTCTCATACAAATCGTTTATTCCAAACAGAGCCTAGAAGTAGGACTACCAACGAAAAAAGTAGGCAGCTCAAATCAATGTAATCTTGTGCCAAATGCAACAAAAGCAACATCACCTCGTTTCAACCAACTAATTAGCACTGCAACAACATCTTATCGTGGTATCCACACACATAAGGGTGGAACATCATGTATCCTTCAAGCACGGCTAGAGTTTTGTGGTACGCATCGAGAGCGCCCAGTAGATTTTCATGGGGAGGTTGAGTTGTGTAGGTTCAAACTCGTGGATTAACCCACCCTGCATTTATCCATGCCATGCTAATAGATTTATTATTAGTGATTATTCTATATTAGTAGTGATTGATCTGTATTACTTATTATTGTTTATCAAGGATATAACCAGCATCACTGTACCTTTTCTTTTTTCTTAGGATTTACAACTGAAGGCCTCCTTTGGAATGAAGGTTTTTTTCTTCGAATCCTATATTTTTCCTATTAAATTGACCTCTTTACTATGAATTCCTGTAGGATTTCTGTTAAATTCCTGAATTTCAAAAGAGGCCTAAGTTGTGCGACATGGAAATGTGGATTCACGATCATCATAGAGCTCAATCATATACGCCAATGAACTTACATGCATCAAATGCAGGCCGGATAGGTAAAGCGCCGGGCGAAGGTTGCATTTGGCCCAATTCCATGTGTTTCTGTATATAAAATGGCCCACGAGTACTTTTGTTCGAATCTGAACTTTGAACATGCAGAAACCTTGCACGTCAGTTCTCACTTATCATTGCAAGGTACATCAAAAATGGACGAATTAAAAAACTTAATTTTCTCATTAATCATTGATAAACTTACTGCATACATTCATCATGTATGTTATTACAAAAAGAATGAATCAAACACCACTTGGATCAAAAGAGATTACAGAACGAAATAAGAAAAAGAAACTTAAGGTGCAAACCAAGCAGCAACATGATCATGAATGATGATGGAAATAGATGCGGCGGCTGACGAAGTGAGGAAGGAAGGATCGGCTAGTTGAACTTGTCGCAGACCTTGCGGATTTCACCCTGCGTTCCGGTGAGCACATTGACCTCGCTGAGCTTCACGAGCACTTTTGCGAAAAGTGATTGGAAGAGGCCGTTGTTGTTTGCGAGCTGGTCGATGATCCGGCGCGTGGAGCCGTTGCAGTCGACGAGGAGCACGCCACGGCCGCGCTGCAAGTTCTTGTAGTAGTTGTTGTCCACCCGCAGCGCGCTCCACTGGTCGTCCAGGAACACGGTGTTGCCGTCCGACGAGGTCACGTTCGGGCACGCATATTTCTTGTACAGTGACGCGACGGTCGGGTCCATGGCCGGGTCAGTAGCGCCAACCTTACCACCGTACCCATAGAGACGGCTGTTCTTGATGGCGCTGCAGTGAGTAGCACCGACCGTGTGCGCGCCCAGCAACAACACCGTGTCGTACGCGTTCATCCCGAGCTTAGCGTAGTAAGCGATCGCCTGCAACGCTGTGAACTCGGACCCCGGGAGCCTGACGTCGAAAGCGCGCGACTGCCGGCGGTCCCTCCGTCCCGTGCGCACCGTGTACGCCGGTCCGCCGGCCAGCGCAATCGCATCCCGGGTGGCCAAGGTCTGAATGTCAGAGCACGACACGACGCCGGGGCACCTGCGCTCCAGTTCTGCCTTGATGGCCGCGATGAGATCGTAGCCCTTCACGCTCCGGTTCGGCAGCGCCGTCTTCTCTGTGCCGGGGCCGTCGATCAGCAGACCGCCATCACACCCCTGCAATCAACCATGTCAACGCTTTAATCCATGGAACGTACGAGGGCACGTGCATTGAGTTCCAAGCTAGGTAATACATACATTGACGGCACACTCATGGAGCTGCATGCGGAGGAGGTAGGCGACGATGGGCGCCTCGCGAGCGAAGCGGGATTTCACGATGCTCCGCACAACCGCCTCGACGTCGCTGGCGTTGCACTTGCCCTTGTAGAAGCCGTACTGCAGCTGCGCACTACCACCGGTGGCTAGCGCTAGCACCGCTAGCGCCACCATCAGCGCCGCCGCTCCCACGTACCTTGCAGAGGCCATTGATCACCCTGGCTTGCTACTTCTTCTTGTTAGCTAGCATATTATGAGATCAATGGGTGAGAAGTAAATGACACCATGCATAACTATTTATAGGTGATTAGCCGATGACAAGGTCATAATGCAACCTATGTTGTTTACTCTCTCCATAATCGTCATGGGGGTCACGAACGCTGCCGTACTCTCCCTTCCCTTTCCTTTCCTTTTGTCAAGAAAGAAAAAGACTTGTCTAGCTATGCCATAGCTGTGCTCGAACGGATTTAGTATAGATGCATGATAAAAAAATATTGTTTTGTTTTGGTGGAATTGTTTTTCCATTTGCAAATAATTCATCATTCCACTCCCTTTTGTTAATGAGTATAATATATGAGTAGCCATTGTACTTCCGGCCGTTTTGATTTGGCCATTGTTACTAAAAAACTGCAACTTACATCCCTTAAACTAGCTCATCCACGTCGATACGAACATTAGAACCTGTGACTCGATCTTCATTGTTCTGCATAGAATCAACCGAAGGAGCCGCAGCGAATCCTGGTACCATATCCCCCTCGCGCGCAGCTTCTGACACGCGCATTAACTCACATGCAACACCAGGTGATCTGTCGGATGTCCCATGCACATGCGCCAATGCCGATTCGGGCGGTTGTAGCGGTTGGTGAACACAGCCCGAAGATTCTTCTGCACTGGTTCGTTGCTGCTCAGTATCAGCCAGGGGAATGCCACCAGGGTCTCTTGTAGCTGATTGATCCGCCTCTTCTACTGCATAAATAAAATCACAACTATCTTTACAGATTTGGTTAGAAATCTCCACGGAATCAGCTTGGTTATGAGAATCAACATGCGGATTACTTTCTACATTGCGTCCTGCTGAATTAAGCAATGTTGGATGAAGGAGCTTTATTTCAGATTGGAGTCTAGCACTGCATTTGGAGTCAAGTCGACAAAAGGGAATTCTAATTCATCAAAAACTACATCATGAGACACATATATCTCCGCTCGTAGCTAGCTCAAGGCACTTGTATCCTTTATGGAGAGGAGAATATCCCAAGAATACACATCTTTCAGAACGGAATGAGAGTTTGTGCGAATTATATGGTCAGAGATTGGGCCAACACGCACAACCAAAAACTCTAAGCCGTGTGTAGTCAGGTGTAACTCCGAATAATCTCTTAATTGGTGACTCATTTCCTATGACACGAGATGGCGTTCTATTTATGAGAAAAGTAGCTGTGGCGAAGGATTCATCCCAAAACTTTAGATGCATAGCTGCTCGTCCTAGGAGAAAAAGTCCGATATCAACAATGTGTCCATGTTTTCGCTCAGCGGCACCATTTTGCTGGTGTGTATGCATGAGGGAAAGATACTAGATGAACTATGCCGAGTTGAGTAAAGAAAGAATTCAATTTCTGGTATTCCCCTCCCCAATCTGTTTGGACGGAGATGATTTTCTTGTTGAAGGTGCACCCAACTAGAGACTGGAATATACAAAATTTTTGAAAGACTTCGGATTTGTCTCTAATAAGGTAGATCCAAGTAAATTTGCTAAAGTCATCGATAAAACTGACATAATATTTATTCCTTCCATCAGAAACTGGTGTCGAACCCCATACATCAGAGAAGATGAGCTCTAAAGGATTTTGTGACACACTATTTGATTTAGAGAATGGTAACTGATGAATCTTACCCTGTTGACATGCATCACATACTCGATCTGTCCTAGACTCAGAGGAACATGGCAACTTATTATCACTCACTACTTTATTGACAACCGGCATATATGGATGTCCAAACCTATCATGCCATTTTTCATAGATGGTTTATTGATTGTGAACGCACACTTTGAGGAAGAGTGTTGCAATGAAGGCCACGGATATAACCCCCGTTCGCATTTGCCGCGTAGGAGGACCTTTTTCGTAGTCTGGTCCTTTAGCAAAAAATAGCGTGAGTGATATTCTAAAAAGATAGAGTTATCAATAGTTAACTTATGGACAGAAACGAGATTTTTACTAGCGGTGGGAACATGTAGGATCTTTGTAAGATAGAGTGGACGAGCAGGAGTATGCAAAGTAGAATTTCCGATCGAGTTGATTCTCATACCTGCACCGTTGGCTGTGTGAACCTTCTCCAATCCATTATACTTCTCTTTTGTTGAAAGCTTGTCGAGTTGACTAGTGATATGATCTGTTGCTCCGGTGTCCGTGTACAAATTTGTGTCTATGTCATAGCGTGTGGTGGTATTGTTTGTCGGCTTTTCCTTTGGTTTGAAGTCACAATCTAACCTCTTCCAACATCTCACGGTGGTGTGACCAATCTTGTCACAAAGTTGACAAATTGACCTTTGATCAGATGCACCGCGACCTGGACTTTTCTGCCATCCGCGCCTATAGCCACCACGACCACCACATCCTCCTCTACCACGAAAACCACTTCCTCGACCAGCAATGTTTGCATTGTACTGATATTGGCTCCGATTTTGCCTCTCTAACCTTGCCTCAGTCGCCACGAGTTGAGCAAACAAATCAGTTAGAGAAATTGGGTCGGTTCGATTGGTGATATTCTCCACAAAAGAATTGTACTCAGCATCGAGGCCAGTCAGTATGTACGAGATCACATCTTCATCATCTAGCTTCTTCCCTGCCATTGCCATTTCATCAGAAAATTCTTTCATCTTTGCAAAATATGCCGGTATGGTCATGTCTCCTTTTCGAGTGCTTGACAGCTTCCCGCGAAGATGTATGACTCGCGCTCTTGATTGAGATGTGAAACTCTCTTGAGTTGCCTTCCACACATCAGCCGATGATGTAAACATTGCTACTTGCGATAGAACTTCTTTGGACAAAACTGAGTTGAGATAACTTAACAGCTGCTGATCATGAACCATCCAGGTCATGCACTCTGGATTGATAATCTTCTTTGTAGTTCCATCGTTCTTCTCAACGATGATCTCTTCAGCAGGCTTCTTGCTTGTGCCATCAATGAGACCATAGAGTTGAGCACCTCTAATGGCCGGCAGAACCTGAGCTTTCCACAGAAGAAAATTCGCCCTGGTTAACTTTTCTACTGGATGTGACAGAGTGTTAATCTCTATAGAGGGCACGGATGAATTGGAACTACTCATACTCTCGTTGGAGAATTGTTGGCTCTAATTACCATGTAAAATTGGCTTGAAGTTGTGCTCTACACCCTGCCTTGCCTATGTGTTGATATATATAAGAGTTGTATAGATGCTTTGATCTTCGGTTGTAACAAGATTGTCCGGTGCAAATCAACCAACCAGTTGTTACAAAAGCTAGGATCAAATCCTCAACCGAAGATCCCTAACAGATCATCCTTCTAGAAGATAATAAAGATAGATTACATAGTTAACCAACTGTTATCTAGATAATGCTTTAACCGGTGCAGATCATCTTCGACTCTATCTCCCAACACCGGTTCAGTCGAAAGTGATGCCCTAAGTCCCTAACAATATTCTCTATCCACCTTAGAAGTTAAAGGAAAGCACACGACGCCATCTGTGAAAGGATCTTATTCCTCTCGCCCAAGTTCCATAGAGGCGTAACTGTTTTACTTACAGCCTTCGTGGTGTTATTGTAGGTAGCTCAAGACGAAAGTAATGTTTGTACGACGTCTTCATCTGCGAAAGGAGCGACAGCGACAGACATGGGGGGGCATCTTCTCCCTTATGCGTCGTTGCTAGTAATGTAGTTTAGCATGAACACAGAATCGCGAGAAAATTAAAGTGGAAGCAAACTTGATCAAAGATTTGCACGTAATCATCGATCATGATGCGTTCATCATCATGGTTGCAAAGCAGGTTGATCGAGAATCAAATCGAACACGATCCAATAAGTTTTTTATATATCAGTACCCGCATGCTTCCTTACAACCATGCTTGCTTCCATCCGCTCTTTCATCGAACGGCAACATGGGCTGTGCGAGCACATTCTTGTCTCCGAAAATAATAAAATTACTGAATTTCGCAAAGTTTCAGAGTTTGCTCGGTAAAAAGAACTGCAAGTCAAGTAAAAAAGGAAAGGTAAAAACACTTCTCTTGATAGAAGATAAGAAAGAAAAACACTTTTTAGCGTAAGACTGCCGGCAGGAATTGGAAAACCACCGCTCACCATTTGCATGCACACAACATCCATGATACCAAGCCATCGATTTCAAGGTAGCTAGATTCCTCTCACCCCTACTGTTGCACTGGAGTACTACTGTTGACGCATCATGCGTATGCGTGCATGCATGCCGGGCTCATGCATGTCAGTTACACACAACAGTCGTCGGAGTATGGTTGTGGGGCTGGCGGCAGCTGGAGGATACATGGATCCACTACCACCGATCTCCAGTCTGCAGAGTGGAGCGTCCAACTGCACGCCCTTTGCTTGTACAGTGTGAGTGCATCGTGTGCATCCACATGCCCCAGTCTCCCAGAGGTAAGGGAAGCGTAGCCATGCACGTGAGAGGCAAGGGCCCAGGAAGCACACGGTCAGAGGGCGCAGGAACTGACCAATGCCCGGCCCGGCCGGCCCCCGGTCGGGAGGGGAAGAAGGACCCCTCTCCAGCGGCGCGGCATGCAAGAGCAGGCAGCGGCTAGTGTTTCGTATCCGCATCGGTCGATCTGACCACATACATGTTCATGGGGGCTCATCATGAACACACTGAACATCGCATTGGGGTTGGAGACGAGGCATCTTTGCTCCTCCTTTTGTTTTTCTTCTCTATCTCTGAAGACAAAGTGCTGGCAAACCTAATGACTTGAACAATGATTCGTGCTCGCACGCTGGCTCGTCCTGCCATGTCATGACCAATACTAGTTCATGATGCTGATTAGCTTAGCCTCTCATGGGTTGCTCGATCGGGTTGCGTGCACGGGGACAGGTGCTAACCAAGCGATTGACCGGCAGTAGAACACTCGAGTTTCCTCTCGCTACCAGCAGCAAATGCGGGTCATCATGCAATTGATTGATTTGCCCACAGAGAAGAAAAGCGTGCTGGGAATGAATGGAATCAGATCCTATTCCTCCACTGCAGCAACCAACCCATCGTCGTCGCGGCTGGTGGGCCCCTGATAATGGCCACGAAGGAAGGCCCACCCGGGGTTACGCGGATAACAGGCCCGCCACTATCACCGCTGTACTGTACCAGTGGCGATCAAGTCCGTAGAAAAATATCAACTGTTTTCTCTCTCTTTTTTTAGCAACGGAGTCAAGTGCCGGATCTTGGTTGCTTGCTTAACAGGAATGCGTGTAACCGTACACCACAACACGTCAGGCGTACAGTGCGTGAGCAAATTGGCTACAGGCGCTGCATGCCACACACAGTTTTTAATCTTGACTCTTTTTAAGACTTCCACGTCATTGTAAGAGAGGTCTTAGAAATTCTCATGAAAAACTAAAGATCTAATCATCAATTTAAATTTCTATGGAGATGGTTGATTGATCATAATACACCAAGCGCTGCAGTAGACTAGACAAACACTTAAAAATCTAGGCAATTCGATTAAGACTCTCCCACCGGAAAATAATCCAATCTAGAAAATTCATGTAGTATATAATAGTGCTGTAGAAGGGGGGCCTTGGCGCAGCGGTAAAGCTGTTGCCTTGTGACCATGAGGTCACGGGTTCGAGTCCTGGAAACAGCCTCTTGCAGAAATGCAGGGAAAGGCTGCGTACAAAAGACCCAAATGGGTCGGACCCTTCCCCGGACCCTGCGCAAGCGGGAGCTACATGCACCGGGCTGCCCTTTCTTTTTTTATATAATAGTGCTGTAATAAAGTACTATACATCGGATTACCCTTTATTTTTTGAAACAATTATGTTTTAACCATAATTGTGATCTATATCCTGATTTTGAAAATTTGCATTTTTACCATAACTTCTTTCATCTGATCCCGCCGTTTACCACCACTTTCTAACACCGTCAGTTAAAGTAGAATAAGCAGAACAAAAAACATTTGGAAAATAAAAAAGACCAAAATGCCCCTCACTTCTTTCATTCCACCCGATCGATCCAGCCAACAGATGTTTTTTTGTTGAATTACATTTTAAAACAATGGTACAAACACTATATTTAATATCAAAAACGGTGTAAAATCATAAAGGGTAAATTTGTCTTTCAACATCAAAGCTAACACCATTATGGGCACTAAACGGATTTGTTGTAATTTGGAGGTTCGGTGAGAAAATTATGTAAAAATGTAAAATTTCAAAATCAGGATCTAGATCACAATTAGACTCTAAAACTATGGTCAAAACATCAATGCCCCTTATTTTTTTATTAAAATATTGCACAGGAATTTGTAATTAGACACTATAGAAATCAAAATTAAGTTCGAATTCATTTTGTGCATCCGTTTAATACTGCAAAATAACAATTGAAGTTGGAGAAAATGTGTTTCCAATACTAAATGAAAAGAATAATTCTCCTTGCAAAGTGTTAAGATTTAATTGTAACGAAGAAATGCAACATACTTTCCTTTCTACAAATGTTTCTAGCTTGTTGATCTAAGAGTATTCTAGTAGAGTAGCCAAGTATTGGACTTGACGTGCATGGAATGCTCTTGGAATATTTCTAGCTTATTATTGATCGAAGGAAAAGGATAATGTTTCGAGCTTATTTGATTCAGTAAAAAACATGTTGTTCGTGATGAGGTCTAGTGTATTTTAAGCTTATTTAATTCAAAAGATCACTCATCTTTTCTTTTTCACGAGCTTCAATAATTAATGTGACGCTAAATGAGAAGTTGTTACTTGTCTCCATGTACAAGTAGTAGTAGCAGCACATAGCCTCCTTGATCTACCTATCTTGACTTAAACATGAACACTATAAAATATTGTACTAATATCTCGTCAAAAGGTGGATAATTTGCACTTGCGCTAGATAGTATGTTTTGAAAAATATTACTCATTGTTTCAAAATATTCGATGCTAATTAGTTTAATTTTAAACTATCCAATGTTATATAATTCAAAACGGAGGGAGTACAACCTAAGATTGTTACATGTGAATCTGGTGAGGTGAGGAAACATTGATGCATCTACTCTTGTATTGTAATTTGCAAGAGTTTTCTCTTCGCCCATTGGAATATCTATACCAAGGATAGCAAATCTGCATGAAATTTTCAAATACATGAGAGGAGACCCTTAGTGCCTTGCTTCATGGAGAATTGGAAATTTTGCAATAATAGCATGAAAGCATTGGGACTACTTTTTTTGAGTCGGATAATCCACCTCCGTTTTTTCATAATCGGAGATCATTACATAATGAGTAGTGGATAGAGATCAGGATCTCCACTAAGTCTAACTAGTCACTAGCCTCTAATGACTAATTAAACTGCTAACCCCTATTTTTGTCCATCCAAAATGATATCGTTCTCAATTACATCAAAATACTGATGTTCAAGCTCAATTACATAGGCTTTACTCAGCAGGTATCATATCCTTTTCCTTGCATCCACACAAAAGTAGTCACATAGTCTTCCACCTCCTCAGTCATCTTGCGTGGATTCTTTTTCCATCCTCTTCACTTCCTTCGGGCTTTTGTTTTCTGGTGCGGGCAGCAGGACAAATCTTCCTTGATTCTTCATGACTAATCGCCGTCTGGGTCATGGTCTCCGCACCAGCCTTCACTAGCTTCTGATTTTCACGCACATACAAACCTGCCCAAAATTTCATAAAAGAGCAAGCAAGGCAAATTATTTTACATGGATGCGATATCATTTTCCTTTCAAAGCATGTTTTATTTCTTATTTTCCACGCTGCCCAACATAATGCTGCTAACCCAAAGGTATATACTTCTTTACCATCCGGAAGAGTAGTTTTTATCCATTTTCAATATTGTTCCAAGTTGATCTAATGCTTACAGGTACCATCCCCAGACTCGAAAGCATTAGGACTACTTGAAATGATTGAGTTTTCCACAATATTGATGCAACCATACCTGGATGTAAGGCAAATGAGCTCTCTGTTAACGAACAATATCCTCTCATCACTTCACAATCTGGAACGAACAATCTTAATAATATCTTAAGCAAATGGAAAAGAGAGAGAGCAGAACAATTCAACAAAGAACATAATCTTTGGGCCCCAGAGATCTTATTAGGAAAATCTAACACCACCTGTAGTACTATAGAGTATTGGGAAAATCTGACACAACCCTACTAAAACACTATGTTCCAGTCTGATATTTGTCATTTGTTCTATATAATACAATGAAAAGGACGAATATGCACAAGAATGCAACGTCAACACCTGGTCCACTCCCGCCCCCCTGTCCTAAGCAAAGAACCCAGTGATCGATCGCCCTGGACAAATTTCGCGGCAGAAGTATAAATCGCAAGGTGCCACCGGCAGTGGCGCGACCAAGACAAAACCACACTTGAAAGCCAGGGACAAGCCGCAATAGCACCACCGCCGCAGCAGCTGAGCTGAGAGAGCAGACGGGTGGAAGCAGCTGATGGCTTCTACCGCTGTCCAGCCGCCGCCGTCGCCGGCGCTGGTGCCGAAACGGAGGGTCCCGGTGGTGCCGCGGATGGCCGACGACGGGGGCGGAGGCGGCGGTGGAAAAGGTGGCGCGAGGGGGAGTGCGGGCGGGAGCGTTGCGGGCATCTCTCCGAGCATCCTTATCATCGCCATCATCGTGGTGGTGATGCTGCTCGCGTCGGTCGCCATCCACTACTTCATCCGCCTCCTCTGCCGCCACGTCGGCCTGGCGGGATCCTCCGGGCAGGGGCAGGCGCCGCCGCTCCCGCTCGTGGCGCGCCCCGCGGCGGGCGCGTCGTCGGCGTCCGTGGCGCCCGCTGACCACCAGGGAGGAGGAAAGGCGGCGGAGGCCGAGGCGGTGTGGCTCATCTCGCGGCTGCCGCTCTTCACGCTGGCGTCGTCGCTCGCCTCGGTGCCCAAGTCCTCGAGGGACTGCGCCGTGTGCCAGAGCGCATTCCGCGACGACGACGAGCTCCGCGGTGCGTCGACCCGTGGCTGCGCGGCAACCCGTCCTGCCCGCTCTGCCGCGCCTCAATCGCGCTGCCGCACCCGCCCCTCCACGAGCTCCTCCGCGTCGAGCTCGGCAGCGTCAGCAGCTGCCGCTCCAACCCGGCAGCGTCCTCGGTTCCTCATGAAACGAATCGAAATGAATTGGGCGTGGCTCTTCTTTTCGGGAATTTTCTTTTTATTTTTGCTTGGGGGCGGGCGGGTGGAATTCGAGGTGGGAGATGCCGTGCGAATTTCAAAACTGCTTCCGAGTTGGAGAATGTCGGCGGGAAGCCTGAGGAATTCGGGCACTCTCAATCAATCGTCAAATGAAATGAAGTTTTCTCAAGCTCCGCATTCTTGATTAGATTTCTGGTATTCGTTGTGTATTGACCATCGTGCAATTGAACTGATGTTTTTTTTTGTTTTTGTTCTAAGTACTAGTAGTATCTCACAAGAGAGATAGAGATGACTACTATCAGAGATCAGAGAGGGTGTGTCAGTTGTGTGTGTGCAGTTTTGCTCCTGGTATAGTACTTGAGGTGGGGATGTGATTTGCTGCTGCCGCCGAGAGAGTAGTATAGAATGCAATCGATGCACAAGGGTGGTTAGGATCTGGACGGAGACGGGTGGTCCATCTCAGATTACGCGCAAGCCAACAAGAGCTCACTCAAGCTTCTCCCCCCCCCCCCCCCCCCCCCAGTGGCAAAGGACTCTGCTGTCCCATTATACTGGATGGATCAGATAAATGTCCTGGTGGCCGGCTGCTAACATCAGGACACATACTCCATCATTAGCTCCCCTGCACTTTGCTCTATATCCCAGTGATTATTCCTGACTGACTAATCAAAAGGCGATGCATGACAAACGAGTTTACTCTGATTAAACTTTGCATGCTGCTATCGCAGTTAGTATCGCTTAATCAAAAGGCGATAGCTCTGATTAAAAAGGCGTGGTTTTGACCGTACACGGTGGCTTCACCTGCCTTGTTGTCTTGCTGCTCGCCGCGACGGGAGGAGAGCTGTGCGCCTGTGCGAGTGAGCTCGTGGCGCTTTTGGTGGTGGGGGTCTTCGTCCTTGCTCTGACGAGCACTCCTCCATGCTGGTATGCCAGCTTCGTTCGTCCTCCAAGCTTGAACATCATTTTTTTTTTGCGAAGACAAGCTTGAACAGCATTGTGTTGTGTGTACCGTGTACCACGGCCTTGGCTCTGGCCGCTTGCGTAACATTCATGGCCTCTCTTTCCCATCTTAGCTTCTCGTGTGGAGTAGCAACAACCGGGCTTCTTTTTCGAGGAAGTGCGTAGCAACAGTCTGAACGAGATATGATTATATCATGAGCTGTCGCAGTGGCAACAGTCCATGCTAAACTTTACCTTGTGGCGGCAGTGCCAAAACGAAACAGCGGATGCATGGCGAGACAGGGACAGGGAAAGCGCAAGTACGTACTATTCTCACATAGATGCTGCTAGGGAGCACCTGATGCCTTCACTTGTTTTCTGAAGGAGACAGCACGAAAGCAAAAGGCCTGCTTCTCGACTCTGCAATTTCCTTTTCCTCCTTTATTGCCTGTTTCTTTCTTCTTTTCTTTTTCTTTCTTTTTTTTCTTCTTCTCTGGCGGACACACGCACATGTTGCCGCTCAGTTCAGTCGAGTCCAAATGTTTGCCATGGACGGGTTCGGCTCTGCTGCACTGCACGCTGGAGTTTTTACCGTCCTGCTGTTGAAGAACTGTTGCTGAAGTGTAGTACTAGTACTGTACTATAGCTAACATTACATGTGGCGTAAGCTAGAACTCGTGGAGACTGGAGTGGAGTGGTAAAAAGGTTTGAGACACTCTGCCGTGCGCGAATTTACCTCGCATCGCGTAGCATGCGTGCGAGATGCCTTGGTGCCGGGGAACATGTATCAGTGCCCTAGCTTGACCGCTAGACACGAACAAGACTGATCCTCGCTTCTTTTGTCGGTCAAGAAAAAACAACGGGGCGGTGCAACTCCGATCGCTCGGGGCTGATGGACACCTGTCGCCAGCTCCTCAGTCACTTATGAACTGTCGTAGTACATTCAGCTCTTTGAAGAATTGGGAAAGGGAACGGGTAATTCCACCATCACCTAACGCCTCTTTCTTGGGATCGAGTATGAAAAATGGGTCGTGTAAATGTGAATCCATAACGAAGATTATTCTTAACACGGAGAACCTTAAAGGCGCCTGACGATCGAGGCATCTCTTGTTCTCCGGTACCTATGCGGCACCGTGTGGACTCAAGAGAGTGCACTTCTCTGACGCCCGTGCAAACCAAATGAGCTCGAGGGGAAAATAAAACGAAAGGCTATTAGTAGCGTCATAATAGAGTCCCATCGTCGTCTCCCTCGATCTACTCCAGTCCAGTCCCGGTCTGTCTGCTCCTCCCTTTCTTCGCCCACGCCTTCCATGCCGCTCGCGGCGCTACGAATCCGTCATGCATGCATACACTGCAACGCCACGCCACCCGTACACACCCCTCACGTACACGTATGCAGTTCCACGATGATTCGTTGAGTCGAGAATGTAATCGTAAGTTAGGTCGCTTAATTGTCGCATATGTTTAGTCTCTCTCTTTATGTCTACTAGCCCATCGTCGTCATTCCCAACTAGGACTCGTTGACCATCTGACAACAAAAGGTGAACTGCTCTTGTGGGCATGGAAACATCATCGATGATGGACGATCCTCGTCATCAGCGTGATCTAGCTAAACCAACTGTAACAATCTTTGAAATCAATTGGGTTTGGTAATATACCGCCTCTCGGCTGGTCTCCAAATTGGTGATCCCTCGCTGTAACTTCCATCATCGATTTGATTGCGTGTCCAGGATAGACGAAGACCACGACGAGTCCACGGGTCGTCGCCTATCCGATCCCAGTCATCGGTGCCACTTGTACACAGGTTGTTTAGTTTACGTTTGCTACTATACGCACGCAAAAGCAAAACATCGCCTAGAGGCTAGAGGTAGTAGCTACTCGATCACGAACCTAGCTAACGCGATTAGTTTAACTATAGGACATCAATAGACACACGTGCATATATCAATAATGTGTTGTGAAATATAGTTTTTTTTCTTTCGCATGCTGTACAATGGGGCAGCAAGCTAGATCGCTTCATTGCGCTGTATGTGTCTATCCTTGCATGCAGTGTAGGGCCAGTTCGACTCGATCTGCCTTGACTCCACTGTGCAGCAGTATCGTTCAGTGTAATACAGTAGAGCCAGCCTAGCGGCGCATCAATGCGTTGCAGAATGTCGCCAAGAGCTAGCGCTGCCATCGAGCTTCAGCGTGGATTCATGCTTGATCCATATGAATGAGCAGACACCACCAAGGGTTTTTCAATGCCAGCCAGTGATGATATGTCGTCGTTGGGTAGGATCCCAATGGAATCTGCCGTCGCATTGACTGAGCCTGAGTAAAGGCCACGAAACAAACTAGAACCCCCTCACTCTAAAAAAAACTAGAACTCCCTCCAGCTACTCGAGGTTCTATCTCTAAGACTAGTCCAATCTAAGATTTCATTTTGTTATTTTCAAAACTGTCGTGTCACTAATTTTTAGTTTTGAACTATAAATCAAACAATTTAAAAATGCATAGTTTAATCTTTTTATTGTTTGACATTTAATGTTATATCCATTCTTATTAGTTATTTATAGGATGAAATGAAAATTTCCTCCCCTAACGCTAATGTCATTGTATTTCAAATATAGGTAACCTTGTATACCTAGTTTCATCCAGATGAAATTTCTCCCCCTCTTTTTATAACTTTCTTGGCCCTGCTTGCACAGTTTATAAAATAAATTTTCACAAAAATAAACAGTATGTGTGCCAAACAACGGGCTTTTGCAACATCTTATTGGTTAAGCTGCTCTTAGATTGATATAAGCATGAGATGTTTTTTACCAGCTTTTTAAATAAGATATTTTCTAATAAGTTTAAGTTGTGCGAAACATTACTAATTACTTATGTGGCACCTCATTTAATGAATGCAAAATTCTCACTATAGAAGTTTTATTTTTAATAAAGGATCTGTCATGTCAGCATTTTTGTGTAAAACCAGTTCCATCTATATAAAGTGTACACTGTTTCCAAGAACATAGTATATTGTTTTCAATGTTACGATACTAGCATTGAAGGGGATTGTTTTATTTCATATGGAAATCTAAACAAAAATCATTCAAGGACTAACTGACATGACAAGCATAGGAAACATAAAAAATACAACTATTCATCGGAGAGAGGTGTTTCATTTATACTCGATGTGGTAGTCTTGGAAACAATGAAATGAAACCTCTCTCTAGGAAAAGCCTAAGCATAGGAAAGATGTTAAAAAAGATGCAGTGAAAAAAATAGAGATATAGAAATAGAGATGTATTGGAAAATGGAAACGACTGATTGCGGCATTGGAAAGTGAGTATGACAGAAATTTTGAAGGCCATCTACTTGAAGGCTCGCAAGTCATGGTCAACTCCAAGTTCAGGATCATATTCATGGCTTTGGCGCAAAGTAGTGAAGCTTTTCTTGTCACAATGGAACGACAAAATAACCATTTCAGCCCACTAAAACTACATAACAGGCCCATCTTAATCTAAATTAAAGCCCACTAAAACTACGGGCCCGATAATAAAACTACGGAACCATCGAGAAGATCCATTCCGTCCTAGCGAGGTTGGCGAGCAGATAAGCGGGACGCAGCACCCAGGCGGAGGCCGAACGGAGCAGCCCAGCCAAGAAGCCGCCTCCTCCGTTCTCTAGAAGGTTCCGCGCACCGTCCCCCTCGCGGCCTCGCCTCCCTTCGCTCTCCACCGCTCGCGGTAGCCTCCGATGGCGCCCTCCCTACTCGCCGCCGCCTCGCCGTTCCTCATCCACGGCGCCGCCGGGAGCAGCAGCAGCAGCCAGAGGCCGCTCGTCGCCACTACCGGCCGCTGCGCCGTTCTGCGCGTTGCTGCGCTGAAATACGAGCCTTCTAAGGTGGAGTAGATGCGCTCTGGTTCTGTCTCCAGGGTTTTGAGGGGTAGGGTTCTGAACCTGTGAGGTCTGACGCTGTGTTGGGTTTTGTTTTGCCAGGTGGCGCCGCAGGCCGACCGGGTGCTAGTCCGTCTGGAGCAGATTCCCGAGGTCTCTCGTATTTCCCTATGCTTTTTTTTTCTAGTTTGTGACTGAACAATTTATGTATGGATTATTTTGCCATAGACTGTAGGAGGTCCATAATTAGTTCTGGGATTACTTGTGCTGTGTGAGCCAAATTTGTCGATTTAAGCTTTAGGAACTTGCTTTTTTTCATTAGCAATTATA
Organism: Neostapfia colusana; assembly: GCA_030760725.1. Lineage (NCBI taxonomy): Eukaryota > Viridiplantae > Streptophyta > Magnoliopsida > Poales > Poaceae > Neostapfia > Neostapfia colusana. The sequence goes on along the minus strand of JASWHV010000014.1, from coordinate 15,418,664 downwards.
CGGTTAACAAAGTTTTACTATTGTATTTGTCCCCAAAATTAAAATTGCTGTTGAACTTACATCAAACTATCTATGCACATTTTTTTTGTCTTGTGTATTGAAATGGAAGCACTACCAATCACTTGTGACTCTTATTTATTCAAGAAGTGGCAAAATTGCTCATTGACGCTGGCACACTTCCACCAAGTATAATTTTGCTGTTCGGTTTAGTGCTCTGCATTGAGGTGTTCAAGTACAATAACTTCTTGTTCAGCAATTGTGGTTCCAACATGTTGCGGGTTTTCAGGCTGGCCCCTTCAGTTTGAGATATAAGCAACTGTTCCTTGTTTGCTTTTCTGTAAACGGATTTCTATTTTGTTCTGCTCCACTAAGTTACTGGTATTCATATACCATTGCTGATTCTCTCATGTAGCTGATGTTCCAATAAAACTGTTTAATACCTGCAGAAGTCTGCTGGTGGTGTATTGCTACCGAAATCTGCTGTTAAATTTGAGAGATATTTGATGGGGGAGGTAAGATTGTAAGACGCTGTAGTTTTGTACTACAATCGTTATTTTCATCGGTGTATAATCTAAGAACTTGCCTTTTCATTCTAGATATTGTCGGTCGGTGCTGATGTCAGTGAAGTTGAAACTGGGAAGAAGGTGAGTAGGAGTAGCATTTCCTTTTTACGAACTTTTTAAAGAAATCTTATTGATGCATGCCCAAACACTCATGTATAGCAAGGAGTGACATTTAATTCATGAATGCTGAGTGAGTTTTATACTCTGCAGAGCAGTTCAGTATGTGATGACGGATTCAGAATATGAGTTGATTAATTGAACGAATGAATGATATTCCATTTTGAATATGCTTATTTTTCAACAGTTTGAAACTTTGACCTGTAATCGCAGACATACTAATGTTTCATTTCACACACAATGCCATGCCCAACCTAGGGGTTGGTGTTACATGTTTATAGCTGAGGCAGCCAATCATATACCTAGATGCTAGGCTAAGATGTCAAGATGCTGTCCTACCAAAAGACTAATATGCTGTCCTAACAAAGAACTAATATGCTGTCCTAACAAAGGACTAATATGCTGTCCTCTTGGTCTAAGATGTTGTCCTAACAAGGACTAAGATGCTATCCTAACTAGGGGGCCACAGAGAGCAAGAGTACAAGACTTATTCCATCATTCTCTGCCTAAGTCTTGTGCGTCGTCTTGTGGGAGAGTTGGACCATACCGATCCTGGAGCAAAGCTCAAGGAACTTGATCCTCCCAAGGAGCTTGGTGAGCTGGTCCACAAACTGGTGTTGATGTAGCACGCCTTGATGCTCCCTTCCTCCAAGCAGTCTCGGAGAAAGTGGTACCTCACCCGGATGTGCTTGCTCCGTTCATGAAAGACGGGGTTCTTTGCTAGAGCCAGAGCGGACTTGTTGTCCATCTTGAGTTCCACCGCTCTGGTGTCTTTGCCGAGGAGATCACCAAGCAGTCGAACTAGCCAGAGCGCCTAAGTCGAAGCGGTAGAGGCCGCTATGTACTCGACCTCGCAGCTGGACAAGGACACCACCTGCTGCTTTACAGACTGCCAGCTAACGAGGCACTTGCCGAGGAAGAAGAGAATCCCGCTCGTGCTCTTGCTAGTGTCGATGTTGCCGGTGTGGTCGCTGTCGCTGTACCCGACAAGGTGTGCCTCCCCAGAGCACCTCATATAGTAGAGGCCGTAATCGAGAGTCCCCACAACATAGCGGATGATCCTCTTCACAGTCTGCTGGTGCTCCGTCGTCGGTGGTTGCATGAACCGACTGACGTAGCCGACAGAAAATGCCAAGTCCGGCCGTGTGTGGGCAAGGTAGCGAAGGCTCTCCACAAGACGCCGATACTGCGTAGCGTCCACCTCCTCGTCGTGCTGTCGCGGCTCAACTTTAGTCTCTCCTCCATCGGAGTGAGCTGGGTTGCAGTCTGTGAGCCCAGCCAGCTCAACAACGCGCTTGGTGTAGGTAGTTTGTTGTAGCATGATCCCAAAGTCAGCCTGGTGCACCTCAATCCCCAGGTAGAAGGAGAGAGATCCCAAGTCACTCATCTGGAAGATGGCTTTCATCGCTTCCTTGAACACTGCCACCTCCGCATCCTTGGTGCCGGTGATCACCAAGTCGTCGACGTAGACACCCACCAGTAGGGCTTTCCTCCATTGCCCCGCCGGTAGATGGCCGCTTCGTGCGGGCTTTGCAAAGCCCTAAGCCCATCCCCTTGAGCGTGGAGTCCAACTTGACATTCCACGCCCTTGGTGCTTGTAGCAAGCTATAGAGGGCCTTGCGCAGGCCAACACCTTGCTCTCCTTGCCAGGAATCGCAAATCCCGACGGCTGGTGCACATAGATCTCCTTTAAACCATCGTTAAGAAACACCGACTTGACGTCCATGTGCTGAACCTCAGCCTGGGCATCCGGTTAACCGAAACCGATCAGTTCGGTTTTTCGGTTTTTTTCAAAGTTCTGTTATTGGAAAATGAAAACCGAAGTTTTGGCTGAGAAAGAGAAAACCATTAGTCCGGTTAACCAAAAATTTCGGTTCGGTTTTCAGTTAAACCGAGAAAATCGGAGATGAGCTTGGTGGGGACTGGGGAGCGGCGTCGGGAGGCGCTAGCGCGGTGGGTAGCGAGCTGTGGGATGGTGCTAGCGCAGCAGCAGCCGGCGCGGGGCGCAAGGCCGGGGATCGGCGGTGGGGGTGCGGTGGGCCGCGAGCCGTGGGGCGGCGGGGCGCGCGGCGACGACCGGCGTGGGGCGCAAGGTCGACAACCAACGGCGGGGCGCGGTGGGCCGCGTGTTGTGAGGCGGCGGGGCGCGCGGCAGTGGCCGGCGCGAGGCTGTCGGCGACCGGTGGTGATGGCGGGGGCGGACAGCAGGGCGGGGGCGCGGGGCATTGATGGCGTGGGGTGAAAGGTGAGGTCACGTGGGATGGGTCGGGGGCGCGGCCGTGGGGTGAGGGGTGTGAGAGTGGGCCGTGCCTGAGGGCGGTGGGAGTTGGGATGGACCAAAATTGTTAAGTTAATGGGCCAAATTTCGGTTAACCCGGTTTAAAAATTGAAACTGAAAAAAAATCGGTTTTCCTATAATCCTAACCGAAATGTGTATCGATCTTCCCGCTTTCGGTTAGTTCGGTTTCGGTTCCGGTTAGTTTAGTTTCGGTTTTTTTGCCCAACCTGAGCCGAACCCGCCAGCCTCCCTAGGCAGCCAACACAAGGAGGATTCACACAAATTCCATCCGCGCCACGGACGTGTAGGCATCGTCGAAGTTGATCCCCTCCTGTTGCACAAAACCGTGTGCCACCAAGCGCCTCGTGCTTGACGATGGCGCCGACTTCATCCCTCTTCGGCTTGAACACCCACTTAAGGGTGATCGCGCGGTGACCACGAGGGAGGTCAGCAAGCTCCTAGGTGCGGTTCTCAACCGCGTCCATCTCCGACTGCATCGCGGCACGCCATGCCGCGTGTTTCTCAGCCTCCGCAAAAGACTGAGGCTCGCCGTCGTCGCATGCAAGATGCAACTGCGCCTCCAGATCACGAGGGACCAGCCCCGGCACCGGTTGGTCGCCGAGAAGATCCTCCATCGTATGATACTGCAACAGCTTGCCGTCGTGGTACGCGTCGATGCGCTCCTCGTTGTGGGAGAGCGGAGTAGCGAACTCCACCGGGTTGTGCTCGACACAAGCTGGTGTCGGAGTGGACGTACCCGGAGGGATGTGCATCGGTGGAGTGTGTGGGGTCGCCGACTATGGTGGTGGTGGCGAAGAACTCGTCACCTCAAGATCGTGACTGGGGAGCGTGGTGCTGAAGTCGGAGGAGGCTCGGGGACTGGGGTAGACATGCTCGGTGGAGAAGAGCTGCCTACTCCCCCACTTCTCTTGAAATGGACGTACTCGACGATGAAGTTGTCGGAGTCGAGCCGTCGTCCACTGCCTTGTTCCATGCCCATCCTCGCCCTTTGTTGAACACTACATCCGTGCCGTGTGCACGTGCTGTGTTCCTGGGTTGAGAATGCGGTAGGACTTCGAGCCCTTCGCGTAGCTGATGAACACCCCCGGAGTGCTCTTGTCGTCGAGCTTGCTGATGTGGCCAAGCTCTTTGGCGAATGCGAGGCAGCCAAAGACCCGTAAATGAGAGACCGTCGACTTGTGCCCATGCCAAGCCTCGTACGGCGTCGTGGCGTTGAGAGCCTTGGTGGGCGAGCGGTTGAGGATGTAGACCGTCGTCACCACCTCCTCTCCGCAGAAGGCAGCTGACATTCCCCTTTGCTTGAGGAGGGCCCGAGCCATCCCCACAACAGTCTGGTTGCGCCGCTTGACGACGCCGTTCTGCTGCGGTCTGCACGACGCGGAGTAGTGACGCTAAACACCCTCATCCGCGTAGTACGACGCGAACTTAGCTGCGTGAATTCGCCGCCGTTGTCGGTGCGCAACACGCGTAGCTTGCGGCCTCACTCCGCCTTCGCAGTGGACTGCGCGCGCCTGTTGGCGTTCGCAACCTCTCCCTTGTTGCCGAGGACCATCACCCACATGTAGCGGGAGAGATCGTCGACGAGCAGCAGGAAGTAACGTTGTCCTCCCGGTGTAGCTGGTGTCACCGGGCCACACAAGTCCTCGTGCACGAGCTCGAGCCGCTCCTTGGCTCGGAAGCTCGACTGCTGGGGAAAGGGGAGCCGTCTCTGCTTTGTCAACAACAGACATCTAGAACTGCTCCACGTGGTCAAGGTACGGCAGGCCCCGTACCATCTTCTTGGCATTGAGCCGCTTCAGGGCCGCGAAGTGAAGGTGCCTGAAGCGCTCGTGCTACTGCCACGCCTTGTCATCCCGACGAGTAGCAAGGCAGAGGGGTTGTGCTACCTGCACGTTAAGGACGTAGAGTCGATTGGTGCCTCTGGTTACCTTGACAAGGAGGTGACGATGGCGATCCCAAATCCTCATGATTCCGTCCTTGATATCCACACGCGAAGTTCTCATCCAGCTGTCCCAGGCTGATGATGGAGTTCCTCAACGCAGGGATGTAGCAGACTCTGTGGGCTGATCTGCCCCTGGCCCAGGCCGGCCCCTCCCTGGCCCAGGGCGGCCAGAACTGGGCCAAGTGGGCTGGTCAACCCTGGCCCAGGTCGGGCCCCTTTCTAGAAGGTTTTTGAGTTTAATCTTCTTAGAGATAGATTAAAAGATCCTTTGTAACAGATTAGGACTCTTGTAAGGGGGGGCTATATATACAAGCCAAAAACACCCCCAAATTGTGAGAGAGATCAATACAGAAAATTTTCCTCCACTTTTCTAACCCTAGCCGCCTCTCTCCCTCCTGCCCTAGCCGCCGCACAGCTTCTGCCCTAGCCGCCGCCCAGCTGCTGCCCTAGCCGCCGCCTCCTCTGCAGCCCTAGCCGCCACCAGGGGCTAGAACCAGCCGCCGCCCCTGTTTTTCCCTTGTTCTGCGCCTCCAACAAAACCAGAACAGATCGGGCATCTCCTGATTTCTTCCCTGATCTGTTCTCCCAAGAACAGAATCAATCTGCTCAGTTTTCTGCACCAGAACTGTTCTTCTCCTTGCTGTTATTCTTCTGTTGTTGGCTGAAGAATTTTTCTGGTCTGTCTTCAAGGAAGACAGATCGATCTGCTAGGGCAGATCGGTTTATTCAGCAAGAACAGAGACAGTTTCAGCGTCGGAATTGCAACATTCGTGGTATCAGAGCCGGTTTCAACCCTAGGCTGAATTCTGCAAGATGTCGTCTACACCTACAAGCAGCGGCAGCGCCATCAGCCATGGCACACCCTCACCGGCAGCTCGTGAGGTGAACACCGGGACGGGGTTCCCCGTGCTCACCAAGACCAACTACGCGGAGTGGGCTGTCATGATGAAGATCAAGCTGAAGGCGCGGCTGCTTTGGAAGGCCGTGGAGGAGGGGAACGTGAGCGAGCAGGAAGACATGATGGCGCTTGACATCTTAGTCAGCGCTGTCCCGCCGGAGATGATCACGACGATCGGAGAAAAGAGGACGGCGAAGGAGGCATGGGACACGATCGCCATCATGCGGGTCGGGGCCGACCGCGTGAAGAAGACGACGGCGCAGCAACTCCGGAAGGAGTTTGAAGACGCTGTCTTCAAGGATGGCGAAAGTGTGGAGGACTTCTCCCTCCGCCTGAGCGGCATGCTATCACGGCTTGCGTCGCTAGGGGAGGAGATAGGAGAAGAGAGGGCCGTGGAGAAGCTCCTGCGAAGCGTTCCAGAATGCTTCCAACAGATCGTGGTGGCGATCACGACACTGCTGGACGTGTCGACCCTCACCTTGTCGGAGGTGACGGGGCGTCTCAGGGCGGCTGAGAACGCTTTCGACTCGACGCAGCGGAAGGGAGGAGTACACAATGGCCAGCTGTACCTCACTCGGGAGGAGTGGGAGGCACAGCGGAAGGAGGAGCGGTCTACCCAGTCCGCGGGTTCTTCTAAGAGGGGCGGCCGAAAGGGCCCGCCCAAGAAGAACGGAGGCAAGAAGGGAGGTTCCGGGAAGGATATTCCGCGGGACCAGTGCAGGAAGTGCGGGAAGAAGGGCCACTAGGCCAGGGAGTGTCGGTCGAAGCCTAAGGAGGAGCCGCAGCAGCAGGCTTTCGTGGCAAAGGCGGAGGAGGAGGGCGCCTTGTTTATGACAAGGGTGGCCTCAGTACAGGAGGAGCCTGTACAGGAACGTCCTATCCGCCCACTGGAGATAGTGGAGGGACGTGTCTTCGCTCACCGCAGCAACGACGATGACTTTGACGACACTCGTTGGTACCTCGACACGGGCGCGACCAACCACATGACGGGTTCGCGCGCCGTCTTCTCCGAGCTCGACGAAAACATCGTCGGAACCATCAAGTTCGGCGATAATTCCGTTGTGCGTATCCAAGGGAAGGGTACGGTCCTATTCGCCGCCAAGACGGGTGAGCACAGGAGGCTCACCGACGTCTACCTCATCCCACGCCTCACCACCAACCTCATCAGCGTCGGCCAGCTGGATGAGGATGGCTACAGCATCACGGTGCAAGGAGGAGTGATGCACATACGGGATGAGCAGCAGCGTCTCCTCACACGAGTTCAGCGCGACGACAGCAAGCTGTACTCCATCAGGCTCACACGTCCGGTTTGCCTAACCGCGAGGCGTGATGATGTTGCGTGGCGTTGGCACGAACGCTACGGACACGTCGGCTTCCAGGCGCTTCGGAAGTTGGCACGAGAGGAGATGGTGCTCGGGCTTCCGCAAATTGATCATGTCGATCAATTGTGCGAAGCTTGCTTGGTCGGGAAGCAGAGGCGCTCCAGCTTCCCCAAGCAAGCTCGGCGGCGCGCGGAGGGCGCGCTCGACCTTGTCCACGGCGACATCTGCGGGCCTATCACGCCGACGACTCCAGGTGGCAAGAAGATGTTCTTGTTGCTTGTGGATGACATGAGCCGCTATATGTGGCTCTATCTTCTAGCAACCAAGGACAAGGCGCCCGACTTAATTCAGCAATTCAAGGCGACAGCTGAATTAGAGTCCGGGAGGAGGCTGAAGCTACTCCGTACTGATCGCGGAGGGGAGTTCACCTCACAGGAGTTCGGCGAGTACTGCGCTCAGCACGGAGTACAACGTCAGCTCACAGCCCCGTATACGCCGCAGCAAAACGGGGTTGTGGAGCGGCGCAACCAGACGGTGGTCGGCATGGCGAGGAGCATGTTGAAGGCGAAGGGTATGCCCGGGATATTTTGGGGTGAGGCAGTTATCACGGCTGTCTATATCCTGAATCGATCCCCTACCCGCGGCCTCGACGGGAAGACGCCATATGAAGCTTGGCATGGAGAGCGACCAGCCGTCAATTATTTCCGAACTTTTGGGTGCGTGGGGCATGTCAAGAACACGCGCCCCCACCTGAAAAAGTTGGAAGACCGGAGTACTCCGATGATTTTTCCTGGCTATGCTGCAGGGACGAAGGGATATCGGATGTATAATCCGGCTGATGGGCGTACACACATATCACGTGACGTGATATTCGACGAGGCGGCCAAGTGGGACTGGGGAGAAGGAGCAGGAGAAGAGGACTACACCGCCTTCCACGTCGACTCCTTAGGTCCAGCAGGTGCTGGACCTGCTGTTTCAGCACCCGGAGAGGTGCTGCAGGGTCCGGAGGGGCCGAACAGCACCCCTGCAGTGCCCAGGAGGGGCACAGAAGGGTCTGTACAGACCCTAGGAGTTCCTGCGCCAGCCTCCAGACCTGCTGGAGAGAGTCCAGCACCTGCAGCGTCGCCCCAAGGGCCCCTGCAGGGGCTGTCCAGCGCAAATCGGGGCTGGGACAGTCCTGCACGGGGGTCAACAGCAGTGGGGGGTTCCGTACTTGAAGATTCCAGCACCTTCGTCACGCCCCGGCACCCTCCACGGCCCATCCGCTTCGCCACGCTGCCGACGGACGTCGGCAACAACGTCGACGCCTACCACGACGACAACGCTGCACTTCGGTTCCGCACGATGCGCAACGTGCTGGGAACCCTCACCCCTCCTGGGCGCCCACCACGCCCACCGAGTCTGGAGGAGGGGGAGCTTATGTTCACCACCGCGGAGGAGCCTACGTCCTTCGCCGACGCCGAGGAACACCCTTGCTGGAGACGGGCCATGGTTGAGGAGATGGAGTCCATTGAAGAAAACAAGACGTGGCAACTTGTTGACCTTCCTGCAGGACACAAACCCATTGGCCTCAAATGGGTGTTCAAGGTGAAGAGGGACGAGCATGGAGAGGTGGTGAAGCACAAGGATCGTTTGGTGGCGAAAGGCTATGTCCAGCGGCAAGGAATAGACTTTGACGAGGTATTTGCTCCTGTTGCTCGTCTAGAGTCTGTTCGCTTGCTTCTTGCAATTGCAACACATAAGGGGTGGGAGGTACACCACATGGATGTAAAGAGCGCCTTCCTAAACGACGATCTACTGGAGGAGGTGTACGTCTCCCAACCCGCAGGCTTCATCGTCGACGGAGCCGAACACAAGGTGTATCGGCTCAAGAAAGCTTTATATGGACTTCGTCAGGCGCCCAGGGCCTGGAATGCCAAGCTCAACGTTAGCTTGCTATCGCTTGGTTTCCAGAAGAGTACAAGCGAGCACGGGATTTATTTCCGTGGAGCTGAAGATAAGAAGCTCATCGTCGGCGTGTACGTCGACGATCTTGTGATCACAGGAGGAGGCGATCTCAAGAAGTTCAAAGGGGAGATGATGAAGAGGTTCAAGATGAGCGACTTGGGTCTCTTGTCATATTATCTTGGCCTGGAGGTGCGGCAAACTGATGCAGGGATAAGCGTTGGGCAGGAGGCCTACGCTTCCAAACTTGTCTCTAAAGCTGGCCTGGAAGGATGCAATCTCTGTGCATTTCCCATAGAGCAAGGCCTCAAGCTTTGCAAGACAAGTGATAGCCCGTTGGTGCATGCAACGGACTATAGGAGCTTGGTTGGAGGGCTGCGATACTTGGTGAACACACGTCCCGATCTTGCCTACTCGGTCGGGTACGTGAGTCGGTTTCTGGAGGAGCCCAAGGAAGATCACTTTGCTGCAGTCAAACACATTGTACGCTACATAGCGGGTACAATCAACTATGGAGTCTTTTATGCAAGAGGAGACATGGAGCTTATTGGGTACTCGGATAGTGACTATGCGGGAGACGTGGAGGACCGCAAGAGCACAAGCGGGGTGCTGTTTTATCTTGGAAACAACCCCGTTTCATGGTAGTCCTGCAAGCAGAAGGTGGTGGCCTTGTCCTCATGTGAACCAGAGTATATCGCAGCAGCTCAAGGGGCATGTCAAGGTGTATGGATGGCACGGCTGATGGAGGACTTAGCTGGAAAATCGAAGGCGCCGGTGCTACGGGTTGATAACAAGTCAGCTATAGACTTGAGCAAGAATCCGGTACACCATGACAGGAGCAAGCACATCGACGTCAAGTACCACTACATACGAGAGTGTGTGGACAGCGGTACTATTGTGCTTGAGCAAATCTCCACTCAAGACCAGATGGCGGACATCTTGACCAAGGCTCTTGGAAGACAGAAGTTCGTGGAGATGAGAAGAAGGATCGGGATTCTAGACATGGGCCAGTGTCAGGATCTGGAGGAGAATGTGGGCTGATCTGCCCCTGGCCCAGGCCGGCCCCTCCCTGGCCCAGGGCGGCCAGAACTGGGCCAAGTGGGCTGGTCAACCCTGGCCCAGGTCGGGCCCCTTTCTAGAAGGTTTTTGAGTTTAATCTTCTTAGAGATAGATTAAAAGATCCTTTGTAACAGATTAGGACTCTTGTAAGGGGGGGCTATATATACAAGCCAAAAACACCCCCAAATTGTGAGAGAGATCAATACAGAAAATTTTCCTCCACTTTTCTAACCCTAGCCGCCTCTCTCCCTCCTGCCCTAGCCGCCGCACAGCTTCTGCCCTAGCCGCCGCCCAGCTGCTGCCCTAGCCGCCGCCTCCTCTGCAGCCCTAGCCGCCACCAGGGGCTAGAACCAGCCGCCGCCCCTGTTTTTCCCTCTGTTCTGCGCCTCCAACAAAACCAGAACAGATCGGGCATCTCCTGATTTCTTCCCTGATCTGTTCTCCCAAGAACAGAATCAATCTGCTCAGTTTTCTGCACCAGAACTGTTCTTCTCCTTGCTGTTATTCTTCTGTTGTTGGCTGAAGAATTTTTCTGGTCTGTCTTCAAGGAAGACAGATCGATCTGCTAGGGCAGATCGGTTTATTCAGCAAGAACAGAGACAGTTTCAGCGCCGGAATTGCAACAGACTCCGATGAGCAGCCTGTGCTCACCAGACTCGGCGGTGAGAATGACAGAGCCGACGCCCTTGATCTCCACACCGGAGGCGTCCCCAAACTTGACGGAGCCTCGAACATTGGGATCAAACTCAGTGAAGGACTCCGGTCGACCGGTCATGTGATGGGTGGCGCTGGTGTCGAGGCACAACCCGTCAGTCTTATCGTTCCTGGAGCCGTCACCGATGAAGGCATGTGCTCTCGGATCTGTTAGATATAATCTCGTTTTTCTAGAATAATTAGTGTTAGAGATAGACTCCTAGTCCAATAAGAGTAGGAGTTAGTATTAGATAAGGACTCTGTAATTTGAGGCTATATATACAACCCCCCATTGAGAATAGATTAAGAGAACAATTTAGAGGAAATTAATCCCCGGATTTCCAACATTTGGTATCAGAGTTTTAGGTTGAGAAAACAGAGGGGGGGGGGAGGCCAAGAACACGCACCTCAACAGATCGGGTTGCGCTGGTTCGTCAGGCCCCCCCCCCCTTGCCAAAACCCTAGGCGCCGGCAGGAGGACACCAGAAGGGGCGGCGTGCATCGCGTGGAGCGAAGGCGCGCGATGCGTACGAGGCCTTGCTGCAGGAGGCGGAGGGCCGGAGGAAGGACAATGGGTCCGCGATAGGAATTTTCGAGGACTACGACGCCGGCAGGAAGCGCGCGTGGACCACGCTGGGCGCGCGGCCTGTGGGAGGCGTCCTTGGCGGCGGCTGTGTTGGCGCGGAGCTACTGACGCCTGGCAGCGAGAAGCGATCGAACGTGGCCAGCGGGATCACACAGGGGGAGCTCAGTGGCGGTCTGAGGGGAGGAGGCCGTGCAGGGCTGCGCAGTGTGCAAGGACGGGATCTCCAGGGAGAAAGCGGCTGCTGCTAGGGTTTCTCAGAGGAGGAAGAAGTGGCGGCTGGTCTGAAGAGAAAGGCGGCGCCGCTCACAAGGTGAAGGCGGCGGCTGTTTAGTTGCTAGGGTTTCAGTGAAGAGGGCTGGTTGGGCTGGGCCTGCTTGGTGAGGTGGCCATTGGAACTGTTCTTTGCTAAAGCCACCTGAAGTGTACCAGAGATTGATATTGATTTACTAAACGTACACATGAGGTGTACACAATATGGAGGGTAAATCAATGACACTGCATTATTCCTTATTAACGAAGACCAACTATACAACATGGGCTATAAAGATGAAGGTTTTCTTGAAGGCGCAAAGGGTATGGGAAGCTATTGAGGAAAAGAAAAGCAACGTTGATCCAAAGCAAGATCAACTGTCTCTTGCGACCATCTATCATGCTATTGATGAAGACACTCTCATGTGAATTTCTGAGGAGACAGCTAGAGAAGCGTGGGAGTTGATCAAGATCAAGTTCTTGGGTGAAGAACACGTGATGGAAGCAAGGATCCAAACTCTTCAAAATGAGTTTGACCTAATGCGCATGAACGAAGGAGACTCCATCGACGACTTTGCCACAAGAGTAATGATCATTGTCACAAAGATCCGTGGTCTTGGAGGAAGAGTTAAAGAAAGCTACATCGTGAAGAAATTGTTGCGAGCTCTACCTTCAAAATTTCTTCACATTGCATCCGCCATTGAGCAGTTTGTGGACTTAAAGGTAATGACTGTGGAGGAACTCGTCGATAGGCTCAAAGCACATGAGGAGCGTGTACATGGCTTCAACAACCAAGATCATGAAGAAAGACTCCTTTTAACAAGAGAGGAGTGGAGAGCAAGAGAAGCAAATGGTGGAGAGAAGCTTCTTTTGACAAGAAAAGAGTGGAAGGCTCAGGAGGGTGGTCAAAAGAAGAACAAGAAATTTAACAAATCGAAGATTCGATGCTTCAATTGTCAAAAACTTGGTCACTTTGCCAAAGAATGCTCCAAGAATAAAAAGGAAGATGAGATGGCGCTTCTTGCGTCAGAAGATACTTTGTTTTGATCGAACAAGCAAGATGTGCTCGGGATGAAGATGTGACCATCTCGAGTGTATGGGTGTGTGATCGGATTGAAGATGCGTCCATTCCAAAATCAAGTGCAGGATGAAGATGAGTCCATCCTAGGGTTGAAGATGTGACCAACCCGATTTTGTGTGCAGGATAAAGATGCAGCCATCCTGGGGATGAAGACGTGCCCATCCCAAAATTGAGTTGTGTAGGGTGTAGATGTGACCATCCTGGGGGTGCAGTTGTGTCCATCGAAAGTGTGTTTAGGGTGGAAGTGTGTCTCCATCCTAATTAGTGTGAGTGTGATCTAAGAAAAACGAGATTAGGGGGTAATTGTTAGATATAATCCCGTTTTTCTTGAATAATTAGTGTTAGAGATAGAGTCCTAGTCCAATAAGAGTAGGAGTTAGTATTAGATAAAGACTCTGTAATTTGGGGCTATATATACAGCCCCCCATTGAGAATAGATTAAGAGAACAGTTTAGAAGAAATTAATCCCTGGATTTCCAACAGGATCATCGAGGTAGAGGAGAGCCGCTGCGGCCGATGCCATTGGAGGTGGCTCGATGCTTGCGTGTGCCAGGAGCAGAGCTGGCTCGTCCTCCACCTCTGCGACGTGGGTCTGGCCGCGTCGTGGCTGCCGACACTCCCTGGCCCAATGACCAAGCTTGCCACAGTTGTGGCAGAGGTCGTCTCGTGCTGGCTTCCGGTTGTCGGCGGCACCGCCCTGAGCGCCTCCGTGGGCGCCACCCTTGGCACGTCTCCGCGCCTCGGCCTGGGCACCTCCACGCCCCTTGCTTGGCTTGCCGCGTTTCCGGCCGCCTTTTGAGGAGGGCTCCCCCTTCTTCCCGTCACCTTGGCAGGCCTCCCACTGCTCCTGAGTGAGATGTAGCTTCCCCCCGATGAGAGGCTGAGGTTCGTCGCTGTCGACGACCTTGAGACGGCCTATCGCCTCTTAGATTGACATCGTGGAGAGGTCTAGCAGAGACTTGATCGAGCGAGCGATCTGCTTGTACTTCTCGAGGATGCAACAGAAGAGCTTCTCGACGGCTCTCTCCTCGTTGTAGGTGTTGTCGCCGAAGTGCACCATCTTCTGCAGTAGTGTGTTGAGATGGAGAGCAATGTCATCAACATCTTCACTTGGTTTGAAGGCCAGGTTCTCCCACTCCTTGCGAGTGCCTGCAGTGTCGTCTTGTGGGCGCGGTCGCTGCCGATGCGTGCCGCAGCGATGGCCAGTCTGCTTCTTGGAAAGCGAAAACTGCATCTCGGGCGGTACTGCAGCAATGAGAGCATCCAACGCCCGTCGATCCTCGTAGTAGTCGACGTCGCCGTATCGGAATGCTTCCCACATGTGCTGCACTTGGAGCCGTATCCTCATCACCGTGACCCACTCGACGTAGTTGGTCTTGGTGAGGGTAGGCCACACACCGCCGGGACCAACGTCCCTGACAATGGCCTGGATCCCGTGGTGACCATGGTACCTGTCCGGGGAGGGAGAGTCACGCCGCCTGTAAATGCTACGATCTCCGTCGACCCAACAACCCCCACCGGGAGCGTCGCCGGCGCGTCCGCGCCCGTCTGGGCTGCAGCCGCCGCGCCCATGGAGTTGCGCGGCTGCCCACTGCGGTGACTTTGGTCGTGCTATCTCCCTCGCCAGCCTGAGGTCTTCGTTGGTGCCGTCAGTAGAAACAAAGCCTCTGACGCTACCGCCACGCAGAGCCTCAAGCTCTGCTGCAGCCGCATGCGCTGCATCCGCAGCCGCTGCTGCTTTTACTTCCGCCCTCGTCGCTGCCAGTTCCGCCGCTGCCATCGCTGCATCCTCTGTCGCTGCTCGCTTGCGTTCTTCTGTCGCCGCGACCTGGACCTCCTACCGATGCCGCGCACTGGAAGCGATCAAGCGCTGAGACTGTCCTTCGGATATGGCGCGCTAGTGCGAGAGTGCTGTGTGGGGAAGAGGCTGTCTCAGACAAGCTGTTGCTCGTCTGTGCAGGAGAGGAGGGGTGAGCTAAAACAACCGGTGTTCTTGCTGCCGGCTGAGAACAAAGAGAGGCTTGGAAGGAGATGAGCAGGAGATGTCTAGGCTACAGGATAGAACGACTTTGATACCACTTGTTAGTATCTGAAGTATTACTCTCATGGAGAGGATGACACTAGGAGTCGGGAATTTTTTTGGCTCATTTCATACACAATGCCATGCCCAACCACATGTCTAACCTAGTGGTTGGGGTTACATATTTATAGCTTAGGCAGCTAAGCATATAACTAGATGCTAGTTTAAGATGCCAAGATGCCGTCCTACCAAAGGATTAATATGCCGTCCTACCAAAGGACTAATATGCCGTCCTAACAAAGACTAAGATGCTGTCTTAACTAGGGGGTCACAAAGACCAAGATTACAGTACTTATTCCATCACACTTCACGGGCAGAAACGCAATCCAGAAATTAGATACTTCCTTTCTAGCAATATACATTATTCAATCTGAATAGAGATCACAGTGAAAGGAAATAATTGTTACAGCTAGTACAATAAGGTAGAAGACAATTTTTGGTGTCTAAAGGAAACTTATTTGTGCTAACTTGCAAGCTGAAACCACCACATTATCTCTTCTGCATTCTGCCCTGCAATCTGCTTAGATGACAGACATGCCACATAAGTCTCGACATGGTTTTTGAGGCGTTGCCTAGGAGTTACTTAGTCATCGCTTAATCGTCCAGGCACCCCCCAGTGCCACCGGAGTATAGGACACCACAATGTTCTAGTTACACCATAATGCGTAGGCAGCCCCTAGGCATTAAAGCCAGGGGATGCCAGAGCGCCAGAACATTTGTGCTTTATTGCCTTAACTTCACGTATTTTGTCCTTCAATGTTTTCTGTGTCCATACTTGTGAAAACACACAGAATAATTGTTTCTTTTTCAGTCAGTTGATCTAATCGTCCAATGTTGCACTTCTTTTGCCCAAGTAAAATGTTACTCTAATCTGGTTACGTTTGTGATTGTTCCAGGTTCTATTCTCAGACATGAATGCTTATGAGGTAAATCGATCGACTTCTTCCTAACTGAGAAGTCTTGTAGCATCCTTCTGTATACAAGAATTAATGCTGGTTTCTAGATATTGCGTCTGTTCCAGTTATGAGACCGTTTTAATTCCCGGTCTGAGTGGCTGCTCATTGTTTTGCAATACTGCAGGTGGACTTGGGTACTGAAGAGAAGCACTGCTTCTGCCGGGACTCAGATTTGTTAGCCGTTGTCGAGTGATTTTTTACTTACAAAATTTGAATGCCAGGTGTCCAATCTAAGATGCTTTACCCAAGTGACGGGCATGAGCCAGTCTCGTGTTTGTTGTCTGCCATTTGATGTGTACGAATCCAACATCCTAATGTGTTAGATGCCAGGGGATTTTGGCCGCTGTAAACTGAGATTATGTTTATTTAAAGTTTATTTCCACTTGTTTAGCGAAAGTAACTAAGTTGCTATTTCTCGAGTCCTATTGCCCTGAATAGCAAATGCTCTCTACTCTTCGTATTTTAAAAAAGGGGAGAAAAAAGCAATTGATAAGTAGCAAGCCGAGTGAACATGTTTATGTGGTGAACATAGTTCATTTTTTATGGATATGTAATAGAACATGGGGTCGAGAATGTGGTTAATATGCTTCTAGCAATCTGCATCTGTAGTTCTGTACAAATGGTGCTCTAGCGTTGGCAGCACGAAAGAGCAAATGGTGTGTTTGTGCTGATGAAACAACCGAGTAGAGTTTCCCCTCAAAGTAGAAAACTTGGCCTAAACATTGAATAGGAAGCAGGGCAAGTATTTTTACGGAGTTTTAAGTCAACTTCGTTTGTAGTAGAGGGACGGGTAGGTTATATTAGGCTATCCGCACTTATGCACTCTAAAATCCTACTCAAAATGAATATTTTTAGCTTTTTTTACACACTTTAATTTTTTTTACTTTTCAGCACGTGCTCTAATACTCATAGTGCTTCTTAAACGTACTTTATATCAACTAGTTGTTGTCATTTTTTACTTTATTTTTTCTCTCTTCATTTCCTTTTATTTTCTTTCCTTTTGCTCTCCCTTCTTTTCCTTTTATTTTCTTTCTTTTTCCTATTTCTTTCATCTCTTTTCTCTTTCCTTTTTTCATTACCTTATTTCCTTTATTTCTATCCTCTCCAGAAACTTCCCTTCCACTCCACCGCCCTACTCTCTCTCAAAGATTTTGCCCACGCGGTCAACTTCTCATCGAGCTCTATCACATGCCTCTCGGAGCGAGCCGCGGCACCGCATGGCATAGAGCTCGTGGGTGCAAACACTGTAAAAGATTGGTCTTCACCAAGGGATGAAGGTAGCGCTCTTGGCCCGCGCCATTCACACGCAGCAGCAGAACCTGACGACAGCACCGGCGACCAGCCCTTTGTCTGTGGTCTTCGTCTCTGCGTCTTCGTCGGCCTCGCAGCGAGGTATGTTCTTGGCGGCCATGACCTCCTAGCAGCATCTCAGCCTTCCTTCTCTTCGCGTGGAAAGCAACCGCCGGAGTCATCGCACGTCGTGCCGTACCAAGTTGAAGGCGTATTACTGTATGAAACGGGCGGGTGGAGTATGATGTCTAGTACACCGGTGTAGAGGGACTGGTACCTGACTATTCCCAGTAGCCGGTGCGAATGGTCTTAGCACGATAAAACCT
Organism: Neostapfia colusana; assembly: GCA_030760725.1. NCBI lineage: Eukaryota > Viridiplantae > Streptophyta > Magnoliopsida > Poales > Poaceae > Neostapfia > Neostapfia colusana. Next base: position 15,401,259 of record JASWHV010000014.1, on the reverse strand, counting down.
ATCACGTTTATTGGATCATGGACGTTTGCCACTAAGGTCCTATTTGAAACGAAGAAATAAAAACAGGGGAGTAAAAAAATACAGGAATGGAGAAAACATAGGAATTGTTAACGCGATGGGAATCCAAAAATAGATGAATGGAAATTTTAAAGTGTTTGGATTACAAAAAACTCACAACACAGGAATAAAAATATAAAAGTAATTATCAAATCATAAAACAATTTATTACTGATAAAAATACTGGCATGTGAATTATCAATGCTATTTTATTACCATCCAGACAAACCCACAAGGAATATTTGCACTAACCTATTTGTGGGATCCGGTGTGCACTAGCTTTGTTCTTATCCGTTGTATGGTTATCGTGAAATCATCATCCCCACACGTGAGAGATAGCTCAACCCGAGGCGTGAGAGATGAGAGAGAGAAGCAATAGTAACAAGTGATAGGAGGGAGAGCGAACATATATTCCAGATTCCTTCCCCTGGTTTTGAGTGGATTTTCATTTCTCGTGAAATATACGCTGATGATTTTTATTTCCTCTAGAAGGGAACAAAACATTCATGTGTTCTAAACGCTTTCCAGAGGAATACTTCCTTGCAATGTTCTCATACAATTTTTTTATTCCAAACAGAGCCTAGAAGTAGGGCTACCAACAAAAAAAGTAGGCAGATCAAATCAATGTAATCTTGTGCCAAATGCAACAAAAGCAACATCACCTCGTTTCAACCAACTGATTAGCACCGCAACAACATCTTATCGTGGTATCCACACACATAAGGGTGGAACATCATGTATCCTTCAAGCACGGCTAGAGTTTTGTGGTACGCATTGAGAGCACCCAGTAGATTTTCATGGGGAGGTTGAGTTGTGTAGGTTCAAACTCGTGGATTAACCCACCCTACATTTATCCATGCCATGCTAATAGATTTATTACTAGTGATTATTCTATATTATTAGTGATTGATCTGTATTACTTATTATTGTTTATCAAGGATATAACCAGCATCACTGTACCTTTTCTTTTTTCTTAGGATTTACAACTGAAGGCCTCCTTTGGAATGAAGGTTTTTTCTTCGAATCCTATATTTTTCCTATTAAATTGACCTCTTTACTATGAATTCCTGTAGGATTTCTGTTAAATTCCTGAATTTCAAAAGAGGCCTAAGTTGTGCGACATGGAAATGTGGATTTACGATCATCATAGAGCTCAATCATATACGCCAATGAACTTACATGCATCAAATGCACGCCGGATAGGTAAAGCGCCGGGCGAAGGTTGCATTTGGCCCAATTCCATGTGTTTCTGTATATAAAATGGCCCACGAGTACTTTTGTTCGAATCTGAACTTTGAACATGCAGAAACCTTGCACGTCAGTTCTCACTTATCATTGCAAGGTACATAAAAAATGGACGAATTAAAAAACTTAATTTTCTCATTAATCAGTGATAAACTTACTGCATACATTCATCATGTATGTTATTACAAAAAGAATGAATCAAACACCACTTGGATCAAAAGAGATTACAGAACGAAATAAGAAAAAGAAACTTAAGGTGCAAACCAAGCAGCAATATGATCATGAATGATGATGGAAATAGATGCGGCGGCTGACGAAGTGAGGAACGAAGGATCGGCTAGTTGAACTTGTTGCAGACCTTGCGGATTTCACCCTGCGTTTCGGTGAGCACATTGACCTCGCTGAGCTTCACGAGCACTTTTGCGAAAAGTGATTGGAAGAGGCCGTTGTTGTTTGCGAGCTGGTCGACGATTCGGCGCGTGGATCCGTCGCGGTAGAGGTTTTGGTCGACGAGGAGCACGCCACGGCCGCGCTGCAAGTTCTTGTAGTAGTTGTTGTCCACCCGCAGCGCGCTCCACTGGTCGTCCAGGAACACGGTGTTGCCGTCCGACGAGGTCACGTTCGGGCACGCATATTTCTTGTACAGTGACGCGACGGTCGGGTCCATGGCCGGGTCAGTAGCGCCAACCTTACCACCGTACCCATAGAGACGGCTGTTCTTGATGGCGCTGCAGTGAGTAGCACCGACCGTGTGCGCGCCCAGCAACAACACCGTGTCGTACGCGTTCATCCCGAGCTTAGCGTAGTAAGCGATCGCCTGCAACGCTGTGAACTCGGACCCCGGGAGCCTGACGTCGAAAGCGCGCGACTGCCGGCGGTCCCTCCGTCCCGTGCGCACCGTGTACGCCGGTCCGCCGGCCAGCGCAATCGCATCCCGGGTGGCCAAGGTCTGAATGTCAGAGCACGACACGACGCCGGGCACCTGCGCTCCAGTTCTGCCTTGATGGCCGCGATGAGATCGTAGCCCTTCACGCTCCGGTTCGGCAGCGCTGTCTTCTCTGTGTCGGGGCCGTCGATCAGCAGACCGCCATCACACCCCTGCAATCAACCATGTCAACGCTTCAATCCATGGAACGTACGAGGGCACGTGCATTGAGTTCCAAGATGGGTAATACATACATTGACGGCACACTCATGGAACTGCATGCGGAGGAGGTAGGCGACGATGGGCGCCTCGCGAGCGAAGCGGGATTTCACGATGCTCCGCACAACCGCCTCGACGTCGCTGGCGTTGCACTTGCCCTTGTAGAAGCCGTACTGCAGCTGCGCACTACCACCGGTGGCTAGCACCAGCACCGCTAGCGCCACCATCAGCGCCGCCGCTCCCACGTACCTTGCAGAGGCCATTGATCACCCTGGCTTGCTACTTCTTCTTGTTAGCTAGCTTAGTATGAGATCATTGGGTGAGAAGTAAATGACACCATGCATAACTATTTATAGGTGATTAGCCGATGACAAGGTCATAATGCAACCTATGTTGTTTACTCTCTCCATAATCGTCATGGGGGTCACGAACGCTGCAGTACTCTCCCTTCCCTTTCCTTTTCTCAAGAAAGAAAAAGACTTGTCTAGCTATGCCATAGCTGTGCTCGAACGGATTTAGTATAGATGCATGATAAAAAAATATTGTTTTGTTTTGGTGGAATTGTTTTTCCATTTGCAAATAATTCATCATTCCACTCCCTTTTGTTAATGAGTATAATATATGAGTAGCCATTGTACTTCCGGCCGTTTTGATTTGGCCACTGTTACTAAAAAACTGCAACTTACATCCCTTAAACTAGCTCATCCACGTCGATACGGACATCATCTTGGTAACCTAGTATTTTGATGACGTGACACACGTATAACGATGACTCACCGTACAACGTGGATTCAACTCGTCAAGCATCAGACCTGTGCATAAATTTCATGCTGCAACAATACACAAAACCGTAACTATTATGAAACCAGTATACATAAAAATGAACAATATTTATCATTTCCAAAGATATATCATTTTGATATCTCAAAATTGCTCAACATAGATCTACCATTATGATTTTTTATCCATTATATCATAATCATATATATAATCATTTCCCTAACATGTGAGACACTAATTTGGTGTGTTTAACTCGGTGACTATATAGACATTTCTCTAGATCTCTTTGTAATGTTGGCAATCAAATAACAAGGGCTTAATAGTTTCATTAAAATTACAAAAACAACACTTTTCATTGCTGTTCTTCCTCATAAATTATACTTGGTTAGAGTGCACAAGAAGATTTTTCTGCAAGTAGACACATCAAGAGCGCCCATGGAAGCACCACTCCTAAGATAGTGGTCCTTACCAAAAGAAAGAGGAATAAATTAAATGGAAAGTCTAAATGAAAAATATGGAATGTATGGGTTGCATATATAAATGAAAAAAATCGTCAGCCCTTGGTGAGTTGAAATCCACGTTGGACGGTGACTTATCATTATACGTATGCCACATTATCAAAATAGTTGAAGTTACAAAGATGATGGCATGCTGTATCGACGCGGAGGAGCTAGCTTAGTGGCCGTATTTTACAGTTTCATGAGTACGATAGCCAAATTGAAACGGTCGGACAAATACAATGACCACTCATGCATTTTATGCTTTATTAATTAAGTGACCAATATAGATGCTGGAACGGTTGTCACTAATCATTTTTGGTTTGAACTATTCTTTTGCTGCTCCCGAGACTTCTGAGTTATTTTCTCAACAGTTTCGTTGGTCTCAGCAGATAACACGGCACGAAAAATTACCAGCTAATAATCCAATTATTTTTTAGCGAAACCCATTTAGAGTTAACGTTTATAGATATACCTAAGTACTAGAAACCGTAGGGAAAAGCATTTTACAGTAGGACCGCTCTCTTAAATTTGTTTTTTTTTCATGTTCTTTTTGGGGGCATTTTGTTTGGAACGGCAAATGACCTCGGATGCATATAGTACATGCCCCTTCAAGCAAGAAGCGCAGGGGGCGTAGTAAACTATACTTTTATTTTTCTATTTTTGATGCATTTACCTTTCTATAGTAGCAGTATTTTATTAGTTTATAATAGCGGAGAAGTGAGCAATAGTCTGACCTATTTAACCTGCATAATTATGCACAACTTGTACCATATTTATGCATCTACACAACTGTTGTACACTATTTTAAAAACAGCAGTAGTGCAACTATGGAAGCTGGTTCTCCGTAGGTATATAGCATATATAGTAGTGGTAGTAGTTTGTCAACGGCTTTAGCTAGAGTTGGAAGTATAAAACGAGGACCTTTCATCGATATTGTTTTACATATATATTACAACCAGGTGTTGCGAGACACGGATCTATGACCTCATTGAGACTTTCCAAGTAGGAATTGTTTTTAAGAGTATTTAGCTGTGTTTCTTTCTTTTCTTTTCAGAAGATTTAGGATGTGTTTCTTATGGGCTCCCTTCACGCTCCTTAGTCAAGAGAAATAGGATCTACAGTTTCATATGCTACCGTGCAGGGACATCATTAGCACTTTCGCGCATCAAACATAACATTTGTTGGGATCACCATCAGCGGCATCACCCTCGCATGAGAATTCAGCACAGCAACTAACCTTCGCTAAAGGACGTAGGATTTAACTTTTGTGTGTAGGCAGAGTCCAATGAGGCCGAAAAAGGTCAGATCCAAACTATCAAGAGGCCGCAAGGGTAAGGAATGGGCGTTTGGTAAATTTGGTTTGTTTATAAATCTATTAACTGTATTTTAATGATAAAATAATTAATCATATGAATCTTGTAGATCGTAAAATATTGATTTTGTTAACTGTAGATATCAACTGTTAACTGTAAGAATTAGCCGTTAATTATAAGAATCGAGGCTTAATTATGGAAGCATCAAATTAAGCCAAATTTCAGATGCATATAATCTCCTTTTTTGTATACTATGAAATAAGGGGGGCAAGAATCACTACTGACTGTACATTAAAAAAAAGAGCCAGAACAAAATGTTCAGAATCCATCAAAACTTGTTTGTTGTGCCCTTGAATAAAGTAATACGCGAGTCTACGTCGCTGCGGCAAGCATGCCACCGGCCCACGGTCCGTCACGCGCGTGCGGAGTTCGGAGCTGATCACCTTCTTGAAACTCAATGGAAGCACGGTAAACACCAGCATCATTCTTAAATGCGATGAAAATTGTGCAGTAGCAAGAAGCAGCAGCATCTCGAATACTCGCCATTGCGTTTCTCCTATGAGCAGCATTCTATCGAGCAGGGTGTGATACCCCAGCCCGAATGCTCGCTACCGCGACGACGTGAGGAGGTCACGGTGGCTACCGGCGAGCAGAGACGTTCGCGAGAGGATAGAGATGCGGTGGGGAACTGTATTCTGTTTTCTTTTCTGTATCCCTTTTCAGTGTCCTGTTCACCCTTTAAACGACAGCCAGCCAGCACACCTGGTCCACATGGCTTATACACATTAATCACTTTACCCCTCTCTCTCTTACTCAGCTAATTACATGTAACTATCACTTTTTTTTACAGTAATAGTAGCGCCGGCCGTGACACCTTCCCCGTCTGCAGATGGTGCTTGCCCCCAAGCCCGGACTTCCGGAAATTTGGTCACCAGAGTGTGCCAATCCTCCCATGTCGTCTCAGTCGACAAAGTCCCAGACCAGCAGACCCGGACTTGAGGAACTGGATGGTTACCTCACTTGAAAAGTTGATGTTCCAGAATGGCCAGTGGCTGCAAATCAACCTGTTCCAGCTGGACAGAAGAGGGTAATTCAGAAAATACAGGGTGATAATCTAGAGTAAAGGGTTTCAGTTGTGAAATATGAAACACCGGATGAATTTGTGCGCCTTCTGGGAGCTGTAATTTATAAGCCACATTTCCAATTCTTTCAAAAACTGTATAAGGTCCAAAGAATTTAAAGGCCAGCTTGAGGCAAGGTCCATTGACCACTGTGTTTTGGGCATATGCCTGGAGCTTAAGCAGCACCAACTCCTCCACCTGGAACCCCCGCTCAGTGCGGTTTATGTCAGCATATTACTTTATACGATTTTGGGCTAAAGCCAAATGTTTCTTTAACCTTTCTGTATGAGCTGCCCGATCCTCCAATAGATCTACCATAGAGGGATCAGTAGCATCAGGAATGACTGGAGGTGCCATCATTTGAGTATCATAACCATACAAAGCTTTGAAAGAAGAACAACCAAGTGAGGCATGATGTGGGCTATTATACCAGAATTCTGCAAGTGACAACCATTGCTCCATTTCTGAGGAGCAAAGTACACAACACACCTGAGATACATCTCCAAGCATTAATTAACCCACTCACTTTGCTCATCACTTTGAGGATGATAAGTTGTACTTAGTAGCAGCTTAGTGTTTAGCAGAGTAAAGAGTTGCTTCCATGCAACACTTGTAAATATTTTATCTCTATCTAACAACATAGTTTTTGGCATGCCATGTAATTTTACAATGTTGTCAAATATAATCTGGGCAACTTGCAAGCCCGTAAAAGGATGCTTCAATGCAAAGAAATGAGCATATTAGGAAATCTGTCAACAATTACCAGAATAGTATTGCATACTCCTGATTTGGGCAAGCCCTCAATGAAATCCATAGTGATATCTTGCCAAGTACCTTGTGGAACAGGGAGTGATTGCAGTATCCCTGCAGGGTGTGATCTTTCTCCCTTAGCTTGCTGACAAATTGTGCATTGAGCAACAAAATCAGAGACATCTTGTTTAAGGCCTTTCCAATAGAACCATTTCTTGATTTTTTTGATATGAGACCTGCACCCCTAAATGGCCTCCACATGCGCTGTCATGAAAAGCAGCTGTCGGAGTGTGAGCTGCGACACTCCTCCCCGCCTGCTACGGAAGCATCCCGCGAGGTTCTTTGATTGGAGGGGGCTTGGCGTCCCTACACGAACCAACTCGAGAGAGCGGGTAAACACAAAGATTTACGTGGTTCGGGCCGCCGGAGCGTAATACCATACGTCCACGGGAGTTCTTGTTGTATTATTCTCGCGTATGAGTGTGTGAGGGTGCAGGGTTGCGAACCATTTATCGGGTGGTCACCCCGGTCTTTTATAGTCCAAGGTCGGGTAGTTACAATGTGACTTGGGGCCCGACAGGTGGCCCTGAAGCTATCTAAACCCTATACATGATCTAGGATTTTACACTCTGAGTAGAGAAGTCAGTGGGGGAGTTAAGTCCCTCCGTCTGGCGCGATGAGCGCCCCTGTCCGTGTGTCAGGTGATGATGAAGACGCCGTCTTGTCACCGCGTCTTGCCACCCTGCTTGGGAGGCTTCGCGCCGTTGGGCGACATTGTACCGCTATCACGCCTTGCCGTCCTGTCTTGTCACAGTAATGGCAAACAGGCGGAGGACGGTGGCGTGCGCTATGCTTCTGGGGAAGGCGCGAGGCCTGAATGCATGGCCTGACAGTGCACTTATTTCATGACTTCATCGACCCACGACCCACGACGGATCGTGGAGCACGTGGCGGCGTCGGAGCTCTTATCGACTGGTTCGAAGCCGGGAGACACGTGACAGCTCTGGACCTTACGTCAGCAGGGAGGCTCAGACCGGAGTTCAGAGCACATGTCGGCTCTGGAGCCCTCCTCAACAGGGAGGAGTGTCGGAGCCCGGATACACGTGGCAGCTCCGGACCTCACCTCAGTGGGTAGGCTCGTACTGGAGTCCAGGGAACGTGTTGGCTCCGGAGCTCTCCTCAGTAGGGGGGAGGTTCTGAGCCCACTGACACGTGGCATCTTCGGACCTCACCTCACCTGGGAGACTTGAACCGGAGCCTAGAGCACGTGTTGGCTCCGGAGCTCTCCTCAGAAGGGAGGAGGTTCTGAGCCCACTGACAAGTGGTAGCTCCGGACCTCACCTAAGTGGGGAGGCTCGGATCGGAGCCCAGGGTACGTGTCCGTTGCGGAGCTCTCCTCAGCAGGGAGGAGGTTCAGAGCCTACTGACACGTGGCAGCTTCGGACTTCACCTCAGAGGGGAGGCTTGGCCCGAAACCAAGGACACGTGTGGGCTCTGGATCCCAAGCGCATGGAAGCCCCGGGGCTGACCTCGGGGCCAAGGGCACGTGGCTATGCTGGGGCCCGCCTCAGCACGGAGGCAGGGCCTGGGCTGTCTTTTACCCTCCACGCGGGGGTACCCGGTCTATAGGGTACCGACAGTGGCCCCGAGCCCATTTCGAGGGAGGCAACGAGCCCGAAGGTGGGGCCTCCATCTTTCCCGCATGGTGGTTTTGAACCTGCACTTTGGAAACCGAAGCAGTGGCGAGATTTCAGCGTAGTGGATGCGTGGTTGTACATGGAAGACGAAAAGGTTGCACGTCCTTAGCGTAGTGAGTGTATTGGTTAGTCGAAGCAGTGGCACATCGTCGGCGTGATGGATACGTGTCTTCTCCTGACTGGTGGGTTGTGGCGACGTGCTCGAGGGGTTGCCCCGGGGTATTTACTGCGGCAGTCCTCGGGTCGACCGCTGCAGTTCCACCACGTCACTTTTCCCGGGAACCAGCGGACGTTCCCAAGAAGTTACCTGCTTGGACCCCAGTGTCTGACGGGTCCACCTGGGTCCTACCCATCATTGGGATAGGCGGGTATCCCGCGGCGAGACGGTAGAAACCCAAACATCGCGCCTCTTGCCCTGCTAGAGGTTGCGGGCATAGAAAAGGAAGTCTTCCAGAGAAGGACGGTTCCCTTCCGCCTTTTGCAATCTTCGTCTTCCTCCTGCGCGCTCGAAGCCTCCACTCCCCAGCGCTCACAACCTTTTCTCGCCACCATGTATTCCGACCTTCGTTCGTCCAGGCTTCACAGCGATGGCGACATTGCTATTGTGAGGCGCCTGCTCGGCTGGCAGTCTGCCACGTTCTACGTGAAGATCTGTCGCAGGAGGGTCCCGCTGACCGACATGCTGCCTGGCGAGGTGGTTCTCTTCACCTCGTATGTGTTGTTCAGGTTCGCGCTCCCGGCATCGTCCTTCCTCCTCACCCTGCTAGAGGTGTACGGGCTCCAGCTCCAGCACCTTACGCTGCACGCCCTCGCACTGGTGCTCGTCTTCGTCCATTTTTGTGAGATGTTCGTGTGTGTGTGATCTTCGGTGCAGCTCTTCAGGGTGTTCTTCTCCTTGAAGGCCTATGGGAGAATCACAAGCCACGTGGGGGCTTACTACTTCGAGCACCAAGGGAGAAACTCCACGCCCTTCACTCCCGGGAAGTGGGAGCACTAGAGGGAGGACTGGGTCATCGCCCAGACGGACGTCCACGGCCGCCTGGAGCTACCGGGCGGCCCGCCGATGGTCGAGGTGGTCGTTGGGGACGAGATCCCCGACCCGCAGGACACCTACACGCTGGTGTTGGAGAGGATCAAATACCTGGCAGAAGAAGGCCTGACCTCACTGATGGTCTTGGCTGACTTCCTGTCCTGCCGGATCGCCCCTCTCCAGCAGCGTGTTCGGCCCGCCTGGTAGTACACCAGGGAGGGCGACATGACCCAGTTGGCGCGCGGAGCGGGATCGTGGCCGGATCTGGAGACGGTGAGGATGATGTTGTAGAAGCCCTCTTGTGACCCGATCTTCGACGACTCCATCTCTTCGTCGGCGAGCCGCCAGCCCGTCTACCTCAACCCGCAAGTGAGGTCGAGGCTGCTGAGGGAACTACCAACACTGGACGACATCGATGTGCAGTGCGGAAGATCGACGATCCCTCGCGGGGCATATCCCCGTAGGGGACAGCGCTGGTGGTCAGTCGAGGCCTACGCCAAACTCACTCCCAAACAGAGGGAAGGAGTCGCCTGGTAGATGCGCCCCAGTGGAGCGCCCTCTCTCACCGCCCGAGGATACCTCAGAGTCAAGTAGGGCACCAAAAAGGAAGCTGGTCTGTTCTGACGGAAGCTTCGTCTCGAGCCCCCAGGGGGTTCCAAGGCTTCCCACGGTCTCGCACCGGGATCGGCAACTCGCGCCGATGACAAATCTGGAGCTGCTGCTGTCGGAGCAGCCCTGACGGTCGCGGGAAGGGTGGATGGTGCTGCTGGAACTTCAAGGAGGGCCCCCGACGTGCCTACGACGTAGAAGAAATCCTTGGGCGCGTCTCCGGCTCTGAAGCCGTTGTTGGGGAAGACTCCTGAGCGGCGACAAGGGTTCCAGCAGCGCCGTCGACTCCTCAACCGTCGAGGGAAGCCCCGGCAAAGTGCGTATCTTCGGCGTCGAGATCTTCAGTAGGGATGGCCCATGCTGTACCGTCTTCGGCAACAAAGACCCCTGAGGTTCCGCCGTCTCCAAAGCCGGCGGAGGTGACCTCGACACCAGCGGGGGCGAGTGGCTCGAGCCCTCCGCGTAAGAAGCTCCGCATGGGGTGGAACTTCGGGACTTCCAGTTACGGCTCAACCTTGTAGTCCAAGTTGTGTACTGAGCCACTGGATGGCATAGCTGATACTTGTTGCTTCTTCTTGCAGTGCTCCTCAACAGAGTGCCTCTCCTCCTCCTCCACAGCAGAAGTCCGGGAGCCAGAGCTCCTTCTTCTCTGCAGCTCCAACGCTGGCGGCAGTGTGTGAGCCTGCGCGTGGGGCGGCTCCGGATGTCGGCACCCGGGCCCTCGAGGCCAGCCAACCGGCGAGCGCGGACGCTACTGGTAGCGGCGCGACTGCTGCTGAACGGTCTTCCAGCCCTCCTCCTCTTTCTTCACAGGTTGTCGTGGTGGCAACCCCACCGAAGGATGAAGAGCCAAAGGGTGTCGAGGCTCTACCTCGCCTGGCGGTGCCGAAGGCCGTCCTGATCCCTAGGGCCCTGAGAGTTGTCCGCTCGAGCCTGTACCAGATGTAGGACGTGCTCGAGTAGGAGTGGGTCGAGTTGAGGTCTGAGCGGGAGCGCCTCCGAGACTGGGACGACTTGTTGAAGGCGCGAGTCAAGTATGCCAGAGCGAAGGCTCGGGCTCTGGTGGAGCAGCTTAAGGCTCAGGAGGAGGTACTGGAGGAGAAGGAGGTTGTCTTTGCTGACCTCCACAAGAATGCGGTGAGCCTCCTAGCTGAAGCCAAGAACCTCCATGCCTCCGCCGGTGCATGTCACGCGGGTCTGACGGATTTCCGAGAGGCGCTCCTTCGTCGGTAGAAGGAGGTGGAGGTGAAGGAGGAGGAGATCTCCGTCCGTCTGGCTGCCCATGAGGAGGAGCAAGGGCGCCTGAAGGAGTGGCTTTTGAGCGTCCACGATCGGAAGCTCGCCGCTGCATCCAGGGAATCTGACCTGGACGAGCGGACCGCGTCGCTGGCCACCAAGGAGCAAGCCCTAGTTGGTCTGGAGCAGGAGTTGGCCACCCGGGAACCGGAGCTAGCGAGGAGGAGTTCAGCGGGGGAGTTGGCTTCTTCCGCCAAGGTGGTCGATGATCTCCGGGCTTCTTGTGACACTAAGGCAGAGAAGGTCTGACACTTCCTCGCCGCTCGGAGGCGGCGCTGGAACCCTTCGGCTTTAGCCCCTTGCGCCCCAGAGGGCCGGCCAAAGAGGTGAGCCAGGTGCTCTCTACCCTGGACTCGATCAGGGAGAAGCTCCTTGCGCTGGAGAACATCGTGCGGGAGCAGTTGGAGGCTGAAGGCAAGACTCTGGCCCAGCTGGTGGCAGGGCATGTTCTCATCTGCCTTCGGAGTTGTGACCCCAACATCTTTCTGGAACTTGTGGTGCAGGGCCACAGTGCAGAACTGTCGGGGGCGGCCAAGTCATCCGTGGAGGAGGTCGCCTGACTTGTAGCTGCTAGGTTCCAGCGCGAATAGCTCCTAGGTCTCCCGCTCGCCTTGTATCCTCCTATGTATGCCGGAGCTCTGTTGTTAATAATGACTTTTTGCTTCAAGTCTTGTGTTGTTGATGTAGACTTCAGACCCTTGGCAGCGCAAAGGTCCAGAATGACTTGGCCAAGGTAGGTAGCTATTTGCCGATGTCCCGAGCTTGTTCCTCCGGGTCTTTAGCAGCGTAAGGACCTAGAGCGCTCCGACAGTGTGAGTAACACGTCCTCCCAGGTCCTTGGCAGTGCAAGGACTGAGGGGAACCTCGGCCAAGTATCTTCAGCTTGTCGTAGCAGGCGCTCCTAGTCTTCTGCTTGCTGCCGCAGTTGTTCGACGTCCTGTCCGCATGGTTCACCGTGATATCCCCCTGGTAGGTGTGGCCCTTGAGTTGGGGTGCACCTACCACTGGATAAGGCAGGACGTCAGCATCGGGCCTCCTAGAAGGTCCGGGACGTCAGGGACCTGTTTGGACCTGCAGTCACAACAGAAGAAAAGAAGTAGTCGTGCTCTCTGGCCAACTTTCCTGTTGTTAGTGTTGCTGCGGCTTAGGGTCCTCAGCTGAGCTACGGGGCTTGGGTAATTCGATGTGGGTCATCTGGGCTATGGTTAAAGCCTTGTCCAGGGGTATGAGCCGTCCGATTCCTCGGTACTGAGCTGTAGCGCTGGAGAGGTAGGGTGTGCACGCTAGGGGTAAGGAACCAGGTATAGCAGGCTACACACCCTGGACCTTCCACTAGCGTAAGCCTTTCGGGGGAGGGACCATTCGGCACCATAGGGTCTTCAGACAATGAGACAACCAAAGGGTCCCAACTCATGGTTAAAACATTACTCAGGGGTACGGACCGTTCGGTTCCCTGGTACTAATATGTAGCACTGAAGAGGCAGGGTGTGCACGCTTGGGGTACGGAACCAGACAAAGCAGGCTACACACCCTAGACCACCCACTAGCGTAAGCCTTTAGGGGAAGGGACCATTCGGCGTCGTAGGGCCCCCGAGCAATGAGTCAACCACAGGGCCCAAGTGTACACCACAGGTACCTCAAGCAGACCCGCCTGCAAAAGGATAGCATACTCCTACTACGGTTGGCACAGGAAAGAGTAGTTGGCCACAAGACCGGAGCAGTATGGAAAGAAAGCATGAAAAGAAAGGGGGGCGATGTCCGGGGTCCGGTTACTTTTTTGTCTGTAGGCATGTACCTTCCGGCCCCCAAGTACTCAATTGTAGCGTAGAGGAGGTAGTGCAGCGATCTTAGGGTACGGAACCAGGCTAAGCAGGCTGCGCGCCCTGGACCTCCCGCGGGCGTTAACATTTCAGCGAGGAGACCTTCCAGTGCAACGGGACCTAGGACAAGTATGTAGGACAGGCTCTGAACATGCCATTTACAGTTGATATGCATGAGTGAGCACAAACTGTAAAGAGTACGCAGGGTAAGACAAATTTTTCTCATTTTAGGCTTCCTTCATAGGAGGAGACAGGTTGTACAAGAAGGCAGTGACCCGCTCCGGATGTCAAGGGTAGCAGGACTCCTCCAGAGTTTAGCTGTTCTAAGCGCTGTTCCTAGACACTATGACGCCCCTATAGTGAAAAAAAATCCTACCGCTACGTTAAGGGTAGAACTTACAAAGGCGTTCTATGTTCCGTGGATTGGGTAGAGGTACCCCTTCCTAGCGCGCCAAATGTCGGAGTGTGAGCTGCGACACTCCTCCTGGCTTGCTACAGAAGCAGCCCGCGAGGTTCTTTTATTGGCGGGGGCTTGGCGTCCCTACACGATCAACCTCGAGAGAGCGGGTGAACACCAAGATTTACGTGTTTCGGGCCGCCGGAGCGTAATACCCTACATGGTTCCGAAGCTCTCCTCAGCAGGGAGGAGGTTCAGAGCCTACCGACACGTGGCAGCTTCGGACCTCACCTCAACGGGGAGGCTTGGCCCGAAACCAAGGACATGTGTGGGCTCTAGAGCCCAACCGCACGTGGCATCCTCGGGGCTGACTCGGGGCCAAGGGCACGTGGCTATGCTGGGGCCCGCCTCAGCAGGGAGGCGGGGCCTGGGCTGTCTTTTACCCTTCATGCGGGGGTATCTGGTCTGCGGGGTATCGATAGCAGCAATCAATTTTGATCGAAGGGCCGAATTTTCTCCCACCCAAATTTATCACCCTTTTTTATTATGTCCTGATGCAAAGTAAAGCCCTGTTCATCTGAGCTGGCCACAACTAGCTTGGCTAGTAATTGTTGATTAACAGAGTCTGTCTCATAAGAATTTAAAAGTTTCTGAATCCTAAAGGGTTTAATTTCTGTTATGTGAGACATACTGAGGAGCTGGCCAATGCGAGACGGAGCATCTGCCACCATGTTCTGCTCCCCTTCGCGATAAAAAAATCTTGAACTTTAAGCCCATCAATTTAGACATGGTCTTTTTTGCAAATCTGTCTGTAACTGTTGATTTTCTAGAAAACTGAGGCTTTTGTGGTCGGTTTGAATAATGAATTCACTTCTTTGCAGATATGTCCTCCATCTCTCCACAGCCATTATATGTGTCAAAAATTCCTTATCATATATAGACAACTGTTTATTCTTGTCTGTCAAAGCTTTACTTAAAAAAGCTATGGGTCGCCCTTGCTGCATGAGGACTGCTCCAATTCCCAAATCACTAGCATCAGTTTCCACCATAAAGGTTTCACCAAAATTGGGTAAGGCTAAAACAGGAGTGGAAGTCATTGCTCTTTTCAGCGCCTTAAAAGCATTATCAGCCTCCTCATTCCAGTGAAAATTCCTTTTCTTTAAAAGAGTGGTTAGTTGCTTGGCCAATGCACCATAACCTCTCACAAACTTTTTATAATAGCCTGTTAACCCCAAGAAAGCCATCAGTTCAGTCACAGATGTGGGAGTAACCCACCTGTCCATTGCTGCTGTTTTACTTAGGTAAGTAGCACACTACAGGAATCACCACAATATACGACGGTCAAAATTATTGACGACGGCACTGTCGTCAATAAAAATATTGACGATGGCTAGACTCCACCGTCGTCAATAAGTCATTTATTGACGACGGTTGACCTATTACCGTCATCTATAAGGTCTCGTGCCTTATAGACGATGGCCCACCGTCGACAATATATGCCCTCCTCAACATGGACCGAAATCTGGGCCTGCCCGATACTTTATAGACGATGGTTAAACATACTGTCGTTAATAAGACGTTGTTGACGATGTTTCAAGTACACCGTCGTTTATAAGGCCCGATATACTCGGGCGGCGGCCGCTACTCGGCTCTCTTCCTCACTCGCGCTGCCACCGCTTTGTCCGAGCGCCGCCGGCACTGACCGCCGTTCGGAGTGCTTCCACCACTTCGTCCAAGCGCCGCCGCCGCCGCTGACCGCCGTTCGGAGCGGTTTCACCGATACATCCGAGCGCCGCCGCCGCCGACCGCCGTCATCTCAACCAGGTACGTCGTCTCCCTCCCTGCTCCCCCCTCTTCTTGTTTGCCGCTGGACCATTCGATTGGACTGGACAGTTGTATGGCAGCAACGACTTCAGGGCATCTTCAGGCTTGTTTCGTTCGCGCTTGTACCAATCTAATCAAGGCTAGTATGCTTTATGGTGGAAAATATGGCTTGCAATGATTTGCCGACTCATTTGTGTTACTGTATGGTGGAAAATATGGCTTTATGTTACTGAACTATGGCAATTTACAGCCCTGTACAGATTTTCTTGCAATGATTTGCCAACTCATTTGTGTACTGCAGCAGCAGCAGTCAATTCAGACACATTCATTTCCACTCAGTCCTTGGCTGATTGCTTTTCCTTGTGATTTACACCTTAAAAATCGTTAGTGCTCTTTGATAACCTTCATTAAAAACCCCCAAAACATCGCATTTGGCCATCAGCATTATCAAGTGGAGAGAAAGTCTGGTTTTGGTGGTATTGTTAAGGAAGGCTGATTGCCCAGCAAAAGGAGGGATTGGTGATGTGCTGGAAACATAGAGTATTGAAAAAACTGGGTTTGTGGGTGCTCAAAAGGAGGGAGGGGGAACCTTGATAGATAGAATGGTAGCAACTCTGGGGAGACCGAATTGGGGCTCGGATAGGTGATTGTTGGTTTATAATAACACAAAAGTCGCTCATATCCAGGCCATGACACGTCAGGCCCAGGTAAGTGGTCGTTAGTGGGATAGGACAAGCTCTAGCTTTTTAGCTTTGCCCAGCTTTTCGTTTTTCTTATGTTGTGCAAGCATGGAGTATCCACCCCTTCTCTCCTCACAAAGAGAAGAACATGGAGGACCTCTTTCTGAGGTTTGATACGAGAGAAAGTGTGGTCTTGGCGAGTGCCATGTGGACCAGTCTATTAATTGTGGGTTGGCCTGCAGCTGTCAAGCTGATGGTAGCCTCGTTCATGGTGTATGCGTATTAGTGGTAGTGGTAATACGATATCGTCGCGGAGTATACAGGTGGAATATAACTAATAGGTCTGTATTGTCAATTCGTTTTTTGATAAAGAAATTTCTAGTGCTTTTTAGTCCAGAGTTCTGGTGAGGACTATAATTATTAAGATCACTTATTTTGTCATGTGAGCCAGTTGGTATATTTTGATGTCTGCCTGACTGATTACAGGAACATAAAGATGAATAAGTCGGTGCGTATTCGGGTTGCATACACTAGTAGGTACTGAACTGTATTGGACGGGAACGTTTAGCCAGTAGAATCCCCTTCCTTCGAGGAGATTATTTAGCCCTGAGATGCATCATGGTCTTTAGTTTAGATTGCTGCAGAGGATGCGGGTGGTGGTCTGGCCAGCGGCTCCTCTCACTCGGTTCTGGGAATCAAAATTGATCCCTACTTCTGAATTCCCTTGATGATCTGAGCTTGCTATTTAGTTGTGTAGTAACACCGGACTCCAAATATGCCAGGGTGTCATGATCATTGTCTACTTTATAACACGTCAAAATTCTCTTTTTATTGATACTGAATTTCCTCCCATTTTTCTTTTTGATGGCACTAAGGTAAGCATTGTAAGTAAAAAAAAACATAAGTAGGCATACTATGGTGAGAGAGCAGAGGTACGTCGTCCAACGTTTTATATGCGTTGTTCCACGATTGACCATAGGTCCCTAGCTAGCCTATCTCCTATATATGTTTGCATGTGTTCGTCGTCGATGATTCTCCTGCCAAGTGCCAATGCAAGGAAGACACGCACAACTGCAGTTGACGGCGTGCAGGCATAGTTCACTTTGCTCATTTAACCTCCTCAACAAAATCTTGGTTCAGTTTACTATCTCTTGAACTATTCAAGTCGACACAATTAGATTTTACAACCTTACAGAATTTGTACTTTTTGTTGATTAATTTGAGTATGTTATCAGTTCACACGAATTACTAAAACTACCAGAAAAAATAATATTAACCATAACCTTTTAGGCATTTTTTAGCTATTGTACGGTATCAAATAATTTAATATCGAATTATTGATTAGTTGTTGTTTTTTGTTAAATTTGTAGTTTTGTTAGTTTAATTTGCCAATTTAGATCATTTAAATAGTTGTTTAATTAGTTTCAACAATGGAATAATTAGTTGTTTAAATCATTTAATTAGTTGATGTCTTGTTTAATTGATAGTTTTATTTATTAATTATTTGATTAGTAGCGTAATTGTTTAAATATTATTGTGATTGATGAAGTGCTAAATTATTATATAAATGGTCGGGTCGGCCCATCTTGGCACAAACTATTTAGGGTCTGGCCCGACACGGCCCGTTTAGGGCCCGACCCGACACGATCGTTACATATGCGTCAAGATGGGCACGGAAGCGAACGACGATGGTGAGGACGTCAATCACCCGCGCCTGAGTGGACGGTGGATCCGGACGTGGAAATGTCATCTAAGACCAACTTTCCACTCTCTTTCTCTCGTTGTTTCCTCTCTCGTAAATGACTTAAAAATGAAAATGACCAACGTAACCTATAGCAATGTGTCACCTGTTTCGGATCGACACGTCTCACATACCATTGGCACGTGAGACGTGTAGGTTCGTAATTGTCCCTTTTTTGAACAGTCTGGAAGTGATCGAGGGGGCGTGGCTTGTGACGAGACGCGGGTCCAGATTTAGACGAGATTTCAACGGCATAACCTTGTTGTTCTCCGCTGCACCATTTTCAGGCATGCAGTGGAGAACAACGGGGTTATGCTGCCAAAATTTCGTTTGGATCCGTACCACGCGTCTTGTCATGAGCAGGCTCCTCTCAGCCACCCTTGGATGGGTTTAGGACCTATCTGCCTAGTTGTAGGACCGTGACATAACATAATAATGAAACTAATAATGATTTGTCTCATTTAAAGGTATACCCTCAAACATGGCTGAAGACCGCACTTGGATGTATACTGGTTGGAAAAAGGATGAGAGTCACTCAGAGGAGTGGTTCAATAAGACGGATGCTTTCATACAACGAGCTTTTTCGTTGTCAAACAACAGTAAGATGCGGTGCCCATGCCAGATGTCAGAATGCAAAGTGTTTCGATAAAGTGACGTTGATGTTCTATTTGTGTCGAAACGGTTTCATGCAACATTATGGGGTGTGGACCTTTCACGGTGAGATACCTTCTCATGCCGTATAGATGGAATGAGGATGGCATCACGGGAGTCGATAGGATGGACGAGATGCTTGAAGCCATAAATCCTGAATTGATTGAGGATCCTCCTATAAAAGAGGTTGAATTAAGTCTAAATATTTTTCACGCTTCTCAAAGCTTCAGAAGAGCCGTTGCATGAACATACTGAAGTGACACTCCTCACTTTCATGACTAGATTTATGGCAATTAAGTCTAAATATTTCTTCTCCAATAACTGCTACAACGATCTCATCAAGTTGATCAGTGATATCCTTCCACAACCCCATAAAGTGACTAAAGATATGTATCAGTCTAAGAAATTAATTTTTGGTCTTGGTATGAAATATGAGAAGACTGATATGTGCCCGGACAACTGCATGCTTTTCTGGAAAGAGCATGCCAACGAGAACAAGTGCTTAAAATTTGATAAAGCAAGATTTGTCAAAGCTGTTAATGACGACGGTGCAAAATTAATGACTCAAGTCACACAGAAGCAGCTTCGCTATTTGCCTACCACACCTAGGTTGAAGCGTTTGTTCCTCTCAAAGAAAACAGTCAGGCACATGAGGTGGCACAAAGAAGGTGTACGTGAGAACATCGGAATGATGGTGCACCCGTCCGACGGTGAGGCATGGAAGGTGCTTGACCGCTTCGATCCTGAATTTGCCAATGGTGTGTGAAATATTCACATCCGGTTGGCGACAGATGGTTTCTCATCATTCAGTACAAGCGCCACACCATAATCTTGTTGGCCCGTGTTCACTATTCCGTACAACTTGCCGCCATCTCTTTGTATGAAGTATGAGTTTATGTTCCTTTTTTTATTGTACCTAGACCAGATCATCCTGGTTCACGTCTGAACGTGATGTTGAAGCCGTTGATTGACGAGTTGAAAATGTTATGAATAGGAATTGAAGCGTACGACTGTTACATAAAAAGAAATTTAACCTTCGAGCTACATACTTATGGTCTGTTTATCATTTTCTAGCTTACAACATGTTTTCTGGCTGGAGCACTCATGGTCGCTTGACATGTCCTATATGTGCTTCGGACACAGAATGTTTTCGTCTAAGTCATGGTGGCAAGATATGTTACTTTGATTGTCATAAAAGTTGGTTACCGCCCAATCACGTGTTCAGGCAGCAAAGAAATGCCTTCAAGAAGGATACTGTTGTAAAAAAGGGACCGCCACAACGTCTGAACAGTTCGGAGATTGCTATACTGTTGAACAAGCTAGTGCCAGAAGAAGATCGTCCTGGATATTTTGTTGGTTACTGAGTGGACCATAATTTGACTCATATATGTGGACTATGGGAGCTACCGTATGTGAAGTCCTTAATTCTGATGCATAACGTTGATGTTATGCACGAGGAACGTAACATGGAGAAATGCATCATAAGCACATGCTTAGATATGACGGGTAAAATAAAAGACAATATAAAGGCTCAGAAGGATTTGGCAGAGATTCGTAACCGTCCAACTCTTGAGCTCTCCGAAACTGGTGGCAAACCATGAGCTTCGTTCTGTCTTAGACCAGAGGAAAAGAAAGAAGTTTTGTGGTGGTTGAAAAAATTAAAATTCCCAAACGGCTATGCTGCTAGCTTGAGAAGAGCCGTGAATGTCAAGACTGGAAATCTTACTAGGTTGAAGAGTCATGATTATCACATAATCATTGAAAGACTTCTACCGGTTATGTTTCGGGGCTATCTTGACGATGCAGTTTGGAAGGTGTTAACCGAACTTAGCTACTTTTATAGACAACTTTGTGCTAAAGAAACCACAAGGGATATGATGGAGAAGTTGGAAAGAGAGATACCAGTGCTCTTATGTAAGATGGAAAAAAAATTACCTCTAGGATTCTTCAATCCAATGCAACACCTTCTAATCCATCTTCCATATGAAGATAAAGTTGGCGGCTCTGTTCAATATCGGTAGATGTACCACATTGAAAGAGTACTCATATGTCTGAAACCAATGGTTCGCAATAGGTCAAGGGTTGAAGAATGCATCGCTGAAGCATTTACACTTCAGGAGATAGGTTACTTTTCAAATGTCTATTTTGCAGAAGAATACAATGTTAATGCTTCCACGTTGCGGTACAGTATGGATGAAGAACCCCCTTGTAGCGACCTCAACATTTTTCAGATGAGAGACACCACTGTTGGTAGTGGGACGAGCTACGATGCTTCAGCAGATGAAAAGGCAGTCGCTTTATTGTACATGTACGCTAACATAGACGGGATGGACAAATATTTTCCATTGTTTGTTCAACATCTATACTAATTAGCGTGCTGTGTTATACATCTATGCTAATCACTCTATTTTTTCCTTATTTTGTGAGTTTGATCAACAAAATTCAAAACCTAAGCAACAACCTACGAGCAAGCAAATACAATCGATGTGACATCATGGGGTAAATGGAGGGCCTAACTTCCAAACATGGTTTCAAGATCATGTAACATTTTCTTTTAGTAATTATATGTTGTTTTGTAATATAAAATAGTCTTCTAACGTCATATGTTGGACAGTGAAAAATACAAGCCGGGTTCCATGAAGATTTGCGATAACTGTCGTACGGATCCACTAAAGTTAAATGCTTTGGTCGATACGACGTCAATAGGTTCTGATTTCATTCAATTCAATTTGAAGCTCTTCGTCCTCTCAGGGGAACAACTATACCGGAGTTGTGATGAGGGCCATTGATGCAAAAGTACATGAAACTAATTATTATGGGATTATTAAAAAATGCTTGAATTCAATTTTGCGGAGAATAAAGTCCTTAAAGTAGTCTTCTTTGATTGCGATTGGTTTGATCATAGCAATGGAACTCGATAAAACCAATTTAGCATGGTAGAAGTCAAACACAAGGACCGACTACGAGGTTGCGACACATTCGTCCTTGCACACTAAGTCGAGCAAGTGTTATCTACATTATCCATGTGAAAAGTTTAGTGCTTGGTGGGTTGTACACAAGGTGAATCCTCATGAACGGTTTTATACACCAGACAATGTCGGGTACCATGATGATGAGGTTGATGTTCTTTACCAAGTACAAGAGTTGCATGACTCTTTTATCATCGAGCCTGGTCAAGGACTCGGTGACTTGGTTGGAGATGCAGAAGATCTAGAGACTCGTGAGATGAGAAAACGAAAACGGCAAACAACCACGACAGATGATAGATGGTCTAGTTTACGGAGTAGATTACATGATCGTGATACTGATAAATTTTGAATTTGAGTACAAGTAACATTTCCTTCATCTCTTCTTTCCTTTTCTTATTAATCATTAGCAAATTTTTGTTTCAATAGGATGTCGTCGAGCAGCCGACGACGAGAGTCAGGGGCACGGGGCTTTCTGCCTCTGGTAGCCCATGCCTTCGAGGGCAGTCAGTCTAGCGGGACTAGACGGGCTCAGTTGATGAACCATCTACTGGAGTCGTCACGCGGACCTGTAAAGTGGTCACGATAGGTAAAGATCATTTAATTACATGAATTATATAAGTAATTCTTTAATCTATATTATAAATCTTTAAAATTGTTAGGAGCACTCTACGTCTAGGACTCAGGCATTAGGGGTCCTCTTCAGCCACCGCAGGCTGACCACTTTTTTGAGCCTGCTCCGGAGACCGCTTGAGAGCCTGCTCGAGAGACCGCTTCAGAGCTTGATTCGGATCCTCCTTTGGCTTCAGAGCCAGTGCAGTCGGGTGACCCCAGTTCTGAGTCACCTGATGTGGAGCCGGCTTCGAGGCGATGGACTTGGAGGAGCCACTACGTGGCTCCTCCTCTAGCTCCTACGAACACAGACGATCAGATCGTTATTCGTCTGGTTGGCGATAGGTAAGTAAATCTCTAACAATTCAATTTACATATTTTTAGACTTATATATGTAATAATTGAGAATCATCTATCAGGTCTTGGTACGATGTCTCGTTCAGTGGTCAGGGACACCACCAACAAGTGAACGGTTTCTTCGGCCGTCTAGTCCGTTTGCACTACCCCAGTGTAGTGAACGGAGTAGCTGCTACGTCTTGAGACAATTACGCTACGGCCCACGATATTGCCCAAGACAACCACTAGGAGGTTGTGTGGCACGACTTCATGGTAAGTATAAAGAATATTTGTGTAATACAATTCTATTATATATTTTGAATATTTTTTAAGACAAATTTATTATAGGCACGATACCGTTTGGAGGACGAGGCGCAACAACTGGATCACGCTCGTATCGTCTTCTATAACAACGCCAGGAAGCTCGTGACGCAGTCACTCTCGACGGCTCGCATTCAAGCTATCAAGGCGTACTTCAAGTTGCATCCGAACGAGGGTGAGCCCGGACAGGTCAGGGACATGGCCGACAAGTACTTGACGAAGGCTCAGTACGCAAAGGTAAAGTCTTTATTTTACTTTGCCTCATTATCCGATTGTGAACGATATTTTCATCCAATAATAACTGGTGTACAGGTCAGCGTAGCGTGGCTTGATGCCCGTCCGGACGCGTACCGTGCCCTGTGTGCCCGTTGGGCGAGCTAGGGTTTCCAGGACTTGTCCTAGACCCGTAGAGATAGTAGAGGGAGGGAATCAAAACATCGTTTACGTGGGGACGGATACATATGTCTAGCTAAATGGATGGTAAGTGTTAGTCAAATTTTATTGAAGTAATTTTATCATCTTCATTGTGCTAACACATATTGATAGGAGCGAGAGAGCGGTCAGGAGCCGGCACCTATCAAGGTGTGGAAGAGGGGCCACTTGGGACGTGATCCGTCGCAGCCTAACCAGCTGTGTTCTTAGGCGGCGTCACAGGCATTGGTAAGTTATTTTGTTAACTTAATTAAATTCTCTTTAATAGTTCTTAAGACGTTATTTTTCTGAATTTCCAAGCAAAGTATGGCCAGGAGGCTCGGAGGCTTCGAGGTGAAGAGTATGATTGGGAGAGTGCACCAATAATTAGAAGCCGCGTATGCAAGCGGCAGCAGGAAATCCCACGGACGGTGAGTTTTAATATTTTGGGTTTACTATCACGAACTTTGAGATATGAAAATTTAATAATGTTACTTCGTTGTTTAGGTTAGCCACCTTCGATGGAGTGGTCAGCTCGAGGTAGGCGCGGTCTTCCTCAAGAGTCTCTTCATTGTAGCAGGGTGGGTCCAACAACAGGCGTATGAGCCAAGAGTTGGAGCTACGGAGTGTCCGAGAGGAGCTCCAGAGGATGCAAGAAACGTTGAGGGCTCGGGACGAGATGCAGACAGCGATGCTCAGGGCTAGGGACGAGATGCAGACAGCGGTGCTCAGTGTTAGGGAGGAGTATCAAAACTCGTACATGCTCGAGTTGCAAGCTGCAATGCAGGTAAAATCTGACCGTTGTACTTCATATTTCAAATATATAAATGCTATCTGAAATGATTTGGTTTGTATTTGCAGGCTATGGCCGTAGGACAGCAGGTTGTATTTCCGCAGTGGGTGCCGCCACCGTTGGAGCTGCCATATGTGCAGGTGCCGATGACAGGTGCACAGGTACAAAATGACTCAAAATAGCTCATAATAGCTAAACCTGTTCAAATTCTATAAAATTTGATGCATAGCAGTGGAATAGCGAAGTTCTTCAAACTGAGCAATATAACTTCCAAACTACCACTCTGCCTGTGATACAACAGGTGGTACAGAGTCTTAGGATATTCATACTCCCCAAACTTATCCTTGACAGCATGTGAAAAATCATCCCAAGTGCCTAAACCCTCGCATTTCCCTCCATGTGTAACGAAGCAGCTCGCACACAAAATGACTCATGAAGACGGAATATAGCAAAATAATCTAAGCACTTGTCCAACCAAATAGTAGGATTCTCCCCCAATGGAATTTTGGAGATGACAATTTCAGGAGAGATTTCTCACCTCCTCCTTCATCTCTTCTCTGACGAGTGTGGTCACCCGCTGCTCCTCTGCTCGTCCTAGGGCAGAATGTCTCCGGCAACTCCACGGGAATAGATCTCCCCTCTTGACTTTGTCGGCTCGATTCCGGGCCCTGCTCCTTTGGAACCCGCTCCATCTCCTTTGCCAAGCGTTCTAGAGGTAACGCCGCCACCCTCTTCCACGTCTCGGCCTCCTGCTGAAACAACGTGTCTCGCTCCTTTCCCGCCTGCTCAGCAACATACACCGCCAGTGCCTGCTGCCCCACGAGCTATTTCTAGACGTTATACATCACATCCAGCCGCTGAATGATCGTATCCGGTGCCTCCGTCACCTTCTCCCATCTCTCCACTTCCGCCTTTGCCGATGTCGCCATCGCGTCGAGCAGGAACTTCGTCTGCGTGGAGGGTTTCGCTGGCGCTGTCGTGACCGTCGAGGGATTTACAGGAGAATAGGTGTCGCGATCTAATCGCCTAACCCACTCTCGACCCACCACCTCCGAAATTAGGGATGTCGTCGCAACGGTTACCGCTCACCCGTCAAAGAAACCCTTGCTCTAATTACCAACTGTGATACCCTATGGCCGAGGGGCGCTACCGTGAGGGGGTCACGGTGGCCGTCGGTGAACCGAGGAGTTCGCGAGAGGATAGAGATCGATGGGAACCATATTCTGTTTTCTTTTCTGTAAACGACAGCCGACCAACACAACTGGTCCACATGTCTTACACACATTAATCACTTTACCCCTCTCTCTTACTCAGCTAATTACATGTAACTATCATTTCTTTACCGTAATAGTAGCGCAGGCCAGGACACAGGGCCGCCGCATTCCTTAAAACACCAGACGTTGACTGTTGGCACATTGCCTTCTCGAGGAATCGAGCCATCTCCCAAAATCCACCAAACTGAAGCTGAAAAGTCCCAGGTTCCAGGATGCCAAGATCCGTACGAATGCTCGATTCCACGAGGCCAGGGGCAAGCTAGCAGGGCGGCGGAGCGCCGAGCTGTCTCCGGTAGGGCGCGGCGCGGTGGCGACGAGGCGTTGTCCAGCAGGGTGCCGGCGTGGGTCGGCGCGGCGAGCTGTATCCAGCAGGGCGTTGGCGCAACGAGGTGTCGGTGTCTCAGGGTCAGGGCGTAGTGCAGCACGAAGGGGACGAGACCACGCGGGAGGAGCCGAATTGGGAATGCGAAAGCGTGTGCTATATTTGGCTCGGGAAGCCGTCGATGTTAGGATTGGGGAAATTTGGGAAACCAATACTGTTGTAGCACTGTTTTTGGAGTTTATTCCCAAGAATATGGTTTTGGAAACTGGTTTTAGCAATTGTTGGAGATGGTCGTTGGATCGCCAAAACCTGCAGATAGTAAAACTGATACATAGAACTAGAAACAGTAGAGCAAATAAAAATATCAAACTATAGGCCCAGCCTGAAGCCCGGCAAAAATGGCCCGGCATGAGCATGGCCTGGCACGAAAAAATTGGGTCCGGGCTGGTCCGAAGCCCGGTGCGGGCCCTGCCCGAGAATTAACCTCCGGCTCGCTGGGTTAGCCCGACACGACCCATTTAAGGTTGGTTCGATGGTATGACCCGGTTAGTCTATGGGGGCCCGGCCCGACACGGCTCATTTAAGCGCGTATAATATATTTTTCACTAGTTTTAATGTATTTTAAAACAAACAGATTACGGGTCGGCCCGACTCGACATAACCTAGTTATGGCCCAGCACGGCCAGACACGCATAAAATGAACTCCGCCTTGGCACGGTCTGATTCATTTCTAGGCCGTGTCGAGCCTAGGTTTTTACAGCCCGAGCCTAGGAGTGGTAAAGGGCACAAAAAATGAACTAATCATGTGGAGGGCATGTGGAGGGCTGGATCATATTAGGATCGGGCTAAACTTTTATTCATTTTTGAACTAATATATAATTAGGGCCAAATAAGTTGTGAAAGGGCCCGGGCTCTACCACCCCTACACGAGCCCAGTCGGGCCTGGCCTGGCACGGCCGTTGGCCACCTATATATCAAACAAATGAGTAGTGTTGACAAAGAGCACAGGAACGCACCGTCTTACCGCTTCGAACACACCGTGAGGACGTGCGAAATGCCGGTGGACGGCACGGATGAAGAGTTGTTCGTTGTTGCAACAAAGATCACAATTTACAGTGGGAAAACTCTAAGGTTTTGAACGTCTAGATGTCTCCATAATACCTGCCCTGCAGAAGCTTATCCTGCACTTTTTAGCCACGCTAAGCTGAGAAAATCACCGATCAAACGTGGATAAAAGATGTTGCGCATGATCTGACACTCGAGCTTCTAGCAGATTACGTCCTACTTCGGGAACAAGACAAAGATTGCGGGTCCGGGGTGTACTTCGGGAGCAGGCAGACGAGACATGGACTAGAACCGCATCCGGGGTGTACTCTCCCAAGTCAGCATATCTGATTCAATTTTATCGAAGCATGTTCTAGTGATACCCAAAAAAGGGTCTCGAAGGTGTGGACTCCTGCGCGATGCAAGATCTCCTTCGGCTTTTTTCGCAGGATTATGTCTGGACAGCAGACATGCTTCTAAACAGAGGTTCGACTAATCGGTACTTCTGTGCATTGTGCCTTCGGGACGTAGAAACGACGGTACACTTGTTTGCCAAATGTCCCTTCACACAATGATCTGGTCATTAGTTTCACGGTAGATGGGAGACCACTGCTATCTTCACAATGGCAGCGACGAGCCAATGTCGATTCATGGTCTGAAGGAATAACTAAACGAACGAACACTACAACAACACGAGGTATGAGTTATTTGATCATTCTCGTGTGATGGATGGTATGGAAGGAAATAAACGCGTGTATCTTCAAGGGATCAGAGAGACACGGTACAACTCCTTGTGAGCATTAGGGACACAACAGATCTCTCAATAAGTTCCGGCATCAATCACTTCTCAACGCTGTTGAGCAGGAGCACCAACTGAGGTTGCTAGCAGGTGCATCTGGAGCGCGTTTTAATTCCTAATGTTCTGATGTATTGCGTTGAGGCTGGAGTCCTGTGTACGTGGAGTAACTGAATTTGGCTAAAAAGAAGGAGCTAATTCTGTTGTTCTTTGTTTCATGTCTTCTGCACCACTCATGCATGTATCTGACACTGCTGTAATATATCCTCCCCGCTTATATTTAATTACTTGATGATTGTCTATGGCTATCGAAAATAAGTCCAACAAACATGGTTGCCACGGCCCTTCCTCCCCATGGCCATGACAAAAGCCACATCAGACGATACTCCCCACAGACCAACTTAACCTTGTGACCACTGCCATGCAAGCCATAATCTCCGCATATGACTAGGTGAGCCATCAGCGTGACAAAAAGAACATGACAGCGCACAACTCCGCGCATCACGTTGCATGAAACCAAAATCTAACACATGAACAATAACGTCAACCACATCTACTGATCTACACACATATCACGGGATTACCACATGAGGGCATGCAACAAGAGACAACGAACACACAAGAACGAGAATAAATAAAGTGCTAATTAACAACAAAATAACACTCCCATACGCCACGAAGGCTCCAGGACACCGTTGAACGATGCTAACCGGAATGCGTACCTTGGCAGGGAGTGCTACAAGACTTCGTATATACGTATGTAGCAGCAATGGTTAATCTAGTAAATCTCA
The DNA here is from genome assembly GCA_030760725.1 of Neostapfia colusana. Classification (NCBI taxonomy): domain Eukaryota; kingdom Viridiplantae; phylum Streptophyta; class Magnoliopsida; order Poales; family Poaceae; genus Neostapfia; species Neostapfia colusana. Next base: position 15,372,938 of record JASWHV010000014.1, on the reverse strand, counting down.
TGATGAATCTCTCTTTCACTGGTAGGTAGACTGGCATGACTGTCAACAACAAACTATTGCAACTAGTGTATCGCACTACTACAAAAATCATTATCACAGGCGTCTCGTTTTTCAGACCTAGGCGGTCCGTAAAAAAACGCGTCTGTGATGTCGAATGAATTAATAGCCGTCTGTGATGAATGAACATCACAAACGGCTCGCAAAAGTAAACCGCCCGTGTAAACATATCAATTTTTACAAGCGGACCGTAGAGTAGGAGCCGCCTGCAATATTTACCATTATATAGGCGGCTGAAGCGACCAAGAGTAGGAGTTGTCTGTAATATTGGCCATTAACACCGAGGGGAACACGCCTTTGAATTCAATTCGAGGCCACATTAATAAAGGCGGCTAAAGCGACCGGGAGTAGGAGTCGCCTGTAATATTGGCCATTAATACCGAGGGGAACGTGCCTTTGTCACTGTAACACCCCAAAATCTTGTTAAGAGGAGAATTTAAAAATTTTTGGACGTGTTGCATGTTTTGCAACAATTTAAATTCAAACTGGAATTCAATTTAAATTCAAAACGGAAAAGAAATAGAAAAAGAAAAAGGAAAACAGAAAAAAAACCGGCCAGTGGGCCGAAACCCACCAGCCGGCCCACCCTGCTCCGCGCCAGCCCGCGGCCGCGCGCGCCCCTTCCTCCCACTGACAGGCGGGGCCCGCCAGCTTTCTTCTTCCTCGCGCCCGCGCCGCGATCGGCCGGGACTCTCTCACCCGAATCAAAACCGATCGGGAATTCTCGCGTATCCCAGCCGATTTCCGGACCCCGAAGACTCCTGCTCGATCTAAACCAACCCGCCGCCCTCCCCCGTCTATAAAAACCCCGGCCTTGTCCCGTTTTTCTCACGCGATCCGCCGATTTTCTCTCCGGTGAGAACCCGAGTTTCTCCGGCGAATTCTGGCCGATCTACGCTCGGAAATTCCGATCTAACTCGCTGGTCTTGATCCACCGCCTCCGGGGAACCTTGCAGGTGCAGAAAACTCGGTGACTTGTGGTTCAAACACAGCGCCGACGAGCCTCGCCGTGAATTCACCTCGGACCTCGTCGCCGACCGCCTTCCAGGACCTCCGAGCTCAAGAAAACCCCCGAGGTGAGATCCCCGACCTCCCCTCCACCGATCTATGCCATAAAATCACAGTTTTAGGAAGAATTCCCGAAGATCCGAAACTCTTCGGCGAGATCGCCGCCTCCCGCCACCGTGCGCCGCCGGGCAGCGCCGCCCGCGCTCGATCAGAGCGACGTGGCCGCTTGTGCGCCGTCTATTTTAAATCGCACGGTAGACTTTAAATCCCCGCGTACCGGTTCAACGTTATAATCTCAGCCGTCTGTTTTAAATCGGATGGTCCACGTCAGCCTTACGTGCTACCCCCTGGGGTTCTCGGGAAATAAGAGCTAGCCCCGGAAACTTCTGATCTAGCCCCTGGAACTACAGAAAATCATGTAAATTTATTTAAAAATCAGTTTTAGCCCCTGGACTTAATAAAAATTAGAAAAAACCCCTCTGTTATGTGTAGCTAGACCCCTGAAAATTGTTAAAATAATATTATAGACCCTGTAGAGGGGTGAGTTTACCTTTTTAACCCTGTTTGATATTTAATTTAGGAAATTGAATATGTGGCTAGTATTTAAAAGTTAAAAAGTGGGACAAACATATTGTCAAAATTAAATTAAAAACTTTCTCAGTACTTAGAAAACTTTGGAGTGAGATAAAAATAGATTTTGGGCTAAAATGAATCTGTTTAATTTATTATTCACATTTATTAGTTATAGGGACGCATTTTTAAGTGAAGAATAGTTCTGAAAATTAGGAAAATAAATGTAAAATAGTTTACATCAGAGGAAAAGGTCAAAAATATGTTATTAAATATTTTAGATCAGAACCTATTCTGTTTAGATGATGTGTCTTGTTATTTTCATAATAAAGTTCACATTTAGGCATAGGAAATAAATCTGAAAATATAGCAACTAGTAAATGATAAATGGAGTTTCTAAAATCCAAAGAATTCAGTTTAGGGTTGGTAGAAATTCTGAAGACACATATGGAGAAGGAAAATACCTTTCATGCATACTTGGTAGCTAAAAGGTGTAGTAATTGAATATAAGGAAAATTATTTAAATTGGAAACTCATATATAAAGTATGCAAGCATAAATATGAATACAAAAGTAGGAATCATATACACATGATTAAAAGTGCATGTAAGCCAAAGGTCAACACACATAGAGTAAACACAACACATAGAAGTTGTGAATGGCTTTGTTACATGTGAATGTGTGGTGTGTATGAAGTGGAAGTCTGAACTATGTCATATGGATTGTTGTTTTTCTTTTGCTATGTGTGATGGTATGATGTAGAACCTGCTCAAGAGCAAGTTATTCCTTTCCAAGATCAGGACTACCCATTTCAAGAGCAGCAGGAAGGAGGCAAGTGTCCTTGACCACTTTGATCCTATGCTAGGATGTGTAGATAGAATTATTTGCATTGTCAAGTTAAATATGAAACCCATGCTAGGAAGTTTCCCTAGAATTGCATCACCTTGTTTCCTTGTAGCTTGGGTTGGGATTTATTTTATCATGTCATTTATTATTATGCATATGCTTAGCCATGCTTAGAATGGGATATTTGGGATATGAGATCATCAGTTTATTTTACCATACTCTTGAATGAGATATTGTGAGTTATGTAGAGGTAGGGATCAAAGCAAGTTGGATGTTTTGGTTGTGTGCTGGGTGCACGAGACTCGGGTTTGTGTTTAGTACTTGCCTGGATCCTAAGGACCGGTTCATGGAGCATGTAACCTGGTTTTACCGTGCCAACCACATGCTGAGATGGGGCAGCTTGGCCAATTAATTAGGTGTATCCCCGATGTAGTATGGGTGTGTTGGATGGTGCGGGCAATAGGTGTCAGCTGGACTACCATATGAACCGCAAGGCTCAAGAGGGGGCCACTGCAGCGGGGTTGGAGCCTCTTGTATGCTATTAGGGGTGAAACCTCAGTGGGCCCACGCTCGTCGGGAATCCCTTTGTAAAGGCTTCGTAGTGATCTCCTGGCTACACACCTGGGAAGTGTGAATGTGGTTCGTAGCCACTGCCATAATGGAGGTTCTTTTAGTCCACCCGGCAACGGGGGATGAAATCACTACATGTGGGTACAGTGGTGCAAACTTTGTAGAGTCAAAACTGTCATGACAGCCGTGCTCACGGTCAAGAGCGGCTTAGACTTATTCATGATTAGAGGAGTGATGGTTTTGGAAGTTGTGAATGTTAAGTGGGGAGCTTAACATTGGAAATGATGTTATGGTCATTTGATTATGATGATGGGATGGGAGATTGGGACCATCTCACCTGTGTAGTAATGTAGGTGCTTGATAAGCTAAGGTGGTAGGTATTAATTGCGTAGTGCTTTAACCGTGAGTTCAACCTCCCCTTGTTCTAGCCATGCATGACATAACTTTCCCACACTTGCTGAGTACCATCGGTACTCAACCTTGCATATTTTGTTGGTTTATATTGCTGCTCAGGTCAAGATAATGAGGTGGTGTATAATGACCAAGACTTTGGACCCGAAGAAGGTTTCTAGGTTCATGGAGACCCCCGGGCAACGCCTGTGATGGAGTCCACGAGAATAATTATTCCGCTGCTAGTTTATTTACTTGTGATGAACCTATTATTGTCCATCGAGACATTTGCTATGTAAGACTTATTTATATTCGACACCTGGCTTGTAATAAATGATGCTTCACTATTTGTTATCACATGTATGAGAAAATGATCCTGGCATACATGTGATATTCACTTGGTTGTTCTTCGGAAAAACCGGGTGTGACAGAAGTGGTATCAGAGCCAAGGTTGCCCGTAGGAACGTGGACCTAGGTAGAAATGGACGTATTTAAGAGCCCTATTTTCTTAAAAACTATTTTTACAAGATGTGTGTTGAAAAGTGTTATTTAATGAGTCACTTTCTTCATCTTACCCCAATTTTTATTCAAAATAGGATTTTTGTTTAAAAAGTTTATCTAACCTAAGTTTAAATGCTTTTTGTTTTTAGATGGTTCGCATGATTTGCACCGCTCGCAAGTCCACAGGAGGGAGAGTTCCCGTAGTTGCCCTTGCCGAAAGAGAGAAGAGCCGTCCGGTAACGTACCTTTCCTACGGATTGGCAGTAGGAGGCTTGTTGCGCCGTCTTCGACGTATGCTCGAAGCCGCCGGCAATACGGGCAAGCTAATCATCCACTATAACTCCACCAGGACCATCCGTGAGAAGATGGAAGAATGGAGTTCAGAGATGAGGATTATACACGAAAATCGGCTGCTTAAGATCCACCACTCTCCAGCTTGTAGAGCGACACAGGTCGATGCGGAGAAGGATGTCACCTGGGAAGCCATCACCTGCCAGAGTCACATCTATCGTCGCCACCTGGACAGGACTGAGTACATGTATGTCCTCCAGCGTGAGAGTGGTATCACGAAGTACAAGTACCCGCCAGTGCAGCAAGGGACTTCCCATGAGCACATGGACTTGTGCTTGGAGGATGCTGCTATGCTCAGCACTCGACTGCAGGAGTGTCAGCAAGAGCTTCAGGATGTCCGGGACACCCTGAAGGAAACAGAGGCGTTGCTGCGAGCCTGCTTAAGGGCGAGAGAAAGAGGAGATGGGAATGAACTGTGTGTCACCGTGAATGATACATGGACTCCTGACTCCCCGGATCGCCGAGCGATCAGGCGTCGTCGCACTTCTCCGCCAGCAGCCTCCCCACCCAAAGCAGAGTCAGAAGGCAGCCGAAATGATGAGGAAGATCCCGAGGAGCCAGCTCAAGAAAACGAGTAGTGTAGAATCCTTCCCTTAGTTAGCAAGATGTTGAATAGTCGAGTCGTTACCTTAGTTAATGGTGTGTTAATGCTTGGTGTATGACGTGAGTTGTGGAAGCCATGAGCAATTGTCCACAACCTCGTCTTCAGATTGTTTTGCTTTGGTGTGTGAACCCACATGAAATAACATTGCATTTATTTTTGTGTGAGATATGAACCCTCAGAAAAGTATAACAAAGCCTGAACACTTCAAAGTACAAACAAGTGAAAGTAGTAAGATGATACGTAATGCTTTAAATTAACATTGGTTGATCATGCCAGATGGCCGGAAGAGGAAAAGGTCGTGCTGCCAACCCCGCCAACAACAACGATGAGGCCTGCAACCCTCATCTTTCTGGAGGCCAGGACAGGGGTGGTCGCCGTGAAGGAGTTGATCCCCTCCACCAAATGCTGGAGAATCAAAATCAGCTCATCCAGAACTTGACTCAAGTGGTGGCCAACTTGCATCAAGTTCCACCTCCACAAGCTGCACCACGCCAACCAAGGTTGAGTGAGTTTTTAGGAACTCAACCTCCAAAGTTTGCAAGTGCTGCTGAACCTTTGGAGGCAGATGATTGGCTAAAGACCATTGAAAGCAAGATGAGGATCATACAGTGCCAAGGGTATGAGAGGGTGCTGTTTGCCTCTCATCAATTGCATGGACCTGCTGCTGATTGGTGGACCACCTACGTGGCTGCCCATCATGACCCTGAGAACATCACTTGGGAAGAGTTCAAGCGTAGCTTTCGCAACCATTATATCCCAAGAGGTGAACTCAAAACAAACGGAAGGAGTTCTTGGGACTGCAGCAGGGAAACATGACGGTGAGGGAATACCTCACTAAATTTACTCAACTATCCCGTTATGCCCCACGAGACATAGAGACTGATGAGCAGAAACAAGATTATTTCGTGGAAGGGCTTACCGCAGAAATGCAGTGTGCAATGTCCTCAAATGAGTATGAAAGCTTCCAAAAGATGGTGGACAGAGCATTTGTGGTGGAAAGGAAGCTGAAGGCCTTGGAAAATGAGAACAAGATGAAGGCCGGGTGGTCACACCAAGCCTCAGGGAGCAACACTCGCCCACGTCTGATGCAGCAACCTGCAGGGCAGACGAACCGTGCTGCGGTACCCTACTCAGCACCAAGAGGGTACAACCCGAACTACAGGCCTCCCGCAGCACCAGCACAGCCACAACGTCAGTTTGTACAGCAGCCTCGCCCCGCATATCCACCTCGACCAGCAGTGCAAGGACCTCCAAACCAACCCCAAGACAATAAAGGCCAAGCACCCAAGCTTGGGGTGCAATGTTTTAGCTGTGGTGAAGTGGGGCACTATGCCCATAAGTGCCCAAAGAAGAAGCCCACGCAGCCACAACAACAGAATGTAATGAGAGGACGGGTGAACCACGTCACTATGGAGGAAGCACAAGACGCACCCGACGTGGTAGTTGGTAAGTTTCCTGCCAATTTACACATTGCAACCCTGTTGTTTGATTCTGGTGCTACCCACTCGTTCATTGCTCAAGGGTTTGTTAAGAAGCATGACCTAGCAACAACACAGATGAACCATATGCTAGCCGTAAACTCTCCAGGTGGAGAAATAAGGACAAGACAAGTGTGTCCCAAAGTGAACCTAGACATTAATGGGGTAGTATTTACTGCTAACCTCATAGTGATAGATTCACAAGGGATAGATATTATTTTGGGTATGGATTGGTTGACCAAACATAAAGGAATCATCCATTGTTCGACCAGAACGGTGGAGCTAACTCACCCTAGTGGCACAAGAGTAAAGTTCATAACAATACACGAGCCTAGGAGGGACATTAAATTAAATCAAGTTGAGGTGAAAGTTGAGGAGATCAGGACCATCAGGGAATATCCAGATGTTTTTCCGGAGGATTTGCCAGGTATGCCTCCCGATCGTGAAGTGGAATTCGCAATTGAGCTAGTGCCTGGAACAACTCCGATATACAAGAGACCTTATCGGATGGACTCCAAGCAGCTGGGAGAACTCAAGGATCATTTGAGAGAATTGACGGAGAAGGGGTATATTCGTCCTAGTTCCTCATCTTGGGGAGCCCCGGTCATATTTGTTCCCAAGAAGGACGGAACCCAAAGGTTATGCATGGATTACCGTGCCTTGAATGAGGTAACCATCAAGAACAAGTACCCATTACCCCGCATTGAAGACTTGTTTGATCAATTGAGGGGAGCTTGTGTGTTCTCGAAAATTGATCTCAGGTCGTGATACCACCAACTCAAGATAAGGTAATCGGATATTCCCAAGACAGCTTTCGTATCTCGGTACGGACTGTATGAATACACTGTCATGCCTTTCGGGCTAACTAATGCCACGGCATACTTCATGTATCTCATAAACAAGGTATTCATGGAATATCTGGACAAATTTGTGGTGGTTTTCATAGATGACATTCTCGTCTTCTCTAAATATGAAGAAGAACATGAGAAACATCTAAGGTTAGTGTTGCAGAGGCTGAGAGAACACCAACTATATGCCAAGTTGAGCAAGTGTGAGTTTTGGCTGAAGAGAGTTCCCTTCTTAGGACATATAATCTCGGAGGGAGGAATCTCTGTAGATCCCGCCAAAATCGAGGATATACAGAAGTGGAAGACCCCTGAAAATGTCGGGGAAGTTCGAAGCTTTTTGGGATTGGCTGGATACTATCGACGGTTTATTGAGGGATTCTCTAAGATCTCGAGACCCATTACCAAACTGTTAGAGAAGGGAATCACATTCACATGGACGCCACAGTGTGAAAAGAGTTTTCAGGAGTTAAAGAAAAGACTGACAACAGCTCTAGTGCTGGTTATGCCAGATATGCAGAAGAACTTCACGGTGTACTGCGATGCCTCTAGAAACGGGTTGGGATGTGTTCTCATGCAAGAAGGGCATGTCGTGGCTTATGCATCCCAGCAGCTTCGGAAGCACGAGAAGAACTATCCTACACATGACCTAGAACTAGCCGTAGTGGTACACGCGTTGAAAATTTGGCGGCACTATTTGATGGGGAAGAGGACCGAGATATATACGGATCATAAGAGTTTGAAGTACATATTCACACAGCTAGACCTCAACCTCAGACAAAGGAGATGGTTAGAGCTAATCAATGACTTTGATGTAGGCATCAACTATCATCCTGGGAAAGCAAACGTCGTGGCCGATGCTTTAAGTCGGAAAGTGCAGGTCAATAAGTTGAGCTTGAAGGACATGCCTGCAGAATTAAAGGATGAGGTTATATGTGACGCCCTCAATTCTGTGGAAAACCACGGAACCGAGAACTAATGCATATGTGTGCCTAGGATGTTCATCACACATACACATACGTTCCACAAACTGAATTTAGATTATATATTACCACGAATAACAGAGTTTATTACAACACCTCATGAGTTTTGGACTCATGCTTACAGCGGAAGTCTTATTTCTATGCAGCGGAAGTCCTTATTTAAATACGGAAGCAAAAACTAATGCGGAAGCATAACTAAGCAGAAGTGGCTCCATCTCTACTCCCTCCACAGGCAAAGTTGAGAACAGATCACATGCCATAATGCTCTATTCGGTCTTCATAGTAGTCTTCTCTTGCTGTTGATGAATAAATAATAATGCAAGTTTGAGCACAATGATGTACTCAGCAAGTGCGGGAATAACACATGATATGCAGCTCATAAACAAGGTAGGTATAAAAGGCTTATTTGCAGAAAAGCAGATTTATAAAACCATGATAAAACAACAACTTAACTTTAGATGAATGTAATCCCAGCATGTATTAGATTACCAACATACCTCCATCACTTCCCGTGTTTCATCCGAACATTAACCAATCGTTTATTCATACTCACGAATACCTCCTCGTATTCGCTACCATCTCACCTCATAAAACAACCTTGTCTCGCACTGAGACCAATCTCATGTCATGACCCATCAGTCATGCAACCATCTTATCATCCAGACTCAACAGTTCCAAACCAAACCATAACCAAATCAATAACCATAATCAAGAACCTTCCCAATAACCATTCCAATAACCATCCCAATATCCATCCCATCTAATCATGGCAGTTTAGCCAGGTGCTCGTGACCGTAAGCTCGGCTATCATGATAGTTTTAATAACTCTGCAGAGTTTGCACCTCTTTACCCACAAGTTTGTGATTTCGTCACCCGTCGGCGACTGCAGAACCTCCATTATACCAGTACACATCCGTCGGTGTATGGTCAAGAGATCACAAAATAGCCTTTACAAATGAGTTACTAGATGTATGGACTCACTAAGGTTTCACCGGCAGGCTAGAATCTCCAATTCTCCCACCCAAGGGCCTCCTCTTGTGCCATGTAGTTCCCAGGGCAGTCCTCACTCGACTGCCATTCCCCGCGCCTTCCACAGTACATAACACTCTAGCAACTTACCTAATTAATCAGCTAAGTCGCACCCATACTTAGCCTTGTGGTGGCACTGTTATCCTGGCATGTGCATGCATGAACCGGTCCTTAGATCTATGGCAAGTAAAACCACCATCTCATGCTACCTCATTCACAAACCCAGTCTTGCCTAGATCTCCCTCCGATCCATGTTCATTAACCTCATCAGTTACTTATTATCAGTACAAGTGCAGTTAGCTAGACACAACTATCTCGCTTCCCGATCCCATAGACTCAGCGAAGCATAAAGCAAAAACCATACCCGACTCATAAACTTCCCAGGCGACAAGGGTGGTTTAACCAAAACTAGTAAACTCCTATAAAAAGGGTTTCCCATCATGTTTGACTCAGCACGCACACCTTTTCGCAAAACAAAACAGTTTTACCCAAAACATAGGATCAACATGGTCAAGGAGCACTTGCCTTGTTCTTGCGGTTCCGGTTGTTCTTGATTCTCAAAACCTTGTTGCTGCAGCTCGTCGTAGACAACTCCCTGAGCTTGTTCTGCTATGTAGGATTCACGTGCATACAAATATCACAGCAATCAATATCATGCACAAACCCTAAACTAGATGCGATGATGCACATGCATGCTTTCCTATGATTAGTTTTATTAGATTGATCTGTACTTATTCTTGCATGGCTTGCATGGTCAGAGGTGTTCGGATCAAAGATGAACGTGGCGATGGTCTTGTCTTTTAGATCAAACTGATCATCGAGTGATCTGCCCACGAGAACGCTTCTGTTCGAAAGGAATCGAAGAACAGATGCAAAGAGATGAACACAATGATGTCGTAAGGTGGTATTGAAGTCCTACCTCACGCTCTTCTTGTCTTCGGGGTCCTCCTCAGACCGCTTGGTTCTTCTCCGATGATCTCCATTGTTGCGCTTCAGCAATGGTTTGCTCGGCGAGTTAGGGCTAGGGCTCTAAGTCGTCGGCTCAGGAGTTGAAAGAGAAGTTTGTGGTTTCGGCCAGAGGTTTTGAGTTCTATTTATAATCGGGAAGAGAAGAGTCCTAATCTGATTGCATCCCGAATAAGAGTCTTATTCAGATCTTTGTTAGATCCTGACGTCTTATCTTCGGTAACATCGTGGAGCTTAGATCGGTTTCCGTTGCGTACCGGTATCTTTACACGTAAAAACCGCTCCAGACCCGTTACCTCTGCGGTGATGAGCTCCGGAAGCTCCACGTGTCCTTCCGAGCCTGGTATCTCTTCTCCCACAGAGACGAGCTCCGGTTGTGCCGCGTGTCACGAGCGAGACCTCCCTCTTCTTCGGAGGTGAGCTCCACGGACGCCACGTGTTGGCGCCGGTCTTCCTCTTCTTCTTTCCTCAGGGACATGCCCCGCGATTGACACGTGTCCAATAGAACAGGACCTCTCGCAGGTGAGCTCCGAGATCGACACGTACCCCGCACGGATGGTCCTCTGATTTCCGTGAGGACTAGCTCCGAGGATGACACGTGTCCTGCGGAAATGCCTTTGCTTCTTTCGCAGAGGCTAGCTCTGTGGTCAACACGTGTCCCACAGGATCGGACCTCTCCCCTTTGCGGAGATGAGTCCCGAGCCTGCCACGTAGCCAGCTTGGTGGCGGCCTCTCCCCACTTCGCAGGGATGATCTCCGATCACGCCACGTGGCCTGCTGGCCATGGAAGTTGCCTTCGACGCACTCTAAGGGCTTTATTGGCTATTCTTTTGATAACTCTTTCTGTCCCTATTTTCCATTAAAATGTTTCCTTTTCATAGGATACGAACATATGCTGACACCCGAGATGAGGGTGTCACAAATCTACCCCCCTTAAATTGAATCTCGCCCTCGAGATTCGTTTGTAGAAAATAGATGGGGGAATTCCGCCTTGATATCCTCTTCACGTTCCCATGTGGCTTCAGCTTTAGTGTGATGGCTCCATTGTACCTTGCACCATCGATTCACCTTGTTTCGGGTGACCCTTTCTTTTACGTCCAAGATTCGGACAGGGTGTTCTGCGTAAGTCAGGTCCTCTTGAAGTTCAAGTTCCCCCATTGACACTTGTTCCTCTGGTACTCTCAAGCACTTCTTGAGCTGGGATACATGAAACACGTCATGTACGTCGGAGAGGTGGTTTGGGAGCTCTAGTTGATAGGCTACTTCTCCTCGCTTGTCCAAAATCTTAAATGGTTCGATGTAGCGAGGCGCTAGTTTGCCTTTGACGTTAAAACGTCGTTGGCCTCGGATAGGCGATACCTTAAGGTATACGAAGTCTCCTACTTCAAAGGTCAACTTCCTACGTCTATTGTCCGCATAGCCTTTCTGTCGTGACTGAGCAGCCTTTAAGTTTTCCTGTATTATTTGGACTTGTTTTTCAGCCTCTTGTAGTACTTCGGGTCCAAACACCTGGTTCTCTCCAGTCTCGTTCCAGAACAGCGGCGTTCTACACCGTCTGCCATATAAGGCTTCGAAAGGCGACATCTTCAAGCTAGCTTGATAGCTGTTGTTATAGGAGAACTCGGCATACGGTAAACTCCTATCCCAACTACGCCCACGTTTCAAGGCGCAAGCTCTCAGCATGTCCTCCAAAATTTGGTTCGTCCTCTCGGTTTGGCCATCTGTTTGTGGGTGATAGGCGGAGCTAAAATCCAGTCGTGTACCCATGGCTTTCTGCAGCTTCCTCCAGAATATAGAGGTAAACTGAGAACCTCGATCTGAGACTATCCTCTTCGGAACTCCGTGACGGCACACGATCTGCTCCATGTACAATTCTGCCAATTGTGCAACGTTGTAGCTGGTCTTTACCGGAAGAAAATGGGCGGTTTTCGTCAACCGGTCCACAATGACCCAGATGGAGTCGTATCCTGACTGAGTACGTGGTAATCCGACAATGAAGTCCATACTGATGTCCTCCCATTTCCATTCGGGTATTCTCAAAGGTTGTAACAATCCAGCGGGTTTTTTGATGTTCGACTTTTACCCGTTGGCATGTGTCGCATAGGGCAACGTATTCGGCTATATCCCTCTTCATACCATCCCACCAATAGCAAGTTTTCAAGTCCTTGTACATTTTGGTGCTCCCTGGATGTATGGAATAGGGTGAATCATGTGCCTCCTTCAATATCATGTCGCGAAGGTATCTTATGTTTGGCACACAAATCCTTTTTCCTAGCCAAAGCGTACCCTTTTTATCCTCCTTGAAATCCTTCTCTATCCCTTGTCGGATTCTTTCCTTAATCTCCTTGATCCCCTCGTCCGTTGCTTGGCCCTTTCTTATTTGTTGCTCCAATGAGGAGTGGATCTCTATTATCTCCACGTTATTCAAGAATCTGAGGTGTAATCGTTCGAACTCCTTCCGTAGTTCGGGTGGTAGCTCCCGAACCGTGAGTTGGTGGCATGCTCCCTTTCTGCTCAATGCGTCTGCTACTACATTGGCCTTCCCGGGGTGGTAATTGATTCCCACATCATAATCCTTGATGAGTTCTAACCATCGACGTTGCCTCAAATTCAGGTCCGTTTGTGTAAATATGTACTTGAGGCTTTTATGATCCGTATAGATCTCACATCGATGACCAAGGATATAATGTCTCCAAATCTTCAATGCATGCACCACTGCTGCTAACTCCAAGTTGTGCGTAGGATAGTTAAGCTCGTGCTTCTTTAATTGTCGTGAGGCATAGGCTACCACTTGTCCTTCCTGCATGAGTACACACCCGAGCCCTTGTCTGGATGCGTCACAGTATATGTCAAAGCTCTTGCTTACGTGTGGCAATACCAGAACTGGTGCTGTGGTTAGCCTTTTCTTGAGTTCCTCAAAACTTTCTTGGCTGGCTTGCGTCCATTGAAAGACTTTTCCCTTCATTAGCAACTCTGTCATAGGCTTTGCTATCTTAGAGAAGTCTTTAATGAAGCGACGATAGTATCCTGCCATCCCAAGGAAACTTCGAATATCCCTCACGCTCTTTGGTTGGTCCCACTTTAGAACATCTCTCACCTTTCCAGGATCAACCGATACCCCTTCCTTGGAGATGATGTGGCCTAGGAAAGATATTTCCTTTAGCCAAAATTGACACTTGTTGAGCTTGGCATACAACTGATGCTCGCGCAACTTCTGCAAGGTCAATCTCAGATGTTCTTCATGCTCCTCCTTACTTTTTGAATACACCATAATGTCGTCGATGAAAACCACGACGAACTTGTCCAAGTACTCCATGAAAACCTTGTTCATAAGGTACATGAAGTATGCGGGTGCATTCGTCAATCCAAAAGACATAAGGTAAATTCATATGAACCATACCGTGTCCGAAAGGCTGTCTTAGGTATATCGGAGGGCTTAATCTTCAGCTGGAAATATCCCGACCGAAGATCAATCTTGGAGAATACTTGGGCTCCTTTCATTTGATCGAACAGGACCTCTATACGGGGCAGAGGGTATTTATTCTTGATTGTCACCTCGTTGAGAGACCTGTAGTCCACGCACATTCTTTGGGTTCCGTCCTTGTCCACAAAAAGTACCGGGGCTCCCCATGGTGACGAACTTGGACGGATAAAACCCTTCTCCAACTGTTCTTGAATTTGCTTCTTGAGTTAAACTAACTCGTTGACGGGCATCCTATATGGTCTCTTAGCTATAGGTGCAGTTCCGGGTACCAGATCTATGGCAAACTCGATGTCCCGATTAGGTGGCATTCCTGGAAGGTCTTTCGGAAACACGTCCGAAAATTCCTGAACCACTGGAATGCTGTCCAATGTTGTTCCTTCGATGTGGTTCAAATTTGCTCATTCGGTTGCTTGCTGGGCTGACTCAAACTCGACACGGATACCGTGTTCGTTCGTCAACTGCACGCTTCTCTCAGCGCATTGGATTACTCCATTGTGCTTGCTTAACCAGTCCATTCCAAGTATGATGTCAATTCCGTGGGAGTCCAAGACAATAAGGTTGGCAAGGAAGTCTACCCCCCTTATTTTAAGGCTTACTTTAGGACATACTATATTAGTCCTCATTTCTCCTCCGGGAGAATTAACTAACATAGCACATTCTAAGTGGGATACGGGTAGATGATGTTTGGCAACATATTTGGACGATATGAAGGAATGTGATGCTCCGGAATCAAATAAAATGGTGGCTGGGTTGGAGTTGGCAAGGAACATACCAATTGCGACGTCCTCAGCCTGTTGTGCTTCCTCAGCAGTGACATGGTTAACGTGGCCACGAGCATAGTTCTGCGGTCCACGGTTCCCTTGGTTGTCCCCTCCGTTTGGTCGCTGGTTCTGCTTGGGCACGTTACCTTGCTGTCCAGGGCCTCTCTTCGGGCACTGGTTAGCGAAGTGGCCTACTTTCCCGCATGCAAAGCATGCCCTGTTGCCTACGGCAGCAGGTACGTTGGGGCGGGGTTTTGAACAGGAGCGCCATTGTTAGGCCGGGGCGCAGGAGGCATGGGCACACGAGGTGCCGGTGCAACGAACCGTTGTTGTGGTGACTGACCAGGGCGGTTCGTAGGAGTGGTTGATCCATACTGCAGTGCAGGGGGCATGTACCTAGGTCGTACGTTGCTCCCTTGGGGCTGGTATGGCATCTTCCTCTTGCATTCTCGCTCGATCTCCCGGATCTTGTTTTCAACCACAATAGCCTTATCAACCAGCTTCTGGAAGCTTACGTAGTCATTGTTGAGGAGCTGAACTCGGATCTCATTGTTCAACCCTCTCATGAACAGGTACTGCTTCCTCTGATCTGAGTTGACATCTTCAGGGGCATACCGGGACAGTTGTATAAACTTGTTGAGATATTCATTCACACTTTTCTGTCCTTGGCGGAGACCTTCAAACTCCTGCCTCTTGAGCATCATTACACCAACAGGGATGTAGTGAGAGCGGAAATTTTCCTTGAACTCGGTCCAAGTGATTGTCTCCGGGTTGGCATGGGCGTTGCTCAAGGCATCCCACCAGTCAGCAGCTGCTCCCATAAGTTGGTGCGACGCGAAGAGAGCCTTCTCTCGGTCATTGCACTGAACAATGGCAAGCTTTTTCTCCATGGATTTTAACCAGTCATCGGCCTCCATGGGGTCACTAGCTTGAGTAAAGGTGGGTGGTCGAGTCCTCATGAAGTCTCCCAACCTATTATGAGCGGGCGGTGGTGGTGGCGGGGGTGCCGGAACGGGGTTTTGGTTGGCCTGCAACTGACCCAAAGTTTGGATCATGGTTTGCATAAGATGGTTTTGCATGGCCATCAACCTTTCTAGGTTGTTTCGCCAGCTCCGGGGTTAGCAGGAACTTCCTCGTGGTCATCTTCCTGGACGTTCCTTCGGCTGGCGTTTCCTCTCACCATCTATGAGAGAGAACGAAATAGAATGGAAGGTTAGAAGGTTAGGTAAGTCCTTTCAACTATATGCATCAAGGTGAGTGGGACTATATATATTATCCCTTATGAGGTTGTGGTCAAGTGTCGAAGCATTTCACACCTCTTTCTTCTTACGTGTGGATATGGACAACGTTTTTGAGACGTCCCACAACTCACACTAAGCACATATTCACAAATAATCATCACAAGGGCCCACACAACTTCTATTCAAGGATTGTTTCCTATGTCAAGGTGGTTTAAAGGCCAATCTAAACTATTCACCCTAGGACGCTTGTGACTCCTATTTAGGGGTGTAACCCATGGTTCTATTATCTATCTAAGGTTTTTATCTAGGCGTGTAACCTACTGTCAACCCGTGGCTCTGGTACCAATCTATGACGCCCTCAATTCTGTGGAAAACCACGGAACCGAGAACTAATGCATATGTGTGCCCGGGATGTTCATCACACATACACATACGTTCCACAAACTGAATTCAGATTATATATTACCACGAATAACAGAGTTTATTACAACACCTCATGAGTTTTGGACTCATGCTTACAGCGGAAGTCTTATTTCTATGCAGCAGAAGTCCTTATTTAAATGCGGAAGCAAAAACTAATGCGGAAGCATAGCTAAGCAGAAGTGGCTCCATCTCTACTCCCTCCACAGGCAAAGTTGAGAACATATCACACGCCATAATGCTCTATTCGGTCTTCATAGTAGTCTTCTCTTGCTGTTGATGAATAAATAATAATGCAAGTTTGAGCACAATGATGTACTCAGCAAGTGCAGGAATAACACGTGATATGCAGATCATAAACAAGGTAGGTATAAAAGGCTTATTTGCAGAAAAGCAAATTTATAAAACCATGATAAAACAGCAACTTAACTTTAGGTGAATGTAATCCCAGCATGTATTAGATTACCAACATACCTCCAACACTTCCCGTGTTCCATCCGAACATTAACCAATCCTTTATTCATACTCACGAATACCTCCTCGTATTCGCTACCATCTCACCTCATAAAACAACCTTGTCTCGCACCGAGACCAATCTCATGTCATGACCCATCAGTCATGCAACCATCTTATCATCCAGACTCAACAGTTCCAAACCAAACCATAACCAAATCAATAACCATAATCAAGAACCTTCCCAATAACCATTCCAATAACCATCCCAATATCCATCCCATCTAATCATGGCAGTTTAGCCAGGTGCTCGTGACCGTAAGCTCGGCTATCATGATAGTTTTAATAACTCTGCAGAGTTTGCACCTCTTTACCCACAAGTTTGTGATTTCGTCACCCGTCGACCACTGCAGAACCTCCATTATACCAGTACACATCCGTCGGTGTATGGTCAAGAGATCACAAAATAGCCTTTACAAAGGAGTTACTAGATGTATGGACTCACTAAGGTTTCACCGGCAGGCTGGAATCTCCAATTCTCCCACCCACGGGCCCCCTCTTGTGCCATGCAGTTCCCAGGGCAGTCCTCACTCGACTCCCATTCCCCGCGCCTTCCACAGTCCATAACACTCTAGCAACTTACCTAATTAATCAGCTAAGCCGCACCCATACTTGGCCTTGTGGTGGCACTGTTATCCTGGCATGTGCATGCATGAACCGGTCCTTAGATCTATGGCAAGTAAAACCACCATCTCATGCTACCTCATTCACAAACCCAGTCTTGCCTAGATCTCCCTCCGATCCATGTTCATTAACCTCATCAATTACTTATTATCAGTACAAGTGCAGTTAGCTAGACACAACTATCTCGCTTCCCGATCCCATAGACTCAGCGAAGCATAAAGCAAAAACCATACCCGACTCATAAACTTCCCAGGCGACAAGGGTGGTTTAACCAAAACTAGTAAACTCCTATAAAAAGGGTTTCCCATCATGTTTGACTCAGCACGCACACCTTTTCGCAAAACAAAACAGTTTTACCCAAAACATAGGATCAACATGGTCAAGGAGCACTTGCCTTGTTCTTGCGGTTCCGGTTGTTCTTGATTCTCAAAACCTTGTTGCTGCAGATCGTCGTAGACAGCTCCCTGAGCTTGTTCTGCTATGTAGGATTCACGTGCATACAAATATCACAGCAATCAATATCATGCACAAACCCTAAACTAGATAGGATGATGCACATGCATGCTTTCCTATGATTAGTTTTATTAGATTGATCTGTACTTATTCTTGCATGGCTTGCATGGTCAGAGGTGTTCGGATCAAAGATGAACGTGGCGGTGGTCTTGTCTTTTAGATCAAACTGATCATCGAGTGATCTGCCCACGAGAACGCTTCTGTTCGAAAGGAATCGAAGAACAGATGCAAAGAGATGAACACAATGATGTCGTAAGGTGGTATTGAAGTCCTACCTCACGCTCTTCTTGTCTTCGGGGTCCTCCTCAGACCGCTTGGTTCTTCTCCGATGATCTCCCTTGTTGCACTTCAGCAATGGTTTGCTCGGCGAGTTAGGGCTAGGGCTCTAAGTCGTCGACTCAGGAGTTGAAAGAGAAGTTTGTGGTTTCGGCCAGAGGTTTTGGGTTCTATTTATAATCGGGAAGAGAAGAGTCCTAATCTGATTGCATCCCGAATAAGAGTCTTATTCAGATCTTTGTTAGATCCTGACGTCTTATCTTCGGTAACATCATGGAGCTTAGATCGGTTTCCGTTGCGTACCGGTATCTTTACACGTAAAAACCGCTCCAGACTCGTTACCTCCGCGGTGATGAGCTCCGGAAGCTCCACGTGTCCTTCCGAGCCTGGTATCTCTTCTCCCACAGAGACGAGCTCCGGTTGTGCCGCGTGTCACGAGCGAGACCTCCCTCTTCTTCGGAGGTGAGCTCCATGCACGCCACGTGTTGGCGCCGGTCTTCCTCTTCTTCTTTCCTCAGGGACATGCCCCGCGATCGACACGTGTCCAATAGAACAGGACCTCTCGCAGGTGAGCTCCGAGATCGACACGTACCCCGCACAGATGGTCCTCTGATTTCCGCGAGGACTAGCTCCGAGGATGACACGTGTCCTGCGGAAATGCCTTTGCTTCTTTCGCAGAGGCTAGCTCCGTGGTCAACACGTGTCCCACAGGATCGGACCTCTCCCCTTTGCGGAGATGAGTCCCGAGCCTGCCACGTAGCCAGCTTGGCGGCGGCCTCTCCCCACTTCGCAGGGATGAGCTCCGATCGCGCCACGTGGCCTGCTGGCCGCGGAAGTTGCCTTCGACGCACTCTAAGGGCTTTATTGGCTATTCTTTTGATAACTCTTTCTGTCCCTATTTTCCATTAAAATGTTTCCTTTTCATAGGATACGAACATATGCTGACACCCGAGATGAGGGTGTCACATTATAAGGCTCAATCTATGCCTTGTGAATAGTGGTGAAGCCATCGCCATGGAAGTGGACTCCACACTAGAGCGAGACATCCGCGAGGGTCAAAAGAAAGACGAGAAGATACAAGAGATCAGACAACTCATCAAGGAAAATAAAGCTCCTAGTTTTAGAGAGGATGAACAAGGAACGGTGTGGCACGGGAAAATAATCTGTGTGCCAGAAGTAAAGGAGATCCGTGAATTGATTCTGAAGGAGGCTCATGATTCTGACTATTCCATTCATCCTGGGAGTACGAAGATGTACCAGGACCTCAAGAGCAGGTATTGGTGGTATGGCATGAAACGAGATGTCGCGGAACATGTTGCCCTATGTGACACATGTCAGTTGGTGAAAGCAGAACATCAACGACCCGCGTGATTATTGCAACCACTCAAAGTGCCTGAATGGAAATGGGAAGAAATCTGTATGGATTTCATAGTAGGACTGCCTAGGACCCAATCAGGATATGATTCGATATGGGTCATCATTGACAGGCTAACCAAGGTAGCTCATTTCATCCCCGTGAAAGAAAGCTACAGCGGATCCAAATTGGCAGAGTTGTACATGTCAAGGATCATGTGTTACCATGGAGTGCCAAAGAAGATTGTGTCGGATCGAGGGACACAGTTCACCTCAAGGTTCTGGCAGAAGTTGCATGAAACCATGGGAACCCATCTGAATTTCAGCTCTGCCTATCATCCCCAAACTGACGGGCAGACGGAGAGGACCAATCAGATTCTTGAGGATATGCTAAGAGCGTGTGCACTCAAAAACAATCGGAGTTGGGATAAGAACTTACCGTATGCGGAGTTTTCCTATAACAACAGCTATCAAGCTAGTATGAAGATGTCACCGTTTGAAGCCTTGTACGGGAGGAAGTGCAGAACTCCCCTATTTTAGAACCAAACGGGGGAAAGTAAAGTGTTTGGTCCAGAAGTACTACAAGAAGCCAAGGCGAAGGTGAGGGCAATTCGCAACAATTTGAGGATAGCACAGAACGCCAAAAGAGCTATGCTGATGTACGAAGAAGAGAGCTCGTTTTCAACGTGGGAGACTATGTCTATCTCAAGGTGTCCCCTATCAGAGGACTTCGTCGGTTCAAGGTGAAAGGGAAGTTGTCACCTCGATACATCGGACCCTTTCAAATTCTGGAAAGGAAAGGCGAAGTGGCGTATCAACTGGAGTTACCGGCTCGTCTATCGGATGTGCACGATGTATTCCATGTGTCACAACTCAAGAAATGCCTGAGAACGCCTGAAGAGGTGTTACCCATGAATGAAGTGGACGTAGCTGAGGATTTGTCTTATGCCGAGCAACCATACAAGATTTTGGAGACAATGGAATGCCTCACCAGAAATAAAAGAATCCGGATGTGCAAGGTGCAATGGAAGCATCACTCAGAAGAGGAAGCCACCTGGGAACGGGAAGATGAGCTCAAGGCACAATTTCCGGAATTGTTTTCTTAGAACCACTAATCTCGAGGACGAGATTTCTTTTAAGGGGGGTAGAGCTGTAACACCCCAAAATCTTGTTAAGAGGAGAATTTAAAAATTTTTGGACGTGTTGCATGTTTTGCAACAATTTAAATTCAAACTGAAATTCAATTTAAACTCAAAACAGAAAAGAAATAGAAAAAGAAAAAGGAAAACAGAAAAAAAAACGGCCAGTGGGCCGAAACCCACCAGCCGGCCCACCCTGCTCCGTGCCAGCCCGCGGCTGCGCGTGCCCCTTCCTCCCACTGACAGGCGGGGCCCGCCAGCTTTCTTCTTGCGCGCGCCCGCGCCGCGATCGGCCGGGACTCTCTCACCCGAATCAAAACCGATCGGGAATTCTCGCGTATCCCAGCCGATTTCCGGACCCCGAAGACTCTAGCTCGATCTAAGCCAACCCGCCGCCCTCCCCGTCTATAAAAACCCCGGCCTTGTCCCGTTTTTCTCACGCGATCCGCCGATTTTCTCTCCGGTGAGAACCCGAGTTTCTCCGGCGAATTCTGGCCGATCTACGCTCGAAAATTCCGATCTAACTCGCTGGTCTTGATCCACCGCCTCCGGGGAACCTTGCAGGTGCAGAAAACTCGGTGACTTGCGGTTCAAACACAGCGCCGACGAGCCTCGCCGTGAATTCACCTCGGACCTCGTCACCGACTGCCTTCCAGGACCTCCGAGCTCAAGAAAACCCCCGAGGTGAGATCCCCGACCTCCCCTCCACCGATCTATGCCATAAAATCACAGTTTTAGGAAGAATTCCCGAAGATCCGAAACTCTCCGGCGAGATCGCCGCCTCCCGCCACCGTGCGCCGCCGGGCAGCGCCGCCCGCGCTCGATCAGAGCGACGTGGCCGCTTGTGCGCCGTCTATTTTAAATCGCACTGTAGACTTTAAATCCCCGCGTACCGGTTCGACGTTATAATCTCAGCCGTATGTTTTAAATCGGACGGTCCACGTCAGCCCCGCGTTATAAAGACTGGAAATCTTACGTGCTACCCCCTAGGGTTCTCGGGAAATAAGAGCTAGCCTCAGAAACTTCTGATCTAGCCCCTGGAACTTCAGAAAATCATGTAAATTCATTTAAAAATCAGTTTTAGCCCCTAGACTTAATAAAAATTAGGAAAACCCCCTCTGTTATGTGTAGCTAGACCCCTGAAAATTGTTAAAATAATATTATAGACCCTGTAGAGGGGTGAGTTTACCTTTTTAACCCTGTTTGATATTTAATTTAGGAAATTGAATATGTGGCTAGTATTTAAAAGTTAAAAAGTGGGACAAACATATTGTCAAAATTAAATTAAAAACTTTCTCAGTACTTAGAAAACTTTGGAGTGAGATAAAAATAGATTTTGGGCTGAAATGAATCTGTTTAATTTATTATTCACATTTATTAGTTATAGGGACACATTTTTAAGTGAAGAATAGTTCTGAAAATTAGGAAAATAAATGTAAAATAGTTTACATCAGAGGAAAAGGTCAAAAATATGTTATTAAATATTTTAGATCAGAACCTATTCTGTTTAGATGATGTGTCTTGTTATTTTCATAATAAAGTTCACATTTAGGCATAGGAAATAAATCTGAAAATATAGCAACTAGTAAATGATAAATGGAGTTTCTAAAATCCAAAGAATTCAGTTTAGGGTTGGTAGAAATTCTGAAGACACATATGGAGAAGGAAAATACCTTTCATGCATACTTGGTAGCTAAAAGGTGTAGTAATTGAATATAAGGAAAATTATTTAAATTGGAAACTCACATATAAAGTATGCAAGCATAAATGTGAATATAAAAGTAGGAATCATATACACATGATTAAAAGTGCATGTAAGCCAAAGGTCAACACACATAGAGTAAACACAACACATAGAAGTTATGAATGGCTTTGTTATATGTGAATGTGTGGTGTGTATGAAGTGGAAGTCTGAACTATGTCTTATGGATTGTTGTTTTTCTTTTGCTATGTGTGATGGTATGATGTAGAACCTGCTCAAGAGCAAGTTATTCCTTTCCAAGATCAGGACTACCCATTTCAAGAGCAGCAGGAAGGAGGCAAGTGTCCTTGACCACTTTGATCCTATGCTAGGATGTGTAGATAGAATTATTTGCATTGTCAAGTTAAATATGAAACCCATGCTAGGAAGTTTCCCTAGAATTGCATCACCTTGTTTCCTTGTAGCTTGGGTTGGGATTTATTATTATGCATATGCTTAGCCATGCTTAGAATGGGATATTTGGGATATGAGATCATCAGTTTATTTTACCATACTCTTGAATGAGATATTGTGAGTTATGTAGAGGTAGGGATCAAGGCAAGTTGGATGTTTTGGTTGTGTGCTGGGTGCACGAGACTCGGGTTTGTGTTTAGTACTTGCCTGGATCCTAAGGACCGGTTAATGGAGCATGTAACCTGGCTTTACCGTGCCAACCACATGCTGAGATGGGGCAGCTTGGCCAATTAATTAGGTGTATCCCCGGCGTAGTATGGGTGTGTTGGATGGTGCGGGGAATAGGTGTCAGCTGGACTACCATATGAACCGCAAGGCTCAAGAGGGGGCCACTGCAGCGGGGTTGGAGCCTCTTGTATGCTATTAGGGGTGAAACCTCAGTGGGCCCACGCTCGTCGGGAATCCCTTTGTAAAGGCTTCGTAGTGATCTCCTGGCTACACACCTGGGAAGTGTGAATGTGGTTCGTAGCCACTGGCATAATGGAGGTTCTTTTAGTCCACCCGGCAACGGGGGATGAAATCACTACATGTGGGTACAGTGGTGCAAACTCTGCAGAGTCAAAACTGTCATGACAGCCGTGCTCACGGTCAAGAGCGGCTTGGACTTATTCATGATTAGAGGAGTGATGGTTTTGGAAGTTGTGAATGTTAAGCGGGGAGCTTAACATTGGAAATGATGTTATGGTTATTTGATTATGATGATGGGATGGGAGATTGGGACCATTTCACCTGTGTAGTAATGTAGGTGCTTGATAAGCTAAGGTGGTAGGTATTAATTGCATAGTGCTTTAACCATGAGTTCAACCTCCCATTGTTCTAGCCATGCATGACATAACTTTCCCACACTTGCTGAGTACCATCGGTACTCAACCTTGCATATTTTGTTGGTTTATATTGCTGCTCAGGTCAAGATAATGAGGTGGTGTATAATGACCAAGACTTTGGACCCGAAGAAGGTTTCTAGGTTCATGGAGACCCCCGGGCAACGCCTGTGATGGAGCCCACGAGAATAATTATTCCGCTGCTAGTTTATTTACTTGTGATGAACCTATTATTGTCCATTAAGATATTTGCTATGTAAGACTTATTTATATTCGACACCTGGCTTTTAATAAATGATGCTTCACTATTTGTCATCACATGTATGAGAAAATGATCCTGGCATACATGTGATATTCACTTGGTTGTTCTTCGGAAAAACCAGGTGTGACAGTCACCAATTCGAAGCAACCAAACATCACGGTCCGGTATACATCAACCACATTTAGCATCAAACAAAAAGACAATAAACAATTTGATAATCGATCACAAACATTCATAATCAAACAAACGTTCATTAAAAATTAAATTTTTACAGACAACAAAAGAAAACTACAGACGATCGGCTAATCCTCCGGTGGCGGAGGAACCCCACACTTGTCGATGATCGCCTCCACCAACTTTCTGCTGTCTTCCACCCCAAGCACCTCACCAACCGTCTCCCGCATCGCGTCAAGACGACCGACCACTGCGCTTAACCCGAAGAGGTAGTGGGCTATGATGCCCATTCTAGTACATTCTGGAAGGCAACCAAGACCTAAAAGAACCATGACATCAGATGTACTGTTAAATACCTCCTTCCTCATCTGCAGGCGCAACGGTGATAGGTCGTCCGCCTCTGCCCTGAGGGCAACCAAACTCTGCTCTAGGAAAGCGAGTTTCCCAAGCAGGTACAGTCTCTCTTCCGCCCAGGAAGGCGGCGGAGGTGCGGTTGGAGCCAGGGACGGAGGCACGGTTGGAGGCGGGGGCGGAGGTGTGGTTGGAGCCAGGGATGGAGGCGCGGTTGCAGCCGGGGACGGAGGTGCGGTTGGAGCTGGGGACGGAGACGCGGTTGCAGCCGGGGACGGAGGTGTGGTTGGAGCCAGAGACGGAGGCACGGCGAGTGGAGAGCATGGTCGGGAGCGCTTCGTCGGTGGTGCCATTGAGACTAGAGCTATGGTGCGGCGAGAAAAATGAAGACTAGAGGGAAGAGGAAAACTGTGATGATGGTGCAGACTGCAGAGAAGGGGAAGGTGTCTGTTATAATGGTGCGGAGAAGGAGTGGTCGGATCGCTTTGAATTCTGCGAGCAAATGGCAACGACCGCACGATACAGACGGACCGTGGAGTAGGAGCCGCTTGCAATATTGGCCATTAATATAGGCGGATGAAGCGACAGGGCATGCGCGCCATATACCTTTTCGGTTGCCGCGCGCGAGGGGAACGCGTGCAGTACATGCGTCCTTAGAGTTACACAGACGGATAATCTTACGTTACAAACCGTCTGTGATAAACATTCTTCACAGGTGGATAGCCGTAGGTAAAAAACTGCCTGCGGTAACGGAGTTATCACCGGCGGATACTCTTTACGTTACAAACCGCATGTGATAAAGATTCTTTACAGGCGGCTAGTCGTAGGTAGAGAACCGCCTGCGATAATAGAGTTACACAGGTGGATAATCTTACGTTACAAACCGACTGTGATAAACATTCTTCACAGGCGGCTAGTCGTAGGTATTGAACCGCCGGCGATAATTGAGTTATCACATGCAGATACACTTACGTTACAAACCGTCTGTGATAAAGAGTATTCACAGACGACTAGTCGTAGGTATAGAACCGTCTGTGATAACCATTTTCACAGGCGGTTTAAGTTCCGCCTGTGAAAATTCCTGATTATCACAGGCGCTTCGTTTGAGGCGGTTTTGAAAACGGCGTGTGATAATACGTTTAGAGTCGCATGAGATGAAGCTTGTTATAGTAGTGTCGTCCCCTGTCTGGCAACCAAATATGCATAACTTTGGTAGGCCTGATTTGCTAGCTTACCATTGAAACAGGAAAAGACACATTAGAAATAATCATATACACACTTAATACGAGGTATGAACATAGACATAGAGCAATACCATATCCATGTGCCTATCAGGCGAGGCATCATTTCCAATTTTTCATCACGATAGTTCCAAAATTGTAATACCCTCATACACATATGTCTCGATAAATGTAATATACCTTTGCATCCTAACTTACATGATTTTTAAAATAATTTACAAACTTCTATTCCAATTCTAAGGCCGATGGAGCCTTTACGTAAGGGAAATATTAAAATTGTTATGAATATGACTTATGTTATTGAGAGGGCCGGAGGCTTCAATATATAGAGTACATGATGAGTATAAATATGCAAATAAGCCCCTAATACATCACTTAATATAATATCACTATTATATCTCTAACACCCCCTCAAACTCAAGGTGCATCAGGAACACTGAGTTTGGAGAGATAAAAAACCATGTTGAGCCCGGGTCTGTGTCTTGAAGAAATCAGCCGGCTGAAGCTCTGAAGGCACATACTGAAGATCAACAAAATCATCCTGTACATGTGCTCGTGTATAAGAAGCATCAACACCAATATGCTTGGTAATCTCATGCTTGACAGGATCACAAGCAATACTGATAGCACCTGTACTATTAGATAAAAGAGGAGTCGACATACCAAGAGAAACACCAAAGTCCTCTAGCAACCACCGTAACCATGTAACCTCTGCACTCATAAGAGCCATAGCAATCAAATCAACCTCTGCACTTGAACGAGAAACTGCTACCTGCTTCTTAGTCTTCCAAGCAATGAGGGAACCACCAAGAAAAACACAATAGGTAGAAAGAGATCGACGATCAGAGGGATTACTAGCCCAAGTAGCATCAGAGTATGCTTTGAGCTATAAAGAATTACAACGTGGAAAAAACAAGTGCCTAGAGATAGTCTCACGAAGATAACGCAAGACACAAAGCAAGTGACTATAGTGGACCTGGGTGGGAGCCGACACAAACTGACTCAGAATGTGAACAGAGTACGAGATATCAGGACGAGTGACACCAAGATACACTAGACTCCCAATAATATGACGATAACGCGTAGGATCATCAAGAGACTCACCATCAGTGGCACGAAGATGGACATTGAGTTCCATGGGAGTCTCAACAGTTCGGTGATCAGTAAGTGAAGCACGATCAAGAAGATCATGAATGTACTTTTCCTGAGATAGATAAGTTCCCTGAGAGGAGGAGGAAACCTCAATCCCAAGAAAGTAGCAAAGAGGACCAAGATCGGACATAAGAAACTGCTCACTGAGACGGGCCTTCACAAAGGCAATGTACTCAGAATCGTCTTCAGTGATGATCATGTCATCAACATAAAGAAGAAAAAGAGTGCGACCATGAGACGAAGTGTGCACAAAGACTGTGGGGTCATGAGCACTGGTAGAGAAACCAACAGCACTGACCACAGACATAAAACGTCGAAACCAAGCACGAGGAGCATGTTTAAGACCGTAAAGAGAACGATGAAGGTGACAAACCATACCCTCAGGAACAGAATACCCCGGTGGTGGCTGCATATAAACCTCCTCTCGCAACTCACCATTAAAAAGGCATTCTTCACATCAAGCTGAGAGATGGACCAGGCATGAACAGAGGCCACAACAAGTAGAGTGCAAACAATGGTCATATGAGCGACAGGAGCAAAGGTCTCATCATAGACACGACCATGTTCCTGATGCAAACCACGAGCGACTAGTCGAGCCTTATAGCGCTCAAGTGATCTATCAGAGCGGGTCTTAACCTTATAGACCCACTTACAGGTGATAGGGTAAACACGTGGGGGACAGGGCACAAGTTCCCACGTGTCGGTGCGCTCGAGAGCAGTAATCTCCTCGGCCATCGCATGTTGCCATTCCTGATGAGGAACAACATCATGATACGTAGCCACCTCAGGTAGAGCAGTAGCAGCAAATATAGAAGGAGAAAACCGATCAGGAGGATGTCGAGTACGATGACCACGTCCAGGGGCTGTACACGAGAAGAATCATCGGAAGGAGATGATACCTCAGGACAAAAAGGCGTACCAGGAGAGGCAGACTGAGCTGGAGTAAACGGCTCATCAAAAAAAGATGGTACATCTAAGGGAGAAACAACTCGTCGTGTATAGACCTTCGGAGATCATCCCTGCGGAGGGGGTGAGGTCCGGCACTGCTGGCCACGTGGCAGGCTTGGAGCTCACCTCAAGAGAAGGGGCAAGGTCCGACCCCGCTGGACACGTGTTGCCTTCGGAGCTAGTCTCTGCGGAGAAGCGAGGCTCAGCCCCGCGGGACACGTGTTGACTTAAGAGCTAGTCTCTGCCGAGAAGCGAGGCCTAGCCTGCCTTACACGTGTCGACTTCAGAACTCACCCCTGAGGAAGGGATGAGGTCCGCCCCATGGGACAAGTGTCGCTCTCGGAGCTCGCCTCCGAGAGGTCCGCCCCACGGGACACGTGTCACCCTCGGAGCTCGCCTCCGGGAGGTCCGACACTGCTGGACACGTGTCACCCTCGGAGCTCGTCTCTGAGAGGTCCGGCCCGATGAACACGTGTCGTACTCGGAGCTCACCTTTGAGGAGAAGGGAGGTCTGACACCAATGGACACGTGTCGACCTTGGAGCTCGTCTTTGAGGAGAAAGGAAGTCCGGCGCTGCTGGGCACGTGGCATTCTCGGAGCCTACCTACGAGGAGAGGGGAGGTCCGACACTGACACGTGGCACCCCAGAACTCGCCTCTGTAGAAAGGAGAGGTCCGACCCACCACACACGTAGCGCACGCGGAGCTCGCCTCTGAGGAGAGGGGAGGTCCCGCCTGCCAGACACGTGGCGCACGCGGAGCTCGCCTCTCAGGGAGAGGGAGGTCCCGCCCGCCAGACACGCGGCGCACCCGGAGCTCGCCCCTGCGGAAAAGGGAGGCCCGGCCCCCGTTGGACACGTGACATCTCCAGAGCACACCACTGCAGAGATATGAGATCCATAAGCGGTTTCTCTCCTGTGCGCGCGGTAATACCCGGTACTAAGGAGACCGACATGATTTCCACGTTGCTACCGCACCAAATCAATTAGAAATAAGTTATTAAGATCCAAAACAAATTGAATAGGACTCTTATTTGAATTCTAATTGGAGTAGGACTCTTCTCTCACCCCTTATAAATAGAACCCAAAACCCCTGGCCGCAACCAAGCACCTATTTTCCACCTCTCGAGTCGACAACTTGGAGACCCTAGCTTCCAACTCACCGAGTTGCACCCCCTTTGCCAGAGTTCAGTTGCCGGTGAGCACCGCCGACGAGCCCCGTCATGCTTGCCATCGCCAGAAGAGAGCTGACGAACTGTCCTGCTGCCATTTGCTAGGAGGAAGGCCGAGGTAGGTCTTCGTTACCACTTTACGACATCATCGCGGTTTTCTTCGCATCTGTTTTTCTTCGAACATAAGCTGTTTCTTGTGGACAGATCACGTGTTGATCGGTTTTTGACGGTGGAATTGATCTAGATCTTGAGTAAAGATCATTACCACATCCACACTTGATCCTTACATCCTTGTTCATCATAAAACCCCATGCAATCCATTAAAACACGCAAGAACACGTACGAACTGATCTAAATAAGACATCATCATAGGATTTGCACTATTGCATCTTGAGTAGAGTTTGTGCATGATGTTTGATTGCTATAAATCTTGTATGTGCGTGGTCGTGAGTAGAAGGACAAGCTCAGAAAGCTATCTACGAAGGACTACAGCACCAAGACTTCGAGACACGTGAGTAACAAAAGCCACAGGAACAAGGCAAGTGCCCCTTGACCATATTGATCCCATATTTTGGAAACTGTTTTGTTTGCAAAAACGTGTGTGCTTGAGTCAACTTGGTGGGAAACCCTTTTATAGTAGTTTACTAGTTTTGTTAACCACCCTTGTCGCCGGGAAAGTTGATGAGTCGGGTATGGTCATTTTTGCTTTTGCTCTACGGGATATGGGAAGCGAGATAGAACATGTCTAGCTACTGCACTCATATTAATAATGATAATGAGAACTTGATAATGAGCATAGAATCGGGGGAGATCTAGGAAATCTTGGTTTGTGGATGTGGTAGAATGAGATGGTGGTTTACTTGCCGTAGATCTAAGGACCAGTTCATGCCAGCACATGCCAGGAAAATAGTGCCACCACAAGGCCCAATATGGGTGCGGCTTAGCTGACTAATTAGGTAAGTTGCTAGATTGTTATGGACCGTGGAAGGCGCGGGGAATGGGAGTCGAGAGAGGACTGCCCTGGAAACTGCATGGCACAAGAGGGGGCCCGTAGGTGGGAGAATGGTTATTCGAGCCTGCTGGTGAAACCTTAGTGAGTCCATACATCTAGTAGCCCCTTTGTAAAGGCTATTTTGTGATCTCTTGGCCATACATCGACGGTTGTGTACTGGTATAATGGAGGTTCTGCAGTCGCCGACGGGTGACGAAATCACAAACTTGTGGGTAAAGTGGTGCCACCTCTTAAGAGTGTAAAACTATCATGATAGCCGTGCTTACGGTCACAAGCACCTCACCAACTCACATGATTAGATGGGATGGCTATTGGGATGGTTATAGTATGGTCTTGGGATTGGTTTCAGGACTGTTGAGTCTTGGTAATGAGATTGGTTTCAGGACTATTGGGACATGACAATGAGTTTTGATCTCGGTTATGAGATGGATATGAATATGAGATGGATATTATGAGCATGAGATGATGTTGAGAAAGATTAATGGCTGGATGAGACGTGATAAGTGATAAGATATGATGGAGGTATGTTACTGTTTTTATTGGATATATGGTGGGATCAAATTCACTTAAAGATAGTTGCTGTTTTTACCGTGTTTTTGAAATAAATTTTGCTTTCTGCAATGAGCCTTTTATTCCTCCCTTGCTGTAAGATACATGGCATACTTTTCCTGCACTTCGACATGTACTCACCCTTGCATTATCATACAAACATCAGCAACAGGAGAGGAGTACTTCGAAGATCACGTGGAGTATTAGGCGTGCGAACTACCATCAACTTGCCTGTGGAGTTGGAGATGGAGCCGCTGCTGTTTAGTTGCTTCCGCTATCGTTTAGAGACTTCCGCTGCTAGAATAAGTTAGAGACTTCCGTTGCAAGAATTAGTTAGAGATTGATGTAATAAAGTACTTAAACCCTATTACTGTGGTTATATTCTGAATTCGGTTTGTGGATTACATGTGTATGTGTGTTAAACATCCTGGGCACACATATGCATTAGTTGGGTTCCGTGTTCTACGGGACCGGGCGTCACATATTGGTATCAGCGCCACGTTGACTGTAGGACGCAAGCCTAGGTAGAAGTCACAAAATTGCATTAGAGCCACATTGACCGTAGGACGCAAGCCTAGGTAGAATGCATAGATTGGCATCAGAACCACCTTGACCGTAGGATGCAAGCCTAGGTAGAATAGACACCCTAAAACCCATAGGAACATTTAAACCATAGAAGCTTGAATAGGAGTGGTGTGTTGAACTTTTGTGATAATTGATTGTGTTTGAGTGCTTAGTGTGAGTCCTCATATAAAAGTAAATATAATTAGTCCATCCACCTTGATGCATGTAGTTGATGGGGGGGATCCATCTAAACTTCTAACTTCTACTCCACCCCACTCTCTCTCACAGATGGTGAGGGAAAACGCCAGTCGATAAAGGAGGAACGTTCGTGGCAACCAGGAACCACAAGAGGATGACCACGTTGAAGTTCCTGAGAATGTTAACCCCGGGGCTGGTGAAAACAACCTTGAACGGTTGATGCCTATGCAGAACCAACTCATGCAAACTATGATCCAAACTTTGGGTCAGCTGCAAGCCAACAACAACAATCCTAACCCTGTTCCTGCACCACCACCACCAGCTCACAACCGACTGGGAGAGTTCATGAGGACTCGACCGCCTACTTTTGCACAAGCTAATGATCCCATGGAGGCCGACAATTGGTTGAAGTTCATGGAGAAGAAGCTTGCTATTGTTCAGTGCAATGATCGGGAGAAAGTTCTCTTCGCATCGCACCAACTTATGGGAGCAGCCGCTAACTGGTGGGACGCTCTTTGCAATGCTCATGACAACCAGGAGACTATCACTTGGGCTGAGTTCAAGGAGAGTTTCTGCTCTCATTACGTCCCTGCTGGAGTCATGATGCTAAAAAGGCAAGAGTTCGAAGGTCTCCGCCAAGGCAGGAAGAGCATGAATGAGTACCTCAACAAGTTCACGCAGCTGTCAAGGTATGCCCCCGAGGATGTCAACTCGGATCAGAGGAAGCAATACTTGTTCATGAGAGGGTTGAACAATGAAATCCAAGTTCAACTGCTCAACAATGACTATTCAAACTTCCAGAAACTTGTTGACAAAGCTATAGTGGTTGAGAGCAAGATCCGTGAGATCGAGCAAGAGGGCAAGAGGAAGATGTCATACCAGCCACAAGGGAGCAATGTACGTCCTCGTTTCATGCCCCCAGCTGCACCACAGTATGGCTCGTCCGCTTATACTTTTCGCCCTAATCCACCACCGCAGCAACGTCCTGTCATGCAAGTACCTCGTGTGCCTTTGCCTCCTGGGTCCCGTCCCAACATGGGCGCCTTGCTCAGAACCACCCCCGCCCTAACGTTCCTGCTGTCTTGGGCAACAAGGCATGCTTTGCATGCGGAGAAGCGGGACACTTTGCAAGTCAGTGTCCGAGGAAAGGCCTTGGACAGCCGACCAACGCGCCCAAGCAGAACCCACGACCGAACGGAGGAGCCAATCAAGGCAATGTGGGCAGCAGAACTACGCTCGTGACAACGTGAATCATGTCTCCGCTGAGGAGGTGCAACAGGCTGAGGACATCGTGATCGGTATGTTCCTTGCCAACTCTAACCCATCTACTGTTTTATTTGATTCCGGAGCATCACATTCATTCATATCATCCAAGTATGTTGCCAAGTATAATCTGCCCATATCACACATGAAATATACTATGTCGGTTAATTCTCCCGGTGGAGAGATGAGGACTAATATAGTATGTCCAAAAGTAAACCTTAAAATAAGGAGGGTAGACTTCCTTGCCAACCTTATTATCTTGGATTCTCAAGGGCTTGATATAATACTTGGAATGGATTGGTTAAGCAAGCACAACGGAGTGATCCAATGTGCTGAGAGGAGCATGCAGTTGACAAATGAGCACGGTACTCGTATTGAGTTCGAGTCAGCTCAACCGGCAACCGAGAAGGCAACGTTGAACCACGTCGAAGAAGCAACGTTGGAAGGGATTCTGGTGGTTCAAGAATATTTGTACGTGTTCCCGGCAGAACTTCCAGGTATGCCACATGACCGGGACATTGAGTTTGCCATTGATTTAGTACCTAGAACTGCACCTATAGCGAAGAGGCCATATAGGATGCCCGTTAATAAATTAGTGGAACTTAAGAAGCAAATTCAGGAGCAGCTAGAAAAGGGTTTTATTCGCCCGAGCTCGTCACCATGGGGAGCCCCCGTGCTCTTCATAGACAAGAAAGATGGGACCCAAAGAATGTGTGTGTATTATAGGTCTCTCAATGAGGTGACGATCAAGAATAAATACCCGCTGCTCCGTATAGAGGACCTATTCGACCAAATGAAAGGTGCCCAAGTTTTCTCCAAGATTGTTCTTCAGTCGGGGTACTTCCAGCTGAATATTAAGCCCTCCGACATACCCAAGACTGCCTTTTGAACACGGTATGGTTCGTATGAATATACCGTTATGTCTTTTGGGTTAACGAATGCACCCACATATTTCATGTACCTCATGAATAAGGTCTTCATGGAGTACTTGGACAAGTTCGTCGTGGTTTTCATCGACGATATCATGGTGTATTCGAAAAGCGAGTAAGAACATGAAGAACACTTGAGATTGACATTGTAGAAACTGCGAGGGCATCCATTGTATGCCAAGGTCAGCAATTGTCAATTTTGCCTAAAGGAGATATCATTCCTAGGCCACATCATCTCCGAGGAAGGAGTATCGGTTGATCCCAGAAAAGTGGGAGATGTTCCGAAGTGGAACCAACCGCAGAACGTGAGGGATATTTAGAGTTTCCTTGGGATGGCTGGATACTATCGCCGGTTCATCAAGGATTTCTCCAAAATAGCAAAGCCTATGACTAAATTGCTAATGAAGGGAAAAGCATTTCAGTGGACACCAGCATGTCAAGAAAGCTTTGAGGAGCTCAAGAAAAGGCTAACCACAGTACCGGTTTTAGTATTACCGGACGTGAGCAAGAGTTTTGACATATATTGTAACGCATCAAGACAAGGGATTGGATGTGTGCTCATGCAAGAAGGACAAGTGGTAGCCTATGCGTCGAGACAACTAAAGAAACACGAGCTGAATTACCCCACACATGACTTGGAACTCGCATCCGTGGTGCATGCATTAAAGATTTGGAGACATTATATCCTTGGCCACCGATGTGAGATCTATACGGATCACAAAAGCCTCAAGTACATATTCACCCAAACGGATTTGAATTTGAGGAAACGTCAATGGTTTGAACTCATCAAGGATTATGATTTTGGAATCAACTATCACCCCGGAAAGACCAATGTAGTAGCTGATGCATTGAGCCGAAAGGGAGCATGTCACCAACTCACGGTTCGGGAGCTACCGCCCGAGCTACGCAAGGAGTTCGAACGGTTACATCTCGGGTTTTTGAACGAGATGGAAGTGATGGAACTCCATTCTTCGCTAGAACAAGAGATACGAGATAGCCAAGCAACGGATGAGGAAATCAAGGAGATCAAGGAAAGAATCCGACAAGGCATAGAAAAGGATTTCAAGGAAGACGAGAAGGGTTCGCTTTGGTTAGGGAAAAGTATTTGTGTGCCTAACGTGAAGCACATCCACGACATGATATTAAAGGAGGCACATGACTCACCTTATTCCATACATCCCGGCAGTACAAAGATGTACAAGGACCTGAAAACCTGCTATTCGTGGGATGGTATGAAAAGGGACATAGCTGAGTATGTTGCCTTATGCGATACGTGCCAACGGGTGAAGGACGAACATCAAAGACCCGCTGGACTGTTGCAACCATTGAAAGTACCCGAGTGGAAGTGGGAAGACATCAGCATGTATTTCATCGTCAGATTACCACATACTCGGTCGGGTTACGACTCCATCTGGGTTATTGTGGATCGATTTACTAAAACAGCCCATTTTCTTCCTGTTAGAACCACGTACCGCGTCTTAGAACTAGCCGAGCTATACATGGAGCAAATCGTGTGCCGTCATGGAGTTCCAAAGAGGATAGTTTCAGATCGGGGTACCCAATTTCCTCTAGGTTATGGAAAAAGCTGCATGAAGCTATGGGTACACGACTGGATTTCAGCTCCACTTATCACCCACAAACTGACGGGCAAACTGAGAGGACAAACCAAATTTTAGAAGACATGTTGAGAGCCTGCGCCTTGAAACATGGGCGTAGTTGGGATAGGAGCTTGCCATATGCTGAGTTCTCATACAATAACAGCTATCAAGCCAGCTTGAAGATGTCACCTTTCGAAGCATTGTATGGTAGACGGTGTAGAACGCCGCTGTTCTAGAATGAGACCGGAGAGAACCAAGTGTTTGGACCCGAAGTGCTGCAAGACGCCGAGAAGCAAGTCCAAACCATACGGGAGAACTTGAAGGCTGCTCAGTCACGACAAAAAGGTTATGCGGACAATAGGCGAAGAAAGTTGACTTTTAAAGTAGGAGACTTCGTGTACCTTAAGGTATCGCCTATCCGTGGCCAACGATGTTTCAACGTCAAAGGCAAGTTAGCACCTCGCTATATCGGGCCATTTAAGATTTTGGGCAAGTGAGGAGAAGTAGCTTATCAACTAGAGCCCCCAACGCACCTCTCCGACATGCATGACGTGTTTCACGTATCCCAGCTCAAGAAGTGCTTGAGAGTACCAGAAGAGCAAGTACCAATGGATGAGCTCGAGCTTCAAGAGGATCTGACCTATGTAGAGCACTCTGTCCGAATTTTGGACGTGAAGAAAGGGTCACGAGGAACAAAGTGATCCGTTGGTGCAAGGTACAGTGGAGCTATCACACGGAAGCCGAAGCTACATGGGAGCGTGAGGAAGACCTCAAGGCAGAATTCCCTCATCTATTCTATGAGACCTATGTGTGCTGAATACATTGGCTTTGACGATAAAAGTTTTGAATACTACCAAAACACCTTTTTAACAAGGTCCGACTCTAGGTCCGAGCTCCTGCAAGGTCCGACGATAGGTCCGACTTGTTTTGGGTCGCTCCGGCAAGGTCCGATGTAAGGTCCGACTTGCTTTGCCTAGGTCTGACTTATTTTGGCTAGGTCCGACTTGTTTTTGCTAGCTCCGGTGCTAGGTCCGACTAGCTTTGATAAGTTCCGTGCTAGGTCCGACTAAGCTTTAGTAAGCTCCGGCGCTGGGTCCGACTAGCTTTGGTAAGCTCCGGTTCAAGGTCCGGTTAGCTTTGGTAAGGTTCGGAGCTTGATTGTAATGGTTCTGCTTTTAACTTGCAATATTTCGAAATTGCTTTACTCTTATGGAAAGTTTGCTTAGTATTATTTTACTAAGTTTTTGGTGTGTTTTGGTGGTTATGGCTGATGCCATTTTGCTATGGTTTACAACATGCTTATGTGAGGTGCTCACGTAAGATGTTGTAGTTTCGGAACTAACGAGAGTGAAGTCGAGGACTTGTGCTAAGAAGTATTGGTTGTTTATTCATGTGCAGGTGTTGCTTGAGTTTAAGACATGGCTGGTGACGGGATCCATTGAACTAGTCTTAGGAAGAAGATGAGGTTCAACAACCAAGTTCGGGAGGAATTGTGGTTGAGTTGATCGGGAAGTTGCGCAGTATGTTTGAATCAAGAACAATGCATATGAAGGTATCTTGGACGTCGTTGGAAGATGTTTGCACGTGCGCAAGGAGTGCATGGACGTGGCTGCATGGTTCTAAGGCGTGATGAAGAGATGTGGACGTAAAGAATTGGTCGGAAAGGTCCAACCGACTAGGTTATGGACTCAGGCTGCGGCTGAGTCGTGTTTGACTCAAATATGGAAAGTTTTGAGTTGGTTATGATAGGATTTCGTGTGGGTCATGAATTTGAGTTGTTTTAGGAATGTTTCGGACGTTACTAAGGTGTTTGGATGTCTTAAGATTGCTTTTATCTGCGTGTAGAAGAGTTTTGAGCAGTATTAGAAAGTTACAGTTTGAATCCAAGTAGGAGTAGGAGTCCTAGTTTGAATTGGGTTGGCCTTAGGGCTGGTTATATAAGCAAGGGAGGCCAAGGCTCGTGGGAGTATGACTTTGGGGCTGTTCCTCTT
This sequence comes from Neostapfia colusana, assembly GCA_030760725.1. Taxonomy (NCBI): domain Eukaryota; kingdom Viridiplantae; phylum Streptophyta; class Magnoliopsida; order Poales; family Poaceae; genus Neostapfia; species Neostapfia colusana. The sequence goes on along the minus strand of JASWHV010000014.1, from coordinate 15,335,979 downwards.
GTGTTTTGATAAATAAAATTCGTATTACAAAGGAACTTTTGTGCCTTGTTCGTGCGACTTGTTTCAGACATATTTTTCTCGTCGAGTTACTGTTCAGCACTACCTTGCTTCGGTGGTTTTATCATAACTCGAGTTTTACAGATCCAATTGATGTGATTATTTTTGTATTGTCTTCACAACTTGATTATATATCATCTTTAAAAATTTCACGGTCATTGAATTTGTGGTTTCTGATCTACACGAGTTTCTTTGCAGTATTCCAGAACTGTTTTTCTCGCGTAGGACAGATTGACCTTTGTTCGATCTTTTGATCGTAACTTGAGTTTCTCTCAATGGATTTTCATGATTCTTGTTGTGAAGTCTTCATGACTTTATTATCTACAATCTATACTAGTTTTGTCACAGTTGAACACATTTAGATTAGTCGCACACACGGTTTCTTTAACAGATCAGTTTTCTGCTGAGGGGTGTTTTGTTGCTTCCGCTGAAAAGTTTTTATTTACCATTCACCCCCTCTGGTAGCTTTACACGTGTACTTCGATCCTACAATTGGTATCAGAGCCAGGTTGCTCTAATATTTGTGATTTGCACGTGTTTTGACTAATTATCATAGAGAAATACTCTGCCAAACCTTGTGTGTTTAGTGGTATTGATTTTCAGGTTTGGAAGGCACGCATGGAAGCTTTCATCTAGGCGCAAGGCTTTGCAATATGGGAAAAGGTGTACAAGCCTTACGATGTGCCTTCAAACGATCAAGTCATGGCTACAAACATGAGAGATGTCGACAACAATAACAAGGCTCGGAACTTGATCATACAAGGACTAACTCAGAGCGACTTCGACCGTGTTGCACACCTCTGATCGGCGTACGATGTGTGGAGAGCACTTTGTGACTTCCACGAAGGATCCAACACGATCAAGGAGGTAAGACAGGATATGTTCAAGAAGGAATACATGCGCTTTGAGATGCAACCCGGTGAGTCCATTGATGACCTCTTTGCTCGCTTTAATAAAATTCTCAGCAACTTGCGTAGCGTCAGTGTTAATTTTTTAGATGCTGAAAATGTTAGGCAGTTACTAAGTGCATTAGACATGTCAATTTGGGAGATGAAAGTAACATCCATACGTGAATCCACTGTCATGAGTACTCTTACATTAGATGTGCTTTATTCTAAGCTAAAACTCATGAAATTGATATTATATCACGTAAGAACCCAAATAAGACTATTGCATTTGTCTCACAACGTGATATGCCTAGCTCCGGCCAATCATCTAGCAATACACTTGCTTTTCTGTCTTCACTAACCCTGGAACAGATTGAGGAGTTTCTAGAGGAGGAGCTAGTACTTCTTTCTACTAGGTTCTCAAAAGCATTGCAAAATGTGAGAACTGGAAGGAGAGGAAGCTCCAGACCTCAACGATGCTTTGAATGTGGTAAGACAGGACACTTTCGTACAGATTGCCCTAACATTTCAGGTCCTTCTAACCGTGATGAAAAGCAGAATAAAGTCAAGTCCTCTTTTGGCAACACCAACAAGAAAAAGAAGGGTTTTACAGGACGCAAACGGATAAACAGTTTCATCACCGCACTTCAAGAACTTGGCTCGAGTGATGTGGACATTGGAAGTGATGAAGATGAAGATGATCTAGCAAATTTGTGCTTCATGGCGGGCAAATCAAAATCAAGTATGAAGGATGCAGAACACAATAGTGACAACGAATAGGTATGTCCTACTTGCGAAGAAATGTGTGATGCTATTTCTCGTGCCACTATTATTGTTAAGAAAAAGGACAAAAAGCTTAGGGACAATGCTGTTAAAATTGAGTCACTAGAATTTGAAATTAATCGTTTAAAATCCTTGATTCCTAGTGATGATTCTTGTTCCTCATGTGATTTAATATATGAACAATTGTCCTCTCTAAGAAGTGCACACACCTCCACAGTTGATAAACTTGAACTTGAAATCGAAAAGAACAAAAAGATTGCTGCACTTAATGATAAAAACTTGAAAGATGCTTGTTGTTCTACAATTGATTTGCATTGTTCTACTTGCGATGATCTTGATAAGAAACTACAAGATGATATGAAAGAAATTTCTATATTGAACAATGCTTTACGTTCTCATGAAGTTAAATATTGTTCCAATTGCAAATTAAAAGGAAAAACTTCATGTGAAAATTGTCTTGATCTATCAAATAAACTTGATAACATGCATAGGACATTAGATCGGTTTTGTAATGGGAATAAAAACCTAAACTTGCTGCTGAATTCTTCCAAGTCTTGCAATGATAAAACTGGTTTAGGTTTTGATTCACATGCTCATGCTAAGGAACATCCACCTAAAATTGTAAAATCATTAGGAAGTAGTTTGATTCAAACAGTTCCTAAAAAAAGAAGTGGTTTTAAATCTGCAGGAGTGTTGTCACATTCGGGTTCAAATAAGCATACTGCATGCTCATCTAGACATGAACACAAAGTTAAATTTCATTGTACCTATTGTGGTAGAGATGGTCATGTCATAGATTTTTGTTATAGACTAGCTAAACAACATATAAAGGAAAGAATGCAAGCTAGATCTTATAACTCTCATGCAAAATTTGCTGCACATACTAAACCGAATGTCAGGAACATGCAACCTGCTGTTATGAGTCAGAAATATTCAAAGTTTACCTCCGGAGCTTCAGTTTTTGCCTCCGGAGCTTCAGTTTTTGCCTCCGGACCTTCTGTTTTTACCTCCAGAGCTATTGATTTTCGTGCTACACAAGTAACACCTCATAGGTCAGTAGTTAAGAACAAAAAATATCAAACTTTGACTCATAAACCTACTATTTTATCTCAGCTTTCGCATGTTATTCCTGCTGGACATCGTGTGACTCAGTACTGGATTCCTAAATGTCTTTTAACTAACCCCAGTATTGAGTCATCGACGTATTGTGCTTTTACGTAGGTTACACGCTTGAGGAAGGAGAACATTTGGATTGTGGATTCAGGTTGCTCACGTCACATGACCGATAACAAAGAATCGTTCTCTTCTCTCTTTTTTGTGTCACGTGTAGAGAATGTTACTTTTGCCGATAATTCTTCAACTCCTATAATTGCTAAGGGTTCGATTAGAGTAAATGATCACTACACTTTGAAGGATGTGGCACTTGTCAAAAATTTGAAATACAACTCGTTTTCTGTTTCACAATTGCTAGATGAAAATCTGGAAATTATTTTCAATAAAAACCGCTGCAAAGTTGTAGGTTCAAATAGTGAGCTTATTTTTAACATGTCTCGGTTTGGAAGAGTTTTTAAAGCTGATTTTGATATGTCTTTCATTAAGCATAGATGTCTAGTTGCAAATGATTCCAAAGATTTATATTTTTGACATTGTAGACTTGGTCATGTAGGCTTTGATCATCTCACGCGTGTTAGTGCTCTTGATCGCATACGTGGGCTGCCTAAGCTTAAAGGGGACAAAGAAATTATGTGCTCTTCTTGTAGACATGCTAAGATGGTTGCAGGTTCACATGCTCCTCTCACAATGACCATGACAACTGAACCGGGTCAACTTTTACACCTTGACATCGTAGGACCTTCACGTGTTCAATCCTTCGGAGGTAAATGGTATGTTCTTGTGATTGTTGATGACTATTCTAGATACTCTTGGGTTTACTTTATGGCATCTAAGAATGAAGCTTTTAGTCACTTTGGAACTTTATTTCTTAGATTATTAATTGATCACCCAGGATCTTTAAGAGCAATTAGAAGTGATAATGGAACCGAATTTAAAAATCAATCGTTTGATCACTTTTGTGCTGAAAATGCAATAGATCATCAATTTTCTTCACCATATGTACCTCAACAAAACGGTATTGTAGATAGAAAGAACAAAATCTTAGTTGAGATGGCTAGGATTATGCTTGATGAATACCAAACTCCTAGGAAATTTTGGGCTGATGCAATTGCAACCGCTTGTTATGTCTCAAATCGTGTTTTCTTGCGTGCTAAGCTAGGTAAAACACCATATGAGCTCAGGTTTGGACATAGGCCTAGTGTCACAGACTTTAGGGTCTTTGGTTGCAAATGCTTTGTTGAGAAACATGGTAATCTTGATAAATTTGAAGCTAGATCTATTGATGGCATGTTTCTTGGTTATCCATCTCATACTAGAGGCTACCGTATACTAACAAAATTGTGGAGACTTGTGAGATTTTTTTTATGAAGCTAGCCCAGGTACTAGTTCAAATATTGCAGGTCCGGATCCATATCCGCAGGGGGAGAGTATTTTCGTTAAAGAAGAGGAAGAAGTGGTGCTGCTGCCCGAAAATTCAGCAGCTAATGACATTGTTCCAGCTCCTGATCTTGATTCACAGCCAGCACCGACGACCACCATTGCTGGTCCAGATCCTCCTCACGTCACAAACTCATCTATTTGTGATGAACATGAAGGAGAAGAAGCTTGTGAAGTGTCCACTCCCCTGATTCTCAAAAGTCATCCTCCACAACAAATTATTGGAAGCTTGCATGAACGAGTTACAAGATCCAGGTTTTTCGACCCTAATTCTCATGCTCATTCTGCTTTTGTTGCTTCTTTTGAACCCAAAGATATATCACACGCACTCACTAATGAATCTTGGATTATTGCCATGCAAGAAGAGTTAGAAAATTTTAAAAGAAATAATGTTTGGAAACTTGTACCTCCACCTCAAGGTCACACTTTAATTGGAACTAAATGGGTGTTTAAAAGTAAACAAAGTGAGGATGGGGTTGTGGTTAGGAATAAGGCTAGGTTGGTTGCTTAAGGTCTCACACAAGTTGAAGGTCTAGATTTTGATGAAACTTTTGCTCCTGTTGCTAGATTAGAGGCCATAAGAATTTTGTTAGCTTTTGCTGCATCTAAAAGTTTTAAGCTATATCAAATGGATGTTAAAAGTGCTTTTCTTAATGGCTACATAGATGAGGAGGTTTATGTCAAACAACCACCTGGTTTTGAAAATCCAAATTTTCCTAATCATGTGTACAAACTGTCCAAAGCCTTGTACGGTTTCAAACAAGCCCCTAGAGCATGGTATGATAGGTTAAAAACATTCTTACTTGAAAAGGGTTGTACCATGGGCAAAGTTGATAAAACTCTTTTTTGTGCTTAAGCATGACAATGACTCATTATTCGTTCAAGTGTATGTGGATGATATTATCTTTGGTTGTGCTTCTCATGATCTTGTGTCCAAGTTTTCAGCTATGATGAGTTCAGAATTTGAGATGAGTATGATGGGAGAACTCACATACTTTTTGGGGCTGCAAATGAAGCAAACCAAGTAGGGTACCTTTGTGCATCAAACAAAGTATACAAAAGATCTTCTAAGGCGCTTCAACATGGACAAAAGCAAGTCTCTTCGGACACCAATGGGAACAGCAACAACACTTGAACTTGATGAAGATTGTGATCACGTTGATCAAAAAGAATATAGAAGCATGATCGGATCACTTTTGTATCTCACGGCATCAAGACCGGATATACAATTCAGCGTATGTCTTTGTGTATGGTTTCAAGCCTCCCCACGTGCTTCACATCATCAAACCGTCAAAAGGATTCTCAGGTACTTACATGGAACTCAAGAATTTGGCATTTTTCTTCCTTCTTCCTCAACCGTTACTTTGAAATCTTTTTCTGATGCTGATTTTGGGGGTTGTAGGATTGATAGGAAAAGTACTTCTGGTGCTTGTCATTTTCTTGGTAATTCACTTGTTGCCTGGTCCTCTAGAAAACAAAGTTCAGTTGCACAATCCACAGTCGAATCTGAATATGTAGTTGCTGCTAGTGCTTGCTCACAAATTCTTTGGATTGTTCAAACACTTAAGGACTATGGGGTTGATCTAGATAGTGTTTCACTGTTTTGTGATAACACTAGTGCCATTTGCATTGCTAAAAACCCCGTGCAACATTCGAGCACTAAGCACATTGATATTAGGTATCACTTTCTCCGTGATAATGTCGAAAAAAAGAACATTGTGCCTCACCATGTAGATACCGAACAACAATTGGCTGACATTTTTACAAAACCTTTGGATTTCACTCGTTTTTGTTACATTCGTAGTGAAATAGGGGTTATGCATCCTCATGGCTTAAATTGAGGGAGAATTTTGAAACTTGGGAAGTCTATGTGTGAATCTGAAATTAAAATAATATGAGCATAGTATTTCATGCATATATGACTTTGTGATTTCTTTTTCATGCTGAAAGTTCTTACTACATTACTCGTGTTATACATTTTGTAGTTTTTACCATGTCTAGTAATTGGAATAATTACTTACACTAAATCTGGTCATGGTCGAACTTTCTTGCTGTTTTGAACTTGTTGCATGCTCACAAGTGCTTTTAATCATAAAGAATTAATCAAGTAATCAACTCACATGTTGAGTTTCTATGTTCAAATAAAAAAAGAGAAAAGATCAAGAGAATATGCATGCATCGCACTTCTTCTTTTGAGATGGCTTATCATTGCACTTAGATATGAACTTGAAAGGAGTTGTGTATGACTAAAACCATGTCCTTAAGCTTCTGACTGTCAAATGACATAGGCTTGGCTTGGTTGGTTAGAATAAGGCTGATGCTGCATATAATCTCTTACAAATGTCATAAGATCAAATTTTGTGCTTTAAATGATAAATAAAATGTAGCAACAAGTGTCATGCTTTCAGGTCTTGAAATAGTTAAGTTTGTGAGATCATGACGTGCTTAAATTGAAAATTACATTTGATCTCTAGCATGGATTACAGTACTTTATGTATCTCATTGATGTGATAGTGTAAGTTACTTGATAGTATGATTTGGATGAGCTTTGTTTTATATGTATATGTTATAATGTGCTCATAACAAATTAAAATTTCTCTTTTGTACCTTGCTGAATACATTGTCAAAGAGGGAGAAATTGATCACACATTGCACACATTCACAAGTGTTTTGGCACGATTCTTCTCAGGGGGAAGAATTTTTAGTATTTTTGTTTTTCTTCTCATTTTATTTCTGATTTACAAAGGGGGAGAAATTGTTTTTAAAACTTTTCATGTGAATAAGCCAATGTTCGGATTTTAAGTGGTGTTGGCAATGCATTCATCAAGTGGGAGATTGCGAGACCTATGTGTGCTGAATACATTGGTTTTGACGATAAAAGTTTTGAATACTACCAAAACACCTTTTTAACAAGGTCCGACTCTAGGTCCGAGCTCCTGCAAGGTCCGACGATAGGTCCGACTTGTTTTGGGTAGCTCCGGCAAGGTCCGACGTAAGGTCCGACTTGCTTTGTCTAGGTCTGACTTATTTTGGCTAGGTCCGACTTGTTTTTGCTAGCTCCGGTGCTAGGTCCGACTAGCTTTGGTAAGTTTCGTGCTAGGTCCGACTAAGCATTAGTAAGCTCCGGCGCTGGGTCCGACTAGCTTTGGTAAGCTCCGGTTCAAGGTCCGGTTAGATTTGGTAAGGTTCGAAGCTTGATTGCAATGGTTATGCTTTTAACTTGCAATGTTTCAAACTTGCTTTACTCTTATGGAAAGTTTGCTTGTGGACGTAAAGAATTGGTTGGAAAGGTCCAACCGACTAGGTTATGGACTCAGGTTGCGGCTGAGTCGTGTTTGACTCAAATATGGAAAGTTTTGAGTTGGTTATGATAGGATTTCGTGTGGGTCACGAATTTGAGTTGTTTTAGGAATGTTTGGGACGTTACTAAGGTGTTTGGAAGTCTTAATATTGCTTCTATCTGCGTGTAGAAGAGTCTTGAGCAGTATTGGAAAGTTACAGTTTGAATCCAAGTAGGAGTAGGAGTCCTAGTTTGAATTGGGTTGACCTTAGTGTTGGTTATATAAGCAAGGGAGGCCAAGGCTCGTGGGAGCATGAATTTGGGGCTGTTCCTCTTGTGTTTTGATAAATAAAATTCGTAATCTAAAGGAACTTTTGTGCCTTGTTCGTCCGACTTGTTTCAGACAAGTTTTTCTCTTCTAGTTTCTGTTCAGCACTACCTTGCTTCGGTGGTTTTATCATAACTCAAGTTTTACAGATCCAATTGATGTGATTATTTTTGGGTTGTCTTCAAAACTTGATTATCTATCATATGTAAAAATTTCACTGTCATTGAATTTGTGGTTTATGATCTACACGAGTTTCTTTGCAGTATTCCAGAACTGTTTTTCTCGCATAGGACAGATTGACCTTTGTTCGATCTTTCGATCGTAACTTGAGTTTCTCTCAACGGATTTTCATGATTCTTGTTGTGACGTCTTCGTGACTTGATTCTATACAATCTATACTCGTTTTGTCACAGTTGAACATGTTTATATTAGTCGCACACACGGTTTCTTTAACAGATCGGTTTTCTGCTGAGGGGTGGTTTGTTGCTTCCGCTGAAAAGTTTTTATCTACCATTCACCCCCCTCTGGTAGGTTTACACGTGTACTTCTATCCTACATATTCTCTACTCTAACGAATCTCGAGGGCGAGATTTAGTTTAAGGGGGGTAGGTTTGTAACACCCTCAATTTCATATTCATGCATTGCATATAGAAAAACATTATAAAAGAAATAGAAACGGGAAGAATCATAAAAATGGGAGAAAGATGGTTGAAAAGAGCCAATTTCAATTCGCCGAGGAGCACTGTCGACACTTCCCGCGGCCTGCTGGCCATGTGGCGCCTTCAGAGCTCATCCCTGCGGAGGGGGTGAGGTCCGGCACTGCTGGCCACGTGGCAGGCTCGGAGCTTGCCTCAGGAGAAGGGGAAAGGTCCGACCCCGCTGGACACGTGTTGCCTTCGGAGCTAGTCTCTACGGAGAAGCGAGGCTCAGCCCCGCGGGACACGTGTTGACTTCGGAGCTAGTCTCTGCCGAGAAGCGAGGCCTAGCCTGCCGGACACGTGTCGACTTCGGAACTCACCCCTGAGGAAGGGATGAGGTCCGCCCCACGGGACACGTGTCGCTCTCAGAGCTCGCCTCCGAGAGGTCCGCCCCATGGGACACGTGTCACCCTCGGAGCTCGCCTCCGGGAGGTCCGACACTGCTGGACACGTGTCACCCTCGGAGCTCGTCTCCGAGAGTTCCGGCCTGATGAACATGTGTCGTCCTTGGAGCTCACCTCCAAGGAGAAGGGAGGTCCGACACCAATGGAAACGTGTCAACCTCGGAGCTCGTCTTTGAGGAGAAAGGAAGTCCAGCGCTGCTCGAGACGTGGCATTCTCGGAGCCCACCTCCTAGGAGAGGGGAGATCCGGCACTGACACATGGCGCCCCAGAACTCGCCTCTGTAGAAAGGAGAGGTCCGACCCGCCAGACACGTGGCGCACGCGGAGCTCGCCTATCAGGAGAGGAGAGGTCCCGATTGCCAGACACGTGGCGCACGCGGAGCTCGCCTCTGAGGGAGAGGGAGGTCCCTCCCGCCAGACACACGGCGCACTCGGAGCTCGCCCCTGCAGAAAAGGGAGGCCCGGCCCCCGCTGGACACGTGGCATCTCCGGAGCTCACCACTGCGTAGATATGAGATCCTTAACCGGTTTCTCTCCTGTGCGCGCGGGAATACCCGGTACTGAGGAGACCAACACGATTTGCACGTTGCTACCGCACCAAATCAATTAGAGATAAGTTATTAAGATCCAAAACAAATTGAATAGGACTCTTATTTAAATTCCAATTGGAGTAGGACTCTTCTTTCACCCTTTATAAATAGAACCCAAAACCCCTAGCCGCAACCACGTACCTATTTTCCACCTCTCGAGTCGACGACTTGGAGACCCTAGCTTCCAACTCGTCGAGTTGCAGCCCCTCTGCCGGAGTTTAGTCGCCGGTGAGCACCGCCGACGAGCCCCGTCACGCTTGCCATCGCCGGAAGAGAGCTGACGAACTGTCCTGCTGCCATTTGCTAGGAGAAAGGCCGAGGTAGGTCTTCGTTACCAATTTACGACATCATCGCGGTTTTCTTCGCATCTGTTTTTCTTCGAACAGAAGCTGTTTCTTGTGGACAGATCATGTGTTGATCGGTTTTTGACGGTGGAATTGATCTATATCTTGAGTCAAGATCATTACCATGTCCACACTTGATCCTTACATCCTTTTTCATCATAAAACCCCATGCAAGCCATTAAAACACGCAAGAACACGTACAAACTGATCTAAATAAGATAGCATCATAGGATTTGCACTATTGCATCTTGAGTAGAGTTTGTGCATGATGTTTGATTGCTATAAATCTTGTATGTGCGTGGTCGTGAGTATAAGGACAAGCTTAGGAAGCTATCTACGAAGGACTACAGCACAAGGACTTCGAGACACGTGAGCAACGAAAGCCACAGGAACAAGGCAAGTGCCCCTTGACCATATTGATCCCATGTTTTGGAAACTGTTTTGTTTGCGAAAACGTGTTGGCTTGAGTCAACTTGGTGGGAAACCCTTTTATAGGAGTTTACTAGTTTTGTTAACCACCCTTGTCGCCGGGAAAGTTGATGAGTCGGGTATGGTCGTTTTTGCTTTTGCTTCGCTAAATCTACGGGATATGGGAAGCGAGATAGAACATGTCTAGCTACTGCACTCATATGAATAATGATAATGAGAACTTGATAATGAGCATAGAATCGGGGAAGATCTAGGCAAGCTTGGTTTGTGAATGTGGTAGAATGAGATGGTGGTTTACTTGTCGTAGATCTAAGGACCGGTTCATGCGAGCACATGCCAGGAAAACAGTGCCACTACAAGACCAAATATGGGTGCGGCTTAGCTGACTAATTAGGTAAGTTGCTAGATTGTTATGGACCGTGGAAGGCGCGGGGAATGGGAGTCGAGAGAGGACTGCCCTGGGAACTGCATGGCACAAGAGGGGGCCCGTAGGTGGGAGAATGGTGATTCGAGCCTGCTGGTGAAACCTTAGTGAGTCCATACATCTAGTAGCCCCTTTGTAAATGTTATTTTGTGATCTCTTGGCCATACACCGACGGTTGTGTACTAGTATAATGGAGATTCTGCAGTCGCCGACGGGTGACGAAATCACAAACTTGTGGGTAAAGTGGTGCCACCTCTTAAGAGTGTAAAACTATCATGATAGCCGTGCTTACAGTCACAAGCGCCTGGCCAACTCACATGATTAGATGGGATGGTTATTGGGATGGTTATTGGTATGGTTATGGTGTGGTCTTGGGATTGGTTTCGGGACTGTTGAGTCTTGGTAATGAGATTGGTTTCGGGATTGTTGTGATATGACAATGAGTTTTGGTCTCGGTTATTAGATGGATATAAATATGAGATGGATATTATGATCATGAGATGATGTTGAGAAAGATTAATGGCTGGATGAGACGTGATAAGTGGTAAGATATGATGGAGGTATGTTACTGTTTTAATTGGATATATGTTTGGATCAAATTCACTTAAACATAGTTGTTGTTTTTACCGTGTTTGTGAAATAAATTTTGCTTTCTGCAATGAGCCTTTTATTCCTACCTCGCTGTAAGCTACATGTCATACTTTTCCTGCACTTGCTGAGTATGACATGTACTCACCCTTGCATTATCATACAAACATCAGCAACAGGAGAGGAGTACTTCGAAGATCACGTGGAGTATTAGGCGTGCGGACTACCGTCAACTTGTCTGTGGAGTTGGAGATGGAGTCGCTGTTGTTTAGTTGCTTCCGCTATCGTTTAGAGACTTCCGCTGCTAGAATAAGTTAGAGACTTCCGCTGCAAGAATGAGTTAGAGATTGATGTAATAAAGTACTTAAACCCTATTATTGTGGTTATATTCTGAATTTATTTTGTGGATTACATGTGTATGTGTGTTAAACATCGTGGGCACACATATGCATTTAGCTGGGTTCCGTGTTCTACGGGACCGGGCGTCACAAAGGAACAAGAACAAAATAGGATCAACCAAATATACAGAAGAAGTATCAGAAGATGGTCGAGGATAGAAAGGGCGTGTCTCATCAAATACAACATCCCGTGAAATCCTAATCCGTTGACCAACCAAATCCCAACAACGATATCCCTTATGCTCTGAACTGTACCCTAGGAAGACACACTCGATAGACTGAGCAGTCCGCTTAGTGTGCTCACATGGTGCGAGCAACACATAGCACGCACAGTCAAAGAGACGAAGGCTGATGTAGTCAGGCATCTTGCCTGTAAGGCACTCAAAAGGAATCCCACAATTAAGAGCAGACGAGGACTGAATGTTAATTAAATAAGTTGCAGTAGAAACAGCCTCGGCTTAAAAATGAGGTGGAACAAAAGAAGCGATCAGAAGAGTACGAGCTGTCTTAAGGAGATGATGATGCTTGCACTCAGCAACGTTATTCCCATGAGCACCTGGACAAGAAAACTGAGCAGGAGTACCTTGCTCAGAAAGAAACTGACGAAGAGCATCAGAGAGGTACTCGCCAGCAGAATCAACTTGAAAAATGCAAATAGGAGTGTCAGACTAAGTGCGGATCATAGTTGAGAAGGACTTATAGATAGATAACGCCTCACTACGATGTTTCATAAAGTAAACCCATGTGTGGCTAGAAAAATCATCTATAAAAATGATATAATATCGATGTCCTCCTTTCGAAGCAAAAGGAGCAGGGCCCCATACATCAAAATGAATAAGATTGAAAGGACGCTCAGACACTAACTCCGTAGAAGAATAAGGAAGTTGAATCTGCTTCCCTAATCGACAACCCTAACCCTGAGCTAAAGACTCAGAACTAGAGATTGATCCTAAAAGACTATGACGAACTAAAATGGACAGACGAGAGCCACAGAGATGACCCAAACGGTGGTGCCACTAAGCAAACGTCAAAGTGGATGAAGCAACAAGACTGGAGCCGACTGAACTGGTAGGCGCAACGGAAGGAAGACGAAGTCAGTCAAGCTCCCAAAGATGTTGTGAATCAGGACGACGAGGGCCAGTACGAACCAGGTGACCTGTGCGACGATCTTGAACGTAACAAAGATTATGATCAAGAATCACTTGACAATCATTATTAGTAGTTGGCCAACGGATATAAGTTGTATTGTAAGTCCAGAAACGAAGGAAACATTAGGAACAACAAAAGAGTCAGATAAAAGAGTGCCCTGTCCAAAAACTGAAAGGGGAGAACCATTGGTAGTATAAACAGTAGAAGAACAATACGAAGGACTCAAGGAAGACAAACTAGTACGATAAGGAGTCATATGGAACAAAGCACCAGAATCAAGAATCCATAGACAAGTACCTAGAGCAGAAGTAGGAGGTGGTCTCTCAGTGGAAGACGAAGAAGCAGCATCAGTACTCGAAGGTGCAGAAGACTGAGTCACAGAACCAACAACTTATACTTTTATTGAAAAGTGAAAATGGTACACCCTTCTCTATCCGTTTAGACTTTTTATTGGATGCAACTAGTTTGTGGATAGCAGCTAAAGACCTATATAGGATTGAAAGTTGTGATCTGCACTACTCAATTTTTCTGGCGCGCCTAGCATGCGATTTGGATTAGCCCATACTATCTACTGATGATGCAGCATGTAGATGCTTTCGATAATAAATCACGAGATCCCGTGTGCGCGGTACTGCTTAGAGATGATGCAAGTGGGTATAAACTTGCTCAATCTTTTTCCAGTCCAAGTCAACTTAATTGGTGGAAACGCCACCCTAACTTAAATGACGGAGTTTTTTATTAGATTCAATGATCCTGTAGAAATAAATGTACATCCCTAATGGTACCCCCTCCACCTAATTTTGCATTGCGCGTTTTTATTTGGGTATGGGATTAGCGGGCATAGCAAATCAATAAAGTATTTGGAGAAAATAACCGTGGTGCTCGCATTGTAAGAGTATTATGAATAAGAGATCATCGTTGAGTGTTCTGTGGGCGTTTACTTAGGGGGGTGAGGGCAGATTAGGGATAAATTATCAATAGAAGTTTAAATCTACAAGCAAGTTTTGCATTTTGAAATGAGCTGTAACAAAAAAGAAAACGTTAACACACTTCCAAACGTTGGGCCTACACATTGAACAAAGCTGAAATATTACTGGTGTCACTGTATCAGGATTGGTACCCCGGCGGCGGCTGGAACAAGGTTACCGTCTTGGACGAGATGAAAATCGAGATGCGTGGAATAAGAAACTGGCGTGAACCTTTCGTAAGCGTGAAGGTTCCAGAGCGCGAAGCTAGGGCCCGTCGGCGCGTCACGGGAAGGGAGCAAAGACCTCTCGGGATGCACTCTGTCATAGGCTGGCTGACGCTCTCTCCAAGATTCTCATTTGACCAATTTGGGTCGTCATTAATTTCCAGCCTCAATCACACTTTCACCTCATGAGAGAGAGAGAGAACGTCATTTGAATAAACTTTTGATTGGGAGCCCAGCAAGTTAAAATAGTTGCTTTCCTTCCCTTTTTCAGTTGATGAGAATGCGCTCCGGGGAACATGTAGTGCGTGTGTATGATTACACAATGGAAGATTTATTTTTGTACCAGCCACGTACAAAAGAATCAGAAGTACACACGAAAAAAGCTAACATTTCGTGTACTCCTACCGTAAAATGTAAATCTTTACTGAAATCGACTATGATATAACCATATGCAATCACTGACACGACGCAAAAAGAATGGATCATGTGTCGATGCGCATGCATGCACGGTATCAATCATCGGTTGATCTATCTGTCGCCATGTGTGCTGTATTATCTTCTCTTCTCTTCTTTCTTTGTGGATCAGTTGCCCATCGATCTAGATAAGCTAGTAGTAGTAGTAACTAGTTCTGTATATAACGTGTAACAGAATTGTAGGATCAGTTGGCCCTCCGGCAGTTCTTCCTGATCTCGCCGTTGGCGCCGGTCTTGACGTCAAGCGCGGCGAGCTTGTTGAGCGCGTAGCTGAACATTGAGGGGAAGAAATCAGTGGTGCTGAGGAAATTGACCATCCAGCTCGTGGAGCTGTGGTCTCCGAGCGCCTGGTCGATGGCGAGCACGCCTCGGCGGTTCATGATCTGTGTGTAATAGCTCTTGTCGACGACGAGGATGCTGGAGGGGTCGTCCAGGAAGACGATGTTGTCGAAGGCCGGGTTCTTGCGGCAAGCGAACGTGGTCAGGATCCACAAGTATGTAGGGTCCATGGTAGGGTCCGGCAAACCTGTACCATTGAAATTATACAGCCGGTCGTGGATCACCGAGCAGTGTGTCACCCCTACAGTGTGCGCTCCTGCGTGAAATAAAACACAGATACATGCATTTCAGGAAAACCGTATCGGTACATGAAGTTTCATTTAAAAATCATTTGTCTTTCAGAACGGTGGTACATGTAACATGGAAATAAATTCGAAACCTAAAATGATGGACGCTATCAGTATATATATGTTCCAACTAAGTTCGAGATCGATCTCTCGATCGGAAGATCGAACTTGTTTTATATAAATAAACTTGGTTATGATAATGTGCTGGGTGATCATGGGGATTGAAGAGTACATCGAGAATCAGCACAGAAAAGAAACACAAACATATATATAATACCGGTGCCGAGCTTGACGATTTGGTACTAGTATAACGTACGTTAGGCCTGCAACTAATTCATTTGTTAACGCAAATCAAAATGTACTAAACTGTTATTTTATCAGCCAACATAGCTGTACTTGACATTCCATGTGTGATGCTGCCCATTGGATCGATGTGGTTAGCTGTGTTCTAGGTCAAAAGAGGCTAATTTAGTAAAGCCACAATCTTGAAGTAGCCGAACGAAGAGGACACATGGGTCATGGCAACATCTTCAAGAGCTTAGCTACTATACTGGCTACTGGGTAGTACAACCAGTTGTGCTGATTAGCTATATCATTAATAAGTCGTCACGTATAAGAAATGTAGCATAACGTAGGTAGTGGCGTACCCATAAGAATGGCCATGTCCAAGCTGTTGAAACCCTTCTTGGCGAACATGTTGATGGCCGTGGGGATGTCGACGTTGGGGGCCGGCAGTGCGGCCGCCATCCACGCTTGGGATACCGTGCCGTCCCTTCTTCCTAACTGCACTTGGTACTTTGGCCCTCCGGCCTAGAATTGTTGAACACGAAGAATAATAGTTGTACATTAATATAATTCGTTTTAACATCACTTTCAAAGTAGGGTTAAATCAACAAGGGTTAATATCGAGTAAACGTGTGATATATCCAGATGATTAAAACACAGTCTTCACTGCGTAGTAGTGTCTACTTGTGAGCAATCATCTGCAATGTGTGACAAGCAAGAAACAAACAAAAGCTAGCAAAACGAAAGAAAGCATGGAAATTCTATGGGGAAAAGAGATCAATCGACTACGCTTTTGTTCATGCATCACCACTTCACATATTATCGAGTAGCACAAGTGTGGTCTATGGTCGCTTGCTCTTACCATACCAACGGAGTCCCTTGTTGCAGCAACAATGATGTCCGCGCAGGAGACGACGCCGGGGCATTCTTTCTCGAGCTCCCTTTTGATGTCGTCGATGAGGTCGTAGCCGAAGAGGCCGTTGTTCTGTATCGCCGTCTTCTCCGAGTTGGGCCCGTCGAGAAGGAGCGACGCGTCGCAACCCTTAATTTTTACCAATGAAATAACCAATCAACCGACTGTAAATCAAGACAAATGATACGAGTAATTAGTTGAAGCAGCCAGTGGCTAGCTAGTGCTGGATTCGTACTAGGACGAAGCAGTCGTGGAACAGCATGTGGAGGAGGCCGGCGACTATCCTCCTGTCCCAGGCCATGCGCGCCTCGACGGCGTCGTGGATGATGGTCTCCACGCTGGCGTTGCCGCACTTCCCGGCATAGTAGTTGCTCGCCAGCTGGCCGCGGCAGTTCACGGCCGACGCCAGCAGAACGAGGGCGGCGGTGAGCAGCGCGGCGGCGCGGCGGGCCGGCTGCATCTCTCCGGGCGATCTGCTAGCTAGCGAGATCTATGTGTACGGGGTGGCGCTACGATTCTACCACCAGAGTGCTTGAATCGTAGGAAAAGGAAGTATATATTTGGCATGTACAGCACGGAGAGATAGGCGCCTCTCTCTCTCTCTCTCTCTCTCTCTGACTAATCGAGTGTCAAGCAGGAGGAGGAAGAGGCATGGACATGGACGGTGGAGTCGCACGCGGAATGGTGCGGGCTATGTAGGTCAAGGACTAGTAGCAAGGGGACACTGGCAGTGGCAGAGAAGAAGGAGCTGGCTGCATGGAGATCGCGGACCAGTGGGCGCAGCTAGCACAGCACAGCGCAGTCAGTGAGATTTCGTGGAGAGTCGTGCGGCGTCGTTCGGATCCTGTGCGGCTGGCAGTACAGGTAGGGTTGTGTGCGCCTGCAACCACTAGACCTGGGCATAAAAATTGGTACCAAAAAATTAAAATATAAAAAGTCAAGACAGAAAGAAAATTTGATATACCAGACATCAGTCCTGTACTCCTGTTCAAGTAACAAATTTAAACAACCAATAAATAAATTTTAGATTCGAATATTGTCGAAGCGTCTGCGGTCGACACTTCCCCCGGGCCTGCTCGGAGCAGCCCGTGGAGGTTCTTTTTCGGAGGGGCTAGTCCTCTCGGAGGATCTCGCGTTGGACGAAGGGGATGAAGGTGGATTGACACAATGATTTTTACGTGGTTCGGACCGCCGGAGCGTAAAACCCTACGTCCATGGTGAGTTGTGTTGCTCTGTGTATTGCTTGGGGCTTAGAACCGGAGTTCTAAGCTTGAAGGTCTGGGTGAGCTAAGGGTTGAATGCCAAGAGATCCGAACCACTGGAGTCCGAACCCTTTGTAACGTTGCCTACCCGAGCCTTTCATAGTCCAAGGCTCGGGCGGCTTACAAAGGGGGTCCCAGGACCTGATAGGTGGCTCCGGGGTGATTTCCTGCCTTCTACCGTATCTCGCAGTGAATGCTGGTAGCTGTCTTAGCAGTAGCTTCTTAGTCTTCGTCCTGCCGCGTCCTGCCGGTGCCACAAGCTAGGCGTAGCGGTTGATGATGGCAGGGTCGGCAGGGCATGTCTTGTCGCTGTATTTATTGGTGTGCAGCATCTGACACTGTACGCCTGTCCTGACTGTGACAGTGCCTCCTGACAGACGTGCGTCGCGTCTCCGTGCCTTGGGAAGGCGCGGGTCTTGAATGTCGCGTCTTGGGAAGGCGCGGGTCTTTACTCCCGCTGCCTACCGCGCCGGAGCAGGCAGCGCGGCTCTGCTGGCCACATGGCAGGTCCGGAGCTCACCTCTGTGGAGGGGGGAGGCCCCGGCCCCGCTGGACACGTTGCGCCTTCGGAGCTCACCCCCGCGGAGGGGGGAGGTCCGGCTCTGCTGGCCACGTGGCGGGCCCGGAGCTCACCTTTGAGGAGAGGGGAGGTCCGGCCCCGCTGGACACGTGGAACCTTCGGAGTTCACCCCCGCGGAGGGGGGGAGGTTCGGCTCTGCTGGCCACGTGGCGAGCCCGGAGCTCACCTTTGAGGAGAGGGGAGGTCCGGCCCCGCTAGACACGTGGATCCTACGGAGCTCACCCCCGCGGAGGGGGGAGGTCCGGCTCTGCTGGCCACGTGGCGGGCCCGGAGCTCTCCTCTGAGGAGAGGGGGAGCTCCGGCCCCGCTGGACACGTGGCGCCTTCGGAGCTCACCCCCGCGGAGGGGGGGAGGTCTGGCTCCGACGGCCACGTGGCTGGCCCAAAGCTCTCCTCTGAGGAGAGGGGGAGCTCCGGCCCCGCTGGACATGTGGAGCCACCCCTACGGAATGGGCGAGATCCTTAGGCGGTTTTGTCCTGAGCGCGGGGATACCCGGTATTGAGGGTACCGACAGTGGCCCCCGAGCCCATCTCAGGGGAAATGACGATCCCGAGGTGGGGTCTTCACCTTTTCCACCCCACGCACCTTCTCGGAGACTCCTTTTGACCGTTGCAAGAGCACGACCGGTCGTGGGGGCGTGAGCCCTTCTTGATGGCTGCTTTAACTATGGCAGTTCCCAAGGCTGCCACTATTGCAAGTGCAGCACCTTGTCAGGAACCTCCGGGTTATCCGCTTGGAGGACTGACTTCTTGGTCCACCGCTTCTTCAGGATGGCTTGGGCCCTATTGTCAGTGTCACTGGGGCTTGGACCTGGGGCGTCTGCCCCGAGCGGCGCATATGAAGCGTTTTGAATTGCTCCTGGGAAGTTTAAAGGGTGCCCCTTCCATATCGTGGGGTTCCCTTCCGCATATTCCCTCACACCTGAGCCTTCCGTATTCTTCCGTGCGCCCACGCCTTCTTTGCCTTCCGAGTTCTTGCCTGTTCGTCTTCGATGGCTTCCAGCTTGCCTCCGTCGCGCATCGCCCGGACGAAAGACCTTGGGTCGGTGCAAAAGCTGCTAGGATGGCACTCGGAAGAGCAGAGGCTTTGTCTTCGGTGGGGATCTCTTCCCCTACGTCTGGAGAGGGGGGAGACCGTCCTCTTCATCGCCTATGCCTTGGCGGGGTTTGTCCCGCCGATCTCTTCTTTCTTTGTGACTCTGCTGGAGACCTATGACCTCCAGCTTCATCACCTCTCCCCAAACTCCTTCGCTCTGGCCGTCGTCTTCGTGCACTTCTACGAGATGTTCGTGGGGGTGTGCGCTTATGTGGCGCTATTCCGTCACATCTTCTTGTTGTGGACGACTGGGCACGGCTCGAAGAATCAGCTAGGAGCCTACTACTTCCAGCACCGATATAAGGATCTGAAGGTCTCCAAGTACCTTCTGCCCTTCAGTGCCTCGAGGTGGGAAGGCTGGAGGGATGACTGGGTGATCGCGAAGACTGATGAGCACGATCGACTCCAGTTGCTGACTGAGGAACCATCCACCGGACGCCGCTTCTGGGAGGAGAGCCCGGAGCTGGAGCTAGAGTACACGCCAGTCCTGGAGCGGTTCCAGTTCCTGGCGGAGCAGGGGCTGACGTCCCTGATGGTGCTGACGTGGAGGGCGAAGCTGCTGTGGGAGATGCCGACCTTGGACGATATTGGGATCGCCGTGCGCCAGGTCAGTGATGCTTCTCGGGGAATCTCGATCTCTGAGGTTGAGCGCTCCACGGAACGGCGCGAGGGGTCGGCTGATGCCCAACCCGCACCGAGGAGCGACAGAGCTCGGACTGTCGACGCCCAACCCGCGCCGAGGAGCGACAGAGCTCGGACTGTCGACAAGGGGAAGGGCAAGGAGCCGACCTCCAGTTCACCAAAGAGGAAGCGCTTCCGGTCTCCACCGAGGGCGTCGTTCGCGCCGAGTCAGGGGACCGGAGTCCCCCCGCGCTCTTTGTCAGGAGGCATCGGCTCGTTGGGCAGCGACCCAAAGAGGCCTCGGGTCTTCCGTGCCACGGAACTCCTCTTGGACAGCGGCGGTCGGAGGAGCCCCGAGCGTCCCAGCCTCCTTCCACAGGTGGGGCTCCGAGGAGGGACGCCAGTGCCGCGGTGTCTGGGACTCGGCCGGGGGCGTAGGCACCCCGGCCTTCAGGGGCTGGTACGACGAGCGGCGCCAGGGGTGCTGCCGACGGGAGCTCTGTTGCTCCATCTCCTAGGGGGGCTCCGCAAGCGCCCCCTGCTCCGCCAGTCCAGGTGCCTCCGGCGAAGGCCCCGGCGGCGACGACATGTTTCGGCGGCCCTGCCCCAGCTCAGAAGCCAGGGCTCCATGCCCTCTGGAGTGTTTGTGTTCCTCGGTAAGTTTGCACTCACCGGATCTTAGTACTTGCGTACTTTAGTTCTTCTTTTCTTGTCTTGAGAGCTCCCTGTGCTTGTAGGGATTCGTCGGCTGCCAAGGACGCGTCTGTTCCCCAGCTATCTCCGGTTGGTAGGGGCCGTATGCCGCAGCGTCCAGACACTGCGGCCGCTTCGCTGGCCCCCGTGCAGGTCCAGATGTCTCTTCCTTTTGGCTCGGCAGGACCGGCCCCTGCGACGACGGCGGCACCTGCTCCTCCTCCTTCGCCAGCTCGGGAGCTGGCGGCTGATGAGGACTTGGCGGAGCAGGCTGACGGCAACCGGCCTTCGGGTGCTGATGCAGGAGCAGCTGACGCAGGTCCTTAGGATGGTGATGAGGAGGGGCGCGTCGGGACTGGCCCTGCCTCAGCGCCGTCTTCTCCTAACCGGCACATCGTCGTGGTTGCCACGGGTGTTGAGGTGTCGGCGTCTCCTCCGTCGGATGACGACGTCATGGAGGAGGTTCTCGGCGTAGCTCCGGCCTCTGCCGCTCCACTGTCCCTGTCGGACGCCCAGGAGCTTGCCCAGTCCAGAGTCCGGCAGGTTCAAGTTGCGCTCGAGCGTGAGCGGGAGGTCTTGGCGGATGAGAGGGACCGCCTCCGCGGCTGGGGGCGGCTCTTGAAGCTGCGGACCCGGGAGGTCAAGGAGGAGCTCTGTCGAAGTGTTCGGTCGACACTTCCCCCGGGCCTGCACTGGGCAGCCCGCGGAGGTTCTTTTTTCGGAGGGGCTAGTTCCTAGCGGAGAGCTTGCGCAGATGGACGAGTTAGTGAGAGCTTGACACAGAGAGTTTTACGTGGTTCAGGCCGCCGGAGCGTAAAACGCTACGTCCACGGCGAGCTATGGAGCTCGTTGTATTGCTTGCTGCTCAGGGCCGGGGGGCCTGAGCTTGGGGGTGAGTTACAGCTTGAGAGTGTATGGCTAGCGTATGAGTTGCAAAATGCGAACCCTTGCTATCGACGCCTACCCGAGCCTTTTATAGTCCAAGACTCGGGCGGCTTACAAGGGGAGCCGGGACCCGACAGGTGGTCCCGGGAAGATTGCTTGTTATCTACCGTATCTGTAGTTACGCCGGTAGTTGCCTCTGGTCGAAGGCTTCTGAGTCTTCATCTTGCCGCCCTGCCCATGCCGCGTGCTAGTCGTAGTGGTTGATGACGGCGCAGGCGGCGTGGGATGTCTTGTCGCAGCGTTTATTGGCTGGCAGGTTCTGACACCGCGCGCCAGTCTGTGATGCGACTGGGTGCAACGGCACCTGACAGACGCGTGCTCCGCGTTTCCGCGTCTTGGGAAGACGCGGGCCTTGAATACCTTGTACGGGCAAGGTGAGGAGCGCCTTTACGCCCGCCGCCTACCGCTCGGGGGCAGGCATCACCGTTCTTCTGGCCACGTGGCAGATCCGGAGCCCTTCTCTGAGGTGAGAAGGGCCCGGCCTGCGGGGCACGTGGAGCCTCCAGACCTCTCCCCGCGGAGGGGGAGGTCCGGCCTCTGTATGCCACGTGGCGGGCCCGGAGCTCTCCTCTGTGGAGAGGGAGGTCCGGCCCCGCTGGATGCGTGGCGTCTTCGGACCTCTCTCCGCGGAGGGGGAGGTCCGGCTTCTGTATGCCACGTGGCGGGCCCGGAGCTCTCCTCTGAGGAGAGGGAGGTCCGGCCCCGCCGGACGCGTGGCGCCTTCGGAGCTCTCCCTGCGGAGAAGGGCGAGTACCTTAGGCATTTTACCCTGTGCGCGGGGGTACCCGATATCTCAGGTACCGACAAGCTCGATGCTAGGAGGGTGAGGCTTGATGCTGAGGAGGCACTCCTCAATGTGCATAGGAGGGCCGTCGACCGCCTTGACACCGAGACCAGGAGGATCATGCACGAGTCTCGTGAGGCCTATGACAGTGTTCGGGCTCGCTCCGACGCCAACGAGGACATGTGGCTGCAGCTGGTGCGCCGCGAATGTGCCGTCGTGGAGCGGGAGCGCACTGTGGCGACCAAGGAGAAGGAGGTCGCCGAGCAGCTGGAGGCTCGAGAAGGCAACCTGAAGGCCAGGATCAGAGAGCTGGAACTCCGGGAGGCGGCCTTGGCCGAGAGGGAGGGGCAGGTCGCCTCGGACCGCTAGGCAGTGCTGAACTGGGAGCTCGCTGCTGACTTCCTTTTGTCGGAGTTGGAGCGCCTCACCCGGGACCTCCAGCTTTGGGAGAACACTCTGGTGGCCAAGGAGAAGAGGTTCACCGAGGAAGGACCTGGCGTCCTGCTGGCGGCTCGCCAGGTGGTGGAGCAGCTCCGGGCTTCGCGGACCGTCGAGGCTTGAGTAGTTTGGGACTTCGTCGGCCAGGTGGAGTCTGCTCTGGTGCCTCTCGGCTTCAGCCCCGTGAGAACGGGAGCACTAGCGCAGGAGGTGGTCGAGGCACTCCCGACACTCGAGTCCATCGACGCCAAGCTAGAGAGGCTGGAGGCCGTGATCGCCGACGAGCTCGAGGCCGAGGGGAAGAACTTGGCGAAGGAGGCCGCCTCGCACGTGCTGACGTGCTTCCGGAGCTGGGACTCCTCCGTCTCTCTGGAACCGGTGGTGCAGGGCCCCATCACCGAGCGGGAGGAGGTCGCCAAGGCCGGAGTCGGAGACGTCGCCGCCCTTGTCACGTCTAGGTTCTAGCGGGAGGCCAGGGACCCCTAGGCGCTCGCCCTTGTAGCTAGAGGGCCTTCTATTTTGTGTTTTTTTGTCTATAGAACAGCTCATGGAGCTCTTCAGTGAATAGACTTGTTGTCTTATATGCCTGTGCACCTCGCTTCCTTTTCTTGGCTTGTCCTGCCCCAGCCCTTAGCTCCGTAAGGGCCCCGGGAGGTCTCCACCGATCTCAAAGCTTGCACGGACACCTCCCTTGGGCCCTTGTTGACATAAGGACCCAAGGGGTCTTCGGAGCTCACCCCCGCGGAGGGGGGAGGTCCGGCTCTGCTGGCCACGTGGCAGGCCCGGAGCTCTCCTCTGAGGAGAGGGAAGCCACGGCCCTGCTGGACACGTGGCGCCCTCGGAGCTCACCCCCGCGGGGGGGGGGGGGGGGTGGCGAGGTCCGGCTCTTTTGGTCTTGGGTTGGAGTCGGGAGCTCCCGCCTTGAGAAGCCCTGGGACTTCAGTACCGTCGTAGTAAGGAAACGGTAATTCTGCTTGGGGGCTCTCCCTTCCTTGTCTCTTAGTATTATTTGGCTTACAGTCCTAGGCCGGTATACGGGGCTTGGGCAATTCATTGCGCCCGGCACCGGGGGTCCGGCTCCCTCCGAGGTCAGGGTGCAACCGTCTGGCCCCTAGTACTAGGCCGTAGCGCTGGGGAGGCAGAGTGTGCACGCTTTGGGTACGGAACCAGGCAAAGCAGGTTACACACCTTGGACCTCCCGAGAGGCAGAGTGTGCACACTTTGGGTACGGAACCAGGCAAAGCACGCTACACACCCTGGACCCCCCTTTTCTAGCGTAGGTTTTTCCTGGAGGTGACCAACTGGCGTCACAGTACCCAACTGGGGGCGGTCCGAGAGGCCACCTGGCCTTCGGCAGGTACCTCAAGCATGACCGCCTTCGACAGGATAGCAATTGCCGACTAGGTATGAGAGTGGGAAAAGAGAGCCGAGTATACGATGAACGTATATTGACTTTGAGCATGGAGGGGTTATCATAAAAATTGATGTGCAATTTAAATGAACAAAAAAGTAATAGCGAGGTAGGACAGGGTTCTCTTTATTCATATACATCCATTGGAGGAGGACAGGCTGTACATGGAGGCAACGACCCACCCCATTGTGAAGGAAGGCAGGGCCTACGCGCTCAGGGTACGGAACCAGGCTAAGCTGGACGTAGTCCTGGACCGCCCCCTAGGGCCTAGCCGCTTCGAGCGCTGCTCCTGGACTCTATGGGATCTATTACAGAAGAAAGAAAAACCCTGTTCTACTACTGCTCTAAGGATAGAACTTACGAAGGTATTCTATATTCCAAGGGTTTGGGAGCGGCTCCCCGTCCTCGGTAGCAAGGCGTACACACCCGGGGCGGCAGACTTTCGTGACTCAGAAGGGATATTCCCAGCTGGGGGAGAGTTTGTTGGTCCCTTCTCGAGAAAGTATGCGCCGCAGCACCAGGTCGCCTTCCTTGAGCTCTCGGACATGCACGGGCCTCTGGTGGTAGCGCCGGAGCGCCTGCCAGTACCGTGCGTCGCGGAGCGTTGCTTGCCGTCTTGCCTCGTCGACGAGGTCGATGTCCTCACGCCGGAGCTGGTCCTGCGTGGCTTTGTCGTAAGCTCGAACATGGGGGGACCCCATGGTGACCTCCATGGGAAGCACGGCTTCGGCCCCGTAGACCATGAAGAAGGGTGTCTCCCCGGTGGCCAGGCTCTAGGATGTCCGGCTAGCCCATAGTGCGCACGGAAGCTCGTCCACCCACTTGGCACCATGCTTCTCCAAGCTGGCATAGGTGCGAGTCTTGAGGCCCCGAAGGATCTCGGCATTGGCCCTCTCGACTTGCCCATTTCTCTTTGGATGAGCGACAGAGGCATAGCACACCTGGATGCCAAGGTCTTCACAGTACTTTTGGAACACTGCACTGGTGAACTGGGTCCCATTGTCGGTGATGATCCTGTTCGGGACCCCAAACCTGCAGACGATCGACTTGATGAACTTGACTGCGGATTGCTTGTTGATGGTGATGACTGGTGCAGCTTCCGGCCACTTGGTGAACTTGCCAATGGTGACGTAGAGGTACCGGTATCCCCCGACGGCTTTGGGGAAGGGCCCAGGATGTCCAACCCCCATACCGTGAACGACCACAAGGGCAGGATCATCTGCAGCGTCTGCGCCGGTGTGTGGATCTACTTGGCATGGAACTGGCACGCCTTGCATCTCATGACCAGCTTCACGGCATCCAGTAGAGCTGTCGGCCAGTAGAAGCCATGCCGGAAGGCTTTCCCGACCAGCGTGCGTGAGGAAGCGTGGTTCCCGCACTCGCCTCCATGGATCTCTACGAGCAGGTCGCAGCCTTCCTCCTGGGTTATGCATCGCAATAGGATGCCGTTGGCGCCACGCCGGTAGAGATCCCCTTCTACCAGCGTGTATCTCTTAGCCATCCACACAATCCATTCAGCGGATGCATGTTCATCAGGAAGGATGTTGTCTTTCAAGTAGTCCCGGATCTCCGTGATCCATGCATCGGGACTGACTTGAGCTTGGATCTTGGGCGTTGGGTAGCACGGAGCCCCTAGTGGCGCATACGATCCTTGGCGGGCACCATGGTTGTAGGGCCGCCGGGCCGCCAGCTTCGAAGTGCTGGTCTCGCCCCCTTCGCCCGGCTCGGCAGGCCGGGCTGTGGGCCGCAGCCACGTCCTTTCGAAGGCTCCTTTGGGCACCGGGGCTCCGGTGGAGGCCTTTGTTGATAGGTCGTCGGCCACACTATTGTCGGCGTGCGGTACATGGCACAGGTCCAAGGCTTCAAAGTCTTTCTCCAGCATCTGCATGTAGAGCAGATAGACAGCTAATTGCAGGTCGTTGCAGGAGTATTCACCCTTGACTTGCTTGATGATTAGCTGGGAGTTGCCCTTGACCAACAATTGGCGGACGCCGAGGGACAACGCCGTTTTCAGGCAGAAGATGAGAGCTTCATACTCGGCCATGTTGTTGGTTGCCTTGAAGTTGAGACGCACCATGTACTTGAGCTGCTCCCCCGATGGCATGAGGAGCGGTACGCCGGCTCCGGCCCCCTGCTTCCGTGAGGAGTCATCGAAGCAGAGCGTCCAGTGGGGCTCGGTGAAGACCGGTGCTCGGGGCTCCGGCGCTCCACCCTCAGGGCCCCCTGGGTTGGTTGGTGTTGGCGTCCACTCAGCCACGAAGTCGGCCAGCGCTTGGCTCTTGACCGCGTGACGTGGTAGGAAGTCCAGCTCAAACTCCGCCAGCTCCGCTGCGCACTTGGCGACATTGCCAGTCTCGTTGGGGTTGTGGAGGATGGTCTTCAGCGGGTAGGAGGTGACCACCGAGATCCGGTGGGCTTGAAGTAGTGTCGGAGCTTCCTGGACGCTATGAGTACTGCGTACAACAGCTTATGGACCTCCAGGTACCTCGTCTTGGCGTCGTGGAGGACTTGGCTAATGTAGTAGACGGGCCTCTGGATGGTCCGGACCCTCCTTGGGGGATCCGGGGCATCTTCCTCCATTGGCATCCGCCGACAGGAGGTCCCCAGGTCCGGGGTAGCCTCCGGGGGCTGGGACATGGGGGCTTCTCGACTGTCTTGGACCTCTGGGAGGTCATCTTGGGCTTCCGAGAGGTCGTCTTGGACCTCCAGGAGGTCCCCTTGGACCTCTGGGAGGTTGTTGGTACCCGCGATATGGGATACCCCCGCGCACAGGGGAAGATGCCTTAGGAACTCGCCCTTCTCCGTAGGGAGAGCTCCGAAGGCGCCACGCGTCCGGCGGGTCTTGACCTCCCTCTCCTCAGAGGAGAGCTCCGGGCCCGCCACATGGCATACAGAAGTCGGACCTCCCCCTCTACGGGAGAGAGGTCCGAAGGTGCCACGTATCCGGCGGGGCCGGACCTTCCTCTCCTCAGAGAGGAGCTCCGGGTCCGCCACGTGGCCGACAGAAGCCGAACCTCCCCCTCCGCGGGGAGAGGTCCGAAGGCTCCACGTGTCCCGCGGGGCCGGACCCCCCTCTCCTCTGAGGAGGGCTCCGGGCCCGCCACGTGGCCAGCAGAAGAACGCTGCCTACCCCCGAGCAATAGGCAGCGGGCGTAAAGACGCCCCATACCTTGCCCGTACAAGGTATTCAAGGCTCGAGTCTTCCCAAGACGCGGAGACGTAGAGCACGCCTCTGTCAGGTGCCGTTGCGCCCAGTCGCATCACAGACTGGCGCGTGGTGTCAGAGCTTGCCAGCCAATAAACGCAGCGACAAGACATCCCATGCCGCCCCCACCGTCATCAACCACTACGACTAGCATGCGGCATGGACAAGGCTGCAAGACGAAGACTCAGAAGCCTTCGCCAGAGACAACTACCGGCATAACTGCAGATACGGTAGATGACAGACAATCTCCCCGGGACCACCTGTCGGGTCCCGGGCCCCCCTTGTAAGCCACCCGAGTCTTGGACTATAAAAGACTCGGGTAGGCGACGTTAGCAAGGGTTCGCACTCTAGCCATTCACCCCCAAGCTGTAACTCATCCTCAAGCTCAGGACTCCGGTTCTAAGCAGCAAGCAATACAACGAGCTCCATAGCTCGCCGTGGACGTAGGGTTTTACGCTCCGGCGGCCTGAACCACGTAAAACTCGCCGTGTCAAGCTCTTACTAACTCGCCCATATGCTCAAGCTCTCTGCAAGGGACTAGCCCCACCGAAAAAAGAACCTCCGCGGGCTGCCCAGTGCAGGCCCGGGGAAGTGTCGACCGAACACTTCGACATTTGGCGCGCCAGGTAGGGGGCCTTTTCCCTTGCGCGACGAGTTTCCGCCGACGAAGATGACCAAGCTCCCTTCAGCGGCAAACTCTCCCCCTCCGCGTTCACGGCGAACCGTGACCAGCGGGGAGTACATGTCGACGCACTCAGGACGGAGTGTGTCGGCACAAGCTGGTAGCCAGCAGCCGACTCCGGCAACGCCGACTCCGGCAATGCAGGCTCCGACCAGTGTGAGATCTTCTGCAGCGCTGAGCGTACACCATGGGGGTGCGCTAGCTGCAGCCAGAGCACTGCTGCGCAACCCACCTGCTGTGGATGCGCCCCATTCAGCGACCCAACAGTGGGTCCGCGAGGTGGACCGCCTCGTCATCGCCGCCACGAACCCTCGGTTTCGGCGAGGGCGACATCCCGGTCAACCGGCTATGTCGCTGACGCGCACGCCAACGGTTGACGGGCAGACGGCGGATTCCAGCTCCTCCAGGCTCCCGTTGACGGACCTGAGAAGGGAGCTGGAACGGTGCCACTTGGGCCAGGATGCCCGGGTGTACCTCGAGCGACGTCGAGAAAGGCGTCGCAACCATGAGGTTGGCGACAGCATGACGTCGGCCTCGACACAGCCTGGAGGGCAGATCTTCGCCACGCGAGTCCTGCCTCAGGCATACGCCGCGCAGCATTTGCCACAACCATATGCGCCGCAAGCAGCGCCCCCGGTCTATGGTGCAGCCTTGCCCATGCCGGGGTACACGGTGCCAAGTGTGAACCAAGCGTTCGCAGCGCCAATACCTGCGGCAGCAGGAGCAGGATGTGCGGCCCTTGCACCCCACCTTCGCTTTGCGAGGTGGCCGCGCAAGTTTCGGCCGCACCTGCCCGAGAAGTACGACGGTAGCGTCAACCCGGCGGAGTTTTTCCAGATCTACTCCACCGCCGTACTTGCCGCAGGAGGGGATGAGGCTGTCATGGCCAACTACTTCCCCGTCGCCTTGACTGGCCCAGCTTGGTCTTGGCTCATGAATCTCCCTCAGGGGTCCATAACTTCCTGGGGAGAGCTCTGTCGGCAGTTCGTCGCCAACTTTGGCAGCTCCTACACCAGTCCCGGCACGGAGCTTGACCTCCACGCCGTCAAGCAACAACCTGGGGAGTCGCTGCGCTCTTTCATCCAGCGGTTCTCCCAGGTACGCAACACCATCCCGCATATTCAAAGTGCTTTTGTGGTGGTGGCGTTCCGGCAGGGTGTCCGGGACGAGAAAATGCTTGAGAAGCTCGTGACCAGAGATGTCTGCGACGTCTCTGAGCTCTTCAGCCTGGCGGACAAATGCGCCAGAGCAGCTGAAGGGCAGAACTGGCACTCTCTGCCGACCTCCGAGTCAGGAGGACAGCCCGGTCCCGTCGCTGCTGCCTATGGAGGTGGCAAGAAGGCCAAGAACCGGGGGAGTGGCAAGATGAAGTCATCGTTCACGGCTCCCGTCACCGCAGCAGCAACGACTAGTGGAGCTTGGGGGCCACGCCCCGACAAAAGGCAGCGGCAGTCACCGGCCCCAGATAGTGACTAGGGCGGGCTATGCCCTGTGCATGGCGTCGGCAACCATACTGCTGCCGAGTGTTGGGATATCCAGAGGCTCGCAGAGCGCTTCCGCAAAGGAAGACAGCAGAGAGTTGAAGCACCGCCCTACCCTGAGAGGGATGGCAAGCAGAAGGTTGATGCTCCAGTCAGCACCGCCCACCAGGTGGGGTTTCAGGAGCCTCAGCGTGTCATAAAGACAGTGCATAACGGTGAGGACTCCAGCTCCGAAGGTGATGGGCCGGGGCGGTAGCCGGCTCTGGCTGCCGTCCCAGGTCAGTGGAGGCTGCACTGCTGCGGCGCCAACCTTGGAGAAGCCCCAAGTAGTCGCGGCAGCCCAAGCACCGATCACAATGGTGCAAGGTCGGGCCAGCCTCACCAGAGAGCATGCCTCCGTGCCTCGGACATACCTCCCGGGGGCTGCCCAAGGTCTGTCAACCCCTTGAAGGCTTTGCCAGAAGGGGAAGACGCATAAGGTCTTCCAAGACGAGCCCGGGTCCACCTACCCCTTGAAGGCCGTAGCCAGAATGGGAGAACTCCCCGGGGGCGCCCAGGAGAAGCCGCGCAGAACCTGATCCAGCGTGAAGATGACAGCCTCGTCGACGAGACTCGGCTGCAGGTAACATCCCACAGCGCACGGTCTCGGCTGATGCTCTAAGCACTACCGCCAAAGAGCCAAACGCGTCAGGGACCTGCAGAAGGGCAATCTGGTGTCGCGGCACGCTCTTTCACGAGAAGGACCTATAAACTCTCCCCAGCAGGGAAGGTCCCTTCCGAATCACGAAAGTTGCCGCCCCAGGTACACATGCCTTTCAACCGAGTGTGGGATCCGTTCCCAAAACCCTTGGCATGGAGCAACACTGTAAGTCCTACTCCCCCGAGCATCAGTAGAACAGGGTCATTCCCTTCTGTAATGAATCCCATAGAATTTAGGAACAGAGCTTGGGGCAGATAAGTCTCAAGGGACGGTACAGGACTACGTCCAATTTAGCCTGGTTCCGACCCTAAGCGCGTAGAGTCTTGCTTCCCTTGTAGACGAGGCGGAACATTGCCTCCATGTACATCTAGAATTCCACCTATGGGCATGAACACAGAAACCTGTTCTACTCAGCTCTCTCTCATGCGCTCATTTAAATTATGCATTAATTTTTATGATCGCACTATCTATGTATGTTCATCGTACATCTAGCTCCCCCTCTCCCGCGCTCATCCATAGTCAGCATTCACTATCCTACCGAGGGCGGCCGCGCTTGAGGCACCTGCCGATGGCCGAGTGAGTCTCTCGGGCCTCCCCAGTCAGGTGTTGCGGTGCCAGTTGGTCACCTCCAGGAAAGGCCTGCGTTGTGCATGGGGGGTCCAGGGTGCGTATCCCGCTTAGCAGGCCACGACCCAAAGAGTGCGCATCCTGCCCTCCGGAGGTACAGGGGAGTACAACCGCTTTGCCTGGTCATGAACCCAAAGCACGTGCACTCTGCTTCCCCAGCGCACGGCCCGGTACTAGGGATCGGATGACCGTACCCGGACCTCGGAGGGAGCCGGAGCTCTGGCGCCTCGAGCACAGAATTGCCCAAGCCCCGTGTCGGTACCTGAGATATGGGGTACCCCCGCGCACAGGGTAAAATGCCTAAGGTACTTGCCCTTCTCCGCAGGGAGAGCTCCGTAGGCGCCACGCGTCCGGCGGGGCCGGACCTCCCTCTCCTCAGAGGAGAGCTCCGGGCCCGCCACGTGGCATACAGAAGCCGGACCTCCACCTCCGCGGGAGAGAGGTCCGAAGACGCCACGCGTCTAGCGGGGCCGGACCTCCCTCTCCACAGAGGAGAGCTCCGGGCCCGCCACATGGCATACAGAGGCCAGACCTCCCCCTCCGCGGGGAGAGGTCCGGAGGCTCCATGTGCCCCGCAGGCCGGGCCCTTCTCACCTCAGAGAAGGGCTCCGGATCTGCCACGTGGCCAGAAGAACGGTGCTGCCTGCCCCCGAGCGGTAGGCGGCGGGCGTAAAGGCGCTCCTCACCTTGCCCGTACAAGGTATTCAAGGCCCGCGTCTTCCCAAGACTCGGAAACGCGGAGCACGCGTCTGTCAGGTGCCGTTGCGCCCAGTCGCATCATAGACTGGCGCGCGGTGTCAGAACCTGCCAGCCAATAAACGCTGCGACAAGACATCCCACGCCGCCTGCGCCGTCATCAACCACTACGACTAGCACGCGGCATGGGCAGGGCGGCAAGATGAAGACTCAGAAGCCTTCGACCAGAGGCAACTACCGGCGTAACTACAGATACGGTAGATAACAAGCAATCTTCCCGGTACCACCTGTCGGGTCCCGGCTCCCCTTGTAAGCCGCCCGAGTCTTGGACTATAAAAGGCTCGGGTAGGCGTCGATAGCAAGGGTTCGCATTTTGCAACTCATACGCTAGCCATACACTCTCAAGCTGTAACTCACCCCCAAGCTCAGGCCCCCCGGTCCTGAGCAGCAAGCAATACAGCGAGCTCCATAGCTCGCCGTGGACGTAGGGTTTTACGCTCCGGCGGCCTGAACCACGTAAAACTCTCTGTGTCAAGCTCTCACTAACTCGTCCATCTGCGCAAGCTCTCCGCTAGGAACTAGCCCCTCCGAAAAAAGAACCTCCGCGGGCTGCCCAGTGCAGGCCCGGGGGAAGTGTCGACCGAACACTTCGACATTTGGCGCGCCAGGTAGGGGGCTTTTCCCCTAGCGCGACGAGTTTCCGCCGACGAAGATGACCAAGCTCCCTTCGGCGGCAAGCTCACCTCCCCCGCCTCCGCGGCGAACCGCGACCAGGGGGAGTACAAGCCAACACACTCGGGACGGAGTGTGCCAGTACAAGCTGGGAGCCAGCAACCGGCTCTGGCAGCGCCGACCCCGGCAATGCAGGCTCCAACCAGCGTCAGATCTTCAGTAGCGCCGGGCGTACCCGGAGGGGGTGCGCTAGCTGCAGCAAGAGCGCTACTGCACAATCCGCCCGCTGGGGACGCGCCTCAGGCAGCGACCCAGCGGTGGATTCTCGAGGTAGACCGTCTTGTCGTCGCTGCCGCAAGCCCGTGACTACGGCGGAGACGACACTCTGACCAGCCGGCCGTGTCGCTGATACGCACGCCGGTGGTTGACGAACAGACGGCAGATTCCAGCTCTGCCAGCCCTCAATCGATGGATCTGAGGACAGAGCTGGAGCG
The DNA here is from genome assembly GCA_030760725.1 of Neostapfia colusana. Lineage (NCBI taxonomy): Eukaryota > Viridiplantae > Streptophyta > Magnoliopsida > Poales > Poaceae > Neostapfia > Neostapfia colusana. The sequence goes on along the minus strand of JASWHV010000014.1, from coordinate 15,303,194 downwards.
GTGTCGCTCGGGTCAAGATGCCCGGGTATACCTCGAGCAACGCCGAGAAAGGCGTCGCTACCAAGAGGCTGACGACAGCATGACGTCGGCCTCGACCCAGCCTGAAGAGCAGACCTTCGCCATGTGATCTCTGCCCCAGGCCTGCGCCGTGCAGAATATGCCACAGTCATATGTACTGCAGATGGCGCCCCCGGCCTATGGTGCAGCTTTGCCCGTACCAGGGTACACTGTGCCTAGTGCGAACCCGGCGTTCGCGGCACCAGAACCTGCGGTGACAGAAGTAGGGTGTGCAGCCCTCGCGCCCCATCTTCGCTTTGCGAAGTGGCCGCGCAAGTTTCGGCCACACCTGCCCGAGAAGTACGACGGCAGCGTCAACCCGGCGGAGTTCCTCTAGATCTACTCCACCGCCGTACTTGCCGCAGGAGGGAATGAAGCCGTCATGGCCAATTACTTCCCTGTCGCCTTGACCGGTCCAGCCCGGTCTTGGCTCATGAACCTCCCCCAGGGTTCCGTCACCTCCTGGGGAGAGCTTTGCCGACAGTTCGTAGCCAACTTCGGCAGCTCCTACACCCGGCCTGGCACGGAGCTCGACCTCCACGCCGTCTAGCAGCAACCTGGGGAGTCGCTGCGCTCTTTCATCCAGCGGTTCTCCCAGGTGCGGAACACCACCCCACACATTCAAAATGCTTCTGTGGTGGTGGCGTTCCGGCAAGGCGTCCGGGACAGGAAGATGCTCGAGAAGCTCGCGACCAGGGAGGTCCGCGACGTCTCAGAGCTCTTCAGCTTGGCAGACAAATGCGCCAGAGCTGCCGAAGGACGGAACTGGCACTCGCTACCATCCTCCGAGTCAGGGGGACTGCCCGGATCTAGTCCTACTCCCTGTGGAGGCAGCTGGAAGGCCAAGAACCGAGGCAGAAGCAAGATAGAGTCACCGACCGCAGCCCCAGTCGTCACTGCAGCGACGATCGGTGGGGCTCGGGGGCCGCGCCCCGACAAGAAGCAGCGAAGATCACCAAACCCAGAAGGTGATAAAGACAATATGTGCCCCGTGCACGGCAGCTGTCGCCACACTGCTGCCGAGTGCCGGGAGATCCGAAGGCTCGCAGAGCGCTTCCGCAAGGAGAAGCGGCAGCGGGCTGATGACCTGCCCTTCCGTCCAAAGGAAGATGAGCAGAGGGTGGATGTTCCAGACAACATCGACCACCCAGAGGAGATCCAGGAGCCTCTGCGTGTCGTGAAGGCGGCACGCAATCACGAGGATTCCGAATCCAGCGACGATGAGCGTCGGAAGAAGCTCTACGTCATATACGGCGGGTCCGCCGACCCCTCGTCCCGAAGCGCAGTCAAGACTCTGCGCCGAGCGGTAGCGTCGGTGGCGCCACTCCCAAGTGCTGCACCGCACCTAAAGTGGATGGGGACCCCCATCTGCTTTGATGCCACCGACTGCCCCAGGAACATGGCTGGGGCCGGCCAACTACCGCTCCTGGTGGCCCCTACCATCGCCAACGTGAGAATGTACCACGTTTTGGTGGATGGAGGGGCTGGGCTGAACCTCATCAGCCGTGCAGCTTTCCAGAAGCTGCAAATCCCGATGGCCAAGCTCACCCCGTCGAGCCCGTTCTCAGGGGTAGGGCCGGGACAGGTTATCCCCTACGGCAACATTAGTCTCCCGGTGACCTTCGGGGCTCCGGACAGCTATCGAACAGAGTACATTCTGTTCGACGTAGCGGAGATAGACCTCCCCTTCAACGCCATAATCGGCAGACCAGCCCTGTACCGGTTCATGGCTGTAGCCCATTACGGCTACCTTGTCCTGAAGATGCCGACACCAACAGGTGTTCTCAGGATTCGAGGGGACCGCACTGCTGCAGTGTCGGCCCTGGAGAAGCTCCAAGCACTCGCAGCAGCTGGGGCATCAACCCCCGGCAATACGGAGTCGGACCAGCTCCGCCCGAACGCACGTCACCGTGCTTCCACCACAGCACCCCGGGTGCAACCTCTCGACGAGGGCGGCGTCCCCTTAAAGGTCGTCCAAGTCAGCGCCGAAGCTAACCAGACCACCCGGGTAGCCGGGGGCCTGGATAGTAAATAGGAAGGCGCGCTCGTCACCTTCCTCCGGCACAACGTCGACGTGTTTGCATGGCAGCCGTCACAGATGCCGGGGATCCCTAGGAAGGTGATCGAGCACCACTTGAGAGTCTTTCCCGACGCCCGGCCGGTTCAACAGAAGCCCCGCAAGCAGTCCATCGAGCGGCAAAACTTCATCCGTGAAGAAGTCAGGAAGCTGCTGGACGCTGGCTTCATACGGGAAGTCCACCACCCCCGATGGTTGGTGAACCCCGTCGTTGTCCCGAAGGCTGGCGGGAAGCTCCGGATGTGCATCGACTACACCAGTCTCAATAAGGCATGTCCTAAAGATCCATTCCCTCTCCCTAGAATAGATCAAATAGTAGACTCAACGTCAGGCTGTGATATGCTGTGCTTCCTAGACGCCTACTCGGGTTTCCATCAGATCCCCATGTCTAGGGAGGACGAGGAGCACACCTCCTTCATCACAGTAGACGGCCTTTATTGCTATGTGTCTATGCCTTACGGCTTAAAGAATGCACTCCTCACCTTTGTGCGGGCAATGCACAAAACCTTTGGGGAGTTAATAAGAGACCTGGTTGAGGTGTATGTCGATGACATAGTTGTCAAGGTCAAGCAGGGTCCGTCCCTGCTAGATAACCTAGCTTTAGTCTTTGACAAGTTGCGCTCTACGCGCACCAAGCTGAACCTAGATAAATGTGTGTTCGGCGTGTCCTCTGGGAAGCTCTTAGGGTTCCTGGTCTCGCACCGAGGGATTGAGGCCAACCCAGAGAATATCAAGGCCATCGACTTGATGCGGCCCCCTGCCCGCGTCAAGGATGTCCAGAAACTCACAGGATGTCTAGCCGCGCTGAGTCGGTTTATACCGAGGCTAGCAGAGCGGGCACTCCCTTTCTTTAAGCTCCTGCGCAAGTCAGGCCCTTTTGCCTGGACCGACGAAGCAGAAGAGGCTTTCCAGGAGTTGAAGCGACTCCTGACGACCCTACCAATCATGGTAGCCCCTGAGCCCGGAGAGCACCTGTTGCTCTACATCACGGCGACAACTGAAGTAGTGAGTGTGGTCCTCGTCGCAGAGCGGCCGGACCCCTCATCTTCACAACCTGCTCCGGTAGCAGAAGACAGACGCCAGGAGGCCCCGCAGGACCAAGACGGTCTCCCGGGCCTCCAAGGCAACCTCCCGGAGGTCCAGGTCGGCCTCCCGGAGGTCCTGGGCAGTCTCCCGGACCTCCAAGATAAACCCGGGGGGTCCCCCAGGGGCCAAATGGGACCTCCCAGAGGTCCCCCAAGACCCCCCGGAGCTCCCGGACAATCAAGACAGCTTAAGGGCCTCCGGGTCCCAGCTCCCGGAGGCCCCCGTAGGTCCACCCACCTCCAGTGGGCCAGGGCCAATGGACGAGGACTTCCCAGGCTTGAGAAAGAGGGTTCGAACCGTCCAGAGGCCTGTCTACTACATCAGCGAAGTACTTCATGATGCCAAGACAAGGTACCTGGAAGTCCACAAGCTGCTGTATGCGGTGCTCGTGGCCTCCAGAAAGCTCCGCCATTACTTCCAGGCCCACCGGGTCTCGGTGGTCACCTCGTATCCACTGAAGGCAATTCTTCACAGCCCCCATGCGACTGGCAACGTTGCTAAATGGGCGGCGGAGCTGGCGGAGTTTGAGCTGGACTTCCTCCCACGCCACGCAGTCAAGAGCCAAGCACTGGCTGACTTTGTGGCGGAGTGGACACCAACGGAGACTGACCCAGGGGGCCATGGCGGCGGAGAACCGGAGCACCAAGCACCGGTCTTCACCGAACCCCACTGGACACTCTTCTTCGACGGCTCCTCGCGAAAGCAGGGGGCCGGTTCCGGCGTACTGCTCCTCATGTCATCGGGGGAACAGTTTGGGTATATGGTGCGTCTCAATTTCAAGGCAACCAACAACATGGCGGAGTATGAAGCACTCATCTTTGGCCTGCAGACAGCCCTGTCTTTAGGCGCTCGCCAGTTGTTGGCACAGGGCGACTCCCAGCTGGTCATCAAGCAAGTCAAGGGCGAATGCTCCTGCAATGACCCCCAGCTAGCTGCATATCTGCTTCACGTGCAGATGTTGGAGAAAGAATTCCTCGCCTTGGACCTGCACCACGTACCGCGCGCCGGTAATACCGCAGCCGACGACCTTTCAACGAAGGCTTCCACCGGAGCCCCTGCGCCCGAAGGAGTATTCGAGAGGACGTTGCTGCGGCCCACAGCCCGGCCCGCCGAGCCGGGCGAAGGGGGCTTGACCAGCACCTCGAAGCTGGCGGTCCCGGCGGCCCTACAACCGTGGGCGCCGCCAAGGATCGTAAGCGTCACTGGGGACTCCGTGCAACCCAGCGCTCAAGATCCAGAAGCTCAAGTCAGACCCGATGCATGGATCACGGAGATCCGGGACTACTTGAAGGACAATATCCTCCCTGATGAACATGCAACCGCTGAACGGATTGTGCGTATGGCTAAGAGGTACGCGCTGGTAGAGGGGGATCTCTACCGGCGTGGCGTCAACCACATCCTATTGCGGTGTATAACCCAGGGGGAAGGCTGCGACTTGCTCGCTGAGATCCATGGAGGCGAATGTGGAAGTCATTCTTCCTCACGCACGCTTGTCGGTAAAGCCTTCCGGCATGGCTTCTACTGGCCGACAGCACTCCAGGATGCCGCCAAGCTGGTCGAGAGCTGCAAGGCGTGCCAGTTCCACGCCAAGCAGATCCATACACCGGCTCAGGCGGTACAGATGATCCCGCCCTCGTGGCCATTTGCCGTGTGGGGGCTGGACATCCTGGGACCATTTCCCAGAACCGTCGGGGGGTTCCGGTACCTCTATGTCGCTATCGACAAGTTCACCAAGTGGTCGGAAGCTACACCAGTTGTCACCATCAATAAACAATCAGCATTAAAATATATCAGGTCTATTGTCTGCCGGTTCGGGGTCCCAAACAGGATCATCACTGACAATGGGACCCAGTTCACCAGCGCAGCGTTCCAAGACTACTGCGAGGACCTTGGCATTTAGGTATGCTATGCCTCTGTCGCCCACCCGAAGAGCAATGGGCAAGTCGAGAGGGCCAATGCGGAGATTCTCCGAGGCCTCAAGACTCGTACCTTCGCCAGCCTGAACAAACATGGTGCCAATTGGGTAGATGAACTTCCGAGCACACTATGGGCTAACCGCACATCCCAGAGCCGGACCACCGGGGAGACACCCTTCTTCATGGTGTACGGGGCTGAAGCTGTACTCCCTCCAGAAATCACCATGAAGTCTCACCGTGTCCGAGCTTACGACGAAGCCACGCAGGACAACCTCCGGCGTGGAGAAATCGACCTCGTCGACGAGGTCCGATTACATGCGGCACTCCGTAACGCGCGGTACAGACAGGCGCTTCGGCGCTACCACCAGAGGTCTGTGCGTGCCCGGGAGCTGCAGGAAGGTGACCTGGTGTTGCGGCGCATACTTTCTCGCGAAGGGGCCCACAAACTCTCCCCTAGTTAGGAAGGCCCCTTCCGAGTCGCGAAAGTATGTCGCCCCGGGTGTGTGCGCCTTTCCACCGAGGATGGGGACCTGCTCCCGAATCCTTGGAACATAGAACACCTCCGTAAGTTCTACCCCTAAGAGCAAAAATAGGTCAGTACTTTCTTTTCGTAATGAACCCCATAGAGTCCAGGAGCAGCGCTCGGAGCAGCTAAACCCCAGGGGACGGTCCAGGACTATGTTCAGCTTTGCCTGGTTCCGACTCCAAGCGCGTAGAGTCTTGCTTCCCCTCTTAATGGGGTGGGTCATGGCCTCCATGTTTAGCCTGCCTTCCTCCTATGGAAGGTTGTACGAAAAGAAGTCTGCCCTACTTTGCTCTTTCCTTGTACTCATTTAAATTGTGAATTGAGTTCTTTTTTATCGCCCTTACAGTACATGGTTGCCATGTGCTCAGCTCCCCCTCTCTATAAGTCCCCAAGCATCAAGCATATGGTTGGGGCTGTAAGTCAAATAAGACTGAGATAAGGGAGGGGGAGCCCCCAAGGAGAATTACGTTTCCTCTACCTGTGTGCAGGACTTCCAGGTTGCGGCAACGGGGACTGCATGAAGTAGGGGGAAAGGAGCTACCAACTACCTCGACCCAGGGCTAGAGGGGGCGAGACCCGGGGGCCCCACGTGTCCAGCAGGCCCGGAACTCTCTCCTCACTTGAGAAGGGCTCCGGGCTCGCCATGTGGCAGGCGGAAACCGGACCTGCCCCCGCGGTGGGAGAGCTCCGAAAGCCCTGCGTGTTCAACATGGCCGGGGCCCCCGTCTCCGCAGTAAAAGCAGTCATCAAGTGAGCGCACGCTCTCACGACCCCGCGGCCGTTCGTGCTCCGGCAGCGGCCAATTCGGGACTTAGAGAAAGTGCGCGGATCGGAAGAGACGGAGGTCCCACCTCGGGCTCGTTATCTCCCCCGAGATGGGCCCGGGGGCCACTGTCGGTACCTGAGATATGGGGTACCCCCGCGCACAGGGTAAAATGCCTAAGGTACTCGCCCTTCTCCGCAGGGAGAGCTCCGAAGGCCCCGCGGCCGTTCGTGCTCCGGCAGCGGCCAATTCGGGACTTAGAGAAAGTGCGCGGATCGAAAGAGACGGAGGTCCCACCTCGGGCTCGTTATCTCCCCCGAGATGGGCCCGGGGGCCACTGTCGGTACCTGAGATATGGGGTACCCCCGCGCACAGGGTAAAATGCCTAAGGTACTCGCCCTTCTCCGCAGGGAGAGCTCCGAAGGCGCCACACGTCCGGCGGGGCCGGACCTCCCTCTCCTCAGAGGAGAGCTCCGGGCCCGCCACGTGGCATACAGAAGCCGGACCTCCCCCTCCGCGGGAGAGAGGTCCGAAGACGCCACGCGTCCAGCGGGGCCGAACCTCCCTCTCCACAGAGGAGAGCTCCGGGCCCGCCACATGGCATACAGAGGCCGGACCTCCCCCTCCGCGGGGAGAGGTCCGGAGGCTCCACGTGCCCCACAGGCCGGGCCCTTCTCACCTCAGAGAAGGGCTCCGAATCCGCCACGTGGCCAGAAGAACGGTGCTGCCTGCCCCCGAGCGGTAGGCGGCGGGCGTAAAGGCGCTCCTCACCTTGCCCGTACAAGGTATTCAAGGCCCGCGTCTTCCCAAGACGCGGAAACACGGAGCACGCGTCTGTCAGGTGCCGTTGCGCCCAGTCGCATCACAGACTGGCGCGCGGTGTCAGAACCTGCCAGCCAATAAACGCTGCGACAAGACATCCCACGCCGCCTGCGCCGTCATCAACCACTACGACTAGCACGCGGCATGGGCAGGGCGGCAAGATGAAGACTCAGAAGCCTTTGACCAGAGGCAACTACCGGCGTAACTACAGATACGGTAGATAACAAGCAATCTTCCCGGGACCACCTGTCGGGTCCCGGCTCCCCTTGTAAGCCGCCCGAGTCTTGGACTATAAAAGGCTCGGGTAGGCGTCGATAGCAAGGGTTCGCATTTTGCAACTCATACGCTAGCTATACACTCTCAAGCTGTAACTCACCCCCAAGCTCAGGCCCCCCGACCCTGAGCAACAAGCAATACAGCGAGCTCCATAGCTCGCCGTGGACGTAGGGTTTTACGCTCCGGCGGCTTGAACCACGTAAAACTCTCTGTGTCAAGCTCTCACTAACTCGTCCATCTGCGCAAGCTCTCCGCTAGGAACTAGCCCCTCCGAAAAAAGAACCTCCGTGGGCTGCCCAGTGCAGGCCCGGGGGAAGTGTCGACCGAACACTTCGACACCCCGTATAACGGATCAGGATCGTAAGACGAATAAGACTAGGAGACGGGAGGGGAGGACCCCCCGAGGAGAATTTCGTTTCCTCTGCCTGTGTGCAGGACCTCCAGGTTACGGCAACGGGGACTGCATGAAGCGGGGGGAAAAGAGCTACCAACTACTCCGGCCTAGGACTGGAAGGGCCGGGTCCCGCCCCTTCAGCAGGGGCGAGGCCCGAAGGCCCCACGTGTCCAGCGGGCCCGGAGCTCTCGCCTCCCCTGAGGGGGGCTCCGGACTCGCCACGTGGCAGGCGGAAACCAGACGGTGGGAGGGCTCCGAAAGCCCTACGTGTCCAGCAGGGCCAGAGCTCCCGCCTCCTGAGGAGGGGCTCCGGACCCGCCACGTGGCAGGCAGATCTGGAGCTTCCCATAGGGCGAGATCCGGAGACCCCCGGGGGCCCCTAACATAGTTAGGACCCAGGGAAGGTGTCTGTGCAGAGCTCCGGGATTGGAGAAGGCCTCTGAGTACCTTGCGGAGCTAAGGACTCAGTCAGGCAAAGCCAAGAAGGAGAGAAAAGGCATCACAGACACAAATATCTAAAAGAGTCAAATTATGCGAGGCTCCTTGAGCTGGACTACAGACTCGATAAAAAGAGAGAAACAAGTCCTAAGGACCTCCCGGCTCACGCCGGAACCTAGCGGCTACAAGGGCGGCCACATTCTCGACTTCAGCCCTGGCAGCTTCCTCCCGCTCCGCGGCTGGGCCGTCTCTCGCTGGTTCCAGCGAGAAAGAGGGGTCGCGGCTCTTGAAGCATGCCAGCACATGTGAGGCGACCTCTAAGGCTAGGCCGCGTCCCTCGGCCTCAAGCTCGCTGGCGACCACCGAGTCTAGCCTGTCCAGCTTGGCGCCGATCGACTCCAGCGCGGGGATCACCTCCGCCACCTTCAATGCAGGAGCCGCTGCCCTCACTGGACTGAAGCCAAGAGGGATCAGAGCGGACCCCGCTCGATCAAAGAAGCTTGAGACCGCATGAGCCTCGGAGGACCGCAAGGCCGAGAGCTCCTCCACCTCGCGGTGGGCTGCCTGCAGGGCCTCGAGGTTTCTCTCGGAGAATTCCTTCTCCTTGGCCGCCAGGGAGCTCTCCCGAAGGTGGAGAGCCTTGGCGAGCCGCTCCAACTCAGAAGCCTTGAAGTCAGCGGCCAACTCCCATTCCAAGACCGCCCGGCGTTCACGGGAGACCTGTTCCTCCCTCAAGTCGAGGTCTGCCTTCAGAATCTCTAGCTCCTCGATCCAAGCTCGAAGGTCATCCTCGCCCGCCGCCAGCTGCGCGGCGACCCTCTCCGCCTCGGCTGCCGTGGAACGCTCCCGTTTCTCAACGGCAAGTTTACGGCGCTCCAACTGCTGCCATATCTCCTCAGCGGCAGAGAGGCTCTCCTCGGTCCGGGCGTGTGCCTCCAGGGCCTCCCTGTTGATCCGCCGCGATTCGACGTCCATGCGGTTGACAGCCCGCTTTAGCCGGTCGAGGAGCACTTCCCTGAAGTCGAGCAACTCCTGCCTGGAGTCAAGCTCGCTCTTGATTTTTGCGGTCCGCTCCCGCAAAAGGTTCCCCCAGGTGAGGAGGCGATCCCGTTCAACTGTATACCCCTCCCGCTCGCGACCTAGTGCAGCCAAGACCTGCCGGACGCTCGTCTCAGCAAGCGTGAAGGCATCTGCCAGGGGCAATGGAGCAACAGAGGCTGGGGCAGTTCCCCCGACCTCCTCCATCACCTCGTCCTCAAGAGGAGTCGATGCACCAGCGACCGAGACGAGACGCCGGTCAGGAGAAGCTGGCGCCGGGGCTCTGGCAGCCGGACCTGCCGGGCCCTCTTTAGCTTCTGGCTTCTTGACCTGTGGAGAAGGGCGAGCCGGGGAAGGCGGCGCTGGAATAAAGGCCGGGACGCCTGGTGCAGGGTCGCCCTGCGCTGGCCTGGGGGCCGCGGCGGCCGTCTCGGCAGGAAGAGATGACGCCGCCGCGGAGTCCGGGCACACCGGAACAGGAGAAGCTTGCGCTGGCTTGGGGGCCGCGGCAGTTGTCCCGGGTTCCGAGCGCAACGGCACAGACTCCCCGCTAGTCGGGGATGGCCGGGAAGCGCGGACACTCCAGCGGGCTCTGAACCCCGACTTCCGAGCCGGGGTAGGACTCCCAGAGCCCGCTGCCGTCACTGATGGCCGCTCCGCAGTCGCTTGAACTAGCGGAGCAGGGGATGCCCCAGAAGCTCCCCTCAATGCATCAGCCCGGGGCCTCTTTGAGTCGCCACCGGAAGGAGTGCCAGGCACTCCAGATTCCCGACTTGGCACAGACGCCGCCGCTGGAGGAGATCGAGCGCGCTTCTTCTCTGGTGGCGGGTTGGAGGCCATGACGAGGGAGGACTCAAGGGCAAGAGGGCAAAGGCACAAGAGTCCAAGAAGAAATGCTGGGAAGTGCGAAGGGAAGCCGCAATGCAAGTAAGATCCCCTCTAAAACCTTCCCAGGTGAAATTCCAGGCGATTCGGAACTCTTCGAATACGCCGCATCGGCAACCGCTTCGGCTCCTAGACCGAGCGCCGATGACAGGTGGACCCAAGCCGCCCGACTGAAGCGGTGGGTCAAGGAGTCAGTCGCCCTAGAAGACAAGCCGGCAAGGCACTTCGGCGGTTCCCGAAGAAAGCGCCGCAACGTGCAGAAGTGGCAGTCTTGGGAACCGCCGCAGTAAAAGCATCCATCAAGTGGGCACACGCTCCCACGATCCCGCGACCGTTCGTGCTCCGACAGCGGTCAATGCGGGACTTAGAGAAAGTGCACGGATCAGAAGAGACGGAGGTCCCACCTCGGGCTCACTATCTCCCCCAAGATGGGTCCGGGGGCCACTGTCGGTACCCGCGATATGGGGTACCCCCGCGTACAGGGGAAAATGCCTAAGGAACTCGCCCTTCTCCGCAGGGAGAGCTCTGAAGGTGCCACGCGTCCGGCGGGGCCGGACCTCCCTCTCCTCAGAGGAGAGCTCCGGGCCCACCACGTGGCATACAGAAGTCAGACCTCCCCCTCTGCGGGAGAGAGGTCCGAAGGTGCCACGTATCCGGCGGGGTCGGACCTCCCTCTCCTCAGAGAGGAGCTCCAGGTCCGCCACCTGGCCGACAGAAGCCGAACCTCCCCCTCCGCGGGGAGAGGTCCGAAGGCTCCACGTGTCCCGCGAGGCCGGACCCCGCCTCTCCTCTGAGGAGGGCTCCGGGCCCACTATGTGGCCAGCAGGAGAACGCTGCCTGCCCCCGAGCAATAGGCAGCGGGCGTAAAGACGCCCATACCTTGCCCGTACAAGCTATTCAAGGCCCACGTCTTCCCAAGACGCGGAGACGCGGAGCACGCCTCTGTCAGGTGCCGTTACGCCCAGTCGCATCACAGACTGGCGCGTGGTGTCAGAGCCTGCCAGCCAATAAACGCAGCGACAAGACATCACATGCCGCCCCCGCCGTCATCAACCACTACGACTAGCATGCGGCATGGACAGGGCTGCAAGACGAAGACTCAGAAGCCTTCGCCAGAGATAACTACCGGCATAACTGCAGATACAGTAGATGACAGACAATCTCCCCGGGACCACCTGTCGGGTCCCGGGCCCCCCTTGTAAGCCACCCGAGTCTTGGACTATAAAAGACTCGGGTAGGCGACGTTAGCAAGGGTTCGCACTCTAGCCATTCACCCCCAAGCTGTAACTCATCCTCAAGCTCAGGACTCCGGTTCTGAGCAGCAAGCAATACAGCGAGCTCCATAGCTCGTCGTGGACGTAGGGTTTTACGCTCCAGCGGCCAGAACCACGTAAAACTCGCCGTGTCAAGCTCTTACTAACTCGTCCATACGCTCAAGCTCTCCGCAAGGGACTAGCCCCACCGAAAAAAGAACCTCCGCGGGCTGCCCAGTGCAGGCCCGGGGGAAGTGTCGACCGAACACTTCGACAGAGGTTGTCTTGGACCTCAGGGAGGTCCCCTTGGACCTCCAGGAGGTTGTCTTGGACCTTCGAGAGGTCTTCTTGGACCTCCAGGAGGTCCCCTTGGACCTCCGGGAGGTTGTCTTTGGTCTCTGGGGCCTGGGCCTCAGAGATCTCCTAGCTGTCGGGGCCCCCCATGGGGTCCGAACAGCCTCGGTGCTTGACTTCTGCTACTGGAGCAAGTTGTAGTGGCGAGGGGTCCGGCCGCTCTGCGACTAGGACCATGCTCACCACTTCTATCGTCACCGCGATGTAGAGCAGTAGGTGCTCACCGGGCTCAGGAGCTACCATGATGGGCAGCGTCGTCAGGTAATTGCTTCAACTCCTAGAATGCTTCTTCTGCTTCTTTGGTCCAAACAAATGGGCCGGCTTTGCGCAGGAGCTTGAAGAAGGGAAGAGCCCGCTCAACTAGCCTTGGTATGAATCGACTCAGCGCAGCTAGACATCCCATGAGCTTCTGGACATCCTTGATGCGAGCCGGGGGCCACATCAGCTCGATGGCCTTGATCTTCTCTGGGTTGGCCTCGATCCCTCGGTGTGAGACCAGGAATCCAAGGAGCTTTCCAGAGGAGACACCGAAGACACATTTGTCTGGGTTTAGCATAGTGCGTGTGGAGCGCAACTTGTCAAAGACTAAAGCTAGGTTATCTAACAAGGATATGCTCTGTCTGACTTTGACAATGATGTCATCGACATACACCTCTACTAAGTCTCGGATTAGCTCTCCAAATGTTTTATGCATAGCGCGTACAAAGGTGGGGAGAGCATTTTTAGACCATAAGGCATGGATACATAACAATACAGGCCATCTATATTTATAAAAGAAGTGTGTTCTTCATCTTCTTTAGACAATGGTATTTGGTGGAAGCCTGTGTAGGCATCTAAGAAGCATAACATATCACAGCCTGATGTTGAGTCTACAATTTGATCTATCCTAGGGAGAGGGATTGGATCTTTTGGGCATGCTTTATTGAGACTGGTGTAGTCAATGCACATACGGAGCTTCCCGCCGGCCTTCGGGACGACAACAGGGTTGGCCAACCACCGGGGGTGGTGGACCTCCCGTATGAAGCTAGCATCGAGCAACTTCTTGATCTCTTCACGGATGAAGTTCTGCCGCCTGATGGACTGCTTCCGAGGCTTCTGCTGGACTGGCCGAGTGTCGGGGAAGATCTTCAGATGGTGCTCGATCACCTCCCTAGGGATCCTAGGCATCTGTGACAGTTGCCATGCAAACACGTCGACGTTGTCCCGGAGGAAGGTGATGAGCGTGCCTTCCTATTTGCTGTCTAGGCCCCCGGCTATCCGGGTGGTCTGGACATCTTTAGCGCTGACTTGGACGACCTTCAGGGGGATGTCGCCTTCGTTAAGGGGTTGCACTCGGGGTGTAGAGGTCGAGGCACGGTTGCGTGCACTCGGGTGGAGCTTGCCCGGTTCTGCACCGCCAAGGGTAGGTGCTCGGGCTGCCGCAAGTGCTTGGAGCTTCTCCAAGGCTGACACTGCGGCAGTGCGGTCTCCACGGATCCTGAGGACGCCGATGGGTGTAGGCATTTTCAGGACGAGGTAGCCGTAGTGGGCTACCGCCATGAACCGGTATAGGGCAGGCCTGCCGATGATGGCGTTGAAGGGGAGGTTGACCTCTGCCACATCCAACAGAATGTATTCTGTCCGGTAGTTGTCCGGTGCTCCGAAGATCACCGGAAGGCTGATGTTGCCGTACGGGACGACTTGTCCTGGCCCCACCCCTAAGAACGGGCTCGACGGGGTGAGCTTGGCCATGGGAATCTGCAGCTTTTGGAAAGTTGCACGACTGATGAGGTTGAGGCCGGCCCCGCCATCCACCAGGACGTGGTACATCTTCATGTTGGCGATGGTGGGAGCTACCAGGAGAGGTAGTTGTCCGGCGCCAGCCATGTTCTTGGGGTAGTCGGAGGCGTTGAAGCTGATGGGGGTCCCTACCCACTTGAGGTGTGGCACTGCGCTTGGGGTAGGGGCCACCAACGCCACTGCTCGGCGAAGAGTCTTGACTGCATTCCAGGGACGAGGGGTCCGAGGACCCTCCGTAGATGACGTGGAGCGCCTTCCGGTGCTCGTCTTCACTGGAGCTGGAGTCCCCACGGTTGCGGATCGTCTTCACGGCACGCTGGGGCTCCTGGTACCCATCTCTTAGTCGCCGTTATCCCGGGGGTCAACCTTCTGCTTGCCCTCCCTCTGGCGGAAGGGAGCACCATCTGCGCACGACTGCCTCCCCTTGCGGAAGTGCTCCATGAGCTTCTTGATCTCCCGGCACTCACCAGCAGTGTGGCTCCTGGTGTTGTGTACCGGGCACGGCTCACCACGGTTGCCACCGTCGGGTGACTACCGTGGTCTCTTGTCGGGGCGTGGCCCCGGAGCTCCGCTGGGTGCTGCGGTTGCAGCAACGGGAGCTCCGGTTGGCGGCTTGATCTTGCCACCGCCCTTCTTCTTGATCTTCTTGCTGCTCCCATGGGAAGCAGCGCTAGCTCCGGGCTGTCCTCCTGCTTCAGAGGATGGCTGTGAGTGCCAACTGCGCCCTTATGCTGCTCTGGCGCACTTGTCCGCCAGGCTGAAGAGCTCCGAGACGTCACGCATCTCCCTGGTGGCCAGCTTCTCGAGCATCTTCTCGTCCCTAACACCCTGTCGGAACGCCACCACCACTGACGCATTCTGGATGTGGGTGATGGTGTTCCGCACCTGGGAGAACCGCTCGATGAAGGAGCGCAGGGATTCTCCAGGTTGTTGTCGGATGGCGTGGAGGTCGAGCTCCGTGTCGGGATGGGTGTAGGAGCTGCCGAAGTTCACCGTGAACTGTCGGCATGACTCTCCCCAGGAGGTTATGGAACCCTGGGGGAGGTTCATGAGCCATGACCACGCTGGGCTGGTCAAGGCGACGGGGAAGTAGTTAGCCATGACGGCCTCATCCCCTCCTGCCACGAGGATGGCGGTGGAGTAGATCTGCAGAAACTCTGCAGGGTTGACGCTTCAATCATACTTCTCCGGCAGGTGTGGCCGGAACTTGCGTGGCCACACCGCGAAGCGAAGGTGGGGCGCTATGGCCACACACCCCGCTCCTACCGCTGCAGGTCCTGGTGCCGTGAACCCTTGGTCCGTTGCGGGCACGGTGTACCCCGGCATGGGCAATGGTGCACCATACACTGGGGGCGCCACTTGCAAGGCATATGGTTGCTGCATATGCTGCGTGGCATACGCCTGGGGCAGAGGTCCCGTGGCGAACGTCTGCGGCCCAGGCTGAGTCAAGGCGGTCTACATGCTGTAGTCGGCCTCGTGGTTGTGATGCCTTTCCCGCCGCCGCTCGATGGTCACGCGGGCATCCTCGCCCTGGTGAAGTCACTCCAGCTCTGACCTCAGGTCTGCCGTTGGGAGCCTGGTAGAGCGGGAGTCTGCCGTCTGCCTATCAACCGTTGGCGTGCGCGACAGCGACACATCTGGTTGACCGAGGCGTCGTCCCCGTCGTATCGGAGGATTGGCGGCGGCGACGATGAGGCGGTCGACGTCACGGATCCACTGCTGGGTGGCCCCCTGGGGAGCGTCCACAACAGGTGTATTGTGCAGGAGCGCCCGTGCTGCAGCTAGTGTACTCCCTTCAGTAGCACTCTGCGCCACAGCAGATCTTAGGCTTGCAGGAGTCCGCGTTATTGGAGTTCCCTGCGGGCTCCCAGCTTGTCCCGACACACTCCTCCCTAAGTGCATCGAGAGATAAGCCTTGCTGGTCATCGTTCGCCGGGAACGAGGGCGAGGAGAGCTTGTCGCTGAAGGAAGCTTGGTCATCTTCGTCGGTGTAGACCCGTCGCAAGAGGGAAAAGCCCCCTACCTGGCGCGCCAAATGTTGAAGTGTCTACGGTCGACACTTCCCCCGGGCCTGCTCGAAGCAGCCCGCGGAGGTTCTTTCTCGGAGGGGCTAGTCCTCTCGGAGGGTCTCGCGTTGGACAAAGGGGATGAAGGTGGATTGACACAATGATTTTTACGTGGTTCGGGTCACCGGAGCGTAAAACCCTACGTCCATGGTGAGTTGTGTTGCTCTGTGTATTGCTTGGGGCTTAGAACCGGAGTTCTAAGCTTGAAGGTCTGATTGAGCTAAGGGTCGAATGCCAAGAGATCCGAACCACTGGAGTCTGAACCCTTTGTAACGTTGCCTACCCGAGCCTTTTATAGTCCAAGGCTCGGGTGGCTTACAAAGGGGGCCCCGGGACCCGACAGGGGGCCCAGGGGTGATTTCCTGCCTTCTACCGTATCTCGTAGTGAATGCTGGTAGCTGTCTTGGCAGTAGCTTCTTAGTCTTCGTCCTGTCGCGTCCTGCTGATGCCGCAAGCTAGGCGTAGCGGTTGATGATGGCAGGGTCAGCAGGGCATGTCTTGTCGCTGTATTTATTGGTGTACAGCCTCTGACACTGTATGCCTGTCTTGACTGTGACTGGACACAGTGCCTCCTGACAGGCGTGCGCCGCGTCTCCGTGCCTTGGGAAGGCGCGGGTCTTGAATGTCAAGTCTTGGGAAGGCGCGGGTCTTTACTCCCGCTGCCTACCGCGCCGAAGCAGGCATCGCGACTCTGCTGGCCATGTGGCGGGCCCGGAGCTCACCTCTGTGGAGAGGGGAGGCCCCGGCCCCGCTGGACACGTGGCGCCTTCGGAACTCACCCCCGCGGAGGGGGGAGGTCCGGCTCTACTGGCCACTGACACGACCCCATGGTCTTGTCGAGCCAGGATCACGCTGAGGGGTGCTGCGTTGCACAGCACCGGATAACACACCTCAAAGGTACAAAGCGGAAGCAATGTTTTATTACATAAACAGGTTTATGAACATTTTTACAACACAATATGTTCAGTCTACACTCACGGGCGTAGACTACGCATCAAGTTCACGTTCAGCCCGTGAACGTGTCCTTGCTAGCACACACGCACACTAACACGGCGGCGTGCACGACTCCCACTCGACGGGGTTCCCCTCCTGGGGTTCCGTCTCCTCCTCGGGAGTCTCTTCCTCATAGAACCCTGCAAAAGCTTCAAACACAAGCAGTGAGCACGAAGGCTCAGCAAGACTGACCCGTCTCTCCTAAACATGAAACTTCTACATGGAAGGTGATAGGTTACATGAGGCAAAATAAGTTGCAAGGACTCACCTAATTAGTGGGACCTTACTTTCAAGTTTTAGCAGCAGGTTATGGAGAACCTTACGCTAAGGCACATGAGAGAGCCGCAATCAAACAAGAAACGCATTTCTCTCATGTACTTTGCCCAAAGTTGAAAAGAACTTTAGTTAGCTCTAAACTACAACAAATCATTAACAATCAAAGTCCATCTTTCAATCAGCAACATTTTAACATGTAACTAGCCTGTTCTTTCTACGTCATGGTACAGTGAACAAGTGGTACTCACTGACCGTGAGGGACGGCGATTATAATCGATTTACACCTGCAGGGTTACCCGAATAACCCGTCACGTACGCCCGTACTCGATGTTGCCTACAGCAACCATCACGGACGTCGGACGCAACCACCTTTCTCCCATCAGCCTAATATTTAACCGGTCCCATCATCCCGAGCAAGAGGTCTCTGCACGCGCATCTCAGTGTCGCCAGCCGATTTACACCTCAAGCTCTCAACCTACCCTCTGAACGACGGGCAATGCCTCAATACCCAGCTACCCGAGTTACATCGATTTCCCGGTTCCCATATAGCCGGTAGGTCTTCGGTACTGTTCTAGCTTGTTCAACAGGCCCGCACATGGCTCGGTCCTCAATCGACACAAGCGGAGCTATAGCACACAAGCCCCAAAGTCCTGCTGCCCTTACTCTCCGCTCGGTCCCATTTTTCTTACCATGTGTATCATTTGCTACCTCTACCCGAGCAATGTGCCTCTAGCCTATTCTCGCGAGTAGTTCCAACTACTCGACTTGTACCGAATCCTACACTATCCTAGCATTGCAGTAGCTAATCGGGGTTTTCAATCTTAATTCCAACCCATGGTTTTCTTGGCTATGCAATTGGGTTTCAATCAAGACTCTGATGCAAGAAGTCATTGGTACTCAAAGAAAGTTCTCAAAATAGTAAAAAATTGTAAAAAGGTTAATGCAAACCAGAGCTTGCCTTGCTGCTCTTGGTCATAGGCTAGCTGCTCTTCCGGAGTAACGAAGTCTAAGACTTTGGGTTCCTCCTCGACCTTAGCGACTATATGATATACAAGTATATGTGTTAATTAAATGCATTTGAGTTGAAGTTAAACTTGTGAAGATTATAAGTTCCACTAGACAGACTCAATGACTCTGAAACTTTTACTGTGGGCTTGGTTACAACCTAAACAGAGACTTGGCAAAGTTTTAGTTGCAGCAAAGCCCATTTGAGCTCTCCACAAATAATTATATACTTGACCTTAATTGGAGCTCTTAGGGTGTTCTAGAGATTTTCATGGAGCAACCCATGACTTTCTGAAAAATAGATTTTCAGAGGGTTCTAATAGAGTTGGTCTCACTTAATTTGAAGGTTCCTAGCCTAAGATATGAGCTAAACAATTTCAGAGAAATTCTGAAAATGTTTCTGGACATTTTCTATTTTCTCTGGAACAGTTTTACTAATCACACCATTAGGTGGATCAACTAAGCTCAAATGGATTTGAAATTTTTTTGGTAGCTCAGTGATATTTTGGTGAACATCCTGGCAAAATTTCAGAATTTTCCTCCAAAGGGTTCTCCAGTTAAAATTCTAAACAGTTTAAACTTTGGAGAATTAATTCTGGAGAAATATGGATTTTCATGAAGTGAAACTTGATTTGCTGGAAAGTACACAGATATCTGAATCCAAAAAAATTTGGTTCACTCGATTTGGAGTTTCCTAGCCAAAGTTATGAGGATTTGAAGTTTGAATGAAACCTGAAAATCGGGGAAAAGTTTAAATCTGCCGATGGGTCCACGGTACACGTGTCGGGCGCTGAAGCGATGGCACACCGGGGTTAACGGGGTTTTTGCGCACCAGCACACCGGATCCAAGCCGCAGACTGATCCCGGATTTAAAATCCGAGCCGTTGACACATGGGCCACCCGGCTTTGTCTACCTCCCGACTCCCGCGTTCGGCCGCCGCGATGCCTCGTCGGCAGCCTCTGTGGCTCTCCAAACTTCATGATTCTGACCGCCCCTGCCTAAGTCCACTAGGGGAACATGATTCCGGGCTCAGTTCATCATGAAAACGGCCGGCACATGGTCGGCGACGAGCGGCGGCTTCGGAAAGACTTCGGCCGTGTCGGCCGACCTTCCAAGCACTCTAACCGACCGAGCAAACGTCCGGAAAGCATCAGTGGTCCCTCAGGAACCTCGACATGGGTTCGAAGCAGCTCGGGGGAGGTCCGAAGTAAGCTCCCACCGTGCGCCCGATGCTTCCCGCAGGGTTCGCCGTCGGCAAGCTTCGAAATACGCTGGGTACAGGGGTCCACAGGCTATGGGTTGTGAAGGCAACTTGTGCGCTACCAAGTCTAGTCTGTGTAGGAACAGATTGAGACTCTCTACACCTTCCTAGAGCGTGAATTTGACAGAACCGCACCCGAAGGTCGGTCTGTACCAAGAAAGGGAAAAACTGGAAATTCACCGCCGGCGTTCAAGCCCTCGGGCTGTGGCTCGGGGGTGAGCAGCACCGGTCCCTAACGCGTCCAGGTACGCCTTAGCTTGGGCGTGACAACCTCCCGGTTGGGCTGTCCACGGGAGCCCGAAGTGCGGCGGGTTTAGGTCACTGAAAGGAACTCTCGGTATAGCCGAGATCACCCGAGTTCAGCTGATTCCTAGCAACGGGGAAGAAGAAGGAAGGTTCCTAGTACCTTGTTGTAGCTCTGGAGGGCTTGGGGAGGCTGTGATCGTGGTTCTCCGATCGGTCCTGAGTGGCGGAGGGAAGGATTCCGGTGCTGTGTTCTTGCGAGGGGAGAAACGGCGAGGGCTTCGGCCAAGGCGTGGAGCGCCTTAAGAAGGGCTCGGAACCGACCTGCGCCCACGCGTGGCCAAGCTGCTGGTGGCGCGGCGTCCTCCCCTCGGTGGCGATCGCTGCTGAAGCCCGAAGATCCGAGTGAGAAAGTCTTCAGTCGGTTGAACCTCTTCAGTGGCTGACAGGTGGGTCCCACTCCCATTTTAACCTCTGAACTTAACTCCATATTACTGTTGTAAACAGTAAGCCCTAAAATGCCAATGGTGATTTGAATTATTCACCCCTGAACCATTTGAATTGGTTAGAATTCAAATTGGGTTTGGTCTGACTAAATTTCAGCACATGTTCAGTTTCAAATTCAAATAAAGTTTGAATTTGCTACACTTAGCTCATGTCAAGATCAACTCCAAATGGAGTGAAAGTTGGTGTGTGAGCTCACAAAAATGTGCTGGGTAAGAAATGCTTCCCACTTTTGAATTCATGGGATAAAAACAGTTTGAATTTGAATTTGAGTTCAAACCACCCTCTTTGTAGCTATACCGAAAAGGACCTCAAAAAGGTTTTGAATTTAGGTGAAACTTGGCATGGACATTCCTAGCAAGGTGTAGGAGTTTTCCAAATGTCCAGCCCCTATATGATGTATGTGGGAAATACCAATTTTGCATTTTGTGAGTTTGTTCTCTAATGATCATGTTGATAATGGTTACTTGCTCTTCAAATGTGTTCATCAACTTTCTTCAAATGAGGTGTGTGTGTGTGTGGTGATGAACACTTTGAATGTGTCAAAAACTGAGGCCTGTACATTCCTCCCCCCTTAAAAAAATCTCGTCCCGAGATTATAAGGTGAAAAATGAGAGGGAGAATGGTGGAAAAATTACCGTATATGCGACGTGAAAAAGTCGGGGTAGTTAGCGCGAAGAAATCCTTCGCTCTCCCATGTCGCTTCGTCTATGGAATGATTACTCCACAGAACTTTGTAGAACCACAACGTACGGTTGCGTGTGGTTCGGGCCTTTTCATCAATAACCTGAACCGGTTCCTCCCGATACGTGAGATCCGGTTTCAGTTCTTTTATGTCTTCCAGCTGAATGGTAGTTGATAGCTTAAGACACTTCCTCAGCTGGGAAATATGAAAGACGTCGTGTACACCAGAAAGTGCTTCTGGTAATTTCAGCCGGTATTGCTAACGATCCACATCTTTCGGTAATCTGAAATGGACCGATGAATCGGGGTGCCAACTTTCCTCTCACCCCGAATATGTTTACGCTTTTCATTGGAGACACACGTAGGTATACGTGATCCCCTACGTCGAATTGTAATGGGCGTCTTCTCCGGTCCGCATACTGTTTTTGCCGGGATTGGGCGGCTTTTAGGTTCGCTTGAATCAGCCGAACCTTTTCCTCCGCGTTGTTGACAAGATCAATTCCGAAGGTGACCCTTTCCCCAGACTCACACCAATTCAATGGTGTGCGGCATTTTCTGCCGTATAGCGCCTCATAAGGCGCCATCTTGATACTGGCTTGGTACCCATTGTTGTACGAGAACTCGGCTAACGGCAAGTGATCATCCCAATTCTTGCCGTGGTGGATAGCGCAAGCTCGTAGCATATCTTCTAGAATCTGATTTATCCGCTCGGTTTGCCCATCCGTCTGCGGGTGGTATGCTGAACTACGGATCAGCTTCGTCCCCAATGCAGCGTGTAGCTGCTCCCAAAAATGGGACACAAATAAAGTGCCTCGATCCGATATGATGGTACGGGGTACGCCATACAAGCATAGGATCCGTGAGATATATAGCTCAGCGTACTTCCTGGCGTTGTAGTTGGTGTTGACCGGGATGAAATGGGCAACTTTGGTGAGCCGGTCGACGATCACCCACACAGAATCATGTTTCTGAAAGGTGGTGGGTAAACCGACGATGAAGTCCATGCTCACATCCTCCCACTTCCAGGCAGGAACGCCCAGTGGTTGTAGCAGTCCCGGTTTCCACATATGATCTGCCTTCACCCTTCGACATGTATCACACTCGGACACGTACTTTGTGATCTCCCGCTTCATCCGTGTCCACCAAAACTTGCTTCTGAGTTCTTGATACATTTTGTTGCTGCCGGGGTGAATAGAAAATTTTGACAAGTGAGCCTCATCAAAAATTTTCTTCTGCAACTCCGGGTTACGGGGTACGACGATCCGGTCCTTGAACCATAGGACGCCGTCTCCGTCTTTCCGGAAACATTTCAGCTCCCCACTGTCTATACGTCTCCGCAAATGTGACATGCCCTTGTCATTTTTCTGGGCTGCCGCTATCTCTTCACGGATGGTGGGGATCAAAGCTAGGTTGTAGAGAGCTCCGTGTGGAATCACATGCAGTGGTGGTTCGCTTTCTTCCAACGGTGTGATGGTCAGATTGGTGACGTGTGACTTGCGGCTAGCGCATCCGCCACTATGTTTGCCTTGCCAGGGTGATAATGGATCTCTATTTCGTAATCCTTTATCAATTCTAACCATCTTCGCTGCCTCATGTTCAGCTCCTTTTGAGTGAATATGTACTTGAGGCTCATGTGGTCAGTATATAAATGGATGAGGTTACCGAGTAGATAGTACCTCCACATTTTAAGTGCAAGTACCACGGCAGCGAGCTCCAAGTCGTGAGTTGGATAATTCTGCTCATGGTTTCTAAGCTGCCGTGACCCATACGCGACCACTCTTCGGTCTTGCATCAGCACACATCCGAGCCCGATGTCGGATGCATCGCAGTACACATCGAATGGTTTTGTTGTGTCTGGCTGCGCCAAAACCGGTGCTGATGTTAGGTGCTTGACTAAAGACTTGAATGCTGCTTCACATGCGGGACTCCAAACATATTTGGTAGCCTTCTTCAGCAGCTCCGTCATAGGCTTGGCAATCTTCGAGAAGTTCGGAATGAACCTCCGATAATATCCCGCGAGTCCGAGGAAACTCTGTACCTCGTGAACAGTTCTCGGGGATTTCCAATTCAGCACTTGTGTGATCTTGCTCGGGTCTACAGCGATGCCCTCCGCTGAGATAATATGCCCGAGAAAAGGCACTTGCGATATCCAGAATTCGCACTTGCTGAATTTCGCGTATAGCTTGTGACCTCGCAGCCGTTGCAAGACTATACGCAGATGCTTCTTGTGATCTTCCTCCGACTTGGAATATACCAGTATGTCGTTGATGAAGACCACGACAAACTTGTCCAGCTCCGGCATGAATACCGAGTTCATTAGATACATGAAGTGAGCTGGAGCGTTGGTGAGGCCGAAGGACATGACCAGGTACTCATAAAGTCCGTACCTCGTCGAGAAAGCCGTCTTCGGAATATCCTCAGCCCGTATCTTAATCTGATGGTACCCAGATCTTAAGTCCATCTTGGAAAAGATCTTTGCTTCGACCAACTGATCAAACAACATGTCGATCCGTGGCAACGGGTACTTGTTTTTGATGGTCAAGGCGTTTAGTGGACGATAGTCAACGCAAAGCCGCAACATCTCATCCTTCTTCTTTACAAATAATGCGGAACAGCCCCATGGCGAGGAGCTCGGCCTAATAAAACCCTTCTCCAGGAGGTCCGTCAGCTGAGTTTTCAGTTCAGCCAACTCCTTGGGCGCCATCTTGTATGGCCTTCGGGATATTGGCATGGTTCCCGGTGCAAGTTCAATCTTGAACTCCACCGCTCTGTCAGGTGGCATCTCTGGTAAATCGTCCGAAAACACGTCAGGGAACTCTCAGACCACTGGAATATCTTCCAATCTGATAGTTGTGGATTGATAGACACTTGGAAGTCTTATTTCTGAACTGCCCAGAAATAAGGAGTGAGATCTGTGCACTTCTGAGTTCAAGTGCACGATTCTAAGGACGGTGTCTAAAACAGCGCCGTGCCGGGTTAACCACGACATCCCTAGGATGACATCGACCTTCTGTCCCTCTAAGATTATGAGAGACGTAGGGTACACTCTACCCGCTAAGCATAATGGTGCTTTGGAAACCATTACGCTTGCTGAAATCTTCCCACCCGGTGAACAAATCAAATATGGACTATCGGTGGGTAGTATTGGCAAGCTGTGTTTAGCAACGAAAGCTTGGCAATAAAATTGTGCGTGGCGCCTGAATCAAACAACACTATGGCGGGATGCTGGTGGAGTTGGAACATACCCGCAAGGATTGGCTCACCCTCCGGCACATCCTCTATGGCAAGTTGGTGGACAGTGCCGGGCCTAGGGTTTGCCCGCCGCGCATTAGTGGGTTTCCGGGGCTGATTCCTCCCCGAAAGTTGCGGTGCAACTCCGCTTCCTAGCCTCTCCGGACAACTACTGCGAAGTGTCCTGGACGACCACATTTGTAGCATGTTGCCGCTGCTATCCCAGTGCTCGGGGGACGAAAGCCCGGCATGCGCTGCTGAGGTGCATACGCACGCGGCATCGTCCGCTGCTGCTGTTGTTGTTGCGGAGGTGGTACTGGCAGTGCCGGCCTGAATGCCGATGGAGAATAGGTCCGACTACGGAATGGCATCGACCTCTGTGGTGGCTGCCAGCGTGGACCTGATGGTGGGCGATTCACCATCTGATATTTCTGAGAAGGACCACTTTCTTCTCCGCTGCTTTGCGGTGTGCCTCGCTTCCTTTCCGCTGCCGCCAACTCCTTGTCGGAGTCCTCCTGAACAATCGCAGCATCAATTATATCGTTGAGGCTGCCGCGATTGAACATCGCCAGTTTGTCCTTCAGGAGCGGATTAAGCCCCTGGTAGAAGTGATCCCGCTGCTTCTCGTCGGTATCGGCGTGATACGAAGCATAGAACGCGAGATCGTTGAACGCCCTGGAGTATTCCAGCGCGTTCCGGCTCCCTTTATGCAGGCGCAAGAACTCCTGCGTCTTCCTCTTCATGAGACCCGGCGGTATGTGATAGACCCTGAAGGCCGTCCGGAACTCCGCCCAGGTCATAACTCGGTCGGTGGGCTGTGAAGCACAGTAGTTCGCCCACCACACGCTCGCGGATCCCTGGAGCTGTTGGACCGCGAACTGAGTCTTACGCTGCTCACTCACTTGGAGCAGCCCGAACTTCATCTCCATCGTGCGGAGCCAGTTGTCCGCATCGAGGGGTTCATCCGCCCTTGAGAATACCGGGGGATGAGTTGCTAGAAAGTCGGAGTAGGAGTTCTGTTGGCGCTCCTCACGATCTTGACGCCTCTCTGGTCGAGACGTATTTGCGATGAGAGTTTGCAGCAACTCCGTGTGCTGCTGATGAGAACCCGCCATTGCCGCAACGATGTCGGCCAATGTAACTGTTGGCGGTGGCGGTGGCGGTGTTTGCCGTTGCTGTTGCTGCTGTTGCTGTTGCTGTTGCTGTCCCGAGGAGTCCTCGGGAGGCTGTTGGGAGGTTTCTCCCCCTTGACTAGAACCCCCAACGTCCGAGTTGGTACGAGTACGAGTCATTCTGAAATTCAAAACAGCAGTGATCAGCACATGTCATACTTAAACTTCCATATGAAACAGTAGGTATTGAAGGGACGCATGAATAATTTGCACAACATTCACATATATTGATAAAGCATAAACTTTATACAAGATTCATTATTCTCGGGTCTCTGAGAAGTCGTGCTCATGTCGTCACTACCTATACATACGCTACTGCCTACACGACATGTCACTGGTTACAAAAGTTTGGGTTACACTTCTCTGGTTGCCCTACTTGGCAACGGTAACCTCCTACTCGGAGTAGAACTCGACCTCCTGTGGGTCATCCTCCTCCGGTACCTCTGCTGGTGGCTCTAGATCTACAACCTCCTCTCCCATCTCAGGTTCTCCCATTGCCGGAAGACCCAAGACCACCGGTATGCCCAATACCGGTGTACGAGGTCCTGCAACGTGTACACCTCGTCCATTGCCTGGTTGTAGTCTTCTTCCCTTCCTTGCTCTTCCTCAATGGTGTCATCTCGCTCTTGAGTAAGGACCTCATTCTGCTGGGTCAGAGCCTGCACCTGTTCTTGTAACGTCGCGATGTCAACACAACTTTTCTTCCTTGCCTTCTTCAGACGATCCAACTGATTATGTTGTTCGTTCAGTCGCTTAATCATCGGAAGGAGCACATTGCGGAGTGCGCTGTGAGCATCCTCGAAATGGTCTCCACGGATGGTGCTTTCCTTGAGCTTTGCGGCAAGACACTCCGTATGAACAGCTTGGCTGTCCATCACGGCCTTTCCCGCCCTCATCTAGAGGCTGAGGTTTGCCTCCGCGGGGTTATACCTTGGGCAACCCAGATCTGTTGCCTCTACGTACCTTCCTTCCCACACATGATGAGCCCTTCCCTCCACCGGAACGAGCGCGTATGGAGTACCCTCCATAGCTCTCACGTGCAGTTGGCAGAAGCGCGACATGGTGTCGCAGGCTGCCACTTGCCACATTCCCTCCGGTTGTCTACCTCTCACTGTAACGGTGAACGGCGCCCAACCGGGTGGCGTAGGTCCCGCAGGAACCTCGACATGGATTT
Organism: Neostapfia colusana; assembly: GCA_030760725.1. Taxonomy (NCBI): domain Eukaryota; kingdom Viridiplantae; phylum Streptophyta; class Magnoliopsida; order Poales; family Poaceae; genus Neostapfia; species Neostapfia colusana. Next base: position 15,276,920 of record JASWHV010000014.1, on the reverse strand, counting down.
TCCACGTCTTGTTCCCCTCCTCGCCTCCTTCCTTGGTGAAGTACTGCGGCATCTGGTTGTACCCAAAATATTGAAGCATCTGCCTCAATGCTTCCAGGTAGCCGCTGTGGTGAGAACAGTGAGATTCCACCCACCTGTTCTCGAACTGTTTATCTGCTGTCATCTGTAAAAACATATTTGAGAAATGTCAAATATTTATTTGAACAGTAAACCATTGAGTTATAACATAAAACATGTCATTGAACTCATAAGACTTGGAATCCTAGTTCAAATTTAAACAAATTTAACTGCTGGTCTGCTGTCCAACATGACAGCCCTGACCAGTTTCCATTTCAACCTGATTTAGGCCATGCTAAAGCAAAACCAATTCTGGAGGTCAACATAAAAGTTAAAACTAACTTCAATATCTTTCCAGAAAGTATTTGCTTGACCTAAGATCTGTCCCGGTTCAAAAGTTATGAGATGTCAAAGTTAACAGAATTTCTGGAGAAAATTGGACAGCACCTCTCTGCTTTAGGTACTGATTTGATCCAAGAATTCCAGTTAATTTTACTCCCAGTCTGACCAAACTTTCTGTTACAAAATTGTAACCCATATCATAAGCTTTCCAGAACTACCTCATTTTCTATTTTTAGATTTTTATGCAGGAAGTTATGCTCAATTTACAGAGAATTTACAGAGAGTGTTTGCTCTGCCCGGTTTTCTTGACAGTTTCCACTCCACTGCATGTTTCGATTGGTTAAGGGATGAAACACCCCTGGACCCCAACAGAAAAGTTGTAAAGCTCGTCCAAATCTTTCCAGAAATGTATCATATGACCCCAACCTCGAAATAACTCAACCTCTAACCTCTGATTAACTTCAGCCTTAATTCAGCTGAAAACAGGGGACTCTGTCCTTAGTATCCTATAAGTTGAAAACTTGTTAACTTTAAATATCCTGATTAAGGGAAGAAGTTACATAAAGCTTTAATACACTGGATTAAAACTTTCAAGTTTTATAATGAAGTTGTTCATTTAGTGGAGCATGACGTCGATGCGTCACCAGAGCATGTCGGTACTACGTCCTCACAAAGAAAAACCTATACCGGACTTAGCCAGCTTCGTTTGTTCAGTGGCACTAAAGGTCTCTCGCACACGGATGCTACACGTCTACCGTTTCGTGGTTATACTACCTGCAGATAATTCACACAATCATCAGACTCGGCTGCACACCGAGCCCGGTATCCATACAGTCCATACACCCGGCCGTCATCACTCGCTCGGATGTTCTGAAGCCAAACACGCCTTGAGCTACGTGTTCACGTTACTGACCACGTGACGGGGTCTCCCAATTTGCACCACGCACGCCAGGGACAGACGTTGCTCGAATACCCCAAACGACATGAAGAGTCGTAGAGGATATTAAAGCGGGTCGGGTTACCTGCCACCCGTGGGGCTCCACCCTTCAGCTTGTGCGCACTGATGGACAACGCTTACGTGCACCCCGCAAGACATAAAGCGTCCCGAGATGCACGATTTTCCGACATAAGCAGATAGGTTAGTATGCCACTTTCTATACACTAATAACATCCTTATATGGGCTACTAACTCGTTCCTCACTGGATTTTTGAAAAAGATGACCTTTGTAGTGCGTTAACCCTCAAGCGAGCTCTGATACCAACGCTGACACAACCCCATGGTCTTGTGGAGCCAGGATCACGCTGAGGGGTGCTGCATTGCACAGCATCGGATAACACACCTCAAAGGTACAAAGCGGAAGCAAAGTTTTATTACATAAACATGTTTATGAACATTTTTACAACACAATATGTTCAGTCTACACTCACGGGCGTAGACTACGCATCAAGTTCACGTTCAGCCCGTGAACGTGTCCTTGCTAGAACACACGCACACTAACACGGCGGCGTGCACGACTCCCACTCGACGGGGTTCCCCTCCTGGGGTTCCGTCTCCTCCTCGGGAGTCACTTCCTCATAGAACCCTGCAAAAGCTTCAAACACAAGCAGTGAGCATGAAGGCTCAGCAAGACTGACCCGTCTCTCCTAAACATGAAACTTCTACATGGAGGGTGATAGGTTACATGAGGCAAAATAAGTTGCATGGACTCGCCTAATTAGTGGGACCTTACTTTCAAGTTTTAGCAACAGGTTGTGGAGAACCTTACGCTAAGGCACATGAGGGAGCCGCAATCAAACAAGAAACGCATTTCTCTCATGTACTTTGCCCAAAGTTGAAAAAAACTTTAGTTAGCTCTAAACTACAACAAATCATTAACAATCAAAGTCCATCTTTCAATCAGCAACATTTTAACATGTAACTAGTCTGTTCTTTCTACGTCATGGTACAGTGAACAAGTGGTACTCACTGACCACGAGGGACGGCGATTATAATCGATTTACACCTGCAGGGTTACCCGAATAACCCGTCATGTACGCCCGTACTCGATGTTGCCTACAACAACCATCACGGACGTCGTACGCAACCACCTTTCGCCCGTCAGCCAAATATTGAACCGGTCCCATCGTCCCGAGCAGAAGGTCTCTGCACGCGCATCTCAGTGCCGCCAGCCGATTTACACCTCAAGCTCTCAACCTACCCTCTGAACGACGGGCAATGCCTCAATACCCAGCTACCCGAGTTACATCGGTTTCCCGGTTCCCATATAGCCGGTAGGTCTTCGGTACTGTTCTAGCTTGTTCAATAGGCCTGCACACGGCTCGGTCCTCAATTGACACAAGCGGAGCTATAGCACACAGGCCCCAAAGTCCTGCTGCCCTTACTCTCCGCTCGGTCCCATTTTTCTTGCCATGTGTATCATTTGCTACCTCTACCCGAGCAATGTGCCTCTAGCCTATTCTCGCGAGTAGTTCCACCTACTCGACTTGTACCGAACCCTACACTATCCTAGCATTACAGTAGCTAATCGGGGTTTTCAATCTTAATCTCAACTCATGGTTTTCTTGGCTATGCAATTGGGTTTCAATCAAGACTCTGATGCAAGAAGTCATTGGTACTCAAAGAAAGTTCTCAAAACAGTAAAAATTTGTAAAAAGGTTAATGCAAACCGGAGCTTGCCTTGCTGCTCTTGGTCGTAGGCTAGCTGCTCTTCCGGAGTAATGAAGTCTAAGACTTCGGATTCCTCCTCGACCTTAGCGACTACATGATATACAAGTATATGTGTTAATTAAATGCATTTGAGTTGAAGTTAAACTTGTGAATACTATAAGTTTCACTAGAAAGACTCAATGACTCTGAAACTTTTACTGTGACTTGGTTACAACCTAAACAGAGACTTGGCCAAGTTTTAGTTGCAGCAAAGCCCATTTGAGCTCTCCACAAATAATTATGTACTTGACCTTAATTGGAGCTCTTAGGGTATTCTAGGGATTTTCATGGAGAAAGCCATGACTTTATGAAAACTAGATTTTTAGAGGGTTCTAATAGAGTTGGTCTCACTTAATTTGAAGGTTCCTAGCCTAAGATAGGAGCTAAATAATTTCAGAGAAATTCTGAAAATGTTTCTGGACATTTTCTATTTTCTTTGGAACAGTTTTATTAATCACACCATTAGGTTGATCAAATGAGCTCAAATGGATATGGAATTTTATGGTAGCTCAAGGATATTTTGGTGAACATCCTGGCAAAATTTCAGAATTTTCCTCCAAAGGGTTCTCCATTTAAAATTCTAAACAATTTAAACTTTGGAGAATTAATTCTGGAGAAATAGGGATTTTAATTAAGTGAAACTTAATTTTCTGGAAAGTACTCAGAGAGCTGAATCCAACAAATTTTGGTTCACTCAATTTGGAGTTTCGTAGCCAAAGTTATGAGGATTTGAAGTTTGAATGAAATCTGAAAATCGGGGAAAAGTTTAAATCTGCCGGTGGGTCCACGGTACACGTGTCGGGCGCTGAAGCGATGGCACACCGGGGTTCATGGGGTTTTTGCGCGCCAGCACACCGGATCCAAGCCGCAGACTGATCCCGGATTTAAAACCCGAGCCACTGACACGTGGGCCACTCGGCTTCGTCTACCTCCTGACTCTCGCGTTCGGCCGCCGCGATGCCCCGCCGTAGAGCTCGCCGACAGCCTCTGTGGTGCTCCAAACTTCATGATTCTGGCCGCCTCTGCCTAAGTCCACTCGGGGAACATGATTCTGGGCTCATTTCGTCATGAAAACAGCTGGCACATGGTCGGCGACGAGCGACGACTTCGGAAAGACTTCGGCCGTGTCGGCCGACCTTCCTAGCACTCTAACCGACCGAGCAAACGTCCGGAAAGCATCAGTGGTCCCTCAGGAACCTCGCCATGGGTTCGAAGCAGCTCGGGGGAGGTCCGAAGTAAGCTCCCACCGTGCGCCCGATGCTTCCCGCAGGGTTCGCCGTCGGCAAGCTTCGAAATACGCCGGGTACAGGGGTCCTCAGGCTAAGGGTTGTGAAGGCAACTTGTGCGCTACCAAGTCTAGTATGGGTAGGAACGGATTGAGACTCTCTACACCTTCCTAGCGTGAATTTGACAGAACCGCACCCGAAGGTCGGTCTGTACTGAGAAAGGGGAAAATTGGAAATTCACCGCCGGCGTTCAAGCCCTCGGGCTGTGGCTCGGGGGTGAGCAGCACCGGTCCCTAACAGGTCCAGGGACGCCTTAGCTTGGGCGTGACAACCTCCCAGTTGGGCTGTCCACGGGAGCCCGAAGTGCGGCGGGTTTAGGTCACTGAACGGAACTCTCGGTATAGCCGAGATCACCCGAGTTCAGCCGATTCCTAGCGACGGGGAAGAAGAAGGAAGGTTCCTAGTACCTTGTCGTAGCTCTGGAGGGCTTGGGGAGGCTGTGATCGTGGTTCTCCGATCAGTCCCGAGTGGCGGAGGGAAGGATTCCGGTGCTGTGTTCTTGCGAGGGGAAAAACGGCGAGGGCTTCGGCCAAGGCGTGGAGCGCCTTAAGAAGGGCTCGGAACCGACCTGCGCCCGCGCGTGGCCAAGCTGCTGGTGGCGCAGCGGCCTCCCCTCGGTTGCGATCGCTGCTGAAGCCCGAAGACCCGAGTGAGAAAGTCTTCAGTCGGTTGAACCTCTTCAGTGGCTGACAGGTGGGTCCCACTCCCATTTTAACCTCTAAACTTAACTCCATATTACTGTTGTAAACAGTAAGCCCTAAAATGCCCATGGTGATTTGAATTATCACCCCTTAACCATTTGAATTGGTTAGAATTCAAATTGGGTTTGGTCTTTGTGAGACCTATGTGTGCTGAATACATTGGCAATTAGGATAAAAGTTAGCATTAACATTCAAAGTTTTGAATATTGCCAAAACGTTCTTCTGTGGCAAGGTCCGACAAGTTCTTTGTTAGGTCCGCCAAGTGTTGGCAAGGTCCAACGCAAGGTCCGGAGAGCTCCTGCAAGGTCCGGAGAGCTTCTGTGAGGTCCGGAGCTTGTTTTTAGGGAGCTCCCGTGAAGTTCAACTCGTAGAACTGCAGCGTCTTGTTTTTGCTTTTAACTCGCAATGTTTCAAACTTGCTTTATGGGAAGGTTTGCTTAGTATTAATTTGCTAAGTTTTTGGTGTGTTTTGGTGGTTATGGCTGTTATCATTTGATATGGTTTGCAACATGCTTATGTGACGTGCTCATGTAAGGTGTTGTGGTTTTCGAACTAACGTGAGTCAAGTCGAGGACTTGTGCTCGGAAGAATTGGTTGTTTATTCATGTGCAGGCTTTGCTTGAGTTCAAGACATGGCTGGTGACGGGATCCTTGGACTAGTCTCAGGGAGGAGATGAGGTTCCAACAACCAAGTTCGGGAGGAGCTGTGGTTGAGTTGATCGGGAGGTCGTGCAGCATGTTTGGATCAAGGGCAGTGCATATGAAGGTTGTGTGTACGTCGTTGGAAGGTGTTTGCACGTGTGCAAGGAGTGCATGGACGTGGCAACATTGTTCCAAGGCGTGATGAAGAGAAGTGGACGTAAAGAATTGGTCGGAAAGGTCCAACCGGCTGGATTGCGTACTCAGGCTGAGGCTGAGTCGGATATGGCTCAAATATGGAAGATTTGAGTTGGTTATGATAGGATTCCGTGCTAGGCACGAAGTTGAGCTGTTTTAGGAATGTTTAGGACGTTCCTAAGGTGTTTGGAAGTCTCACGATTGCTTCTATCTGCGAATAGGAGAGTCCTGAGCAGTTATGGTAAGTTAGGATACGTGTCCAATTAGGAGTAGGAGTCCTAGATTGGATTGTTTAGCCTGAGGGCTGGCTATAAAAGCAAAGGAGGCCAGAACTCTCATGGGCAGAGAACTTTAGGCTGTTCCTCTTGTGTTTCTATTGAATAAAGTTCATAGTTTCGAGGAGCTTTTGTGCCTTGTTCGTCCAACTTGTTTTTCGTCAAGTCTTTCTCGCCGAGTTTCTGGACAGACCGACGTTGCTTCGGTGTTTCGTTCATAACTCGAGTTTTACAGATCCGATTGACGTGATTCTTTTTGGGTTGTCTTCAAAACTCAACTATCTATCATCTGTGAAATTTTCACGAGCTTCGGATCTGTAGTTTTTGAGATACACGAGTTTCTTTGCAGCGTTGCAGATCTGTTTTATATCGGGTAGAACAGATTGATCTTCGTTTAATGTTTTGATCGTATCTCAAGTTTTACTTCGTGTTTTCAAGTGATTCTTATTGCATTAGATCCGTGACTTGATTCTCTACCTCTCTACTTAATTTGTCATAGTTGAACGCGTTTGAAAACACTTGCACACACGGTTTCTTTAACCAATTGATTTTTTGCTGAGGTTTTTGTTGTTTCCGCTGTGAAAAGTTTTAATCTACCATTCACCCCTCCTCTGGTAGATTTCACGTGCTCTTCGATCCTACAATTGGTATCAGAGCCAAGGTGCTCTAATCTTTGTGATTTGCACGTGTTTTGACTAACCATCATGGAGAAGTACTCTGCAAAACCTTGTGTGTTCAATGGCATCGATTTTCAGGTTTGGAAGGCGCGGATGGAGGCCTACATACAGGCGCAAGTCTTCGCCATATGGGAAAAGGTCTACCGGAACTTCGATGTACCACCCAACGATGAAGTTATGGCTGTGAACATGAGAGATGTTGACAACAACAACAAGGCTCGCAACTTGATCATCCAAGGATTGACTCAAAGCGACTTCGACCGTGTTGCACACCTCCGATCTGCATATGATGTTTGGAAAGCTCTTTCTGACTACCATGAAGGATCCAATATGATCAAGGAGGTAAGGCAAGATATGTTCAAGAAAGAATACATGCGTTTTGAGATGCAACCCGGTGAGTCAATTGACGACCTTTTTGCTCGCTTTAATAAAATTCTCAGCAACTTGCGTAGTGTCAATGTTAACTTTTCAGATGCTGAAAACGCTAGACAATTGTTAGGAGCATTAGATATGTCAATTTGGGAGATGAAAGTTACATCTATTCGTGAATCTACTGTCATGAGTTCTCTTACTTTAGACGTGCTTTATTCTAAACTGAAAACTCATGAAATTGACATCATCTCACGTAAAAACCCCAACAAGTCTATTATATTTGTTTCGCAACGTGACATGTCTAGTTCTAGTCAATCATCATCTAGTGGTGCACTCTCTTTGCTGTCCTCTCTGACCCTTGAACAGATTGAAGAGTTTCCAGAGGAGGAACTTGCACTCATCTCTACTCGGTTCTCAAAAGCATTGCAAAATGTGAGAACTAGAAGGAGAGGAAGCTCCGGACCTCAACGATGTTTTGAACGTGGTAAGACAGGACATTTTTCGTACGGAGTGCCCTAACCTTTCAGGTCCGACTTCACGTGAAGAAAAGCAAACAAGGCCGAAGAAATCGTTTGCAAAGAATAAGAAGAAGAAAGATTTATCAATGCGCAACATAGTGCATAGTATGATCTCTGCACTTCAAGATTTCGGCTCAAGTGATGTGGACACCGGTAGTGATGAAGATGAAGAAGCTATGGCAAATATGTGCTGCATGGCGAGCAAGTCAAGTTCAAGCTCCGAGGAGGCAGAACACAACAGCGACGATGAAGAGGTATGTCCCACTTGCGAAGAAATGTGTGATGCTATTTCTCGTGCCACTGTTATATTAAAGAAAAAGGATAAAAAACTTAGGAACAATGCTGTTAAAATTGAATCACTAGAATCTAAAATTAATCGTTTAAAAAACTTTGATTCCTAGTGATGATTCTTGTTCCTCATGTGATTTGATTTATGAACAATTATCCTCTTTAAGAAGTGCACACGCATCTACACTTGATAAACTTGAACTTGAAATTGAAAAGAACAAAGAGCTTGCTGCACTTAATGATAAAAATTTGAAAGATGCTTGTTGTTCTATAATTGATTTGCATTGTTCTTCATGTGATGATCTGATTAAGAAACTAAATGATGCTATGAATGAGATTTCTATTTTGAACAATGTTTTACGTGTGCATGAAGTTAAATATTGTTCAAATTGTAAACTAAAAGGAAAAACTTCATGTGAAAACTGCTTTGATCTGTCCAATAAACTTGATAACATGCATAGGACACTAGATCGGTTTTCTAATGCAAATAAGAACCTAAACTTGCTGCTGAATTCTTCCAAGTCTTGTAATGATAAAACTGGTTTAGGTTTTAATTCTCATGCTCATGCTAAGGCACACCCACCTAAAGTTGTAAAGTCATTAGGAAGCGGTTTGATTCAAACAGCTCCTAGACAAAAAGAGGTGATTTTCAAATCTGCAGGAGTACTGTCCCATTCGGGTTCTAATAAACGTGTTGCTTGCTCATCTAGACATGATAATAAGGTTATTTTTCATTGTATCTACTGTGGTAGATATGGCCATGTCATGGATTTTTGTTATAGACTAGCTAAACACGATAAGAAACAAAGAATACTTGCTAGATCACATAACAACCAAGCAAAATCTGCTAGACCGAATGTTCGGAGCTTGCAACCTGCTGTAATGAGTCAAAAACTTGCTCCCGGACCTACTGTTTTTTGTGCTACATATAACACATCTTCTAAGTCAGTAGTTGGGAACAAAAAATTTTGATGTTTGGCTCATAAACCTGCTGTACCTTCTCAGCTTTCGCGTGTTATTCCTGCTAGATGTCGTGTGACTCAGTACTGGATTCTTAAAAGTCTTTTAACTAACCCCAGTATTGAGTCATCGACGTATTGTGCTGCTTTGTAGGCTTCACGTTCGAGGAAGGAGAACATTTGGATTGTGGATTCAGGTTGCTCACGCCACATGACCGGTAACAAAGAATGGTTCTCCTCTCTCTCTCTTTTGTGTCATGTGTAGAAAATGTTACTTTCGCCGAGAACTCTTCTAATCCCATAATTGCTAATGGTTCGGTTAGAGTAAACAATCTCTACACTTTGAAAGATGTGGCACTTGTTAAAAATTTGAAATACAACTTGCTTTCGGTTTCACAATTGCTAGATGAAAATCTAGAGGTTAGCTTTACTAAAAATTGCTGCAAGGTTGTAGATTCAAAAGGTGAGCTTTTGTTTAACATGTCTAGGTTTGGAAGAGTTTTTAAAGCTGATTTTGATTTGTCAACTTCTAAGCATCGGTGTCTAGTTGCTAATGATACAAAGGATCTATATTTTTGGTATCGTAGACTTGGTCACATAGGCTTTGATCATCTCACTCGTGTTAGTGCTCTCGATCGCATACGTGGGCTGCCGAAGCTTAAAAAGGACAATGATATTGTGTGCTCTTCTTTTAGACATGCTAAGTTTGTTGCAGGTTCACATGCTCCTCTCACAATGACCATGAAAGCTGAACCGGGACAACTTTTACATCTTGACACAGTAGGTCCGGCACGTGTTCAATCCTTCGGAGGTAAATGGTATGTGCTTGTGATTGTTGATGATTATTCCAGATATTCTTGGGTTTATTTTATGGCATCTAAGAATGAAACTTTTAGTTAAATTAGGACTTTATTTCTTAGATTATCTATTGATCACCCAGGATCATTAAAAGAAATTAGAAGTGATAACGGAACTGAATTTAAAAACCAATCATTTGATCACTTTTGTGCTGAAAATGGAATAGATCATCAATACTCTTCACCCTATGTACCACAACAAAATGGTGTCGTAGAAAGAAAGAACAGGACCTTAGTTGAGATGGCTAGGACTATGCTTGATGAATATCAAACTCCTAGGAAATTTTGGGCTGATGTAATTGCAACCGCTTGTTATGTCTCAAATCGTGTTTTCTTGCGTGCTAAGCTTGGAAAAACCCCATATGAGCTTCGGTTTGGACATAGGCCTAGTGTTACACACTTTAGGGTTTTTGGTTGCAAATGCTTTGTTAAGAAACATGGTAATCTTGATAAATTTGAAGCTAGATCTGTTGATGGCATGTTTCTTGGTTATCCATCTCATACTAGAGGCTACCATGTGCTTTTACTTGACACTAACAAAATTGTGGAGACTTGCGAGGTTTCTTTTGATGAAGCTAGCCCAAGTACTAGCTCCGGTATTGCAGGTCCGGATCCATATCCACAGGGGGAGAGTATTTTTATTGAAGAAGATGAAGAAGTGGTGCTGCTGCCCGAAAACTCAGAAGTAAATAACGATCAAGCTGCTGATTTTGCACCACAACCAGCACCAACAGTCACTACTGCTGGTTCGAACCTTCCTCAATCAACAAGCTCTCCTAATCAAAGGTCCGAACATGAAGAAGAAGGTGCTTGTGAAGTGTCTACTCCCCTCCGAGTACTCAAAAGTCATCCTCCACAACAAATCATTGGAAGCTTGCATGAACGAGTCACTCGGTCTAGGTTTTGCGATCCAAACTCTCATGCTCATTCTGCTTTTGTTGCTTCTTTTGAACCTAAGGATATATCACACGCACTCACTAATGAATCTTGGATTAATGCCATGCAAGAAGAGTTAGAAAATTTTGAAAGAAATAATGTTTGGAAACTTGTACCTCCACCTCAAGGTCACACATTAATTGGAACTAAATGGATATTTAAAAATAAGCAAAGTGAGGATGGGGTTGTGGTTAGGAATAAAGCTAGGTTGGTTGCTCAAGGTTTCACTCAAATTGAAGGTCTAGATTTTGATGAAACAGTTGCTCCTGTTGCTAGATTAGAAGCTATAAGAATTTTATTAGCATTTGCTGCATCTAAAGGTTTCAAGTTATATCAAATGGATGTTAAAAGTGCTTTTCTTAATGGCTACATAGAGGAGGAGGTTTATGTTAAGCAGACACCGGGTTTTGAAAATCCAAATTTTCCTAATCATGTTTACAAACTGTCCAAAGCCTTGTACGGTCTAAAATAAGCCCCTAGAGCATGGTATGATAGGTTAAAAACATTCTTACTTGAAAAGGGGTTTACCATGGGCAAGGTTGATAAAACTCTTTTTGTACTTAAGCATGGCAATGACTCATTATTCGTTCAAGTGTATGTGGATGATATTATCTTTGGTTGTGCTTCTCATGATCTCGTGTCCAAGTTTTCAGCTATGATGAGTTCAAAATTTGAGATGAGTATGATGGGAGAACTCACATACTTTTTGGGGCTGCAAATCAAGCAAACAAAAGAAGGAACTTTTATGCATCAAACTAAGTATACAAAGGACCTTCTTAAGCGCTTCAACATGGACAAATGCAAGCCTCTTCGGACACCAATGGGAACAGCAACAACACTTGAACTTGACGAAGATGGTGACCCGGTCGATAAAAAAGAATACAGAAGTATGATTGGATCACTTTTGTATCTCACGGCATCAAGACCGGACATACAATTCAGCGTATGTCTTTGTGCACGTTTTCAAGCTTCTCCACGTGCTTCACATCGCCAAGCCATCAAAAGGATTCTCAGGTACCTACATGGAACTCAAGAATTTGGCATTTTTCTTCCTTCTTCCTTAACCGTTTCTTTGAAAGCTTTTTCGGATGCTGATTTTGGGAGTTGTGGGATTGATAGGAAAAGTACTTCGGATGCTTGTCATTTTCTTGGTAATTCACTTGTTGCTTGGTCCTATAGAAAACAAAGTTCAGTTGCACAATCCACGGCCGAATCTGAATATATAGCTGCGGCTAGCGCTTGCTCACAAATTCTTTGGATTGTTCAAACACTTAAGGACTATGGGGTTGATTTAGATAGTGTTTCACTGTTTTGTGATAACACTAGTGCAATTTGTATTGCTAAAAACCTCGTGAAACACTCTAGAACTAAGCACATTGACATTAGGTATCACTTTCTTCGTGATAATGTTGAAAAAGGAAACATTGTGCTTCACCATATCGATACCGAACAACAATTGGCTGATATTTTTACAAAACCTTTGGATTTCACTCGTTTTTGTTTCATTCATAGTGAAATAGGGGTTATGCATCCTCATGGCTTAAATTGAGGGGGAGTTTTTGAAACTTTGAAAGTCTATGTGTGAATCTGAAACTAAAATAATATGAGCATAGTATTTCATACATATATGACTTTGTGATTCCTTTACAGGCTGGAAGTTCTTACTACATTACTCATGTTATATATTTTGTAGTTTTTGCCATGACTAGTAATTGGAATAATTACTTACACTAAATCTGGTCATGATCGAACTTTCTTGCTGTTTTGAACTTGTTGCGTGCTCACAAGTGCTTTTAATCATAAAAAAATTAATCAAGTGATCAGCTCACATGTTGAGTTTTCAAATAAAAAATTGAGAAAAGATCAAGAGAATATGCATGCATCGCACTTCTTCTTTTGAGATTGCTTATCATTGCACTAAGATATGAACTTGGAAGGAATTGTGTATGACTAAAACCATGTCCTTAAGCTTCTGATTGTCAAATGACATAGGCTTGGCTTGGTTGGTTAGAATAAGTCTGATGCGGCATATAATCTCTTGCAAATATCATATGATCAACTTTATGCCTTAAATGATTATGAATAATAAAAATGCAGCAACAAGTGTCATGTTTTCAGGTTTTGAAATAGTTGAGTAAGGGAGATCATGACTTGCTTAAACTGAAAAATACATTTGATCTCTAGCATGGCTTACACTACTTTATGTATCTCATTGATGTGATAGTGTAAGTAACCTGATAGTATGACTTGGATGATCTTTGTTTTGTATGTATATGTTATAATATGCTCATAACATTTAAAAATTTCTCTTTTGAACCTTGCTGAATACATTGTCAAAGGGGGAGAAATATGTATAAGGAGAGACTTTTTTTACACTTTGAATATGTTATACACTTTCTTCCTTCTCGGATTTTAAAAAATGGGGAGAAATTAATAAAGGGGGAGAAATGAGTTTTCAAAGCTTTTCAAAACTTTTCATAAGCCAATGTTCGTATTTTAATTGGTTTTGCCAATGCATTCATCAAGGGGGAGATTGTGAGACCTATGTGTGCTGAATACATTGGCAATTAGGATAAAAGTTAGCATTAACATTCAAAGTTTTGAATATTGCCAAAACATTCTTCTGTGGCAAGGTCCGACAAGTTCTTTGTTAGGTCCGCCAAGTGTTGGCAAGGTCCGACGCAAGGTCCGGAGAGCTCCTGCAAGGTCCGGAGAGCTTCTGTGAGGTCCGGAGCTTGTTTTTAGGGAGCTCCCGTGAAGTTCAACTCGTAGAACTGCAGCGTCTTGTTTTTGCTTTTAACTCGCAATGTTTCAAACTTGCTTTATGGGAAGGTTTGCTTAGTATTAATTTGCTAAGTTTTCGGTGTGTTTTGGTGGTTATGGCTGTTATCATTTGATATGGTTTGCAACATGCTTATGTGACGTGCTCATGTAAGGTGTTGTGGTTTTCGAACTAACGTGAGTCAAGTCGAGGACTTGTGCTCGGAAGAATTGGTTGTTTATTCATGTGCAGGCTTTGCTTGAGTTCAAGACATGGCTGGTGACGGGATCCTTGGACTAGTCTCAGGGAGGAGATGAGGTTCCAACAACCAAGTTCGGGAGGAGCTGTGGTTGAGTTGATCGGGAGGTCGTGCAGCATGTTTGGATCAAGGGCAGTGCATATGAAGGTTGTGTGTACGTCGTTGGAAGGTGTTTGCACGTGTGCAAGGAGTGCATGGACGTGGCAACATTGTTCCAAGGCGTGATGAAGAGAAGTGGACGTAAAGAATTGGTCGGAAAGGTCCAACCGGCTGGATTGCGTACTCAGGCTGAGGCTGAGTCGGATATGGCTCAAATATGGAAGATTTGAGTTGGTTATGATAGGATTCCGTGCTAGGCACGAAGTTGAGCTGTTTTAGGAATGTTTAGGACGTTCCTAAGGTGTTTGGAAGTCTCACGATTGCTTCTATCTGCGAATAGGAGAGTCCTGAGCAGTTATGGTAAGTTAGGATACGAGTCCAATTAGGAGTAGGAGTCCTAAATTGGATTGTTTAGCCTGAGGGCTGGCTATAAAAGCAAGGGAGGCCAGAACTCTCGTGGGCAGAGAACTTTAGGCTGTTCCTCTTGTGTTTCTATTGAATAAAGTTCATAGTTTCGAGGAGCTGTTGTGCCTTGTTCGTCCAACTTTTTTTTCGTCAAGTCTTTCTCGCTGAGTTTCTGGACATACCGACGTTGCTTCGGTGTTTCGTTCATAACTCGAGTTTTACAGATCCGATTGACGTGATTCTTTTTGGTTTGTCTTCAAAACTCAATTATCTATCATATGTGAAATTTTCACGAGCTTCGGATCTGTAGTTTTTGAGATACACGAGTTTCTTTGCAGCGTTGCAGATCTGTTTTATATCGGGTAGAACAGATTGATCTTCGTTTAATGTTTTCATCGTATCTCAAGTTTTACTTTGTGTTTTCAAGTGATTCTTGTTGCATTAGATCTGTGACTTGATTCTCTACCTCTATACTTGATTTGTCACGGTTGAACACGTTTGAAAACACTTGCACACACGGTTTCTTTAACCGATTGATTTTTTGCTGAGGGGTTTTTGTTGTTTCCGCTGCGAAAAGTTTTAATCTACCATTCACCCCCCCCCCCCTCTGGTAGCTTTTCATGTACTCTTCGATCCTACAGTCTGACTAAATTTCAGCACATGTTCAGTTTGAATTTCAAATAAAGTTTGAATTTGCTACACTTAGCTCATGTCAAGATCAACTCCAAATGGAGTGAAAGTTGGTGTGTGAGCTAAAAAAATGTTCTGAGTAAGAATATGCCTCACACTTTTGAATTCATGGGATAAAAATGGTTTGAATTTGAATTTGAGTTCAAACCACACTCTTTCTACCTATACCCAAAAGGACCTCAAAAAGGTTTTGAATTTGGGTGAAACTTGGCATGGACATTCCTAGCAAGGTGTAGAAGTTTTCCAAATGTCCAGCCCCTATATGATGTATGTGGGAAATACCACTTTTGCATTTTGTGAGTTTGTTCTCTAATGATCATGTTGATAATGGTTACTTGCTCTTCAAATGTGTTCATCAACTTTCTTCAAATGAGATGTGTGTGTGTGGGGTGATGAACACTTTGAATGTGTCAAAAATTGAGGCCTTTACAGCCACGTGGCGGGCCCAGAGCTCACCTTTGAGGAGAGGGGAGGTCCGGCCCCGCTGGACACGTGGAGCCTTCGGAGCTTACCCCCGTGGAGGGGGGGGTCCGGCTCTGCTGGCCACGTGGTGGGCCCGGAGCTCACCTTTGAGGAGAGGGGAGGTCCGGCCCCGCTGGACACATGGAGCCTCCGGAGCTCACCCCCACGGAGGGGGGAGGTCCGGCTCTGCTGGCCACGTGGCGGGCCCGGAGCTCTCCTCTGAGGAGAGGGGGAGCTCCGGCCCCACTGGACACGTGGCGCCTTCGGAGCTCACCCTCGTGGAGGGGGGAGGTCCGGCTCCGCCGGCCATGTGGCTGGTCCGGAGCTCTCCTCTGAGGAGAGGCGGAGCTCCGGCCCCGCTGGACACGTGGCGCCCTCGGAGCTCACCCCTGCGGAAGGGGCGAGGTCCTTAGGCGGTTTTGTCCTGTGCGCGGGGGTACCCGGTATTGAGGGTACCGACAAATACCACCCTCAAGTAGCTGAATACTCAAACAACCGGCCATCAAATCTCAAGTGCAATGGCAGGGACATCGGATCACCTCACCAAACTGCACAATAACGAAACCACATTTAAGTTAGTCATGTGTTTTGTACCTCCTGAACCTGGCTGATTTATTAGACAATCAATCAATAATGTGTCAATATTTGTTTGAACAACCTAATCATACTAGGTACCAAAAATAGTAGCGTACCTACCAATAAACAACCGGTATTATCCCCAAACCCGAACTGGCAACATAAAGTTGATGTTCTTGTACATATGAGATCTCAGAGTCTTCCCTGTCAGTAAGAAGTAAGCCGGTGAGCTCATTGGGAAGTCAAGGAGTTGAGTTGTTCTCCATCGAAATATGTCAAGGACAATGACTATGGTTTGTGGCAAGCGATAACCTCACCGTCCACCCCACCGCCTTTGTAAGTACATCTAGGTCCCATAATGGCTAGGGTAATACTGGGGCTTTCAGCACCCACATACTCTAAAAATCTACTCTAAAAGTGTATTCTCACCTCTTTCCAGCACATTCTAAAAGATTCTTCTCTTTTCAGCACGTGTTGCCTCACTCGTCGTGCTCTAAAATTGTCCTCTATATCAATTGTCACTCATTCTTTAATATTATTTTCCATTATTTTCTTCAGATTTTCCTTCTATTTTTTCCTCTCTTTTTTTCCCTTCTATCTTTTTCCTTTTTTCCTCTATTTCTTCCTTTCTTTTATTTCCATTGGTTTTTTCTCTTTCTTTTTTCCTTCCATTTCCATTCCTATTCTCTCTTTCTTTTATTTACTTTTTTCCTCTCTTTTTCCTTTCCTTTTTTTTTCTTCTCCTTCTTTCCGCGATTTTTTCTTTTGTCCGTAGCCCCGGCGCTGCTCGCCCGTTGCCTTCACGCGCAGCAACAGCGCCAGCAGGCACACCCGGACGTACTGGCGCCGGGGCGTGGTACTGTCCCATGCGGGTGGATGGAACAGGACATCCCGTTCCAGTTTGCAGCTTGAAGTCACCTTCGCAGCGCCATATACCTGGCCCCGCTCGGGATCCCGCATACCGGTGCGAATAACCTGAATACCCAAACAAAATTAGGTATCTAAAATTTTGGATACATAATATTGTTATAATATTTCAAATAGTGATGTTAAATAACACAATTTTAAAAGAACAAAATACACAAACTGAAATATCAGGTAGATTAACGTACAAGCCTAGCCGCCACACCTACCTGCTAGCCGGCCGGTGTGCTCAAACACCTCAGCTACCTGGCCAGAGATAACTAGTACTTGCTTCCTGTAACTCTATGTGCGACATATGTGGTGCCCTAATCCAAACTCATTGATTCTCTGTAGCATATGCTCTTACTGCAGGCATTTGAACATTTTTTTGCGAGTGTCATTTATACATATTATGTTCTCGTTTGACTAATCCGTTGCATGACAAAATGTCAATGTACGTTTCCTGGTGTGTTTTCTGTCCATGTACGTCAATGGTGTACGTAGAAGAAAAGGAGAATACTCCCTTCCCTTCGTAATGTTCCTCCATGGAGTCGAGATGATACGTTTAAGTGTCGAAGCTGGGAATTAATAGTGTCCTTATTTCAAGTATTTTATTAGTAGATTCTTTGAAAGAGAAAAACATGGTTGTTTCATTTTCTTGGAAATGTAGTATATTCTTGCTTAATAGTGAGTTAATGTCCATGTAGACTCTGGATAAACATTGTGAACTGCAAACGTCCGGTGTAAAGCTATCTATGAGAACTAGTGCATAGCCCAGTTGGCTAGGTCGCTGGCTGCATCCGCGGCCACCTGCGTTCAGGCCCAGCTCGAGATGCAGCCGCTCACCTTCTGCTTCTTAATGAATTGGCTGTACTCGTGCTCATGGCGTCCGGACCATGTATTTCTTTTTTGTATACATAAAGCTAGCTATCATTATTATATGATCGCCGGAGTGGTACTAGTAGCAAAAATAATTTAAAGACAATGCCGTAGAAGGAAAAATATTCACCAACCTTCTACATATATACTTGGGTTGATACTCTTGCGTTGACCAATATTCTTTTCGCTTTACTGATGCTCTTTCCAGGAACACTTTTCGATCACAGACTGAATTCGATGTGCAAATATTCAATTAATCTCCTCTAATCGCTGGGCCCATGTATGCATAAGATCCGCAAATGGAGGAATACTCGCCGATCATATGCGGCACCCAGCAATGCTGCATATGCATAGCCAGATCATGAGCAAGATAAATTAAGGGACATGCAGCAGGGTGAAGCTGGCCAACTAGCAGGTACAGTAATCCTAGCTAACATGCCAAGCCAGTTAGGACAAGTGCAAGCAACGCTCAGCTACGCAAATTAGTTTCATCATTGTATAATAATTGCGTTCTTTTAGTAGATCAATTCCATTAACTATGGAGTGAACTAAAAAATTCCATGGAGTCAAATGGCTACATATGGATTCCACACTCATCGAAGCGAGGGGTGCCCTCGTCTCTCGATCGTTGCAGTAAAACACTAAACACATGTGACCATCAAAGTTGAGCATGTGCTTGGATTCGAGACATGGACCGACCCTTCCGATGCCCAGGCCTGCACTCCCCATACATACAATGAATATGTGGAGGTGATTTGTGAGTTTCTGACTCTCGTATTCAGCGACGAAAGGTTAGGATTAATTCGTCTGCCTAGGTTACCGCGATGTAGTTTTGCCGAGAATAGAAGCATCTCTCCCAACGCTGAATGATGCAGCACTGTAAGGCGTGTTGTTTTCTGATTTCTCAATGTTTAAGAAAGCGCTCTCTGATTCTTTAAACAGAAAGTTTCAGAGAGCTACCTCGACCGATTGCTTCGTCCAGCTGACACCCAGCATTTCCAAATAATTAGGACGAACCAACACCGCAGCAGGCGATCTGACGCCGCGCCTGTGGCCATTGCAGCAGCAAACGCAGCAAGCCTCAAACTCTGGCAGGAATCTCAGGGTTGGCAAAAACAATGGCCTGGAGAACGCGTCCCGTCATGTGGGAAACATTGCAGTCCAAAACTTAGACATATCGAATGCAAGATGCAACGCTAGGTGTCAAGTAGGCATCCATGTGTCCCGTTGTTGCAAAGTGAAGCGAGTCCTCTGTGAGGATGCAGGGTTATGGCTAAACTTATACGTGTGGGACGATCTCTGGTAATTGAGCAGACCAATGACTATGGTTAAGCCGGTACGACTTGATGACATGCGACGTGAGAACTGTACGTATGTGCAGTAGAAGCAACCAGACATTCAGTTGCTGGCCATGCAAGCCGGGAACTAGCTGGCTGCACATATATTCTCATGTGCTGGATCTGCTCGTGCCTCTGATCCAGCTAGTTACATCGTTGCCGCCCAAGTCAAAGACACTGCACCTTAAGCAACAGCACCATGTGCCAGGGAACTCGCCAAGTCAAACGGACACCCGATAAGGAATCTAAGATTCGACAATCAATACGCGTGGAACAGTAGCGGTGGGCGTTTCAAAGACTTGAGAAAAACATGAGTAACAGAAGCGAGAGACTCGATTAAAATGGGCTGGCCCGGCCTACCATTTCATTAGATGCAAATTGGCGTTTACGAGTAGAGACAAATAAAAAAGATTATAATGAGCTGTATCCGATAAAATCTCTTTGTATAGCCCATTAACAGTTATGGGCCACACATGGCCCGCAGGGATGCCCATAATAAAAGAGGCCCAAGCCTGATAATTGTGAGCTCTTTGGTTGCATGTAGCCTGTCTGAAATACTATCAAATCAAATAGAACGGTCAATTTAAGAACCAAAAAAACCATTTGAAAATCCATCGTTGTTAAGGTGCTTTCCGAACACTGTTCAACAGCTGCTTTTCTGGATGTATATAGAAGTATACGAGTTTTACTTGATTCCATATTGAATCGTTTAGAGGGTTTTCATGGATGCAATTCTTATGATCCTTCTGTTTTTAAATTATCACGCCGTTAGGATAAAAATTTTAGTTTTAAAAATAAATTAAAGTAATTGTCCTAAAAGTAATAATTTAAGGGTGAAGGGAGTATAAAATTACTGTGCATGTGTTCCTTGTCCCTCCTCTATGAAACGGTCCTGGCTAGCCGTTTTTAGATTGTAAAGGAAACTACCAGTTTTAATAAGTAAACAAGATTGTGTAAAACATATAGGTTATTCAGTTTGCATTTCCGTCTTCTCTGCTTCAAATGTGTATACGTTTTCTGTGTTGTTTTACGCTCCTAATCTACCATACCCTCCCGCTTCGGTGTTGCTCTGTAGCAACACTAAAGCAAAGAGCAGTGCAGAGTAGAAGCAAGAGGAAGAAAAAAAATCAAAACAAGATGCATGATTTGATATTTTAGGTGATATACAAAGAACTTAGAGCCTCAAACTACATCTTAGATTAAAAAATATACACAAAATTCAAATCGGAAGCAACAGCCAATTGAATCTGCTAACACCAACAGCAAACAATAATCAATTTAGTCCCGGCATTTGCTCAGATCGGCTGTGCATCAAGCTTGCTCTTGTCAGTGAGGCTCTCGAACCTGATCTTATCCAACGCTTGCAGAAGTCAATCGAGACGGCGGCAATTAGATATTGAAGACTGGCAGATCAAAAGAAGAATGAATCGCTACCAAGGTTGTTCACGAGAAACGACTTGGTCATACCAATGCCACTGTCAATGATAGTCAGGGTGTTGATGGCCTTGTCAAGGACGATGTGGATGAACGGCTCTGCTGAGCATCCAGCTTGGTCTTGTCCGTCACTCTCAAATCTGGTCTTGTCCAATGTTTAATACAACAGAAACAAACAAACATCATGTTAGAACCATGCATCATTCTGTGTGACACAGAAAGCAATACTGTAAACTTTATAACTATTGGAGATTGAATATCCCAAGTAATACATATTTTTCTGATCGGATGAGAACCATAAACATGACTAAAGTGTGTGGATGTAGCACTTATCCATTATCATATGATCCATATGATCTTGATGATTGGTTGTTTCAATGATTAAGTACAAAGTGTTGGCTTGAGATTGCTGTCTAATATTGGATCCCGGCTAAGGATGAGGTAGTGTCAAGTGTGTACAATCACTAAGTATAGTCATTAGTCTTTAACTTTATAAAAAAACAGACTATCAAAAGGGTTTAAGTGATTTCTTTTAAATCACACTAGTTGCAGTGGAGTTTGGGTGCTCGATAAGTCTTATATTGGTGGTGGATGTTAATTGAATGTGACCCCGGGAATTCCGTGTGGGCAATAACCGCCGGATTTTACTCTCCCCTGCGCCCTGATCGGGGGTGCAACCGATTCCATTCGGTTGAGCCCCCCTCGCTCACGCCATAAGAATCGGAAGGCAGCCGGTTGTGCGGAAATCCTTTGCACACGCATCAAACGCCTCCTACAATCCCGTAAACTACCGATCCTAAGTAGGCGCGCTGTGAGGGGAAGGTCTCCGCCGCCGTCACCGACCTTCATCACCGGTCGCCACTGCACTGCATCGAGCTTCTTCATCGACACGATGTCATCCTCTACTCACGTCAATGAAGGTATGTTCTATACCTAGCCCTTTACGGTGATCTACTCTACTCTAACTAGAATTCTAGGTGACTATGTTATCATTGTTTGATTGAACACGCAATTGATGTTGTTTATTTCTTAGGAACCCGGTTAGATAACACCTAGATTAAGAACCTAAGGATTTAAGAAACCAACAATGGCATTAGAGGCAGGCTAGGTTAGTTTCTAATTGGGTTTTAGTTTTGTTCAAGTTTTAAATAGATTCTGCAGCAATTAGAAGGAGGGGATCAGATCTAAGTCGGTTTTGGAACATGAATGAGAACTAAGAACCAAATGGATCAAAACCAAAGTAAATAAGAAATTATAAAGGTGCGGATATACTTATATTTGGACGTCGTTCACCGACTCCAGTCCTTCGGGACCCCACCGGTGTTCATGCGCCGGGCGAGGGAGTCGGTGTCGACCTCACCGGCGAACTCCTCGATGAGCAGACCTAGGAAGTTCGTCCTTCGAGCCGCCGAATCCGCTCAAGGTAAGCACGTCGCACACCCTCTTCATCAATGGTGCCGAGCTCATCACACGACATGCATGAGCTCGGATTCCGATGATGAAGGAGGTGGCGGCGCCATCTCTAAGGCCGTCGGGGTAGGGTCATCGGAACCCTAGGGTTTGTGGCGGAACCCTAACCCTAGGGCGGGGATCCCTCGATGGTGGCTGGCCGGCGACCACCCACCGGCGGCAAGGCGCCTCACGGCGAGCTCGCGCGTCGTTGAGGAGGCCCCGACGACCCTTGAGCACCCCACCGCTCGACGCTTCTCCTCTGCTCGGCCGCTCCGCCTCTCTCTCACCTCTCACTCACTCGCGCCGTGGAGAGAGGAGGAAGGGAGAAATGAAGATTTGGGTTTCGGACCACGTCGGCGAAATTTTTTATACCCCTATTTCGACGCGCGTCCATTGGATCTTGATCCGACGGCTCATGCTCATCGCGCGTGGAGTGGGCTCGAGGCCCAGGCGGAAGCCACCGTGGGCCGCACTGGACTGCCCTTTCATTTTTAGGGAATTTTGTATTTGTTTTTTGAGTTGGGCCGAGCCTTTGTGGGGGTGGGGGGGAGTTGTTTTTCATTTTTTTGGTTTCCATGAATTAACCAGTGGGTTTGGGCCGGATTTGCGAATGGGCTTCTCCCATTTTGGTTATTTTCCAGAATTTTTAGAGAATTAAGAATTTGGGCTTGGGCCAGAATTGAATTTTGGGTTTTTTCATAAATTCTAATGGAATTTTAGGATTTTACTATGGGCTAAAATCAAGTAGGTCCAAGCAAATTAAATTAAATGGTTGAGAAAATTCTAAGAAATTTTATGATTTCATGTGATGTTTTGTGTGTTATTGCATTTAATTCTTAATTTTGTGATTAAATTACTAAGTTATTTCTTAACACATTTAATTTAATTTTTCATGCGGTAGAATTTTAAGTATTTATGTTAAGTATTAAGTATTAAGAAATGCTTCCGCTGTTAGTTATGTTAAATTGTTGAGCAACCAACGCGAAAAACAAATTTACCATGTTTAAGTTTATGTTCATGTGAATTTTATTTGACTAACCAACGCGAAAGAATAAAATTTACATGTTTATGTTCTTGAATAACGTGTTTTGTTGAGTAACCAACGCGAAAAATAAAACATAATATTTTTGTATTGCTTCAAATATTTTGTTCATAGAGAATTTCGTTGAGTAACCAACGCAAAAAATGAAATTTGCTATGATTTTGAATGTTGTATTTTATGGAGTAACCAACGCGAAAAGCAAAATACAAGATTTCTGTATTTTTAATTTTATTGTATATTTATTTATGTATATGCAATTTTATGAAGGTTCCTCCGTTTTGTCTTCAGGACTGAGTTTTATTTTCAACATTGAATTATTCAACGGTTCAAATTATGGTACTTGAAAAGAAAAGTTGGAGATCGCTTTGGCTATCTGTGAAATTGATTATGCACTGATGACACCTTGCCCCGTTGAGCTTGAGGTCCCTACACCTACTGCTGGAGAGACTGATAAGTCTTTCGAGCTTAGAAAGGGACAATACCTAAGTTTAAAGGATAAGTACGGTAAGGATCTCCCTAAGTGGATTGCCTCAAACAGAAAGTGTTTGATGGTGATTAGGGGGACAATCACTGAGGCCATTCGGGAAGCGGTTCCCGAATGCGACACTGCTCTTAAGTACCTCCGTAAGGTGGAAAGTCGGTTCACTAGCTCTTCCGAGGCTACAGCGAGCATTACTTGTTACTGAGAGATACACTGGAGGTGGTGTGCGTGAACACATCCTTAAGATGACTAACTTAGCCACGAAGCTCAAACCAAACAACTTAGGAATCACTGATGAGTTGCTTGTGCACCTCATTTTTTCTTCACTACCTAAGGAGTTTGAGGCCTTTGTGATCAACTACAACTCTCATCTAGAGCAGTGGAACTTAGAGAAGTTGATTGCCATGTGCGTTTAAGAAGAAGAAGAATGCATTACATCCCAGAGGGGTGGTGACTCTGTCAACTACGCCAAAGGTAAAGGTAAAAGGAATATGACGGTACCCGCGATATGGGGTACCCCCGCACACAGGGGAAAATGCCTAAGGATCTCGCCCTTCTCCGCAGGGAAAGCTCCGAAGGCGCCACGTGTCAAGTGGGGCCGGACCTCCCTCTCCTCAGAGGAGAGCTCCGGGCTCGCCACATGGCCTACAGCAGCCAGACCTCCCCCCCTCCGTGGGGAGAGCTCCAAAGGTGCCACATGTCCCGCGGGGCTGAACCTCTCCCTCCTCAGAGGAGAGCTCCGGACTCGCCACGTGGCCAACAGAAGCCGGACCTCCCCCCTCCGCGGGAGAGAGGTCCGAAGGCTCCACGTGTCCTGCAGGGCCGGACCTCCCCCTCCTCATAGGAGAGCTCCGGGCCTGCCACGTGTCCAGCAGACAGCACTGCCTGCCCCCGGGCGGTAGGCAGCGGGCGTAAAGACGCTCCATACCTTGCCCGTACAAGGTATTCAAGGCCCGCGCCTTCCCAAGACGCGAAGACGCGGAGCACGCCTCTGTCAGGTGCCGTTGCGCCCAGTCGCAGACTGGCGCACGGTGTCAGAGCTTGCCAGCCAATAAACGCAGCGACAAGACATCTCATGCCGCTCCCGCCGTCATCAACCACTACGACTAGCATGCGGCATGGGCAGGGCGGCAAGACAAAGACTCAGAAGCCTTCGCCAGAGACAACTACCGACATAACTGCGGATACGATAGTCTGCAGGCAATCTCCCCGGGACCATCTGTCAGGTCCCGGGCCCCCTTGTAAGCCACCCAAGCCTTGGACTATAAAAGACTCGGGTAGGCGACGTTAGCAGGGGTTCGCACTCTAGCCATTCACACCCAAGGTGTAACTCATCCTCAAGCTCAGGACTCCGGTTCTGAGCAACAAGCAAAACAGCGAGCTCCATAGCTCGCCGTGGACGTAGGGTTTTACGCTCCGGCGGCCTGAACCACGTAAAACTCGCCGTGTCAAGCTCTTCCTAACTCGTCCATACGCTCAAGCTCTCCGCAAGTGACTAGCCCCACCGAAAAAAGAACCTCCGCGGGCTGCCCAGTGCAGGCCCGGGGGAAGTGTCGACCGCACACTTCGACATTTGGCACGCAAGGTAGGGGGATTTTCCCTTGCGCGACGAGCTTTTGCCGACGAAGATGACCAAGCTACCCTCAGTGGCAAGCTCTCCTCCCCCGCGTTCACGGCGAACCATGACCAGCGGGGAGTACATGTTGGCACATTCGGGACGGAGTGCGGCGGCACAAGCTGGTAGCCAGCTGCTGACTCCGGCAACGCCGACTCCGGCAATGCAGGCTCCAACCAGCGTGAGATCTTCTGCACCGATAAGCGTACCCCACAGGGGTGCGCTAGCTGCAGCAAGAGCGCTACTGCGCAACCCACCTGCTGGGGACGCACCTCATTCAGCAACCCAGCAGTGGATACGCGAGGTAGACCGCCTCGTCGTCGCCGCCGCAAACCCTCGACTTTGGCGGGGACAACACTCCGGCCAACCGGCAGTGTCGCTGACGCGCACGCCAACGGTTGACGAGCAGACAGCGGATTCCAGCTCCACCACGCTTCCGTCGACGGACCTGAGGATAGAGCTGGAGCGATGCCACTTGGGCCAGGATGCCCGGGTGTACCTCGAGCGACATCGGGAAAGGCGTCGCAACCAAGAGGCTGGCGATAGCATGACGTCAGCCTCGACCCAGCCTGAAGAGCAGATCTTCGCCACGCGATCTCTGCCCCAGGCATACGCCGCGCAGCATATGCCACAACCATATGCCCTGCAAACGGCGCCCCCGGTCTATGGCGCTGCCTTGCCCATACCGGGGTACACCGTGCCAACGGCGAACCAAGCGTTTGCGGCACCAACACCTGCGGCAACAGGAGCAGGATGTGCGGCCCTGGCACCCCACCTTCGCTTCGCGAGGTGGCCGCGCAAGTTCCGGCCGCACCTGGCTGAAAAGTACGACGGCAGCGTCAACCCGGCAGAGTTCTCCAGATCTACTCCACCGCCGTACTTGCCGCAGGAGGGGATGAGGCCGTTATGGCCAACTACTTCCCCGTCACCTTGACCGGCCCAGCCCGGTCTTGGCTCATGAACCTCCCCCAGGGTTCCATAACTTCCTGGGGAGAGCTCTGTCGGTAGTTCATTGCCAACTTCGGCAGTTACTACACCCGTCCTCGCACGGAGCTTGACCTCCACGCCATCAAACAACAACCTGGGAAATCACTGCGCTACTTTATACAGTGGTTCTCCCAGGTAGCAACACCATCCCGCACATTCGAAGTGCTTCTGTGGTGGTGGCGTTCCAGCAGGGTGTCCGGGACGAGAAGATGCTTGAGAAGCTTGCGACCAGGGAGGTCTGCGATGCCTCTGAGCTCTTCAGCCTGGCGGACAAGTGCGCCAGAGCAGCCGAAGGGCGGAATTGGCACTCACTGCCAGCTTCTGAAGCCGGAAGACAGCCCGAAGACGGCGGAGTTCAAGCTGACCTCCCGACCACGTCAGACAGCCAAGAGCCAAGCACTGGCTGACTTCGTGGCTGAGTGGACGCCAACGAAGGCTGACACAGGGGGCCGCGAAGACGGTGAACCAAAGTACCGAGCTCCGGTCTTCACCGGGCCTCACTGGACGCTCTTCTTCGACGGCTCCTCGCGAAAGCAGGGGGCCGGTGCCGGCATACTGCTTCTCATGCCATCGGGGGAGCAGTCTGGGTACATGGTACGTCTCAATTCCAAGGCAACCAACAACTTGGAAGAGTATGAAGCACTCATCTTTGGCCTAAAAGACAGTCCTGTCTCTGGGCGCTCGCCAGTTGTTGGCACAGGGCAACTCCCAGCTAGTTATCAAGCAAGTTAAGGGTGAATGCCCCTGCAATGACCCACAGCTAGCTGCTTATCTGCTCCACGTGCGGATGTTGGAGAAAGACTTCCTCGCCTTGGACCTGCGCCATGTACCGCGCGCTGGCAAGGCCGCAGCTGACGACCTCTCAATGAAGGCCTCCATCGGAGCCCCTGCGCCCGAAGGAGACTTCGAGAGGACGTTGCTGCGGTCCACAGCCCGGCCCGCCGAGCCGGGCGAAGGGGGCTGAACCAGTGCCTCGAAGCTAGGCAGTCCCGGCGGCCCTGCAGCCATGGATGCCGCCAAAGGATCGTAAGCGTCACTGGGGACTCCGTGCAACCCAACGCTCAAGATCCAGAAGCTCAAGTAGTCCCGATGCATGGACCACGGAGGTCCGGGACTCCTTGAAGGACATCCTTCCTGACGAACGTGCATTCGCTGAACGGGTGGTGCGGATGGCTAAGTGCTACGCGCTGGTATCTTTACTGGCGTGGCGCCACGACATCCTATTGCGGTGCATAACACAGGAGGAAGGCTGCGACTAGCTCGCAGTAGTCCACGGAGGCGAGTGCTGGGGACGCTCATCGTCCCGCACGCTGGTCGATTAAGCCACCCGGCATGGCTCCTACTGACCGATAGCCACCTGGACGCCGTCAAACCGGTTAGGGATGCAATGCGTGCCAGGTCCACACCAAGCAGACCCACACAACCGGTGTAGACGCGCACCCAGAGCCGTCGGGGGATACCGGCTCCTCCATGTCGAGGGCCAGCCGGACTTCCTAGGGCCGGGTCACGGGAACTACCCTTCCACATGGTATGCGGGGCCGAAGCCATGCTTCCCCCTAAGATCGCCATGGGGGTCCCCCCGTGTCCGGCGTACGACGAAGCCACGCATGATCCGCTCTGCGTGAAGACAGGCGCTCCGACGCTACCCCAGTAAGTTCACCATGCTTACTTAGGTGTTTATTTAAAATTACGCATTAATTTATATGGACACCTCCCCACGCTCTAGACAGTGTGTGTCCATTGTATACTCGGTTCCTCTTTCCTGCTCTCATGCATAGTCGATATTTGCCGTCCTGCCGAAGGCGGTAGTGCTTGGGGTACCTGCCAGAGGCCCGGTGGCCTTTTGGATCTCCCCCTGTAAGGGTACTGTACCGCCAGTTGGTCTCCTTCGAGAAAAGACCTACGCTAGACCGGGGGGTCAGGAGCCTTGCTTTGCCCGGTCTTGCACCCAAAGCATGCACACTCTGCCCCTCCGACGCTATGGTCTGAGTACCAGGGGGCCGGACGGTTACACC
The DNA here is from genome assembly GCA_030760725.1 of Neostapfia colusana. Classification (NCBI taxonomy): domain Eukaryota; kingdom Viridiplantae; phylum Streptophyta; class Magnoliopsida; order Poales; family Poaceae; genus Neostapfia; species Neostapfia colusana. The sequence continues at coordinate 15,248,711 of JASWHV010000014.1, read as the reverse complement.
CTGACTGGGGCTGGGGCCAGACCTCCGGGACCAAGTGCACTAGATTACCCAAGCCCCGTATTCCGGCCTGGGACAGTAAGCCAAATGAGACTAAGGGACAGGAAAGGGGGGACCACTGAGCAGTGCCGGACTCCGCCTCCACAGTCAGGCCAAGCTCCGAGGCCAGCTCTCGCCCTCCTTTCAGAGGTGAGCGCTGATGCCGGACCTCACGCCCTTCATTGGCCTGAGCTCCGATGACTGCCGAACTCCGCCTCCACAGCCAGGCCGAGCTCCGAGGCCAGCCCTCACCCTCCTTTCATAGGCAAGTGCTGATTCCGGACCTCATGCCCTTCGCTGGCCTGAGCTTCAATGACTTCCGGACCTCCGCCCCCACAGCTGGGCCAAGCTCCGATGCCAGGCCTCGCCCTCCTTTTAGAGGCGAGCGCTGATGCCGGACCTCACGCCCTTCGCTGGCCTGAGCTCCGATGACCTCCGGACCTCACACCCTTCACTAGCCTGAGCTCCGATGACTTTCGGACCTCCGCCCCCGCAGCTGGGCCGAGCTCCGAGGCCAGCCCTCGCCCTCCTTTCAGAGGCGAGGGCTGATGCCGGACCTCACACCCTTCGCTGGCCTGAGCTCCGATGACCTCCGGACCTCACGCCCTTCGCTGGCCTGAGCTCCGATGACTTCCGGACCTCCGCCCTCGCAGCTGGGCCGAGCTCCGAGGCCAGCCCTCGCCCTCCTTTCAGAGGCGAGCGCTGATGCCGGACCTCACGCCCTTCGCTGGCCTGAGCTACGATGACTTCCGGACCTCCGCCCCCACAGCTGGGCCGAGCTCCGAGGCTAGCCCTTGCCCTGCTTTCAGAGGCGAGCGCTGATGCCGGACCTCACACCCTTCGCTGGCCTGAGCTCCGATGACCTCCGGACCTCACGCCCTTCGCTGGCCTGAGCTCCGATGACTTCCGGACCTCCGCCCCCACAGCTGGGCCGAGCTCCGATGCCAGCCCTCGCCCTCCTTTTAGAGGTGAGCCCTTATGCCGGACCTCACGCCCTTCGTGGATCTGAGCTCCGATGACTTCCGGACCTCCGCCCCCACAGCCGGGCTGAGCTCCGATGCCAGGCTTCACCCTCTCCTAAGAGGCTGAACTCCGAAGCCGTAAAGACCCTGCCAGCACAGGGAGTACTCAAGACAAGAAAGTGCGCGAGTAGGAGAAGGCCTCACCTCGGGCTCGTTACCTCCCCCAAGGTGAGCCCGGGGGCCACTGACGGTACCCGCGATATGGGGTACCCCCACGCACATGGGAAAATGCCTAAGGATCTCGCCCTTCTCCGCAGGGAAAGCTCCGAAGGCGCCGCGTGTCAAGTGGGGCCGGACCTCCCTCTCCTCAGAGGAGAGCTCCGGGCTCGCCACGTGGCCTACAGCAGCCAGACCTCCCCCCTCCGCGGGGAGAGCTCCGAAGGTGCCACATGTCCCGCGGGGCCAGACCTCTCCCTCCTTAGAGGAGAGCTCCGGACCCGCCACGTGGCCGACAGAAGCTGGACCTCCCCCCTCTGCGGGAGAGAGGTCTGAAGGCTCCACGTGTCCTGCAGGGCCGGACCTCCCCCTCCTCAGAGGAGAGCTCCGGGCCGGCCACGTGTCCAGCAGACAGCGCTGCCTGCCCCGGGCAGTAGGCAGCGGGCGTAAAGACGCTCCATACCTTGCCCGTACAAGCTATTCAAGGCCCGCGCCTTCCCAAGACGCGGAGACGCGGAGCACGCCTCTGTCAGGTGCCGTTGCGCCCAGTCGCATAACAGACTGGCGCACGGTGTCAGAGCCTGCCAGCCAATAAATGCAGCGACAAGACATCCCATGTCGCTCCCGCCGTCATCAACCACTACGACTAGCATGCGGCATGGGCAGGGCGGCAAGACAAAGACTCAGAAGCCTTCGCCAGAGACAACTACCGACATAACTGCGGATACAATAGTCTGCAGGCAATCTCTCCGGGACCACCTGTCGGGTCCCGGGCCCCCCTTGTAAGCCACCCGAGCCTTGGACTATAAAAGGCTCGGGTAGGCGACGTTAGCAGGGGTTCACACTCTAGCCATTCACACCCAAGGTGTAACTCATCCTCAAGCTCAGGACTCCGGTTCTGAGCAACAAGCATTACAACGAGCTCCATAGCTCGCCGTGGACGTAGGGTTTTACGCTCCGACGGCCTGAACCACGTAAAACTCGCCGTGTCAAGCTCTTCCTAACTCGTCCATACGCTCAAGCTCTCCGCAAGTGACTAGCCCCACCGGAAAAAGAACCTCCGCGGGCTGCCCAGTGCAGGCCCGGGGGAAGTGTCGACCGCACACTTCGACAGAAGAACTATTTTAATTCTCTCAAATGTGCTTCTTTTAAGGTACATGGGTGTCGAAGTGTATTCTGTGACACTTCCCCCGGTCTGCCCTGGGACAGCTCGCGGAGGTTCTTTTTTAGGAGGGGCTTATTGGTTTTGAGCGTCGTAGCACGATGGCGTGAAGAACACGAGGATTTATGTGGTTCGAGCCGCCTGAGCGTAATGCCCTACGTCCACGGAGTGTTGGTTGTTTTTTGTTGCTTGAGTTTGAGGGTGGCTCGAGATTGCGAGCTTACAATGATGTTCGGGGATTGGAATCGGATCAAAGTTGGAAAATGGAATCCTTTTGCCCGTTGTTTGTCTGGTCCTTTTATAGCTCAAGGCCAGACAACCTTACAAGTGGGCCTGGGGCTTGACAGGCGGCCCCGGTATGGGCAAAAACCCCTACTACGGCTAGAGCGTCGCCATCGCCATCCTTAAGTGCTGCCTGACGAAGGCGGTAGGAATACGTCTTGTCCCGCGGAGCTACTCTGTTGCTGCCATCAGAGCGCCACGCGACTGATCTCTGCTGCCAGGCATGCCTATACCAGGATACGCTGGATTGCTTGCCAGGGAACATGCGAACCTTAAATGCGCGATAGGACATCACACCTTCCTCTTTACTCCTTGGCTATCTGCCCGTTGCTTGTCGGTGCAGCATCCCGGTGGATGGCCCCTGGGACACGCGTCATCACCGGAGCTGTCTTGCGGAGTAGCGAGGGGTCCGGAGTCATTGGACACATGGCAATGCCAGATCTCTCCCTGGCAGGAGGGGAGGTCCGGAGCTGTTATGCACGTGGCCGCATCGAAGCCCTCCTTGGCAGGAAGGGACGTCTGGAGTTGTTGCCTACGTGGCAGCACCGGAGCCCTCCCATGCTGGAGGTCGGGCTCCAAGCCGTAGGACATGTGGCACCTTCGGACGCGTGGAGTTGTTGCCTACGTGGCAGCACCGGAGCCCTCCAATGCTGGAGGTCGGGCCCGGAGCCGTAGGAGACGTGGCACCTCTGGAGCTATCCTTGGCGAGACACGTGGCTCAGAGGTTCCGGACACGTGGCAGTGTTGGAGCCCTCCCTGGCGGGAGGTCGGGTCCGGCACCATCGGACACGTGGTGGCTCCGGAGCCAACCTCGGCCGGTAGTGAGACTCGGAGCTTGCATACACGTGGCAGCCTTGGAGCGCTCCCTAGTAGGTGGTCGGACCCGAGGCCTAGGGCACGCGCCTTCTTATGAGTGCTCCCTAGCTGGCGGTTGGGCCCATCCTGCAAGCTGGGTCCCTATCTTCTGCATACGTGCTGACGTATGTCTTCTTTTGCTCTTACTCGCGAGGGTACCGGGTCTTGAGGGTACCGACAGTGGCCCCTGGGCCCATCTGGACATAGACGAAGGCTCTTGTGGATGGGGCCTCCGTCAAAAATCTCGCGTGGTGGTCTTCTGATCTTGCTTCAAGTGCACAAATATTTGGGGACGCCTGCCAAAAAGGCGCAAGACACCAGCTCCGGACCCTTCAGGAGACGCCAGCCTTGGGGGTCCGAGAGTGGTCCCCTGGGAAAGCTGGTGTTCCAGAACCAACCCCTCGGACCGAAGCCTTGTGGCCTGCACAAACATTAGAAGGAAAGGGGTAACTATGCAGTGTAGTTGTATTTTCCCTTGTCGAAGTGTTCGGTCGACACTTCCCCCGGGCCTGCACTGGGCAGCCCGCGGAGGTTCTTTTTTCGGTGGGGCTAGTCCCTAGCGGAGAGCTTGCGCAGATGGACGAGTTAGTAAGAGCTTGACACGGCGAGTTTTACGTGGTTCAGGCCGCCGGAGCGTAAAACCCTACGTCCACGGCGAGCTACGGAGCTCGCTGTATTGCTTGCTGCTCCGGACCGGAGGCCTGAGCTTGGGGGTGAGTTACAGCTTGAGAGTGTATGGCTAGCGTATGAGTTGCAAAGTGCGAACCCTTGCTATCGACGCCTACCCGAGCCTTTTATAGTCCAAGACTCGGGCGGCTTACAAGGGGAGCCGGGACCCGACAGGTGGTCCCGGGAAGATTGTCTATTATCTACCGTATCTGCAGTTATGCCGGTAGTTGTCTCTGGTCGAAGGCTTCTGAGTCTTCATCTTGCCGCCCTGCCCATGCCACATGCTAGTCGTAGTGGTTGATGACGGCGCAGGCGGCATGGGATGTCTTGTCGCGGTGTTTATTGGCTGACAGGTTCTGACACCGCGCGCTAGTCTGTGATGCGACTGGGCGCAAGGGCTCCTGACAGAAGCGTGCTCCGCGTCTCCGCGTCTTGGGAAGACGCGGGCCTTGAATACCTTGTACGGGCAAGGTATGGGGCGTATTTACGCCCGCTGCCTATCGTTCGGGGCAGGCAGCGTCGTTCTGCTACCACGTGGCGGGCCCGGAGCCCTTCTCAGAGGAGACAAGGGTCAGTCCCGCGGGGCACGTGGAGCCTCCGGACCTCTCTCCGCGGAGGAAGAGGCTCGGCTTCTGCTGGCAACGTGGCGGGCCCGGAGCTCTCCTCTGAGGAGAGGGAGGTCCGGCCCCGCTGGACACGCGGCGCCTTCGGACCTCTCTCCCGCGGGGGGGGGGGGGGGGGGGAGGGAGGCCCGGCTTCTGTATGCCACGTGGCGGGCCCGGAGCTCTCCTCTGAGGAGAGGGAGGTCCGGCCCCGCCGGACGCGTGGCGCCTTCGGAGCTCTCCCTGCGGAGAAGGGCGAGTTCCTTAGGTATTTTACCCTATGCGCGGGGGTACCCCATATCCCAGGTACCGACAGTGGCCCCCGGGCCCATCTCGGGGGAGATAGCGAGCCCGAGGTGGGACCTCCGTCTCTTCCGATCCGCACACTTTCTCTAAGTCCCGAATTGACCGCTGCCGGAGCACGAACGGCCATGGGATCGTGGGAGCGTGCGCTCAATTGATGGTTGCTTTTACTGCGGCGGTTCCCAAGACTGCCACTTCTGCACGTTGCGGCGCTTTCTTCGGGAACCGCCGAAGTGCCTTGCCGGCTCATCTTCTCAGGAGACTGACTCCTTGACCCCACCGCTTCAGTTAGGCGGCTTGGGCCCACCCGTCATCGGCACTCGGTCTAGGAACCGAAGCGGTTGCCGGTGCGGGGTACTCGAAGAGTTCCGAATCGCTTGGAATTGTACCCGAGAAGTTTTTTAGAGGGGGTCTTACCCACATTGCAGCTTCCCTTCGCACTTCTCTGCGTTTCTCCTCGGACTCTTGTGCTTTTGCTCTCTTGCCTTAGAGTTCTCTCTTGCCATGGCTTCCAACCCGCCGCCAGAGAAGAAGCGCGCTCGATCTCCTCCAGAAGCAGCGTCTGTGCCAAGTCGGGATTCTGGGGTGCCTGACACTCCCTCCGGTGGCGACTCAAAGAGGCCCCGGGTTGATGCGCTGGGGGAAGCTTCTGGGGCGTCCCCTGTTCCGCCAGTCCAAGCGACTGCGGAGCGGCCGTCAGTGACGATAGTGGGCTCTGGGAGCCCTACCCCGGCTCGGAAGTCGGGGTTCAGAGCCCGCTGGAGTGTCCGCGCTTCCCGGCCTTCCCCGACTTGCGGGGAATCTGTGCCGCTGCGCTCGGAGCCAGGGGCAACTGCCGCGGCCCCCAGGCCAGCGCGAACTTCTCCTGTTCCGGTGTGCCCGGACTCCGCGGCGGCGTCGTCTCTTCCTGCCGAGACGGCCACCGCGGCCCCCGAGCCAGCGCAGGTTGACCCTGCACTAGGCGGCCTGGCTTCTTCTCCAGCACCGCCTTCCCCGGCTCGCACCTCTCCTCAGGTCAAGGAGCCAGAAGCTGAAGAGAGCCCGGCTGGCCTGGCTGCCAGAGCCTCGGAGCCAGCTTCTCCTGATCGACGTCTCGTGTCGGTTGCTGGTGCGTCGGCTCTTCCTGAGGACGAGGTAATGGAGGAGGTCGGGGGGACTGCCCCGGCCTCTGTTGCTCCATTGCCTCTGGCGGATGCCTTCACGCTTGCCGAGACAAGCGTCCGACAGGTCTTGGCTGCATTAGGGCGCGAGCGGGAGGAGTATATGGTTGAACGAGACCGCCTCCTCACCTGGGGGAACCTTTTGCGGGAGAGGACCGCGAAGGTTAAGAGCGAGCTCGACTCCAGGCGGGAGTTGCTCGACTTCAGGGAAGCGCTCCTCGACCGGATGAAGCGGGCTGTCGACCGCATGGACACCGAATCGCGGCGGATCAACAGGGAGACCCTGGAGGCACACGCCCGGGCCGAGGAGAGCCTCTCTGCTGCTGTGGAGATACGGCAGCAGTTGGAGCGCCGTGAACTTGCCGTTGAGGAACGGGAGTGTTGCATGGCAGCGGAGGCGGAGAGGGTCGCCGCGCAGCTGGCTGCGGGCGAGGATGACCTTCGAGCTCGGATGGAGGAGCTGGAGATCCTGAAGGCAGATCTCGACTTGAGGGAGGAACAGGTCTCCCGTGATTGCCGGGCGGTCTTGGACCGGGAGTTGACCGCCGACTTCAAGGCCGCTGAGCTGGGGCGGCTCGCCAAGGCTCTCCACCTTCGGGAGAGCTCCCTGGCGGCCAAGGAGAAGGAATTCTCAGAGAGGAACTTGGAGGCTCTGCAGGCGGCCCGCCGCGAGGTGGAGGAGCTTTCGGCCTTGCGGTCCTCCGAGGATCTTGCGGTTTCGAGCTTCGTGGATCGAGCGGGGTCCGCCCTGATCCCTCTTGGCTTCAGTCCGGTGAGGACCGCGACCTCTGCGTTGGAGGTGATCCCCGCGCTAGAATCGATCGGCGCCAAGCTGGACAGGCTAGACTCGGTGGTCGCCAACGAGCTTGAGGCCGAGGGGCGCGGCCTAGCCTTAGAGGTCGCTTCACGTGTGCTGGCATGCTTTAAGAGCCGCGACCCCTTTTTTTCGCTAGAACCAGCGAGAGAGGGCCCAGCCACAGAGCGGGAGCAAGCTGCCAGGCAGAAGTCGAGGATGTGGCCGCCCTTATAGCCGCAAGGTTCCGGCGGGAGCCGGGGGGGGGGTCCTTAGGACTTGTTTCTCCCTTTTTATCGAGTCTGTAGTCCAGCTCATGGAGCCTCGCTTAATTTGACTCTTTTGGATACTTGTGTCTATGATGTTTTTTCTCTCCTTCTTGGCTTTGCCTGGCTGAGTCCTTAGCTCCGCAAGGTACTCAGAGGCCATTTCCAATCTCGGAGCTTTGCACAGACACCGTCCCCGGGTCCTAACCGTGTTAGGGGCCCCCGGAGGTCTCCGGATCTCACCCTATGGGGGCTCCAGATCTGCGTGCCACGTGGCGGGTCCGGAGCTCCTCCTTAAGAGGCAGGAGCTCCGGCCATGTTGGACACGTAGGGCTTTCGGAGCCCTCCCACCGAGGGGGGAGGTCCGGTTTCCGCCTGCCATGTGGCGAGCCCGGAGCCCTCCTCAAGGGAGGAGAGAGTTCCGGGCCCGCTGGACACGTGGGGCCCCCGGGTCCCACCCCTGCTGGAGGGGCAGGTCCCCCGGTCCTTCCAGTCCTAGGCCGGAGTAGTTGGTAGCTCCTTTCCCCCTGCTTCATGCAGTCCCTGTTGCCGTAACCTGGAGGTCCTGCACACAGGCAGAGGAAACGTAATTCTCCTCGGGGGGTCCTCCCCTCCCGTCTCCTAGTCTTATCCGTCTTACTATCCTGACTTGCTATACGGGGCTTGGGCAATTCTGTGCACGAGGCGCCGGAGCTCCGGCTCCCTCCAAGGTCAGGGTACGACCGTCCGATCCCTAGTACCGGGCCATGCGCTGGGGAAGCAGAGTGCACGCGCTTTGGGTTCATGACCAGGCAAAGCGGTCGTACTCCCCTGTACCTCCGGAGGGCAGGATGCGCATGCTTTGGGCGCTGGGCCGGCTAAGCTGGATACGCACCCTGGACCCCCCATGCACAACGTAGGCCTTTCCTGGAGGTAACCAACTGGCACCGCAACACCTGACTGGGGGAGGCCCGAGAGACTCACTCGGCCATCGGCAGGTGCCTCAAGCGCAGCCGCCTTCGGTAGGATAGCAAATGCCGACTATGGATGAGCGCAGGAGAGGGGGAGATTGATGTACGATGAACATACAGAGATAGTGCGATCATAAAAATTAATGCATAATTTAAATGAGCGCATGAGAGAGAGCTAAGTAGAACAGGTCTCTGTATTCGTACCCATAGGTGGAATTCTGGCTGTACAGGGAGGCAATGTTCCGCCTTGTCTTCAAGGGAAGCAAGACTCTACGCACTTAGGGTCGGAACCAGGCTAAACTGGATGTAGTCCTGTACCATCCCTTGAGACTTAGCTGCCCCAAGCGCTATTCCTAAATTCTATGGGATCTATTACAGAAGGGAATAACCCTGTTCTACTGATGCTCAGGAAGTAGGACTTACAGTGTAGTGTTGCTTCATGGCAAGGATTTTTGGGAATGGATCCCACTCTCGGTTGAAAGGCATGTGTACCTGGGGCGGCAGCTTTCATGATTCGGAAGGGACCTTCCCTGCTGGGGGAGAGCTTATGGGTCCTTCTTGGAATAGAGCGTGCCGCTTCACCAGGTTGCCCTCCTGCAGGCCTCCGATGCGTTTGGTTCTTTGGCGGTAGTGCTTAGAGCATTAGCCGAGACCGTGCGTTGCGGGGTGTTCCCTGCAGCCGAGTCTTGTCGACGAGGTTGTTATCTTCGCGCTGGATCAGGTCCTGCGCGGCTTCTCCTGGGGGCCCCCGGGGAGTTCTCCCCTTCTGGCTAAGGCCTTCAAGGGGTAGGTAGGCCCGGGCTCATCTTGGATGACCTAAGGCGTCTTCCCCTTCTGGCAAGGCCTTCAAGGGGTTGACAGACCTTAGGTGGCCCCCGAGAGGTATGTTCGAGGCACGGAGGCGCGCCGCAGTTGGCTAACGCCCTGGCCTGTCACCGTCGGAACTGGAGTCCTCACCGTCATGCACTGTCTTTATGACACGCTGAGGCTCCTGGAACCCCACCTGGTGGGCAGCAGTGACTGGGGCATCGACCTTCTGTTTGCCATCCCTCTGAGGGTAGGGCGGCGCTTCAGCCCTCTGCTGTCTTCCTTTGCGGAAGCGCTCTGCGAGCCTCTGGATCTCCCAACACTCGGCAGCAGTATGGTTGCAGGTGCCATGCACGGGGCATAGCCCGCCTTGGTCAATGTCTGGGGCCGGTGATTGCCGCTGCCTTTTGTCGGGGCGTGGCCCCCGAGCTCCACTGGTCGTCGCAGCTGCGGCGACGGGGGTCGTGAATGGTGACTTCATCTTGCCACTCCCCCGGTTCTTGATCTTCTTGCCACCCCCATAGGCAGCAGCACCGGACCCGGGCTGTCCTCCTGACTCGGAGGTCGGCAGAGCGTGCCAGTTCCGCCCTTCAGCTGCTCTGGCGCACTTGTCCGCCAGGCTGAAGAGCTCCGAGACGTCGCGGACCTCTCTGGTCGCGAGCTTCTCAAGCATTTTCTTGTCCCGGACACCCTGTCGGAACGCCACCACCAAAGAGGCACTTTGGATATGCGGGATGGTGTTGCGTGCCTGAGAGAACCGCTGGATGAAATAGCGCAGCGACTCCCCAGGTTGTTGCTTAACGGCATGGAGGTCAAGCTCCGTGCCGGGACGGGTGTAGGAGCTGCCGAAGTTGGCGACGAACTGCCGGCAGAGCTCTCCCCAGGAGGTTATGGACCCCTGAGGTAGATTCATGAGCCAAGACCGAGCTGGGCTGGTCAAGGCGATGGGGAAGTAGTTGGCCATGACAGCCTCGTCCCCTCCTGCGGCAAGTACGGCGGTGGAGTAGATCTGGAGGAACTCCGCTGGGTTGACGCTGCCGTCGTACTTCTCGGGCAGGTGCGGGCGAAACTTGCGTGGCCACCTTGCGAAGCGAAGGTGGGGTGCAAGGGCCGCACATCCTGCACCTGCTGCTGCAGGTACTGGCGCTGCGAACGCTTGGTTCGCACTCGGCACCGCGTATCCCGGCATGGGCAAGGCTGCACCATAGACCGGGGCCTCTGCTTGCGGCGCATATAGTTGTGGCATATGCTGCACAGCATATGCCTGAGGCAGGGCTCGCGTGGCGAAGGCCTGCCCTTCTGGTTGTGTCGAGGCCGACGACATGCTGTCGCCTGCCTCAAGGTTGCGACGCCTTTCCCGGCGTCACTCGAGGTACACCCGGGCGTCCTGGCCCAAGTGGCACCATTCCAGTTCCCTTCGCAGGTCCGTCGACAGGAGCCTGGAGGAGCTGGAATCCGCCGTTAGCCCGTCAACCGTAGGTGTGCGCGTCAGCGACACGGCCGGTTGTCCTGGGCGCCGTTCTCGCCGAAACCGAGGGTTCGCGGCAGCGACGACGAGGCGGTCCACCTCGCGGACCCATTGCTGGGTCGCTGAATGGGGCGCATCTCCCGCAGGTGGGTTGCACAGCAGCGCTCTTGCTGCAACTAGTGCACCTCCATGGTGTATGCTCAGCGCTGCAGAAGATCTCACACTGGTCGGGGCCTGCATAGCCGGAGTCGGCGTTGCCGGAGTCGGCTGCTGGCTACCAGCTTGTGCCGACACACTCCGTCCTGAGTGTGTCGACATGTACTCCCCCGTGGTCACGGTTCACCGTGAACGCGGAGGGGGAGAGTTTGCCGCTGAAGGAAGCTTGGTCATCTTCGTTGGCGGAAACTCGTCGCGCTAGGAGAAAAGCCCCCTACCTGGCGCGCCAAATGTCGAAGTGTTCGGTCGACACTTCCCTCGGGCCTGCACTGGGCAGCCCGCGGAGGTTCTTTTTTCGGTGGGGCCAGTCCCTAGCGGAGAGCTTGCGCAGATGGACGAGTTAGTAAGAGCTTGACATGGCGAGTTTTACGTGGTTCAGGCCGCCGGAGCGTAAAACCCTACGTCCACGGTGAGCTATGGAGCTCGCTGTATTGCTTGCTGCTCCGGACCGGAGGCCTGAGCTTGGGGGTGAGATACAGCTTGAGAGTGTATGGCTAGCGTATGAGTTGCAAAGTGCGAACCCTTGCTATCGACGCCTACCCGAGCCTTTTATAGTCCAAGACTCGGGCGGCTTACAAGGGGAGCCGGGACCCGACAGGTGGTCCAGGGAAGATTGTCTATTATCTACCGTATCTGCAGTTATGCCGGTAGTTGTCTCTGGTCGAAGGCTTCTGAGTCTTCATCTTGCCGCCCTGCCCATGCCGCATGCTAGTCGTAGTGGTTGATGACGGCGCAGGCGGCATGGGATGTCTTGTTGTGGTGTTTATTGGCTGACAGGTTCTGACACCGCGCGCCAGTCTGTGATGCGACTGGGCGCAACGGCTCCTGACAGAAGCGTGCTCCGCGTCTCCGTGTCTTGGGAAGACGCGGGCCTTGAATACCTTGTACGGGCAAGGTATGGGGCGTATTTACGCCCGCTGCCTATCGCTCGGGGCAGGCAGCGTCGTTCTGCTGCCACGTGGCGGGCCCGGAGCCCTTCTCAGAGGAGAGAAGGGTCAGTCCCGCGGGGCACGTGGAGCCTCCGGACCTCTCCCCGCGGAGGGAGAGGCTCGGCTTCTGCTGGCCACGTGGCGGGCCCGGAGCTCTCCTCTGAGGAGAGGGAGGTCCGGCCCCGCTGGACACGCGGCGCCTTCGGACCTCTCTCCCGTGGGGGGGAGGCCCGACTTCTGTATGCCACGTGGCGGGCCCGGAGCTCTCCTCTGAGGAGAGGGAGGTCCGGCCCCGCCGGACGTGTGGCGCCTTCGGAGCTCTCCCTGCGGAGAAGGGCAAGTTCCTTAGGCATTTTACCCTGTGCGCGGGGGTACCCCATATCCCAGGTACCGACATCCCTATTCGCTGGCCCCATTATAGCTTATGGTCCTCTACTAAGCTACGTGACCTGGTCAATTTGATGTTGTAGTGTCCAGACCATTGTTACCATCCTTCCCAAGATGGTGTGCCATCCGGGCCCCCAACACTTGGCTTCTGCTCTGAAGAGGCAGAGTGTGCACGCTTAGGGTGCAGGACCAGGCTAAGCAGGCTACACACGCTGGACCTCCCGCTGGCATGGCACTCCGAAGGGGAGGGGGCGTCCTTCTGGCGCCACGGGACCCGAGCAGGAAGGTAACTAAGGGGTCCGGAGAAAACACAGTTGCCTCATGTGTTTCCAACTTGTAGCAGGATGACATAATTTTAGCCAAGAGCGAGACAGAGAAACACAACTATGTACACGTCGAGAGGCACGCTAAAATATATGCAAGCTTGAAAGGAAAGCTGCAAAAATATAGACTTGCATATGGTAGAGCAAGAGAGCGCAAAGGTCCCGAACGACTTAGCCGATGTGAGTAGCTCTTTGCTATTGTCCTGAGCTTGTTCCTCCGGGTCCTTAGCAGTGTCAGGACCCAGGGCGCTCCGCCAATGTGGCTACCACTCCTTTCGGGTCCCTGGCAACGCAAGGACCCGAGGGAAGTTCGGCCCTTGTCTTCAGCTTGTCGTAGCTGGCGCTCCGAGTCTTCTGCTTGCTGCTGCAGTGGTCCGACGTCCTGCCCGCATGGTTCACCGTGACGCCAAGGACCTGTACGGACCTGCAGAGAAAGAGAGAGTATTTGTGCTCTCTAGTCACTCTTCCTTGTTTGATAGCTTTATTGTGGCTTTACGGTCCTCAGCTGAGCTACGGGGATTGGGTAATTCGATGTGGGTCGTCCAGGATATGGTTAAAACCTTAGTCAGGGGTATGAGCCATCCGGTTCCCTGGTACCGAGCTGTAGCGCTGGAGAGGCAGGGTGTGTACGCTAAGGGTACGGAACTAGGCATACTAGGCTACACACCCTGGACCTCCCGCTGGCGTAAGCCTTTCAAGGGAGGGCCATTCGGCATCATAAGGCCCCCGAGCAATGAGACAACCACAGGACCCCGGTTACGCCATAGGTACCTCAAATAGACCCGCCTATAGAAGGATAGCACAACCTTGGCTATGGTTGAACACAAGAAAAAGTGATTGGCCACATGGCCGGAGAGGTATGAAAAAAAGCACGAAAAGAATGGGGGCAATGTCCGGGGTCCAGTTACTTTTCTTGTCCGTAGGCATGTTCTTTATGACCCCCAAGTACTCAGTTGTAGTGAAGGGGGGGCAGTGCGGCGGGCTTAGGGTGCTGAACCAGGCTAAGCAGCCTGCGCGTCCTGGACCTCCCGCGGGTGTTAACCTTTCAGCGAGGAGACGTTCTAGTACCACGGTACCTAGAACAAGCACGTTGGACAGGCTCCGAACATGCCATTTATAGTTGATATGCATGAGTAAGCACAAACTGCTAATAAGGTACGTAGGGTAGGATAATTTTTTCTTATTTCTAGCTTCCTTCGGGTGATAGAAGGAAACAGGCCATGCAAGAAGGCAGCGGCCCGCCTGGATGATAAGAGTACCAGGACCCTTCCGGGGCTTAGCTGTTCTAAGTGTTGTTCCTAGACATTATGGGGTACTCCCGCGCACGGGGGAAATCGCCTAAGGACTTTGCCCCTTCCGCAAAGGAAAGCTCCGGAAGCCCCACATGTCCTGCGGGGCCGGACCTCCGTCTCCTCAGAGGAAAGCTCCGGGCCCGCCACGTGGCCAGCAGAGCTGGACCTCCCATCTCCGCAGGGAGAGCTCCGAAGGCCCCACGTGTCCAGCGGGGCCGGACCTCCCTCTCCTCAGAGGAGAGCTCTGGGCCCGCCACGTGGCCAGCAGAGCCGAACCTCCCCCCTCCGCAGGGAGAGCTCCGAAGGCTCCACGTGTCCAGCGGGGCTGGACCTTCCTCTCCTCAGAGGAGGGCTCTGGGCCTGCCACGTGGCCAGCAGAGCCAGACCTCCCCCCTCCGCGGGGAGAGCTCCGAAGGCTCCACGTGTCCAGCGGGGCCGGACCTCCCTCTCCTCCGAGGAGAGCTCCGGGCCCCCCACGTTGCCAGCAGAACAACACTACCTGTCCCCACGCGATAGGCAGCAAGAGTAAAGACGCGCCATACCTTATCCGTACAAGGTATTCAAGACCCGCGCCTTCCCAAGGCGTGGAGACGCGGAGCACGCCGCTGTCAGATGCTGTTGTGCCCAGTCGCATCGTAGTGAAGACTGGCACGCCGGCGTCAGAGGCTCTACACCAATAAACACAGTGACAAGACATCTCCTGCCACCCCTGCCATCATCAACCACTACGCCTAGCTTGTGATGTGGGTAGGGCGGCAAGACGAAGACTCAGAAGCCCTCGCCAGCGACAACTACCGGCGTAACTACAGGATACGGTAGATGGCAGGCAATCTCCCCGGGACCACCTGTCGGGTCCCGGGCCCACCTTGTAAGCCGCCCGAGCCTTGGACTATAAAAGGCTTGGGTAGGCAACGTTGCAAGGGGTTCGTCTTTTTGCACACTCTCACGCAGGGTTCGACTTTTTGCACACTCTCACGCAGGGTTCGGACCCTGACCCTAGCACTTAGCTCATCCTCAAGCTCAGGACTCCGGTTCTGAGCACCAGGCAATACAACGAGCACCTCTGCTCGCCGTGGACGTAGGGTTTTACGCTCCGGCGGCCTGAACCACGTAAAAAATCTATGTGTCAACCTTCTCCTTCCTTCGTCCCTAACACATAAGCTCTCCATGAGTGACTAGCCCCTCCGAAAAAGAACCTCCGCAGGCTGCCCAGTGCAGGCCCGGGGGAAGTGTCGACAGCTACACTTCAACATTTGGCACGCCAGGTAGGGGGCTTTTCCCTTGCGCGACGAGCTTACGCCGGCAAAGATGACGAAGCTTCCTTCAGCGGCAAGCTCTCCTCGCCCACGTTCCCGATGAACGGTGACCAGCGGGGACTACATCTCGACACACTCGGGACGGAGTGTGTCGGGGCAAGCTGGAAGCTAGCAGCCAACTCCGGCAGCGCAGACTCCAGCAAGCCCAAGATCTGCTGCAGCGCCGAGTGTCTCCCATGGGAGTGCACTAGCTGCAGCACGGGCGCTTCTACGCAATCCACCTTCTGGGGACGCGTCTCAGACAGCGACCCAGTAGTGGATTCGCGACGTAGACCATCTTGTCGTCGCCGCCGCCAACCCTAGGATTTGGTGGGGACGACGTCCCAGTCAACCGGCCGTGTCGCTGTCGCGCACGCCAGCGGTTGGCAGACGGCAGACTCTCGCTCCACCAGGCTCCCATCAGCAGACCTGAGGTCAGAGCTGGAACAACGCCACCTGGGCAAAGATGCCCGTGTGGTCGTTGACCGACGGCGAGAAAGGCGTCGCAACCAAGAGGATGGCGACAGCATGTCGATCGCCTCGACCCAGTTGTGACACCCTCAATTATGTGGAGAAACACGGAACCGAGAACTGATGCATATGTGTGCCCAGGATGTTCATCACACATACACATATGCTCCACGAACTGAATGCAGAATATATATAACCACGAATAACAGAGTTTATTACAATATCTCATGAGTCTTGGACTCATGTTCACAGCGTAAGTCTTAATCTAACAACGGAAGTCTTTATTCTAGCAGCAGAAGTCTTCTAACTAATGCGGAAGCAGTCTAAGCAGCAGCTCTGTGGTCGACACTTCCCCCGGACCTGCACTGGGCAGCCCGTTGAGGTTCTTTTTCGGAGGGGCTAGTCACTTGCGGAGAGCTTGAGCGTAGGGACGAGTTAGGGAGGAGCTTGACACGGCGAGTTTTACGTGGTTCGGGCCGCCGGAGCGTAAAACCCTACCTCCACGGTGAGCTGAGGAGCTCGCTGTATTGCTTGTTGCCCAGAACTGGAGTCCTGAGCTTGAGGATGAGTTATGCCTAGCGTATGAGTTGCTGGAGTGCGAACCCTTGCTAACGTTGCCTACCCGAGCCTTTTATAGTCCAAGGCTCGCGTGGCTTACAAGGGGGGCCCGGGACCCGACAGGTGGTCCCGGGGAGATTACCTGCCGACTATCGTATCCGCAGTTACGTCAGTAGTTGTCTCTGGCAAAGGCTTCTGAGTCTTCGTCTTGCCGCCCTGCCCATGCCGCCTGCTAGACGTAGTGGTTGATGACGGCAGAGGCGGCAGGGGATGTCTCGTCGCTGTGTTTATTGGCTGGCAGGTTCTGACACCGCGCGCCAGTCTGTGATGCGACTGGGCGCAACGGCACCTGACAGAGGCGTGCTCCGCGTCTCCGCGTCTTGGGAAGGTGCGGGCCTTGAATACCTTGTACGGGCAAGGTATGGGGCGTCTTTACGCCGGTGCCTACCCGCTCGGGGGGGTGGCAGCGCTCTTCTGCTGGACATGTGGCGGGCCCGGAGCCCTCCTCAGAGAAGAGGGAGGTCCGGCCCCGCAGGACACGTGGAGCCTTCGGACCTCTCCCCGCGGAGGGGGAGGTCCGGCTTATGTCGGCCACGTGGCGGGCCCGGAGCTCTCCTCTGAGGAGAGGGAGGTCCGGCTCCGCTGGACACGTGGCGCCTTCGGACCTCTCCCCCGCGGAGGGGGCGGTCCGGCTTCTGCAGGCCACATGGCGAGCCCGGAGCTCTCCTCTGAGGAGACGGAGGTCCGGCCCCGCCGGACGCGTGGCGCCTTCGGAGCTCTCCCTGCGGAGAAGGGCGAGATCCTTAGGTATTTTCCCCCGTGCGCGGGGGTACCCCATATCGCGGGTACCGACAGTGGCCCCCGAGCCCATTCTGGGGGAGATAGCGAGCCCGAGGTGGGACCTCCGTCTCTTCTATTCCGCGCACTTTCTCTAAGTCCCGCATTGACCGCTGCCAGAGCACGAACAGTCGCGGGATCGTGGGAGCGTGCGCCCACTTGATGGTTGCCTTTACTGCGGTTGTTCCCAAGACTGCCAGTTCTGCACGTTGCGGTGCTTTCTTCGGGAACTGCCGGAGTGCCTTGCCGGCTCGTCTTCTTGGGAGACTGACTCCTTGACCCACCGCTTCAGCTGGGCGGCTTGGGTCCACCTGTCATCGGCGCTCGGTCTTGGAGCTGAAGCGGTTGCCGATGCGGCGTATTCGAAGAGTTTCGAGTCGCTTTGAATTGTACCTGGACGGTATGAAAGGAAGCCGCAACGTGGGTAGGCTCCCCTTATAAGGCTTCCAGCACTTGCACTTTTCTTGAGTCTCTGCGGCCTTGTCTTCTCCCATGGCTTCTATCCCGCCTTCAGAGGGGGATCGCGCTCGATTTCCTCCGGCGGCGGCGTCTGCACCAAGTCAGGGATCCAGGGGGCCTGCATGCCTTGCCCCTGGAGGTGACGCCTCCAAGAGGCCTCGGGTTCATCATCCCAAAGAGCGACGACTGGCTGAGGGTTCCCAGGCATTGCGTCCTTTCTCCTCAAGTGGTGGAGTCTCCAAAGAAACTGCTGACACGTCGAGGAGGCTTCAAGCGGAGGAGTCTCCAAGGAAGCTGCTGAAGCACCAAGGAGGACTCCAGGCGGCAGAGTCCCCAAGGAAACTGCTCAAGCGGTGGAAGGGGCTTCAGATGCACCCTTGATGATAGCGGCCCTTGCGCTGGTGATGGCCGAAATGATCCCTGCGCTCGGGTCAGGGGAGTCCTCAGGGAAGCTGCGCCCTCTCTCCTCAGGTGATGGAGTCTCCAAAGAAACTGCTGACGCGTCGGGGAGGACTCCAGGTGGCAGAGTCTCCAAGAAAACCGCTGAAGCAGCGGAGGGGACTCCAGAAGCATCCTTGATGACGCCGGCCCTTGTGCTGGTGATGGCCGAGATGATCCCTGTGCTCGGGTCACGGAGCAGGAGAACGCCGCCAGGGCTGAAGTTGGGGACATGGCCGTTCTCGTAGCCTCTAGGTTCCGGCATGAACCGGGAGGACCTTAGGACTTGTCTCTTCCTTTTATCGAGTCTGTAGTCCAGCTCATGGAGCCACGAATACATAGACTCTTGTGACCCTTCGTGTCTGTGATGCTCTTGTCTCCGTCTTGGTTTCGCCTGGCCGAGCCCTTAGCTCCGCAAGGTACTCTAGGCCTTCACCAATTTCGAAGCTCTGCACAGACACCTTCCCCGGGTCCTAACTGTATTAAGGCCCCCCGGGGGTTTCCGGAGCTCGCCCCATGAGGATGGGGAGGTCTGGATCTGCCGGCCACGTGGCGGGCCCGGAGCTCCCTTCTAAGGAGAAGGAGGTCCGGCCCCGCGGGACACGTGGGGCCTTCTGAGCTCCTCCCACGGAGAGGGAGGTACGGCTTCCGCCGGCCACGCGGCGGATCCGGAGCCCCTCCTGAGGAGGCGGTAGCTCCGGCCCCGCTGGACACGTGGGGCCTTCGGAGCCCGCCCCCCAGAGGGGGAGGTCCGGCTTCTGCCAGCCACGTGGGACCTTCGGTCTTACCTTGGAGCTCTGGTCTTGCGCTATCCCGTAGCGGACCCCTGGTAGGCGTGTCCCATTGGTTGTATGCACCTACCATACTCCTGCGGGGAGCTGAGACCGAGAGGTCCTGCACACAAGTAAGGGAAACGTAATTCGCCTTGGAGGCTCCCCCTCCTTTATCTCATAGTCTTATTTGGCTTACGGTCCCTAACCACATGCACGGTGCTTGGGGACTTTAGTGCGCGAAGTGCCGGGGACTCGGGGCCCCCCTTGGCCATCGGCATGTACCTCCAACGCAACCGCCTCTGGTAGGGCAGCAAATGCCGACTAGGGGTGAGAATGAGAAGAGAGAGCTGAGCGCAGGGCTGGCATACGCCAGAAGTGTATTCATAAAAATTTAATACATAATTTAAATGAGCACAAGGGAAGAGCAAAGCAGGACAGGTTTCTTTTCATATAATTTTCCACGGGAGGATAGCAGGCTAAACATGGAGGCCACGACCCGCCCCATTAAGAAGGGAAGCAAGACTCTACGCGCTTGGAGTCGGAACCAGGCAAAGCTGAACATAGTCCTAGACCGTCCCCTGGGGCTTAGCTGCTCCGAGCTCTGTTCCTGGACTCTATGGAATTTATTATGAAAAGAAGGGACTGTCCTATCACTGCTCTAGGGGTAGAACTTACGGAGGTGTTCTATGTTCCAAGGATTCGGGAGCGGGTCCCCATCCTCAGTGGAAAGGCGTACGCACCCGGGGCGGCACACTTTTGTGACTCTGAAGGGACCTTCCCAACTAGGGGAGAGTTTGTGGGTCCCTTCGCGAGAAAGTATGCGTCTCAGCACCAGGTCACCTTCCTGCAGCTCCTGGGAACACACAGACCTCTGGTGGTAGCGACGGAGCGCTTGTCTGTACCGTGCGTTACGGAGTGCTGCATGCAATCGAACCTCGTCGACGAGGTCGATTTCTCCACGCCGGAGGTTGTTCTGCGCGGCTTCGTCGTAAGCTCGGACCCGGTGAGACTTCATGGTGATCTCTGGGGGAAGCACAGCTTCGGCCCCATACACCATAAAGAAGGGTGTCTCTCAGGTGGCCCGACTCTGGGATGTCTGGTTAGCCCATAGTGTGTTCGGAAGCTCATCCACCCAATTGGCACCATGTTTCTTCAGGCTGGCATAGGTGCGAGTCTTGAGGCCCCGAAGAATCTCGGCGTTGGCCCTCTCAACTTGCCCATTGCTCTTTGGGTGAGCAACAGAGGCATAGCACACCTGGATGCCGAGGTCTTCGCAGTAGTCTTGGAATGCTGCGCTGGTGAACTGGGTCCCGTTGTCGGTGATGATTCTGTTCGGGACCCCGAACCGACAGACAATTGACTTGATGAACTTTACTGCTGATTGTCTGTTGATGGTGACAACTGGTGTGGCCTCCGGCCACTTGGTGAACTTTTTGATGGCGACATAGAGGTACCTGAATCCCCCGACGGCTTTGGGGAATGGTCCCAGGATGTCCAACCCCCATATGGCAAACGGCCACGAGGGTGGGATCATCTGTACCGCCTGAGCCGGTGTATGGATCTGCTTGGCATGGAACTGGCACGCCTTGCAGCTCTCAACCAGCTTGACGGCATCCTGGAGTGATGTCGGCCAGTAGAAGTCATACCGGAAGGCTTTACCGACAAGCGTGCGCGAGGAAGAGTGACTCCCACATTCGCCTCCATGGATCTCAGCGAGCAAGTCGCAGCCTTCCCCCTGGGTTATGCACCGCAATAGGACGTGGTTGGCGCCACGCCGGTAGAGATCCACTTCTACCAGCGCGTATCTCTTAGCCATACGCACAATCTGTTCAGCGGTTGCATGTTCATCTGGGAGGATGTTGTCTTTCAAGTAGTCCCGGATCTCTGTGATCCATGCATCGGGTCTGACTTGAGCTTCTGGATCTTGAGCGCTGGGTTGCACGGAGTCCCCAGTGACGCTTACGATCCTTGGCGGCATCCATGGTTGCAGGGCCGCCAGGACCGCCAGCTTCGAGGTGCTGGTCCAGCCCCCTTCGCCCGGCTCGGTGGACCGGGCTGTGGGCCGCAGCAACGTCCTCTCGAAGACTCCTTCGGGCATGGGGGCTCCGGTGGAATCCTTCGTTGAAAGGTCGTCAGCTGCGGCATTGCCAGCGCGCGGTACGTAGCGCAGGTCTAAGGCGAGGAAGTCTTTCTCCAACATCTGCACATGAAGCAGATAAGCAGCTAGCTACGGGTCATTGCAGGAGCATTTGCCCTTAACCTGCTTGATAACCAGCTGGGAGTCGCCCTGTGCCAACAACTAGCGAGCGCCCAGAGACAGGGCTGTCTGTAGGCCAAAGATGAGTGCTTCATACTCTGCCATGTTGTTGGTTGCCTTGAAATTGAGACGCACCATGTACCCAAACTGCTCCCCCGATGGCATGAGAAGCAGTACGCCGGCACCGGCCCCTGCTTTCGCGAGGAGCCGTCGAAGAAGAGCGTCCAGTGGGGCTCGGTGAAGACCGGAGCTCGGTGCTCTGGTTCACCGTCTTTGTGGCCCCCTAGGTCAGCCTTCGTTGGTGTCCACTCTGCCACGATGTCAGCCAGCGCTTGGCTTTTGACCGCATGGCGAGGAAGGAAGTCCAGCTCGAACTCCGCCAGCTCCGCTGCCCATTTAGCGATGTTGCCAGTCGCATGGGGGCTGTGAAGGATCGTCTCAGCGGATAGGAGGTGACTACCGAGACCCGGTGGGCCTGAAAGTAGTGGCGGAGCTTCCTGGACGCCACGAGCACTACATACAACAGCTTGTGGACTTCTAGGTACCTTGTCTTGGCATCGTGAAGGACTTCGCTGATGTAGTAGACAGGCCTCTGGATGGTTCAAACCCTCTCTCTTAGGTCTGAGAGGTCTTCATCCATTGGTCCTGGCACGCCGGAGGTGATTGGGTCCAAGGGCGCTTCCGGGGGTTGGAACACGGAGGCCCTTAAGCCATCTTGGCCCTCCGAGGGGCCCCGCTGGTTCTCCGGGAGCTCCGGAGGGTCCTGCTGGACCTCCGGGAGGCCCCGTTGGGCCCCCGGGAGGTCCCTCCGGTCCCCCGGGAGGTTGTCTTGGGGGTCCGGGAGGCTGCCCTGGACCTCCGGGAGGCTGTCTTGGAGGTCCGGGAGACCGCCTTGGACCTGCGGGGTTTCTTGGCGTCTGTCTTCTGCTGCTGGAGCAGGCTGTGAAGATGAGAGGTCCGGCCACTCTGCGATGAGGACCATACTCACCACTTCAGTTGTTGCCACGATGTAGAGCAACAGGTGCTCTCCGGGCTCAGGGGCTACCGTGATAGGTAGGGTCGTCAGGAGTCGCTTCAACTCCTGGAAAGCCTCTTCTGCTTCGTCAGTCCAGGCAAATGGACCGGATTTGCGCAGGAGCTTATAGAAGGGAAGTGCCCGCTCTGCTAGCCTCGGTATAAACCGACTCAGCGCGGCTAGGCATCCCGTGAGTTTCTGGACATCTTTGATGCGGGCAGGAGGCCGCATCAAGTCGATGGCCTTGATCTTCTCTGGGTTGGCCTCAATCCCCCGGTGCGAGACCAGGAATCCTAAGAGCTTCCCAGAGGATACACCGAACACACATTTGTCGGGGTTCAGCTTGGTGCGCGTAGAGCGCAATTTGTCAAAAACTAAGGCTAGGTTATCTAACAAAGATGAACCCTGCCTGACCTTGACAACAATGTCATCGACGTACACCTCAACTAAGTCTCTTATTAACTCTCCAAAGGTTTTGTGCATTGCACGCACAAAGGTGGGGAGAGCATTCTTTAGGCCATAAGGCATAGAGACATAACAATAGAGGCCATCTACTGTGATGAAGTAGGTGTGCTCTTCATCTTCTCTAGACATGGGGATCTAATGGAAACCCGAGTAGGCGTCTAGGAAGCACAACATATCGCAGCCTGATGTTGAGTCTACTATTTGATTTATTCTAGGGAGAGGGAATGGATCTTTGGGACATGCCTTATTGAGACTGGTGTAGTCGATGCACATCCGGAGCTTCCCGCCGGCCTTCAGGACAACGACGGGGTTCGCCAACCACCGGGGGTGGTGGACTTCCCGTATGAAGCCAGCATCCAACAGCTTCTTGATTTCTTCACGAATGAAGTTTTGCCGCTCGATGGACTGCTTGTGGGGCTTCTGCTGAACTGGTCGGGCGTCGGGGAAGACCTTTAAGTGGTGCTCGATCACCTCCCTAGGGATCCCCAGCATCTGTGACGGCTGCCATGCAAACACGTCAACGTTGTGCCGGAGGAAGGTGACGAGCGCGCCTTCCTATTTGCTATCCAGGCCCCCGGCTACCCGGGTGGTCTAGGTGGCTTCGGCGCCGACTTGGAAGACCTTTAAGGGGACGTCGCCCTCGTCGAGGGGTTGCACCCGAGGTGCGGTGGCGGAGGCACAGTGGCATGCACTCGGGTGGAGCTGGCCTGGTTCTGCACTGCCAGTGGCTGGTGCTCCGGCTGTTGCAAACGCTTGGAGTTTTTCCAAGGCTGACACTGCAGCAGTGCGGTCACCATGAATCCTAAGGATGCCTGTTGGTGTAGGCATCTTCAGGACGAGGTAGCCGTAGTGGGCTACTGCCATGAATCGGTACAGGGCTGGCCTGCCAATTGTGGCGTTGAAGGGGAGGTCGATCTCCGCTACGTCGAACAGAATGTATTCTGTCTGATAGCTGTCCGGGGCTCCGAAGGTCACCGGGAGGCTGATGTTGCCGTAGGGAACGACCTGTCCCGGCCCTACCCCCTGAGAACGGACTCGACGGGGTGAGCTTGGCCATTGGGATCTGCAGCTTCTGGAAAGCTGCACGGCTGATGAGGTTCAGCCCAGCTCCGCCATCTACCAAAACGTGGTACATCCTCACGTTGGCGATGGTGGGTGCTACCAAGAGCGGTAGTTGGCCGGCCCCAGCCATGTTCCTGGGGCAGTCGGAGGCGTCAAAGCTGATGGGGGTTCCCATCCACTTGAGGTGCGGTGCGGCACTTGGGAGTGGAGCCACCGACGCTACCGCTCGGCGCAGAGTCTTAACTGCGCTTCGGAACGAGGGGTCGGCGGACCCGCCGTATATGACGTAGAGCTTCTTTCGACGCTCATCATCGCTGGAGCTGGAGTCCTCATGGTTGCGCACTGCCTTCACGGCGCGCTGAGGCTCCTGGAACTCCACTTGGTGGTCGACGCTATCTGGGACGTCGACCTTCTGCTTGCCCTCCCTCTGGCGGAAGGGTGGAGCATCAGTCCGCTGCTGCTTCCCTTTGCGGAAGCATTCCGCGAGCTTCCGGATCTCCCGGCACTCGGCAGTAGTATGGCGACAGCTGCCGTGCACGGGGCATAGCTTGTCTTGGTCACCTTCTAGGGCTGGTGACTGTCGCTACCTCTTGTCGGGGCGCGGCCCCCGAGCTCCACTGGGTGCCTCTGCTGCGGCAACAGGGGCTGCGGTCAGCGATTCCATCTTGCCTCTGCCTCGGTTCTTGGCCTTCTTGCTGTCTCCATAGGAAGCAGCGCCGGACCCAGGCTGTCCTCCTGACTCGGAGGTCGGCAGCGAGTGCCAGCTCCGCCCTTCGGCTGCTCTGGCGCACTTGTCTGCCAGGCTGAAGAGCTCAAAGACATCGCGGACCTCTCTGGTCGCGAGCTTCTCGAGCATCTTCTTGTCCCGGACGCCCTGCCGGAATGCCACCACCACAGAAGCATTTTGGATGTGTGGGATGGTGTTCCGCACCTGGGAGAACCGCTGGATGAAGGAGCGCAGCGACTCTCCAGGTTGTTGCTGGATGCGTGGAGGTCGAGCTCCGTGCCAGGCTGGGTGTAGGAACTGCCGAAGTTGGCGATGAACTGCCGGCAGAGCTCTCCCCAGGAAGGTATGGAGCCCTGGGGGAGGTTCATGAGCCAAGACCGGGCTGGGCCGGTCAAGGCGACGGGGAAGTAGTTGGCCATGACGGCCTCAACCCCTCCTGCGGCAAGTACGGCGGTGGAGTAGATCTGGAGAAACTCCGCCGGGTTGACGCTGCCGTCGTACTTCTCGGGCATGAGCGGCCGAAACTTGCGCGGCCACCTCGCGAAGCGAAGGTGGGGCGCCAGGGCCGCACATCCTGCTCCTGTTGCTGCAGGCGTTGGTGCCGCGGACGCTTGGTTCGCCGCTGGCACAGTGTACCCCGGTATGGGCAAGGCTGCGCCATAGACCGGGGACGCCGTTTGCAGGGCATATGGCTGTGGCATATGCTGCGCGGCGTACGCTTGGGGTAGAGATCGCATGGCGAAGGTCTGTGCCTCAGGCTGGGTCGAGGCTGACATCATGCTGTCGCCAGCCTCTTGGTTGCGACGCCTTTCTCGACGTCGCTCGAGGTACACCCGGGCATCCTGGCCCAAGTGGCACCGTTCCAGCTCTGTCCCCAAGTCCGTCGACTGAAGCCTGGTGGAGCTGGAATCCGCCGTCTGTCCGTCAACCGTTGGCGTGCGCGTCAGCGACACAGCCGGTTGGCCGGAGCGTCGTCCCCACCGAAGTCGAGGGTTTGCGGCGGCGACGACGAGGCGGTCTACCTCACGAATCCACTGCTGGGTCGCTGCCTGAGGCGCGTCCCCAGCAGGCGGATTGTGCAGTAGCGCTCTTGCTGCAGCTAGCGCGCCCCCGTGGGGAACGCCCAGCGCCGCAGAAGATCTTACGCTAGCTGGAGCCTGCATTGCCGGAGTCGGGGTTGCCGGAGTCGGCTGTTGGCTTCCAGCTTGCGCCGACACACT
The DNA here is from genome assembly GCA_030760725.1 of Neostapfia colusana. Lineage (NCBI taxonomy): Eukaryota > Viridiplantae > Streptophyta > Magnoliopsida > Poales > Poaceae > Neostapfia > Neostapfia colusana. The sequence goes on along the minus strand of JASWHV010000014.1, from coordinate 15,223,456 downwards.
CCGTCCAGAGTGCGTCGACACGTACCCCCCGCTAGTCACGGTCCGTCGTGAACGCGGGGGAGGAGAGCTTGCCGCTGAAGGAAGCTTGGTCATCTTCGTCGGCAGAAGCTCGTCGTGCAAGGGAAAAGTCCCCTTCCTGGCGCGCCAAATGTCGAAGTGTGTGGTCGACACTTCCCCCGGACCTGCACTGGGCAGCCCGCGGAGGTTCTTTTTCGGAGGGGCTAGTCACTTGCGGAGAGCTTGAGCGTAGGGACGAGTTAGGGAGGAGCTTGACACGGCGAGTTTTACGTGGTTCGGGCCGCCGGAGCGTAAAACCCTATGTCCACGGTGAGCTGAGGAGCTCGCTGTATTGCTTGTTGCCCAGAACCGGAGTCCTGAGCTTGAGGATGAGTTATGCCTAGCGTATGAGTTGCTGGAGTGCGAACCCTTGCTAATGTTGCCTACCCGAGCCTTTTATAGTCCAAGGCTCGCGTGGCTTACAAGGGGGGCCCGGGACCCGACAGGTGGTCCCGGGGAGATTGCCTGCCGACTATCGTATCCGCAGTTACGTCGGTAGTTGTCTCTGGCGAAGGCTTCTGAGTCTTCGTCTTGCCGCCCTGCTCATGCCGCTGCTAGTCGTAGTGGTTGATGACGGCGGAGGCGGCAGGGGATGTCTTGTCGCTGTGTTTATTGGCTGGCAGGTTCTGACACCGCGCGCCAGTCTGTGATGCGACTGGGCGCAACGGCACCTGACAGAGGTGTGCTCCGCGTCTCCGCGTCTTGGGAAGGCGCGGGCCTTGAATACCTTGTACGGGCAAGGTATGGGGCGTCTTTTTGCCCGCTGCCTACCGCTCGGGGGGGCGGCAGCGCTCTTTTGCTGGACACGTGGCGGGCCCGGAGCCCTCCTCAGAGAAGAGGGAGGTCCGGTCCCGCAGGACACGTGGAGCCTTCGGACCTCTCCCCGCGGAGGGGGAGGTCCGGCTTCTGTCGGTCACGTGGCGGGCCCGGAGCTCTCCTCTGAGGAGAGGGAGGTCCGGCCCCGCTGGACACGTGGCGCCTTCGGACCTCTCCCCCGCGGAGGGGGAGGTCCGGCTTCTGCAGGCCACGTGGCGAGCCCGGAGCTCTCCTCTGAGGAGAGGGAGGTCCGGCCCCGTCGGACCCATGGCGCCTTCGGAGCTCTCCCTGCGGAGAAGGGCGAGATCCTTAGGCACTTTCCCCCGTGCGCGGGGGTACCCCATATCACGGGTACCGACAAGCTCCATCTCTACTCCATCCCCACAGGCAAAGTTGAGGACAGGTTACACGCCTAATGCTCCACTTGGTCTTCATAGTAATCTTCTCCTGTTGCTGATGATGAAATAATAATGCAAGTTTGAGTACAATAATGTACTCAGCAAGTGCGGGAAAATATGCTATGTAGCTCACAACAAGGTAGGTATAAAAAGGCTCATTGCAGAAAGCAAAGTTATTTATCAAAACCTCGATAAAACAACAACTTATCTTTAAGTGAACGTAATCCCAACATGTATTAAAATACCAACATACCTCCATTATGTTCATCACTTTCCAGACACTAATCAACTTCATTCTTGCTCACGAATACCTTCTCATATTCGCTACCATCTCACGAATACCATCTCGTATTCACTACCATTTCATCTCATAACCAATTCTGTCTCACACCGAGACAAATCTCGTTGCCATGACTCATAAGTCATGCAACCAATCTCATCACCCGGACTCAACAGTCCTGAAAACCAAACCAAAACCAAACCATAACCAATAACCCTAACGAATAACCATAACCATCCCAAAATAACCATCCAATAAATCATGGAAGTTGGGCAGGCGCTCGTGACCGTAAGCTCGGCTATCATGATAGTTTTAAGACTCTGCAGAGGTTGTACCACTTTACCCACAAGTTTGTGATTTTGTCACCTATCGGCAACTGCAGAACCTCCATTATACCAGTACACAACCGTCGGTGTATGGTCAAGAGATCACAAAATAGCCTTTAAAAAGGGGCTACTAGATGTATGGACTCACTAAGGTTTCACCGACAGGCTAGAATATCCAATTCTCCCACCCATGGGCCCCCTCTTGTGCCATGCAGTTCCCAGGGCAGTCCTCACTCGACTCTCATTCCCCGCGCCTTCCACGGTCCATAACAATCTAGCAACTTACCTAATTACTCAGCTAAGCTGCACCCCATACTTGGCCTTGTGGTGGCACTGTTATCCTAGCATGTGCTCGCATGAACCGGTCCTTAGATCTACGGCAAGTAAACCACCATCTCATGCTACCTCATTCACAAACCCGGCTTGCCTAGATCTCCCTCCGATCCATGTTCATTAACAACATCAGTTTCTCATTATCATTACGAGTGCAGTTAGCTAGACACATCTATCTCGCTCCTCGTAATCCCATGGACTTAGCGAAGCATAAAAGTAAAAAAAAACCATACCCGACTCATAAACTTCCCAGGCGACAAGGGTGTTTTAACCAAAACTAGTAAACTCCTATAAAAGGTTTCCCATCATGTTTGACTCAGCACACACACCTTTTCGCAAAACAAAATAGTTTTTCCCAAAACATAGGATCAATATGGTCAAGGGGCACTTGCCTTGTTCTGGCGGTTCCTGTTGCTCAAAATCTTGTTGTTGTAGTCCGTCATAGGTAGCTCCCTGAGCTTGTCCTTCTATACACGAGCACACACATACAAGATTCACAGCAATTAATATCATGCATAAACTCTACTTTAAGATGCAATGATGTATATGCATGTTAATCCTATGGTGCAGTTTTTATTAGATCGGTTTGTATGTGTTCTAGCATGGATTGCAGAGTTTTACGATGAACAGAGGTGTTCGGATCAAATGTGGACGTGGCGATGATCTTGTCTTTAGATCTAGATCAGACCGATCAACAAGTGATCTGTCCACGAAAAAGCTTCTGTTCGAAAGGAATCGGAGAACAGGTGCAAAGAAAATGTGATGATGTCGTAAGGTGGTATTGGAGACATACCTTATGTTCTTCTTAGTCTCGGGGTCCTTCTCCTATCAGACAGATCGTTGGGGCTCTCTTCCGGTGATTTCTCTCGACCAAACTCCGGCGAAGGGTTTATTCGAGGCGAGCTGGGGCTAGGGCTCTAAGTTGGAAAAGAAGTTTATGGTTTCGGCCAAAGGTTCTGGGTTCTATTTATAGTCGGGAAGAAAGAGTTCTAATATGATTGGACTTCGAATAAGAGTCCTATTCAACTTGTTGTTGAATCTTAACAACTTATCTTTAGTTGATTTGGTGCGATAACATTGTGGAATTCATGTTGGTTTCCTCTCGTACCGGTATTCCCACGCGTATAGAAGCAAAAACCGCTCCAGAACTTGTTACCTCCGCGGTGGTGAGCTCCGGAAGCTCCACGTGTCCATCGGGCCTGGTCTCCCCCTTCCGCAGAGACGCGTTCCGGTTGTGCCGCGTGTCAAGCGAGGGAGACCTCCCTCTTTCTCAGAGGCGGGCTCCGCGTGCGCCACGTATCCTGGTGGTCGGGACCTCCTCTTTATTTAGACGTGGCTCCGGGTGTGCCACGTGTCCTAATAGTGCCGGATTTCCGTCCTTCTCAGAGACGAGCTCCGAGGTTGACACGTGTCCAATAGGACCGGACCTCCCGGAGGTGAGCTCCGAGAGCGACACGTGTCCCGCGTGGCTGGTCCTCTCCTTTCCGCGGTGAATAGCTCCTAAGGTGACACGTGTCCTGCGGGACTGGCCTCGCTTCTCCGCAGAGGCTAGCTCCGGGGGCAACACGTGTCCCACAGGGTCAGACTTCTCCCCTTTTGCGGAGATGAGCCCCGAGCCTGCCACGTAGCCAATTTAGCGGCGGACCTCTCCCCATTTGCGGAGATGAGCTCCGAACACTCCACGTGGCCAGCGAGCCGCGAGAATTGTCTTCAACGCTCTTTGTACACTGGAATTTGCTCTTTTTGGCTAACTTTTTGATTCTTTCTCGGTTTCAACTTATTTTAAAATTGTTTTTCTACATGAAACATGAATACTTGCAGAACCCGAAAATGAGGGTGTCACAAATCTACCCCCTTAAATTGAATCTCGCCCTCGAGATTCATTAGTAGAGAATAGATGAGGAAACTCTGTCTTGATGTCTTCTTCACGCTCCCATGTGGCCTGAGCTTCGGTGTGATGGCTCCATTGTACCTTGCACCATCGGATCACTTTGTTCCTCGTGACCCTCTCCTTCATGTCCACAATTCGGACGGGGTGGTCTGCATGGTCAGATCCTCTTGAAGTTCAAGCTCTTCCATCGGTACTTGCTCCTCTGGTACTCTCAAGCACTTCTTGAGCTGATATACATGAAACACATCATGTACGTCGGAGAGGTGCGTTGGGAGCTTTAGTTGATTAGGCTACTTCTCCTCGCTTGTCCAAAATCTTAAACGGCCCGATGTAGCGAGGTGCTAGCTTGCCTCTGACGTTGAAACGTCGTTGGCCTCAGATAGGTGATACCTTAAGGTATACGAAGTCTCCTACTTTGAAAGTTAACTTCCTTCGCCTATTGTCCGCATAGCCTTTCTGTCGTGACTGAGCAGCCTTCAAGTTCTCTCGTATGGTTTGGACTTGCTTTCCAGCCTCTTGTAGCACTTCTGGTCCAAACACTTGGTTCTCTCCGGTCTCGTTCCAAAACAGCGGCATCCTACACCGTCTACCATATAATGCTTCAAAAGGTGACATCTTCAAGCTAGCTTGATAGCTGTTGTTATAGGAGAATTCGGCGTACGGTAAACTCCTATCCCAACTACGCCCATGTTTCAAGGTGCAAGCTCTCAACATGTCCTCCAAAATTTGGTTTGTCCTTTCGGTTTGTCCATCGGTTTGTGGGTGATAGGCGGAGCTAAAATCCAGTCGTGTACCCATAGCTTTCTGCAGCTTCCTCCAAAATCTAAAGGTAAACTGAGAACATCGATCTGAGACTATCCTCCTCGGGACTCCATGATGGCACACGATCTGCTCCATGTACAACTCAGCTAATTGTGCAACGTTGTACTTGGCCCTTACAGGAAGAAAATGGGCTGTTTTCGTTAATCGATCCACGATAACCTAGATGGAGTCATAACCCGACTGAGTACGTGGCAATCCGACGATGAAATCCATACTGATGTCTTCCCACTTCCACTCGGGTACCTTCAAGGGTTGCAACAATCCAACGGGTCTTTGATGTTCGACCTTCACCCGTTGGCATGTGTCGCATAGGGCAACGTATTCGGCTATGTCCCTTTTCATACCATCCCACCAATAACATGTCTTCAAGTCCTTGTACATTTTGGTGCTTTCGGGATGTATGGAATAGGGTGAATCATGTGCCTCTTTTAATATCATGTCACGGATGTGCTTCACGTTAGGCACACAAATCCTTTTTCCTAGCCAAAGCGTACCCTTCTCATCTTCCTTGAAATCCTTCTCTATTCCTTGTCGGATCCTTTCCTTGATTTCCTTGATCTCCTCATCCGTTGCTTGTCCATCTCTCATCTCTTGCTCCAATGAAGAGTGGAGTTCCATCACTTCCATCTTGTTCAAGAATCCAAGGTGTAACCGTTCGAACTCCTTGCGTAGTTCGGGTGGTAGCTCCCGAACTGTGAGTAGGTGACATGCTCCCTTCCGGCTCAATGCATCAGCTACTACATTGGCCCTTCCAGGATGGTAGTTGATTCCAACATCGTAATCCTTGATGAGTTCCAACGATCGACGTTGCCTCAAATTCAAGTCCGTTTGTGTAAATATGTACTTGAGGCTTTTATGATCCGTATAGATCTCGCATCGATGACCAAGGATATAATGTCTCCAAATCTTCAATGCATGCACTACTGCTGCTAGCTCCAAGCCGTATGTAGTATAATCAAGCTCGTGCTTCTTTAATTGTCGTGAGGCATAGGCTACAACTTGTCCTTCTTGCATGAGCACACATCCGAGCCCTTGTCTGGATGCGTCACAATATATATCAAAGCCCTTGCTCACGTCCGGCAATACCAAAACCGGCGCTGTGGTTAGCCTTTCCTTGAGTTCCTCAAAACTTTCTTGGCATGCTGGTGTCCATTGGAAGGCTTTTCCCTTCATTAGCAACTCCGTCATAGGCTTTGCTATCGTAGGGAAGTCCTTGATGAACCTTCGGTAGTATCCAGCCATCCCAAGAAAACTTCGAATATCCCTCACGTTTTGCGGTTGGTTCCACTTCAGAACATCCCCCACTTTTTCGGGATCAACCGATACCCCTTCCTCGGAGATAATGTGGCCTAGGAACGATATCTCCTTTAGCCAAAATTGACACTGGTTAAGCTTGGCATACAATTGATGCTCGCGCATTTTCTGCAAGGTCAATCTCAAATGTTCTTCATGCTCCTCCTCACTTTTTGAATACACCATAATATCGTCGATAAAAACCACGACAAACTTATCCAAGTACTCCATGAAAACCTTGTTCATAAGGTATACGAAGTATGCGGGTGCATTTGTTAACCCAAAAGACATGATGGTATATTCATACAAACCATACCGAGTCCGAAAGGCAGTCTTGGGTATATCGGAGGGCTTAATCTTCAGCTGGAAGTATCCCATACGAAGATCAATCTTGGAGAACACTCGAGCTCCTTTCATTTGGTCGAATAGGTCTTCTATACGTGGCAGAGGGTATTTGTTCTTGATTGTCACCTCGTTGAGAGACCTATAGTCCACGCACATCCTTTGGGTCCCATCCTTCTTGTCTACGAAGAGCACGGGAGCTCCCCACGGTGATGAACTTGGACGTATAAAACCCTTCTCCAACTGCTCCTGAATTTGCTTCTTGAGTTCCACTAGTTCATTGACGGGCATCCTATAGGGTCTCTTTGCTATGGGTGCAGTTCCGGGTACCAAATCAATGGCAAACTCAATGTCCCGGTCAGGTGGCGTACCTGGAAGCTCTTCTAGAAACACGTCGGAGAATTCCTGAACCACTGGAATGCTGTCCAATGTTGCTCCTTCAGCGTGGTTCAAAATTGCCTTTTTGGTTGCTTGTTGGGCTGACTTAAACTCGATACAAATACCATGCTCGTTTGTCAACTGCACACTCCTTTTAGCACATTGGATTACTCCGTTGTGCTTGCTTAACCAATCCATCCCGAGTATTATGTCAAGCCCTTGGGAATCCAAGACAATGAGGTTGGCAAGGAAGTCTACCCCCCTTATTTTAAGGCTTACTTTCGGACATACTATATTAGTCCTCATCTCTCCACCGGGAGAATTAACTAACATAGCACATTTTAAGTGTGATATGGGTAGATTATGCTTGGCAACATACTTGGATGATATGAAGGAATGTGATGCTCCAGAATCAAATAAAATGGTGGCTGAGTTGGAATTGGCAAGGAACATACCAATTACGACATCCCTAGCTTGTTGTGCTTCCTCAGCAGAGACATGGTTTACGTTGCCGCAAGCATAGTACTGCTGTCCACGGTTTCCTTGATTGTCCCCTCCGTTCGGTCGCGGGTTCTGCTTGGGCATGTTGCCTTGCTGTCCAGGGCCTCTCCTCGGGCACTGGCTCGCGAAGTGTCCTGTTTCCCCGCATGCAAAGCATGCCCTGTTGCCTACGACAGCAGGTACGTTGGGGCGGGGGTTTTGAACAGGAGCGCCCATGTTGGGTCGGGGCACAGGAGGCAAAGGCACACGAGGTGCTTGTGCAACGGGTCGTTGCTGTGGTGGCTGATTAGGGCGGTATGCAGGAGCGGTTGATCCATACTGCGGTGCAGCTGGGGGCATGTATCGAGGTCGTACGTTGCTCCCTTGAGGCTGGTATGGCATCTTCCTCTTGCACTCTCGCTCGATCTCTCGGATCTTTCTTTCAACCACTATAGCCTTGTCAACCAGCTTCTGGAAGCTCGCGTAGTCATTGTTGAGGAGCTGAACCTGGATCTCATTGTTCAACCCTCTCATGGACAGGTACTGCTTCCGTTGGTCCAAGTTGACATCTTCGGGGGCATACCGGGACAGTTGTGTGAACTTGTTGAGATACTCATTCACGCTTTTCTGTACTTGGCGGAGACCTTCGAACTCCTGTCTCTTGAGCATCATTACACCAGCAGGGATGTAATGAGAGCGGAAACTCTCCTTGAACTCAGTCCAAGTAATCGTCTCCGGGTCGACATGAGTGTTGCATAGGGCATCCCCCCAGTCAGCGGCAGCTCCTATGAGTTGGTGTGACGCAAAAAGAACCTTCTCCATGGATTTCAACCAGTCGTCGGCCTCCATGGGGTCGTTAGCTTGAGCAAAGGTGGGTGGTCGAGTCCTCATAAACTCCCCCAGTCTATTATGAGCCTGCGGTGGTGGTGGCGGTGGTGCCGGAACGGGGTTCTTGTTGTTGGCCTGCAACTGACCCAAAGTTTGGATCATGGTTTGCATAAGTTGATTCTGCATGGCCATCAACCGTTCCAGGTTGTTCTCACCAGCTTCGGGGTTAACAGGAACTTCATCGTGGCCATCCTCTCGGTTGCCACGGTCATTCCTTCCTTGGCGGCCGGCGTTTCCTCTCACCATCTGTGAGAGAGAACGAAATAGAATAGAGGTTAGAAAGTTAGATGGATCCCCCTCACTATATGCATCATGGTGGGTTGGACTATATATATTAGCCCATACGAGGATGTAAACAAATGCCGAGGCATCTCACACCTCTTTCTACTTATGTGTGGGTATGGCAAGGCTTGAGACGTTCCACAACTCACACTAAGCAGACAATCACAAGCAATCACCACAAGGGCTCACACAACTCCTATTCAAGGCTTATTCAATGGAGGTCCTATATGGCTTAGGGTGATGCCAAATCTATGATCCAACTATGGCTTCTCCTAGACTTGTATCCTATGGTCAGCGTGGCTTAGCTTACCAATCTGTGATCTATCTCGGTTGTGTGATCTACGATCAACCCATCGCAGGTTAACACCAATCTGTTCCTGATGCCAACTTGTGACCTCTATCTAAACGTGTAACCTACCGTCAACCCGTGGCTCTGATACCAATCTGTGACGCCCTCAATTCTGTGGAGAACCAGGGAACCGAGAACTGATGCATATGTGTGCCCAGGATCATCACACATACACATATGCTCCACAAACTGAATTCAGAATATATATAACCACGAATAACAGAGTTTATTACAATGTCTCATGAGTTTTGGACTCATGTTCACAGCGGAAGTCTTAATCTAACAGCGGAAGTCTTTATTCTAGCAGCGGAAGTCTTCTAACTAATGCGGAAGCAGTCTAAGCAGCAACAGCTCCATCTCTACTCCATCCCCACAGGCAAAGTTGACGACAGATTACACGCCTAATGCTCCACTTGGTCTTCATAGTAATCTTCTTCTGTTGCTGATGATGAAATAATAATGCAAGTCTGAGTACAATGATGTACTCAGCAAGTGCGGGAAAATATGCTATGTAGCTCACAACAAGGTAGGTATAAAAAGGCTCATTGCAGAAAGCAAAGTTATTTATCAAAACCACGATAAAACAGCAACTTATCTTTAAGTGAACGTAATCCCAACATGTATTAAAATACCAACATACCTCCATTATGTTCATCACTTTCCAGACCCTAATCAACTTCATTCTTGCTCACGAATACCTTCTCATATGCGCTACCATCTCATGAATACCATCTCGTATTCGTTACCATTTCATCTCATAACCAATTCCGTCTCACATATACACCAATCTCGTTGCCATGACTCATCAGTCATGCAACCAATCTCATCACCCGGACTCAACAGTCTCGAAAACCAAACCATAACCAATAACCCTAACCAATAACCATAACCATCCCAAAATAATCATCCAACTAATCATGGAAGTTGGCTAGGCGCTCGTGACCGTAAGCTCAGCTATCATGATAGTTTTAAGACTCTGGAGAGGTTGTACCACTTTACCCACAAGTTTGTGATTTTGTCACCCGTCGGCGACTACAGAACCTCCATTATACCAGTACACAACCGTCTGTGTATGGTCAAGAGATCACAAAATAGCCTTTACAAAGGGACTACTAGATGTATGGACTCACTAAGGTTTCACCGGCAGGCTAGAATCTCCAATTCTCCCACCCACGGCCCCCCTCTTATGCCATGCAGTTCCCAGGGCAGTCCTCACTCGACTCCCATTCCCCGCGTCCTCCACGGTCCATAACAATCTAGCAACTTACCTAATTACTCAGCTAAGCCGCACCCATACTTGGCCTCATGGTGGCACTGTTATCCTGGCATGTGCTCGCATGAACCGGTCCTTAGATCTACGACAACTAAACCACCATCTCATGCTACCTCATTCACAAACCAGACTTGCCTAGATCTCCCTCCGATCCATGTTCATTAACAATATCAGTTTCTCATTATCATTACGAGTGCAGTTAGCTAGACACATCTATCTCGCTCCCCGTAATCCCATGGACTCAGCGAAGCATAAAAGTAAAAAAAACATACCCGACTCATAAATTTCCCAGGCGACAAGGGTGTTTTAACCAAAACTAGTAAACTCCTATAAAAGGTTTCCCATCATGTTTGACTCAGCACACACACCTTTTCGCAAAACAAAACAGTTTTTCCCAAAACATAGGATCAATATGGTCAAGGGGCACTTGCCTTGTTCTGGCGGTTCGTATTGCTCAAAATCTTGTTGTTGTAGTCCATCGTAGGTAGCTCCCTTAGCTTGTCCTTCTATACACGATCACGCACATACAAGATTCACAGCAATCAATATCATGCATAAACTCTACTTTAAGATGCAATGATGTATATGCATGTTAATCCTATGGTGCATTTTTTATTAGATCGGTTTGTACGTGTTCTAGCATGGATTGCAGGGTTTTACGATGAACAGAGGTGTTCGGATCAAATGTGGACGTGGCGATGATCTTTTCTTTAGATCTAGATCAAACCGATCAACAAGTGATCTGTCCACGAAAAAGCTTCTATTCGAAAGGAATCAAAGAACAGATGCAAAAAATATGCGATGATGTCGTAAGGTGGTATTGGAGACCTACCTTATGTTCTTCTTAGTCTCGGGGTCCTTCTCCTATCAGACATATCGTTGGGGCTCTCTTCCGGCGATTTCTCTCGACCAAACTCCGGCGAAGCGTTTATTCGATGAGCTGGGGCTAGGGATCTAAGTCGTCGGCTCAGGAGTTGGAAAAGAAGTTTATGGTTTCGGCCAAAGGTTCTGGGTTCTATTTATAATCGGGAAGAAAGAGTTCTAATTTGATTGGACTTCGAATAAGAGTCCTATTCAACTCGTCGTTGAATCTTAACAACTTATCTTTAGTTGATTTGGTGCGATAACATTGTGGAATTCGTGTCGGTTTCCTCCCGTACCGGTATTCCCATGCGTACAGAAGCAAAAACCGCTCCAGAACTCGTTACCTCCGCGGTGGTGAGCTCCGGAAGCTCCACGTGTCCATCGGGCCTGGTCTCCCCCCTTCCACAGAGACGCGCTCCGGTTGTGCCGCTTTTCAAGAGAGCGAGACCTCCCTCTTTCTCAGAGGCGAGCTCCGCGCGCGCCATGTATCCTGGCGGTCGGGACCTCCTCTTTATTCGGAGGTGGCTCCGGGTGTGCCACGTGTCCTAACAGTGCCGGATTTCCTTCCTTCTCAAAGACGAGCTCCGAGGTTGACACGTGTCCAATAGGACCGGACCTCCCGGAGGTGAGCTCCGAGAGCAACACGTGTCCTGCGTGGCTGGTCCTCTCTTTTCCGCGGTGAATAGCTTCTAAGGTGACACGTGTCCTGCAGGACTGGCCTCGCTTCTCCGCAGAGGCTAGCTCCGGGGGCAACACGTGTCCCACAGGGTTGGACTTCCCCCCTTTTGCGGAGATGAGCCCCGAGCCTGCCACGTAGCCAGTTTAGCGGCGGACCTCTCCCCATTTGCGGAGATGAGCTCCGAACACGCCACGTGGCCAGCGCCGCGGGGATTGTCTTCAGCGCTCTCTGTACACTGGAATTTTCTCTTTTTGGCTAACTTTTTGATTCTTTCTCGGTTTCAACTTATTTTAAAAGTGTTTTTCTACATGAAACATGAATACATGCAGAACCTGAAAATGAGGGTGTCACACCAGCCTGGGCCGGAGACGTTCGCTACGCGATCTCTGCCCCAGGCATACGCCACGCAGCATATGCCCTGCAAATGGCGCCCCTGGTTTATGGCGCACCTTTGCCCATGCCGGGGTACATGGTGCCAACAGCGGACCAATCGTTCGCGGCACCAACACCAACAGCAACAGGATCAGGATGTGCGGCCCTGGCGCCACACCTTTGCTTCGTGAAGTGGCCGCGCAAGTTCCGGCTGCACCTGCCCAAAAAATACGACGGCATCATCAACCGGCAGAGTTCCTCCAGATCTACTCCACTGCCATCCTTGCTGCAGGAGGGGATGAGGCCGTCATGGCCAACTACTTCCCCATCGCCTTGATCGGCCCAGCACGGTCTTGGCTCATGAACCTCCCCTAGGGTTCCATAACCTCCTGGGGAGAGCTCTGCCGGCAGTTTACTGCGAACCTCGGCAGCTCGTACACCCGGCCTGGCACGGAGCTCGACCTCCACGCCATCCAACAACAACCTGGAGAGTCACTGCGCTCCTTCATCCAGCGGTTCTCCCAGGTGCGGAACACCATCACCCATATCTAGAATGCTTCTGTGGTGGTGGTGTTCCGGCAGGGTGTAAGGGACAAGAAGATGCTCGCGACCAGAGAAGTGCGCGACGTCTCAGAGCTCTTCAGCCTGGCAGACAAGTGCGCCAGGGCAGCAGAAGGGCGCAACTGGCACTCACAGCCAGTCTCCAAAGCCAGAGAGCAGCCCAGACCAAGTGCTGCTCCCCACGAGAGCGGCACAAAGGTCAAGAAGGTCGGTGGCAAGATCATGCTGCCGACCGAAGCTCCAGTTGCTGCAGCTGCAGCTGCAGCACCCACCGGAGCTCGGGGGCCACGCCCCGACAAAAGGCCGCGACAGTCACCAGCCCCAGACGGTGACCATGGCGAGCCGTGCCCCGTGCACAACACCAGCAGCCACACTGCTGCTGAGTGCCGGGAGATCCAGAAGCTCGCGGAGCGCTTCCGCAAGGGGAAGCAACCGCGTGCGGACGCCCCTCCCTTTCGTCAGAGGGAGGGCAGCAGAAGGTCGACGCCCGCGACAACGTCGACCAGCAGATGGAGTTCCAGGATGTGACACCCTCAATTCTGTGGGAAAACCACGGAACCGAGAACTAATGCATATGTCTGCCCAGTATGTTCTTCACACATACACATACGTTCCACAAACTGAATTCAGATTATATATATTACCACAAATAACAGAGTTTATTACAATACCTCATGAGTCTTGGACTCATGCTTACAGCGGAAGTCTTATTTCTATGCAGCGGAAGTCCTTATTTAAATGCGGAAGCAAAAACTAATGCGGAAGCAAAACTAAGCAGAAGTGGCTCCATCTCTACTCCCTCCACAAGCAAGGTTGAGAACAGATCACACGCCATAATGTTCCACTTGATCTTCATAGTAGGCTTCTCCTGCTGCTGAGGATGAAGTAATGTCGGTACCTGAGATATGGGGTACCCCCGCGCACAGGATAAAATGCCTAAGGTACTCGCCCTTCTCCGCAGGGAGAGCTCCGAAGGCGCCACGCGTCCGGCGGGGCCGGACCTCCCTCTCCTCAGAGGAGAGCTCCGGACCCGCCACGCGTCCAGCGGGGCCGGACCTCCCTCTCCGCAGAGGAGAGCTCCGGGCCCGCCACGTGGCATACAGAAGCTGGACCTCCCCCTCCGCGGGGAGAGGTCCGGAGGCTCCACGTGCCCCGCAGGCCGGACCCTTCCCGCCTCAGAGAAGGGCTCCAGACCCACCACGTGGCCAGAAGAACGGTGCCGCCTGCTCCCGAGCGGTAGGCAGCGGGCGTAAAGGCGCCCCACACCTTGCCCGTACAAGGTATTCAAGGCCCGCGTCTTCCCAAGACGCGGAAACGCGGAGCACGCGTCTGTCAGGTGCCGTTGCGCCCAGTCGCATCACAGACTGGCGCGCGGTGTCAGAACCTGCCAGCTAATAAACGCTGCGAGATGACATCCCATGCCGCCTGCGCCGTCATCAACCACTACGACTAGCGTGCGGCATGGGCAGGGCGGCAAGATGAAGACTCAGAAGCCTTCAACCAGAGGCAGCGACCGGCGTAACTACAGATACGGTAGATAATAGACAATCTTCCCGGGACCACCTGTCGGGTCCCGGCTCCCCTTGTAAGCCACCCGAGTCTTGGACTATAAAAGGCTTGGGTAGGCGTCGATAGCAAGGGTTCACATTTTGCAACTCATACGCTAGCCATACACTCTCGAGCTGTAACTCACCCCCAAGCTCAGGCCCCCGGCCCTGAGCAGCAAGCAATACAGCGAGCTCCATAGCTCGCCGTGGACGTAGGGTTTTATGCTCCGGCGGCCTGAACCACGTAAAACTCCCCGTGTCAAACTCTCACTAACTCGTCCATCTGCGCAAGCTCTCCGCTAGGAACTAGCCCCTCCGAAAAAAGAACCTCCGCGGGCTGCCCAGTGCAGGCCCGGGGGAAGTGTCGACCGAACACTTCGACATTTGGCGCGCCAGGTAGGGGGCTTTTCCCCTAGCGCGACGAGTTTCCGCCGACGAAGATGACCAAGCTTCCTTCAGCGGCAAACTCTCCTCCCCCGCGTTCACGGCGGACCGTGACCACTGGGGAGTACATGTCGACACACTCAGGACGGAGTGTGTCGGCACAAGCGGATAGCCAGCAGCCGACTCCGGCAACGCCGACTCCGACTATGCAGGCCCCGACCAGTGTGAGGTCTTCTGCAGCGCTGAGCGTACACCATGGAGGTGCGCTAGCTGCAGCAAGAGCGCTGTTGCGCAACCCACCTGCGGGGGATGCGCCCCATTCAGCGACCCAGCAATGGGTCCGCGAGGTGGACCGCCTCGTCGTCGCCGCCGCGAACCCTAGGTTTCGGCGAGGACGGCGCCCAGGGCAACCGGCTGTGTCGCTGACGCGCACACCCACGGTTGACGGGCTAACGGCGGATTCCAGCTCCTCCAGGCTCCTGTCGACGGACCTGCGAAGGGAACTGGAACGGTGCCACTTGGGGCAGGACGCCCGGGTGTACCTCGAGCGACGTCGAGAAAGGCGTCGCAACCATGAGGCAGGCGACAGCATGTCGTCGGCCTCGACACAACCAGAAGGGCAGGCCTTCGCCATGCGAGCCCCGCCTCAGGCATATGCTGCGCAACATATGCCACCACCATATGCGCCGCAAGTAGCGGCCCCGGTCTATGGTGCAGCCTTGCCCATGCCGGGATACGCGGTGCCAGGTGCGAACCACATGTTCGTAGCGCCAGTACCTGCAGCAGCAGGTGCAGGATGTGCGGCCCTTGCACCCCACCTTCGCTTCGCAAGGTGGCCGCGCAAGTTTCGCCCGCACTTGCCCGAGAAGTACGATGGTAGCGTCAACCCAGCGGAGTTCCTCCAGATCTACTCCACTGCCGTACTTGCTGCAGGAGGCGACGAGGCTGTCATGGCCAACTACTTCCCCATCGCCTTGACCGGCCCAGCCCGTGTCACACCAGGTTTTTCCGAAGGAAACAACCAAGTGAATATCACATGTATGCCAGGATCATTTTCTCATACATGTGATGACAAATAGTGAAGCATCATTTATTACAAGCCAGGTGTCGAATATAAATAAGTCTTACATCGCAAATGTCTCAATGGACACAAATGCTTCATCACAAGTAAATAACCTAGCAGCGGAATATTATTCTTTAGGGCTCCATCACAGGCGTTGCCCGGGGGGTCTTCATGAACCTAAAATCCTTCCTCGGGTCCAAAGTCTTGGTCATTATACACCACCACATTATCTTGACCTGAGCAGCAATATAAACCAACAAATATGCAAGGTTGAGTACCAATGGTACTCAGCAAGTGTGGGAAGATTTTATCATGCATGGCTAGAACAAGGAAAGGTTGAACTCATGGTTAAAGCACTACGCAATTAATACCTATCACCTTAGCTTATTAAGCACCTACATTACTACACAGGTGAAATGGTCCCAATCTCCCATCCCATCATCATAATCCAATAACCATAACATCATTTCCAATGTTAAGCTCCCCGCTTAACTTCCACAACTCCCAAAAACCTTCACTCCTCTAATCATGAATAAGTCCAGGCCGCTCTTAACCGTGAGCACGGCTGTCAAGACAGTTTTGACTCTGCAGAGTTTGTACCACTGTACCCACAAGTAGTGATTTCATCCCCCGTTGCCGGGTGGACTAAAAGAACCTCCATTATGCCAGTGGCTACGATCCACATTCACACTTCCCAGGTGTGCAGCCAGGAGATCACTACAAAGCCTTTACAAAGGGATTCCCGACGAGCGTGGGCCCACTGAGGTTTCACCCCTAACAGCATACAAGAGGCTCCAACCCCGCTGCAGTGGCCCCCTCTTGAGCCTTGCGGTTCATATGGTAGTCCAGCTGACACCTACTCCCCGCACCATCCAACACACCCATACTACGTCAGGGATACACCTAATTAATTGGCCAAGCTGCCCCATCTCAGCATGTGGTTGGCACTGTAAAGCCGGGTTACATGCTCTATGAACCGGTCCTTAGGATCCAGGCAAGTACTAAACACAAACCCAAGTCTCGTGCACCCAGCACACAACCAAAACATCCAACTTGCCTTGATCCCTACCTCTACATAACTCACAATGTCTCATTCAAGAGTATGGTAATATAAACTGATGATTCTCATGTCCCAAATATCCCATTCTAAGCATGGCTAAGCATATGCATGGAAATAAATGATATGACAAAATAATATCCCAACCCAAGCTACAAGGAAACAAGGTAATGCAATTCTAGGGAAACTTTCCTAGCATGGGTTTCATATTTCATTTGACAATGCAAATAATTCTATCTACACATCCTAGCATAGGATCAAAGTGGTCAAGGACACTTGCCTCCTTCTTGCTGCTCTTGAAATGGGTATTCCTGGTCTTGGAAATGAATAACTTGTTCTTGAACAGGTTCTACTTCATACCATCACACATAGCAAAAGAAAAACAACAATCCATAAGACATAGTTCACACTTACACTTCATACAAACCACACATTCATATTTATGAAATTCATTCACCATTATATGTGTTGTATTTCAGTTTTAAATAAATTCCTTATATTAAACTACTACACCTTTTCACTACCAAGTATGTATGAAAAGTATTTTTCTTCTCCATATGTGCCTTCAGAATTTCTACCAACCCTAAACTGAATTCTTTGGATTTTAGAAACTCCATTTATCATTTACTAGTTGCTACATTTTCAGATTTATATTCCTATGCATAATTGTGTATTTTATTATGAAATTAGTAATACACATCATCTAAACAGTATAGGTTCTGGTCCTAAATGATTTAATAACATCTTTTGACCTTGGCTTCTGATGTAGACCATTTCATAATTATTTTCCCTATTTTTCTATAACTATTCTTTACTTAAAAATGTGTCCTTATACTAATAAATGTGAATAATAGATGAAACAGATTTATTTCAGCCCAAAAATATATTTTTATCTCACTCCAAAGTTTTCTAAGTTCTGAGAAAGTTTTTAATTAATTTTGACAATTATGTTTGTCCCACTTTTTAATTTTTAAACACTAGTTACATATTCAATTTTCTAAATTAAATACTAAACAGGGCTAAAATAATGAATTCATCCCATTACAGGGTCTATAATATTATTTTCATAATTTCCAGGGGTCTAGCTACACTTATCAGAGGTGTTTTTCCTAATTTTTATTAAGTCCAGGGGCTAAAACTGATTTTTAAATGAATTTACATGATTTTCTGGAATTCCAGGGGCTAGATCTGAAGTTTCCGGGGCTAGCTCTCAATTCCAGAGAACCCCAGGGGGTAGCACGTAAGAATTCCAGTCTTTATAACGTGGGGCTGACGTGGACCGTCCGATTTTAAACCGACGGCTGAGATTATAACATCGAACCGGTACGCGGGTTTTAAAGTCTACCGTGCGATTTAAAATAAACGGCGCACAAGCGGCCACGTCGCTCTGACCGAGCGCAGGCGGCGCTGCCGGCGGCGCACGGCGACGGGAAGCGGCGATCTCGCCGGAAAGTTTCGGATTCTCGAGAATTCTGCCTAAAACTGTGATCTTATGGCATAGATCGGTAGAGGGGAGGTCAGGGATCTCACCTCGGGGGTTTTCTCGAGCTCGGGGGTCCTGGAAAGTGATCGGCGGCGAGGTCCGAGGCAAAACCACGGCGAAGCTCGTCGGCGCTGTGTTTACACCGTAACTCTCCGAGTTTTCTGCACCTGCAAAGTTCCCCGGAGGCGGTGGATCAAGACCAGCGAGTTAGATCAGGGTTTCCGAGCTTAGATCGGCCAGAATTCACCGGCGAAGTCTCGGTGCTCACCGGAGTAAAAATCGGCGATCGCGTGGGAAAAACCGATCGGGGCTGGGGTTTTTATAGCCGGGGGAGGGCGGTGGCTCTGTTGCGATCGAGTTGGAGTCCTCTGGGACCAGAATTCGGGCGGCAGGACGCGGTTTTCAGTCGGTTACGATCGCGCGCGCTCGGGGGGAAAAGTCCGGGCCGCAGACGCTCGGGGTTAGGGATGACAGGTGGGTCCCACCCGTCTGTGAGAGAGAGCGCGGCGCGCGCGGGGGCGGGCTGGCGCGGGGAAATTGGGCCGGCTGGCGGGTTTCGGCCCACTGGCCGGTTTTTTTCCCGTTTCTCTTTTTCTTTTTCCATTTCTTTTCTGTTTTGAGTATAATTTGAATTCCAGTTTGAATTTGAATTTTTGCAAAACATGCAACACGTCCAAAAATTTTTAAATTCCCCTCTGAACATGGTTTAGGGTTTTAAATCAAAATTTGGGGTGTTACAGCCCGGTCCTGGCTCATGAATCTACCTCAGGGGTCCATAACCTCCTGGGGTGAGCTCTGCCGGCAGTTCGTCGCCAACTTCGGCAGCTCCTACACCCGTCCCGGCACGGAGCTCGACCTCCACGCCGTCAAACAACAACCTGGGGAGTCGCTGCGCTCTTTCATCCAGCGGTTCTCTCAGGTGCGCAACACCATCCCACATATCCAAAGCGCCTCTGTGGTGGTGGCGTTCCGACAGGGTATCCGGGACGAGAAAATGCTTGAGAAGCTCGCGACCAGAGAGGTCCGCGACGTCTCGGAGCTCTTTAGCCTGGCGGACAAGTGCGCCAGAGCGGCTGAAGGGCGGAACTGGCACGCTCTGCCGACCTCCGAGTCAGGAGAGCAGCCCGGGTCCGGTGCTGCTGCCTATGGGGGTGGCAAGAAGACCAAGAACCGGGGGAGTGGAAAGATGAAGTCACCATTCACGACCCCCGTCGCCGCAGCTGCGACAACCAGTGGAGCTCGGGGGCCACGCCCCGACAAGAGGCAGCGGCAATCACCGGCCCCAGACAGTGGCCAAGGCGGGCTATGCCCCGTGCATGGCACCTGCAACCATACTGCTGCCGAGTGCTGGGAGATCCAGAGGCTCGCGGAGCGCTTCCGCAATGGAAGACAGCAGAGGGCTGACGCACCGCCCTACCCTCAGAGGGATGGCAAACAGAAGGCCGATGCCCCAGTCACCGCTGCCCACCAGGTGGGGTTCCAGGAGCCTCAGCGTGTCATAAAGACAGTGCATGACGGTGAGGACTCCAGTTCCGATGGTGACGGGCCAGGGCGTTAGCCAGCTACGGCACGCCTCCGTGCCTTGAACATACCTCTCGGGGGCCGCCTAAGGTCCGTCAACCCCTTGAAGGCCTTGCCAGAAGGGGGAGACGCCTTAGGTCATCCAAGGCGAGCCCGGGTCCACCTACCCCTTGAAGGCCTTAGCCAGAAGGGGAGAACTCCCCGGGGGCCCCCGAGAGAAGCCGCGCAGGACCTGATCCAGCGTGAAGATAACAACCTCGACAAGACTCGGCTTGCAGGGAACACCCCACAACGCACGGTCTCGGCTAATGCTCTAAGCACTGCCGCCAAAGAACCAAACGCGATGGGGGCCCGCAAGAGGGCAACCTGGTGAAGCGGCACGCTATATTCCAAGAAGGACCCATAAGCTCTCCCCCAGTAGGGAAGGTCCCTTCCGAATCATGAAAGCTGCCGCCCCAGGTACACATGCCTTTCAACCGAGAGTGGGATCCATTCCCAAAAAATCCTTGCCATGAAGCAACACTGTAAGTCCTACTTACTGAGCATCGGTAGAACAGGGTTATTCACTTCTGTAATAGACCCCATAGAATTTAGGAACAGAGCTTGGGGTAGCTAAGTCTCAAGGGACGGTACAGGACTACGTCCAGTTTAGTCTGGTTCCGACCCTAAGCGCGTAGAGTCTTGCTTCCCTTGTAGACGAGGCGGAACATTGCCCCCATGTACAGCCAGAATTCCACCTATGGGCACGAATACAGAGACCTGTTCTACTTAGGTCTCTCTCATGCGCTCATTTAAATTATGCATTAATTTTTATGATTGCACTATCTCTGTTTGTTCATCGTACATCTAGCTCCCCCTCTCCTGCGCTCATCCATAGTCGGCATTTGCTATCCTACCGAAGGCGGCTGCGCTTGAGGCACCTGCCGATGGCCGAGTGAGTCTCTCGGGCCTCCCCCAGTCAGGTGTTGCGGTGCCAGTTGGTCACCTCCAGGAAAGGCCAGCGTTGTGCATGGGGGGTCCAGGGTGTGTATCCAGCTTAGCCGGCCCAGAGCCCAAAGCATGCGCATCCTGCTCTCCGGAGGTCCAGGGGAGTACGTCCGCTTTGCCTGGTCATGAACCCAAAGCGCGTGCACTCTGCTTCCCCAGCGCATGGCCCGGTACTAGGGATCGGACGGCCGTACCCGGACCTCGGAGGGAGCCGGAGCTCCGGCGCCTCGTGCACAGAATTGCCCAAGCCTCGAGGTACACCCGGGCGTCCTGGCCCAAGTGGCACCATTCCAGTTCCCTTCGCAGGTCCGTCGACAGGAGCCTGGAGGAGCTGGAATCCGCCGTTAGCCCGTCAACCGTAGGTGTGCGCGTCAGCGACACGGCCGGTTGTCCTGGGCGCCGTTCTCGCCGAAACCGAGGGTTCGCGGCAGCGACGACGAGGCGGTCCACCTCGCGGACCCATTGCTGGGTCGCTGAATGGGGCGCATCTCCCGCAGGTGGGTTGCACAGCAGCGCTCTTGCTGCAACTAGTGCACCTCCATGGTGTATGCTCAGCGCTGCAGAAGATCTCACACTGGTCGGGGCCTGCATAGCCGGAGTCGGCGTTGCCGGAGTCGGCTGCTGGCTACCAGCTTGTGCCGACACACTCCGTCCTGAGTGTGTCGACATGTACTCCCCCGTGGTCACGGTTCACCGTGAACGCGGAGGGGGAGAGTTTGCCGCTGAAGGAAGCTTGGTCATCTTCGTTGGCGGAAACTCGTCGCGCTAGGAGAAAAGCCCCCTACCTGGCGCGCCAAATGTCGAAGTGTTCGGTCGACACTTCCCTCGGGCCTGCACTGGGCAGCCCGCGGAGGTTCTTTTTTCGGTGGGGCCAGTCCCTAGCGGAGAGCTTGCGCAGATGGACGAGTTAGTAAGAGCTTGACATGGCGAGTTTTACGTGGTTCAGGCCGCCGGAGCGTAAAACCCTACGTCCACGGTGAGCTATGGAGCTCGCTGTATTGCTTGCTGCTCCGGACCGGAGGCCTGAGCTTGGGGGTGAGATACAGCTTGAGAGTGTATGGCTAGCGTATGAGTTGCAAAGTGCGAACCCTTGCTATCGACGCCTACCCGAGCCTTTTATAGTCCAAGACTCGGGCGGCTTACAAGGGGAGCCGGGACCCGACAGGTGGTCCAGGGAAGATTGTCTATTATCTACCGTATCTGCAGTTATGCCGGTAGTTGTCTCTGGTCGAAGGCTTCTGAGTCTTCATCTTGCCGCCCTGCCCATGCCGCATGCTAGTCGTAGTGGTTGATGACGGCGCAGGCGGCATGGGATGTCTTGTTGTGGTGTTTATTGGCTGACAGGTTCTGACACCGCGCGCCAGTCTGTGATGCGACTGGGCGCAACGGCTCCTGACAGAAGCGTGCTCCGCGTCTCCGTGTCTTGGGAAGACGCGGGCCTTGAATACCTTGTACGGGCAAGGTATGGGGCGTATTTACGCCCGCTGCCTATCGCTCGGGGCAGGCAGCGTCGTTCTGCTGCCACGTGGCGGGCCCGGAGCCCTTCTCAGAGGAGAGAAGGGTCAGTCCCGCGGGGCACGTGGAGCCTCCGGACCTCTCCCCGCGGAGGGAGAGGCTCGGCTTCTGCTGGCCACGTGGCGGGCCCGGAGCTCTCCTCTGAGGAGAGGGAGGTCCGGCCCCGCTGGACACGCGGCGCCTTCGGACCTCTCTCCCGTGGGGGGGAGGCCCGACTTCTGTATGCCACGTGGCGGGCCCGGAGCTCTCCTCTGAGGAGAGGGAGGTCCGGCCCCGCCGGACGTGTGGCGCCTTCGGAGCTCTCCCTGCGGAGAAGGGCAAGTTCCTTAGGCATTTTACCCTGTGCGCGGGGGTACCCCATATCCCAGGTACCGACATCCCTATTCGCTGGCCCCATTATAGCTTATGGTCCTCTACTAAGCTACGTGACCTGGTCAATTTGATGTTGTAGTGTCCAGACCATTGTTACCATCCTTCCCAAGATGGTGTGCCATCCGGGCCCCCAACACTTGGCTTCTGCTCTGAAGAGGCAGAGTGTGCACGCTTAGGGTGCAGGACCAGGCTAAGCAGGCTACACACGCTGGACCTCCCGCTGGCATGGCACTCCGAAGGGGAGGGGGCGTCCTTCTGGCGCCACGGGACCCGAGCAGGAAGGTAACTAAGGGGTCCGGAGAAAACACAGTTGCCTCATGTGTTTCCAACTTGTAGCAGGATGACATAATTTTAGCCAAGAGCGAGACAGAGAAACACAACTATGTACACGTCGAGAGGCACGCTAAAATATATGCAAGCTTGAAAGGAAAGCTGCAAAAATATAGACTTGCATATGGTAGAGCAAGAGAGCGCAAAGGTCCCGAACGACTTAGCCGATGTGAGTAGCTCTTTGCTATTGTCCTGAGCTTGTTCCTCCGGGTCCTTAGCAGTGTCAGGACCCAGGGCGCTCCGCCAATGTGGCTACCACTCCTTTCGGGTCCCTGGCAACGCAAGGACCCGAGGGAAGTTCGGCCCTTGTCTTCAGCTTGTCGTAGCTGGCGCTCCGAGTCTTCTGCTTGCTGCTGCAGTGGTCCGACGTCCTGCCCGCATGGTTCACCGTGACGCCAAGGACCTGTACGGACCTGCAGAGAAAGAGAGAGTATTTGTGCTCTCTAGTCACTCTTCCTTGTTTGATAGCTTTATTGTGGCTTTACGGTCCTCAGCTGAGCTACGGGGATTGGGTAATTCGATGTGGGTCGTCCAGGATATGGTTAAAACCTTAGTCAGGGGTATGAGCCATCCGGTTCCCTGGTACCGAGCTGTAGCGCTGGAGAGGCAGGGTGTGTACGCTAAGGGTACGGAACTAGGCATACTAGGCTACACACCCTGGACCTCCCGCTGGCGTAAGCCTTTCAAGGGAGGGCCATTCGGCGTCATAAGGCCCCCGAGCAATGAGACAACCACAGGACCCCGGTTACGCCATAGGTACCTCAAATAGACCCGCCTATAGAAGGATAGCACAACCTTGGCTATGGTTGAACACAAGAAAAAGTGATTGGCCACATGGCCGGAGAGGTATGAAAAAAAGCACGAAAAGAATGGGGGCAATGTCCGGGGTCCAGTTACTTTTCTTGTCCGTAGGCATGTTCTTTATGACCCCCAAGTACTCAGTTGTAGTGAAGGGGGGGCAGTGCGGCGGGCTTAGGGTGCTGAACCAGGCTAAGCAGCCTGCGCGTCCTGGACCTCCCGCGGGTGTTAACCTTTCAGCGAGGAGACGTTCTAGTACCACGGTACCTAGAACAAGCACGTTGGACAGGCTCCGAACATGCCATTTATAGTTGATATGCATGAGTAAGCACAAACTGCTAATAAGGTACGTAGGGTAGGATAATTTTTTCTTATTTCTAGCTTCCTTCGGGTGATAGAAGGAAACAGGCCATGCAAGAAGGCAGCGGCCCGCCTGGATGATAAGAGTACCAGGACCCTTCCGGGGCTTAGCTGTTCTAAGTGTTGTTCCTAGACATTATGGGGTACTCCCGCGCACGGGGGAAATCGCCTAAGGACTTTGCCCCTTCCGCAAAGGAAAGCTCCGGAAGCCCCACATGTCCTGCGGGGCCGGACCTCCGTCTCCTCAGAGGAAAGCTCCGGGCCCGCCACGTGGCCAGCAGAGCTGGACCTCCCATCTCCGCAGGGAGAGCTCCGAAGGCCCCACGTGTCCAGCGGGGCCGGACCTCCCTCTCCTCAGAGGAGAGCTCTGGGCCCGCCACGTGGCCAGCAGAGCCGAACCTCCCCCCTCCGCAGGGAGAGCTCCGAAGGCTCCACGTGTCCAGCGGGGCTGGACCTTCCTCTCCTCAGAGGAGGGCTCTGGGCCTGCCACGTGGCCAGCAGAGCCAGACCTCCCCCCTCCGCGGGGAGAGCTCCGAAGGCTCCACGTGTCCAGCGGGGCCGGACCTCCCTCTCCTCCGAGGAGAGCTCCGGGCCCCCCACGTTGCCAGCAGAACAACACTACCTGTCCCCACGCGATAGGCAGCAAGAGTAAAGACGCGCCATACCTTATCCGTACAAGGTATTCAAGACCCGCGCCTTCCCAAGGCGTGGAGACACGGAGCACGCCGCTGTCAGATGCTGTTGTGCCCAGTCGCATCGTAGTGAAGACTGGCACGCCGGCGTCAGAGGCTCTACACCAATAAACACAGTGACAAGACATCTCCTGCCACCCCTGCCATCATCAACCACTACGCCTAGCTTGTGATGTGGGTAGGGCGGCAAGACGAAGACTCAGAAGCCCTCGCCAGCGACAACTACCGGCGTAACTACAGGATACGGTAGATGGCAGGCAATCTCCCCGGGACCACCTGTCGGGTCCCGGGCCCACCTTGTAAGCCGCCCGAGCCTTGGACTATAAAAGGCTTGGGTAGGCAACGTTGCAAGGGGTTCGTCTTTTTGCACACTCTCACGCAGGGTTCGACTTTTTGCACACTCTCACGCAGGGTTCGGACCCTGACCCTAGCACTTAGCTCATCCTCAAGCTCAGGACTCCGGTTCTGAGCACCAGGCAATACAACGAGCACCTCTGCTCGCCGTGGACGTAGGGTTTTACGCTCCGGCGGCCTGAACCACGTAAAAAATCTATGTGTCAACCTTCTCCTTCCTTCGTCCCTAACACATAAGCTCTCCATGAGTGACTAGCCCCTCCGAAAAAGAACCTCCGCAGGCTGCCCAGTGCAGGCCCGGGGGAAGTGTCGACAGCTACACTTCAACATTTGGCACGCCAGGTAGGGGGCTTTTCCCTTGCGCGACGAGCTTACGCCGGCAAAGATGACGAAGCTTCCTTCAGCGGCAAGCTCTCCTCGCCCACGTTCCCGATGAACGGTGACCAGCGGGGACTACATCTCGACACACTCGGGACGGAGTGTGTCGGGGCAAGCTGGAAGCTAGCAGCCAACTCCGGCAGCGCAGACTCCAGCAAGCCCAAGATCTGCTGCAGCGCCGAGTGTCTCCCATGGGAGTGCACTAGCTGCAGCACGGGCGCTTCTACGCAATCCACCTTCTGGGGACGCGTCTCAGACAGCGACCCAGTAGTGGATTCGCGACGTAGACCATCTTGTCGTCGCCGCCGCCAACCCTAGGATTTGGTGGGGACGACGTCCCAGTCAACCGGCCGTGTCGCTGTCGCGCACGCCAGCGGTTGGCAGACGGCAGACTCTCGCTCCACCAGGCTCCCATCAGCAGACCTGAGGTCAGAGCTGGAACAACGCCACCTGGGCAAAGATGCCCGTGTGGTCGTTGACCGACGGCGAGAAAGGCGTCGCAACCAAGAGGATGGCGACAGCATGTCGATCGCCTCGACCCAGTTGTGACACCCTCAATTATGTGGAGAAACACGGAACCGAGAACTGATGCATATGTGTGCCCAGGATGTTCATCACACATACACATATGCTCCACGAACTGAATGCAGAATATATATAACCACGAATAACAGAGTTTATTACAATATCTCATGAGTCTTGGACTCATGTTCACAGCGTAAGTCTTAATCTAACAACGGAAGTCTTTATTCTAGCAGCAGAAGTCTTCTAACTAATGCGGAAGCAGTCTAAGCAGCAGCTCTGTGGTCGACACTTCCCCCGGACCTGCACTGGGCAGCCCGTTGAGGTTCTTTTTCGGAGGGGCTAGTCACTTGCGGAGAGCTTAAGCGTAGGGACGAGTTAGGGAGGAGCTTGACACGGCGAGTTTTACGTGGTTCGGGCCGCCGGAGCGTAAAACCCTACCTCCACGGTGAGCTGAGGAGCTCGCTGTATTGCTTGTTGCCCAGAACTGGAGTCCTGAGCTTGAGGATGAGTTATGCCTAGCGTATGAGTTGCTGGAGTGCGAACCCTTGCTAACGTTGCCTACCCGAGCCTTTTATAGTCCAAGGCTCGCGTGGCTTACAAGGGGGGCCCGGGACCCGACAGGTGGTCCCGGGGAGATTACCTGCCGACTATCGTATCCGCAGTTACGTCAGTAGTTGTCTCTGGCAAAGGCTTCTGAGTCTTCGTCTTGCCGCCCTGCCCATGCCGCCTGCTAGACGTAGTGGTTGATGACGGCAGAGGCGGCAGGGGATGTCTCGTCGCTGTGTTTATTGGCTGGCAGGTTCTGACACCGCGCGCCAGTCTGTGATGCGACTGGGCGCAACGGCACCTGACAGAGGCGTGCTCCGCGTCTCCGCGTCTTGGGAAGGTGCGGGCCTTGAATACCTTGTACGGGCAAGGTATGGGGCGTCTTTACGCCGGTGCCTACCCGCTCGGGGGGGTGGCAGCGCTCTTCTGCTGGACATGTGGCGGGCCCGGAGCCCTCCTCAGAGAAGAGGGAGGTCCGGCCCCGCAGGACACGTGGAGCCTTCGGACCTCTCCCCGCGGAGGGGGAGGTCCGGCTTATGTCGGCCACGTGGCGGGCCCGGAGCTCTCCTCTGAGGAGAGGGAGGTCCGGCTCCGCTGGACACGTGGCGCCTTCGGACCTCTCCCCCGCGGAGGGGGCGGTCCGGCTTCTGCAGGCCACATGGCGAGCCCGGAGCTCTCCTCTGAGGAGACGGAGGTCCGGCCCCGCCGGACGCGTGGCGCCTTCGGAGCTCTCCCTGCGGAGAAGGGCGAGATCCTTAGGTATTTTCCCCCGTGCGCGGGGGTACCCCATATCGCGGGTACCGACAGTGGCCCCCGAGCCCATTCTGGGGGAGATAGCGAGCCCGAGGTGGGACCTCCGTCTCTTCTATTCCGCGCACTTTCTCTAAGTCCCGCATTGACCGCTGCCAGAGCACGAACAGTCGCGGGATCGTGGGAGCGTGCGCCCACTTGATGGTTGCCTTTACTGCGGTTGTTCCCAAGACTGCCAGTTCTGCACGTTGCGGTGCTTTCTTCGGGAACTGCCGGAGTGCCTTGCCGGCTCGTCTTCTTGGGAGACTGACTCCTTGACCCACCGCTTCAGCTGGGCGGCTTGGGTCCACCTGTCATCGGCGCTCGGTCTTGGAGCTGAAGCGGTTGCCGATGCGGCGTATTCGAAGAGTTTCGAGTCGCTTTGAATTGTACCTGGACGGTATGAAAGGAAGCCGCAACGTGGGTAGGCTCCCCTTATAAGGCTTCCAGCACTTGCACTTTTCTTGAGTCTCTGCGGCCTTGTCTTCTCCCATGGCTTCTATCCCGCCTTCAGAGGGGGATCGCGCTCGATTTCCTCCGGCGGCGGCGTCTGCACCAAGTCAGGGATCCAGGGGGCCTGCATGCCTTGCCCCTGGAGGTGACGCCTCCAAGAGGCCTCGGGTTCATCATCCCAAAGAGCGACGACTGGCTGAGGGTTCCCAGGCATTGCGTCCTTTCTCCTCAAGTGGTGGAGTCTCCAAAGAAACTGCTGACACGTCGAGGAGGCTTCAAGCGGAGGAGTCTCCAAGGAAGCTGCTGAAGCACCAAGGAGGACTCCAGGCGGCAGAGTCCCCAAGGAAACTGCTCAAGCGGTGGAAGGGGCTTCAGATGCACCCTTGATGATAGCGGCCCTTGCGCTGGTGATGGCCGAAATGATCCCTGCGCTCGGGTCAGGGGAGTCCTCAGGGAAGCTGCGCCCTCTCTCCTCAGGTGATGGAGTCTCCAAAGAAACTGCTGACGCGTCGGGGAGGACTCCAGGTGGCAGAGTCTCCAAGAAAACCGCTGAAGCAGCGGAGGGGACTCCAGAAGCATCCTTGATGACGCCGGCCCTTGTGCTGGTGATGGCCGAGATGATCCCTGTGCTCGGGTCACGGAGCAGGAGAACGCCGCCAGGGCTGAAGTTGGGGACATGGCCGTTCTCGTAGCCTCTAGGTTCCGGCATGAACCGGGAGGACCTTAGGACTTGTCTCTTCCTTTTATCGAGTCTGTAGTCCAGCTCATGGAGCCACGAATACATAGACTCTTGTGACCCTTCGTGTCTGTGATGCTCTTGTCTCCGTCTTGGTTTCGCCTGGCCGAGCCCTTAGCTCCGCAAGGTACTCTAGGCCTTCACCAATTTCGAAGCTCTGCACAGACACCTTCCCCGGGTCCTAACTGTATTAAGGCCCCCCGGGGGTTTCCGGAGCTCGCCCCATGAGGATGGGGAGGTCTGGATCTGCCGGCCACGTGGCGGGCCCGGAGCTCCCTTCTAAGGAGAAGGAGGTCCGGCCCCGCGGGACACGTGGGGCCTTCTGAGCTCCTCCCACGGAGAGGGAGGTACGGCTTCCGCCGGCCACGCGGCGGATCCGGAGCCCCTCCTGAGGAGGCGGTAGCTCCGGCCCCGCTGGACACGTGGGGCCTTCGGAGCCCGCCCCCCAGAGGGGGAGGTCCGGCTTCTGCCAGCCACGTGGGACCTTCGGTCTTACCTTGGAGCTCTGGTCTTGCGCTATCCCGTAGCGGACCCCTGGTAGGCGTGTCCCATTGGTTGTATGCACCTACCATACTCCTGCGGGGAGCTGAGACCGAGAGGTCCTGCACACAAGTAAGGGAAACGTAATTCGCCTTGGAGGCTCCCCCTCCTTTATCTCATAGTCTTATTTGGCTTACGGTCCCTAACCACATGCACGGTGCTTGGGGACTTTAGTGCGCGAAGTGCCGGGGACTCGGGGCCCCCCTTGGCCATCGGCATGTACCTCCAACGCAACCGCCTCTGGTAGGGCAGCAAATGCCGACTAGGGGTGAGAATGAGAAGAGAGAGCTGAGCGCAGGGCTGGCATACGCCAGAAGTGTATTCATAAAAATTTAATACATAATTTAAATGAGCACAAGGGAAGAGCAAAGCAGGACAGGTTTCTTTTCATATAATTTTCCACGGGAGGATAGCAGGCTAAACATGGAGGCCACGACCCGCCCCATTAAGAAGGGAAGCAAGACTCTACGCGCTTGGAGTCGGAACCAGGCAAAGCTGAACATAGTCCTAGACCGTCCCCTGGGGCTTAGCTGCTCCGAGCTCTGTTCCTGGACTCTATGGAATTTATTATGAAAAGAAGGGACTGTCCTATCACTGCTCTAGGGGTAGAACTTACGGAGGTGTTCTATGTTCCAAGGATTCGGGAGCGGGTCCCCATCCTCAGTGGAAAGGCGTACGCACCCGGGGCGGCACACTTTTGTGACTCTGAAGGGACCTTCCCAACTAGGGGAGAGTTTGTGGGTCCCTTCGCGAGAAAGTATGCGTCTCAGCACCAGGTCACCTTCCTGCAGCTCCTGGGAACACACAGACCTCTGGTGGTAGCGACGGAGCGCTTGTCTGTACCGTGCGTTACGGAGTGCTGCATGCAATCGAACCTCGTCGACGAGGTCGATTTCTCCACGCCGGAGGTTGTTCTGCGCGGCTTCGTCGTAAGCTCGGACCCGGTGAGACTTCATGGTGATCTCTGGGGGAAGCACAGCTTCGGCCCCATACACCATAAAGAAGGGTGTCTCTCAGGTGGCCCGACTCTGGGATGTCTGGTTAGCCCATAGTGTGTTCGGAAGCTCATCCACCCAATTGGCACCATGTTTCTTCAGGCTGGCATAGGTGCGAGTCTTGAGGCCCCGAAGAATCTCGGCGTTGGCCCTCTCAACTTGCCCATTGCTCTTTGGGTGAGCAACAGAGGCATAGCACACCTGGATGCCGAGGTCTTCGCAGTAGTCTTGGAATGCTGCGCTGGTGAACTGGGTCCCGTTGTCGGTGATGATTCTGTTCGGGACCCCGAACCGACAGACAATCGACTTGATGAACTTTACTGCTGATTGTCTGTTGATGGTGACAACTGGTGTGGCCTCCGGCCACTTGGTGAACTTTTTGATGGCGACATAGAGGTACCTGAATCCCCCGACGGCTTTGGGGAATGGTCCCAGGATGTCCAACCCCCATATGGCAAACGGCCACGAGGGTGGGATCATCTGTACCGCCTGAGCCGGTGTATGGATCTGCTTGGCATGGAACTGGCACGCCTTGCAGCTCTCAACCAGCTTGACGGCATCCTGGAGTGATGTCGGCCAGTAGAAGTCATACCGGAAGGCTTTACCGACAAGCGTGCGCGAGGAAGAGTGACTCCCACATTCGCCTCCATGGATCTCAGCGAGCAAGTCGCAGCCTTCCCCCTGGGTTATGCACCGCAATAGGACGTGGTTGGCGCCACGCCGGTAGAGATCCACTTCTACCAGCGCGTATCTCTTAGCCATACGCACAATCTGTTCAGCGGTTGCATGTTCATCTGGGAGGATGTTGTCTTTCAAGTAGTCCCGGATCTCTGTGATCCATGCATCGGGTCTGACTTGAGCTTCTGGATCTTGAGCGCTGGGTTGCACGGAGTCCCCAGTGACGCTTACGATCCTTGGCGGCATCCATGGTTGCAGGGCCGCCAGGACCGCCAGCTTCGAGGTGCTGGTCCAGCCCCCTTCGCCCGGCTCGGTGGACCGGGCTGTGGGCCGCAGCAACGTCCTCTCGAAGACTCCTTCGGGCATGGGGGCTCCGGTGGAATCCTTCGTTGAAAGGTCGTCAGCTGCGGCATTGCCAGCGCGCGGTACGTAGCGCAGGTCTAAGGCGAGGAAGTCTTTCTCCAACATCTGCACATGAAGCAGATAAGCAGCTAGCTACGGGTCATTGCAGGAGCATTTGCCCTTAACCTGCTTGATAACCAGCTGGGAGTCGCCCTGTGCCAACAACTAGCGAGCGCCCAGAGACAGGGCTGTCTGTAGGCCAAAGATGAGTGCTTCATACTCTGCCATGTTGTTGGTTGCCTTGAAATTGAGACGCACCATGTACCCAAACTGCTCCCCCGATGGCATGAGAAGCAGTACGCCGGCACCGGCCCCTGCTTTCGCGAGGAGCCGTCGAAGAAGAGCGTCCAGTGGGGCTCGGTGAAGACCGGAGCTCGGTGCTCTGGTTCACCGTCTTTGTGGCCCCCTAGGTCAGCCTTCGTTGGTGTCCACTCTGCCACGATGTCAGCCAGCGCTTGGCTTTTGACCGCATGGCGAGGAAGGAAGTCCAGCTCGAACTCCGCCAGCTCCGCTGCCCATTTAGCGATGTTGCCAGTCGCATGGGGGCTGTGAAGGATCGTCTCAGCGGATAGGAGGTGACTACCGAGACCCGGTGGGCCTGAAAGTAGTGGCGGAGCTTCCTGGACGCCACGAGCACTACATACAACAGCTTGTGGACTTCTAGGTACCTTGTCTTGGCATCGTGAAGGACTTCGCTGATGTAGTAGACAGGCCTCTGGATGGTTCAAACCCTCTCTCTTAGGTCTGAGAGGTCTTCATCCATTGGTCCTGGCACGCCGGAGGTGATTGGGTCCAAGGGCGCTTCCGGGGGTTGGAACACGGAGGCCCTTAAGCCATCTTGGCCCTCCGAGGGGCCCCGCTGGTTCTCCGGGAGCTCCGGAGGGTCCTGCTGGACCTCCGGGAGGCCCCGTTGGGCCCCCGGGAGGTCCCTCCGGTCCCCCGGGAGGTTGTCTTGGGGGTCCGGGAGGCTGCCCTGGACCTCCGGGAGGCTGTCTTGGAGGTCCGGGAGACCGCCTTGGACCTGCGGGGTTTCTTGGCGTCTGTCTTCTGCTGCTGGAGCAGGCTGTGAAGATGAGAGGTCCGGCCACTCTGCGATGAGGACCATACTCACCACTTCAGTTGTTGCCACGATGTAGAGCAACAGGTGCTCTCCGGGCTCAGGGGCTACCGTGATAGGTAGGGTCGTCAGGAGTCGCTTCAACTCCTGGAAAGCCTCTTCTGCTTCGTCAGTCCAGGCAAATGGACCGGATTTGCGCAGGAGCTTATAGAAGGGAAGTGCCCGCTCTGCTAGCCTCGGTATAAACCGACTCAGCGCGGCTAGGCATCCCGTGAGTTTCTGGACATCTTTGATGCGGGCAGGAGGCCGCATCAAGTCGATGGCCTTGATCTTCTCTGGGTTGGCCTCAATCCCCCGGTGCGAGACCAGGAATCCTAAGAGCTTCCCAGAGGATACACCGAACACACATTTGTCGGGGTTCAGCTTGGTGCGCGTAGAGCGCAATTTGTCAAAAACTAAGGCTAGGTTATCTAACAAAGATGAACCCTGCCTGACCTTGACAACAATGTCATCGACGTACACCTCAACTAAGTCTCTTATTAACTCTCCAAAGGTTTTGTGCATTGCACGCACAAAGGTGGGGAGAGCATTCTTTAGGCCATAAGGCATAGAGACATAACAATAGAGGCCATCTACTGTGATGAAGTAGGTGTGCTCTTCATCTTCTCTAGACATGGGGATCTAATGGAAACCCGAGTAGGCGTCTAGGAAGCACAACATATCGCAGCCTGATGTTGAGTCTACTATTTGATTTATTCTAGGGAGAGGGAATGGATCTTTGGGACATGCCTTATTGAGACTGGTGTAGTCGATGCACATCCGGAGCTTCCCGCCGGCCTTCAGGACAACGACGGGGTTCGCCAACCACCGGGGGTGGTGGACTTCCCGTATGAAGCCAGCATCCAACAGCTTCTTGATTTCTTCACGAATGAAGTTTTGCCGCTCGATGGACTGCTTGTGGGGCTTCTGCTGAACTGGTCGGGCGTCGGGGAAGACCTTTAAGTGGTGCTCGATCACCTCCCTAGGGATCCCCAGCATCTGTGACGGCTGCCATGCAAACACGTCAACGTTGTGCCGGAGGAAGGTGACGAGCGCGCCTTCCTATTTGCTATCCAGGCCCCCGGCTACCCGGGTGGTCTAGGTGGCTTCGGCGCCGACTTGGAAGACCTTTAAGGGGACGTCGCCCTCGTCGAGGGGTTGCACCCGAGGTGCGGTGGCGGAGGCACAGTGGCATGCACTCGGGTGGAGCTGGCCTGGTTCTGCACTGCCAGTGGCTGGTGCTCCGGCTGTTGCAAACGCTTGGAGTTTTTCCAAGGCTGACACTGCAGCAGTGCGGTCACCATGAATCCTAAGGATGCCTGTTGGTGTAGGCATCTTCAGGACGAGGTAGCCGTAGTGGGCTACTGCCATGAATCGGTACAGGGCTGGCCTGCCAATTGTGGCGTTGAAGGGGAGGTCGATCTCCGCTACGTCGAACAGAATGTATTCTGTCTGATAGCTGTCCGGGGCTCCGAAGGTCACCGGGAGGCTGATGTTGCCGTAGGGAACGACCTGTCCCGGCCCTACCCCCTGAGAACGGACTCGACGGGGTGAGCTTGGCCATTGGGATCTGCAGCTTCTGGAAAGCTGCACGGCTGATGAGGTTCAGCCCAGCTCCGCCATCTACCAAAACGTGGTACATCCTCACGTTGGCGATGGTGGGTGCTACCAAGAGCGGTAGTTGGCCGGCCCCAGCCATGTTCCTGGGGCAGTCGGAGGCGTCAAAGCTGATGGGGGTTCCCATCCACTTGAGGTGCGGTGCGGCACTTGGGAGTGGAGCCACCGACGCTACCGCTCGGCGCAGAGTCTTAACTGCGCTTCGGAACGAGGGGTCGGCGGACCCGCCGTATATGACGTAGAGCTTCTTTCGACGCTCATCATCGCTGGAGCTGGAGTCCTCATGGTTGCGCACTGCCTTCACGGCGCGCTGAGGCTCCTGGAACTCCACTTGGTGGTCGACGCTATCTGGGACGTCGACCTTCTGCTTGCCCTCCCTCTGGCGGAAGGGTGGAGCATCAGTCCGCTGCTGCTTCCCTTTGCGGAAGCATTCCGCGAGCTTCCGGATCTCCCGGCACTCGGCAGTAGTATGGCGACAGCTGCCGTGCACGGGGCATAGCTTGTCTTGGTCACCTTCTAGGGCTGGTGACTGTCGCTACCTCTTGTCGGGGCGCGGCCCCCGAGCTCCACTGGGTGCCTCTGCTGCGGCAACAGGGGCTGCGGTCAGCGATTCCATCTTGCCTCTGCCTCGGTTCTTGGCCTTCTTGCTGTCTCCATAGGAAGCAGCGCCGGACCCAGGCTGTCCTCCTGACTCGGAGGTCGGCAGCGAGTGCCAGCTCCGCCCTTCGGCTGCTCTGGCGCACTTGTCTGCCAGGCTGAAGAGCTCAAAGACATCGCGGACCTCTCTGGTCGCGAGCTTCTCGAGCATCTTCTTGTCCCGGACGCCCTGCCGGAATGCCACCACCACAGAAGCATTTTGGATGTGTGGGATGGTGTTCCGCACCTGGGAGAACCGCTGGATGAAGGAGCGCAGCGACTCTCCAGGTTGTTGCTGGATGCGT
This sequence comes from Neostapfia colusana, assembly GCA_030760725.1. Taxonomy (NCBI): domain Eukaryota; kingdom Viridiplantae; phylum Streptophyta; class Magnoliopsida; order Poales; family Poaceae; genus Neostapfia; species Neostapfia colusana. The sequence goes on along the minus strand of JASWHV010000014.1, from coordinate 15,188,613 downwards.
GGAGGTCGAGCTCCGTGCCAGGCTGGGTGTAGGAACTGCCGAAGTTGGCGATGAACTGCCGGCAGAGCTCTCCCCAGGAAGGTATGGAGCCCTGGGGGAGGTTCATGAGCCAAGACCGGGCTGGGCCGGTCAAGGCGACGGGGAAGTAGTTGGCCATGACGGCCTCAACCCCTCCTGCGGCAAGTACGGCGGTGGAGTAGATCTGGAGAAACTCCGCCGGGTTGACGCTGCCGTCGTACTTCTCGGGCATGAGCGGCCGAAACTTGCGCGGCCACCTCGCGAAGCGAAGGTGGGGCGCCAGGGCCGCACATCCTGCTCCTGTTGCTGCAGGCGTTGGTGCCGCGGACGCTTGGTTCGCCGCTGGCACAGTGTACCCCGGTATGGGCAAGGCTGCGCCATAGACCGGGGACGCCGTTTGCAGGGCATATGGCTGTGGCATATGCTGCGCGGCGTACGCTTGGGGTAGAGATCGCATGGCGAAGGTCTGTGCCTCAGGCTGGGTCGAGGCTGACATCATGCTGTCGCCAGCCTCTTGGTTGCGACGCCTTTCTCGACGTCGCTCGAGGTACACCCGGGCATCCTGGCCCAAGTGGCACCGTTCCAGCTCTGTCCCCAAGTCCGTCGACTGAAGCCTGGTGGAGCTGGAATCCGCCGTCTGTCCGTCAACCGTTGGCGTGCGCGTCAGCGACACAGCCGGTTGGCCGGAGCGTCGTCCCCACCGAAGTCGAGGGTTTGCGGCGGCGACGACGAGGCGGTCTACCTCACGAATCCACTGCTGGGTCGCTGCCTGAGGCGCGTCCCCAGCAGGCGGATTGTGCAGTAGCGCTCTTGCTGCAGCTAGCGCGCCCCCGTGGGGAACGCCCAGCGCCGCAGAAGATCTTACGCTAGCTGGAGCCTGCATTGCCGGAGTCGGGGTTGCCGGAGTCGGCTGTTGGCTTCCAGCTTGCGCCGACACACTCCGTCCAGAGTGCGTCGACACGTACCCCCCGCTAGTCACGGTCCGTCGTGAACGCGGGGGAGGAGAGCTTGCCGCTGAAGGAAGCTTGGTCATCTTCGTCGGCAGAAGCTCGTCGTGCAAGGGAAAAGTCCCCTTCCTGGCGCGCCAAATGTCGAAGTGTGTGGTCGACACTTCCCCCGGACCTGCACTGGGCAGCCCGCGGAGGTTCTTTTTTGGAGGGGCTAGTCACTTGCGGAGAGCTTGAGCGTAGGGACGAGTTAGGGAGGAGCTTGACACGGCGAGTTTTACGTGGTTCGGGCCGCCGGAGCGTAAAACCCTATGTCCACGGTGAGCTGAGGAGCTCGCTGTATTGCTTGTTGCCCAGAACCGGAGTCCTGAGCTTGAGGATGAGTTATGCCTAGCGTATGAGTTGCTGGAGTGCGAACCCTTGCTAATGTTGCCTATCCGAGCCTTTTATAGTCCAAGGCTCGCGTGGCTTACAAGGGGGGCCCGGGACCCGACAGGTGGTCCCGGGGAGATTGCCTGCCGACTATCGTATCCGCAGTTACGTCGGTAGTTGTCTCTGGCGAAGGCTTCTGAGTCTTCGTCTTGCCGCCCTGCTCATGCCGCTGCTAGTCGTAGTGGTTGATGACGGCGGAGGCGGCAGGGGATGTCTTGTCGCTGTGTTTATTGGCTGGCAGGTTCTGACACCGCGCGCCAGTCTGTGATGCGACTGGGCGCAACGGCACCTGACAGAGGTGTGCTCCGCGTCTCCGCGTCTTGGGAAGGCGCGGGCCTTGAATACCTTGTACGGGCAAGGTATGGGGCGTCTTTTTGCCCGCTGCCTACCGCTCGGGGGGGCGGCAGCGCTCTTTTGCTGGACACGTGGCGGGCCCGGAGCCCTCCTCAGAGAAGAGGGAGGTCCGGTCCCGCAGGACACGTGGAGCCTTCGGACCTCTCCCCGCGGAGGGGGAGGTCCGGCTTCTGTCGGTCACGTGGCGGGCCCGGAGCTCTCCTCTGAGGAGAGGGAGGTCCGGCCCCGCTGGACACGTGGCGCCTTCGGACCTCTCCCCCGCGGAGGGGGAGGTCCGGCTTCTGCAGGCCACGTGGCGAGCCCGGAGCTCTCCTCTGAGGAGAGGGAGGTCCGGCCCCGTCGGACCCATGGCGCCTTCGGAGCTCTCCCTGCGGAGAAGGGCGAGATCCTTAGGCACTTTCCCCCGTGCGCGGGGGTACCCCATATCACGGGTACCGACAAGCTCCATCTCTACTCCATCCCCACAGGCAAAGTTGAGGACAGGTTACACGCCTAATGCTCCACTTGGTCTTCATAGTAATCTTCTCCTGTTGCTGATGATGAAATAATAATGCAAGTTTGAGTACAATAATGTACTCAGCAAGTGCGGGAAAATATGCTATGTAGCTCACAACAAGGTAGGTATAAAAAGGCTCATTGCAGAAAGCAAAGTTATTTATCAAAACCTCGATAAAACAACAACTTATCTTTAAGTGAACGTAATCCCAACATGTATTAAAATACCAACATACCTCCATTATGTTCATCACTTTCCAGACACTAATCAACTTCATTCTTGCTCACGAATACCTTCTCATATTCGCTACCATCTCACGAATACCATCTCGTATTCACTACCATTTCATCTCATAACCAATTCTGTCTCACACCGAGACAAATCTCGTTGCCATGACTCATAAGTCATGCAACCAATCTCATCACCCGGACTCAACAGTCCTGAAAACCAAACCAAAACCAAACCATAACCAATAACCCTAACGAATAACCATAACCATCCCAAAATAACCATCCAATAAATCATGGAAGTTGGGCAGGCGCTCGTGACCGTAAGCTCGGCTATCATGATAGTTTTAAGACTCTGCAGAGGTTGTACCACTTTACCCACAAGTTTGTGATTTTGTCACCTATCGGCAACTGCAGAACCTCCATTATACCAGTACACAACCGTCGGTGTATGGTCAAGAGATCACAAAATAGCCTTTAAAAAGGGGCTACTAGATGTATGGACTCACTAAGGTTTCACCGACAGGCTAGAATATCCAATTCTCCCACCCATGGGCCCCCTCTTGTGCCATGCAGTTCCCAGGGCAGTCCTCACTCGACTCTCATTCCCCGCGCCTTCCACGGTCCATAACAATCTAGCAACTTACCTAATTACTCAGCTAAGCTGCACCCCATACTTGGCCTTGTGGTGGCACTGTTATCCTAGCATGTGCTCGCATGAACCGGTCCTTAGATCTACGGCAAGTAAACCACCATCTCATGCTACCTCATTCACAAACCCGGCTTGCCTAGATCTCCCTCCGATCCATGTTCATTAACAACATCAGTTTCTCATTATCATTACGAGTGCAGTTAGCTAGACACATCTATCTCGCTCCTCGTAATCCCATGGACTTAGCGAAGCATAAAAGTAAAAAAAAACCATACCCGACTCATAAACTTCCCAGGCGACAAGGGTGTTTTAACCAAAACTAGTAAACTCCTATAAAAGGTTTCCCATCATGTTTGACTCAGCACACACACCTTTTCGCAAAACAAAATAGTTTTTCCCAAAACATAGGATCAATATGGTCAAGGGGCACTTGCCTTGTTCTGGCGGTTCCTGTTGCTCAAAATCTTGTTGTTGTAGTCCGTCATAGGTAGCTCCCTGAGCTTGTCCTTCTATACACGAGCACACACATACAAGATTCACAGCAATTAATATCATGCATAAACTCTACTTTAAGATGCAATGATGTATATGCATGTTAATCCTATGGTGCAGTTTTTATTAGATCGGTTTGTATGTGTTCTAGCATGGATTGCAGAGTTTTACGATGAACAGAGGTGTTCGGATCAAATGTGGACGTGGCGATGATCTTGTCTTTAGATCTAGATCAGACCGATCAACAAGTGATCTGTCCACGAAAAAGCTTCTGTTCGAAAGGAATCGGAGAACAGGTGCAAAGAAAATGTGATGATGTCGTAAGGTGGTATTGGAGACATACCTTATGTTCTTCTTAGTCTCGGGGTCCTTCTCCTATCAGACAGATCGTTGGGGCTCTCTTCCGGTGATTTCTCTCGACCAAACTCCGGCGAAGGGTTTATTCGAGGCGAGCTGGGGCTAGGGCTCTAAGTTGGAAAAGAAGTTTATGGTTTCGGCCAAAGGTTCTGGGTTCTATTTATAGTCGGGAAGAAAGAGTTCTAATATGATTGGACTTCGAATAAGAGTCCTATTCAACTTGTTGTTGAATCTTAACAACTTATCTTTAGTTGATTTGGTGCGATAACATTGTGGAATTCATGTTGGTTTCCTCTCGTACCGGTATTCCCACGCGTATAGAAGCAAAAACCGCTCCAGAACTTGTTACCTCCGCGGTGGTGAGCTCCGGAAGCTCCACGTGTCCATCGGGCCTGGTCTCCCCCTTCCGCAGAGACGCGTTCCGGTTGTGCCGCGTGTCAAGCGAGGGAGACCTCCCTCTTTCTCAGAGGCGGGCTCCGCGTGCGCCACGTATCCTGGTGGTCGGGACCTCCTCTTTATTTAGACGTGGCTCCGGGTGTGCCACGTGTCCTAATAGTGCCGGATTTCCGTCCTTCTCAGAGACGAGCTCCGAGGTTGACACGTGTCCAATAGGACCGGACCTCCCGGAGGTGAGCTCCGAGAGCGACACGTGTCCCGCGTGGCTGGTCCTCTCCTTTCCGCGGTGAATAGCTCCTAAGGTGACACGTGTCCTGCGGGACTGGCCTCGCTTCTCCGCAGAGGCTAGCTCCGGGGGCAACACGTGTCCCACAGGGTCAGACTTCTCCCCTTTTGCGGAGATGAGCCCCGAGCCTGCCACGTAGCCAATTTAGCGGCGGACCTCTCCCCATTTGCGGAGATGAGCTCCGAACACTCCACGTGGCCAGCGAGCCGCGAGAATTGTCTTCAACGCTCTTTGTACACTGGAATTTGCTCTTTTTGGCTAACTTTTTGATTCTTTCTCGGTTTCAACTTATTTTAAAATTGTTTTTCTACATGAAACATGAATACTTGCAGAACCCGAAAATGAGGGTGTCACAAATCTACCCCCTTAAATTGAATCTCGCCCTCGAGATTCATTAGTAGAGAATAGATGAGGAAACTCTGTCTTGATGTCTTCTTCACGCTCCCATGTGGCCTGAGCTTCGGTGTGATGGCTCCATTGTACCTTGCACCATCGGATCACTTTGTTCCTCGTGACCCTCTCCTTCATGTCCACAATTCGGACGGGGTGGTCTGCATGGTCAGATCCTCTTGAAGTTCAAGCTCTTCCATCGGTACTTGCTCCTCTGGTACTCTCAAGCACTTCTTGAGCTGATATACATGAAACACATCATGTACGTCGGAGAGGTGCATTGGGAGCTTTAGTTGATTAGGCTACTTCTCCTCGCTTGTCCAAAATCTTAAACGGCCCGATGTAGCGAGGTGCTAGCTTGCCTCTGACGTTGAAACGTCGTTGGCCTGAGATAGGTGATACCTTAAGGTATACGAAGTCTCCTACTTTGAAAGTTAACTTCCTTCGCCTATTGTCCGCATAGCCTTTCTGTCGTGACTGAGCAGCCTTCAAGTTCTCTCGTATGGTTTGGACTTGCTTTCCAGCCTCTTGTAGCACTTCTGGTCCAAACACTTGGTTCTCTCCGGTCTCGTTCCAAAACAGCGGCATCCTACACCGTCTACCATATAATGCTTCAAAAGGTGACATCTTCAAGCTAGCTTGATAGCTGTTGTTATAGGAGAATTCGGCGTACGGTAAACTCCTATCCCAACTACGCCCATATTTCAAGGTGCAAGCTCTCAACATGTCCTCCAAAATTTGGTTTGTCCTTTCGGTTTGTCCATCGGTTTGTGGGTGATAGGCGGAGCTAAAATCCAGTCGTGTACCCATAGCTTTCTGCAGCTTCCTCCAAAATCTAAAGGTAAACTGAGAACATCGATCTGAGACTATCCTCCTCGGGACTCCATGATGGCACACGATCTGCTCCATGTACAACTCAGCTAATTGTGCAACGTTGTACTTGGCCCTTACAGGAAGAAAATGGGCTGTTTTCGTTAATCGATCCACGATAACCTAGATGGAGTCATAACCCGACTGAGTACGTGGCAATCCGACGATGAAATCCATACTGATGTCTTCCCACTTCCACTCGGGTACCTTCAAGGGTTGCAACAATCCAACGGGTCTTTGATGTTCGACCTTCACCCGTTGGCATGTGTCGCATAGGGCAACGTATTCGGCTATGTCCCTTTTCATACCATCCCACCAATAACATGTCTTCAAGTCCTTGTACATTTTGGTGCTTTCGGGATGTATGGAATAGGGTGAATCATGTGCCTCTTTTAATATCATGTCACGGATGTGCTTCACGTTAGGCACACAAATCCTTTTTCCTAGCCAAAGCGTACCCTTCTCATCTTCCTTGAAATCCTTCTCTATTCCTTGTCGGATCCTTTCCTTGATTTCCTTGATCTCCTCATCCGTTGCTTGTCCATCTCTCATCTCTTGCTCCAATGAAGAGTGGAGTTCCATCACTTCCATCTTGTTCAAGAATCCAAGGTGTAACCATTCGAACTCCTTGCGTAGTTCGGGTGGTAGCTCCCGAACTGTGAGTAGGTGACATGCTCCCTTCCGGCTCAATGCATCAGCTACTACATTGGCCCTTCCAGGATGGTAGTTGATTCCAACATCGTAATCCTTGATGAGTTCCAACGATCGACGTTGCCTCAAATTCAAGTCCGTTTGTGTAAATATGTACTTGAGGCTTTTATGATCCGTATAGATCTCGCATCGATGACCAAGGATATAATGTCTCCAAATCTTCAATGCATGCACTACTGCTGCTAGCTCCAAGCCGTATGTAGTATAATCAAGCTCGTGCTTCTTTAATTGTCGTGAGGCATAGGCTACAACTTGTCCTTCTTGCATGAGCACACATCCGAGCCCTTGTCTGGATGCGTCACAATATATATCAAAGCCCTTGCTCACGTCCGGCAATACCAAAACCGGCGCTGTGGTTAGCCTTTCCTTGAGTTCCTCAAAACTTTCTTGGCATGCTGGTGTCCATTGGAAGGCTTTTCCCTTCATTAGCAACTCCGTCATAGGCTTTGCTATCGTAGGGAAGTCCTTGATGAACCTTCGGTAGTATCCAGCCATCCCAAGAAAACTTCGAATATCCCTCACGTTTTGCGGTTGGTTCCACTTCAGAACATCCCCCACTTTTTCGGGATCAACCGATACCCCTTCCTCGGAGATAATGTGGCCTAGGAACGATATCTCCTTTAGCCAAAATTGACACTGGTTAAGCTTGGCATACAATTGATGCTCGCGCATTTTCTGCAAGGTCAATCTCAAATGTTCTTCATGCTCCTCCTCACTTTTTGAATACACCATAATATCGTCGATAAAAACCACGACGAACTTATCCAAGTACTCCATGAAAACCTTGTTCATAAGGTATACGAAGTATGCGGGTGCATTTGTTAACCCAAAAGACATGATGGTATATTCATACAAACCATACCGAGTCCGAAAGGCAGTCTTGGGTATATCGGAGGGCTTAATCTTCAGCTGGAAGTATCCCATACGAAGATCAATCTTGGAGAACACTCGAGCTCCTTTCATTTGGTCGAATAGGTCTTCTATACGTGGCAGAGGGTATTTGTTCTTGATTGTCACCTCGTTGAGAGACCTATAGTCCACGCACATCCTTTGGGTCCCATCCTTCTTGTCTACGAAGAGCACGGGAGCTCCCCACGGTGATGAACTTGGACGTATAAAACCCTTCTCCAACTGCTCCTGAATTTGCTTCTTGAGTTCCACTAGTTCATTGACGGGCATCCTATAGGGTCTCTTTGCTATGGGTGCAGTTCCGGGTACCAAATCAATGGCAAACTCAATGTCCCGGTCAGGTGGCGTACCTGGAAGCTCTTCTAGAAACACGTCGGAGAATTCCTGAACCACTGGAATGCTGTCCAATGTTGCTCCTTCAGCGTGGTTCAAAATTGCCTTTTTGGTTGCTTGTTGGGCTGACTTAAACTCGATACAAATACCATGCTCGTTTGTCAACTGCACACTCCTTTTAGCACATTGGATTACTCCGTTGTGCTTGCTTAACCAATCCATCCCGAGTATTATGTCAAGCCCTTGGGAATCCAAGACAATGAGGTTGGCAAGGAAGTCTACCCCCCTTATTTTAAGGCTTACTTTCGGACATACTATATTAGTCCTCATCTCTCCACCGGGAGAATTAACTAACATAGCACATTTTAAGTGTGATATGGGTAGATTATGCTTGGCAACATACTTGGATGATATGAAGGAATGTGATGCTCCAGAATCAAATAAAATGGTGGCTGAGTTGGAATTGGCAAGGAACATACCAATTACGACATCCCTAGCTTGTTGTGCTTCCTCAGCAGAGACATGGTTTACGTTGCCGCAAGCATAGTACTGCTGTCCACGGTTTCCTTGATTGTCCCCTCCGTTCGGTCGCGGGTTCTGCTTGGGCATGTTGCCTTGCTGTCCAGGGCCTCTCCTCGGGCACTGGCTCGCGAAGTGTCCTGTTTCCCCGCATGCAAAGCATGCCCTGTTGCCTACGACAGCAGGTACGTTGGGGCGGGGGTTTTGAACAGGAGCGCCCATGTTGGGTCGGGGCACAGGAGGCAAAGGCACACGAGGTGCTTGTGCAACGGGTCGTTGCTGTGGTGGCTGATTAGGGCGGTATGCAGGAGCGGTTGATCCATACTGCGGTGCAGCTGGGGGCATGTATCGAGGTCGTACGTTGCTCCCTTGAGGCTGGTATGGCATCTTCCTCTTGCACTCTCGCTCGATCTCTCGGATCTTTCTTTCAACCACTATAGCCTTGTCAACCAGCTTCTGGAAGCTCGCGTAGTCATTGTTGAGGAGCTGAACCTGGATCTCATTGTTCAACCCTCTCATGGACAGGTACTGCTTCCGTTGGTCCAAGTTGACATCTTCGGGGGCATACCGGGACAGTTGTGTGAACTTGTTGAGATACTCATTCACGCTTTTCTGTACTTGGCGGAGACCTTCGAACTCCTGTCTCTTGAGCATCATTACACCAGCAGGGATGTAATGAGAGCGGAAACTCTCCTTGAACTCAGTCCAAGTAATCGTCTCCGGGTCGACATGAGTGTTGCATAGGGCATCCCCCCAGTCAGCGGCAGCTCCTATGAGTTGGTGTGACGCAAAAAGAACCTTCTCCATGGATTTCAACCAGTCGTCGGCCTCCATGGGGTCGTTAGCTTGAGCAAAGGTGGGTGGTCGAGTCCTCATAAACTCCCCCAGTCTATTATGAGCCTGCGGTGGTGGTGGCGGTGGTGCCGGAACGGGGTTCTTGTTGTTGGCCTGCAACTGACCCAAAGTTTGGATCATGGTTTGCATAAGTTGATTCTGCATGGCCATCAACCGTTCCAGGTTGTTCTCACCAGCTTCGGGGTTAACAGGAACTTCATCGTGGCCATCCTCTCGGTTGCCACGGTCATTCCTTCCTTGGCGGCCGGCGTTTCCTCTCACCATCTGTGAGAGAGAACGAAATAGAATAGAGGTTAGAAAGTTAGATGGATCCCCCTCACTATATGCATCATGGTGGGTTGGACTATATATATTAGCCCATACGAGGATGTAAACAAATGCCGAGGCATCTCACACCTCTTTCTACTTATGTGTGGGTATGGCAAGGCTTGAGACGTTCCACAACTCACACTAAGCAGACAATCACAAGCAATCACCACAAGGGCTCACACAACTCCTATTCAAGGCTTATTCAATGGAGGTCCTATATGGCTTAGGGTGATGCCAAATCTATGATCCAACTATGGCTTCTCCTAGACTTGTATCCTATGGTCAGCGTGGCTTAGCTTACCAATCTGTGATCTATCTCGGTTGTGTGATCTACGATCAACCCATCGCAGGTTAACACCAATCTGTTCCTGATGCCAACTTGTGACCTCTATCTAAACGTGTAACCTACCGTCAACCCGTGGCTCTGATACCAATCTGTGACGCCCTCAATTCTGTGGAGAACCAGGGAACCGAGAACTGATGCATATGTGTGCCCAGGATCATCACACATACACATATGCTCCACAAACTGAATTCAGAATATATATAACCACGAATAACAGAGTTTATTACAATGTCTCATGAGTTTTGGACTCATGTTCACAGCGGAAGTCTTAATCTAACAGCGGAAGTCTTTATTCTAGCAGCGGAAGTCTTCTAACTAATGCGGAAGCAGTCTAAGCAGCAACAGCTCCATCTCTACTCCATCCCCACAGGCAAAGTTGACGACAGATTACACGCCTAATGCTCCACTTGGTCTTCATAGTAATCTTCTTCTGTTGCTGATGATGAAATAATAATGCAAGTCTGAGTACAATGATGTACTCAGCAAGTGCGGGAAAATATGCTATGTAGCTCACAACAAGGTAGGTATAAAAAGGCTCATTGCAGAAAGCAAAGTTATTTATCAAAACCACGATAAAACAGCAACTTATCTTTAAGTGAACGTAATCCCAACATGTATTAAAATAGCAACATACCTCCATTATGTTCATCACTTTCCAGACCCTAATCAACTTCATTCTTGCTCACGAATACCTTCTCATATGCGCTACCATCTCATGAATACCATCTCGTATTCGTTACCATTTCATCTCATAACCAATTCCGTCTCACATATACACCAATCTCGTTGCCATGACTCATCAGTCATGCAACCAATCTCATCACCCGGACTCAACAGTCTCGAAAACCAAACCATAACCAATAACCCTAACCAATAACCATAACCATCCCAAAATAATCATCCAACTAATCATGGAAGTTGGCCAGGCGCTCGTGACCGTAAGCTCAGCTATCATGATAGTTTTAAGACTCTGGAGAGGTTGTACCACTTTACCCACAAGTTTGTGATTTTGTCACCCGTCGGCGACTACAGAACCTCCATTATACCAGTACACAACCGTCTGTGTATGGTCAAGAGATCACAAAATAGCCTTTACAAAGGGACTACTAGATGTATGGACTCACTAAGGTTTCACCGGCAGGCTAGAATCTCCAATTCTCCCACCCACGGCCCCCCTCTTATGCCATGCAGTTCCCAGGGCAGTCCTCACTCGACTCCCATTCCCCGCGTCCTCCACGGTCCATAACAATCTAGCAACTTACCTAATTACTCAGCTAAGCCGCACCCATACTTGGCCTCATGGTGGCACTGTTATCCTGGCATGTGCTCGCATGAACCGGTCCTTAGATCTACGACAACTAAACCACCATCTCATGCTACCTCATTCACAAACCAGACTTGCCTAGATCTCCCTCCGATCCATGTTCATTAACAATATCAGTTTCTCATTATCATTACGAGTGCAGTTAGCTAGACAAATCTATCTCGCTCCCCGTAATCCCATGGACTCAGCGAAGCATAAAAGTAAAAAAAACATACCCGACTCATAAATTTCCCAGGCGACAAGGGTGTTTTAACCAAAACTAGTAAACTCCTATAAAAGGTTTCCCATCATGTTTGACTCAGCACACACACCTTTTCGCAAAACAAAACAGTTTTTCCCAAAACATAGGATCAATATGGTCAAGGGGCACTTGCCTTGTTCTGGCGGTTTGTATTGCTCAAAATCTTGTTGTTGTAGTCCATCGTAGGTAGCTCCCTTAGCTTGTCCTTCTATACACGATCACGCACATACAAGATTCACAGCAATCAATATCATGCATAAACTCTACTTTAAGATGCAATGATGTATATGCATGTTAATCCTATGGTGCATTTTTTATTAGATCGGTTTGTACGTGTTCTAGCATGGATTGCAGGGTTTTACGATGAACAGAGGTGTTCGGATCAAATGTGGACGTGGCGATGATCTTTTCTTTAGATCTAGATCAAACCGATCAACAAGTGATCTGTCCACGAAAAAGCTTCTATTCGAAAGGAATCAAAGAACAGATGCAAAAAATATGCGATGATGTCGTAAGGTGGTATTGGAGACCTACCTTATGTTCTTCTTAGTCTCGGGGTCCTTCTCCTATCAGACATATCGTTGGGGCTCTCTTCCGGCGATTTCTCTCGACCAAACTCCGGCGAAGCGTTTATTCGATGAGCTGGGGCTAGGGATCTAAGTCGTCGGCTCAGGAGTTGGAAAAGAAGTTTATGGTTTCGGCCAAAGGTTCTGGGTTCTATTTATAATCGGGAAGAAAGAGTTCTAATTTGATTGGACTTCGAATAAGAGTCCTATTCAACTCGTCGTTGAATCTTAACAACTTATCTTTAGTTGATTTGGTGCGATAACATTGTGGAATTCGTGTCGGTTTCCTCCCGTACCGGTATTCCCATGCGTACAGAAGCAAAAACCGCTCCAGAACTCGTTACCTCCGCGGTGGTGAGCTCCGGAAGCTCCACGTGTCCATCGGGCCTGGTCTCCCCCCTTCCACAGAGACGCGCTCCGGTTGTGCCGCTTTTCAAGAGAGCGAGACCTCCCTCTTTCTCAGAGGCGAGCTCCGCGCGCGCCATGTATCCTGGCGGTCGGGACCTCCTCTTTATTCGGAGGTGGCTCCGGGTGTGCCACGTGTCCTAACAGTGCCGGATTTCCTTCCTTCTCAAAGACGAGCTCCGAGGTTGACACGTGTCCAATAGGACCGGACCTCCCGGAGGTGAGCTCCGAGAGCAACACGTGTCCTGCGTGGCTGGTCCTCTCTTTTCCGCGGTGAATAGCTTCTAAGGTGACACGTGTCCTGCAGGACTGGCCTCGCTTCTCCGCAGAGGCTAGCTCCGGGGGCAACACGTGTCCCACAGGGTTGGACTTCCCCCCTTTTGCGGAGATGAGCCCCGAGCCTGCCACGTAGCCAGTTTAGCGGCGGACCTCTCCCCATTTGCGGAGATGAGCTCCGAACACGCCACGTGGCCAGCGCCGCGGGGATTGTCTTCAGCGCTCTCTGTACACTGGAATTTTCTCTTTTTGGCTAACTTTTTGATTCTTTCTCGGTTTCAACTTATTTTAAAAGTGTTTTTCTACATGAAACATGAATACATGCAGAACCTGAAAATGAGGGTGTCACACCAGCCTGGGCCGGAGACGTTCGCTACGCGATCTCTGCCCCAGGCATACGCCACGCAGCATATGCCCTGCAAATGGCGCCCCTGGTTTATGGCGCACCTTTGCCCATGCCGGGGTACATGGTGCCAACAGCGGACCAATCGTTCGCGGCACCAACACCAACAGCAACAGGATCAGGATGTGCGGCCCTGGCGCCACACCTTTGCTTCGTGAAGTGGCCGCGCAAGTTCCGGCTGCACCTGCCCAAAAAATACGACGGCATCATCAACCGGCAGAGTTCCTCCAGATCTACTCCACTGCCATCCTTGCTGCAGGAGGGGATGAGGCCGTCATGGCCAACTACTTCCCCATCGCCTTGATCGGCCCAGCACGGTCTTGGCTCATGAACCTCCCCTAGGGTTCCATAACCTCCTGGGGAGAGCTCTGCCGGCAGTTTACTGCGAACCTCGGCAGCTCGTACACCCGGCCTGGCACGGAGCTCGACCTCCACGCCATCCAACAACAACCTGGAGAGTCACTGCGCTCCTTCATCCAGCGGTTCTCCCAGGTGCGGAACACCATCACCCATATCTAGAATGCTTCTGTGGTGGTGGTGTTCCGGCAGGGTGTAAGGGACAAGAAGATGCTCGCGACCAGAGAAGTGCGCGACGTCTCAGAGCTCTTCAGCCTGGCAGACAAGTGCGCCAGGGCAGCAGAAGGGCGCAACTGGCACTCACAGCCAGTCTCCAAAGCCAGAGAGCAGCCCAGACCAAGTGCTGCTCCCCACGAGAGCGGCACAAAGGTCAAGAAGGTCGGTGGCAAGATCATGCTGCCGACCGAAGCTCCAGTTGCTGCAGCTGCAGCTGCAGCACCCACCGGAGCTCGGGGGCCACGCCCCGACAAAAGGCCGCGACAGTCACCAGCCCCAGACGGTGACCATGGCGAGCCGTGCCCCGTGCACAACACCAGCAGCCACACTGCTGCTGAGTGCCGGGAGATCCAGAAGCTCGCGGAGCGCTTCCGCAAGGGGAAGCAACCGCGTGCGGACGCCCCTCCCTTTCGTCAGAGGGAGGGCAGCAGAAGGTCGACGCCCGCGACAACGTCGACCAGCAGATGGAGTTCCAGGATGTGACACCCTCAATTCTGTGGGAAAACCACGGAACCGAGAACTAATGCATATGTCTGCCCAGGATGTTCTTCACACATACACATACGTTCCACAAACTGAATTCAGATTATATATATTACCACAAATAACAGAGTTTATTACAATACCTCATGAGTCTTGGACTCATGCTTACAGCGGAAGTCTTATTTCTATGCAGCGGAAGTCCTTATTTAAATGCGGAAGCAAAAACTAATGCGGAAGCAAAACTAAGCAGAAGTGGCTCCATCTCTACTCCCTCCACAAGCAAGGTTGAGAACAGATCACACGCCATAATGTTCCACTTGATCTTCATAGTAGGCTTCTCCTGCTGCTGAGGATGAAGTAATGTCGGTACCTGAGATATGGGGTACCCCCGCGCACAGGATAAAATGCCTAAGGTACTCGCCCTTCTCCGCAGGGAGAGCTCCGAAGGCGCCACGCGTCCGGCGGGGCCGGACCTCCCTCTCCTCAGAGGAGAGCTCCGGACCCGCCACGCGTCCAGCGGGGCCGGACCTCCCTCTCCGCAGAGGAGAGCTCCGGGCCCGCCACGTGGCATACAGAAGCTGGACCTCCCCCTCCGCGGGGAGAGGTCCGGAGGCTCCATGTGCCCCGCAGGCCGGACCCTTCCCGCCTCAGAGAAGGGCTCCAGACCCACCACGTGGCCAGAAGAACGGTGCCGCCTGCTCCCGAGCGGTAGGCAGCGGGCGTAAAGGCGCCCCACACCTTGCCCGTACAAGGTATTCAAGGCCCGCGTCTTCCCAAGACGCGGAAACGCGGAGCACGCGTCTGTCAGGTGCCGTTGCGCCCAGTCGCATCACAGACTGGCGCGCGGTGTCAGAACCTGCCAGCTAATAAACGCTGCGAGATGACATCCCATGCCGCCTGCGCCGTCATCAACCACTACGACTAGCGTGCGGCATGGGCAGGGCGGCAAGATGAAGACTCAGAAGCCTTCAACCAGAGGCAGCGACCGGCGTAACTACAGATACGGTAGATAATAGACAATCTTCCCGGGACCACCTGTCGGGTCCCGGCTCCCCTTGTAAGCCACCCGAGTCTTGGACTATAAAAGGCTTGGGTAGGCGTCGATAGCAAGGGTTCACATTTTGCAACTCATACGCTAGCCATACACTCTCGAGCTGTAACTCACCCCCAAGCTCAGGCCCCCGGCCCTGAGCAGCAAGCAATACAGCGAGCTCCATAGCTCGCCGTGGACGTAGGGTTTTATGCTCCGGCGGCCTGAACCACGTAAAACTCCCCGTGTCAAACTCTCACTAACTCGTCCATCTGCGCAAGCTCTCCGCTAGGAACTAGCCCCTCCGAAAAAAGAACCTCCGCGGGCTGCCCAGTGCAGGCCCGGGGGAAGTGTCGACCGAACACTTCGACATTTGGCGCGCCAGGTAGGGGGCTTTTCCCCTAGCGCGACGAGTTTCCGCCGACGAAGATGACCAAGCTTCCTTCAGCGGCAAACTCTCCTCCCCCGCGTTCACGGCGGACCGTGACCACTGGGGAGTACATGTCGACACACTCAGGACGGAGTGTGTCGGCACAAGCGGATAGCCAGCAGCCGACTCCGGCAACGCCGACTCCGACTATGCAGGCCCCGACCAGTGTGAGGTCTTCTGCAGCGCTGAGCGTACACCATGGAGGTGCGCTAGCTGCAGCAAGAGCGCTGTTGCGCAACCCACCTGCGGGGGATGCGCCCCATTCAGCGACCCAGCAATGGGTCCGCGAGGTGGACCGCCTCGTCGTCGCCGCCGCGAACCCTAGGTTTCGGCGAGGACGGCGCCCAGGGCAACCGGCTGTGTCGCTGACGCGCACACCCACGGTTGACGGGCTAACGGCGGATTCCAGCTCCTCCAGGCTCCTGTCAACGGACCTGCGAAGGGAACTGGAACGGTGCCACTTGGGGCAGGACGCCCGGGTGTACCTCGAGCGACGTCGAGAAAGGCGTCGCAACCATGAGGCAGGCGACAGCATGTCGTCGGCCTCGACACAACCAGAAGGGCAGGCCTTCGCCATGCGAGCCCCGCCTCAGGCATATGCTGCGCAACATATGCCACCACCATATGCGCCGCAAGTAGCGGCCCCGGTCTATGGTGCAGCCTTGCCCATGCCGGGATACGCGGTGCCAGGTGCGAACCACATGTTCGTAGCGCCAGTACCTGCAGCAGCAGGTGCAGGATGTGCGGCCCTTGCACCCCACCTTCGCTTCGCAAGGTGGCCGCGCAAGTTTCGCCCGCACTTGCCCGAGAAGTACGATGGTAGCGTCAACCCAGCGGAGTTCCTCCAGATCTACTCCACTGCCGTACTTGCTGCAGGAGGCGACGAGGCTGTCATGGCCAACTACTTCCCCATCGCCTTGACCGGCCCAGCCCGTGTCACACCAGGTTTTTCCGAAGGAAACAACCAAGTGAATATCACATGTATGCCAGGATCATTTTCTCATACATGTGATGACAAATAGTGAAGCATCATTTATTACAAGCCAGGTGTCGAATATAAATAAGTCTTACATCGCAAATGTCTCAATGGACACAAATGCTTCATCACAAGTAAATAACCTAGCAGCGGAATATTATTCTTTAGGGCTCCATCACAGGCGTTGCCCGGGGGGTCTTCATGAACCTAAAATCCTTCCTCGGGTCCAAAGTCTTGGTCATTATACACCACCACATTATCTTGACCTGAGCAGCAATATAAACCAACAAATATGCAAGGTTGAGTACCAATGGTACTCAGCAAGTGTGGGAAGATTTTATCATGCATGGCTAGAACAAGGAAAGGTTGAACTCATGGTTAAAGCACTACGCAATTAATACCTATCACCTTAGCTTATTAAGCACCTACATTACTACACAGGTGAAATGGTCCCAATCTCCCATCCCATCATCATAATCCAATAACCATAACATCATTTCCAATGTTAAGCTCCCCGCTTAACTTCCACAACTCCCAAAAACCTTCACTCCTCTAATCATGAATAAGTCCAGGCCGCTCTTAACCGTGAGCACGGCTGTCAAGACAGTTTTGACTCTGCAGAGTTTGTACCACTGTACCCACAAGTAGTGATTTCATCCCCCGTTGCCGGGTGGACTAAAAGAACCTCCATTATGCCAGTGGCTACGATCCACATTCACACTTCCCAGGTGTGCAGCCAGGAGATCACTACAAAGCCTTTACAAAGGGATTCCCGACGAGCGTGGGCCCACTGAGGTTTCACCCCTAACAGCATACAAGAGGCTCCAACCCCGCTGCAGTGGCCCCCTCTTGAGCCTTGCGGTTCATATGGTAGTCCAGCTGACACCTACTCCCCGCACCATCCAACACACCCATACTACGTCAGGGATACACCTAATTAATTGGCCAAGCTGCCCCATCTCAGCATGTGGTTGGCACTGTAAAGCCGGGTTACATGCTCTATGAACCGGTCCTTAGGATCCAGGCAAGTACTAAACACAAACCCAAGTCTCGTGCACCCAGCACACAACCAAAACATCCAACTTGCCTTGATCCCTACCTCTACATAACTCACAATGTCTCATTCAAGAGTATGGTAATATAAACTGATGATTCTCATGTCCCAAATATCCCATTCTAAGCATGGCTAAGCATATGCATGGAAATAAATGATATGACAAAATAATATCCCAACCCAAGCTACAAGGAAACAAGGTAATGCAATTCTAGGGAAACTTTCCTAGCATGGGTTTCATATTTCATTTGACAATGCAAATAATTCTATCTACACATCCTAGCATAGGATCAAAGTGGTCAAGGACACTTGCTTCCTTCTTGCTGCTCTTGAAATGGGTATTCCTGGTCTTGGAAATGAATAACTTGTTCTTGAACAGGTTCTACTTCATACCATCACACATAGCAAAAGAAAAACAACAATCCATAAGACATAGTTCACACTTACACTTCATACAAACCACACATTCATATTTATGAAATTCATTCACCATTATATGTGTTGTATTTCAGTTTTAAATAAATTCCTTATATTAAACTACTACACCTTTTCACTACCAAGTATGTATGAAAAGTATTTTTCTTCTCCATATGTGCCTTCAGAATTTCTACCAACCCTAAACTGAATTCTTTGGATTTTAGAAACTCCATTTATCATTTACTAGTTGCTACATTTTCAGATTTATATTCCTATGCATAATTGTGTATTTTATTATGAAATTAGTAATACACATCATCTAAACAGTATAGGTTCTGGTCCTAAATGATTTAATAACATCTTTTGACCTTGGCTTCTGATGTAGACCATTTCATAATTATTTTCCCTATTTTTCTATAACTATTCTTTACTTAAAAATGTGTCCTTATACTAATAAATGTGAATAATAGATGAAACAGATTTATTTCAGCCCAAAAATATATTTTTATCTCACTCCAAAGTTTTCTAAGTTCTGAGAAAGTTTTTAATTAATTTTGACAATTATGTTTGTCCCACTTTTTAATTTTTAAACACTAGTTACATATTCAATTTTCTAAATTAAATACTAAACAGGGCTAAAATAATGAATTCATCCCATTACAGGGTCTATAATATTATTTTCATAATTTCCAGGGGTCTAGCTACACTTATCAGAGGTGTTTTTCCTAATTTTTATTAAGTCCAGGGGCTAAAACTGATTTTTAAATGAATTTACATGATTTTCTGGAATTCCAGGGGCTAGATCTGAAGTTTCCGGGGCTAGCTCTCAATTCCAGAGAACCCCAGGGGGTAGCACGTAAGAATTCCAGTCTTTATAACGTGGGGCTGACGTGGACCGTCCGATTTTAAACCGACGGCTGAGATTATAACATCGAACCGGTACGCGGGTTTTAAAGTCTACCGTGCGATTTAAAATAAACGGCGCACAAGCGGCCACGTCGCTCTGACCGAGCGCAGGCGGCGCTGCCGGCGGCGCACGGCGACGGGAAGCGGCGATCTCGCCGGAAAGTTTCGGATTCTCGAGAATTCTGCCTAAAACTGTGATCTTATGGCATAGATCGGTAGAGGGGAGGTCAGGGATCTCACCTCGGGGGTTTTCTCGAGCTCGGGGGTCCTGGAAAGTGATCGGCGGCGAGGTCCGAGGCAAAACCACGGCGAAGCTCGTCGGCGCTGTGTTTACACCGTAACTCTCCGAGTTTTCTGCACCTGCAAAGTTCCCCGGAGGCGGTGGATCAAGACCAGCGAGTTAGATCAGGGTTTCCGAGCTTAGATCGGCCAGAATTCACCGGCGAAGTCTCGGTGCTCACCGGAGTAAAAATCGGCGATCGCGTGGGAAAAACCGATCGGGGCTGGGGTTTTTATAGCCGGGGGAGGGCGGTGGCTCTGTTGCGATCGAGTTGGAGTCCTCTGGGACCAGAATTCGGGCGGCAGGACGCGGTTTTCAGTCGGTTACGATCGCGCGCGCTCGGGGGGAAAAGTCCGGGCCGCAGACGCTCGGGGTTAGGGATGACAGGTGGGTCCCACCCGTCTGTGAGAGAGAGCGCGGCGCGCGCGGGGGCGGGCTGGCGCGGGGAAATTGGGCCGGCTGGCGGGTTTCGGCCCACTGGCCGGTTTTTTTCCCGTTTCTCTTTTTCTTTTTCCATTTCTTTTCTGTTTTGAGTATAATTTGAATTCCAGTTTGAATTTGAATTTTTGCAAAACATGCAACACGTCCAAAAATTTTTAAATTCCCCTCTGAACATGGTTTAGGGTTTTAAATCAAAATTTGGGGTGTTACAGCCCGGTCCTGGCTCATGAATCTACCTCAGGGGTCCATAACCTCCTGGGGTGAGCTCTGCCGGCAGTTCGTCGCCAACTTCGGCAGCTCCTACACCCGTCCCGGCACGGAGCTCGACCTCCACGCCGTCAAACAACAACCTGGGGAGTCGCTGCGCTCTTTCATCCAGCGGTTCTCTCAGGTGCGCAACACCATCCCACATATCCAAAGCGCCTCTGTGGTGGTGGCGTTCCGACAGGGTATCCGGGACGAGAAAATGCTTGAGAAGCTCGCGACCAGAGAGGTCCGCGACGTCTCGGAGCTCTTTAGCCTGGCGGACAAGTGCGCCAGAGCGGCTGAAGGGCGGAACTGGCACGCTCTGCCGACCTCCGAGTCAGGAGAGCAGCCCGGGTCCGGTGCTGCTGCCTATGGGGGTGGCAAGAAGACCAAGAACCGGGGGAGTGGAAAGATGAAGTCACCATTCACGACCCCCGTCGCCGCAGCTGCGACAACCAGTGGAGCTCGGGGGCCACGCCCCGACAAGAGGCAGCGGCAATCACCGGCCCCAGACAGTGGCCAAGGCGGGCTATGCCCCGTGCATGGCACCTGCAACCATACTGCTGCCGAGTGCTGGGAGATCCAGAGGCTCGCGGAGCGCTTCCGCAATGGAAGACAGCAGAGGGCTGACGCACCGCCCTACCCTCAGAGGGATGGCAAACAGAAGGCCGATGCCCCAGTCACCGCTGCCCACCAGGTGGGGTTCCAGGAGCCTCAGCGTGTCATAAAGACAGTGCATGACGGTGAGGACTCCAGTTCCGATGGTGACGGGCCAGGGCGTTAGCCAGCTACGGCACGCCTCCGTGCCTTGAACATACCTCTCGGGGGCCGCCTAAGGTCCGTCAACCCCTTGAAGGCCTTGCCAGAAGGGGGAGACGCCTTAGGTCATCCAAGGCGAGCCCGGGTCCACCTACCCCTTGAAGGCCTTAGCCAGAAGGGGAGAACTCCCCGGGGGCCCCCGAGAGAAGCCGCGCAGGACCTGATCCAGCGTGAAGATAACAACCTCGACAAGACTCGGCTTGCAGGGAACACCCCACAACGCACGGTCTCGGCTAATGCTCTAAGCACTGCCGCCAAAGAACCAAACGCGATGGGGGCCCGCAAGAGGGCAACCTGGTGAAGCGGCACGCTATATTCCAAGAAGGACCCATAAGCTCTCCCCCAGTAGGGAAGGTCCCTTCCGAATCATGAAAGCTGCCGCCCCAGGTACACATGCCTTTCAACCGAGAGTGGGATCCATTCCCAAAAAATCCTTGCCATGAAGCAACACTGTAAGTCCTACTTACTGAGCATCGGTAGAACAGGGTTATTCACTTCTGTAATAGACCCCATAGAATTTAGGAACAGAGCTTGGGGTAGCTAAGTCTCAAGGGACGGTACAGGACTACGTCCAGTTTAGTCTGGTTCCGACCCTAAGCGCGTAGAGTCTTGCTTCCCTTGTAGACGAGGCGGAACATTGCCCCCATGTACAGCCAGAATTCCACCTATGGGCACGAATACAGAGACCTGTTCTACTTAGGTCTCTCTCATGCGCTCATTTAAATTATGCATTAATTTTTATGATTGCACTATCTCTGTTTGTTCATCGTACATCTAGCTCCCCCTCTCCTGCGCTCATCCATAGTCGGCATTTGCTATCCTACCGAAGGCGGCTGCGCTTGAGGCACCTGCCGATGGCCGAGTGAGTCTCTCGGGCCTCCCCCAGTCAGGTGTTGCGGTGCCAGTTGGTCACCTCCAGGAAAGGCCAGCGTTGTGCATGGGGGGTCCAGGGTGTGTATCCAGCTTAGCCGGCCCAGAGCCCAAAGCATGCGCATCCTGCTCTCCGGAGGTCCAGGGGAGTACGTCCGCTTTGCCTGGTCATGAACCCAAAGCGCGTGCACTCTGCTTCCCCAGCGCATGGCCCGGTACTAGGGATCGGACGGCCGTACCCGGACCTCGGAGGGAGCCGGAGCTCCGGCGCCTCGTGCACAGAATTGCCCAAGCCCCGTATAGCGGGTCAGGACCATAAGACGGATAAGACTAGGAGACGGGAGGGGAGGACCCCCCGAGGAGAATTACGTTTCCTCTGCCTGTGTGCAGGACCTTCAGGTTACGGCAACAGGGACTGCATGAAGCGGGGGGAAAGGAGCTACCAGCTACTCCGGCCTGGGACTAGAAGGACCGGGACCTGCCCCTCCAGCAGGGGCGGGGCCCGGGGGCCCCACGTGTCCAGCGGGCCCGGAACTCTCTCCTTCCTTGAGGAGGGCTCCGGGCTCACCACGTGGCAGGCAGGAACCAGACCTCCCCCCTCAGCGGGAGGGCTCCGAAAGCCCTACGTGTCCAACATGACCGGAGCTCCCGTCTCTTGAGGAGGAGCTCCGGACTCGCCACGTGGCAGGCAGATTTGGAGCCCCCCATAGGGCGAGGTTCGGAGACCTCCGGGGGCCCCTAACACGGTTAGGACCCGGGGAGGGTGTCTGTGCGAAGCTCCGAGATTGGAAATGGCCTCTGAGTACCTTGCGGAGCTAAGGACTCAGCCAGGCAAAGCCAAGAAGGAGGGAAAAAGCATCACAGACACAAGTATCCAAGAGAGTCAAATTAAGCAAGGCTCCATGAGCTGGACTACAGACTCGATAAAGGGAGAAACAAGTCCTAAGGACCTCCCGGTTCTCGCCGGAACCTTGCGGCTACAAGGGCGGCCACATCCTCGACTTCAGCCCTGGCAGCTTCCTCCCGCTCCGCGGCTGGGCCCTCTCTCGCTGGCTCTAGCAAAAAAGAGGGGTCGCGGCTCTTGAAGCATGCCAGCACATGCGAGGCGACCTCTAAAGCTAAGCCGCGGCCCTCGGCCTCAAGCTCGCCAGCGATCACCGAGTCGAGTCTGTCCAGCTTGGTGCCGATCGACTCCAACGCAGGGATCACCTCTGCCACCTTCAATGCGGGAGTTGCGGCCCTCACCGGACTGAAGCCAAGAGGGATCAGGGCGGACCCCGCTCGATCCACGAAGCTTGAGACCGCAAGGCTGAGAGCTCCTCCACCTCGCGACGGGCCGCCTGCAGAGCCTCCAGGTTCCTTTCGGAGAATTCCTTCTCCTGGGCAGCCAGGGAACTCTCCCGAAGGTGGAGAGTCTTGGCTAGCCGCTCCAACTCAGCAGCCTTGAAGCCGGCATTCAACTCCCGGTCCAAGACCGCCCGGCGATCATGGGAGACCTGTTCCTCCCTCAAGTCGAGGTCTGCCTTCAGAACCTCCAGCTCCTCCATCCAAGCTCGGAGGTCATCCTCGCCCGCGGCCAGCTGCGCGGCGACCCTCTCTGCCTCAGCTGCCACGGAACGCTCCCGCTCCTCAACGGCGAGTTCACGGCGCTCCAACCGCTGCCGTATTTCCACAGCAGCAGAGAGGCTCTCTTCGGCCCGGGCGTGTGCCTCCAGGGCCTCCCTGTTGATCCGCCGCGACTGGGTGTCCATGCGGTCAACAGCCCGCTTCATCCGGTCGACGAGCGCTTCCCTGAAGTCGAGCAACTCCCGCCTGGAGTCGAGCTCGCTCTTAACCTTCGCGGTCCTCTCCCGCAAAAGGTTCCCCCAGATGAGGAGGCGGTCCCGTTCAACCGTATACTCCTCTCGCTCGCGCCCTAGCGCAGCCAAGACCTGCCGGACGCTCGACTCGGCAAGCGGGAAGGCGTCCGCCAGAGGCAATGGAGCAACAGAGGCTGGGGCAGTCCCCCCGACCTCCTCCATGACCTCGTCCTCAGGAAGAGCCGACGCACCAGCAGCCGAGACGAGACGCCGATCAGGAGAAGCTGGCTCCACGGCTCTGGCAGCCAGGCCAGCCGGGCTCTTTTCAGCTTCTGGCTCCTTGACCTGAGGAGAGGGACGAGCCGGGGAAGGCGGTGCTGGAGAAGAAGCCAGGCCGCCTAGTGCAGGATCAACCTGTGCTGGCTCGGGGGCCGCGGTGGCCGTCTCGGCAGGAAGAGACGACGCCGCCGCGGAGTCCGGGCACACCGGAACAGGAGAAGTCTGCGCTGGCCTGGGGGCCGCGGCAGTTGCCATTGGCTCTGAGCGCATCGGCACAGATTCCCCGCAAGACGGGGAAGGCCGGGAAGCGTGGACACTCCAGCGGGCTCTGAACCCCAACTTCCGAGCCGGGGTAGGATTTCCAGAGCCCGCTACCGTCTCCGACGGCCGCTCCGCAGTCGCTTGGACTGGCGGAACAGGGGACGCCCCAGAGGCTTCCCCCAGCGCATCAGCCCGGGGCCTCTTCGAGTTGCCACCGGAGGGAGTGTCAGGCACCCCAGAATCCCGACTTGGCACCGACGCCGTTGCTAGAGGAGATCGAGCGCGTTTCTTCTCTGGCAGCGGGTTGGAAGCCATGGCAAGGGAGAACTCAAAGGCAAGAGAGCAAAAGCACAAGAGTCCGAGAAGAAACGCAGAGAAGTGCGAAGGGAAGCTGCAATGTGGGTAAGACCCCCTCTAAAAAGCTTCCCGGTGCAGTTCCAAGCGATTCGGAACTCTTCGAATACCCCGCACCCGCAACCGCTTCGGTTCCTAGACCGAGTGCCGATGACGGGTGGACCCAAGCCGCTTAACTGAAGCGGTGGGGTCAAGGAGTCAGTCTCCTAAGAAGATGAGCCGGCAAGGAACTTCGGCGGTTCCCGAAGAAAGCGCCGCAACGTGCAGGAGTGGCAGTCTTGGGAACCGCCGCAGTAAAAGCAATCATCAAGTGAGCGCACGCTCTCACGATCCCGTGGCCGTTCGTGCTCCGGCAGCGGTCAATTCGGGACTTAGAGAAAGTGCGCGGATCAGAAGAGACGGAGGTCCCACCTCGGGCTCGCTATCTCCCCCGAGATGGGCCCGGGGGCCACTGTCGGTACCTGAGATATGGGGTACCCCCGCGCACAGGGTAAAATGCCTAAGGTACTCGCCCTTCTCCGCAGGGAGAGCTCCGAAGGCGCCACGCGTCCGGCGGGGCCGGACCTCCCTCTCCTCAGAGGAGAGCTCCGGGCCTGCCATGTGGCATACAGAAGCCGGACCTCCCCCTCCGCGAGAGAGAGGTCCGAAGACGCCACGCGTCCAGCAGGGCCGGACCTCCCTCTCCGCAGAGGAGAGCTCCGGGCCCGCCACATGGCATACAGAAGCTGGACCTGCCCCTCCGCGGGGAGAGGTCCAGAGGCTCCACGTGCCCCGCAGGCCGGACCCTTCCCGCCTCAGAGAAGGGCTCCGGACCCGCCATGTGGCCAGAAGAACGGTGCCGCCTGCTCCCGAGCGGTAGGCAGCGGGCGTAAAGGCGCCCCACACCTTGCCCGTACAAGGTATTCAAGGCCCGCGTCTTCCCAAGACGCGGGAACGCGGAGCACGCGTCTGTCAGGTGCCGTTGCGCCCAGTCGCATCACAGACTGGCGCGCAGTGTCAGAACCTGCCAGCTAATAAACGCTGCGACAAGACATCCCATGCCGCCTGCGCTGTCATCAACCACTACGACTAGCGTGCGGCATGGGCAGGGCGGCAAGATGAAGACTCAGAAGCCTTCAACCAGAGGCAGCGACCGGCATAACTACAGATACGGTAGATAATAGACAATCTTCCCGGGACCACCTGTCGGGTCCCGGCTCCCCTTGTAAGCCACCCGAGTCTTGGACTATAAAAGGCTCGGGTAGGCGTCGATAGCAAGGGTTCGCATTTTGCAACTCATACGCTAGCCATACACTCTTGAGCTGTAACTCACCCCCAAGCTCAGGCCCCCGTCCCTGAGCAGCAAGCAATACAGCGAGCTCCATAGCTCGCCGTGGACGTAGGGTTTTACGCTCCGGCGGCCTGAACCACGTAAAACTCCCCGTGTCAAGCTCTCACTAACTCGTCCATCTGCGCAAGCTCTCCGCTAGGAACTAGCCCCTCCGAAAAAAGAACCTCCGCGGGCTGCCCAGTGCAGGCCTGGGGGAAGTGTCGACCGAACACTTCGACAAGTAATAATGCAAGGTTGAGTACAATGACGTACTCAGCAAGTGCGGGAAAACACATGATATGCAGCTCATAAACAAGGTAAGCATAAAAGGCTTATTTGCAGAAAAGCAATCTTGTAAAACCATGATAAAACAGCAACTTAACCTTAAATGAAGGTAATCCCAGCATGAATCCAATTACCAACATACCTTCACACTTCCCGTGTTCCATCCGAACATTAACCAATCCTTCATTCATACTCACGAATACCTCCTCGTATTCACTACCATCTCATCTCACAAATCAATCTCGTCTCACACCGAGACCAATCTCATGTCATGACCCAACCGTCATGCAAACATCTCATCATCCAGACTCAACAGTTCCAAACCAATAACCATAACCAAGAACCTTCCCAATAACCATCCCAAAAAAAACCATTCCCAACTAATCATGGCAGTTTAGCCAGGTGCTCGTGACCGTAAGCTCGGCTATCATGATAGTTTTAATAACTCTGCAGAGTTTGCACCTCTTTACCCACAAGTTTGTGATTTCGTCACCCGTCGGCGACTGCAGAACCTCCATTATACCAGTACACATCCGTCGGTGTATGGTCAAGAGATCACAAAATAGCCTTTACAATGGGGTTACTAGATGTATGGACTCACTAAGGTTTCACCGTCAGGCTAGAATCTCCAATTCTCCCACCCACGGGCCCCCTCTTGTGCCATGCAGTTCCCAGGACAGTCTTCAGTCGACTCCCATTCCCCGCGCCTTCCACAGTCCATAACACTCTAGCAACTTACCTAATTACTCAGCTAAGCCGCACCCATATTTGGCCTTGTGGTGGCACTGTTATCCTGGCATGTGCATGCATGAACCGGTCCTTAGATCCAAGGCAAGTAAAACCACCATCTCATGCTACCTCATTCACAAACCCAGGCTTGCCTAGATCTCCCTCCGATTCATGTTCATTGTCCTCATCAGTTACTTATTATCATTACGAGTGCAGTTAGCTAGACACATCTATTTCGCTTCCCAATCCCATGGACTCAGCGAAGCATAAAGCAAAAACCATACCCGACTCATAAACTTCCCTGACGACAAGGGTGGTTTAATCAAAACTAGTAAACTCCTATAAAAAGGGTTTCCCATCATGTTTGACTCAGCACACACACCTTTTCGCAAAACAAAATAGTTTTCCAAAACATAGGATCAATATGGTCAAGGAGCACTTGCCTTGTTCTTGCGGTTCCGGTTGTTCTTGATTCTCAAAATCTTGTTGCTGCAGTTCGTCGTAGACAGCTCCCTGAGCTTGTCCTGCTAGGTAGGATCACGTGCATACAGGATTCACAGCAATCAATATCATGCGCAAACTTTAAACTAGATGCGATGATGCACATGCATGCTATCCTATGATTAGTTTTATTAGATTGATCTGTACGTGTTCTTACATGGCTTTGTATGGACAAAGGTGTTCGGATCAAAGGTGGACGTGGCGATGATCTTGTCTTAGATCAAACTGATCATCAAGTGATCTGCCCACGAGAAGGCTTCTGTTCGAAAGGAACAGATGCAAGAGACGAACACAATGATGTCGTAAGGTGGTATTGAAGTCCTACCTCACTTCTTGTCTTCGAGGTTCTCCTCAGACCGCTTGGTTCTTCTCCGATGATCTCCCTTGTTACGCTTCGGCAATGTTTTGCTCGGCGAGTTAGGGCTAGGGCTCTAAGTCGTCGGCTCAGGAGTTGAAAGAGAAGTTTGTGGTTTCGGCCAGAGGTTTTGGGTTCTATTTATAATCGGGAAGAGAAGAGTCCTAATCTGATTGGATCCGAATAAGAGTCCTATTCAGATCTTTGTTGAATCCTAATCGTCTTATCTTTGGTAACATCGTGGAAATTTAGATCGGTTTCTGTTGCGTACCGGTATCTTTACGCGTAAAAACCGTTCCAAAACTCGTTAACTTTGCGGTGATGAGCTCCGGAGGCTCCACGTGTCCTTCCGGACCTGGTATCTCTTCTCCCGCAGAGACGAGCTCCGGTTGTGCCACGTGTCAATCGACCGAGACCTCCCCCTCTTTTGGAGGTGAGCTCCGCGCACGCCACGTGTTGGCGCCGGTCTTCCCCCTCTTCTTTCCTCAGGAACATGCCCCGAGGTCGACACGTGTCTAGCAACGAAAGACCTCCCGGAGATAAGCTCCGGTGGCGTCACGTGTTCGATAGATCCGGATTCCTCTATGATGAGCTCCGAGATCGACACGTATCCCGGCGATGGGTCCTCTTATTTCCACGAGGACTAGCTCCGAGGATGACATGTGTCCTACGAGAAATGCCTTTGCTTCTTCCGCAGAGGCTAGCTCCGTGGGCAACACGTGTCCCGCAGGGTCGAACCTTTTTCCAATTGCGGAGGTGTCCCCCGAGCCTTCCACGTAGCCAGTTTAGAGGCGAACCTCTCTTCACCTCGCAGGGGCGAGCTCCGAACACGCCACGTGGCCTGCTGGCCGCGGAAGTTGCCTTCGGTGCTCTCTGAAAGCTTTGTTGGCTATCCTTTTGATATTTGTCATTGTTCCTTCTTTTTTAAAATGTTTTCTTCTTCATATCACATGAACATATGCTGACACCCGAGATGAGGGTGTCACACAGGAGCCCCAGCGCGCCGTAAATGAGGTGCACGACCACGAGGGCTCCAGCTCTAGCGACGACGAGCGCCAGAAGGCGCTCTACGTCATCTACGGCGGGTCCCCTGACCCCTCGTCTCGGAGCAGTCAAGACTCTGCGCCAAGCAGTGGCGTCGGTGGCTCCTGTCCCAAGTGCAGCACCGCACCTCAAGTGGATGGGGACCCCCATCAGCTTCGACGCCATCGACTGCCCCAAGAACATGGCTGGGGCCAGGCAGCTATCGCTCTTGGTAGCTCCCACCATCGCCAACGTGAAGATGTACCACGTTCTGGTAGATGGCGGGGCTGGTCTGAACCTCATCAGCCGCGCAGCTTTCCAGAAGCTGCAAATTCCAATGGCCAAGCTCACCCCCTCGAGCCCGTTCTCAGGGGTAGGACCGGGACAAGTCGTCCCCTACGACAACATCAGCCTTCCGAACACCTTCGGGGCACCGGATAGCTACCGGACAGAATACATTCTGTTCGATGTGGCGGAGATCGATCTCCCCTTCAACGCCATCATCGAGAGGCGAGCCCTATACCGGTTCATGGCAGTAGCCCACTACGGCTACCTCGTCTTGAAGATGCCTACACCAACAGGCGTCCTCAAGATCCGTGGAGACCGCACTGCTGCAGTGTCAGCCTTGGAGAAGCTCCAAGCACTTGCAGCAGCCCGAGCACCAGCCCCCGGCGGTGCAGAACCGGGCCAGCTCCACCGGAGTGCACGCCACCGTGCCTCGACCTCAGCACCCCGTGTGCAACCCCTCGACGAGGGCGATGTCTCCCTGAAGGTCGTACAAGTCGGCGCCTGTGACACCCTCGCCTCGGGTGTCAGCATATGTTCATGTTCTATGAAGAGGAAACACTCTAATGGAAAATAGGAACAGAGAAAATTATTGAAAGAATAGCCAATAAAGCCCTCCGAGAGCGCCGAAGACAACGTACCACGGCCGCTGGCCACGTGGCGTGTTCGGAACTCGACCCTGCGAAGTGAAGAGAGGTCCGCCGCTGAAAGAGCTACGTGGTAGGTTCGGGGCTCGTCGCCACAAAGGGGAGAGGTCCGATCCTGTGAGACACGTGTTGCCCACGGAGCTAGCCTCTTCAGAAGAAGCAAAGGCATTTCCGCAAGACACGTGTCATCCTCGGAGCTAGGCCTCGCGGAAATCAGAGGACCAGTCGCGCGGGATACGTGTCGATCTCGGAGCTCATCTCAGAGAAGTCCGGATCTATCGAACACGTGTCGCCACCGGAGCTTATCTCCGAGAGGTCTTTCGTTGCTAGACACGTGTCGACCTCGGGGCATGTTCCTGAGGAAAGAAGAGGGGGAAGACCGGCGCCAACACGTGGCGTGCGTGGAGCTCACCTCCGAAGAAGAGGGAGGTCTCGCTCGTGACACGCGGCACAACCGGAGCTCGTCTCTGCGGAGGAGGAGATACCAGGCCCTGGAGGACACGTGGAGCTTCCGGAGCTCATCATCGTAGAGGTAACGAGTTCTGGAGCGGTTTTTACGCATAAAAATACCGGTACGCAACAGAAACCGATCTAAATTCCACGATGTTACCCAAGATAAGACGTTAGGATCCAACAAAGATCTGAATAAGACTCTTATTCGGGATACAATCAGATTAGGACTCTTCTCTTCCCGATTATAAATAGAACCCAAAACCTCTGGTCGAAACCACAAACTTCTCTTTCGACTCCTGAGCCGATGACTTAGAGCCCTAGCCCTAACTCGTCGAGCAAAACATCGCTGAAGCGCAGCAAGGGAGATCATCAGAGAAGAACCGAGCGGTCTGAGGAGGACCTCGAAGTCAAGAAGAACGCGAGGTAGTACTTCAATACCCCTGTGTTCATCTCTTTGCATTTGTTCTTCAATCCCTTTCGAACAGAAGCCTTCTCGTGGGCAGATCATCTGATGATCAGTTGATCTAAAGACAAGATCATCATCACGTCCACCTTTGATCCGAACACCTCTGCCCATGAAAGCCATGCAAGAGCACACCAATCTAATAAAAATCATAGGGATAGCATGCATATGCATCATCACATCCAGTTTAAGGTTTGTGCATAAATATTGATTGTTGTGAATCCTGTATGCACGTGATCCTACCTAGCAGGACAAGCTCAGGGAGCTGTCTACGACGAACTGCAGCAACCAGGTTTTGAGAATCAAGAACAACCGGAACCGCAAGAACAAGGCAAGTGCTCCTTGACCATATTGATCCTATGTTTTGGATAAAACTGTTTTGTTTTGCAAAAAGGTGTGTGTGCTGAGTCAAACATGATGAGAAACCCCTTTTATAGGAGTTTACTAGTATTGATTAGACCACCCTTGTCGCCTGGGAAGTTTATGAGTCGGGTATGGTTTTTGCTTTATGCTTCGCTGAGTCTATAGGATTGGGAAGCAAGATAGATGTGTCTAGCCAACTGCACTCGTAATGATAACGAGAAACTGATGATGTTAATAAACATGGATCGGAGGGAGATCTAGGCAAGCCTGGGTTTGTGAATGAGGTAGCATGAGATGGTGGTTTTACTTGCCGTAGATCTAAGGACCGGTTCATGCATGCACATGCCAGGATAACAGTGCCACCACAAGGCCAAGTATGGGTGCGGCTTAGCTAAGTAATTAGGTAAGTTGCTAGATTGTTATGGACTGTGGAAGGCGCGGGGAATGGGAGTCGAGTGAGGACTGCCCTGGGAACCGCATGGCACAAGAGGGGGTCCGTGGGTGGGAGAATTGGAGATTCTAGCCTGCCGGTGAAACCTTAGTGAGTCTATACATCTAGTAACCCCTTTGTAAAGGCTATTTTGTGATCTCTTAACCATACACCGACGGTTGTGTACTGGTATAATGGAGGTTCTGCAGTCGCCGACGGGTGACGAAATCACAAACTTGTGGGTAAAGAGGCGCAAACTCTGCAGAGTCTAAAACTATGATGATAGCCGAGCTTACGGTCACGAGCACCTGGCTAAAGTGCCATGATTAGTTGGGATGGTTTTTGGGATGATTAGTTGGGATGGTCTTTGGGATGGTTATTGGGAAGGTTCTTGGTTATGGTTATTGGTTTGGAACTGTTGAGTCTGGATGACGAGATGGTTGCATGACTGTTTGGACATGACATGAGATTGGTCTCGGTGTGAGACGAGGTTGTTTATGAGTTGAGATGGTAGCGAATACGTGGAGGTATTCATGAGTATGAATCAAGGATTGGTTAATGTTCGGATAGAACACGGGAAGTGATGGAGGTATGTTAGTAATTAATACATGTTGGGATTACATCTAAAGTTAAGTTGCTGTTTTATCATGGTTTTACGAATCTGCTTTTCTGCAAATAAGCCTTTTATACCTACCTTGTTTATGAACTGCATATCATGTGTTTTCCCGCACTTGCTGAGTACATCATTGTACTCAAACTTGCATTATTATTTCATCATCAACAGCAAGAGAAGGCTATTATGAAGACCAAGTGGAGCATTATGGCGTGTGATCTGTTCTCAACCTTGCCTGTGGAAGGAGTAGAGATGGAGCCACTTCTGCTTAGTTTTATTCCGCATTAGTTTTGCTTCCGCATTAAAATAAAGATTTCCGCTGCGTAGAAATAAAGACTTCCGCTGTGAGCATGAGTCCAAGACTCATGAGACGTTGTAATAAACTCTGTTATTCGTGGGAATATATAATCTGAATTCAGTTTGTGGAATGTATGTGTATGTGTGATGAACATCCTGGGCACACATATGCATTAGTTCTCGGTTCCGTGGTTTTCCACAGAATTGAGGGCGTCACAGATTGGTATCAGAGCCACGGGTTGACAGTAGGTTACACGCCTAGATAGAAAACCTTAGATAGATAATAGAGCTACGGGTTACACCCCTAAATAGGAGTCACAAGTGTCCTAGGGTGAATAGCTTAGATTGGCCTTTAAAACCACCTTGACATAGGAAACCATCCTTGAATAGGAGTTGTGTGGGCTCTTGTGATGATTATTTGTGAATATGTGCTTAGTGTGAATTGTGGGACGTCTCAAAAACGTTGTCCATATCTATACGTAAGAAGAAAGAGGTGTGAAATGCTTCGGCACTTGATCACATCCTCATAAGGACTAATATATATAGTCCAACTCACCTTGATGCATATAGTTGAAAGAACCTACCTAACCTCCTAACCTTCTATTTTATTTCGTTCTCTCTCACAGATGGTGAGAGGAAACGCCAGCCGAAGAAACGTCCAGGAGGATGACCATGAGAAAGTCCCTGCTAACCCCGGAGCTGGTGAAAATCACCTGGAACGGCTGCTGACCATGCAAAACCAGCTTATGCAAACCATGATCCAAACTTTGGGTCAGTTGCAGGCCAACCAAAACCCCGTTCCGGCACCACCGCCACCACCACCGCCGGCTCATAACAGGTTGGGAGAGTTCATGAGGACTCGACCACCCGCCTTTGCTCAAGCAAGCGATCCAATGGAGGCCGATGATTGGTTGAAATCCATGGAGAAGAAGCTGGCCATTGTTCAGTGCAACGACCGAGAAAAGGTTCTCTTCGCATCGCACCAACTTACGGGAGCCGCTGCTGACTGTTGGGATGCCTTGAGCAACGCCCATGTCAACCCGGAGACAATCACTTGGACTGAGTTCAAGGAAAGTTTCCGCTCTCACTACATCCCTGCTGGTGTAATGATGCTCAAGAGGCAGGAGTTTGAAGGTCTCCGCCAAGGACAGAAGAGTGTGAACGAGTATCTCAACAAGTTCATACAACTGTCCCGGTATGCCCCAAAGATGTCAACTCAGATTAGAGGAAGCAGTACCTGTTCATGAGAGGGTTGAACAATGAGATCCAAGTTCAGCTCCTCAACAATGACTACGTAAGCTTCCAGAAGCTGGTTGATAAGGCTATTGTGGTTGAAAATAAGATCCGAGAGATCGAGCGAGAGTGCAAGAGGAAGATGCCATACCAGCCCCAAGGGAGCAACGTACGACCTAGGTACATGCCCCCTGCACCGCAGTATGGATTGACCACTCCTGCGTGCCGCCCTGGTCAGCCACCACAGCAACGATTTGTTGCACCGGCACCTCGTGTGCCCATGCCTCCTGCGCCCCGGCCTAACAATGGCGCCCCTGTTCAAAACCCCCGCCCCAACGTACCTGCTGCCGTAGGCAACAAGGCATGCTTTGCATGCGGGGAAGTAGGCCATTTCGCTAACTAGTGCCCGAGGAGAGGCCCTGGACAGCAAGGTAACGTGCCCAAACAGAACCAGCAACCAAATGGAGGGGATAACCAAGGGAACCGTGGACCGCAGAACTATGCTCGTGGCCACGTAAACCATGTCACTGCTGAGGGAGCACAACAGGCTGAGGACATCGCAATTGGTATGTTCCTTGCCAACTCCAACCCAGCCACCATTTTATTTGATTCCGGAGCATCACATTCCTTCATATCATCCAAATATGTTGCCAAACATCATCTACCCGTATCCCACTTATAATGTGCTATGTTAGTTAATTCTCCCGGAGGAGAAATGAGGACTAATGTAGTATGCCCTAAAGTAAGCCTTAAAATAAGGGGGTAGACTTCTTTGCCAACCTTATTGTTTTGGACTCCCATGGGATTGACATCATACTCGGAATAGATTGGTTAAGCAAACACAATGGAGTAATCCAATGTGCTGAAAGGAGCGTGCAGTTGACAAACGAACACGGTATTCGTGTCGAGTTTGAGTCAGCCCAGCAAACAACCGAACGGGCAAATTTGAACCACGTCGAAGGAACAACATTGGACAGCATTCCAGTGGTTCAGGAATTTTCGGACGTGTTCCCGGAAGAGCTTTCAGGAATGCCACCTGACCGGGACATCGAGTTTTCCATAGATTTGGTACCCGGAACTGCACCTATAGCTAAGAGACCATATAGGATGCCCGTCAACGAGTTAGTTGAACTCAAGAAGCAAATTCAAGAACAGTTGGAGAAGGGTTTTATCCGTCCAAGCTCGTTACCATGGGGAGCTCCGGTACTCTTCGTGGACAAGAAGGATGGGACCCAAAGGATGTGCGTGGACTATAGGTCTCTCAACGAGGTAACAATCAAGAACAAATACCCTCTGCCCCGTATAGAGGATCTGTTCGACCAAATGAAAGGAGCCCGAGTGTTCTCCAAGATTGATCTTCGGTCGGGATACTTCCAGCTGAAGATTAAGCCCTCCGATATACCTAAGACAGCCTTTCGGACACGGTATGGTTCATATGAATATACCGTTATGTCTTTTGGATTGACGAATGCACCCGCATACTTCATGTACCTTATGAAAAAGGTTTTCATGGAATACTTGGACAAGTTCATCGTAGTTTTCATCGATGACATTATGGTGTATTCAAAAAGTGAGGAGGAGCATGAAGAACATCTGAGATTGACCTTGCAGAAGTTGCGTGAGCATCAATTGCATGCCAAGCTCAACAAGTGTCAATTTTGGCTAAAGGCAATATCTTTCCTAGGCCACATTATCTCCAAGGAAGGGGTATCGGTCGATCCTGGAAAGGTGAGAGATGTTCTGAAGTGGGACCAACCGAAGAGCGTGAGGGATATTCGGAGTTTTCTTGGGATGGCAGGATACTATCGGCGCTTCATTAAAGACTTCTCTAAGATAGCAAAACCTATGACGGAGTTGCTAATGAAGGGAAAAGTCTTTCAATGGACACAAGCCTGCCAAGAAAGTTTTGAGGAACTCAAGAAAAGGCTAACCACAGCACCAGTTCTGGTATTGCCAGACGTAAGCAAGAGCTTTGACATATATTGTGACGCATCCAGACAAGGGCTCGGATGTGTACTCATGCAGGAAGGACAAGTGGTAGCTTATGCCTCAC
This sequence comes from Neostapfia colusana, assembly GCA_030760725.1. Lineage (NCBI taxonomy): Eukaryota > Viridiplantae > Streptophyta > Magnoliopsida > Poales > Poaceae > Neostapfia > Neostapfia colusana. Next base: position 15,153,242 of record JASWHV010000014.1, on the reverse strand, counting down.
GACAATTAAAGAAGCACGAGCTTAACTATCCTACGCATGACTTGGAGCTAGCAGCAGTGGTGCATGCATTGAAGATTTGGAGACATTATATCCTTGGACACCGATGTGAGATTTATACGGATCATAAAAGCCTCAAGTACATATTTACACAAACAGACTTAAATTTGAGGCAACGTCGATGGTTAAACTCATCAAGGATTATGATGTGGGAATCAACTACCACCCTGGGAAGGCCAATGTAGTAGCTGATGCATTGAGCAGAAAGGGAGCATGCCATCAACTCACGATTCAGGAGCTACCACCTGAACTACGTAAGGAGTTCGAACGGTTACACCTCGGATTTTTGAACCACATGGAAATAATGGAGATCAACTCTTCATTGGAGCAAGAAATAAGAGAGGGCCAAGCAACAGACGAGGAGATCGAGGAGATCAAAGAAAGAATCCGACAAGGAATAGAGAAGGATTTCAAGAAGGATGAAAAGGGTACATTTTGGCTAGGAAAAAGGATTTGTGTACCGAACATAAGACACCTCCGCGACATGATATTGAAGGAGGCACATGATTCACCCTATTCCATACATCCAGGAAGCACCAAAATGTACAAGGACTTAAAAACTTGTTATTGGTGGGATGGTATGAAGAGGGATATAGCCGAATACGTTGCCCTATGCGACACATGCCAACGGGTAAAGGCTGAACATCAAAAACCCGCTGGATTGTTGCAACCTTTGAGAATACCCAAATGGAAATGGGAGGACATCAGTATGGATTTCATCATCGGATTACCACGTACTCAGTCGGGATGCGACTCCATCTGGGTCATCGTGGACCGATTGACGAAAACTGCCCATTTTCTTCCGGTAACGACCAGTTATAACGTTGCACAATTGGCAGAGTTGTACATGGAGCAGATCGTGTGCCGTCACGGAGTTCTGAAGAGGATAGTCTCAGATCGAGGTTCTTAGTTTACCTCTAGATTCTAGAGGAAGCTGCAGAAAACCATGGGTACACGACTGGATTTTAGCTCCACCTACCACCCACAAACAGATGGACAAACCGAAAGGACGAACCAAATTTTGGAGGACATGTTGAGAGCTTGTGCCTTGAAACGTGGGCGTAGTTGGGATAGGAGTTTACCATATGCCGAGTTCTCCTATAACAACAGCTATCAATCTAGCTTAAAGATGTTGCCTTTCGAAGCCTTATATGGAAGACGGTGTAGAACGCCACTATTCTGGAACGAGACTGGAGAGAACCAGGTGTTTGGACCCAAAGTACTGCAAGAAGCTGAAAAGCAGGTCCAAACGATACGGGAGAACTTAAAGGCTGCCCAGTCACGACGGAAAGGCTATGCGGACAATAGGCGTAGGAAGTTGACCTTGAAATGGGAGACTTCGTATACCTTAAGGTATCGCCTATCCGAGGCCAACGACGTTTCAACATCAAAGGCAAGGTAGCACCTCGCTACATCGGACCATTTAAGATTTTGAACAAGCGAGGAGAAGTAGCCTATCAACTAGAGCTCCCAAACCACCTCTCCGACGTACATGACGTGTTTCATGTATCCCAGCTCAAGAAGTGCTTGAGAGTACCCGAGGAACAAGTGTCAATGGGAGAACTTGAACTTCAAGAGGACCTGACTTACGCAGAACACCCTGTCCGAATCTTGGACATAAAGGAAAGGATCACCCGAAACAAGGTGATTCGATGGTGCAAGGTACAATGGAGCCATCACACCGAAGCTGAGGCCACATGGGAGCGTGAAGAGGATATCATGGCAGAATTCCCCCATCTATTTCCTACTAACGAATCTCGAGGGCGAGATTCAATTTAAGGGGGGTAGATTTGTGACACCCTCGCCTCGGGTGTCAGCATATGTTCATGTTCTATGAAGAGGAAACACTCTAATGGAAAATAGGAACAGAGAAAATTATCGAAAGAATAGCCAATAAAGCTCTCTGAGAGCGCCGAAGACAACGTACCACGGCCGCTGGCCACGTGGCGTGTTCGGAGCTCGACCCTGCGAAGTGAAGAGAGGTCCGTCGCTGAAAGAGCTACGTGGCAGGTTCGGGGATCGTTGCCACAAAGGGGAGAGGTCCGATCCTGTGAGACACGTGTTGCCCATGGAGCTAGCCTCTGCAGAAGAAGCAAAGGCATTTCCGCAAGACACGTGTCATCCTCGGAGCTAGGCCTCGCGGAAATCAGAGGACCAGTCGCGTGGGATACGTGTCGATCTTGGAGCTCATCTCAGAGAAGTCCGGATCTATCAAACACGTGTCGCCACCGGAGCTTATCTCCGGGAGGTCTTTCGTTGCTAGACACGTGTCGACCTCGGGGCATGTTCCTGAGGAAAGAAGAGGGGGAAGACCGGCGCCAACACGTGGCGTGCGCAGAGCTCACATCCGAAGAAGAGGGAGGTCTCGCTCGTGACACGCGGCACAACCGGAGCTCGTCTCTGCGGAGGAGGAGATACCAGGCCCCGGAGGACACGTGGAGCTTCAGGAGCTTATCATCGCAGAGGTAACGAGTTCTAGAGCGGTTTTTACGCGTAAAAATACCAGCACGCAACAGAAACCGATCTAAATTCCACGATGTTACCCAAGATAAGACATTAGGATCCAACAAAGATCTGAATAAGACTCTTATTTAGGATACAATCAGATTAGGACTCTTCTATTTCCGATTATAAATAGAACCCAAAACCTCTGGCCGAAACCACAAACTTCTCTTTCGACTCCTGAGCCGACGACTTAGAGCCTTAGCCCTAACTCGCCGAGCAAAACATCGCTGAAGCGCAACAAGGGAGATTATCGGAGAAGAACCGAGCGGTCTGAGGAGGACCTCGAAGTCAAGAAGAACGCGAGGTAGTACTTCAATACCCCTGTGTTCATCTCTTTGCATCTGTTCTTCAATCCCTTTCGAACAGAAGCCTTCTCGTGGGCAGATCACCTGATGATCAGTTGATCTAAAGACAAGATCATCACCACGTCCACCTTTGATCCGAACACCTCTGCCCATGCAAGCCATGCAAGAGCACACCAATCTAATAAAAATCATAGGGATAGCATGCATATGCATCATCACATCTAGTTTAAGGTTTGTGCATAAATATTGATTGTTGTGAATCCTGTATGCACGTGATCCTACCTAGCAGGACAAGCTCAGGGAGCTGTCTACGACGAACTGCAGCAACCAGGTTTTGAGAATCAAGAACAACCGGAACCGCAAGAACAAGGCAAGTGCTCCTTGACCATATTGATCCTATGTTTTGGATAAAATTGTTTTGTTTTGCAAAAAGGTGTGTGTGCTGAGTCAAACATGATGGGAAACCCCTTTTATAGGAGTTTACTAGTATTGATTAAACCACCCTTGTCGCCTGGGAAGTTTATGAGTCGGGTATGGTTTTTGCTTTATGCTTCGCTGAGTCTATAGGATTGGGAAGCAAGATAGATGTGTCTAGCCAACTGCACTCGTAATGATAACGAGAAACTGATGATGTTAATAAACATTGATCGGAGGGAGATCTAGGCAAGCCTGGGTTTGTGAATGAGGTAGCATGAGATGGTGGTTTTACTTGCCGTAGATCTAAGGACCGGTTCATGCATGCACATGCCAGGATAACAGTGCCACCACAAGGCCAAGTATGGGTGCGGCTTAGCTAAGTAATTAGGTAAGTTGCTAGAGTGTTATGGACTGTGGAAGGCGCGGGGAATGGGAGTCGAGTGAGGACTGCCCTGGGAACCGCATGGCACAAGAGGGGGCCCGTGGGTGGGAGAATTGAAGATTCTAGCCTGCCGGTGAAACCTTAGTGAGTCCATACATCTAGTAACCCCTTTGTAAAGGCTATTTTGTGATCTCTTGACCATACACCGACGGTTGTGTACTGGTATAATGGAGATTCTGCAGTCGCCGACGGGTGACGAAATCACAAACTTGTGGGTAAAGAGGCGCAAACTCTGCAGAGTCTAAAACTATCATGATAGCCGAGCTTACGGTCACGAGCACCTGCCTAAAGTGCCATGATTAGTTGGGATGGTTTTTGGGATGATTAGTTGGGATGGTTTTTGGGATGATTAGTTGGGATGGTCTTTGGGATGGTTATTGGGAAGGTTCTTGGTTATGGTTATTGGTTTGGAACTGTTGAGTCTGGATGACGAGATGGTTGCATGATGTCACACCCGGTTTTTCCGAAGGAAACAACCAAGTGAATATCACATGTATGCCAGGATCATTTTCTCATACATGTGATGACAAATAGTGAAGCATCATTTATTACAAGCCAGGTGTCGAATATAAATAAGTCTTACATCGCAAATGTCTCAATGGACACAAATGCTTCATCACAAGTAAATAAACTAGCAGCGGAATATTATTCTTTAGGGCTCCATCACAGGCGTTGCCCGGGGTCTTCATGAACCTAAAAACCTTCCTCGGGTCCAAAATCTTGGTCATTATACACCACCTCATTATCTTGACCTGAGCAGCAATATAAACCAACAAATATGCAAGGTTGAGTACCAATGGTACTCAGCAAGTGTGGGAAAATTATATCATGCATGGCTAGAACAAGGAGAGGTTGAACTCATGGTTAAAGCACTACGCAATTAATACCTATCACCTTAGCTTATTAAGCACCTACATTACTACACAGGTAAAATGGTCTCAATCTCCCATCCCATCACCATAACCAAATAACCATAACATCATTTCCAATGTTAAGCTCCCCGCTTAACATCCACAACTCCCAAAAACCTTCACTCCTCTAATCATGAATAAGTCCAGGCCGCTCTTAACCGTGAGCACGGCTGTCAAGACAGTTTTGACTCTGCAGAGTTTGTACCACTGTACCCACAAGTAGTGATTTCATCCCCCGTTGCCGGGTGGACTAAAAGAACCTCCATTATGCCAGTGGCTACGTTCCACATTCACACTTCCCAGGTGTGCGACCAAGAGATCACTACAAAGCCTTTACAAAGGGATTCCCGACGAGCGTGGGCCCACTGAGGTTTCACCCCTAACAGCATACAAGAGGCTCCAACCCCGCTGCAGTGGCCCCCTCTTGAGCCTTGCGGTTCATATGGTAGTCCAGCTGACACCTATTCCCCGCACCATCCAACACACCCATACTACGCCGGGGATACACCTATTAATTGGCTAAGCTGCCCCATCTCAGCATGTGGTTGGCACTGTAAAGCCGGGTTACATGCTCCATGAACCGGTCCTTAGGATCCAGGCAAGTACTAAACACAAACCCAAGTCTCGTGCACCCAGCACACAACCAAAACATCCAACTTGCCTTGATCCCTACCTCTACATAACTCCCAATAGCTCATTCAAGAGTATGGTATAATAAACTGATGATCTCATGTCCCAAATATCCCATTCTAAGCATGGCTAAGCATATGCATGTAAATAAATGACATGACAAAATAAATCCCAACCCAAGCTACAAGGAAACAAGGTAATGCAATTCTAGGGAAACTTTCCTAGCATGGGTTTCATATTTCATTTGACAATGCAAATAATTCTATCTACACATCCTAGCATAGGATCAAAGTGGTCAAGGACACTTGCCTCCTTGCTGCTCTTGAAATGGGTAGTCCTGATCTTGGAAAGGAATAACTTGCTCTTGAACAGGTTCTACTTCATACCATCACACATAGCAAAAGAAAAACAACAATCATAAGACATAGTTCACACTTCTACTTCATACAAACCACACATTTCACATTTATGAAATTTATTCACCCTTATATGTGTTGTGGTTACTTTATAGGTGTTAAGTTGTGGCTTGCATGCACTTTTAACCATGTATATATGATTCCTACTTTTGTGTCCACATTTATACTTGCCTACAATGTGCCTTCACAACTTCTATCAACCCTAAACTGTATTCTTTGTATTTTAGAAACTCCATTTATCATTTACTAGTTTCTATATGTTCAGATTTATATTCCTCTGCATAATTGTGTATTTCATTATTAAATTAGTAATACACATCACCTAAACAGATTAGGTTCTGGTCCTAAATAATTTAAAATCATATTTTGACCATGGCTTATGTTGTATACTATTTCATAATTATTTTTCCCTATTTTTCTATAACTATTCTTTACTTTAAAATGTGTCCCTAATCTAAATAATGTGATTAATGAAACAGATTCATATCAGCCCAAAAATATATTTTTATCTCACTCCAAAGTTTTCTAAGTACTGAGAAAGTTTTTAATTAATTTTGACAATTATGTTTGTCCCACTTTTAATTTTTAAACACTAGTTACATATTCAATTTTCTAATTTAAATACTAAACAGGGTTAAAAAGTAAACTCACCCATCACAGGGTCTATAATATTATTTTCACAATTTCCAGGGGTCTAGCTACACTTAACCGAGGTGTTTTTCTTAATTTCTATTAAGTCCACGGGCTAAAACTGATTTTTAAATGAATTTACATGATTTTCTGAAGTTTCAGGGGCTAGATCTGAAGTTTCGGGGGCTAGCTCTCAATTCCAGAGAACCCCAGGGGGTAGCACGTAAGAACTCCAGCCCTTATAACGCGGGGTCGACGTGGACCGTCCGATTTTAAACCGACGGCTGAGATTATAACATCGAACCGGTACGCGGGGATTTAAAGTCTACCGTGCGATTTAAAATAAACGGCGCACAAGCGGCCACGTCGCTCTGACCGAGCGCGGGCGGCGCTGCCGGCGGCGCACGGCGGCGGGAAGCGGCGATCTCACCGGAAACTTTCGGATCCTCGAGAATTCTGCCTAGAACTGTGATCTTAGGGCCTAGATCGGTAGAGGGGAGGTCAGGGATCTCACCTCGGGGGTTTTCTCGAGCTCGGGGGTCCTGGAAAGTGCTCGGCGGCGAGGTCCGAGGCAAAACCACGGCGAAGCTCGTCGGCGCTGAGTTTACACCGTAAGTCTTCGGGTTTTCTGCACCTGCAAAGTTCCCCGGAGGCGGTGGATCAAAACCAGCGAGTTAGATCAGAGTTTCCGAGATTAGATCGGCCAGAATTCACCGGCGAAGTCTCGGTGCTCACCGGAGTGAAAATCGGCGATCGCGTGAGGAAAACTGATCGGATCGGTGGTTTTTATAGCCGGGGGAGGGCGGTGGGTCTGTTGTGATCGAGTTGGAGTCCGCTGGGACCGGAATTCGGCTGCGGGACGCGATTTCCCGATCGGTTGCGATCGCGCGCGCGGGAGAGAGTCCGGGGTCGCGGGGTTAGGGATGACATGTGGGTCCCACCCGTCAGCGAGGGGCAGCGCGGCGCGCGCGGGGCGGGCTGGCGCGGGGGTTTGCTGGGCCGGCTGAAGGTTTCGGCCCACTGGCCAGTTTTTTTCCCGATTTCCTTTTTCTTTTTCCATTTCTTTTCTGTTTTGGGTATAATTTGAATTCCAGTTTGAATTTGAATTTTTGCAAAACATGCAACACGTCCAAAAATTTCTAAATTCCCCTCTGAACATGGTTTAGGGTTTTGAATCCAAATTTGGGTTTTGACTAAAAATTTGGGGTGTTACAGCTCTACCCCCCTTAAAAGAAATCTCGTCCTCGAGATTGGTGTCTCTAAGAAAACAATTCCGGAAATTGTGCCTTGAGCTCATCTTCCCGTTCCCAGGTAGCTTCCCCTTCTGAGTGATGCTTCCACTGCACCTTGCACATCCGGATTCTCTTGTTTCTGGTGAGGCGTTCCATTGTCTCCAAAATCTTGTATGGTTGCTCGGCATAAGACAAATCTTCAGCTACATCCACTTCATTCATGGGTAATACCTCTTCAGGCGTCCTCAGGCATTTCTTGAGTTGTGACACATGGAATACATCATGCACGTCCGATAGATGAGCCGGTAACTCTAGTTGGTACGCCACTTCGCCTTTCCTTTCCAAAACCTGAAAGGGTCCGATGTATCGAGGTGACAACTTCCCTTTCACCTTGAACCGACGAAGTCCTCTGATAGGGGACACCTTGAGATAAACATAGTCTCCCACGTTGAAAACGAGTGCTCTTCTTCGTACATCAGCATAACTCTTCTGGCGTGTTTGTGCTATCCTCAAATTGTTGCGAATCTCCCTCACCTTCGCCTCGGCTTCTTGTAGCACTTCTGGACCAAACACTTTACTTTCTCCTGTTTGGTTCCAAAATAGAGGAGTTCTACACTTCCTTCCATACAAAGCTTCAAATGGTGACATCTTCATACTAGCTTGATAACTGTTGTTATAGGAAAACTCCGCATACGGTAAGTTCTTGTCCCAGCTTCTATTGTTTTTGAGTGCACATGCCCTTAACATATCTTCAAGGATCTGATTGATTCTCTCCGTCTGCCCGTCAGTTTGGGGATGATAGCAGAGCTGAAGTTCAGATGGGTTCCCATGGTTTCATGCAACTTCTGCCAAAACCTCGAGGTGAACTGTGTCCCTCGGTCCGACACTATCTTCTTTGGCACTCCATGGTAACACACGATCCTTGACATGTACAATTCTGCCAATTTAGATCCACTGTAGCTTTCTTTCACAGGGATGAAATGAGCTACCTTGGTTAGCCTATCAATAATGACCCATATTGAATCATACCCGGATTGGGTCCTAGGCAATCCCACGACAAAATCCATGTTGATTTCTTCCCACTTCCATTCAGGCACTTTGAGTGGTTGCAATAATCCCGCGGGTCGTTGATTTTCTGCTTTCACCAACTGACATGTGTCACATAGGGCAACATGTTCCGCGACATCTCGCTTCATGCCATACCACCAATACCTGCTCTTGAGGTCCTGGTACATCTTCGTACTCCCAGGATGAATGGAATAGTCAGAATCGTGAGCCTCCTTCAAAATTAATTCACGGATCTCTTTTACTTCTGGCACACAGATCCTTTTCCCGTGCCACACCGTTCCCTGTTCATCCTCTCTAAAACCAGGAGCTTTATTTTCCTTAATGAGCTGTCTGATCTCTTGTATCTTCTCATTATTTTTTTGGCCCTCGCGTATGTCTTGCTCGAGTGTGGAGTCCACTTCCATGGCGATGGCTTCACCACTATTTACTAGACATAGATTGAGTCTTATAACTTCGTCCTTCAATTCCGCAGGCATGTCCTTCAAGCTCAACTTATTGACCTGCACTTTCCGACTCAAAGCATCGGCCACGACGTTTGCTTTCCCGGGATGATAGTTGATGCCTATATCAAAGTCATTGATTAGCTCTAACCATCTCCTTTGTCTGAGGTTGAGATCTGGCTGTGTGAATATGTACTTCAAACTCTTATGATCCGTATATATCTCTGTCCTCTTCCCCATCAAATAATGCCGCCAAATTTTCAACGCGTGTACCACTGCAGCTAGTTCTAGGTCATGTGTAGGATAGTTCTTCTCGTGCTTCTGAAGCTGCCGGGATGCATATGCCACGACATGTCCTTCTTGCATGAGAACACATCCCAACCCATTTCCAGAGGCATCGCAGTACACTGTGAAATTCTTCTGCATATCTGGCATAACCAGCACTGGGGCTGTTGTCAGTCTCTTCTTTAGCTCTTGAAAGCTCGTCTCGCACTGTGGCGTCCAGGTGAATGTGATTCCCTTCTCCAACAATTTGGTGAGAGGTCTCGAGATCTTGGAGAATCCCTCAATAAACCGTCGATAGTATCCAGCCAATCCCAAAAAGCTTCGAACTTCCCCGACATTTTCAGGGGTCTTCCACTTCTGGATATCCTCGATTTTGGCGGGATCGACGGAGATTCCTCCCTCCGAAATTATATGTCCTAAAAAAGGAACTCTCTTCAGCCAAAACTCACACTTGCTCAACTTGGCATATAGTTGGTGTTCTCTCAGCCTCTGTAACACCAACCTTAGATGTTTCTCATGTTCTTCTTCATCTTTGGAGAAGACGAGAATATCATCTATGAAAACCACCACAAACTTGTCCAGATATTCCATGAATACCTTGTTCATAATGTACATGAAATATGCCGGGGCATTGGTTAGCCCAAAAGGCATGACAGTGTATTCATACAGTCCGTACCGAGATACGAAAGCTGTCTTGGGAATATCAGATTGCCTTATCTTGAGCTGGTGGTATCCCGACCTGAGATCAATTTTCGAGAACACACAAGCTCCCCTCAACTGATCAAACAAGTCTTCAATGCGAGGCAATGGGTACTTGTTTTTGATGGTTACCTCATTCAAGGCACGGTAATCCACGCATAACCTTTGGGTTCCGTCTTTCTTGGGTACAAATATCACCGGAGCTCCCCATGGTGAGGAACTAGGGCGAATATACCCCTTCTCCGTCAATTCTCTCAAATGATCCTTGAGCTCTTCTAGCTGCTTGGAGTCCATTCGATAAGGTCTCTTGTATATCGGGGCTGTTCCCGGTACTAACTCAATTGCGAATTCCACGTCACGGTCGGGAGTCATTCCTGGCAATTCCTCCGGAAATACATCTGGATATTCCCTGATAGTCCTGATTTCCTCAACTTTCACCTCCACTTGATTTAATTTAATGTCCCTCCTAGGCTCGTGTATCGTTATGAACTTTACCTTGGTACCACTGGTGTGAGTTAGTTCCACCGTTCTGTTCGAACAATGGATGATTCCTTTATGTTTGGTCAACCAATCCATACCCGAAATAATATCTATCCCTTGTGAATCTATCACTATGAGGTTAGCAGTAAATACTACCCCATTAATGTCTAGGCTCACTTTGGGACACACTTGTCTTGTCCTTATTTCTCCACCTGGAGAATTTACAGCTAGCATATGGTTCATTTGTGTGGTTGCTAGGTCATGCTTCTTAACAAACCCTTGAGCAATGAACGAGTGGGTAGCACCAGAATCAAACAGCAGAGTTGCAAGGTGTAAATTGGCAGGAAACTTACCAACTACCACGTCGGGTGCCTCTTGTGCTTCCTCCATGGTGACATGGTTCACCCGTCCTCTTACTACATTCTACTGTTGTGGCGGCGCAGGCTTCTTCTTCAGGCATTTATGGGCGTAGTGCCCCACTTCACCACAGTTGAAACATTGCACCCCAACCTTAGATGCTTGACCCTTGTTGTCTTGGGGTGGGTTTTGGGGTCCTTGCACCGCTGGTCGAGGTGGATATGCAGGGCGGGGCTGCTGCACAAACTGACGTGGCGGCTGTGCAGATGCTGCGGGAGGCCTGTAGTTTGGGTTGTACCCTCTTGGTGCCGAATAGGGTATCGCAGCACGGCTCATCTGCCCCGTAGGTTGCTGCATCATACGTGGGCGAGTGTTGCTCCCTGAGGCTTGATGTGACCACCCGGCCTTCCTCTTATTCTCATTTTCTAGGGCCTTTAGCTTCCTTTCTACCACAAACGCTCTGTCCACCATCTTTTGAAAGCTTTCATACTCATTGGAGGACATTGCACACTGCATCTCTGCGGTAAGTCCTTCCACGAAACAATCTTGTTTCTGCTCATCAGTCTCTATGTCTCGTGGAGCATAACGGGATAGTTGAGTAAATTTAGTGAGGTATTCCCTCACCGTCATGTTTCCCTGCTGCAATCCCAGAAACTCTTTCCTCTTGTTTTTGAGTTCACCTCTCGGGATGTAGTGGTTGCGAAAGCTACGCTTGAACTCTTCCCAAGTGATGTTCTCAGGGTCATGATGGGCGGCCACGTAGGCGGTCCACCAATCAGCCGCAGGTCCCTGCAATTGATGAGAGGCAAACAGCACCCTCTCATACCCTTGGCATTGTATTATCCTCATCTTACTTTCAATGGTCTTCAGCCAATCATCTGCCTCCAGAGGTTCAGCAGCACTTGCAAACTTTGGAGGTTGAGTTCCTAGAAACTCACTCAACCTTGGTTGGCGTGGTGCCGCTTGTGGAGGTGGAACTTGATGCAAGTTGAACACCAATTGAGTCAAGTTCTGGATGAGCTGATTTTGATTCTCCAGCATTTGGTGGAGAGGATCAACTTCTTCACGGCGACCACCCCGGTCCTGGCCTCCAGAAAGATGAGGGTTGCATGCCTCATCGTTGTTGTTGGCGGGGTTGGTAGCACGTCCTTTTCCTCTTCCGGCCATCTGGCAGAATCGACAAATGTTAATTTGATACCATTTAGTATCATCTTACTACTTTCATTTGTTGGTACTTTGAGGTGTTGAGACTTTGTTAAAATTTTACGAGGGTTTATATCTCACACCAAATAAATGCACTATTATTTCCTGTGGGTTCACACACCAAAGCAAAGCAATCTGAAGACGAGGCTGTGGACAATTGCTCATGGCTTCCACAACTCACGTCACACACCAAGCATCATCACACCATTAACTACGTAACGACTCGACTACTCGACCTCTTGCTAGCTAGGGGAAAGACTCTACACTACTCGTCCTCTTGAGCTGGCTCCTCGGGATCTTCCTCCTCATTTCGGCTACCTTCTGACTCTGCTTTGGGTGGGGAGGCTGCTGGTGGAGAAGTGCGACGACGCCTGATTGCTCGGCGATCCGGGGAGTCAGGAGTCCATGGATCACTCACGGTGACACACAGTTCATTCCCATCTCCTCTTTCTCTCGCCTTTAAACAAGCTCGCAGCAACGCCTCCGTTTCCTTCAGGGTGTCTCGGACATCCTGAAGCTCTTGTTGACACTCCTGCAGTCGAATGCTGAGCATAGCAGCATACTCCAAGCACAAGTCCATGTGCTCATGGGAAGTCCCTTGCTGCACCGGTGGGTACTTGTACTCCGTGGTGCCACTCTCACGTTGGAGGACATACATGTACTCAGTTTTGTCCAAGTGGCGACGATAGATGTGACTCTGGCAGGTGATGGCCTCCCAGGTGACATCTCTCTCCGCGTCAACTTGTGTTGCTCGACAAGCTGGAGAGTGGTGAATCTTAAGCAGTTGATTCTCGTGTATAATCCTCATCTCCGAACTCCATTCTTCCCTCTTCTCACGGATGGTCCTGGTGGAGTTATAGTGGATGATGAGCTTGCCCGTATTGCCGGCGGCTTCGAGCATACATCGAAGACGGCGCAACAAATCTCCTACTGCCAATCCGTAGGAAAGGTACGTCACTGGACGACTCTCCTCTCTTTCGGCAAGGGCAACGACGGGAACTCTCCCTCCTGTGGACTTACGAGCGGTGCGAATCATGCGAACCATCTAAAACAAAAGAATTTAAAATTAAGTTAGATAAATTCTCAAACAAAAATCCTATTTTGAATGAAAGTTGGGGTAAGATGAAGAAAATGACTCCTTTAATAACACTTTTCCACCCACACTTTGGAAAATAGTTTTTAAGAAAATAGGGCCCTTAAATACGTCCATTTCTACCTAGGTCCACGTTCCTACGGGCAACCTTGGCTCTGATACCACCTCTGTCACACCCGGTTTTTCCGAAGGAAACAACCAAGTGAATATCACATGTATGCCAGGATCATTTTTTCATACATGTGATGACAAATAGTGAAGCATCATTTATTACAAGCCAGGTGTCGAATATAAATAAGTCTTACATCGCAAATGTCTCAATGGACACAAATGCTTCATCACAAGTAAATAAACTAGCAGCGGAATATTATTCTTTAGGGCTCCATCACAGGCGTTGCCCGGGGTCTTCATGAACCTAAAAACCTTCCTCGGGTCCAAAATCTTGGTCATTATACACCACCTCATTATCTTGACCTGAGCAGCAATATAAACCAACAAATATGCAAGGTTGAGTACCAATGGTACTCAGCAAGTGTGGGAAAATTATATCATGCATGGCTAGAACAAGGAGAGGTTGAACTCATGGTTAAAGCACTACGCAATTAATACCTATCACCTTAGCTTATTAAGCACCTACATTACTACACAGGTGAAATGGTCCCAATCTCCCATCCCATCACCATAACCAAATAACCATAACATCATTTCCAATGTTAAGCTCCCCACTTAACATCCACAACTCCCAAAAACCTTCACTCCTCTAATCATGAATAAGTCCAGGCCGCTCTTAACCGTGAGCACGACTGTCAAGACAGTTTTGACTCTGCAGAGTTTGTACCACTGTACCCACAAGTAGTGATTTCATCCCCCGTTGCCGGGTGGACTAAAAGAACCTCCATTATGCCAGTGGCTACGTTCCACATTCACACTTCCCAGGTGTGCGGCCAAAAGATCACTACAAAGCCTTTATAAAGGGATTCCCGACGAGCGTGGGCCCACTGAGGTTTCACCCCTAACAGCATACAAGAGGCTCCAACCTCGCTGCAGTGGCCCCCTCTTGAGCCTTGCGGTTCATATGGTAGTCCAGCTGACACCTATTTCCCGCACCATCCAACACACCCATACTACGCCGGGGATACACCTAATTAATTGGCTAAGATGCCCCATCTCAGCATGTGGTTGGCACTGTAAAGCCGGGTTACATGCTCCATGAACCGGTCCTTAGGATCCAGGCAAGTACTAAACACAAACCCAAGTCTCGTGCACCCAGCACACAACCAAAACATCCAACTTGCCTTGATCCCTACCTCTACATAACTCCCAATAGCTCATTCAAGAGTATGGTATAATAAACTGATGATCTCATGTCCCAAATATCCCATTCTAAGCATGGCTAAGCATATGCATGTAAATAAATGACATGACAAAATAAATCCCAACCCAAGCTACAAGGAAACAAGTTAATGCAATTCTAGGGAAACTTTCCTAGCATGGGTTTCATATTTCATTTGACAATGCAAATAATTCTATCTACACATCCTAGCATAGGATCAAAGTGGTCAAGGACACTTGCCTCCTTCTTGCTGCTCTTGAAATGGGTAGTCCTGAACTTGGAAAGGAATAACTTGCTCTTGAACAGGTTCTACTTCATACCATCACACATAGCAAAAGAAAAACAACAATCATAAGACATAGTTCACACTTCTACTTCATACAAACCACACATTTCACATTTATGAAATTCATTCACCCTTATATGTGTTGTGGTTACTTTATAGGTGTTAAGTTGTGGCTTGCATGCACTTTTAACCATGTATATATGATTCCTACTTTTGTGTCCACATTTATACTTGCCTACAATGTGCCTTCACAACTTCTATCAACCCTAAACTGTATTCTTTGTATTTTAGAAACTCCATTTATCATTTACTAGTTTCTATATGTTCAGATTTATATTCCTCTGCATAATTGTGTATTTCATTATTAAATTAGTAATACACATCACTTAAACAGATTAGGTTCTGGTCCTAAATAATTTAAAATCATATTTTGACCATGGCTTATGTTGTATACTATTTCATAATTATTTTTCCCTATTTTTCTATAACTATTCTTTACTTTAAAATGTGTCCCTAATCTAAATAATGTGATTAATGAAACAGATTCATATCAGCCCAAAAATATATTTTTATCTCACTCCAAAGTTTTCTAAGTACTGAGAAAGTTTTTAATTAATTTTGACAATTATGTTTGTCCCACTTTTAATTTTTAAACACTAGTTACATATTCAATTTTCTAATTTAAATACTAAACAGGGTTAAAAAGTAAACTCACCCATCACAGGGTCTATAATATTATTTTCACAATTTCCAGGGGTCTAGCTACACTTAACCGAGGTGTTTTTCTTAATTTCTATTAAGTCCACGGGCTAAAACTGATTTTTAAATGAATTTACATGATTTTCTGAAGTTTCAGGGGCTAGATCTGAAGTTTCCGGGGCTAGCTCTCAATTCCAGAGAA
Organism: Neostapfia colusana; assembly: GCA_030760725.1. NCBI lineage: Eukaryota > Viridiplantae > Streptophyta > Magnoliopsida > Poales > Poaceae > Neostapfia > Neostapfia colusana. Next base: position 15,137,552 of record JASWHV010000014.1, on the reverse strand, counting down.
CCCCAGGGGGTAGCCCTTATAACGCGGGGTCGACGTGGACCGTCCGATTTTAAACCGACGGCTGAGATTATAACATCGAACCGGTACGCGGGGATTTAAAGTCTACCGTACGATTTAAAATAAACGGCGCACAAGCGGCCACGTCGCTCTGACCGAGCGCGGGCGGCGCTGCCGGCGGCGCACGGCGGCGGGAAGCGGCGATCTCGCCGGAAACTTTCGGATCCTCGAGAATTCTGCCTAGAACTGTGATCTTAGGGCCTAGATCGGTAGAGGGGAGGTCAGGGATCTCACCTCGGGGGTTTTCTCGAGCTCGGGGGTCCTGGAAAGTGCTCGGCGGCGAGGTCCGAGGCAAAACCACGGCGAAGCTCGTCGGCGCTGAGTTTACACCGTAAGTCTTCGGGTTTTCTGCACCTGCAAAGTTCCCCGGAGGCGGTGAATCAAAACCAGCGAGTTAGATCAGAGTTTCCGAGATTAGATCGGCCAGAATTCACCGGCGAAGTCTCGGTGCTCACCGGAGTGAAAATCGGCGATCGCGTGAGGAAAACTGATCGGATCGGTGGTTTTTATAGCCGGGGGAGGGCGGTGGGTCTGTTGTGATCGAGTTGGAGTCCGCTGGGACCGGAATTCGGCTGCGGGACGCGATTTCCCGATCGGTTGCGATCGCGCGCGCGGGAGAGAGTCCGGGGTCGCGGGGTTAGGGATGACATGTGGGTCGAACCCGTCAGCGAGGGGCAGCGCGGCGCGCGCGGGGCGGGCTGGCGCGGGGGTTTGCTGGGCCGGCTGAAGGTTTCGGCCCACTGGCCAGTTTTTTTCCCGATTTCCTTTTTCTTTTTCCATTTCTTTTCTGTTTTGGGTATAATTTGAATTCCAGTTTGAATTTGAATTTTTGCAAAACATGCAACACGTCCAAAAATTTCTAAATTCCCCTCTGAACATGGTTTAGGGTTTTGAATCCAAATTTGGGTTTTGACTAAAAATTTGGGGTGTTACACATGACTGTTGGGACATGACATGAGATTGGTCTCGGTGTGAGACGAGGTTGTTTATGAGTTGAGATGGTAGTGAATACGAGGAGGTATTCGTGAGTATGAATCAAGGATTGGTTAATGTTCGGATGGAACACGGGAAGTGATGGAGGTATGATAGTAATTAATACATGTTGGCGACACTATTTGATGGGGAAGAGGACAGAGATATATATGGATCATAAGAGTTTGAAGTACATTTTCACACAGCCAGATCTCAACCTCAGACAAAGGAGATGGTTAGAGCTAATCAATGACTTTGATGTGGGCATCAACTATCATCCTGGGAAAGCAAACGTCGTGGCCGATGCTTTAAGTCAGAAAGTGCAGGTCAATAAGTTGAGCTTGAAGGACATGCCTGCAGAATTGAAGGACGAGGTTATAAGGCTCAATCTATGCCTGGTAAATAGTGGGGAAGCCATCGCCGTGGAAGTGGACTCCACACTCGAGCAAGAAATCCGCGAGGGTCAAAAGAATGATGAGAAGATACAAGAGATCAGACAACTCATCAAGGAAAATAAAGCTCCTGGTTTCAGAGAGGATGAACAAGGTACGGTGTGGCACGGGAAAAGAATCTGTGTGCCTGAAGTAAAAGAGATTCGTGAATTGATTTTGAAGGAGGCTCACGATTCTGACTATTCCATTCATCCTGGGAGTACGAAGATGTACCAGGACCTCAAGAGCAGGTATTGGTGGTATGGCATGAAGCGAGATGTCGCGGAACATGTTGCTCTATGTGACACATGTCAGTTGGTGAAAGCAGAACATCAACGACCCGCGGGATTATTGCAACCACTCAAAGTGCCTGAATGGAAATGGGAAGAAATCGACATGAATTTCATCGTGGGATTGCCTAGGACCCAATCAGGATATGATTCAATATGGGTCATCATCGACAGGCTAACCAAGGTAGCTCATTTTATTCCCGTGAAAGAAAGCTACAGTGGATCCAAATTGGCAGAGTTGTACATGTCAAGGATCGTGTGTTACCATGGAGTGCCAAAGAAGATTGTGTCGGATCGAGTGACACAGTTCACCTCAAGGTTCTGGCAAAAGTTGCATGAAACCATGGGAACCCATCTGAATTTCAGCTCTGCCTATCATCCCCAAACTGACGGGCAGACGGAAAGAACCAATCAGATTCTTGAAGATATGCTGAGGGCATGTGCACTAAAAAACAATCGGAGTTGGGACAAGAACTTACCGTATGCGGAGTTTTCCTATAACAACAGCTACCAAGCTAGTATGAAGATGTCACCGTTTGAAGCCTTGTACGGGAGGAAGTGCAGAACTCCCCTATTTTGGAACCAAACAGGGGAAAGTAAAGTGTTTGGTCCGAGGTACTACAAGAAGCCGAGGCGAAGGTGAGGGAAATTTATCAACAACTTGAGGATAGCACAGACACGCCAAAAGAGCTATGCCGATGTACGAAGAAGAGAGCTCGTTTTCAACGCGGGAGACTATGTCTATCTCAAGGTGTCCCCTATCAGAGGACTTCATCGGTTCAAGGTGAAAGGGAAGTTGTCACCTCGATACATCGGACCCTTTCAAGTTCTGGAAAGGAAAGGCGAAGTGGCATATCAACTAGATTTACCGGCTCGTTTATCGGATGTGCACGATGTGTTCCATGTGTCACAACTCAAGAAATGCCTGAGGACGCCTGAAGAGGTGTTACCCAAGAATGAAGTGGACGTAGCTGAGGATTTGTCTTATGTCGAGCAACCATCCAAGATTTTGGAGACAATGGAACGCTTCACCAGAAATAAAAGAATCCGGATGTGCAAGGTGCAATGGAAGCATCACTCGGAAGAAGAAGCCACCTGGGAATGGGAAGATGAACTCAAGGCACAATTTCCGGAATTGTTTTCTTAGAACCACTAATCTCGAGGATGAGATTTCTTTTAAGGGGGGTAGAGCTGTAACACCCCAAAATTCTGTTAAAACCCAAAATCCTGTTAAGAGGGGAATTTAAAATTTTTTTGACGTGTTGCATGTTTTGCAACAATTTAAATTCAAAATGGAATTCAATTTAAACTCAAAACAGAAAAGAAATAGAAAAAGAAAAAAAGAAACAGAAAAAAAACCGGCCAGTGGGCCGAAACCCACCAGCCGGCCCACCCAGCACCCGCGCAAGCCGCAGCCGCGCGCGCCCCCTTCCTCCCACTGACAGGCGGGGACCGCCAGCCCTTCTTCTACCTCGCGCCCGCGCCGCGATCGGCCGGGACTCTCTCACCCGAATCAAAACTGATCGGGAATTCTCGCGTATCCCAGCCGATTTCCGGACCCCGAAGACTCCAGCTCGATCTAAACCAACCCGACGCCCTCCCCCGTCTATAAAAACCCCGGCCTCGTTCTGTTTTTCCCACGCGATCCGCCGTTTTTACTCCGGTGAGAACCCAAGCCTTCTCCGGCGAATTCTGGGCGATCTACGCTCGGAAATTCCGATCCAACTCGCTAGTTTTGATCCACCGCCTCCAGGGAACCTCGCAAGTGCAGAAAACTCGGTGGTTTGCGGTTCAAACACAGCGCCGACGAGCCTCGCCGTGAATTCACCTCGGACCTCGTCGCCGACCGCCTTCCAGGACCTCCGAGCTCAAGAAAACCCCCGAGGTGAGATCCCCGACCTCCCCTCTACCGATCTATGCCATAAGATCACAGTTCTAGGAAGAATTCTCGAAGATCCGAAAGTCTCCGGCGAGATCACCACTTCCCGCCGCCGTGCGCCGCCGGGCAGCGCCGCCCGCGCTCGATCAGAGCGACATGGCCGCTTGTGCGTCGTCTATTTTAAATCGCACGGTAGACTTTAAATCCCCGCGTACCGGTTCGACGTTATAATCTCAGCCGTCTGTTTTAAATCGGACGGTCCACGTTAACCCCGCGTTATAAAGACTGGAAATCTTACGTGCTACCCCCTGGGGTTCTCGGGAAATAAGAGCTAGCCCTGAAAACTTCTGATCTAGCCCCTGGAACTTCAGAAAATCATGTAAATTCATTTAAAAATCAGTTTTAGCCCCTGGATTTAATAAAAATTAGGAAAAACTCCTCTGTTATGAGTAGCTAGACCCCTGAAAATTGTTAAAATAATATTATAGACCCTGTAGTGGGGTGAGTTTACCTTTTTAACCCTGTTTGATATTTAATGTAGGAAATTGAATATGTGGCTAGTATTTAAAATTTAAAAAGTGGGACAAACATATTGTCAAAATTAAATTAAAAACTTTCTCAGTACTTAGAAAACTTTGGAGTGAGATAAAAATAGATTTTGGGCTGAAATGAATATGTTTAATTTATTATTCACATTTATTAGTTATAGGGACACATTTTTAAGTAAAGAATAGTTTTGAAAATAGGGAAAATAAATGTAAAATAGTTTACATCAGAGGAAAAGGTCAAAAAAATATATTAGTAAATATTTTAGATCAGAACCTATTATGTTTAGATGTTGTGTCTTGTTATTTTCATAATAAAGTTCACAGTTAGGCATAGGAAATAAATCTGAAAATATAGCAACTAGTAAATGATAAATGAAGTTTCTAAAATCCAAAGAATTCAGTTTAGGGTTGGTAGAAATTCTGAAGACACGTATGGAGAAGGAAAATACCTTTCATGCATACTTGGTAGCTAAAAGGTGTAGTAATTGAATATAAGGAATTTATTTAAATTGGAAACTCATATATATAGTATGTAAGTATAAATGTGAACACAAAAGTAGGAATCATATACACATGATTAAAAGTGCATGCAAGCCACAAATCAACACACCTAGAGTAATCACAACACATATAATGGTGAATGACTTTCATAAATATGAATGTGTGGTTTGTATGAAGTGGAAGTGTGAACTATGTCTTATGGATTGTTGTTTTTCTTTTGCTATGTGTGATGGTATGATGTAGAACCTGCTCAAGAGCAAGTTATTCCTTTCCAAGATCAGGACTACCCATTTCAAGAGCAGCAGGAAGGAGGCAAGTGTCCTTGACCACTTTGATCCTATGCTAGGATGTGTAGATAGAATTATTTGCATTGTCAAATGAAATATGAAACCCATGCTAGAAAGTTTCCCTAGAATTGCATTACCTTGTTTCCTTGTAGCTTGGGTTGGGATTTATTTTATCATGTCATTTATTATTATGCATATGCTTAGCCATGCTTAGAATGGGATAAATGGGGATATGAGATCATCAGTTTATTTTACCATACTCTTGAATGAGATATTGTGAGTTATGTAGAGGTAGGGATCAAGGCAAGTTGGATGTTTTGGTTGTGTGCTGGGAGCACGAGATTCGGGTTTGTGTTTAGTACTTGCCTGGATCCTAAGAACCGGTTCATGGAGCATGTAACCTGGCTTTACAGTGCCAACCACATGCTAAGATGGGGCAGCTTGGCCAATTAATTAGGTGTATCCCCGGCGTAGTATGGGTGTGTTGGATGGTGCGGGGAGTAGGTGTCAGCTGGACTACCATATGAACCGCAAGGCTCAAGAGGGGGTCACTGCAGCGGGGTTGGAGCCTCTTGTATGCTGTTAGGGGTGAAACCTCAGTGGGCCCATGCTCGTCGGGAATCCCTTTGTAAAGGCTTCGTAGTGATCTCCTGGCTACACACCTGGGAAGTGTGAATGTGGTTCGTAGCCACTGGCATAATGGAGGTTCTTTTAGTCCACCCGGCAACGGGGGATGAAATCACTACATGTGGGTACAGTGGTACAAACTCTGCAGAGTCAAAACTGTCATGACAGCCGTGCTCACGGTCAAGAGCGGCTTGGACTTATTCATGATTAGAGGAGTGATGGTTTTGGAAGAGAATGTTAAGCGGGGAGCTTAAGATTGGAAATGATGTTATGGTTATTTGGTTATGATGATGGGATGGGAGATTGGGACCATTTCACCTGTGTAGTAATGTAGGTGCTTAATAAGCTAAGGTGATAGGTATTAATTGCGTAGTGCTTTAACCATGAGTTCAACCTCTCCTTGTTCTAGCCATGCATGATATAATTTTCCCACACTTGCTGAGTACCATTGGTACTCAACCTTGCATATTTTGTTGGTTTATATTGCTGCTCAGGTCAAGATAATGAGGTGGTGTATAATGACCAAGACTTTGGACCCGAAGAAGGTTTCTAGGTTCATGGAGACCCCCGGGCAACGCCTGTGACGGAGCACTCAAGAATAATATTCCGCTGCTAGTTTATTTACTTGTGATGAACTTATTATTGTCCATCGAGACATTTGCTATGTAAGACTTATTTATATTCGACACCTGGCTTGTAATAAATGATGCTTCACTATTTGTCATCACATGTATGAGAAAATGATCCTGGCATACATGTGATATTCACTTGGTTGTTCTTCGGAAAAACCGGGTGTGACAGAAGTGATGGAGGTATGTTAGTAATTAATACATGTTGGGATTACATCTAAAGTTAAGTTGCTGTTTTATCAGTTTTACGAATCTGCTTTTCTGCAAATAAGCCTTTTATACCTACCTTGTTTATGAACTGCATATCATGTGTTTTCCCGCACTTGCTGAGTACATCATTGTACTCAAACTTGCATTATTATTTCATCATCAACAGCAAGAGAAGGCTATTATGAAGACCAAGTGGAGCATTATGGCGTGTGATCTGTTCTCAACCTTGCCTGTGGAAGGAGTAGAGATGGAGCCACTTCTGCTTAGTTTTGTTTCCGCATTAGTTTTGCTTCCGCATTAAAATAAAGATTTCCGCTGCGTAGAAATAAAGACTTCCGCTGTGAGCATGAGTCCAAGACTCATGAGACGTTGTAATAAACTCTGTTATTCGTGAGAATATATAATCTGAATTCAGTTTGTGGAACGTATGTATATGTGTGATGAACATTCTGGGCACACATATGCATTAGTTCTCGGTTCCGTGGTTTTCCACAGAATTGAGGGCGTCACAGCGCCGATGCTGCCCAGACCACCCGGGTAGCCGGGGGCCTGGACAACAAATAGGAAGGCGCGCTCATCACCTTCCTTCGGCACAACGTCGACGTGTTTGCATGGCAACCGTCGCAGATGTCGGGGATCCTTAGGGAGGTGATCGAGAACCATCTGAAGATCTTCCCCGACGCCCGGCCAATCCAACAGAAGCCTCGCAAGCAGTCCATCGAGCGGCAGAACTTCATCTGTGAAGAAATCAAGAAGCTACTGGACGCTGGCTTCATACGGGAAGTCCACCACCCCTGGTGGTTGGCGAACCTCGTCGTCGTCCCAAAGGCCGGTGGGAAGCTCCGGATGTGCATCGACTACACTAGTCTCAATAAGGCATGTCCCAAAGATCCATTCCCTCTCCCTAGAATAGATCAAATAGTAGACTCTACATCAGGCTGTGATATGCTATGCTTCCTAGATGCCTACTCGGCCTTTCACCAAATCCCTATGTCTAGAGAAGATGAAGAGCATACTGCTTTTATCACAGTAGACGACCTGTATTGTTATGTCTCTATGCCTTATGGCCTAAAGAATGCTCTCCCCACCTTTGTTCATGCTATGCACAAAACCTTCGGAGAGCTAATAAGAGAGTTGAGGTGTACGTCGATGACATCGTTGTCAAAGTCAGGCAGAGCTCATCCTTGTTAGATAACCTAGCTCTAGTCTTTGACAAACTGCGCTCCACGCGCACTAAGCTGAACCTAGATAAATGTGTGTTCGGCGTATCCTCTGGGAAGCTTTTAGGGTTCCTGGTCTCACACCGGGGGATCGAAGCAAACCCAGAGAAGATCAAGGCCATCGACCTGATGCGGCCCACCGCCTGCATCAAGGATGTCCAGAAACTCACGGGATGCCTAGCCACGCTGAGTCGGTTTATACCGAGGCTAGCAGAGCGGGCACTTCCCTTCTTTAAGCTCCTGCGCAAATGCGGCCCTTTCGCTTGGACCGACGAAGCAGAAGAAGCATTCCAGGAGTTGAAGCAGCTCCTGATGACCCTACCCATCATGGTAGCCCCCGAGTCCGGAGAGCACTTGCTGCTCTACATCGCGGCGACAACAGAGGTGGTGAGCATGGTCCTCGTCGCAGAGCGGCCAGACCCCTCATTACCGCAGCCTGCTCCGGCAGCAGAAGACAAGCACCAGGAGACCCTGGAGGCTCAAGGCGACCTCCCGGAGCTCCAAGGGAACCTCCCGGAGGTCCAACAGAACCTCTCGGAGCTCCAAGATAACCCCCCGGAGGTCCAAAGGGACCTCCCAGGAGAACAAGACGACCTCCCGAAGGTTCAGGACGACCACCTCGAAGTCCAACGGGACCTCCCGGAGGTCCAAGATGGCCTAGAACCCCTGGGTCCCAGCTCCCGGAGGCTCCCCCGGACCCGTCTACCTCCTGTCGGCCTGAGCCAGTGGAGGAGGACATATCAGGCCTAGGGGGGTCCGGACCATCCAGAGGCCTATCTACTACATCAGCGAAGTCCTCCACGACACCAAGGCAAGGTACCTGGAGGTCCACAAGCTGTTGTATGCAGTACTCGTGGCGTCCAGGAAGCTCCGCCACTACTTCCAAGCCCACCGGATCTCGGTGGTCACCTCCTACCCGCTGAAGGCCATTCTTCACAGCCCCAACACGACCAGAAATGTTGCTAAATGGGCAGCGGAGTTGGCGGAGTTCGAGCTGGACTTCCTTCCTCGCCACGCAATCAAGAGCCAAGCACTGGCTGAGTTCGTGGCCGAGTGGACGCCAACAACGACCAACCCAGGGGCCACAAAGATGGTGAACCAAAGCCCCGAGCTCCGGTCTTCACCGGGTCTCACTGGACGCTCTTCTTCGACAGCTCCTCGCGAAAGCAGGAGGCCGGTGCCGGCGTACTGCTTCTCATGCCATCGGGGAAGCAGTTTGGGTACATGGTGCGTCTCAATTTCAAGGCAACCAACAACATGGCAGAGTATGAAGCACTTATCTTTGGCCTGAAGACAACCCTGTCTTTGGGCGCTCGCCAGTTGTTGGCACAGGGCGACTCCCAGCTAGTCATCAAGCAAGTCAAGGGTGAATGATCCTGCAATGACCCGCAACTAGCTGCTTATCTGCTCCACGTGCAGATGCTGGAGAAAGACTTCCTCGCCTTGAACCTGCGCCATGTACCACGTGCTGGCAATGCCACGGCCGACGACCTCTCAACGAAGGCCTCCACCAGAGGCCCGGTGCCCGAAGGAGTCTTTGAGAGAACGTTGCTGTGGCCCACTGCCCGGCCTGCCGAGCCGGGCGAAGGGGGCTGGACCAGCACCTCGAAGCTAGCGGTCCCGGCGGCCCTGCAACCATGGACGCCGCCAAGGATCGTAAGCGTCTCTGGGGACTCCGTGCAACCCAGCGCTCAAGATCCAGGAGCTCAAGTAAGACCCAATGCATGGATCACAGAGATCTGGGACTACTTGAAAGACAACATCCTCCCTGATGAACATGTATCGCTGAACGGATCGTGCGCATGGCTAAAAGATACGCGCTGGTAGAAGGGGATCTCTACCGGCGTGGCGCCAACCACGTCCTATTGCGGTGCATAACCCAGGGGGAAGGCTGCGACTTGCTCGCTGAGATCCATGGAGGCGAATTTGGGAGTCACTCTTCCTCACACACGCTCGTTGGTAAAGCCTTCCGGCATGGCTTCTACTGGCCGACAGCACTCCGGGATGCCGTCAAGCTGGTCAAGAGCTGCAAGGTGTGCCAGTTCCATGCCAAGCAGATCCACACACCGGGTCAGGCGGTACAGATGATCCCGCCCTCGTGGCCGTTCGCCGTATGGGGTTTGGACATCCTGGGGCCATTCCCCAAAGCCGTCGGGGGATTCCGGTACCTCTACGTTGCCATCGACAAGTTCATCAAGTGGCCGGAAACTACACCCATCATCACCATCAACAAGCAATCCGCAGTCAAGTTCATCAAGTCACTCGTCTGCCGGTTCGGGGTCCCAAACAGAATCATCACCGACAACGGGACCCAGTTCACCAGTGCAGCATTCTAAGACTATTGCGAAGACCACGGCATCCAGGTGTGCTATGCTTCCGTTTCTCACCTAAAGAGCAATGGGCAAGTCGAGAGGGCCAACACTGAGATTCTTCGGGGCCTCAAGACTCGCACCTATACCGGCTTGAAGAAACATGGTGCCAAGTGGGAGGTCGAGCTTCCGAGCACACTGTGGGCTAACCGGACATCCCAAAGCCGGGCCACCGGAGAGACACCCTTCTTCATGGTGTACGGGGCCGAAGCTGTGCTTCCCCAAGAAATCACCATGGGGTCTCTCCGTGTTCGAGCTTACGACGAAGCCACACAGGACAACCTCTGGCGTGAAGACATCGACCTCGTCGACGAGGATCGATTACACGTTGCGCTCCGCAACGCACGGTACCGGCAGACGCTCCGGCGCTACCACCAAAGGTCCGTGCGTATCCGAGAGCTGCAAGAAGGCGACCTAGTATTGCGGCGCATACTTTCTCGCGAGGGGACTAACAAACTCTCCCCCAGCTGGGAAGGTCTCTTCAGAGTCACGAAAGTTTGCCGCCCCGGGTGCGTACGCCTTTCCACCGAGGATGGGGATCCGCTCCCGAACCCTTGCAACATAGAAAACCTCCGTAAGTTCTATCCCTAGAGCAGTAGTAGGACAATTCTTTTTCTTTCCGTAATAAATCCCATAGAGTGCGGGAACAGCGCTCGGAGCAGCTAAGTCCTAGGGGACGGTCCAGGACTACGTTTCAGCTTGGCCTGGTTCTGACCCTAAGCGCGTAGAGTCTTGCTTCCCTTCTTAATGGGGCGGGTCGTTGTCTCCATGTTTAGCCTGCCTTCCTTCTATGGATATTTATATGGAACGAAACCTGTCCTGCCACGCTCTTACCCTTGTGCTCATTTAAATTACGCATTAATTTTTATGACAGCACTTTCCATGTATGCTCACCGTACATTTAGCTCTCCTTTCCCACTCTCATCTCTAGTCACCATTTGCTATCCTACCTGTCGGTACCTGTGATATGGGGTACCCCCGCGCACAGGGGAAAATGCCTAAGGATCTCGTCCTTCTCTGCGGGGAGAGCTCCGAAGGTGCCACGCGTCCGGCGGGGCCGGACCTCCCTCTCCTCAGAGGAGAGCTCCGGGCTCGCCACGTGGCCTGCAGAAGCCGAACCTCCCCCTCCACGGGAGAGAGGTCCGAAGGTGCCACGTGTCTAGCGGGGACGGACCTCCCTCTCCTCAGAGAGGAGCTCCGGGCTCGCCACGTGGCCGATAGAAGCCGGACCTCCGCCTCCGCGGGGAGAGGTCCGAAGGCTCCGCGTGTCCTGCGGGGCCGGACCCTCCTCTCCTCTGAGGAGGGCTCCGGGCCCGCCACGTGGCCAGCAGAACGGCGCTGCCTGCCCCCGAGCGGTAGGCAGCGGGCATAAAGACGCCCCATACCTTGCCCGTACAAGGTATTCAAGGCCCGCGTCTTCCCAAGACGCGGAGACGCGGAGCACGCCTCTGTCAGGTGCCGTTGCGCCCAGTCGCATCACAAACTGGTGCGCAATGTCAGAGCCTACCAGCCAATAAACGCAGTGACAAGACATCCCATGCCGCCCCCACCGTCATCAACCACTACGACTAGCATGCGGCATAGGCAGGGCGGCAAGACGAAGACTCAGAAGCCTTCGCCAGAGACAACTACCGGCATAACTGCAGATACGGTAGATAACAGTCAATCTCCCCGGGACCACCTGTCGGGTCCCGGGCCCCCCTTTTGTAAGCCACCGGAGTCTTGAACTATAAAAGGCTCGGGTAGGCGACGTTAGCAAGGGTTCGCACTCTAGCCATTCACACCCAAGGTGTAACTCATCCTCAAGCTCAGGACTCCGGTTCTGAGCAACAAGCAATACAACGAGCTCCATAGCTCGCCGTGGACGTAGGGTTTTACGCTCCGGCAGCCTGAACCACGTAAAACTCGCCATGTCAAGCTCTTCCTAACTCGTCCATATGCTCAAGCTCTCCGCAAGTGACTAGCCCCACCGAAAAAAGAACCTCCGCGGGCTGCCCAGTGCAGGCCCGGGGGAAGTGTCAACCGCACACTTCGACATTTGGCGCGCCAGGTAGGGGGCTTTTCCCTTGCGCGACGAGTTTCCACCGACGAAGATGACCAAGCTTTCTTCAGCGGCAAACTCTCCTCCCCCGCGTTCGCGGTGAACCGTGACCAGGGGGGAGTACATGTCGACACACTCAGGACGGAGTGTGTCGGTGCAAGCTGGGAGCCAGCAGCCGGCTCTGGCAGCGCCGACCCCGGCAATGCAGGCTCCGACCAGCGTGAGATCCTCTGCAGCGATAAGCGAACCCCACAGGGGTGCGCTAGCTGCAGCAAGAGCGCTACTGCGTAACCCACCTGCTGGGGACGCACCTCATTCAGCAACCCAGCAGTGCATACGCGAGGTAGACCGTCTCGTCGTCGCCGCTGCAAACCCTCGACTTCGGCGGGAACGACACTCCGGTCAACCGGCAGTGTCGCTGACGCGCACGCCCACGGTTGACGGGCAGACGGCGGACTCCAGCTCCACCAGGCATCCGACGACGGACCTGAGGGCAGAGCTGGAGCGATGCCACTTGGGCCAAGATGCTCGAGTGTTCCTCGAGCGACGTCGAGAGAGGCGTCGCATCCAAGAGGCTGGCGACAGCATGACGTCGACCTCGATCCAGCCTGAAGGGAAGATCTTCACCACGCGAGCTCTGCCCCAGACGTACGTCGCGCAGCATATGCCACAACCATATTGTAACACCCCAAATTTTTAGTCAAAACCCAAATTTGGATTCAAAACCCTAAACCATGTTCAGAGGGGAATTTAGAAATTTTTGGACGTGTTGCATGTTTTGCAAAAATTCAAATTCAAACTGGAATTCAAATTATACCCAAAACAGAAAAGAAATGGAAAAAGAAAAAGGAAATCGGGAAAAAAACTGGCCAGTGGGCCGAAACCTTCCGCCGGCCCAGCAAACCCCCGCGCCAGCCCGCCCCGCGCGCGCCGCGCTGCCCCTCGCTGACGGGTGGGACCCACATGTCATCCCTAACCCCGCGACCCCGGACTCTCTCCCGCGCGCGCGATCGCAACCGATCGGGAAATCGCGTCCCGCAGCCGAATTCCGGTCCCAGCGGACTCCAACTCGATCACAACAGACCCACCGCCCTCCCCCGGCTATAAAAACCACCGATCCGATCAGTTTTCCTCACGCGATCGCCGATTTTCGCTCCGGTGAGCACCGAGACTTCGCCGGTGAATTCTGGCCGATCTACGCTCGGAAACTCTGATCTAACTCGCTGGTTTTGATCCACCGCCTCCGGGGAACTTTGCAGGTGCAGAAAACCCGAAGACTTACGGTGTAAACTCAGCGCCGACGAGCTTCGCCGTGGTTTTGCCTCGGACCTCGCCGCCGAGCACTTTCCAGGACCCCCGAGCTCGAGAAAACCCCCGAGGTGAGATCCCTGACCTCCCCTCTACCGATCTACGCCATAAGATCACAGTTCTAGGAAGAATTCTCGCGGATCCGAAACTTTCCGGCGAGTTCGCCGCTTCCCGCCGCCGTGCGCCGCCGGCAGCGCCGCCCGCTCTCGATCAGAGCGACGTGGCCGCTTGTGCGCCGTGTATTTTAAATCGCACGGTAGACTTTAAATCCCCGCGTACCGGTTCGATGTTATAATCTCAGCCGTCGGTTTAGAATCGGACGGTCCACGTCGACCCCGCGTTATAAAGGTTGGAATTCTTACGTGCTACCCCCTGGGGTTCTCTGGAATTGAGAGCTAGCCCCAGAAACTTCAGATCTAGCCCCTGGAACTTCAGAAAATCATGTAAATTCATTTAAAAATCAGTTTTAGCCCCTGGACTTAATAGAAATTAAGAAAAACACCTCTATTAAGTGTAGCTAGACCCCTGGAAATTATGAAAATAATATTATAGACCCTGTGATGGGTGAGTTTACTTTTTAACCCTGTTTAGTATTTAAATTAGGAAATTTAATATGTAACTAGTGATTAAAAATTAAAAAGTGGGACAAACATAGTTATCAAAATTAATTAAAAACTTTCTCAGTACTTAGAAAACTTTGGAGTGAGATAAAAATATATTTTTGGGCTGATATGAATCTGTTTCATTTATTAATCACATTATTTAGATTAGGGACACATTTTTAAAGTAAAGGATAGTTATAAAAAAAATAGGGAAAAATAATTATGAAATAGTATACAACATAAGCCATGGTCAAAATATGATTTTAAATTATTTAGGACCAGAACCTAATCTGTTTAGGTGATGTGTATTACTAATTTAATAATAAAATATACAATTATGCATAGGAATATAAATCTGAACATATAGAAACTAGTAAATGATAAATGGAGTTTCTAAAAATACAAAGAATTCAGTTTAGGGTTGATAGAAGTTGTGAAGGCACATTGTAGGCGAGTATAAATGTGGACACAAAAGTAGGAATCATATATACATGGTTAAAAGTGCATGCAAGCCACAACTTAACACCTATAAAGTAACCACAACACATATAAGGGTGAATGAATTTCATAAATATGAAATGTGTGGTTTATATGAAGTAGAAGTGTGAACTATGTCTTATGATTGTTGTTTTTCTTTTGTTATGTGTGATGGTATGAAGTAGAACCTGTTCAAGAGCAAGTTATTTCTTTCCAAGATCAAGACTACTCATTCCAAGAGCAGCAAGAAGGAGGCAAGTGTCCTTGACCACTTTGATCCTATGCTAGGATGTGTAGATAGAATTATTTGCATTGTCAAATTAAAAATGAAACCCATGCTAGGAAGTTTCCCTAGAATTGCATTACCTTGTTTTCCTTGAAGCTTGGGTTGGGATTTATTTTTGTCATATCATATTATTATTACGCATATGCTTAGCCATGCTTAGAATGGGATATTTGGGATATGAGATCATCAGTTTATATTACCATACTCTTGAAAGAGATATTGTGAGTTATGTAGAGGTAGGGATCAAGGCAAGTTGGATGTTTTGGTTGTGTGCTGGGTGCACGAGACTTGGGTTTGTGTTTAGTACTTGCCTGGATCCTAAGGACCGGTTCATGGAGCATGTAACCCGGCTTTACAGTGCCAACCACATGCTGAGATGGGGCAGCTTAGCCAATTAATTAGGTGTATCCCCGGCGTAGTATGGGTGTGTTGGATGGTGTGGGGAGTAGGTGTCAGCTGGACTACCATATGAACCGCAAGGCTCAAGAGGGGGCCACTGCAGCGGGGTTGGAGCCTCTTGTATGCTGTTAGGGGTGAAACCTCAGTGGGCCCACGCTCGTCGGGAATCCCTTTGTAAAGGTTTTGTAGTGATCTCTTGGCCACACACCTGGGAAGTGTGAATGTGGAACGTAGCCACTGGCATAATGGAGGTTCTTTTAGTCCACCCGGCAATGGGGGATGAAATCACTACTTGTGGGTACAGTGGTACAAACTCTGCAGAGTCAAAACTGTCTTGACAGCCGTGCTCACGGTTAAGAGCAGCCTGGACTTATTCATGATTAGAGGAGTGAAGATTTTTGGGAGTTGTGGATGTTAAGCGGGGAGCTTAACATTGGAAATGATGTTATGGTTATTGGGTTATGATGATGGGATGGGAAATTGGGACCATTTCACCTGTGTAGTAATGTAGGTGCTTAATAAGCTAAGGTGATAGGTATTAATTGCGTAGTGCTTTAACCATGAGTTCAACCTCTCCTTGTTCTAGCCATGCATGATATAATTTTCCCACACTTGCTGAGTACCATTGGTACTCAACCTTGCATATTTGTTGGTTTATATTGCTGCTCAGGTCAAGATAATGAGGTGGTGTATAATGACCAAGACTTTGGACCCGAGGAAGGATTCTAGGTTCATGAAGACCCCCCCCCCCCGGGCAACACCTGTGATGGAGCCCCAAAGAATAATATTCCGCTGCTAGTTTATTTCCTTGTGATGAACTTATTATTGTCCATCGAGACATTTACTATGTAAGACTTACTTATATTCGACACCTGGCTTGTAATAAATGATGCTTCACTGTTTGTCATCACATGTATGAGCAAATGATCCTGGCATACATGTGATATTCACTTGGTTGTTTCTTCGGAAAAACCGGGTGTGACAGAGGTGGTATCAGAGCCAAGGTTGCCCGTAGGAACGTGGACCTAGGTAGAAATGGACGTATTTAAGGGTCTTATTTTCTTAAAAACTATTTTCCAAGGTGTGGGTGGAAAAAGTGTTATTAAAGGAGTTTTCTTCATATTACCCCAACTTTCATTCAAAATAGGATTTTTATTTGAGAATTTATCTAACCTAATTTTAAATTCTTTTGTTTTACATGGTTCGCATGATTCGCACCGCTCGTAAGTCCACAGGAGGGAGAGTTCCCATAGTTGCCCTTGCCGAAAGAGAGGAGAGTCGTCCAGTGACGTACCTTTACTACGGATTGGCAGTAGGAGATTTGTTGCGCCGTCTTCGACGTATGCTCGAAGCCGCCGGCAACACGGGCAAGCTAATCATCCACTATAACTCCACCAGGACCATCCGTGAGAAGAGGGAAGAATGGAGTTCGGAGATGAGGATTATACATGAGAATCAGCTGCTTAAGATTCACCACTCTCCAGCTTGTCGAGCAACACAAGTTGACGCGGAGAAATATGTCACCTGGGAGGCCATCACCTGCCAGAGTCACATCTATCGTCACCACTTGGACAAAACTTAGTACATGCATGTCCTCCAACGTGAGAGTGGTACCACGGAGTACAAGTACCCACCGGTGCAGCAAGGGACTTCCCATGAGCACATGGACTTGTGCTTGGAGGATGCTGCTATGCTCAGCACTCGACTGCAGGAGTGTCAACAAGAGCTTCAGGACGTCCGAGACACCCTGAAGGAAACGGAGGCGTTGCTACGAGCTTGCTTAAAGGCGAGAGAAAGAGGAGATGGGAATGAACTGTGTGTCACCGTGAGTGATCCATGGACTCCTGACTCCCCGGATCGCCGAACGATCAGGCGTCGTCGCACTTCTCCACCAGCAGCCTCCCCACCCAAAGCAGAGTCAGAAGGTAGCCGAAATGAGGAGGAGGATCCTGAGGAGCCAGCTCAAGAGGACGAGTAGTGTAGAATCTTTCCCTTAGCTAGCAAGAGGTCGAGTAGTCGAGTCGTTACGTAGTTAATGGTGTGATGATGCTTGGTGTGTGACGTGAGTTGTGGAAGCCATGGGCAATTGTCCACAGCCTCGTCTTCAGATTGTTTTGCTTTGGTGGGTGAACCCACAGGAAATAATAGTGCATTTATTTGGTGTGAGATATAAACCCTCGTAAAGTTTTAACAAAGCCTCAACACCTTAAAGTACCAACAAATGAAAGTAGTAAGATGATACTAAATGGTATCAAATTAACATTTGTTGATTCTGCCAGATGGCCGGAAGAGGAAAGGGACGTGCTGCCAACCCCGCCAACAACAATGATGAGGCATGCAACCCTCATCTTTCTGAAGGCCAGGACCGGGGTGGTCGCCGCGAAGAAGTTGATCCTCTCCACCAAATGCTGGAGAATCAAAATCAGCTCATCCAGAACTTGACTCAAGTGGTGGCCAACTTGCATCAAGTTCCACCTCCACAAGCTGCACCACGCCAACCAAGGTTGAGTGAGTTTCTAGGAACTCAACCTCCAAAGTTTGCAAGTGCTGCTGAACCTCTGGAGGCCGATGATTGGCTGAAGACCATTGAAAGTAAGATGAGGATAATCCAATGCCAAGGGTATGAGAGGGTGTTGTTTGCCTCTCATCAATTGCAGGGACCTGCTGCTGATTGGTGGACCGCCTACGTGGCCGCCCATCATGACCCTGAGAACATCACTTGGGAAGAGTTCAAGCGTAGCTTCCGCAACCACTACATCCCAAGAGGTGAACTCAAAAACAAGAGGAAAGAGTTTCTGGGACTGCAGCAGGGAAACATGACGGTGAGGGAATACCTCACTAAATTTACTCAATTATCCCGTTATGCTCCACGAGACATAGAGACTGATGAGCAGAAACAAGATTGTTTCGTGGAAGGACTTACCGCAGAGATGCAGTGTGCCATGTCCTCCAATGAGTATGAAAGTTTTCAAAAGATGGTGGACAGAGCATTTGTGGTAGAAAGGAAGCTAAAGGCCCTAGAAAATGAGAATAAGAGGAAGGCCGGGTGGTCACATCAAGCCTCAGGAAGCAACACCCGCTCACGTATGATGCAGCAACCTACGGGGCAGATGAGCCGTGCTGCGGTACCCTATTCAGCACCAAGAGGGTACAACCCAAACTACAGGCCTCCCGCAGCATCTGCACAGCCGTCACGTCAGTTTGTGCAGCAGCCTCGCCCCGCATATCCACCTCGACCAGCAGTACAAGGACCCCCAAACCAACCCCAAGACAACAAGGGCTCAGCACCTAAGGTTGGGGTGCAATGTTTCAGTTGTGGTGAAGTGGGGCACTACGCCCATAAATGCCCGAAGAAGAAGCCTGCGCCGCCACAACAGCAGAATGTAGTGAGAGGACGGGTGAACCACGTCACCATGGAGGAAGCACAAGAGGCACCCGACGTGGTAGTTGGTAAGTTTCCTGCCAATTTACACCTTGCAACTCTGCTGTTTGATTCTGGTGCTACCCACTCGTTCATTGCTCAAGGGTTTGTTAAGAAGCATGACCTAGCAACCACACAAATGAACCATGTGTTAGCGGTAAACTCTCCAGGTGGAGAAATAAGGACAAGACAAGTGTGTCCCAAAGTGAGCCTAGACATTAATGGGGTAGTATTTACTGCTAACCTCATAGTGATAGATTCACAAGGGATAGATATTATTTTGGGTATGGATTGGTTGACCAAACATAAAGGAATCATCCATTGTTCGACCAGAACGGTGGAACTAACTCACCCCAGTGGTACCAAGGTAAAGTTCATAACGATACACGAGCCTAGGAGGGACATTAAATTAAATCAAGTGGAGGTGAAAGTTGAGGAAATCAGGACTATCAGGGAATATCCAGATGTTTTTCCGGAGGAATTGCCAGGAATGCCTCCCGACCGTGACGTAGAATTCGCAATTGAGCTAGTACCGGGAACAGCCCCGATATACAAGAGACCTTATCGAATGGACTCCAAGCAGCTAGAAGAGCTCAAGGATCATTTGAGAGAATTGACGGAGAAGGGGTATATTCGCCCTAGTTCCTCACCATGGGGAGCTCCGGTGATATTTGTGCCCAAGAAAGACGGAACCCAAAGGTTATGCGTGGATTACCGTGCCTTGAATGAGGTAACCATCAAGAACAAGTACCCATTGCCTCGCATTGAAGACTTGTTTGATCAGTTGAGGGGAGCTTGTGTGTTCTCAAAAATTGATCTCAGGTCGGGATACCACCAACTCAAGATAAGGCAATCTGATATTCCCAAGACAGCTTTCATATCTCGGTACGGACTGTATGAATACACTGTCATGCCTTTCGGGCTAACCAATGCCCCGGCATATTTTATGTACCTCATGAACAAGGTATTCATGGAATATCTGGACAAATTTGTGGTGGTTTTCATAGATGATATTCTCGTCTTCTCCAAAGATGAAGAAGAACATGAGAAACATCTAAGGTTGGTGTTACAGAGGCTGAGAGAACACCAACTATATGCCAAGTTGAGCAAGTGTGAGTTTTGGCTGAAGAGAGTTCCCTTTTTAGGACATATAATCTCGGAGGGGGGAATCTCCGTAGATCCCGCCAAAATCGAGGATATCCAGAAGTGGAAGACCCCTGAAAATGTCGGGGAAGTTCGAAGCTTTTTGGGATTGGCTGGATACTATCGACGGTTTATTGAGGGATTCTCCAAGATCTCGAGACCTCTCACCAAACTGTTGGAGAAGGGAATCACATTCACCTGGACGCCACAGTGCGAGACGAGCTTTCAAGAGCTAAAGAAGAGACTGACAACAGCCCCAGTGCTGGTTATGCCAGATATGCAGAAGAATTTCACAGTGTACTGCGATGCCTCTGGAAATAGGTTGGGATGTGTTCTCATGCAAGAAGGACATGTCGTGGCATATGCATCCCGGCAGCTTCGGAAGCACGAGAAGAACTATCCTACACATGACCTAGAACTAGCTGCAGTGGTATACGCGTTGAAAATTTGGCGGCACTATTTGATGGGGAAGAGGACAGAGATATATACGGATCATAAGAGTTTGAAGTACATATTCACACAGCCAGATCTCAACCTCAGACAAAGGAGATGGTTAGAGCTAATCAATGACTTTGATATAGGCATCAACTATCATCCCGGGAAAGCAAACGTCGTGGCCGATGCTTTGAGTCGGAAAGTGCAGGTCAATAAGTTGAGCTTGAAGGACATGCCTGCGGAATTGAAGGACGAAGTTATAAGACTCAATCTATGTCTAGTAAATAGTGGTGAAGCCATCGCCATGGAAGTGGACTCCACACTCGAGCAAGACATACGCGAGGGCCAAAAGAATGATGAGAAGATACAAGAGATCAGACAGCTCATTAAGGAAAATAAAGCTCCTGGTTTTAGAGAGGATGAACAGGGAACGGTGTGGCACGGGAAAAGGATCTGTGTGCCAGAAGTAAAAGAGATCCGTGAATTAATTTTGAAGGAGGCTCACGATTCTGACTATTCCATTCATCCTGGGAGTACGAAGATGTACCAGGACCTCAAGAGCAGGTATTGGTGGTATGGCATGAAGCGAGATGTCGCGGAACATGTTGCCCTATGTGACACATGTCAGTTGGTGAAAGCAGAACATCAACGACCCGCAGGATTATTGCAACCACTCAAAGTGCCTGAATGGAAGTGGGAAGAAATCAGCATGGATTTTGTCGTGGGATTGCCTAGGACCCAATCCGGGTATGATTCAATATGGGTCATTATTGATAGGCTAACCAAGGTAGCTCATTTCATCCCTGTGAAAGAAAGCTACAGCGGATCCAAATTGGCAGAATTGTACATGTCAAGGATTGTGTGTTACCATGGAGTGCCAAAGAAGATAGTGTCGGACCGAGGGACACAGTTCACCTCGAGGTTTTGGCAAAAGTTGCATGAAACCATGGGAACCCATCTGAACTTCAGCTCTGCCTATCATCCCCAAACTGACGGGCAGACGGAGAGAACCAATCAGATCCTTGAAGATATGTTAAGGGCATGTGCACTCAAAAACAATAGAAGCTGGGACAAGAACTTACCGTATGCGGAGTTTTCCTATAACAACAGTTATCAAGCTAGTATGAAGATGTCACCATTTGAAGCTTTGTATGAAAGGAAGTGTAGAACTCCTCTATTTTGGAACCAAACAGGAGAAAGTAAAGTGTTTGGTCCAGAAGTGCTACAAGAAGCCGAGGCGAAGGTGAGGGAGATTCGCAACAATTTGAGGATAGCACAAACATGCCAGAAGAGTTATGCTGATGTACGAAGAAGAGAACTCGTTTTCAACGTGGGAGACTATGTTTATCTCAAGGTGTCCCCTATCAGAGGACTTCGTCGGTTCAAGGTGAAAGGGAAGTTGTTACCTCGATACATCAGACCCTTTCAGGTTTTGGAAAGGAAAGGCGAAGTGGCGTACCAACTAGAGTTACCGGCTCATCTATCGGACGTGCATGATGTATTCCATGTGTCACAACTCAAGAAATGCCTGAGGACGCCTGAAGAGGTATTACCCATGAATGAAGTGGATGTAGCTGAAGATTTGTCTTATGCCGAGCAACCATACAAGATTTTGGAGACAATGGAACGCCTCACCAGAAACAAGAGAATCCGGATGTGCAAGGTGCAGTGGAAGCATCACTCAGAAGAGGAAGCTACCTGGGAACGGGAAGATGAGCTCAAGGCACAATTTCCGGAATTGTTTTCTTAGAAACACCAATCTCGAGGACGAGATTTCTTTTAAGGGGGGTAGAGCTGTAACACCCCAAATTTTTAGTCAAAACCCAAATTTGGATTCAAAACCCTAAACCATGTTCAGAGGAGAATTTAGAAATTTTTGGACGTGTTGCATGTTTTGCAAAAATTCAAATTCAAACTGGAATTCAAATTATACCCAAAACAGAAGAGAAATGGAAAAAGAAAAAGGAAATCGGGAAAAAAACTGGCCAGTGGGCCGAAACCTTCAGCCGGCCCAGCAAACCCCCGCGCCAGCCCGCCCCGCGCGCGCCGCGCTGCCCCTCGCTGACGGGTGGGACCCACATGTCATCCCTAACCCCGCGACCCCGGAATCTCTCCCGCGCGCGCGATCGCAACCGATCGGGAAATCGCGTCCCGCAGCCGAATTCCGGTCCCAGCGGACTCCAACTCGATCACAACAGACCCACCGCCCTCCCCCGGCTATAAAAACCACCGATCCGATCAGTTTTCCTCACGCGATCGCCGATTTTCGCTCCGGTGAGCACCGAGACTTCGCCGGTGAATTCTGACCGATCTACGCTCGGAAACTCTGATCTAACTCGCTGGTTTTGATCCACCGCCTCCGGGGAACTTTGCAGGTGCAGAAAACCCGAAGACTTACGGTGTAAACTTAGCGCCGACGAGCTTCGCCGTGGTTTTGCCTCGGACCTCGCCGCCGAGCACTTTCCAGGACCCCCGAGCTCGAGAAAACCCCGAGGTGAGATCCCTGACCTCCCCTCTACCGATCTACGCCATAAGATCACAGTTCTAGGAAGAATTCTCGCGGATCCGAAACTTTCCGGCGAGTTCGCCGCTTCCCGCCGCCGTGCGCCGCCGGCAGCGCCGCCCGCTCTCGATCAGAGCGACGTGGCCGCTTGTGCGCCGTTTATTTTAAATCGCACGGTAGACTTTAAATCCCCGCGTACCGGTTCGATGTTATAATCTCAGCCGTCGGTTTAGAATCGGACGGTCCACGTCGACCCCGCGTTATAAAGGCTGGAATTCTTACGTGCTACCCCCTGGGGTTCTCTGGAATTGAGAGCTAGCCCCGGAAACTTCAGATCTAGCCCCTGGAACTTCAGCAAATCATGTAAATTCATTTAAAAATCAGTTTTAGCCCCTGGACTTAATAGAAATTAAGAAAAACACCTCTGTTAAGTGTAGCTAGACCCCTGGAAATTATGAAAATAATATTATAGACCCTGTGATGGGTGAGTTTACTTTTTAACCCTGTTTAGTATTTAAATTAGGAAATTTAATATGTAACTAGTGATTAAAAATTAAAAAGTGGGACAAACATAGTTGTCAAAATTAATTAAAAACTTTCTCAGTACTTAGAAAACTTTGGAGTGAGATAAAAATATATTTTTGGGCTGATATGAATCTGTTTCATTTATTAATCACATTATTTAGATTAGGGACACATTTTTAAAGTAAAGGATAGTTATAAAAAAATAGGGAAAAATAATTATGAAATAGTATACAACATAAGCCATGGTCAAAATATGATTTTAAATTATTTAGGACCAGAACCTAATCTGTTTAGGTGATGTGTATTACTAATTTAATAATAAAATATACAATTATGCATAGGAATATAAATCTGAACATATAGAAACTAGTAAATGATAAATGGAGTTTCTAAAAATACAAAGAATTCAGTTTAGGGTTGATAGAAGTTGTGAAGGCACATTGTAGGCGAGTATAAATGTGGACACAAAAGTAGGAATCATATATACATGGTTAAAAGTGCATGCAAGCCACAACTTAACACCTATAAAGTAACCACAACACATATAAGGGTGAATGAATTTCATAAATATGAAATGTGTGGTTTATATGAAGTAGAAGTGTGAACTATGTCTTATGATTGTTGTTTTTCTTTTGTTATGTGTGATGGTATGAAGTAGAACCTGTTCAAGAGCAAGTTATTTCTTTCCAAGATCAAGACTACTCATTCCAAGAGCAGCAAGAAGGAGGCAAGTGTCCTTGACCACTTTGATCCTATGCTAGGATGTGTAGATAGAATTATTTGCATTGTCAAGTTAAAAATGAAACCCATGCTAGGAAGTTTCCCTAGAATTGCATTACCTTGTTTTCCTTGAAGCTTGGGTTGGGATTTATTTTTGTCATGTCATATTATTATTATGCATATGCTTAGCCATGCTTAGAATGGGATATTTGGGATATGAGATCATCAGTTTATATTACCATACTCTTGAAAGAGATATTGTGAGTTATGTAGAGGTAGGGATCAAGGCAAGTTGGATGTTTTGGTTGTGTGCTGGGTGCACGAGACTTGGGTTTGTGTTTAGTACTTGCCTGGATCCTAAGGACCGGTTCATGGAGCATGTAACCCGGCTTTACAGTGCCAACCACATGCTGAGATGGGGCAGCTTAGCCAATTAATTAGGTGTATCCCCGGCGTAGTATGGGTGTGTTGGATGGTGCGGGGAGTAGGTGTCAGCTGGACTACCATATGAACCGCAAGGCTCAAGAGGGGGCCACTGCAGCGGGGTTGGAGCCTCTTGTATGCTGTTAGGGGTGAAACCTCAGTGGGCCCACGCTCGTCGGGAATCCCTTTGTAAAGGCTTTGTAGTGATCTCTTGGCCACACACCTGGGAAGTGTGAATGTGGAACGTAGCCACTGGCATAATGGAGGTTCTTTTAGTCCACCCGGCAACGGGGGATGAAATCACTACTTGTGGGTACAGTGGTACAAACTCTGCAGAGTCAAAACTGTCTTGACAGCCGTGCTCACGGTTAAGAGCGGCCTGGACTTATTCATGATTAGAGGAGTGAAGGTTTTTGGGAGTTGTGGATGTTAAGCGGGGAGTTTAACATTGGAAATGATGTTATGGTTATTGGGTTATGATGATGGGATGGGAAATTGGGACCATTTCACCTGTGTAGTAATGTAGGTGCTTAATAAGCTAAGGTGATAGGTATTAATTGCGTAGTGCTTTAACCATGAGTTCAACCTCTCCTTGTTCTAGCCATGCATGATATAATTTTCCCACACTTGCTGAGTACCATTGGTACTCAACCTTGCATATTTGTTGGTTTATATTGCTGCTCAGGTCAAGATAATGAGGTGGTGTATAATGACCACGACTTTGGACCCGAGGAAGGATTCTAGGTTCATGAAGACCCCCCCGGGCAACACCTGTGATGGAGCCCCAAAGAATAATATTCCGCTGCTAGTTTATTTCCTTGTGATGAACTTATTATTGTCCATCGAGACATTTACTATGTAAGACTTACTTATATTCGACACCTGGCTTGTAATAAATGATGCTTCACTGTTTGTCATCACATGTATGAGCAAATGATCCTGGCATACATGTGATATTCACTTGGTTGTTTCTTCGGAAAAACCGGGTGTGACACATATGCCCTGCAAACGGCGTCCCCGGTCTATGGCGCAGCCTTGCCCATACCGGGGCACACAGTGCCAGGTGCGAACCAAGCGTTCGCGGCACCAATACCTGTGGCAACAGGAGCAGGATGTGCTGCTCTTGCACCCCACCTTCGCTTCGTGAGGTGGCCGCGCAAGTTTCGGCCGCACCTGCCCGAAAAGTACGACGGCAGCGTCAACCCGGCGGAGTTCCTCCAGATCTACTCCACCGCCGTACTTGCCGCAGGAGGGGATGAGGCCGTCATGGCCAACTATTTCCCCATCGCCTTGACCAGCCCAGCCCGGTCTTGGCTCATGAACCTACCCCAGGATTCCATAACCTCCTGGGGAGAGCTCTGCCGGCAGTTCGTCGCCAACTTCGGCAGTTCCTACACCCGGCCTGGCACGGAGCTCGACCTCCACGCCATCCAGCAACAACCAAGGGAGTCGCTGCGCTCCTTCATCCAGCGGTTCTCCCAGGTGTGGAACACCATCCCACACATCCAGAACGCTTCTGTGGTGGTGGCGTTCCAACAAGGCGTTCGGGACAAGAAGATGCTTGAGAAGCTCGCGACTAGGGAGGTCCGCGACGTCATGGAGCTCTTCAGCCTGGCGGACAAGTGTGCCAGAGCAGCCGAAGGGCGGAGCTGGCACTCACTGCCAGCCTCCGAGCCAGGGGGTCAGCCGGGATCTGGCGCCGCTTCCTATGGAAGCGGCAGGAAGATCAAGAACAGGGGCGATGGCAAGATGAAGCCGCCAGCCGCGGCTCCCGTTGCCGCAACAACGGCGCCCAGTGGAGCTCGGGGGGCGCGCCCCGACAAAAGGCCGCGACAATCATCGGCTCCAGACGGAGGCCACGACGAGTTATGCCCCGTGCACGGCACCAGTTACCATACTGCTGCCGAGTGCCGGGAAATCCAGAAGCTCGCGGAGCGCTTCCGGAAAGGGAAGCAGCTTCTAACTGATGCCCCACCCTACCGTCAAAGGGAGGGCAAGCAGAAGGTCGACGCCCCAGACGACATCGACCGCCAGGTGGAATTCCAGGAGCTTCAGCGCGCCATGAAGGCGGTGCGCAATCATGAGAGCTCCAGATCCAGTGATGACGAGCACCGGAAGATGCTCTACGTCATCTTCGGCGGGTCCGCTGACCCCTCGTCCCGAAGCGCGGCTAAAGCCTTGCGCCGAGCTGTAGCGTCGGTGGCTCCCCTCCCGAGTGCAGTACCGCACCTCAGGTGGATGGGAACCCCCATCAGCTTCGATGCCACCGACTGCCCCAGGAACATGGCTGGGGCTGGCCAACTACCGCTCGCGGTGGCCCCCACCATCGCCAACGTGAGGATGTACCACGTTTTGGTGGATGGCGGGGCTGGACTGAACCTCATCAGTCGCGCAGCCTTCCAGAAGCTGCAGATCCCGATGGCCAAACTCACCCCATCAAGCCCGTTCTCAGGGGTAGGGCCGGGACAGGTCGTTCCCTACGGCCACATCAGCCTCCCGGTGACCTTTGGGGCACCGGACAGCTATCGGACAGAGTACATTCTGTTCGACGTGGCCGAGATCGACCTCCCCTTCAACGCCATAATTGGCAGGCCAGCCCTGTACCGATTCATGGCAGTAGCCCACTACGGCTACCTTGTCTTGAAGATGCCTACACCAACAGGCGTCCTCAAGGTTTGTGGAGACCGTACTGCCGCAGTGTTAGCCTTGGAAAAGCTCCAGGCGCTTACAGCAGCTAGAGTACCAACCCCAGGCAGTGCAGAACCAAACCGGCTCCACCCAAGTGCACACCACCGTGCCTCTACCACAACACCCCATGTGCAACCCCTCGACGAGGACGACGTCCCCTTGAGGCTCGTCCGAATCAGCGCCGATGCCACCCATACCACCCGGGTAGCCGGAGGCCTGGATAGCAAATAGGAAGGTGCACTCGTTACCTCCCTCCGGCACAATGTCGATGTGTTGCATGACAGTCGTCGCAGATGCCAGAGATCCCTAGGGAGGTGATTGGGCACTATCTAAAGGTCTTCCCTGACACCCGGCCAGTCCGACAGAAGCCCCTCAAGCAGTCCACCAAGCAGTAAAGCCCCATCCGCGAAGAAACCAAGAAGCTGCTGGGCGCTGGCTCCATACGGAAAGTCCGCCACCCCCGGTGCTTGGCGAACCCTGTTGTTGTCCCAAAGGCCGGCGGGAAGCTTCGGAAGTGCATCGGCTACACCAGTCTCAATAAGGCATGTCCTAAAGATCTATTTTCTCTCCCTATGATAGATCAAATAGTAGACTCGACGTCAGGCTGCGATATGCTGTGCTTCCTAGATGCTTACTCGGGTTTCCACCAGACCCCTATGTCTAGAGAAGATGAAGAGCACACCTCCTTCATCACAGTAGTCGGTCTGTACTGTTATGCCTCTATGTCTTATGGCCTAAGGAATGCTCTCCCTACCTTCGTACGTGCAATGCACAAGACCTTAGGAGAGCTAATGAGAGACTCAGTTGAGGTGTGTGTCGAAGACATTGTTGTTAAGGTCAGGCAGAGTTCATCCCTACTAGATAACCTGGCCTTAGTCTTCGTCCTTCCGACAAGTGTGAGTTTGGTGTATCCTCTGGAAAACCCTTAGAATTCCTGGCCTCACGCCGAGGAACTGAGGCTAACCCAGAGAAGATCAAAGCCATCGGCTCGAGGCGGCCCCCCGCCTGCATCAAAAAAGTCCAGAAATTCGCGGGATGCCTAGCTGCGCTGAGTCGGTTTATACCGAGGTTAGCAAAGCGAACGCTCCACTTCTCTAAGCTCCTACGCAAATCCGGCCCATTCGCTTGGACCGATGAAGCGGAGGAAGCTCCCCAGGAGCTGAACCAGCTCCTGATGACCCTACCCGTAATGGTAGCCCCCGAGCCCGAAGAGCATCTGTTGCTCTACATCGCGGCGACGGCTGCAGTAGTGAGTATGGTCCTCGCCGCAGAGCGGCCGGACCCCTCATCGCCGCAACCTGCTCCGGTATCGGGAAACAAGCGCCAGGAAACCCCGGAGGTCCGAGACGACCCCCCGGGTCTCCGAGGCAACCCCCCGGAGGTCCAAAACGGACCCCGGACCCCCGACACAACCTCCCGGAGGACCAGCAGGACCTCCCGGAGGTGCAACGGGACCCCCCCCCGGAGGCCCAACAGAACCTCCCGGACGTCCAATGGGACCCCCCGGAGCTCCCGGGAAATCAGCGGGACCTCCCGGAGGTCCAAGACAGCCTGGGGACCTCCGAGTATCAGCTCCCGGCGGCCTCCCCGGGCCCGCGGGAGGTTCTGTCTACTTCATCAGCGAGGTCCCCCATGACGCCAAGGCAAGGTACCTGGAGGTACATAAGCTGCTGTATGCAGTGCTCATGGCGTCCAGGAATCTCCGCCACTGCTGCCAAACACACCGGGCCTCATTGGCCACCTCCTACCAGCTGAAGGCTATCCTCCACAGCCCCCACGCGATGGACGATGCCGCCAAATGGGCAGCGGAGCTACTGGAGTTTGAGCTAGGCTTCCTTCCTCGTCACGCAGGCAACAGCCAAGCACTAGCTGACTTCGTGGCTGAAGTGGACGCCAACGCAAGCTGACCCAGGGGGCCATGAAGACGGTGAACCAGGACCCTGAGCTCTGGCCTTCACCGGACCTTACTGGACGCTCTTCTTCGACCGCTCCTTGCGAAAGCAGGGGGCCGGTGCTAGCGTACTGTTCCTCATGCCATCGGGGGAGCAGCCTGGGTATATGGTGCGTCTCAATTCCAAGGCAACCAACGACATGGCAGAGTATGAAGCACTCATCCTTGGCCTAAAGACAGCCCTATCTCTAGGCGCTCACCAGTTGTTGGCATAGGGCGACTCCCAGCTAGTTATCAAGCAAGATGGTGGAGAAAGACTTCCTCGCCTTGGACCTGCGCCACGTACCGCGCACTGGCAAGGCCGCAGCTGACGACCTCTCAACGAAGACCCCCACCGGAGCCCCTGTGCCCGAATGGGGCTTCGAGAGGACGTTGCCGTGGCCCACAGCCCGGCCCGCCGAGCCGGGCGATGGGGGCTAGACCAGCACCTCGAAGCTGGTGGTCCCGGCGGCCATGGACGCCGCCAAGGATCGTAAGCGTCACTAGGGACTCCGTGCAACCCAGCGCTCAAGATCCAGACGCTCAAGTCAGACCCGATGCATGGATCACGGAGATCCGGGACTACTTGAAAGACAATATCCTCCCTGATGAACGTGTATCCGCTGAACGGATCGTGCGTATGGCTAAGAGACACGTGATGGTAGAAGGGGATCTCTGCCAACGCAGCGCCAACCGCGTCCTATTGCGGTGCATAACCCAGGGGGAAGGCTGCAACTTGCTCGCTGAGATCCATGGAGGCGAATGTGGGAGTCACTCTTCCTCACGCACGCTTGTCGGTAAAGCCTTCCGGCATGGCTTCTACTAGCCGACAACACTCCAGGATGCCGTCAAGCAGGTCGAGAACTGCAAGGCGTGCCTGTTCCACGCCACGCAGATCCATACACCGGCTTGGACGGTACAGATGATCCAGCCCACATGGTTATTTGCCGTACGGGGGCTGGACATCCTGGGACCTGGGACCATTCCCTAGAACCGAGGATGGGGACCCGCTCCCGAACCCTTGGAACACAGAACACCTCCGTAAGTTCTACCCCTAGAGCAACAATAGGACAGACTCTTCTTTTTATACTAAATTCCATAAAAGTCCAGGAACAGTGCTCGGAGCAGCTAAGCCTCAGGGGACGGTCCAGGACTACGTTCAGCTTCGCCTGGTTCCGACCCCAAGCGCGTAGAGTCTTGCTTCCCTTGAGGCGGTTCGTGGCCTCCATACTTAGCCTGCCTTCCGCCTATGGAAATTTATATGAAAAGAAACCTGTCCTACGTTGCTCTTCTTTGGTGCTCATTTAATTTACTTATTAAATTTTTATGACTGCACTACTAGCACGTGCTTACCATACGCTCAGCTCCCCCTCCTCATTCTCACCTTTAGTCGGCATTTGCTGCCCTACCAAAGGCGGTTGCGTTGGAGGTACCGGCCGATAGCCAGGGGGGCCCCGAGCCCCCGGCACTTCGCGCACGGTAGTCCCGAAGCACCGTATAAGTGGACGGGGACCGTAAGCCAAATAAGACTATGAGATAGAGGAGGGGGAGCCCCTAAGGAGAATTACGTTTCCCTTACTTGTGTGCAGGGTCTCTCGGCCTCAGCTCCCCGCAGGAGTATGGTAGGCACATCCATCCAGTGGAACGCACCTACCAGGGGGCCGCTACGGGATCGCGCAAGACCGAAACCCCAAGGTAAGATCAAAGAACCTAGACCTCACCGCTTCCGCAGGGGCGAGGCCCGAAGGTCCCACGTGTCCAGCGGGGCCAGACCATCCACCTCCTGGAGGGGGAGCTCCGGGCCCATCACGTGGCCTACAGAAGCTGGACCTCCCCCCTCCGCGGGGAGAGGTCCGAGGGCTCCACGTGCCCCGCAAGCCCGGACCTCCCCTTAGAGGGGAGCTCCGGGCCTGCCACGTGGCCAACAGGCCCGGACCCCCCATTCTTGTGAGGCGGGTCCTGGAGACCTCCGGGGCCCTTAATATACAGTAAGGACCCGGAGAAGGTGTCTATGCAGAGCTTCGAGATTGGTCAAGGCCTCCGAGTACCATGCGGAGCTAAGGACTCGGCCAGGAAAAACCAGGAAGAAGACTAGGACACGCAGACACAGAAGGAAACAGGAGTCTATTCATACAAAGCTCCATGAGCTGGGCTACAGACTCAACAAAAATAAAAAAGGAAGTACAGGGCCTTGTGGCCATGGGGGCAGATGCCTAAGAGTCCCCAGACTCCCGATGAAACCTAGAGGCCACGAGGGCAGCCACGTCCTCGACCTCGGCCCTGGCAGCTTCCTCCCGCTCGGCAGCGGGCCCTAGACGGACTGGCCCCAGAGAAAAGGAAGGGTCTTGGCTCCGGAAGCATGCCAGTACATGCATAGCGACCTCCTTCGCAAGGCCCCGACCTTCCACTTCAAGCTCGTCGGCGATCACCGCTTCGAGCCGACCCAGCTTGTCGCCGATGGACTCAAGTGCCGGGATCGCTTCGGGCATCTGCCGCGCCGGAGACTCCATCCGCACAGGGCTGAAACCAAGAGGAGCCAAGGCGGACCCCGCCTTGGCAATAAAGCCCCAGACTGCCTGGGCCTCGGCAGACCGCAAGGACTGAAGCTTCTCTACCTCTTGGCGAGCCGCCAGCTCGCGATCCATCGCCGCCTGGCGCTCCTGGGAGAACTGCTCCTCCCTCGCGGCAACAGCCGACTCACGGAGCTCCAGCTCCTCGGTCCGAGCCCTTAGCTCCCCCACTTTGGCTCTCAGCCGGGCGGTGGTCTTCTCCTCCTCGGCCGCTGTGGCGCGTTCCTGATCGGTGACGGCGCACTCTCGACGAGCTACCTGCAGCCGCAACTCCTCCGCGGCGGCGGAACGCTCCTCGGCTTTGGCTTCAACATGAGCCAGGGCCTCGCGGTAGGAGGCACGGAGCAGCCGGGTCTCTGACTCCAAGCGGCCAATGGCCTTCTTCTGAGTGTCAAGCAGAGCACTCATGGCCTCAAGCCTTGACTGCCTCGAGTCAAGGTCCGCCTTAGCCTCCTGGGACCGCTGCTGCCAGCTGAGAATGTGTTCCCTCTCGCCGGCCAGCGCCCCCCGCTCCTGCTCGAAGGCGGACTGGAGCTGCCGGGCGCTGGTCTGGACACGCCCCAGGGCATCCCACACGGGCGCCGGGACAGAGGGGACAGGAGTCATGCCCCTGACCCCCCCCCCATCGAGTCTAAGACCGGCGGAGGCGCCGGTGCCTTAGCAACCAGAGTGGGGCGCTGTCCTAAGGAAGCCAGGGGGCCAGCAGGCGCACCTACAGCGGCCCTCCCAGTCTCAGGACCGGGTTTCTGGGCTGGTGAAGGAGGGCGGATAGGAGCGGATGCGGCCGCCGCGGAGGGTGAACTCGCCGGCACAGAGGAAGCCCCCGTCGATTTGAGGACCATGGGGGCCACCACGGTTCCCAGACGCTGAGGCGCGGAGCCTCCGTGGGTTGAAGGCGGTCGGGTAAGAGGCCCACCCCCAGCAGCTGGTCGGTCCCTGCAAGAAAAGAAAGCTCTCAGGCTAAGAGAGGAGACGAGAACGCTGCTCCTACAAGCCAGAAGGAGCAACACTTACTGGGCGACATGAGCGCTCCAACGGGCTTGCAGCACCGGCCTCTGGGCTGTAATAGAACCGCCAGGACCTGCGGTTGGAATGGTCGCGGGACGTGACGCCTGGATCCCCGGCACACTCGCTGGCGTCGCCCCACCAGCATCCATCCTAGAAGCCCCTCCGCTTGAGGGAGGATGACGAGGTGCTTGGGTTACTTCGGACTGCCGCTGTCCGGGGAGAGACCCGCTGGGGAGGGACACCCGGGGCCTCTTCGGGTCGCCACCTGATGGACCAGCACCCCCGGGAGATGGGTGCAAGGGTGCTCCGACACCCTGACTCGGCGCAGACGACGCCCTCGGAGGAGACCGGACGCGTTTCTTCTCTGGATGCCCGGGGGCCGGCTCCTTCCCCTTCCCCTTGTTGGCGGCTTGAGTTCCGTCGGCTCTTGGGAAGGGTTGAGCAGAAGCAGACGCCTCGTGCCCTGATCCGGAGCGCTCGGTTCCTGGAATCGTAATACCCCGGAAGGCATCCCCGACCTGCCGGACGGCGATCCCGATGTCGTCGAGGTTCGGCATCTTCCGCAAGAGCTCTGACCTCCTCTGTGGCTCCAAGAAGAGGGGGGTGGCAGAGGGCGGAAGGGCGGGGTCGCCACTGGGGATGTAGTCGCCGCTCACTATGCCCACCATCTCGTACAGCTCCTCGTCGGAAGGGTCAGAGCCGGGGCCCCTCTCCAGCCTGGTACAGTCCTGCTCGCCAGTATAGTACCACGCTGGGCGACTGCGCTGCTGCAAGGGCGCAATACGACGCGACATGAAGTCCATCAGCACCATCAGGGACGTCAGCCCCTCGTTGGCCAAGAACCGGATCCGCTCCAAGACCGGGGCGTACTCCTGCTCCAGCTCAGGGATCGCCTCCCAGAAGCGACGATCGGTGGTTGGGCTGGCGGTCGGGAGTTGTGGGCGATCGTGCTTGTCGATCTGCACTACCACCCAGCTCTCCCTCCAGTTTTCCCACCTTGCGCTGAAGGGCAGAAGGTACCCAGAGACCTTTGGGTCCTTGCAGCGATGCTGGAAGTAGTATGCCCCCATCTGGGTCTTCGAGCCGCGCCCAGTCGTCCGCAACACAAAGAAGTAGCGGAAGAGCGTCACAGAAGCGTGCACCCCCACAAACATCTCACAGAAGTGGACGAAGACAGCAGCCATTGCGAAGGAATTGGGGGAGAGATGGTGGAGCTGGATCCCATATGTCTCTAGCAGTGTGACAAAGAAGGAAGAAATTGGTGGGACGAACCCCGCCAGAGCATAAGATGTGAAGAAGACCATCTCCCCCTTTTCCAGGATCAGGGGGAGAGATCCCCGGCGAAGCCGGCGTTTCTGTTCTTCCGTGCGCCAGCCCAGCAGCCTGCGCACTGGCCCAAGCTCGGAGGAACGAACGAGGCGCGTCGGGAGCAAGTTGGAAGCCATGGCAAAAGAGAGCACAAGGACAGGAAAGCCGAGGCGCAAGAGTTCAAGGGAAGAACGAGCGCTAGGAAATGCGAAGGGAAGCCGCGATGCGGGTATGATCCCCTTTTAAAACTTTCCAGGAACGATTCGAGGTGATTCGAAAATCTTTGAATACATCGCATCGGCGACCGCA
This sequence comes from Neostapfia colusana, assembly GCA_030760725.1. Classification (NCBI taxonomy): domain Eukaryota; kingdom Viridiplantae; phylum Streptophyta; class Magnoliopsida; order Poales; family Poaceae; genus Neostapfia; species Neostapfia colusana. The sequence goes on along the minus strand of JASWHV010000014.1, from coordinate 15,103,436 downwards.
TTGGCTCCAAGACCGGGCGCCGATGAAAGATGGACCCAAGCCGCCCAACTGGAGCGGTGGGTCAAGGAGTCAGTCTCCCCAGAAGACAAGCCAGCAAGGCGCTTCGGCGGTTCTGGAAGAAAGCGCCGCGACGTACAGGAATGGCAGCCTTGGGAACCGCTGCAGTAAAGGCAACCATCAAGTGGGCGCACGCTCCCACGACCCCGCGACTATTCGTGCTCCGGCAGCGGTCAATGCGGGGCTTAGAGAAAGTGCGCGGATCAGAAGAGACGGAGGTCCCACCTCAGGCTCGTTATCTCCCCCGAGATGGGCCCGGGGGCCACTGTCGGTACCCGTGATATGGGGTACCCCCGCGCACAGGGGAAAATGCCTAAGGATCTCGCCCTTCTCCGCAGGGAGAGCTCCGAAGGCGCCACGCGTATGGCGGGGCCGGACCTCCCTCTCCTCAGAGGAGAGCTCCGGGCTCGCCACGTGGCCTGCAGAAGCCGGACCTCCCCCTCCGCGGGAGAGAGGTCCGAAGGTGCCACGTGTCCAGCGGGGCCGGACCTCCCTCTCCTCAGAGAGGAGCTCCGGGCTCGCCACGTGGCCGACAGAAGCCGGACCTCCCCCTCCGCGGGGAGAGGTCCAAAGGCTCCGCGTATCCTGGGGGGCCGGACCCCCCCCCCTCTCCTCTAAGGAGGGCTCCGGGCCCGCCACGTGGCCAGCAGAACGACGTTGCCTGCCCCCGAGCGGTAGGAAGCGGGCGTAAAGACACCCCATACCTTGCCCGTACAAGGTATTCAAGGTCCGCGTCTTCCCAAGACGCGGAGACGCGGAGCACGCCTCCGTCAGGTGCCGTTGCGCCCAGTCGCATCACAGACTGGTGCGCAGTGTCAGAGCCTGCCAGCCAATAAACGCAGCGACAAGACATCCCATGCCGCCCCCGCCGTCATCAACCACTACGACTAGCATGCGGCATGGGCAGGGCGGCAAGATGAAGACTCAGAAGCCTTCGCCAGAGACAACTACCGACATAACTGCAGATACGGTAGATAACAGTCAATCTCCCCGGGACCACCTGTCGGGTCCCGGGCCCCCCTTTTGTAAGCCACCCGAGTCTTGTACTATAAAAGGCTCGGGTAGGCGACGTTAGCAAGGGTTCGCACTCTAGCCATTCACACCCAAGGTGTAACTCATCCTCAAGCTCAGGACTCCGGTTCTGAGCAACAAGCAATACAGCGAGCTCCATAGCTCGCCGTGGACGTAGGGTTTTACGCTCCGGCGGCCTGAACCACGTAAAACTCGCCGTGTCAAGCTCTTCCTAACTCGTCCATACGCTCAAGCTCTCCGCAAGTGACTAGCCCAACCGAAAAAAGAACCTCCGCGGGCTGCCCAGTGCAGGCCCGAGGGAAGTGTCGACCGCACACTTCGACACTACCGAAGACGGTCACGCTTGAGGTACCTGCCGATGGCCAGGGGGCCTTTCGGGCCTCCCCCAGTCAGGTGTTGCGACGCCAGTTGGTCACCTCCAGGAAAAACCTGCGTTGTGCATGGGGAGTCCGGGGTGCGTAGCCTGCTTTGCCTGGTTCCGACCTAAACCGTGCGCACCTTGCTCTTCGGAGGTCCAGGGGAATACAGCCTGCTTTGCCTGGTTCCGTACCGAAATCCTGTGCACCCTGCCTCCCCAACGTTACGGTCTAGTACAAGGGGCCGGACGGTCGTACCCTGACCTCGGAGGGAGCCGGACCCCCGGCGCGGGGTGTACCGAAGTACCCAAGCACCGTATACCGGACCAGGACCGTAAGACAAATAAGACTATGAGATAGGGAAGGGAGAGCCCCCGAGGAGAGTTACGTTTCCTCTACTTGTGTGCAGGACCTCCCGGCTTTAGCTCCTCCTCAGGAGTATGGTAGGTGTGCCCAAACCATTGGCCATACCTACTAGGGGGCCACTACGGGGACCGCGCACGGAAAAACCGGAGCTCCCGACGACTCCAACTCAAGACCGGAGGAACCGGACCCCGCCCCCTCCATAGGGGCGGGCTCCGAAGGCCCCACGTGTCTGGCGGGGCCGGAGCTCCCCTCTCCACAGAGGATAGCCCCGGGCCCGCCACATGGCCGACAGAACCAGACCCCGCCCCCTCCGCAGGGGCGGGCTCCGAAGGTCCCATGTGTACCAGTGGGACAGGAGCTCCCCTTTCCTCAGAGGATAGCCCCGGGCCCGCCACATGGCCGGTAGAGCCGGGCCTCGCCCCCTCCGCGGGGGCGAGCTCCGAGGGCTCCACGTGTTAAGCGGGGCCGGACCACCCTCTCCTCAGAGGAGCTCCGGGCCCGCCACGTGGCCAGCAGATCCGGACCTCCCCTCGTCCTCACGGGGCAAGCTCCGAAGACCCCTTGGGCCCTTAACACAACAAGGACCCGAGGATGGTGTCTGTGCAAGACTTCAAGATTGGTGAAGACCTCTGAGTTCCTTGCGGAGCTAAGGACTCGGGTAGGCCAAGCCAAGAAAAAGATAAGGAACAGACACAATAATCAAGAGTCTATTCATTCAAGGCTCCATGAGCTGGACTACAGACTCAACAAAAGCAAAAAAGAAAATATACAAGGCCTTCCAGCCACAGGGGCGACTACTTAGGAGTCCCCAGACTCCCGCTAGAACCTGGAGGCTACAAGGGCGGCCACGTCCCCGACTTCATCCCTAGCAGCTTCCTCCCGCTCGGTGATGGGGCCCAGTCTTACTGGCTCCAGAGAGAGGGAAGGGTCCTGGCTCCAAAAGCACGCCAGCACGTGCGTGGCGACCTCCCTCGCCAAGTTCCTCCCCTCGGCCTCGAGCTCATCAGCAACCACAGTCTCGACCACCACAGTTTAGCGCCGATAGCCTTGAGCGCCGGGAGCGCATCGGTCACCCCCTGCTCCAGAGCCCCCGGCCTCACAGGACTGAAACCGAGGGGCACCAGAGCAGACTTCGCTTCGCCAACAAAGCTCCAGACCGCCTTAGCCTCGACGGACTGCGAAGCCTAGAGTTCCTCCACCACCTGGCGCTCCCGGGAGGCCTGCTCCTCCCTCTCGGCCAGAGCTGTCTCCGGAAGCTCCAGCTCTTCGGCCCGGGCCTTTAGGTTGCCCTCTCAAGCCTCCCGCCACTTGGCGACTGTGACACCCTCATCTCGGGTGTCAGCATATGTTCATGTGTTATGAAGAAGAAAATATTTTAAGAAAAGAAGGAACAATGACAAATATCAAAAGGATAGCCAACAAAGCTTTCAGAGAGCACCGAAGGCAACTTCCGTGGCCAGCTGGCCACGTGGCGTGTTCGGAGCTCGCCCCTGCGAGGTGAAGAGAGGTTCGCCTCTAAACTGGCTACGTGGAAGGCTCGGGGGACACCTCCGCAATTGGAAAAAGGTTCGACCCTGCGGGACACGTGTTGCCCACGGAGCTAGCCTCTGCGAAAGAAGCAAAGGCATTTTTCATAGGACACATGTCATCCTCGGAGCTAGTCCTCGCGGAAATCAGAGGACCCATCGCGTGGGATACGTGTCGACCTCGGAGCTCATCTCAGAGAAGCCCGGATCTATCAAACACGTGTCGCCACCGGAGCTTATCTCCGGGAGGTCTTTCGTTGCTAGACATGTGTCGACCTCGGGGCATGTTCATGAGGAAGGAAGAGAGGGAAGACCGGCGCCAACACGTGGCGTGCGCGGAGCTCACCTCCGAGAAGAGGGAGGTCTCGCACGTTTGACACGCGGCACAACCGGAGCTCGTCTTTGCGGAGAAGTAGATACCATGCCCCGAAAGGACACGTGGAGCCTCCGGAGCTCATCACCACGAAGGTAACGAGTCTGGAGCGTTTTTTACGCGTAAAGATACCGGTACGCAACAGAAACCGATCTAAATTTCCACGATGTTACCAAAGATAAGACGATTAGGATTCAACAAAGATCTGAATAAGACTCTTATTCGGGATCCAATCAGATTAGGACTCTTCTCTTCCCGATTATAAATAGAACCCAAAACCTCTGGCCGAAACCACGAACTTCTCTTTCAACTCCTGAGCCGACGACTTAGAGCCCTAGCCCTAACTCGCCGAGCAAAACATCGCCGAAGCACAACAAGGGAGATCATCAGAGGAGAACCAAGCGGTCTGAGGAGGACCCCGAAGACAAGAAGAGCGTGAGGTAGGACTTCAATACCACCTTACGACATCATTTTGTTCATCTCTTTGCATCTGTTCTTCAATTCCTTTTGAACAGAAGCCTTCTCGTGGGCAGATCACTCGATGATCAGTTTGACCTAAAGACAAGATCATCGCCACGTCCACCTTTGATCCGAACACCTCTGACCATGCAAGCCATGCAAGAACAACAGATCAATCTAATAAAACTAATCGTAGGATAGCAAGCATGTGCATCATCGCATCTAGTTTAGGGTTTGTGCATGATATTGATTGCTGTGAATTTGTATGCACGTGAATCCTACATAGCAGGACAAACTCAGGAAGCTGTCTACGACGAGCTGCAGCAACAAGGTTTTGAGAATCAAGAACAACCGGAACCGCAAGAACAAGGCAAGTGCTCCTTGACCATGTTGATCCTATGTTTTGGGTAAAACTATTTTATTTTGCGAAAAGGTGTGTGTGTTGAGTCAAATATGATGGGAAAACCATTTTATAGGAGTTTACTAGTTTTGGTTAAACCACCCTTGTCGCCTGGGAAGTTTATGAGTCGGGTATGGTTTTTGCTTTATGCTTCGCTGAGTCTATGGGATTGGGAAGCGAGATAGATGTGTCTAGCTAACTGCACTCGTAATGATAATGAGAAAACTAATGATAATGGACATGGATCAGAGGGAGATCTAGGCAAGCTTGGGTTTGTGGATGAGGTAGCATGAGATGGTGGTTTTACTTGCCGTAGATCTAAGGACCGGTTCATGCATGCACATGCCAGGATAACAGTGCCACCACAAGGCCAAGTATGGGTGCGGCTTAGCTGAGTAATTAGGTAAGTTGCTAGAGCGTTATGGACTGTGGAAGGCGCGGGGAATTGGAGTCGAATGAGGACTGCCCTGGGAACTGCATGGCAAAAGAGGGGGCCCATGGGTGGGAGAATTGGAGATTCTAGCCTGCCGGTGAAACCTTAGTGAGTCCATACATCTAGTAACCCCTTTGTAAAGGCTATTTTGTGATCTCTTGACCATACACCGACGGTTGTGTACTGGTATAATGGAGGTTCTACAGTCGCCGACGGGTGACGAAATCACAAACTTGTGGGTAAAGAGGTGCAAACTCTACAGAGTTATTAAAACTATCATGATAGTCGAGCTTACGGTCACGAGCACCTGGCTAAACTGCCATGATTAGATGGGATGGTTATTGGGAAGGTTCTTGGTTATGGTTATGGGTTTGGTTATGATTTGGTTTGACACTGTTAAGTCTGGATGATGAAAGGGTTGCATGACTGGTGGGTCATGACATGAGATTGGTCTCGGTGCGAGACAAGGTTGTTTTATGAGGTGAGATGGTAGCGAATACGAGGAGGTATTCGTGAGCATGAGTAAAGTATTGGTTAATGTTCGGATGGAACATGGAAAGCGATGGAGGTATGTTGGTAATTTAATACATGTTGGGATTGCATTCATCTAAAGTTAAGTTGCTGTTTTATCATGGTTTTATAAATCTGCTTTTCTGCAAATAAGCCCTTTTATACCTACCTTGTTTATGAGCTGCATATCATGTGTTTTCCCGCACTTGCTGAGTACATCATTGTACTCAAACTTGCATTATTATTTTCATCATCAGCAGCAGGAGAAGCCTACTATGAAGACCGAGTGGGGCATTACGGTGTGTGATCTGTTCTCAACCTTGCCTGTGGAGGGAGTAGAGATGGAGCCACTTCTGCTTAGTATTGCTTCCGCATTAGTTTTTGCTTCCGCATAAAAATAAAGATTTCCGCTGCATAGAAATAAGACTTCCGCTGTGAGCATGAGTCCAAGACTCATGAGACGTTGTAATAAACTCTGTTATTCGTGGTTATATATATATATATATATATATATATATCTGAATTCAGTTTGTGGAACGTATGTGTATGTGTGATGAACATCCTGGGCACACATATGCATTAGTTCTCGGTTCTGTGGTTTCCCCACAGAATTGAGGGCGTCACAGATTGGTATCAGAGCCACGGGTTGACAGTAGGTTACACGCCTAGATAGAAAGCCTTAGATAGATAATAGAACTACGCGTTAAACCCGAGGAAGGAGTTACAAGCACCCTAGGGTGAATAGCCTAGATTGGCCTTTAAAACCACCTTGACATAGGAAACCATCCTTGAATAGGAGTTGAGTGGGCCCTTGTGATGATTATTTGTGAATATGTGCTTAGTGTGAGTTGTGGGACGTCTCAACAACGTTGCCCATATCCACACTTAAGAAGAAGGAGGTGTGAGATATTTCGGCACTTGCTCACATCCTCATAAGGGCTAATATATATAGTCCAACTCACCTTGATGCATATAGTTGAAAGGACCTACCTAACTTTCTAACCTTCTATTCTATTTCGTTCTCTCTCACAGATGGTGAGAGGAAACGCCAGCCGAAGGAACGTCCAGGAAGATGACCACGAGGAAGTTCCTGCTAACCCCGGAGCTGGCGAAAACAACCTAGAAAGGTTGATGGCCATGCAAAACCAGCTTATGCAAACCATGATCCAAACTTTGGGTCAGTTGCAGGCCAACCAACACCCCGTTCCGGCACCCCCGCTACCACCACCGCCGGCTCATAACAGGTTGGGAGAGTTCTTGAGGACTCGACCACCCACCTTTGCTCAAGCAAGCGACCCCATGGAGGCCGATGATTGGCTGAAATCCATGGAGAAGAAGCTTGTCATTGTTCAGTGCAACGACCGAGAGAAGGTTCTCTTTGCGTCGCACCAACTGATGCGAGCAGCTGCTGACTGGTGGGATGCCTTGAGCAAAGCCCATGCCAACCCGGAGACAATCACTTGGACCGAGTTCAAGGAAAGTTTCCGCTCCCACTACATCCCTGTTGGCGTAATGATGCTCAAGAGGCAGGAGTTTGAAGGTCTCCGCCAAGGACAGAAAAGTGTGAATGAATATCTCAACAAGTTCATACAACTGTCCCGGTATGCCCCGAAGATGTCAACTCAGATAAGAGGAAGCAGTACCTGTTCATGAGAGGGTTGAACAATGAGATCCAAGTTCAGCTCCTCAACAATGACTACGTTAGCTTCCAGAAGCTAGTTGATAAGGCTATTGTGGTGGAAAACAAGATCCGAGAGATCGAGCGAGAGTGCAAAAGGAAGATGCCATACCAGCCCCAAGGGAGCAACGTACGACCTAGGTACATGACCCCTGCACCGCAGTATGGATTGACCACTCCTACGTACCGCCCTGGTCAGCCACCACAGCAACGGCTCGTTGCACCGGCACCTCGTGTGCCCATGCCTCCTGCGCCTCGGCCTAACAATGGCGCTCCTGTTAAAACCCCCGCCCCAACGTACCTGCTGCCGTAGGCAACAGGGCATGCTTTGCATGCGGGGAAGTAGGCCACTTCGCTAACCAGTGCCCGAAGAGAGGCCCTGGACAGCAAGGAAACGTGCCCAAGCAGAATCAGCGACCAAACGGAGGAGACAACCAAGGGAACCATGGACCGCAGAACTATGCTCGTGGCCACGTTAACCATGTCACTGCTGAGGAAGCACAACAGGCTGAGGATGTCGCAATTGGTATGTTCCTTACCAACTCCAACCCAGCCACCATTTTATTTGACTCCGGAGCATCACATTCCTTCATATCATCCAAATATGTTGCCAAACATCATCTACCTGTATCCCACTTAGAATGTGCTATGTTAGTTAATTCTCCCGGAGGAGAAATGAGGACTAATGTAGTATGCCCTAAAGTAAGCCTTAAAATAAGGGGGGTAGACTTCCTTGCCAACCTTATTGTTTTGGACTCCCACGGGATTAACATCATACTCGGAATGGACTGGTTAAGCAAGCACAATGGAGTAATCCAATGTGCTGAGAGAAGCGTGCAGTTGACAAATGAACACGGTATCCGTGTCGAGTTTGAGTCAGCCCAGCAAGCAACCAAACGGGCAGATTTGAACCATGTCGAAGGAACAACATTAGACAGCATTCCAGTGGTTTAGGAATTTTCGGACGTGTTCTCGGAAGAGCTCCCGGGAATGCCACCTGACCGGGACATCGAGTTTGCCATAGATTTGCTACCCGGAACTGCACCTATAGCTAAGAGACCATATAGGATGCCCGTCAACGAGTTAGTTGAACTCAAGAAGCAAATTCAAGAACAGTTGGAGAAGGGTTTTATCCGTCCATGTTCGTCACCATGGGGAGCCCCGGTACTTTTCGTGGACAAGAAGGACGGAACCCAAAGAATGTGTGTGGACTACAGGTCTCTCAACGAGGTGACAATCAAGAATAAATACCCTCTGCCCCGTATAGAGGACCTGTTCGATCAAATGAAAGGAGCCCAAGTATTCTCCAAGATTGATCTTCGGTCGGGATATTTCCAGCTGAAGATTAAGCCCTCCGATATACCTAAGACAGCCTTTCGGACACGGTATGGTTCATATGAATATACCGTTATGTCTTTTGGATTGACAAATGCACCCACGTACTTCATGTACCTTATGAGCAAGGTTTTCATGGAGTACTTGGACAAGTTCGTCGTGGTTTTCATCGACGACATTATGGTGTATTCAAAAAGTGAGGAGGAGCATGAAGAACATCTGAAATTGACCTTGCAGAACTTGCGCGAGCATCAGTTATATGCCAAGATCAACAAGTGTCAATTTTGGCTAAAAGAAATATCTTTCCTAGGACACATCATTTCCAAGGAAGGGGTATCGGTTGATCCTGGAAAGGTGAAAGATGTTCTAAAGTGGGACCAACCGAAGAGCATGAAGGATATTCAAAGTTTCCTTGGGATGGCGGGATACTATCGGCGCTTCATTAAAGACTTCTCCAAGATAGCAAAACCTATGACGGAATTGTTAATGAAGGGGAAGGTCTTTCAATGGACACAAGCCTGCCAAGAAAGTTTTGAGGAACTCAAGAAAAGGCTAACCACAACACCAGTTCTAGTATTGCCAGACGTAAGCAAGAGCTTTGACATATATTGTGACGCATCCAGACAAGGGCTCGGGTGTGTACTCATGCAGGAAGGACAAGTGGTAGCCTATGCCTCACGACAATTAAAGAAGCATGAGCTTAATTATCCTACGCATGATTTGGAGTTAGCAGCAGTGGTGCATGCATTAAAGATTTGGAGACATTATATCCTTGGTCATCGATGTGAGATCTATACGGATCATAAAAGCCTCAAGTACATATTTACACAAACAGACTTGAATTTGAGGCAACGTCGATGGTTAGAACTCATCAAGGATTATGATGTGGGAATCAACTACCACCCCGGGAAGGCCAATGTAGTAGCTGACGCATTGAGCAGAAAGGGAGCATGCCACCAACTCACGGTTCGGGAGCTACCACCCGAACTTTGTAAGGAGTTCGAACGATTACACCTCGGATTCTTGAATAACGTGGAGATAATAGAGATCCACTCCCCATTGGAGCAAGAAATAAGAAAGGGCCAAACAATGGACGAAGGGATCAAGGAGATCAAGGAGAGAATCCGACAAGGGGTAGAGAAGGATTTCAAGGAGGATGAAAAGGGTACGCTTTGGCTAGGAAAAAGGATTTGTGTGCCAAACCTAAGACACCTTCGCGACATGATATTAAGGGAGGCACATGATTCACCCTATTCCATACATCCAGGGAGCACCAAAATGTACAAGGACTTGAAAACTTGCTATTGGTGGGATGGTATGAAGAGGGATATAGCCGAATACGTTGCCCTATGCGACACATGCCAACGGGTAAAAGCCGAACATCAAAAACCCGCTGGATTGTTGCAACCTTTGAAAATACCTGAATGGAAATGGGAGGACATCAGTATGGACTTCATTGTCGGATTGCCACAAACTCAGTCAGGATACGACTCCATCTGGGTCATTGTGGACCGGTTGACGAAAACCGCCCATTTTCTTCCGGTAAAGACCAGTTACAACGTTACACAGTTGGCAGAGTTGTACATGGAGCAGATCGTGTGCCGTCATGGAGTTCCGAAGAGGATAGTCTCAGATCGAGGTTCTCAGTTTACCTCTAGATTCTGGAGGAAGCTGCAGAAAGCCATGGGTACACGACTGGATTTTAGCTCCGCCTACCACCCACAAACAGATGGGCAAACCGAGAGGACGAACCAAATTTTGGAGGACATGCTGAGAGCTTGCGCCTTGAAACGTGGGCGTAGTTGGGATAGGAGTTTACCGTATGCCGAGTTCTCCTATAACAACAGCTATCAAACTAGCTTGGAGATGTCGCCTTTCGAAGCCTTATATGGCAGACGGTGTAGAACGCCGCTGTTTTGGAACGAGACTGGAGAGAACCAGGTGTTCGGACCCGAAGTACTACAAGAGGCTGAAAAACAAGTCTAAACAATACAGGAAAACTTAAAGGCTGCTCAGTCACGACAGAAAGGCTATGCGGACAATAGGCGTAGGATGTTGACCTTTGAAGTAGGAGACTTCGTATACCTTAAGGTATCACCTATCCGAGGCCAACGCCGTTTTAACGTCAAGGGCAAACTAGCGCCTCGCTACATCGGACCATTTAAGATTTTGGACAAGCGAGGAGAAGTAGCCTACCAACTAGAGCTCCCAAACCACCTCTCCGACGTACATGACGTGTTTCATGTATCCCAGCTCAAGAAGTGCTTGAGAGTACCAGAGGAACAAGTGTCAATAGGAGAACTTGAACTTCAAGAGGACCTGACTTACGCAGAACACCCCGTTCGAATCTTGGACGTAAAGGAAAGGGTCACCCGAAACAAGGTGATTCGATGGTGCAAGGTACAATGGAGCCATCACACTGAAGCTGAAGCCACATGGGAGCGTGAAGAGGATATTAAGGCAGAATTCCCCCCCATCTATTTTCTACTAACGAATCTCGAGGGCGAGATTCAATTTAAGGGGGGTAGATTTGTGACACCCTCATCTCGGGTGTCAGCATATGTTCATGTGTTATGAAGAAGAAAATATTTTAAGAAAAGAAGGAACAATGACAAATATCAAAAGGATAGCCAACAAAGCTTTCAGAGAGCACCGAAGGCAACTTCCGTGGCTAGCAGGCCACGTGGCGTGTTCGGAGCTCGCCCCTGCGAGGTGAAGAGAGGTTCGCCTCTAAACTGGCTACGTGGAAGGCTCGGGGGACACCTCCGCAATTGGAAAAAGGTTCGACACTGCGGGACACGTGTTGCCCACGGAGCTAGCCTCTGTGGAAGAAGCAAAGGCATTTTTCGTAGGACACATGTCATCCTCGGAGCTAGTCCTTGCGGAAATCAGAGGACCCGTCGCGTGGGATACGTGTCGACCTCGGAGCTCATCTCAGAGAAGCCCGGATCTATCGAACACGTGTCGCCACCGGAGCTTATCTCCGGGAGGTCTTTCGTTGCTAGACACGTGTCAACCTGGGGGCATGTTCATGAGGAAGGAAGAGAGGGAAGACCGGCGCCAACACGTGGCGTGCGCGGAGCTCACCTCCGAGAAGAGGGAGGTCTCGCTTGTTTGACACGCGGCACAACCGGAGCTCGTCTCTGCGGAGAAGTAGATACCATGCCCCGGAAGGACACGTGGAGCCTCCGGAGCTCATCACCACGAAGGTAACGAGTCTGGAGCGGTTTTTACGCGTAAAGATACCGGTACGCAACAGAAACCGATCTAAATTTCCACGATGTTACCAAAGATAAGACGATTAGGATTCAACAAAGATCTGAATAAGACTCTTATTCGGGATCCAATCAGATTAGGACTCTTCTCTTCCCGATTATAAATAGAACCCAAAACCTCTGGCCGAAACCACGAACTTCTCTTTCAACTCCTGAGCCAACGACTTAGAGCCCTAGCCCTAACTCGCCGAGCAAAACATCGCCGAAGCACAACAAGGGAGATCATCGGAGGAGAACCAAGCGGTCTGAGGAGGACCCCGAAGACAAGAAGAGCGTGAGGTAGGACTTCGATACAACCTTACGACATCATTTTATTCATCTCTTTGCATCTGTTCTTCAATTCCTTTTCAACAGAAGCCTTCTCGTGGGCAGATCACTCGATGATCAGTTTGATCTAAAGACAAGATCATCGCCACGTCCACCTTTGATCTGAACACCTCTGACCATGCAAGCCATGCAAGAACAACAGATCAATCTAATAGAACTAATCGTAGGATAGCATGCATGTGCATCATCGCATCTAGTTTAGGGTTTGTGCATGATATTGATTGCTGTGAATTTGTATGCACGTGAATCCTACATAGCAGGACAAACTCAGGAAGCTGTCTACGACGAGCTGCAGCAACAAGGTTTTGAGAATCAAGAACAACCGGAACCGCAAGAACAAGGCAAGTGCTCCTTGACCATGTTGATCCTATGTTTTGGGTAAAACTATTTTATTTTGCGAAAAGGTATGTGTGCTGAGTCAAATATGATGGGAAAACCCTTTTATAGGAGTTTACTAGTTTTGGTTAAACCACCCTTGTCGCCTGGGAAGTTTATGAGTCGGGTATGGTTTTTGCTTTATGCTTCGCTGAGTCTATGGGATTGGGAAGCGAGATAGATGTGTCTAGCTAACTGCACTCGTAATGATAATGAGAAAACTAATGATAATGGACATAGATCGGAGGGAGATCTAGGCAAGCTTGAGTTTGTGGATGAGGTAGCATGAGATGGTGGTTTTACTTGCCGTAGATCTAAGGACCGGTTCATGCATGCACATGCCAGGATAACAGTGCCACCACAAGGCCAAGTATGGGTGCGGCTTAGCTGAGTAATTAGGTAAGTTGCTAGAGCGTTATGGACTGTGGAAGGCGCGGGGAATGGGACTCGAGTGAGGACTGCCCTGGGAACTGCATGGCAAAAGAGGGGGCCCGTGGGTGGGAGAATTGGAGATTCTAGCCTGCCGGTGAAACCTTAGTGAGTCCATACATCTAGTAACCCCTTTGTAAAGGCTATTTTGTGATCTCTTGACCATACACCGACGGTTGTGTACTGGTATAATGGAGGTTCTGCTGGCGCCGACGGGTGACGAAATCACAAACTTGTTGATAAAGAGGTGCAAACTCTGCAGAGTTATTAAAACTATCATGATAGCCGAGCTTATGGTCACGAGCACCTGGCTAAACTGTCATGATTAGATGGGATGGTTATTGGGAACGTTCTTGGTTATGGTTATGGTTTGGTTTGACACTGTTAAGTCTGGATGATGAAAGGGTTGCATGACTGGTGGGTCATGACATGAGATTGGTCTCGGTGCGAGACAAGGTTGTTTTATGAGGTGAGATGGTAGCGAATACGAGGAGGTATTCGTGAGCATGAGTAAAGGATTGGTTAATGTTCGGATGGAAGATGGAAAGCGATGGAGGTATGTTGGTAATTTAATACATGCTGGGATTGCATTCATCTAAAGTTAAGTTGCTGTTTTATCATGGTTTTATAAATATGCTTTTCTGCAAATAAGCCCTTTTATACCTACCTTGTTTATGAGCTACATATCATGTGTTTTCCCGCACTTGCTGAGTACATCATTGTACTCAAACTTGCATTATTATTTTCATCATCAGCAGCAGGAGAAGCCTACTATGAAGACCGAGTGGGGCATTACGGCGTGTGATCTGTTCTCAACCTTGCCTGTGGAGGGAGTAGAGATGGAGCCACTTCTGCTTAGTATTGCTTTCACATTAGTTTTTGCTTCCGCATAAAAATAAAGATTTCCGCTGCATAGAAATAAGACTTCCGCTGTGAGCATGAGTCCAAGACTCATGAGACGTTGTAATAAACTCTGTTATTCGTGGTTATATATATATATATATATATATATATATATATATATATATATATATATATATATATATCTGAATTCAGTTTGTGGAACGTATGTGTATGTGTGATGAACATCCTGGGCACACATATGCATTAGTTCTCGGTTCTGCGGTTTCCCTACAGAATTGAGGGCGTCACAGCGACCTTCTTCTCCCCGGCGACCACGGCTCGCTCCCGATCTGCAACAGCGCACTCGTGACGCGCCAACTGTAGCCGCAGCTCCTCCATGGCATTGATAGCCGCTGACCTTTGAACAGATGGAGGAGAAGGAGCGGGCACCGCCGCTGCCGTTGCAGGAGCTGATCCAACCGGCACAGGAGATGGAGGCACCCGCGCTGACTCGGGGGCTAGAAAAGCCGCCACAGCCTCTAGACGCTGCGGCCCAACACCTCCGCTAGCCGGAGAAGGCCGGGGAACAAACGTGATCCCGGCATCCGGTGAGCCTCTACAAGCGTGGAGGCTCCTCAGGATAAGAGAAAAAGAAATGAGCAAGTGTCGAGATCCGGTGAGTACGAGCTTACCGAGGAACTCGGAAACTCAAACAGGCATGAAGCCCCGGCTTCTGAGCCGGGGTAGGATCATCGGGGTCTGGCGCCGACGGGACCTGCGCTTGAGGTACCCGGACTGGTGAAACAGGGGGTGCATCCGGACCCTCCGCCCGGGGCTCCTCAGACCGCCGCCGTCCGAGGAGGGTCCCGTTAGAGCGGACGACCCGAGGCCTCTTAGGGTCGCCGCCCGTTAAACCAACACCTCCCGAAGGCGAGCCCGGGGGAACCCCGGTCACCTGGCTTGGCGCAAGTGGCACCTTCGGACGGGACTGGGCGCGCTTCTTCTCCGGCAACCCAGAAGTTGGGTCCTTCCCTTTCCCCTCATCGGCGGTCCGAGCTCCATCGACCTTCGGCGTGGGTTGAGCGTCGGTTGACGCCACGTGCTCCGCTCCGAAGCGATCAATCCCGAGAATCGAGATTCCTCGGAAGGTGTCCCCGACCTGACGAACAGCGATGCTAATATCGTGCAGCTTCGGCAGCTCCCGCAACAGCCTCGCCCTCAACAACTGCTCCATGGAGAGAGGGGGACAGGAAGCTGGCAACATAAGAGAGTTGACGTTGAGGAGGTCGCTACTGACAAACGATAATATCTCCCTCAGTTCTTCCTCGGAAGGAACTGAGTCCAAACCCCTCTCTACTCTGATGCTGTCGTGGATGCCGCTGAAGTACCACACCGGACGGATGCGCTGCTGCAGCGGGGCAATGCGCCGCGACAGGAAGTTTTCCAGCACCATCAGACACATCAATCCCTACTCCGCCAGGGACCGGATTCGCGTTATGATCGGCGCGTATTCGGGCTCCATCACCGGGCTCTCTTCCCAGAGGCAACACTCGGTGGTTGGAGCACTGGTTGGTAACTGGAGGAAATCGTGCTCATCAGTCTTCACGATCACCCAGTGGTCCCTCCAGCTTTCCCACCTCGCCGCACTGAAGGGCAGAAGGTACCCGGAGACCTTCGGGTCCTTGCAGCGATGCTGGAAGTACTATGCCCCCAACTGGTTCCTCGATCCGCGACCGGTCGTCCGTAGCACGAAGAAGTGGCGGAAGAGCGTCACCGAGGCGCGCACTCCCACGAACATTTTGCTGAAGTGTACGAAGACGGCAGCCATGGCAACAGAGTTGGGGGAGAGGTGATGAAGCTGGAGACCGTACGTCTCCAGTAACGTCACGAAGAACGAAGAGATTGGCGGGACGAACCCCGCCAAGACATAGGCGGTAAAAAAGACAGTCTCCCCCACCCTCAGACACAGGGGGAGAGTCCCTCGCCAGAGGCAGCGCCGTTGCTCCACTGAATGCCACCCCAGCAACTTACGCACCCGTCTAAGGCCTCCTGACCGGGTGAAGCTCAACGAAGGTAGGTTGGAATCCATGGAAGACGAAGGCGCAAGAGCTCGAAGAAACAAGGAGGGCTCAGGCGAAGGGAAGCCTGCGATGCAGATAAGATCCCCTTTTAAACTTCCCATACTCGATTCAAAGCGATTTGAAACTCTTCGAATACGCTGCCTGGGATAACCGCTTCAGCTCTAAGCCCAGAAGTCCATGACAAGTGGGCCCAGACCGACCTACAGAAGCGGTGGGTCGGGTTGTCAGCCCTCCAAGCGGAGAACCCGACAGTTCCTGACAAGACGCTGCGAGGAGCGCAGCGACGTGCAGTAGTGGCAGACTTGGGAACCGCCACAGTAAAAGCAGCCATCAAGCAGGGCTCACGCCCCCACGATCCCACGACTGTTCGTGCTCCACCAACAGTCAAAGCGGGTCTTCGAGAAGGTGCGCGAAGTAGAAGAGACGGGGGCCCCACCTCAGGCTCGTTATCTAACCCGAGATGGGCCCGGGGGCCACTGTCGGTACCCTCAATATGGGGTACCCCCGCGCACAGGGGAAATCGCCTAAGGACTTTGCCCTTTCCGCAGGGGCAAGCTCTGGAAGCCCCACGTGTCCTGCGGGGCCGGACCTCCCTCTCCTCAGAGGAAAGCTCCGGGCACGCCACGTGGCCAGCAGAGCTGGATCTCCCTTCTCCGCAGGAAGAGCTCCAAAGGCCCCACGTGTCCAGCGGGGCCGGACCTCCCTCTTCTCAGAGGAGAGCTCCGGGCCCGCCACGTGGCCAGCAGAGCTGGACCTCCCCCCTCCGTGGGGAGAGCTCCGAAGGCTCCACGTGTCCAGCGGAGCCGGACCTCCCTCTCCTCAGAGGAGGGCTCCGGGCCCGCCACGTGGCTAGCAGAGCCGTACCTCCCCCCTCCGCGGGGAGAGCTCCGGAGGCTCCACGTGTCCAGCGGGGCCGGACCTCCCTCTCCTCAGAGGAGAGCTCCGGGCCTGCCACGTGGCCAACAGAACAACACTACCTGCCCCCGCGCGGTAGGCAGCAAGAGTAAAGACGCGCCATACCTTGTCCGTACAAGGTATTCAAGACCCGCGCCTTCCCAAGGCGCGGAGACGCGGAGCACGCCGCTGTCAGGTGCCGTTGTGCCCAGTCGCATCGCAGTGAAGACTGGCACGCCGGCGTCAGAGGCTCTACACCAATAAACACAATGACAAGACATCCCCTGCCGCCCCTGCCGTCATCAACCACTACGCCTAGCTTGCGGCGTGGGCAGGGCGGCAAGACGATGACTCAGAAGCCCTCGCCAGCGAGAACTACCGGTGTTACTGCAGGATACGGTAGATGGCACGCAATCTCCCTGGGACCACCTGTCGGGTCCCGGGCCCACCTTGTAAGTCGCCCGAGCCTTGGACTATAAAAGGCTCGGGTAGGCAACATTGCAAGGGGTTCGGCTTTTTGCACACTCTCACGCAGGGTTCGACTTTTTGCACACTCTCACGCGGGGTTCGGACCCTGACCCTAACACTTGGCTCATCCTCAAGCTCGGGACTCTGGTTCTGAGCACCAGGCAATACAACGAGCACCTCTGCTCGCCGTGGACGTAGGGTTTTACGCTCCGGAGGCCTGAACCAGGTAAAAAATCTCTGTGTCAACCTTCTCCTTCCTTCGTCCCTAATGCATAAGCTCTCCATGAGTGACTAGCCCCTCCGAAAAAGAACCTCCGCGGGCTGCCCAGTGCAGGCCCGGGGGAAGTGTCGACAGCTACACTTCGACAGACACCTTTACAAAGAAAGAGAAAAAGAAAAAAAAATACCCTACCACCGTGTTAAGGATAGAACTTACAGAGGTGTTCTATGTCCTGTGGTTTGGGAAGAGGTACCCTGTCCTCTGTGGCTACGTGGGCGCACCTGGGGCGGCATACTTGTGCTCTGGAACGAGACGAGGATTCATCCTCCCTCTGTTGCTGGCGGCGCGAGGGGTGGGGAGAGCCTCTGAGAGATTGCGTTCACCATTATGAGCTACATGAAAAACTTCAAGAACCAGAAGCCCCCTACCTGGCGCGCCAAATGTCGAAGTGTATTCTACGACACTTCCCCCGATCTGCCCTGGGACAACCCGCATAGGTTCTTTTTTTTGGAGGGGCTTAGTGGTTTTGAGCGTCGTAGCACGATGGCGAGAAGAACACGAGGATTTACGTGGTTCGGGCCGCCTGGGCGTAATACCCTACGTCCACGGAGTGTTGGCTGTTCTTTGTTGCTCGAGTTTGAGGGTGGATCGAGCTTGCGAGCTTACAATGGTGTTCGGGGATTGGAATCGGATCAGGGTCGTAAAATGGAATCCTTTTGCCCGTTTGCTGTCTGGTCCTTTTATAACTCAAGGCCAGACAACCTTACAAGTGGACCTGGGGCCTGACAGGCGGCCCCGGTATGGGCAACAACCCCTACTACGGCTAGAACGGGCGCGTCGCCTTGTCGCATCGCCATCCTTAAGTGCTGCGTGACGAAGGCAGTAGGAATACGTCTTGTCCCGCGGTGCTACACTGTTGCTGCCATCAGAGGCGCCGCGCGACTGGTCTCTGCTGCCAGGCACGCCTGTACCGGGATACGCCGGATTGCTGGCCTAGGGAACATGCGAACCTTAAATGCGCGATAGGACAACACACCTTACTCTTTACTCCTTGGCTATCTTCCTGTTGCTTGTCAGCGCGGCGTCCCGGTGTCTGGCCCCCGAGACACGCGTCGTCACCAGAGGTGTCTTGCGGAGTAGCGAGGGGTCCGGAGTCATTGGACACATGGCAAGCCAGAGCTCTCCCTTGCAGGAGGGGAGGTCCGGAGCTGTTATGCATGTGGACGCACGGAGCCCTCCTTAGAAGGAAGGGATACCTGGAGTTGTTGCCTACGTGGCAGCACCGGAGCCCTCCCATGCTGGAGGTCGGGTCCAGAGCCGTAGAACACGTGGCACCTCCGGACGCCTGGAGTTGTTGCCTACGTTGCAGCACTAGAGCCCTCCCATGCTGGAGGTCAAGCCCGGAGCCGTAGGACATGTGGACCCTCCGGAGCTATCCGTGGCGGGACACGTGGCTCGGAGGTTCCAGACATGTGGCAGTGCCGGAGCCATCCCTGGCGGGAGGTCGGGTCCGGCACCATTGGACACGTGGCGGCTCCGGAGCCAACCTCGGCCGGTAGTGAGACTCAGAGCTTGCAGACACGTGGCAGCCTCGGAGCCCTCCCTAGCAGGTGGTCGGACCCGAGGCCTAGGGTACACGCCTTCTCATGAGTGCTCCCTAGCTGGTGGTTGGGCCCAGCCTGCAGGTTGGGTCCCTGTCTTTTGCATACATGCTGATGTATGTCTTCTTTTGCTCTTACACGCGGGGGTACCCGGCCTTGAGGGTACCGACAATGGCACTTCTTCTACTGATAAGGGCAAGGATAAGACTCCACTTCAGCATCCTCCTCAGAAGGATGTGAAAGTGGATAAGGATCAAAGTAGATTTTGTAAGGAGAAAGGACACTTCCAGAAGGATTGTGTGGGCTTCCTGAAGTGGTGTTGCAAGAATGGTAATGATTTTGTGACTTTTGTTAACGAATCCCTGTTTTTAGATTATTCTCGATCTACTTGGTAGATTGATTCAGGTGCCATCGTGCACTTTGTAATTCTTTGCAAGGATTAAGTATGAGGAGGACCCTAAGAAGAGGGGAAAAGGCCATTAAAGTTGTTGATGGCCGTGAAGCTCAAGTTGAAGACGTTGGAGATCTTCCACTTTTACTTAGAGATGGCTTTGTGCTTAGCCTTCATAATGTCCTTTATGTACCCTCTTTAGCGAAAAATTTGATTTCAGTTTCGTGTTTGGATGATTCATGTTATGTGTGCCATTTTGATAATGATAAATGTTCTATTACATTTAATAATAAAGTTGTGGGTCTTACCTTCCGACAAGACATGTTATATTTATTATACTTACATGATGACATTAAGGTTATAAATAATAGTTAAGTTTCTTCTCAAAATGACTTAATATTCAACAAGCACAAAAGAATCGATTTCGAAACATCATCGAAATTGTGGCATTGTCGTTTATGCCACATTTTGAGGGGGAGAATTGAACACTTAGTTTCCCAAGCGATTCTTCCCCACTTAGACTTTTCGGATTCACAAGAATGCATTGATTGCATTAAAGGCAAATTTGTTAAGAAGATTAAGAAAGATGCCAAACGTAATACTGAATTTTAGAATTAATTCACACTGACATTTGTGGACCATTCCCCATAGTCTCTATAGATGGTTATGATTTATTCATAATATTTATAGATGACTATACGTGTTATGGCTACATTTATCCAATCAAGGAGCGATTTGAAGCATTGGATAAATTTAAGATATTTAAGGGCGAAGTAGAAAACCATCACAATGTTAAGATTAAAGAAGTAAGATCCGATCGTGGAGGGGAGTACTACGGTCGACATGCCCCGTATGGCCAAATTTCTAGACCTTTTGCGATATTTCTACAGGAAAACGACATAGTAGCCCAGTATTCCACTCTAGGTAAGTCTCAGCAAAACGGTGTAGCAGAACCGAGAAACCATACGGTTATTGATATGGTAAGAAGTATGCTAAGTTATTCGACACTTCCGGTTGGCCTATGGATGGAGGCGTTAAAAATCATCATTTATGTGCTTAATCGGGTGCCGAGTAAATCAGTACTAAGACACCGTATGAAATGTGGACAGGACGTAAGCCCTCATTAGGCTATTTGCACGTATGGGGTTGTCCAGCTGAGGCTAAATTGTTCAACCCAAACATCAGCAAGCTGGACTCTAGAACTATTAGTTGCCATTTTATTGGCTATCTAGATAATAGTAAGGGATATCGATTCTATTATCCAAATAGATACACTAAGTTCATACAAAGAAGGCATGTTGTCCTTTTAGAGGATGTCATGATAAGGGGGAATATGGTAAGACAAGAGATATGTCTTGAGGAGAAGCGGGTCTACGTGCCCACTCCTATGATTCAAGAACCTTTTTTCTCAATACCTACTGTTGGTGAATCATCTGTGTCAGTCACTAATGATTCAACACCTGTTGTTAGTCCTTCATCAGCAACGGAAGAAGTAAGAGAGGCTCAACCTTTCGAGCCTATTGAGTCAGTTGCCAAAAACGATGAAGCGCAACAACAACCTCAACCAGAAGATGATGCGCCAATTAGAAGATTTAACGAGTAAGAAAATCGGTCATTCCGAAAGATTATGAGATCTATTTGAGTGAAGAAGTTCAAATGGAGGATGATCCCACCTCATTTGAAGATGCTATGAGAAGACCACAATCATCTGAGTGGCGTAAAGCCATGGAGGATGAGATGAGGTCTATGGATGCCAACAAGGTCTGAGATTTAGTCGAGATTCCTTGAGGAGCCAAGACAGTACGCTGTAAGTGGGTCTACAAGATCAAGCATGACTCAAAAGGGAAAATCGAAAAGTATAAGGCCAGACTTGTGGCAAAAGGATTCACTTAAAGAGAAGGCATACACTATAATGAGACGTTCTCACCCATCTCTACTAAGTATTCTTTTAGAATGATTATGACATTAGTAGCGTATTATGATTTAGAGTTACATCAGATGGATGTAAAAAGGCGTTCCTCAATGGAGATCTCTACGAGGACATTTATATGACACAACCGAAAGGTTTTGTCATTAAGGGTAAGGAACACATGGGATGCCACTTAAGAAAGTCCATCTATGGGCTCAAACAAGCCTCACGGTAGTGGTATCTCAAATTCGATGAGACAAATATAAAAGTTTAGGTTTAAGGAGAATGAGGAGGATAATTGCATCTATGCTAAGTTTAAGAATGATAAATTAATTTTTCTTGTTCTCTATGTGAACGATATAATACTTGCGAGTAGTGATGTCAATCTACTATTAGAGACTAAGAAGTTTTTATCCTCTAACATTGATATGAAGGATCTAGGTGAAGCATCCTATGTGTTGGGGATCGAGATTCACCGAGATCGTGGTTAAGGGGTTTTAGGTTTATCTCAGAAAGCATACTTAGAAGGCGTACTCAAGAAGTATGACATGTATGCGAGTAAACCTTCGCCTGCTCCGATAGTCAAGGGCGATAAGTTTGGGAACTTTTAGTGTCCCAGGAACCAATATGAGATCGATCAAATGAAATCGGTTCAGTATGCTTCTGCTGTTAAAAGTTTAATGTATGCTCAAGTATGTACTCGCTCTGACTTAGCATTCATAATCGGGATGCTTGACAGATATCAGGCCAATCTAAGGATTGATCACTGGAAGGTAGTTAAGAAAGCATTAAGGTATGTGTAAGGCACAAAAGGCCTCATGTTAACGTATAGTAAGACAGACTCACTTGAAGTGGTGGGTTACTCAGATTCAGACTTTGCGGGTTGTGTGGATACTAAACAATCCACGTCAGGTTACATATCCACCCTCGCGAATGGAGCTATTTCATGGAAGAGCTCCAAACAAACCGTCACTGCATCGTCCACAATGCATGCTGAGTTTGTTGCTTGTTACGAAGACCATCGGGCAGGCACTATGGTTTAAGAAGTTTTTACCCGGTCTTAGAATGGTCGACAACATTCATAAACCACTTAAGTTATACTACGACAATGAGTCAACAATATTATACTCTCACAACAACAAGTCGAGTGGTGATGCCAAACACATCAACATTAAGTTCTATGTTGTGAAAGATAAAATCCAGAATCACACAATCAACCTCGAGCATATAAGTACCAAGCGAATGCTTGCGGATCCGCTAACAAAAGGCCTTCCTCCCAGTGTGTTCAGTGAACACGTAGTCGACATAGGGTTAAGGGAAAGCCTGTGAACTATCCTGGATACTAAGGGGCCAATTAAGAGTAGGGTTATTTCCAAGCATGAGACGCATAGTAACATTAAGTTCTATGTTATGAAAGATAAAATCTAGGATCACACAATCAACCTCGAGCATATAAGTACCAAGCGAATGCTTGCAGATCCGCTAACAAAAGGCCTTCCTCCCAGTGTGTTCAGTGAACACGTAGCTGGCATGGGGTTAAGGGAAAGCCTGTGAACTATCCTGGACACTAAGGGGCCAATTAAGAGTAGGGTTATTTCCAAGCATGAGACGCATAGTGGTCGTCGCGTCAAGCAGTACGTAAATGATTGTTTTATGTGTCATGCCCTTTATGTTTAACGTGATGGGATAATGTGCCGCCCTCAATTCTGTGGAAAACTACGGAACCGAGAACTGATGCATATGTGTGCCCAGGATGTTCATCACACATACACATATGTTCCACAAACTGAATTCAGAATATATATAACCACGAATAACAGAGTTTATTACAATTTTTCATGAGTCTTGTACTCATGCTCACAGCGGAAGTCTTAATCTAACAGTGGAAGTCTTATTTCTATGCAGCGGAAGTCTTCTAACTAGTGTGGAAGCAATTCTAAGTAGTAGCGGCTCCATCTCTGCTCCATCCCCACAGGCAAGGTTGAGAACAGATCACATGCCTAATGCTCCACTTGGTCTTTATAGTAATCTTCTCCTGTTGCTAATGATGAAATAGTAATGCAAGTTTGAGTACAAGGATGTACTCAGCAAGTGCGGGAAAAAATATGATATGAAGCTCATAACAAGGTAGGTATAAAAAGACTCATTGCAGAAAGCAAAGTTACTTATCAAAAACATGATAAAACAGCGACTCATCTTTAAGTGAATGTAATCCCAACATGTATTAATATACCAATCATACCTCCATTATGTTCATTACCTTCCATGTCACAACCAGTCATCAATCAACCTCATTCTTGCTCACGAATACCTCCTCGTATTCGCTACCATCTCACGAATACCATCTCGTATTTGCTACCATTTCATCTCATAAACAACTTCGTCTCCCACGGAGACTAACCTTGTTGCCATGACTCAACAGTCATGCAACCCATCTTATCACCCGGACTCAACAGTCCCGAAAACCAAACCATCCAAAACTATAACCAATAACCATACCAATAACCATCCCAACTAATCATGGAAGTTGGCCAGGCACTCGTGACCGTAAGCTCGGCTATCATGATAGTTTTAGAACTCTGCAGAGTTTGCACCTCTTTACCCACAAGTTTGTGATTTCGTCACCCGTCGACGACCGCAGAACCTCCATTATACCAGTACACAACTGTCGGTGTATGGCCAAGATATCACAAAATAGCCTTTACAAAGGGGTTACTAGATGTATGGACTCACTAAGGTTTCACCGGCAGGCTAGAATCTCCAATTCTCCCACCCACGGGCCCCCTCTTGTGCCATGCAGTTCCCAGGGCAGTCCTCACTCGACTCCCATTCCCCGCGCCTTCCACGGTCCATAACAATCTAGCAACTTACCTAATTACTCAGCTAAGCCGCACCCATACTTGGCCTTGTGGTGGCACTGTTATCCTGGCATGTGCTCGCTTGAACCGGTCCTTAGATTTACGGCAAGTAAACCACCATCTCATGCTACCTCATTCACAAACCCAGTCTTGCCTAGATCTCCCTCCGATCCATGTCCATTTTCAACATCAGTTTCTCATTATCATTACGAGTGCAGTTAGCTAGACACATCTATCTCGCTTCCTAATCCCATGGACTCAGCAAAGCATAAAAGTAAAAAAACCATACCCGACTCATAAACTTCCCAGGCGACAAGGGTGGTTTAACCAAAACTAGTAAACTCCTATAAAAGGGTTTCCCATCATGTTTGACTCAGCACACACACCTTTTCGCAAAACAAAACAGTTTTTCCCAAAACATAGGATCAATATGGTCAAGGAGCACTTGCCTTGTTCTTGCAGTTCTGGTTGGTCTTGGATCTCGAAACCTTGTTGTTGCAGCTCGTCGTAGACAGCTCCCTGAGCTTGTCCTGCTATATAGGATCACGCACATACAAGATCCTCAACAATCAATATTATGCACAAACTTTAACTAGATGCGATGATGCATATGCATGCTATCCTATAATGCAGTTTAGTTTTATTAGGTCGGTTTGTACGTGTTCTTGCATGGTTTTATGATGAACAGAGGTGTTTCGGATTAGATGTGGACGTGGCGATGACCTTGTCTTAAGATCAACCCGATCAATAAGTGATATGTCCACGAGAAAGCTTCTGTTCAAAAGGAATCGAAGAACAGATGCAAAGAAAACATAACGATGTCGTAAGGTGGTATTGGAGACCTACCTTACGTTCTTCTTGGTCTCGGGGTCCTGCTCTGATCAGACAGATCATTGGGGCTCTCTTCCGGCGATCTTCCTCGCTGAACTCCGGCGATGGCTTACTCGGCGAGTTGGGGCTAAGGCTCTAAGTCGTCGGCTCAGGAATTGAAAAGAAGTTTGTGGTTTCCGGCCAAGGGTTTTGGGTTCTATTTATAATCGGTATAAGAAGAGTCCTAATCTGATTGTATTCCGAATAAGAGTCCTATTCAGATTGTCGCTGAATCTTAACAACTTATCTTTAGTCGATTTGGTGTGGTATCATTGTGGAGTTCAGGTCGGTTTCTCCTCTGTACCGGTAATTTTACGCGTACAGAATCTAAGAACCGTTCCGGAACTCGTTACCTTCGCGGTGATGAGCTCCGGAAGCTCCACGTGTCCTCCGGGGCCTGGTATCTCCTTCCCCGCAGAGACGAGTTCCGGTTGTGCCCCATGTCAAGCGAGCGAGACCTCCCTTCTCCTTCGGAGGTGAGCTCCGTGCGCGCCACGTATCCTGGCGGTCGGGACCTCCTCTCTATTCGGAGGTGGCTCCGCGCACGCCACGTGTCAGTGCCGGACCTTTACTCTCTCCGGAGGTAGCTCCGGGTGTGCCACGCATCCATTCCGGACCTCCCTTTCCTCGGAGACGAGCTCCGAGGTCGACGCGTGTCCAACAGTGTCAGACCTCCCGGAGATAAGCCCCGGTGCCGACACGTGTCCAATAAAACCGGACCTCTCGGAGGTGAGCTCCGAGAACGACACGTATCCCGCGCGACTGGTCCTCTGATTTCCGCGGTGACATGTGTCCTGCGGAACTGCCTTTGCTTCTTCCGCAGAGGCTAGCTCCGGGGCAACACGTGTCCCACAGGGTCGGACTTGTCCCCCTTTGCAGAGATGAGCCCCGAGCCTGCCACGTAGCCAGTTTTAGCGGCGGGCCTCTCACCACTTCGCAGAGATGAGCTCCGAACACGCCACGTGGCCAGCGGGCCGCGAAAGTTGTCTTCGATGCTCTCTGGGAACTGGATTCGGCTCTTATTGGCTATCTTTTTGATATTTTTCTCTGTTCCTACTTCTTTTAAAATGTTTTCTCTTCATGAAACATGAATATATGCAGAAACCAAAAATGAGGGTGTGATAGATAAACACTAAGTCTAGTAACTAAGACAGAAAGTTGTTAAGTCTTATTTCTGTGATCAAGGGGGAGAATGTTAATTGAATGTGATCCCGGGTATAGGTGGCCAATGAGCCGTGTCGGGCCGGCCCGGCCCGAGCTCGGGCCATAAAAACCTCGGCTCGGGAAAAATCGGGCCGTGTCGGGCCGGCCCACAGGACGGAGGTCTAGGCCCGGGCACGACACGGGTTCATTTTATGCGGGTCGGGCTGTGTTAGACCATAAATAGGTCGTGCCGGGCGGGCTAGCCCTGTGGCCTGTTTATTTTTAAATACTTTAAAATAACGAAAAAATATGTTATTCAGGCTTAAACGGGCCGTGCCGAGCCGGGCCCCCGCGGGCTAACTGGGCCATACCACCGGGCCGACCTTAAACGGGTCGTGCCGGGCCAGCCTGACGGGCCGGAGGTTAAGGCCCGAGCACGGCCCGCACCGGGCTTCGGGCCGGTCCAGGCCTGGTTTTTTCGTGTCGGGCCATTTTTGCCGGGCTTCGGGCCGTCCCGATTGGCCTAGCCCATTTGGCCTCCTATAATCCCGGGAATTCCGTGTGGGCAATAACCACCAAATTTTACACCCCCCCTGTGCGCCCTGATCGGGGGCATAACCGATTCCATTCGGTTGAGGTCCCCTCTCGCTCGCGCTATAAGAATCAGGAGGCAGTCGGGTGTGCGGAAATCCTTTGCACACGCTCCGAACGCCTCCTACAATCCCGTAAACTACCGATCCTAAGGAGGCGCGCTGTGAGGGAAAGGTCTCCGTCGCCGTCACCGACCTTCATCACCGGTCGCCACTGCACTGCATCAAGCTTCTTCATCGACGCGATGCCATCCTCTATTCATGTCAGTGAAGGTATGTTCTATGCCTAGCCCTTTACGGTGATCTACTCTACTCTAACTAGAATTCTAGGTGACTATGTTATCATTGATTGATTGAACACACAATTGATGTTGTTTATGTCTTAGGAACCGGTTAGATAACACCTAGATTAAGAACCTAAGTATTTAAGAAACCAAGAGTGGAGAGCACTAGTAACCAAGTTAAATGACCTCTTCTGTGTTATTGACTTAGGATCTCAGTCGTTCAAGAGTGACAGTCCAGTAGACTTATACACTGTGGATAATAGTTGCTTGGAATTTGGTATATGAGCATGAACAGAGGATTTTCTATATTCATGCTTATTCGGTCATTAACATGGATTATCTAGATGTTTGTTTTCCTTATTATTCTAGGAACGTTCACAGTTACTGCTGCAATGTAACTTTGGATTATCTCATATTCACACTTAGATTTCCATCATGGTTTATTTTCAATAAAACTTGGACATGTCTCTGAAAAAGGGAAATTGCCCTCTGAAAAAGAGGGGTAACTCAAACAGATAGACAAACTCTCATATTTTTCCACTGCTATTTGCATGTGAAGTTACTTGTTGTCATTTGAAAGTGGAGTGAATGTGCGAGAGTTGAATCAAAACATGAACTGCAAACCTGAAAAGAGAATCATAGTCAGATTTATTATCAGCATGATGAAAACAGGGCAAGTTGCAAGTGCAATCCACCGAGGCTTCAGACTCTCCGTGCACGATCAATCACAGCCGTCACGGCAAGCGCACCTGCACGAACGCCCTGGCCACCGTTCTGCGCCCGGCCTGGTTGAGACAATTGAAATTATACCACTCCCAATGTTGGGCTTTGCCAGAATACCACTCCCAACAGATGACTTGCTAAAATACCATTATAATTGTGATCAATTTGCTCGTTTACCATCGAGACATTATAAATTGTCTCACATCCCACTTTTAACAGAAAAGAACATAGAAAAAGACTAAAATACCCTAACTCTCTTACTCACATCACTCACTTGAGACATTATAACTTGTCTCACAACCCCCTTTTAACAGAAAAAACATAGGAAAAAACCAAAATACCCTTAACTCTTTTACTCACATCACTCACTTGAAAGTTAAGGGCATTTTGGTCTTTTTCTATATTCTTTCTGTTAAAAGAGGACTATGAGACAAGTTATAATGTCTCGATGGTAAACGAGTAAACTGGTCACAATTATAATGGTATTTTAGCGAGTAATCTGTTGGGAGTGGTATTCTAACGAACCCAACATCCGGAGTGGTATAATTAGAGGTGGGAGATGGGCCGGGCCAATTTCGAGCGGGCCGAAACCCGACGGGCCGACACGGCCCAGGCACGAAATTGGCCCGAAATAGTTTCGGGCCGGGCCGGCCCGGCACGGTATTTCGGGCCGTGCCGTGCCCGGGTTCGGACGCTTCGGGCGGCCCGGCCCGAAATAGAGTTTCGGGCTGTGCTCGGGCCGGGCCGGCCCGAAATTGGCCCATCGGCACGAAACGACCCATCGGCCCGAAACGGCCCGAAATGCGCAGAAAAGCCAAAATTAGGTTTTCCCGAGGGCAGCCGCAGTACTCCGCAGACCCGCACCCCACTCCCCAGCCCGCTGCGCCTCGCGCCGCCATCGTGCCCGCGCGGCCGCGCCCCCGCCCGAGGCCGGAGTGTCGGACTGCCCGCGCCCGCTAGCCAGCCAGCGCCCAGCAGCCACCGTCGCCAGGCCGAGGCCCGAGGCGCCAGCAGGCCAGCAGGCACGCGCGCCAGCAGCCAGCCAGCCACGCGCCACTGGGCCAGTGCGCCAGCAGCCACGCGCGGCCGCGCCAGTGCGGTGGCCCGCGCCGTCGCCCGCCAGGCGCCAGGCCGCCTGGCCCCGCGGCCCCCGCGCCAGGCCTGTGCCACCGGCCCACTGCACATCAGGGCCCCGCCCACGCCTGCGGCCTGCCCAGTGTCGTGCGCGCTGCCCCCTGCGGCCCTGCCCCCGTGCCGCGTACGCGCTGCCCGGTGTCGCGGTGCATCTGCCCCCTTGCCCCGACTCCCGAGGCTACCCGAGGGCCGAGCCACTGTAACACCCCAAAATTTTGATTTAAAACCCTAAATCATGTTAAGAGGGGAATTTCAGAATTTTTGGACGTGTTGCATGTTTTGCAAAAATTCAAATTCAAACTGGAACTCAAATTAAACTCAAATCAGAAAAGAAATAGAAAAAGAAAAATAGAAAACAGAAAAAAAAACAGTCCAGTGGGCCGCAACCCACCAGCCGGCCCAACCAGCGCCGCGCCAGCCCGCAGCCGCGCGCGCTGTTTCCTTCCGCTAACAGGTGGGACCCACCAGCTCGTCTTCTACCTCGCGCCCGCGCCAGACTCCCTCTCACCCGAATCAAAACCGATCGGGATTTCTGCGTATCCCCGCTGAATTCTGTTCGTAGGCGACGCGGACTTGATCTAAACCACCCCGCCGCCCTCCCCCGTCTATAAAAACCCCGGCCTCGTTCTGTTTTTCCCACGCGATCCGTCGATTTTCCTCCGGTGAGAACCGAGACTTCTCCGGCGAATTCTGGCCGATCTAAGCTCGGAAATTTCGATCTAACTCGCTGGTCTTGATCCACCGCCTCCGGGGAACCTTGTAGGTGCAGAAAACTCGGTGACTTGCGGTGTAAACACAGCGCCGACGAGCCTCGCCGTGGTTTCACCTCGGACCTCGTCGCCGATCGCTTTCCAGGACCTCCGAGCTCAAGAAAACCCCCGAGGTGAGATCCCCGACCTCCCCTCTACCGATCTATGCCATAAAATCACAGTTCTAGGGAGAATTCTCGAAGATCCGAAAGTCTCCGGCGAGATCGCCGCTTCCCGCCGTCGTGCGCCGCCGGTAGCGCCGCCCGCGCTCGATTAGAGCGACGTGGCCGCTTGTGCGCCGTTTATTTTAAATCGCACGGTAGGGTTTAAATCCCCGCGTACCGGTTCGACGTTATAATCTCAGCCGTCGGTTTAAAATCGGACGGTCCACGTCAGCCCCGCGTTATAAAGACTGGAAATCTTACGTGCTACCCCCTGGGGTTCTCGGGAAATAAGAGCTAGCCCCGGAAACTTCTGATCTAGCCCCTGGAACTCCAGAAAATCATGTAAATTCATTTCAAAATCAGTTTTAGCCCCTGGACTTAATAAAAATTAGGAAAAACACCTCTGTTATGAGTAGCTAGACCCCTGAAAATTCTTAAAATAATATTATAGACCCTGTAGTGGGGTAAGTTTAACTTTTTAGCCCTGTTTAGTATTTAATTTAGGAAATTGAATATGTGGCTAGTGTTTAAAAATTAAAAAGTGGGACAAACATATTGTCAAAATTAAATTAAAAACTTTCTTAGTATTTAGAAAAATTTTGGAGTGAGATAAAAACATATTTTGGGCTGAGTTGAATCTGTTTAATTTATTATTCACATGTAGGGACACATTTTTAAGTAATGAATAGTTTTAGAAAATAGGGAAAATAATTGTAAAATAGTTTACATCTGAGGCAAAGGTCAAAATATGTTATTAAATTATTTAGGACCAGAACCTATTCTGTTTAGATGATGTGTATTACTATTTTCATAATAAAGTACATATTTATGCATAGGAAAATAAATCTGAAAAATGTAGCAACTAGTAAATGATAAATGGAGTTTCTAAAATCCAAAGAATTCAGTTTAGGGTTGGTAGAAATTATGAAGACACTTATGGAGAAGGAAAATACCTTTCATGCATACTTGGTAGCTAAAAGGTGTAGTAATTAAATATAAGGAATTTATTTAAATTGGAAACTCATATATGTATATATAGTATGTAAGTATAAATGTGAACACCAAAGTAGGAATCATATACACATGATTAAAGTGTATGCAAGCCACAAATCAACACACATAGAGTAACCACAACACATATAATGGTGAATGACTTTCATAAATATGAATGTGTGGTTTGTATGAAGTGGAAGTGTGAACTATGTCTTATGGATGGTTGTTTTTCTTTTGCGATGTGTGATGGTATGATGTAGAACCTGCTCAAGAGCAAGTTATTCCTTTCCAAGTTCAGGACTACCCATTCCAAGAGCAGCAGGAAGGAGGCAAGTGTCCTTGACCACTTTGATCCTATACTAGGATGTGTAGTTAGAACTATTTGAATTGTCAATTGAAATATGAAACCCATGTTAGGAAGTTTCCCTAGAATTGCATTACCTTGTTTCCTTGTAGCTTGGGTTGTGATTTATTTGATCATGTCATTTATTATTATGCATATGCTTAGCCATGCTTAGAATGGGATATTTGGGATAAGAGATCATCAGTTTATATTACCATACTCTTGAATGAGATATTGTGAGTTATGTAGAGGTAGGGATCAAGGCAAGTTGGATGTTTTGGTTGTGTGCTGGGTGCACGAGACTCGGGTTTGTGTTTAGTACTTGCCTGGATCCTAAGGACCGGTTCATGGAGCATGTAACCTGGCTTTACAGTGCCAACTACATGCTGAGATGGGGCAGCTTGGCCAATTAATTAGGTGTATCCCCGGCGTAGTATGGGTGTGTTGGATGGTGGGGGGAGTAGGTGTCAGCTGGACTACCATATGAACCGCAAGGCTCAAGAGGGGGCCACTGCAGCGGGGTTGGAGCCTCTTGTATGCTGTTAGGGGTGAAACCTCAGTGGGCCCACGCTCGTCGGGAATCCCTTTGTAAAGGCTTCGTAGTGATCTCCTGGCTACACACCTGGGAAGTGTGAATGTGGTTCGTAGCCACTGGCATAATGGAGGTTCTTTTAGTCCACCCGGCAACGGGGGATGAAATCACTACATGTGGGTATAATGGTACAAACTCTGCAGAGTCAAAACTGTCATGACAATCGTGCTCACGGTCAAGAGCGGCTTGGACTTATTCATGATTAGAGGATTGATGGTTTTGGAAGTTGTGGATGTTAAGCGGGGAGCTTAACATTGGAAATGATGTTATGGTTATTGGATTATGATGATGGGATGGGAGATTGGACCATTTCACTTGTGTAGTAATGTAGGTGCTTAATAAGCTAAGGTGATAGGTATTAAGTGCGTAGTGCTTTAACCATGAGTTCAACCTCTCCTTGATCTAAGTGCGTAGTGCTTTAACCATGAGTTCAACCTCTCCTTGATCTAGCCATGCATGATATAATTTTCCCACACTTGCTGAGTACCATTGGTACTCAACCTTGCATATTTGTTGGTTTATATTGCTGCTCAGGTCAAGATAATGAGGTGGTGTATAATGACCAAGACTTTGGACCCGAAGAAGGTTTCTAGGTTCATGGAGGCCCCCGGGCAACGCCTGTGATGGAGCCCTCAAGAATAATATTCCGCTGCTAGTTTGTTTATTTGTGATGAATTTATTATTGTCCATCGAGACATTTGCCATGTAAGACTTATTTATGTTCGACACCTGGCTTGTAATAAATGATGCTTCACTATTTGTCATCACATGTATGAGAAAATGATCCTGGCATACATGTGATATTCACTTGGTTGTTCTTCGGAAAAACCGGGTGTGACAGAAGTGGTATCAGAGCCAAGGTTGCCCGTAGGAACGTGGACCTAGGTAGAAATGGACGTATTTAAGGGCCCTATTTTCTTAAAAACTATTTTACAAGGTGTGTGTTGAAAAGTGCTATTTAATGAGTCAATTTCTTCATCTTACCCCAACTTTCATTCAAAATAGGATTTGGTTTAAGAGTTTATCTAACCTAAGTTTAAATTCTTTTTGTTTTAGATGGTTCGCATGATTCGCACCGCTCGCAAGTCCACAGGAGGGAGAGTTCCCGTAGTTGCCCTTGCCCAAAGAGAGGAGAGTCGTCCAGGGACGTACCTTTCCTACGGATTGGCAGTAGGAGGCTTGTTGCGCCGTCTTCGACGTATGCTCGAAGCCACCGGCAATACGGGCAAGCTAATCATCCACTATAACTCCACCAGGACCATCCGTGAAAAGAGGGAAGAATGGAGTTCAGAGATGAGGATTATACACGAAAATCAGCTGCTTAAGATCCACCACTCTCCAGCTTGTCGAGCGACACAGGTCGATGCGGAGAAGGATGTCACCTGGGAGGCCATCACCTGCCAGAGTCACATCTATCGTCGCCACCTGGACAGGACTGAGTACATGTATGTCCTCCAGCGTGAGAGTGGTACAACGGAGTATAAGTACCCGCCAGTGCAGCAAGGGACTTCCCATGAGCACATGGACTTGTGCTTGGAGGATGCTGCTATGCTCAGCACTCGACTGCAGGAGTGTCAGCAAGAGCTTCAGGATGTTCGGGACACCCTGAAGGAAACGGAGGCGTTGCTGCGAGCCTGCCTGAGGGCGAGAGAAAGAGGAGATGGGAATGAACTGTGTGTCACCGCGAATGATACATGGACTCCTGACTCCCCCGATCGTCGGGCGATAAGGCGTCGTCGCACTTCTCCACCAGCAGCCTCCCCACCCAAAGCAGAGTTAGAAGGAAGCCGAAATGATGAGGAAGATCCCGAGGAGCCAGCTCAAGAAAACGAGTAGTGTAGAGTCCTTCTCTTAGTTAGCAAGATGTCGAATAGTCGAGTCGTTAAGTTAAGTTAATGGTGTGTTAATGCTTGGTGTGTCACGTGAGTTGTGGAAGCCATGAGCAATTGTTCACAGCCTCGTCTTTAGATTGTTTTGCTTTGGTGTGAGAACTCACATGAAATAATATTGCATTTATTTTTGTGTGAAAAATGAACCCTCAGAAAAGTATAACAAAGCCTCAATGCTTCAAAGTACAAACAAATGAAAGTAGTAAGATGATACTAAATGCTTTCAAATTAACATTGGTTGATTCTGCCAGATGGCTGGAAGAGGAAAAGGACGTGCTGCCAACCCCGCCAACAACAACGATGAGGCATGCAACCCTCATCTTTCTGGAGGCCAGGACCGGGGTGGTCGCCGTGAAGAAGTTGATCCCCTCCACCAAATGCTGGAGAATCAGAATCAGCTCATCCAGAACTTGACTCAAGTACTGGCCAACTTGCATCAAGTTCCACCTCCACAAGCTGCACCACGCCAACCAAGGTTGAGTGAGTTTCTAGGAACTCAACCTCCAAAGTTTGCAAGTCCTGTTGAACCTCTGGAGGCAGATGATTGGCTTAAGACCATTGAGAGCAAGATGAGGATCATACAGTGCCAAGGGTATGAGAGGGTGATGTTTGCCTCTCATCAATTGCATGGACCTGCTGCTGATTGGTGGACCGCCTACATGGCCGCCCATCATGACCCGGAGAACATCACTTGGGAAGAGTTCAAGCGTAGCTTCCGCAATCATTACATACCAAGGGGTGAACTCAAAAACAAGAGGAAGGAGTTCTTGGGACTGCAGCAGGGAAACATGACGGTGAGGGAATACCTCACTAAATTTACTAAACTCTCCCGTTATGCCCCACGGGACATAGAGACTGATGAGCAGAAACAAGATTGTTTCGTGGAGGGACTTACCGCAGAGATGCAGTGTGCAATGTCCTCAAATGAGTATGAAAGCTTTCAAAAGATGGTGGACAGAGCGTTTGAGGTAGAAAGGAAGCTGAAGGCCTTGGAAAATGAGAACAAGAGGAAGGCCGGGTGGTCACACCCAGCCTCAGGGAGCAACACCCGCCCCCGTCTGATGCAGCAACCAGCAGGGCAGACGAACCGTGCTGCGGTACCCTACTCAGCACCAAGAGGGTACAACCCGAACTACAGGCCTCTGGCAGCACCAGCACAGCCGCAACGTCAGTTTGTATAGCAGCCTCGCCCCGCATATCCACCTCGACCAGCAGTACAAGGACCCCCAAACCAACCCCAAGACAACAAAGGCCAGGCACCTAAGGTTGGGGTGCAATGTTTTAGCTGCGGTGAAGTGGGGCACTACGCCCACAAATGCCCAAAGAAGAAGCCCGCGCAGCCACAACAGCAGAATGTGATGCGAGGACGGGTGAACCACGTCACTATGGAGGAAGCGCAAGAGGCACCCGACATGGTAGTTGGTAAGTTTCCTGCCAATTTACACCTTGCAACCCTGCTGTTTGATTCTGGTGCTACCCACTCGTTCATTGCTCAAGGGTTTGTTAAGAAGCATGACCTAGCAACAACACAAATGAACCATATGCTAGCTGTAAACTCTCCCGGGGGAGAAATAAGGACAAGACAAGTGTGTCCCAAAGTGAACCTAGACATTAATGGGGTAGTATTTACTGCTAACCTCATAGTGATAGATTCACAAGGGATAGATATTATTTTGGGTATGGATTGGTTGACCAAACATAAAGGAATCATCCATTGTTCGACCAGAACGGTGGAACTAACTCACCCTAGTGGCACAAGAGTAAAGTTCATAACAATACACGAGCCTAGGAGGGACATTAAATTAAATCAAGTTGAGGTGAAAGTTGAGGAAATCAGAACCATCAGGGAATATCCAGATGTATTTCCGGAGGAGTTGCCAGGTATGCCTCCCGATCGTGAAGTGGAATTTACAATTGAGCTAGTACCTGGAACAGCCCCGATTTACAAAAGACCTTATCGGATGGACTTCAAGCAGCTCGAAGAATTCAAGGATCATTTGAGAGAACTGACGGAGAAGGAGTATATTCGCCCTAGTTCCTCACCTTGGGGAGCTCCGGTGATATTTGTGCCCAAGAAGGACGGAACCCAAAGGTTATGCGTGGATTACCGTGCCTTGAATGAGGTAACCATCAAGAACAAGTACCCATTACCCCGCATTGAAGACTTGTTTGATCAGTTGAGGGGCGCTTGTGTGTTCTCGAAAACTGATCTCAGGTCAGGCTACCACCAACTCAAGATAAGGCAATCTGATATTCCCAAGACAGCTTTCGTCTCTCGGTACGGACTGTATGAATACACCGTCATGCCTTTCGGGCTGACTAATGCCCCGGCATACTTCATGTATCTCATGAACAAGGTATTCATGGAATATCTTGACAAATTTGTGGTGGTTTTCATAGATGACATTCTCGTCTTCTCCAAAGATGAAGAAGAACATGAGAAACATCTAAGGTTGGTGTTGCAGAGGCTAAGAGAACACCAACTATATGCCAAATTGAGCAAGTGTGAGTTTTGGCTGAACAGAGTTCCCTTCTTAGGACATATAATCTCGGAGGGAGGAATCTCCGTAGATCCCGCCAAAATCGAGGATATACAGAAGTGGAAGACCCCTGAAAATGTCGGGGAAGTTCGAAGCTTTTTGGGATTGGCTGGATACTATCGACGGTTTATTGAGGGATTTTCCAAGATCTCGAGACCTCTCACCAAATTGTTGGAGAAGGGAATCACATTCACATGGACGCCGTAGTGCGAGAAGAGTTTTCAGGAGTTAAAGGAAAGATTGACAACAGCCCCAGTGCTGGTTATGCCAGATATGCAAAAGAGCTTCACGGTGTACTGTGATGCCTCTGGAAACGGGTTGGGATGTGTTCTCATGCAAGAAGGGCATGCCGTGGCTTATGCATCCCG
The DNA here is from genome assembly GCA_030760725.1 of Neostapfia colusana. Taxonomy (NCBI): domain Eukaryota; kingdom Viridiplantae; phylum Streptophyta; class Magnoliopsida; order Poales; family Poaceae; genus Neostapfia; species Neostapfia colusana. Next base: position 15,066,858 of record JASWHV010000014.1, on the reverse strand, counting down.
ACAGCTTCGAAGGCACGAGAAGAACTATCCTACACATGACCTAGAACTAGCCGCAGTGGTACACGCGTTGAAAATTTGGCGGCACTATTTGATGGGGAAGAGGACCGAGATATATACGGATCATAAGAGTTTGAAGTACATATTCACACAGCCAGATCTCAACCTCAGACAAAGGAGATGGTTAGAGCTAATCAATGACTTTGATGTAGACATCAATTATCATCCTGGGAAAGCAAACGTCGTGGCCGATGCTTTGAGTCGGAAAGTGCAGGTCAATAAGTTGAGCTTGAAGGACATGCCTGCAGAATTGAAGGACGAGGTTATAAGGCTCAATCTATGCCTTGTGAATAGTGGTGAAGCCATCGCCATGGAAGTGGACTCCACACTAGAGCAAGACATCCGCGAGGGTCAAAAGAATGACGAGAAGATACGAGAGATCAGACAACTCATCAAGGAAAATAAAGCTCCTGGTTTTAGAGAGGATGAACAAGGAACGGTGTGGCACGGGAAAAGAATCTGTGTGCCAGAAGTAAAGGAGATCCGTGAATTGATTTTGAAGGAGGCTCATGATTCCGACTATTCCATTCATCCTGGGAGTACGAAGATGTACCAGAACCTCAAGAGCAGGTATTGGTGGTATGGCATGAAGCGAGATGTCGCGGAACATATTGCCCTATGTGATACATGTCAGTTGGTGAAAGCAGAACATCAACGACCCGCGGGATTATTGCAACCACTCAAAGTGCCTGAATGGAAATGGGAAGAAATCAGCATGGATTTTATCGTGGGACTGCCTAGGACCCAATCAGGATATGATTCGATATGGGTCATCATTGATAGGCTAACCAAGGTAGCTCACTTCATCCCCGTGAAGGAAAGCTACAGCGGATCCAAATTGGCAGATTTGTACATGTCAAGGATCGTGTGTTACCATGGAGTGACAAAGAAGATTGTGTCGGATCGAGAGACACAGTTCACCTCAAGGTTCTAGCAGAAGTTGCATGAAACCATGGGAACCCATCTGAACTTTAGTTCTGGCTACCATCCCCAAACTGATGGGCAGATGGAAAGAACCAATCAGATCCTTGAAGATATGTTGAGGGCATGTGCACTCAAAAACAATCGGAGTTGGGATAAAAACTTACCGTATGCGGAGTTTTCCTATAACAACAGCTATCAAGCTAGTATGAAGATGTCGCCGTTTGAAGCTTTGTACGGGAGGAAGTGCAGAACTCCCCTATTTTGGAACCAAACGGGGGAAAGTAAAGTGTTTGGTCCAGAAGTACTACAAGAAGCCGAGGCGAAGGTGAGGGAAATTCGCAACAACTTGAGGATAGCACAAACACGCCAAAAGAGCTATGCCGATGTACGAAGAAGAGAGCTCGTTTTCAACGTGGGAGACTATGTCTATCTCAAGGTGTCCCCTATCAGAGGATTTCGTCGGTTCAAGGTGAAAGGGAAGTTGTCACCTCGATACATCGGACCCTTTCAAGTTTTGGAGAGGAAAGGCGAAGTGGCGTATCAACTAGAATTACCGGCTCGTCTATCGGATGTGCACGATGTATTCCATGTGTCACAACTCAAGAAATGCCTGAGGACGCCTGAAGAGGTGTTACCCATGAATGAAGTGGACGTAGCTGAGGATTTGTCTTATGCCGAGCAACCATACAAGATTTTGGAGACAATGGAACGCCTCACCAGAAATAAAAGAATCCGGATGTGCAAAGTGCAGTGGAAGCATCACTCAGAAGAGGAAGCCACCTGGGAGCAGGAAGATGAGCTCAAGGCACAATTTCCGGAATTGTTTTCTTAGAAACACCAATCTCGAGGACGAGATTTCTTTTAAGGGGGGTAGAGTTGTAACACCCCAAAATTTTGATTTAAAACCCTAAATCATGTTAAGAGGGGAATTTAAGAATTTTTGGACGTGTTGCATGTTTTGCAAAAATTCAAATTCAAACTGGAATTCAAATTAAACTCAAATCAGAAAAGAAATAGAAAAAGAAAAAGAGAAAACAGAAAAAAAAAACAGGCCAGTGGGCCGCAACCCACCAGCCGGCCCAACCAGCGCCGCGCCAGCCCGCAGCCGCGCGCGCTGTTTCCTTCCGCTGACAGGTGGGACCCACCAGCTCGTCTTCTACCTCGCCCACGCCGGACTCCCTCTCACCCGAATCAAAACCGATCGGGATTTCTACGTATCCCCGCTGAATTCTGTTCGTAGGCGACGTGGACTTGATCTAAACCACCCCGCCGCCCTCCCCCGTCTATAAAAACCCCGGCCTCGTTCTGTTTTTCCCACGCGATCCGCCGATTTTCCTCCGATGAGAACCGAGACTTCTCCGGCGAATTCTGGCCGATCTAAGCTCGGAAATTTCGATCTAACTCGCTGGTCTTGATCCACCGCCTCCGGGGAACCTTGCAGGTGCAGAAAACTCGGTGACTTGCGGTGTAAACACAGCGCCGACGAGCCTCGCCGTTGTTTCACCTCGGACCTCGTCGCCGATCGCTTTCCAGGACCTCCGAGCTCAAGAAAACCCCCGAGGTGAGATCCCCGACCTCCCCTCTACCGATCTATGCCATAAAATCACAGTTCTAGGGAGAATTCTCGAAGATCCGAAAGTCTCCGGCGAGATCGCCGCTTCCCGCCGCCGTGCGCCGCCGGCAGCGCCGCCCGCGCTCGATCAGAGCGACGTGGCCGCTTGTGCGCCGTTTATTTTAAATCGCACGGTAGGGTTTAAATCCCCGCGTACCGGTTCGACGTTATAATCTCAGCCGTCGGTTTAAAATCGGACGGTCCACGTCAGCCCCGCGTTATAAAGACTGGAAATCTTACGTGCTACCCCCTGGGGTTCTCGTGAAATAAAAGCTAGCCCCGTAAACTTCTGATCTAGCCTCTGGAACTCCAGAAAATCATGTAAATTCATTTCAAAATCAGTTTTAGCCCCTGGACTTAATAAAAATTAGGAAAAACACCTCTGTTATGAGTAGCTAGACCCCTGAAAATTCTTAAAATAATATTATAGACCCTGTAGTGGGGTAAGTTTAACTTTTTAGCCCTGTTTAGTATTTAATTTAGGAAATTGAATATGTGGCTAGTGTTTAAAAATTAAAAAGTGGGACAAACATATTGTCAAAATTAAATTAAAAACTTTCTTAGTATTTAGAAAAACTTTGGAGTGAGATAAAAACACATTTTGGGCTGAGTTGAATTTGTTTAATTTATTATTCACATGTAGGGACACATTTTTAAGTAATGAATAGTTTTAGAAAATAGGGAAAATAATTGTGAAATAGTTTACATCTGAGGCGAAGGTCAAAATATGTTATTAAATTATTTAGGACCAGAACATATTCTGTTTAGATGATGTGTATTACTATTTTCATAATAAAGTACATATTTATGCATAGGAAAATAAATCTGAAAATGTAGCAACTAGTAAATGATAAATGGAGTTTCTAAAATCCAAAGAATTCAGTTTAGGTTTGGTAGAAATTATGAAGACACTTATGGAGAAGGAAAATACCTTTCATGCATACTTGGTAGCTAAAAGGTGTAGTAATTAAATATAAGGAATTTATTTAAATTGGAAACTCATATATGTATATATAGTATGTAAGTATAAATGTGAACACCAAAGTAGGAATCATATACACATGATTAAAGTGTATGCAAGCCACAAATCAACACACGTAGAGTAACCACAACACATATAATGGTGAATGACTTTCATAAATATGAATGTGTGGTTTGTATGAAGTGGAAGTGTGAACTATGTCTTATGGATGGTTGTTTTTCTTTTGCTATGTGTGATGGTATGATGTAGAACCTGCTCAAGAGCAAGTTATTCCTTTCCAAGATCAGGACTACCCATTCCCAGAGCAGCAGGAAGGAGGCAAGTGTCCTTGACCACTTTGATCCTATACTAGGATGTGTAGTTAGAACTATTTGAATTGTCAATTGAAATATGAAACCCATGTTAGGAAGTTTTCCTAGAATTGCATTACCTTGTTTCCTTGTAGCTTGGGTTGGGATTTATTTGATCATGTCATTTATTATTATGCATATGCTTAGCCATATTTAGAATGGGATATTTGGGATAAGAGATCATCAGTTTATATTACCATACTCTTGAATGAGATATTGTGAGTTATGTAGAGGTAGGGATCAAGGCAAGTTGGATGTTTTGGTTGTGTGCTGGGTGCACGAGACTCGGGTTTGTGTTTAGTACTTGCCTGGATCCTAAGGACCGGTTCATGAAGCATGTAACCTGGCTTTACAGTGCCAACCACATGCTGAGATGGGGCAGCTTGGCCAATTAATTAGGTGTATCCCCGGCGTAGTATGGGTGTGTTGGATGGTGCGGGGAGTAGGTGTCAGTTGGACTACCATATGAACCGCAAGGCTCAAGAGGGGGCCACTGCAGCGGGGTTGGAGCCTCTTGTATGCTGTTAGGGGTGAAACCTCAGTGGGCCCACGCTCGTCGGGAATCCCTTTGTAAAGGCTTCGTAGTGATCTCCTGGCTACACACCTGGGAAGTGTGAATGTGGTTCATAGCCACTGGCATAATGGAGGTTCTTTTAGTCCACCCGGCAACGGGGGATGAAATCACTACATGTGGGTATAGTGGTACAAACTCTGCAGAGTCAAAACTGTCATGACAGCCGTGCTCACGGTCAAGAGCGGCTTGGACTTATTCATGATTAGAGGATTGATGGTTTTAGAAGTTGTGGATGTTAAGCGGGGAGCTTAACATTGGAAATGATGTTATGGTTATTGGATTATGATGATGGGATGGGAGATTGGGACCATTTCACTTGTGTAGTAATGTAGGTGCTTAATAAGCTAAGGTGATAGGTATTAAGTGCGTAGTGCTTTAACCATGCGTTCAACCTCTCCTTGATCTAGCCATGCATGATATAATTTTCCCACACTTGCTGAGTACCATTGGTACTCAACCTTGCATATTTGTTGGTTTATATTGCTGCTCAGGTCAAGATAATGAGGTGGTGTATAATGACCAAGACTTTGGACCCGAAGAAGGTTTCTAAGTTCATGGAGACCCCCGGGCAACGCCTGTGATGGAGCCCTCAAGAATAATATTCCGCTGCTAGTTTGTTTATTTGTGATGAATTTATTATTGTCCATCGAGACATTTGCCATGTAAGACTTATTTATATTCGACACTTGGCTTGTAATAAATGATGCTTCACTATTTGTCATCACATGTATGAGAAAATGATCCTGGCATACATGTGATATTCACTTGGTTGTTCTTCGGAAAAACCGGGTGTGACAGCCACCCCGCGCCTCGCCGTGCCGCCCCGCGTCGTCTGCCCATCGTTTGTATTTTGATTTTTGAATATGCTTCCTAATCGAAGAAAAGTGTTGGTGTGTCGTCGTGCCCGTGGCTCCGGCTCCCAAAGTCGTGGTAATTATGATCCTAGTTTGCAGTCCATGCCAGAGGATATAGATCCACGTCGCCTATCTCCAAGCATGGGAGATTTTGGAATGGATGATGTAAATATAGAGAACGAACCCTATGATTATGAGGTGGAGGTCGAAGCTCAAGTTGGTGCACATGTAGATGCAGGTTTGGTCCATTTGTATGATAAGTTTATTACTCCGTTGTTCAATTATAGATTCCGTTTATTACTCCGTTGTTCAATTAATGCAGGTTTAGGAACGGGAAGCTTCTTTGTCGATGCGCCCCCTAGCAATGAAACTGTACAAGCATCCTCCTCCACGCGGGGTCGCAAAAGTACAGCGACATGTTGGCAACATTTTGAAAAGAATAAGGAATTTCGTGATGGTAAGTGGATTGTTATTTCTGCTACATGCAAGTATTGCAAGAAAACTCTCACTGTAGGTTCTAGTGGTGGCACGGGCCATTTGAATCGACATTATACGGGATGTATAAAGCGGTTAGCTTTGCGAGAAGGTGCAGCGGTTCAAACTCAACTCAACTTTAATCCGGATGGTTCAGTAAGTACTTGTGTTTATAATCCTGAAGTTGCTCGTTCTGAAATTGCTAGGTATATTGCAGTTGATGATCAGCCTATTTGCATGGGTGAGAGTGTTAATTTTGAAAGAATGGTTCAACATGCATTTTGTCCACAATATCATAATGTTTCTAGAAAAAACTACTAGAGGTGACTTGCTTAAAAGATATCATGATAAAATGGATATATTAAAAGAAGCATTTAAGACTATGCCATTTTTTGTTGCATTAACATCTGATATTTGATTATCATCACACCAAAGAACAAACTATTTGAGTGTTGTTGCTCATTACATAGATCATGAATATAAGCTTAACAAAAGGATATTAGGATTGCGTCTTATTGATGAGAACCACAGTGGTGAGGCTATTGCATCTCATGTGCATGAGGTTATTAATGAATATGACATTGGAGATAAGATTGCTTCTATTACTCTTGATAATGCATCGGCTAACACTAGAGCTATGGAAATATTGATGCCACACATAGAAAGCTACATTGGTGGGTATGTTCTCCATCAAAGATATGTGTGCCACATCATCAATCTCATTGTGTAGGCGGGATTGTCAAAGGCAAGTTCATGTATTGATAATATTCGTAGTGCTATTCGTTATCTTTTGAATTCTCCATAGGTTTAAGGGAGTTTCAGGGAGTATTGTCGTGTAAAGGGATTGAAACCCAAAAAGTTTTCACTTGATATGAAAGTGAGATGGAACTCGACATACACGATGTTGAAGCAATTAAAAGGGTATGAGGAAATTTTCACTACTTTTATGAATGCTCAAGGTGCAGGTATACTACTTAATGAACAAGATTGGGATACTGCGCGGCGCCTTCGTCGTCTCTTGAAACCATTTTACAATGCAACAACGTTGTTGTCTGGTATTTATTATCCTACATCTCCTCTCGTAATTGAATGGCTTATGACTTTTGCTGAAACGTTTAAGACATATGAGTATGATCCAGTACTATGTCCAATAATTGAAGAAATGAAAGCAAAATACCTAAAATATTTTGATGCTATACCACATTTGTATTGCTTTGCTCTTATCTTTGATCCACGAAAGAAGCTAGAGCAATTAGAAGGTGCTTTACAGTTTATTGGTGATAATCTAGATCTTGATTACTCTGGGGCTTACTCACATGTTAAATCGGAGATATTTTGAGTTTTTGGTATGTATCAGCAGAAATATGGTCAAACTCGCTCTAGAGGTGAAGTGGCACCAACTGAAAAGAGGAAAAGTATGACAACTAACATGTGGAAGAAATTGAAGTCTAAAGAATCTTCCACAACGACGTCCTCTAGGTCAAATTGGAATCCAAACGCCGAGTTGTCCCACTACCTTGACATAGATCATGCGGCGCATGATCCAATGCTTCAGGTACATATCTATATTGTAATGTTTGATTTATAATTTTTGAATTATTATGCTTATATTTTCTGTTTGTTTTAGGATGATAGTGCTGAGCTAGACCTCTTAGGATGGTGGAAAGACAATGAACGTCAATTTCCAGTGCTCTCACAATTTGCACGTGACGTCCTACTCGTTCCAGTTTCCAGTGTGTCATCTGAAGCCATATTTAGCTCAGCAGGAAGAATTATTGAAGAGAGAAGGTGATTGTTTTAATATATCGACTTACCTTGTTATCTTGTTATGAATCAATATATATTTATCTTAGTATCTTGCAGGTCATCTCTTACACCGAAGATGGTTGAGTGTCTTACATGTCTTAAAGATTGGGAGATGGCAGAATCTAGAGATCAACACCGCCTTGAAGATCCAGAAATATTGAAAGCATTAGAGGATCTTGAGCTTGATGAATCCGAATGATGTGATTGATAATAAAACAAACTGTACTCTTTTTCTTACGGGGGAGCTCACTATGAGTGTAAGGTTTTTAACGAGGTAATTTGTAACAAAACTTTAAACTTTAATGAAATATTTCCCTCCATACTTTGTGTGCTTTTGTGCGCTTGAAAAATATGTCGTGAGATGGTATATTTTGTGACTTGTGAATTGTGGCTCATATGTTTGAAAAACATCAAATAGTTCATATCATTATATGCAAAAGTATATGTTTTTGAATGTCAAATTTAATTGACACATATAATTTATACTATTCAAACTCCAATATTTTTTGGAATTTTTTGGAATTTTCTCTGGATTTTTTGGATTTTTTAGATTTATTTGGAAATTTCCTGATTTTTTATGTATTTTTTAATTTTTTTCGGTTTTACAGATTTTTTTTGAGGTTTTTTCTATTTTACAGATTTTTTGGGATTTTTTTTATTTTACAGATTTTTTTGAATTTTTTAAGTATTAGTTTTTTTCTGTCAATCGGGTCGTGCTCGGGCCGGGCCCGGCCCGAAATAGGCCCGCCGGGCCGCGTGCCTTGTCCGGTCGGCCCGAAAAGGCCCGGCGTGCTTTCGGGCCGCGGGCCAAATCGGCCCGAAGCACGAATATTCCGGGCCCGGCCCGGCACGAGTCCCACCTCTAGGTATAATTCCAATTGTCTCGGCCTGTTGGCTTGCCCCTACCTACGCGATGCCCGTCCCCGGCGAGCCACCGGCACCGTCCTCGCGTCCGTACTCCGGCCTCATTGGCGCGCTGCACCACTGCATCTCCGGCGGCGATGCCTACGCCGCGGTCTCCCTCCTGCCCACCCTCGCCCGAGCCGGTCTGCGAGCGCCATTCCCGCTCCTATCCTCCCTTGCGCGTCTCCTCCTGCTCCGCCCCGTCGCACCATCCTTCCCCTCGCTGGCCGGCCGTCTCCTCCTTTACGTTCGCCTCGCTGGGCTCAAGCGCCTGGTCCCCTGCTCCACTCAGCTCGCCGACAGCCTCCTTTGAATTTCCTCCTAGGCCGCCCGCGCGATGCTCGCCGGCTGTTCGCCAAAATGCCCCACCCAAGCATGCACTCTTACAACGCCATGCTCACCGGGTACGCGCGCCTCGCGCTCGCGGCCCCGGCAGCCGAGGTCTTCATATCCATGCCACACAGAGACCTCGTCTCTTATAACGCTGCCATGCTTGCATTCGCCCAAGGTGGCAAGACACGGGGAGCATTGGCGACGTACTTTGAGCTACGGAACAAGTCACCTTCTCTTGGGTATAGCTATCACACCTTCTTGGTCCTCCTTGTTGCCTGCGCGGAGCTCATGGATGGGGAGCTTGCAAGGCAGTTCCATGCCCATTTGGCTGTTCTTGGATTCTTGTCTGATGTCAACATTGGCAGCTCTCTTCTGGACGTGTACAGAAAATGTGGTTGTGTGGATGATGCAGGGAAGCTGTTTGACGAGATGGCTGTCAAAGATGTGCAAATGTGGACAACAATAGTTTGTGCCTATGCAGATGATGGTCAATTGGATGCTGCTCGTAGGCTCTTTGATCAGATGCCAGAGAGGAATGTCATTTCATGGAATGCTCTCAGCGAGGGATATGTTTGCCAGGGGAAGCCACTTGAAGCGCTGAGTATGTTTCGGCTCTTAAAAATGGAAGATCTGGGGCCAGATCAATTTACCTTTGCTAGTTGTCTGAGTGCATGTGCAGCTATGTGTTCACTGAAACATGGGCAGCAGATCCATGGGATATTGCTAAGAACTGGTTTTGATCGAAGTGTAATGATCAGTAGTTCACTCATTGACATGTACTCAAAATGTGGTTATATGGCTGGTGCCAAGCAGGTGTTCAACCTAACAGAAAGGAGGGGTGCTGTTTTGTGGAATGGAATGTTGTCTGCTCTGTGCCATCATAGAAAGGCACAGGAGGTTATAGGATTATTTGTCCAGATGAATCGGGAGAGACAGAAGCCTGATGCTGACACATTCTTACTAGTTTTGACAGCTTGCTGCCATTGCAGCCTAGTTGAAGAAGGCTTGGAGTTCTTTGATTTGATGACTGAGAAATACAGGATAGTTCCAGGAGACCAGCACTATATGTGTATGGTGAATTTGGTTGCTCAGGCATCATCAAATGATAAAGTGGTGGAATGGATCGAAACCTCACCATTTGGGTTTAACAAACGAGTTTGGGAAATTCTGGTTAGCAATTGTAGCATACGTGGGAACAGGGAGTTGTTGAGTAATGTAGAGGAGTACCTGTCTCATTTAGGTGGCCCAGAATAAATCAATAGTTATTCTTAGTTTCATGTTATGATATTGTTTCCTCGTTGAAAGATAGTCATTCTGACAAGGACTTGTCCTAAACATTTTGACATGGTGAAGCAAGTTCTTTGCACAGAAACCATCCATTTTGATGAAGCAGAGATAAGACAACGACAGTTGCTTCCCTGCATGAGTGCATGATTGCTATTGCATAAAAAAGAAGGGCAATGAAGTGGCGAGTGGACATGAGATTACTGCAGAGAGTGGCACGGTTGAAGGAAAATCATTGAAAGCACTGTTCAAAGAACATTCTTGTGTGAATAATGTGTTGTGGTTTGGCATGCCAATTGACAGTGGCTAAGCGGCCTGCATCTATGTGCTGTCACATCACATGCCAATGGATATAGGAAACAAGGAATTTGCATTATTTTTCAACTAATCTTCATAAGAATGATGGGGGCACTTCCATTTTATATTCATGTTACAGATGTATGTATCTCCAACACTCGAGTTTCAGAAATGCTGTACAGATTATCATATTACAGCTAGACAATATGATTCTTTTGTTGTGGTCTTGTGCTACATGAAACAAATAGTCAATGCAATTGTGCAATTAAAATAATGTATATTCCCAGGTCATTAACGTGAATTTTCAGACTTCTCTATACAAATACATACTCCTAACATACAAGGTGATGTGATAAGGCTTTATGACATATTCATGAGTATATGTTGTGGATGCATTTGTGGGCCGCCAATATGGTCGGCGTGGGGCCCACAAAGCCCACAACTAGGCCGGCCAGGCCCTGCAGCCGCACCAGGAAAATATTTAGAAGAATTAATTAGATAATGTTTAGGAATAAAAGGGAGTTATAGATTGAATCAGTTTAGATAGAAAGAAATAGACTAAAAAAAGGAAGAAAAGAATCCTAGTCAGTTTGGGGGATTATCCCCAAACAGACTAGGAGTAGGCTGCGGCCAAAGGGGGGGTCCTGTCCCCCCTTTATAAGCAGCCCCCCTCCCTCATGTTTTGAGCATCCAGGAAAAAAATAAGAATCCCCGTTGAGGGCTGTTCTTCTCCTTGGATCACGGTGGCTTCGAACCCTAACCCTAGCCGCCGTGACCAGCTACTTTGTCCCCCACGTTACGTACTGCGCAGCTGCCCCCACGCCTCCTCGCTGCTGGTTTCTCCCCTGCGCAGCCCTAAGCGCAGGGGTCTCCCCCCTCCCTGTTTCTCAGCATTTGGTATCAAGAGACTCCGGGGCAGCGACCATGTCCGGCCCCGTGGACGATTCTGGGACTTTCACCCTCCAAGATCTCGGCAACATGATGAGCAAGATGATGGGGCAGATAGACACCATCAACAAGCGCTTGGACCGCCACGATATGCGCCTTGCGCGCTTTGAGAAGGCACCGGAGCGGGAGCTCTCCGGTGGCGAGGACTTGCAACAAAACTCACCGCAGGGCAGCAACCTTCCTCGCAGCTGCGGCAGCGGCAAGGGCGGCGGCGGTGGCAGCGGCGGCCATGGCGGCAACGACGACCACTACAGTACCAGGCGCCCACCGGGACGCCCGACCTTCGACGACAGCGGGCTGCGTCGTCACAAGGTCAATTTTCCTAAGTTCGACGGAGAAACAGATCTGCTGCCCTGGCTCACCAAGTGTGAGACAAACTTCCGAGGGACACATACGATGCCAGAAGAAAAGGTGTGGCTCGCGTCTCTCCACCTGGAGGGTGTCGCGACCGAGTGGTACACTGCTCTAGAACGTGACTGTGGCATCGTGTCCTGGGAGCGGTTCGCGGACTTCGTCAACATGCGCTTCGGGCCTCCGCTCTGCTCCAACGACCTGGCGGAAATTAAAGATCTCCGTCGTACTGGCACGGTTGAGGAATATCAGCGTCAATTCCTGGTCCTTCTTTGTCGTTCCGAGGACCTCAGCCAGCGCCAGCAGATCAACCTCTTCACAGCTGGCCTCGGCGAGCCACTTAGAACGAATGTGGAGCTGCAGTTTCCCACTAATCTACAAACCGCCATGAGTCTGGCCAGAGCCTTTGAACGTCGACTTGCGGCAATAACAGATGGCGGAATACAGAAGGGCGCCACCTCTCAACGCTCCACGCGCTCTTCTATTATGTCCCGCGCCTCTACTACGGCCTCAAGTGGCAGTTCTACAGCACCCGCCCCGACATCGTCAACAACGACATCTTCTCGCCCACGCTTCAAACGCCTTACACCCGATGAGATGGCTGCTAAGCGGGCAAGCGGCGAGTGCTATCACTGCCCTGAGCGGTACACACCGGACTATAAGTGTGCCGGCAAAGGAATCTTCCTTCTGGAGCTTGACGACGATGATGACGTTGACGCGACCGTAGCTGATATGGGCATCTCCTTACACGCCCTGACCGGCATCGACTTCGCCAACACAATGAAGCTCCAGGTCTATGTCCACGGCAACCTACTGACAGCATTGGTCGACACAGGGTCCACTCACACCTTCATCAGGGAACCACTCATCAAGGAGCTCGGCCTGATGATGTTGCCACGATCAGGCGTCGGCGTCCGAGTCGCCAACGGCGAGTCTATCTCCTGTACAGGCATCTGTCCACGTGTACCCTTGATGATTGCAGGAGATCGCTTCGACGTCACATGCTACGCACTCCCACTGGACGGCTTCGACTTTGTTCTAGGAGAACAGTGGCTGCGATCTTTGGGACCCATTCTCTGGAACCTTGAGGACCTCACGATGAAATTGTGGCGCGGGGACCGTGAGGTGATCTGGACGGGGCTGCGAAGTTCAGCTCCGGTATGTGCCTCTCTAGCACCACCTACTGATATGATGGGCGCCCTCCTGGATGGCTTCCAGGACCTCTTCGACGAGCCACGCGGGCTTCCTCCTGCACGACGCCACGACCACCAAATCAGGCTCCTGCCGGGCACAACTCCAGTAGCTGTCCGGCCGTACCGCTACCCCCAGCTTCTTAAAGACGAGATTGAGAAGCAATGCGCCGAGATGCTTCGCCAAGGCATCATCCGAGAATGCACATCTGCATTTTCCTCGCTAGTACTGTTGGTCCGAAAAGCCGACGGCACGTGGCACTTCTGCATCGACTACCGCGAGCTCAACGCCAGAACTTTGAAAGACAAGTTCCCGATCCCGGTGGTTGACGAGCTACTGGACGAGCTTCGCGGCGCAAGGTTCTTCACCAAGCTTGACCTCCGCAGCGGCTACTTTCAAGTGCGCATGCACTCGGACGACATTGAAAAGACAGCATTCCGAACTCATCGAGGCCACTATGAGTTCTTGGTGATGCCATTCGGCCTCACCAATGCGCCGTCCACGTTCCAGTCATTGATGAACGACGTCCTCGACCCCTACATCAGAAAATTTGTGCTTGTCTTCTTTGATGACATATTGGTGTATAGCAGGTCCTGGGTCGAACACCTTCAGCACGTCAAGCAGGTGTTCCAGACACTACGGACAAACAAGTTGTTCCTGAAGAAATCTAAGTGCTTCTTCGGCCAGGAGACTGTGTCCTACTTAGGACACATCATATCCGCTCACGGCGTGGCAATGGATCCGACCAAGGTGGAGGCCGTGGAACGTTGGCCTACACCTCGGTCCTTACGAGCCTTGCGAGGTTTCCTCGGGCTCACCGGCTACTACCGCAAGTTCATTGCGGGGTATGGTGCGGTGGCCGCACCCCTCACCGCCCTACTAAAGCGGGAAGCATTCCGCTGGACTGATGATGCGCAGGACGCTTTCTCCCAACTCAAGCAGGCGTTGATGACAGCGCCTCTACTTCAAATACCGGATTTCGACAAGTGCTTCATCGTCGACTGCGACGCGTCCGGCGCCGGCTTTGGGGCGGTTCTACACCAGGGCGACGACGTCATAGCATTCTTCAGCCGCGCTGTAGCGACTCACCATCATAAGCTACCAGCATACGAGCGTGAGCTAATCGGTCTTGTGAAGGCCGTACGTCATTGGCGGCCTTACTTGTGGGGTCGTCCCTTCACTGTTCGGACTGATCACTTCAGCCTGAAATATATCCTGGATCAGCGACTCACGACGATTCCCCAACATGCTTGGGTGAGCAAACTTTTTGGTTATGATCTGCAGGTTGAGTACCGACCGGGGCGCTTGAATGGGGCAGCTGACGCCCTGTCCCGCCGCGACGAGGAAGACATAGCTATTCACGCCATATCTGCGCCAGTCTTTTCACTCTTCGACTCGCTCCGCGCGGAGATCGCTACAGACCAGCAGGCACAGCAGCTATGTGCCCAACTTCGGGAGGGAGTCGCACCTGCTGACTGGGCCGAACGCGACGGCCTTCTACTTCACAAGGGGAAGCTCTTCGTTCCTGACAAGTCCTCCTTGTGGCCCTCTCTCCTAGCTGAGGCGCATGATGGGGGCCACGAAGGCATCCAGAAGACAGTGCATCGGCTACACCTCTCCTTCTACAACCCGTCCTTGCTACGGCGGGTGCGTGAGTATGTCCGTGGGTGTGCTACGTGCCAACGCAACAAGACTGATCATCTTCATCCAGCCGGCCTGCTACAACCGCTGCCTATACCGTCGGAAGTCTGGAGTGATATCTCCATGGACTTCATTGAAGGTTTTCCGAAAGTTGGTGGGAAATCAGTGATCTTGACAGTGGTAGATCGCTTCTCCAAGTATGCCCACTTCATTCCCCTAAGCCACCCTTACAGTGCTGCATCAGTGGCGCGGGCATTCTTCGACGACATTGTACGACTACACGGCTTTCCCTGCTCCATCGTCAGTGATCGTGATACCGTCTTCACCAGCCTCTTCTGGTCAGATTTGTTCCGGCTAGCCGGTGTCCAACTTCAGCTCAGCTCGACCTTCCACCCGTAGTCTGACGGCCAATCTGAGGTCGTCAACAAGATCATCACTGTGTACCTTCGCTGCTTGGCTGGTGACCGACCAAAGACTTGGTTGCAGTGGCTTCCTTGGGCTGAGTATTGCTACAACACTTCCTACCAGACGGCCCTCAAATGCTCGCCCTTCAGAGTGGTCTATGGTAGGGACCCTCCGGCTCTTGTTGGTTACCAACCGGGCGTATCTAGAGTAGCAGCAGTGGATAAACAGCTAAAGGATAGAGATGAATTCTTAGCTGAAATCAAGAACAGGCTGGTACAAGCACAAGTCACCATGAAAAGCTATGAAGATAAGTTCCGCCGAGAGGTGGAATTTCAGATCGGTGATTGGGTTTGGCTGCGGCTTCATCAGAGGACAGCTGTGGGAGTAATGACGACGCCTTCTTCAAAGATTGGACCAAAATATTGTGGACCATATCAGATCATTCAACGCATTGGGACTGTATCATATAAACTTCAGCTGCCTCCTCAAGCAAGGATACATGATGTCTTCCATGTGTCCCTGTTAAAGAAATTTGAAGGTCCTACTCCCATACAGGTGGTGCCTTTACCACCACTTCTACATGGACGTGTTGTACCTACGCCTGAAAAAGTACAAAGGGCGCCTTTGAACAGAGGTGTCTGGGAGCTACTCGTCAAATGGGCAGGACATTCTGAAGCTGATTCATCATGGGAGCAACTAGAAGATTTCAGGATGAAGCACCCCTCCTTTAAGCTCGAGGACGAGCTCTTTGTCGGGAAGGGGGGAAATGTTGTGGATGCATTTGTGGGCCGCCAATATGGTCGGCGTGGGGCCCACAAAGCCCACAACTAGGCCGGCCAGGCCCTGCAGCCGCACCAGGAAAATATTTAGAAGAATTAATTAGATAATGTTTAGGAATAAAAGGGAGTTATAGATTGAATCAGTTTAGATAGAAAGAAATAGACTAAAAAAAGGAAGAAAAGAATCCTAGTCAGTTTGGGGGATTATCCCCAAACAGACTAGGAGTAGGCTACGGCCAAAGGGGGGGGGTCCTGTCCCCCCTTTATAAGCAGCCCCCCTCCCTCATGTTTTGAGCATCCAGGAAAAAAATAAGAATCCCCGTTGAGGGCTGTTCTTCTCCTTGGATCACGGTGGCTTCAAACCCTAACCCTAGCCGCCGTGACCAGCTACTTTGCCCCCCACGTCACGTACTGCGCAGCTGCCCCCACGCCTCCTCGCTGCTGGTTTCTCCCCTGCGCAGCCCTAAGCGCAGCCAAGGGGTCTCCCCCCTCCCTGTTTCTCAGCAGTATATGACAATATATAAACTTCTTAGGTCATAAAGCTTGTGTATCGTAATAAACTATATGACAAATCACTGCCTAACATAAAATAAGGTGTAATAATAAAGCTTTACTTTCTTGAAACACTTCAAGAAAGTGATATCTGTTCCTTTTTCCAAATATCACCAAAGTTACATTATGTAATATTTAGCAAGCCAGTTGATACCAGATAATTGATTTCACATTGTCTATCACTGAATGTTAGCTATGGCTTTGGCAAGTTAGTTGATACCAGATAATTGATTTCACATTGTCTATCACTGAATGTTAGCTATGGCTTTGCAACAGATACAGGAAATAAAAGTTCAAATTTAGAAAATAATTATCTTTCGATACTCTTCTTACTTAATAAATAACCACATTTTGGAATTTGCTTGTACAGTATCAATTATCAAGTTTGCACGTAGGTGCAGTTTCAGACTGGCATGTAAGAATGCTGAACGTTACTCTGCAGCTCTTTTTGCAGGAATTTGTGGCACTTGAAGTAAGTAGTAAAATCATCCCAGTTTAATCCATTTTTTCCTTCCAAAGCTCAAATAGGTCTTCACGTGAACAGCTCTTTTACAGATATACAACATGGACATGACTGCATGAGACAGCAGAAGAAACAATCGGAGATAAGATGATCCCAATCTAATCAATGTAAGTACATTTCAGATACCAGATCTACTATCGTTTTGCACATAAATTTGTTTAATCCAAAGTTCTACACACCGCATTCTACTAGTAACGTTTACCTTTCCTAACTGAACATGTAGAACCAGAGTGTATATATGGCTCTGGGTCTATTTTGCACACACTTGTGGCTACATAGCCCCTCCGGACTTTTTTAAAGACATTGGAAGAGCTGAGTTCAGATCTCCAAACGTCACTAAAAGATGTCTGGACAGAGTAGGATATATAACCCTCCTTTTCTTGTATAGCCGTGTGCCTGAGCTCTTGGCGCTGTGCCAATGCCATGTTATCTGTTTGTGTTTTGATGTTCTTTGTCAATACATTGACACGCCATTCTATCACGCTCTCGAAAATTTACTGCACATCTAAGCCACCTGCTAATATGTGAATTCTGGAAATGGAAAAAGGTCATCCATAATGCTTTACCCAAACTGGCACCGAGTATACTAGAGTGCCCAGCACAAACGAGAGCAGGAAGGTAGACGCAGCATAAACGAAGGCCTTCCCGATCTGCCCGCTTCTTCTCATGGTGTAAATTTCAGCAGCAAAAGTAGAGACTGTGCTCAAGCATCCGAGGAAACCAAGCTGTATGCCACTAAAAATAACTGTGGATTGCTTAGTATGCACCTATGAGAAATCAAAAGAATTAGACATACAGGATGATTTATGGAAAAGCTGAAATAACGGCAAATGATGAAAATGTATGAAGAAAATTATTTTGACGTACCGCCTTGGATGTTACAGCAAGCGCTGCCATTATGCCAGCCCCAAGAACATTGGCTGCAAGGGTCCCAATTGGCAGCCATCTGAGTGATCTCTGCTTGCCAATTCCCCGCCCATTGAGCCTTGCTAAGTACCAGCGTAACCAAACACCTGGAGGTGCCACTGAACAGCCCAACCAGAGCACAGCGCCATCATCAAGACTACACACCTTTACTACAGCCAACACTATGCTCAGAACCCATAAAAAAGACAGCAAAATCATCATCACTGACAGAAGTACAGAATGCTTAGTCCTGGTATCCACCGTCCAGTGCTCCCAGTCACATTTGCTTCCTATCGAACTGTTCTCCCTGATGTGTTTCAGCATCGAACTACGTAGGCGCTCGCCTGTCTCAGCGCCAACTGTTATGGATTCATTGACAATGAACATTCCTGGAGTGATTCAGCATTGTTAGCAATGAGAAGAATGATTTATGTTATTTTTTCTTCGATAATAACTGAAGGACATACTGCATTTTATCATAAATGACGAAGATACCTAGAACTATCCCTGCTACAGCATATACCCAGTGGCCTTTAGAAGACAAGGCAACCATTTTCTGATTCCACCCACTGAAAGTAGTAAGGCTTCCCATATATCCAGTCGTGATCCCAACAACAAGATGATCAGATATCTGCCTTATATCAGCCTTGAAGATGATCCCAAACCATCCCATCAGGAAAGATCCTAGCTGGCCCATGTAAGTTAGTAATCAAATGAGTTAGTACAGATCAAAATCCCTTGTGGTTTCTCTAAAATGATTTTTTTTGGCTCTGTATGGGTGTCTTGAGCACAGTGGAAAGCACATACCATATTAGAGGGAAGATCAGGGTACAGTGGACTTTGGTCTGAAGTGAGTGCCAGGCAGCCTGGGCCAAACAGCTTTTGGAGGCCATACCTTGTAAATACCTGGTTCAGTAATCAGAAGCATAATTACTTAACCAGAACTATACAAGCTGCAAACTAGTCTGAAGGTAATGTTTTGCTGCATATCAGTAGTCCAGGTCCTCTAGGATTAATACCATGAAATAGCAAGTGTTGCTACATTTCATTAGAGAAGCATAAGTTAATTAATGTTTACCACAAACAACTGCATGCAAAATATTGGATAGTTACCCCGAAAAATCCAAAGACGGCTAAATGGATCAGGTAAGCAGCGTAGTCAAGCCTCAAAGAGGGCTTATATGGTTCAACCTACAGGAAAACAAAGGCATTTCCTTGTCAGCTTCTAAATCACAATATACAACCTCTCAACCTTACGTCAATAGAAAACATTGGTTTGAGAATTATAAGCAACCAGCCAACTCAAAAAATTATCCTCACCTTGGCAGATGAACTCGCTGGGATGTTAGCAATAGTATCTTTTGGGTCCATTAAAGATATAGGAGCTGCTGCAACTTTGCTATTGTTGTTCATCGTTGCATCATCTGGAAGAGGGCCAACCTTATGATGCTCTGAGATATTTGCTGTATTCTCACCAACATCACCTTCAGGTGCCAAAACTCGATCCCCACTGTCGATAAGTTGAGCTAGAACAGAGCTATCGGCATCACCTAGCAATTGATCCGCCAACTGAAGGGAATGCCTCATTGAGCTCAGTATGTGGTCCCCCATCTCGCGGGATAAGCTCATGGATCCCCTTGAACCCTGCCTGCTGCTTCTCCTACTTAACTGTGAGCTGGACCTGGCAGCTAAAGAAGGATGAACCGCAGAATCCAAGGACGCACTTCTTGCATAACCCAAGTGATTCCCTTCGGAAGCGTCGCCCCTAGCTGAGAAGCTCTCCATTTTGTTGCAGGCTTGTTCCTCCACTCACTGAGGTTTTCAACAGTTCTGCATGAAAGTCATTTTATGACATCAATCAGTATAGTTCAATGCCTTAGATATTTCCTTTGTTTCATTTATTTTGAAAATTTCACGCCATATAAATTTAGGAAACATAGAAACAAAACAAGATAGATTGTCCTCCCCTTTAGCGCTCCCAAGCCACCTTCCCCCTGATGTTTGGCCTGACATCGCCCTGATCATCATTTGGCTCATTTGGAACGCGAGGAACAATATCATCTTCAACAGTCAGAACGACATCACCGCCTCCGAGCAATCATGAAGGACATCGATTTATGGAGCCATCAGTATAAGGAAAATCGCCAATCTATGTGGGCTTGACGTGACTATGTATCCTCCTATACGGCTGTACCCCATCCCTCCTTTGTAACCTCAGCTCGGTATGCTGAGTTTATCATATTCTACCTCTGCCTTTGTAGTGAACTTTTACCCTTTATAATGCAATTTGAGGTACGTGGGGACCCCCCCCCCCGCGAATTGCTCAAGAGATAAGATTCGGAGGGTGTATCTGGAGAGATCACATAACAGCTCAGCAGCTGAATACAAAGCTCAGGAGACTTGAGAGACGTTCAAAATCAACAAACAACATATTCTTTTCTTCCGTCAGCATCAATTGTTTCGTACTTCGTGCAGTACATCACTACTCTCTTCCACATATCAGAACGGAATAAATTTAAAACCAATAGAACTAGAACTACACTTCTCAAATAAATCCAAAAAATGGACTTTTTTCAGAAAGAAAGATGGGAACTGTCCAGGGCTCCAGAAACTGAAAGTTACATAAAACCGTTGCCCGGCATACACGTCACACGGGCACAACACGTACAAGTGAGAAAGAACACAAGAAGGAGAACAGAACCAGATAGTTGAATCAAAAGTGGAGACAAGAACGCCTACAAAGCTCTTACGGCTCCCAAAAAAGAATAGTCATAAAAAGGAAAATCAAGATGGGCAGAGTGGAACAGTGACAGCGCCGTTGAAACGAGGGAAACAAGTGGCGTCTGCTAATTAGGCATCTAGTCGATAAACAAAGGGAAAAGTGTCGAACCCGTGAAAGGTGCCGGCCTTTGACACCGTGGTGCTATCAACAAGGACTAGTTTAACCTAATACTCTAATCTCGATACTCCTCCAATCTCCGGTGCCTTTTACATGCAAAGGTAGCTGCAGCCTGCAGGTTTCTTTGGCATCTGGTCAAGAAAGGTGGGAGGGACCCCCGGCGCCGACGCGTGAATCGTTTACCAGATTGAATGCATGCACGCCGCGCGACGCCGCCGCCGCTTTCTCTCTCTCTCTCTCTCTCTCTCTCTCTCTCTCTCTCTCTCTCTCTCTCTGTATTGTATGGATGCATGAACAGAGAGTTCCTCCCCAAAAAGAAGACAGGCAGAAAGAAAGAACATAGAGGTACGATCTGCGAGAACAAAGGAGCAGCTAGAAGATGGGGAAGGGGGACGCGATGCCGGATTACCTTCGTTGAGGATTCGGAGAGGAAGGAGCAAGAGAGGGTGACGGCGGATGGCACGGGCGGCGTGACCGGCAGGTGAGGCCAGGAGTTGCCTCTCTCTCTCTCTCTCTCTCTCTCTCTCTCTCTCCTGACGTTCAGGCCTCGTCCCGCGCAGAGGCAGCCAACCAGGCACAGCACAGCCGCATAACAGGACCGCAATTTATACAACCACGACTTTGCTTTTTAAAGAAAAAAATATGCGAGCAACTCGCCTACTTCCCGTGGCCGCCCGTACTGTATGGACTTTAGAGAAGACTGAAGAGCAACATCGAGTTGTTCTGCCTCGGTATGGTTACGGTTTGATGCTCATCAGAGAGAACCTAATGACGACCGTTTTATTTTTATTTACCTTCGTTCGAGCCGATAAACGGCGACCATGCTAGTCAAGAAGAAAACGTGCCGTAACGTCACAGGTAACCCTAAAGCACAGGCACAGGAAATCTCGTGCGACCTGTCCCTGCTTCTTCTCCTCGTGGCGGGCTGCCGGACGCGTGAGATTTCTTGTTGCCAGTTGCCACAGGTAACCCTAAAGTCGAGGAGGACCCGGTTAGGTTAGGCGGCCCCGCCGCTGGGCGATTTTTGATGGGCCGCCACCCGGCAAGGTTCCACTCAGCCCACGTTTGTGCAGATGGGCCGCGTCATCAGCTAGGGCTTCACTATCGGCCTGCGTCGTGGAGCATCAACGAGCTTAACCGACCTTTTTAGATCGATTATGTGGAGCATCTACTACTACCTGCGTTGCCACCAGCTCGGTCTTTTCCCTTCCCCAGCCTATGCAAGCCTGCGACGCCCAGCACTGTTGGACGCGACGCGGCGCGGCGACTAGTAGGAGCGGACCTGCTACAAGGATGCTGCTTCGTTGTTTCTTCTCAATTTGGAACGGTTTTCTCGCGGTTTCAAGCAATTTCCTTCTCTGTCTGGAACACTTTTTGATTTCGTCAGAACTTGTCAATCCTTCATCATAAACTATTGGAATGCTGGCAAGGTTGAAGGAGGCGAGACCAACAGGAGTTACGAACAATGAGTTGGCCATCAACAGAGTTCACTCCAGTATGGCAACATGTGGTGTGCGCCATACCTTGGTTTTTGTCACGTCCGGTTTTACAAAATGTGAAACCGGCCGCAATATACATGTATGCTAGGATTAGATTAATCATACTCTAGGACAAATAGTGATAAACAGTTATATATAAAAAATTAACGATATTTATACCTTAGATGAGTCTCGAATAGCAGCGGAAGAGGAGAAGCTTATAGGGCCGTCCATAGCCAAATCGACTAACAGCTAGTTGACCTTTCTCACACCGTCTTCAATCGATCTTCTTTTCACTGAGCAACATTTATAATAGTGGAAAAAGAAAAACGTCTGAGTACATAGAGTACTCAACAAGTATGAAAAAGTTTTATGCATGATAAGGCAAAATCAAGGAAAGCTAAACATAACTCATGCACTAAGCACCTCTTATTAAGCATCCTATTTATTAGGTGAATATCCCAACTGTCGGTACCTGAGATATGGGGTACCCCCGCGCACAGGGTAAAATGCCTAAGGTACTCGCCCTTCTCCGCAGGGAAAGCTCCGAAGGCGCCACGCATCCGACGGGGCCGGACCTCCCTCTCCTCAGAGGAGAGCTCCGGGCCCGCCACGTGTCATACAGAAGTCGGACCTCCCCCTCCGCGGGAGAGAGGTCCGAAGACGCCACGCGTCCAGCGGGGCCGGACCTCCCTCTCCGCAGAGGAGAGCTACGGGCCCG
Organism: Neostapfia colusana; assembly: GCA_030760725.1. NCBI lineage: Eukaryota > Viridiplantae > Streptophyta > Magnoliopsida > Poales > Poaceae > Neostapfia > Neostapfia colusana. Next base: position 15,044,014 of record JASWHV010000014.1, on the reverse strand, counting down.
CCACGTGGCATACAGAAGCCGGACCTCCCCCTCCGCGGGGAGAGGTCCGGAGGCTCCACGTGCCCCGCAGGCCGGACCCTTCTCTCCTCAGAGAAGGGCTCCGGACCCGCCACGTGGCCAGAAGAACGGTGCTGCCCGCCCCCGAGCGGTAGGCAGCGGGCGTAAAGGCGCCCCACACCTTGCCCGTACAAGGTATTCAAGGCCCGCGTCTTCCCAAGACGCGGAAACGCGGAGCACGCGTCTGTCAGGTGCCGTTGCGCCCAGTCGCATCACAGACTGGCGCGCAGTGTCAGAACCTGCCAGCTAATAAACGCTGCGACAAGACATCCCATGCCGCCTGCGTCGTCATCAACCACTACGACTAGCGTGCGGCATGGGCAGGGCGGCAAGATGAAGACTCAGAAGCCTTCAACCAGAGGCAGCGATCGGCGTAACTACAGATACGGTAGATAATAGACAATCTTCCCGGGACCACCTGTCGGGTCCCGGCTCCCCTTGTAAGCCACCCGAGTCTTGGACTATAAAAGGCTCGGGTAGGCGTCGATAGCAAGGGTTCGCATTTTGCAACTCATACGCTAGCCATACACTCTCAAGCTGTAGCTCACCTCCAAGCTCAGGCCCCCGGCCCTGAGCAGCAAGCAATACAGCGAGCTCCATAGCTCGCCGTGGACGTAGGGTTTTACGCTCCGGCGGCCTGAACCACGTAAAACTCTCCGTGTCAAGCTCTCACTAACTCGTCCATCTGCGCAAGCTCTCCACTAGGAACTAGCCCCTCCGAAAAAAGAACCTCCGCGGGCTGCCCAGTGCAGGCCCGGGGGAAGTGTCGACCGAACACTTCGACATTTGGCGCGCCAGGTAGGGGGCTTTTCCCCTAGCACGACGAGTTTCCGCCGACGAAGATGACCAAGCTTCCTTCAGCAGCAAACTCTCCTCCCCCACGTTCACGGCTGACCGTGACCACTGGGGAGTACATGTCAACACACTCAGGACGGAGTGTGTCAGCACAAGCGGGTAGCCAGCAGCCGACTCCAGCAACGCCGACTCCGGCTATGCAGGCCCCGACCAGTGTGAGGTCTTCTGCAGCACTGAGCGTACACCATGGAGGTGCGCTAGTTGCAGCAAGAGCGCTGTTGTGCAACCCACCTACGGGGGATGCGCCCCATTCAGCGACCCAGCAATGGGTCCGCGAGGTGGACCGCCTCGTCGTCACCGCCGCGAACCCTCGGTTTCGGCGAGGACGGCGCCCAGGGCAACCGGCTGTGTCGCTGACGCGCACACCCACGGTTGACGGGCTAACGGCGGATTCCAGCTCCTCCAGGCTCCTGTCGACGAACCTGCGAAGGGAACTGGAACGGTGCCACTTGGGGTAGGACGCCCGGGTGTACCTCAAGCGACGTCGAGAAAGGCGTCGCAACCATGAGGCAGGCGACAGCATGTCGTCGGCCTCGACACAACCAGAAGGGCAGGCCTTCGCCATGCGAGCCCCGCCTCAGGCATGTGTTGCGCAGCATATGCCACCACCATATGCGCCGCAAGTAGCGGCCCCGGTCTATGGTGCAGCCTTGCCCATGCCGGGATACGCGGTGCCAGGTGCGAACCACATGTTCGCAGCGCCAGTACCTGCAGCAGCAGGTGCAGGATGTGCGGCCCTTGCACCCCACCTTCGCTTCGCAAGGTGGCCACGCAAGTTCCGCCCGCACCTGCCCGAGAAGTACGACGGCAGCGTCAACCCAGCGGAGTTCCTCCAGATCTACTCCACCGTCGTACTTGCCGCAGGAGGGGACGAGGCTGTCATGGCCAACTACATCCCCGTCGCCTTGACCGGCCCAACTCGGTCTTGGCTCATGAACCTACCTCAGGGGTCCATAACCTCCTGGGGGGAGCTCTGCCGGCAGTTCGTCGCCAACTTCGGCAGCTCCTACACCCGTCCCGGCACGGAGCTCGACCTCCACGCCGTCAAACAACAACCTGGGAGTCGCTGCGCTCTTTCATCCAGCGGTTCTCTCAGGTGCGCAACACCATCCCACATATCCAAAGCGCCTCTGTGGTGGTGGCGTTCCGACAGGGTGTCTGGGACGAGAAAATGCTCGAGAAGCTCGCGACCAGAGAGGTCCACGACGTCTTGGAGCTCTTCAGCCTGGCGGACAAGTGCGCCAGAGCAGCCGAAGGGCGTAACTGGCACGCTCTGCCGACCTCCGAGTCAGGAGGACAGCCCGGGTCCGGTGCTGCTGCCTATGGGGGTGGCAAGAAGATCAAGAACCGGGGGAGTGGAAAGATGAAGTCACCATTCACGGCCCCCGTCGCTGCAGCTGCGACGACCAGTGGAGCTCGGGGGCCACGCCCTGACAAGAGGCAGCGGCAATCACTGGCCCCAGACAGTGGCCAAGGCGGGCTATGCCCCGTGCATGGCACCTGCAACCATACTGCTGCCGAGTGCTGGGAGATCCAGAGGCTTGCAGAGCGCTTCCGCAATGGAAGACAGCAGAGGGCTGAAGCACCGCCCTACCCTCAGAGGGATGGCAAACAGAAGGCCGATGCCCCAGTCACCGCTGCCCACCAGGTGGGGTTCCAGGAGCCTCAGCGTGTCATAAAGACAGTGCATGGTGGTGAGGACTCCAGTTCCGATGGTGACGGGCCAGGGCGTTAGCCAGCTACGGCACGCCTCCGTGCCTCGAACATACCTCTCGGGGGCCGCCTAAGGTCCGTCAACCCCTTGAAGGCCTTGCCAGAAGGGGGAGACGCCTTAGGTCATCCAAAGCGAGCCCGGGTCCACCTACCCCTTGAAGGCCTTAGCCAGAAGGGGAGAACTCCCCGGTGGCCCCCGAGAGAAGCCGCGCAGGACCTGATCCAGCGCGAAGATAACAACCTCGACAAGACTCGGCTTGCAGGGAACACCCCACAAAGTACGGTCTCGGCTAATGCTCTAAGCACTGCCGCTAAAGAACCAAATGCGACATGGGCCCGCAAGAGGGCAACCTGGTGAAGCGGCACGCTATATTCCAAGAAGGACCCATAAGCTCTCCCCCAGCAGGGAAGATCCCTTCCGAATCATGAAAGCTGCCGCCCCAGGTACACATGCCTTTCAACCGAGAGTGGGATCCATTCCCAAAAAATCCTTGCCATGAAGCAACACTGTAAGTCCTACTTACTGAGCATCGGTAGAACAGGGTTATTCACTTCTGTAATAGACCCCATAGAATTTTGGAACAGAGCTTGGGGTAGCTAAGTCTCAAGGGACGGTACAGGACTACGTCCAGTTTAGCCTGGTTCCGACCCTAAGCGCGTAGAGTCTTGCTTCCCTTGTAGACGAGGCGGAACATTGCCCCCATGTACAGCCAGAATTCCACCTATGGGCACGAATACAGAGACCTGTTCTACTTAGCTCCCTCTCATGCGCTCATTTAAATTATGCATTAATTTTTATGATCGCACTATCTCTGTATGTTCATCGTACATCTAGCTCCCCCTCTCCTGCGCTCATCCATAGTCGGCATTTGCTATCCTCCCGAAGGCGGCTGCGCTTGAGGCACCTGCCGATGGCCGAGTGAGTCTCTCGGGCCTCCCCCAGTCAGGTGTTGCGGTGCCAGTTGGTCACCTCCAGGAAAGGTCAGCGTTGTGCATGGAGCGTCCAGGGTGCGTATCCAGCTTAGCCGGCCCAGAGCCCAAAGCATGCGCATCCTGCCCTCCGGAGGTCCAGGGGAGTACGTCCGCTTTGCCTAGTCATGAACCCAAAGCGCGTGCACTCTGCTTCCCCAGCGCATGGCCCGGTACTAGGGATCGGACGGCCGTACCCGGACCTCGGAGGGAGCCGGAGCTCCGGCGCCTCGTGCACAGAATTGCCCAAGCCCCGTATAGCGGGTCAGGACCATAAGACGGATAAGACTAGGAGACGGGAGGGGAGGATCCCCCGAGGAGAATTACGTTTCCTCTGCCTGTGTGCAGGACCTCCAGGTTACGGCAACAGGGACTGCATGAAGCGGGGGGAAAGGAGCTACCAGCTACTCCGACCTGGGACTGGAAGGACCGGGACCTGCCCCTCCAGCAGGGGCGGGGCCCGGGGCCCCACGTGTCTAGCGGGCCCGGAACTCTCTCCTTCCTTGAGGAGGGCTCCGGGCTCACCACGTGGCAGGCAGGAACCAGACCTCCCCCCTCAGCGGGAGGGCTCCGAAAGCCCTACGTGTCCAACATAACCGGAGCTCCCGTCTCTTGAGGAGGAGCTCCGGACCCGCCACATGGCAGGCAGCTTTGGAGCCCCCCATAGGGCGAGGTTCGGAGACCTCCGGGGGCCCCTAACACGGTTAGGACCCGGGGAGGTGTCTGTGCGAAGCTCCGAGATTGGAAATGGCCTCTGAGTACCTTGCGGAGCTAAGGACTCAGCCAGGCAAAGCCAAGAAGGAGGGAAAAAGCATCACAGACACAAGTATCCAAGAGAGTCAAATTAAGCAAGGCTCCATGAGCTGGACTACAGACTCGATAAAAAAGGGAGAAACAAGTCCTAAGGACCCCCCGGCTCTCGCCGGAACCTTGCGGCTACAAGGGCGGCCACATCCTCGACTTCAGCCCTGGCAGCTTCCTCCCGCTCCGCGGCTGGGCCCTCTCTCGCTGGCTCCAGCGAGAAAGAGGGGTCGCGGCTCTTGAAGCATGCCAGCACATGTGAGGCGACCTCTAAAGCTAAGCCGCGGCCCTCGGCTTCAAGCTCACTGGCGACCACCGAGTCGAGTCTGTCCAGCTTGGCGCCGATTGACTCCAACGCAGGGATCACCTCTGCTACCTTCAATGCGGGAGTTGCGGCCCTCACCGGACTGAAGCCAAGAGGGATCAGGGCGGACCCCGCTTGATCCACGAAGCTTGAGACCGCAAGAGCGTCGGAGGACTGTAAGGCTGAGAGCTCCTCCACCTCGCGGCGGGCCGCCTGCAGAGCCTCCAGGTTCCTCTCGGAGAATTCCTTCTCCTTGGCCGCCAGAGAACTCTCCCGAAGGTGGAGAGTCTTAGCTAGCCGCTCCAACTCAGCGGCCTTGAAGCCGGCAGTCAACTCCCGGTCAAGACCGCCCGGCGATCATGGGAGACCTGTTCATCCCTCAAGTCAAGGTCTGCCTTCAGAATCTCCAGCTCCTCCATCCGAGCTCGGAGGTCATCCTCGCCCGCGGCCAGCTGCGCGGCGACCCTCTCTGCCTCAGCTGCCACGGAACGCTCCCGCTCCTCAACGGCGAGTTCACGGCGCTCCAACCGCTGCCGTATTTCCACAGCAGCAGAGAGGCTCTCTTCGGCCCGGGCCTGTGCCTCCAGGGCCTCCCTGTTGATCCGCCACGACTGGGTGTCCATGCCGTCAATAGCCCGCTTCATCCGGTCGACGAGCGCTTCCCTGAAGTCGAGCAACTCCCGCCTGGAGTCGAGCTCGCTCTTAACCTTCGCGGTCCTCTCCCGCAAAAGGTTCCCCCAGGTGAGGAGGCGGTCCCGTTCAACCGTATGCTCCTCCCGCTCGCGCCCTAGCGCAGCCAAGACCTGCCGGACGCTCGACTCGGCAAGCGCAAAGGCGTCCGCCAGAGGCAATGGAGCAACAGAGGCTGGGGCAGTCCCCCCGACCTCCTCCATTACCTCGTCCTCAGGAAGAGCCGACGCACCAGCAGCCGAGACGAGACGCCGATCAGGAGAAGCTGGCTCCCCGGCTCTGGCAGCCAGGCCAGCCGGGCTCTTTTCAGCTTCTGGCTCCTTGACCTGAGGAGAGGGACGAGCCGGGGAAGGCGGTGCTGGAGAAGAAGCCAGGCCGCCTAGTGCAGGATCAACCTGTGCTGGCTCGGGGGCCGCGGTGGCCGTCTCGGCAGGAAGAGACGACGCCGCCGCGGAGTCCGGGCACACCGGAACAGGAGAAGTCCGCGCTGGCCTGGGGGCCGCGGCAGTTGCCCCTGGCTCCGAGCGCATCGGCACAGATTCCCCGCAAGACGGGGAAGGACGGGAAGCGCGGACACTCCAGCGGGCTCTGAACCCCGACTTCCGAGCCGGGGTAGGATTTCCAGAGCCCGCTACCATCTCCGACGGCCGCTCCGCAGTCGCTTGGACTGGCGGAACAGGGGACGCCCCAGAGGCTTCCCCCAGCGCATCAGCCCGGGGCCTCTTCGAGTCGCCACCGGAGGGAGTGTCAGGCACCCCAGAATCCTGACTTGGCACCGACGCCGTTGCTGGAGGAGATCGAGCGTGTTTCTTCTCTGGCAGCGGGTTGGAAGCCATGGCAAGGGAGAACTCAAAGGCAAGAGAGCCAAAGCACAAGAGTCCGAGAAGAAACGCAGAGAAGTGCAAAGGGAAGCTGCAATGTGGGTGAGACCCCCTCTAAAAAGCTTCCCGGTGCAATTCCAAGCGATTCGGAACTCTTCGAATATCCCGCACCCGCAACCGCTTTGGTTCCTAGACCGAGTGCCGATGACGGGTGGGCCCAAGCCGCTTAACTGAAGCGGTGGGGTCAAGGAGTCAGTCTCCTAAGAAGATGAGCCGGCAAGGCACTTCGGCGGTTCCCGAAGAAAGCGCCGCAACGTGCAGGAGTGGCAGTCTTGGGAACCGCCGCAGTAAAAGCAATCATCAAGTGAGCGCACGCTCTCACGATCCCGTGGCCGTTCGTGCTCCGGCAGCGGTCAATTCGGGACTTAGAGAAAGTGCATGGATCGGAAGAGACGGAGGTCCCACCTCGAGCTCGCTATCTCCCCCGAGATAGGCCCGGGGGCCACTGTCGGTACCTGAGATATGGGGTACCCCGCGCACAGGGTAAAATGCCTAAGGTACTCGCCCTTCTCCGCAGGGAGAGCTCCGAAGGCGCCACGCGTCCGGCGGGGCCGGACCTCCCTCTCCTCAGAGGAGAGCTCCGGGCCCACCACGTGGCATACAGAAGCCGGACCTCCCCCTCCGCGGGAGAGAGGTCCGAAGACGCCACCCGTCCAGCGGGGCCGGACCTCCCTCTCCGCAGAGGAGAGCTCCGGGCCTGCCACGTGGCATACAGAAGCCGGACCTCCCCCTCCGCGGGGAGAGGTCCGGAGGCTCCACGTGCCCCGCAGGCCGGACCCTTCTCTCCTCAGAGAAGGGCTCCGGACCCGCCACGTGGCCAGAAGAACGGTGTTGCCCGCCCCCGAGCGGTAGGCAGCGGGCGTAAAGGCGCCCCACACCTTGCCCGTACAAGGTATTCAAGGCCCGCGTCTTCCCAAGACGCGGAAACGCGGAGCACACGCCTGTCAGGTGCCGTTGCGCCCAGTCGCATCACAGACTGGCGCGCGGTGTCAGAACCTGCCAGCTAATAAACGCTGCGACAAGACATCCCATGCCGCCTTCGCCGTCATCAACCACTACGACTAGCGTGCGGCATGGGCAGGGCGGCAAGATGAAGACTCAGAAGCCTTCAACCAGAGGCAGCGACCGGCGTAACTACAGATACGGTAGATAATAGACAATCTTCCCGGGACCACCTGTCGGGTCCTGGCTCCCCTTGTAAACCACCCGAGTCTTGGACTATAAAAGGCTCGGGTAGGCGTCGATAGCAAGGGTTCGCATTTTGCAACTCATACGCTAGCCATACACTCTCAAGCTGTAGCTCACCTCCAAGCTCAGGCCCCGGCCCTGAGCAGCAAGCAATACAGCGAGCTCCATAGCTCGCCGTGGACGTAGGGTTTTACGCTCCGGCGGCCTGAACCACGTAAAACTCTCCGTGTCAAGCTCTCACTAACTCGTCCATCTGCGCAAGCTCTCCGCTAGGAACTAGCCCCTCCGAAAAAAGAACCTCCGCGGGCTGCCCAGTGCAGGCCCAGGGGAAGTGTCGACCGAACACTTCGACATATCCCAACCAAATCTCCAAGTATATCCACTACCAACTATAAGCTTATCCCAAACCACCATCCCAAAACCACCGACCAATCCTGACCCATGCTAATCATGAGAGAGTTACCAGCTCGCTCTTAACTGTGAGCACGGTTGTCTAGGCAATTTTTACTCTGCAGAGTTTGTACCCTTTCCCCACAAGTCGTGTTTTCGTCACCCGTCGGCGACTAGAGAAACTTCTTCCTGCCACTCACACTCCCTATGGTGTGTGGCCAGGAGTACACGACAATGCCTTTACATTGCACTACCCAACCCGTGCACACCCGTTAAGGATTCACCGCTGCGGCACTCTGAAACCTCTCCCGCAGAAGCCCTTCTTGCGCCACTTACACATATTTATGGTGTACACAAGGAAAGATAGAAACAACTTAAACGGTGACATTGTAGTTCTTGTGGTGGCACTGTATAAGCTAGTTGACAGGTCTCACGAACCGGTCCTTAGAATCTACGCAGGCTACTAACCGCAAACCCGAGTCTCGTGCACTCGGCACCCACCATGTACCAATCAGCCTGCTAGATTCCTATACTACCCTCCTCATACACCATATATCACCACAACATCACAAACATCATGATTAATGGAATTAAATGTAAATGCTCCTGTCGAAGTGTTCGGTCGACACTTCCCCCGGGCCTGCACTGGGCAGCCCATGGAGGTTCTTTTTTCGGAGGGGCTAGTTCCTAGCGGAGAGCTTGCGCAGATGGACGAGTTAGTGAGAGCTTGACACGGAGAGTTTTACGTGGTTCAGGCCGCCGGAGCGTAAAACCCTACGTCCACGGCGAGCTATGGAGCTCGCTGTATTGCTTGCTGCTCAGGCCGGGGGCCTGAGCTTGGGGGTGAGTTACAGCTGGAGAGTGTATGGCTAGCGTATGAGTTGCAAAATGCGAACCCTTGCTATCGATGCCTACCCGAGCCTTTTATAGTCCAAGACTCGGGTGGCTTACAAGGGGGGCCGGGACCCGACAGGTGGTCCCGGGGAGATTGTCTATTATCTACCGTATCTGCAGTTACGTCGGTAGTTGCCTCTGGTCGAAGGCTTCTGAGTCTTCATCTTGCCGCCCTGCCCATGCCGCACGCTAGTCGTAGTGGTTGATGACGGCGCAGGCGGCATGGGATGTCTTGTCGCAGCGTTTATTAGCTGGCAGGTTCTGACACCGCGCGCCAGTCTGTGATGCGACTGGGCGCAACGGCACCTGACAGATGCGTGCTCTGCGTTTCCGCGTCTTGGGAAGACGCGGGCCTTGAATACCTTGTACGGGCAAGGTGTGGGGCGCCTTTACGCCCGCTGCCTACCGCTCGGGGGCGGGCAACACCGTTCTTCTGGCCACGTGGCGGGCCCGGAGCCCTTCTCTGAAGAGAGAAGGGTCCGGCCTGCGGGGCACGTGGAGCCTCCAGACCTCTCCCCGCGGAGGGGGAGGTCCGGCTTCTGTATGCCATGTGGCGGGCCCGGAGCTCTCCTCTGCGGAGAGGGAGGTCCGGCCCCGCTGGACGCGTGGCGTCTTCGGACCTCTCTCCCACGGGGGGGGGGGTCCGGCTTCTGTATGCCACGTGGCGGGCCCGGAGCTCTCCTCTGAGGAGAGGGAGGTCCGGCCCCGCCGGACGCGTGGCGCCTTCGGAGCTCTCCCTGCGGAGAAGGGCGAGTACCTTAGGCATTTTACCCAGTGCGCGGGGGTACCCCATATCTCAGGTACCGACAGTGGCCCCCGGGCCTATCTCGGGGGAGATAGCGAGCCCGAGGTGGGACCTCCATCTCTTCCGATCCGCGCACTTTCTCTAAGTCCCGAATTGACCGCTGCCGGAGCACGAACGGCCACGGGATCGTGAGAGCGTGCGCCCTCTTGATGATTGCTTTTACTGCGGCGGTTCCCAAGACTGCCATTCCTGCACGTTGCGGCGCTTTCTTCGGGAACCGCCGAAGTGGCTTGCCGGCTCATCTTCTTAGGAGACTGACTCCTTGACCCCACCGCTTCAGTTAAGCGGCTTGGGCCCACCCGTCATCGGCACTCGGTCTAGGAACCGAAGCAGTTGCGGGTGCGGGGTATTCGAAGAGTTCCGAATCGCTTGGCACTGCACCGGGAAGCTTTTTAGAGGGGGTCTCACCCACATTGTAGCTTCCCTTCGCACTCCTCTGCGTTTCTTCTCGGACTCTTGTGCTTTTGCTCTCTTTCCTTTGAGTTCTCCCTTGCCATGGCTTCCAACCCGCTGCCAGAGAAGAAACGCGCTCGATCTCCTCCAGCAACGGCGTCGGTGCCAAGTCGGGATTCTGGGGTGCCTGACACTCCCTCCGGTGGCGACTCGAAGAGGCCCCGGGCTGATGCGCTGGGGGAAGCCTCTGGGGCGTCCCTTGTTCCGCCAGTCCAAGCGACTGCGGAGCGGCCGTCGGAGACGGTAGCGGGCTCTGGAAATCCTACCCCGGCTCGGAAGTCGGGGTTTAGAGCCCGCTGGAGTGTCCGCGCTTCCCGGCCTTCCCCGTCTTGCGGGGAATCTGTGCCGATGCGCTCGGAGCCAGGGGCAACTGCTGCGGCCCCCAGGCCAGCGCGGACTTCTCCTGTTCCGGTGTGCCAGGACTCCGTGGCGGCGTCGCCTCTTCCTGCCGAGTCGGCCACCGCGGCCCCCGAGCCAGCACAGGTTGATCCTGCACTAGGCGGCCTGGCTTCTTCTCCAGCACCGCCTTCCCCGGCTCGTCCCTCTCCTCAGGTCAAGGAGCCAGAAGCTGAAAAGAGCCCGGCTGGCCTGGCTGCCAGAGCCGCGGAGCCAGCTTCTCCTGATCGGTGTCTCGTCTCGGCTGCTGGTGTGTCGGCTCTTCTTGAGGACGAGGTAATGGAGGAGGTCGGAGGGACTGCCCCAACCTCTGTTGCTCCATTGCCTCTGACGGACGCCTTCGCGCTTGCCGAGTCGAGCGTCCGGCAGGTCTTGGCTGCGCTAGGGCGCGAGCGGGAGGAGTATACGGTTGAACGGGACCGCTTCCTCATCTGGGGGAACCTTTTGCGGGAGAGGACCGTGAAGGTTAAGAGCGAGCTCGACTCCAGGCGGCAGTTGCTCGACTTCAGGGAGGCGCTCGTCGATCGGATGAAGCGGGTTGTTGACCGCATGGACACCCAGTCGCGGCGGATCAACAGGGAGGCCCTGGAGGCACACGCCCGGGCCGAAGAGAGCTTCTCTGCTGCTGTGGAAATACGGCAGCGGTTGGAGCGCCGCGAACTCGCCGTTGAGGAGCGGGAGCGTTCCGTGGCAGCTGAGGCAGAGAGGGTCGCCGCGCAGCTGGCCGCGGGCGAGGATGACCTCCGAGCTCGGATGGAGGAGCTGGAGATTCTGAAGGCAGACCTTGACTTAAGGGAGGAACAGGTCTCCCATTATCGCCGGGCGGTCTTGGACCGGGAGTTGACTGCCGGCTTCAAGGCCGCTGAGTTGGAGCGGCTAGCCGAGACTCTCCACCTTTGGGAGAGTTCCCTGGCGGCCAAGGAGAAGGAATTCTCCGAGAGGAACCTGGAGGCTCTGCAGGCGGCCCGCCGCGAGGTGGATTTGCTCTCAGCCTTACGGTCCTCCGAGGCCCTTGCAGTCTCAAGCTTCGTGGATCGAGCGGGGTCCGCCCTGATCCCTCTTGGCTTCAGTCCGGTGAGGACCGCAACTCCCGCATTGAAGGTGGCAGAGGTGATCCCTGCATTGGAGTCGATCGACGCCAAGCTGGACAGAATCGACTCGGTGGTCGCCAGTGAGCTTGAAGCCGAGGGCCGCGGCTTAGCTTTAGAGGTCGCCTCGCATGTGCTGGCATGCTCCAAGAGCCGCGACCCCTCTTTCTCGCTGGAGCCAGCGAGAGAGGGCCCAGCCGCTGAGCGGGAGGAAGCTGCCAGGGCTGAAGTCGAGGATGTGGCCACCCTTGTAGCCGCAAGGTTCCGGCGAGAGCCGGGAGGTCCTTAGGACTTATTTCTCCCTTTTTTTATCGAGTCTGTAGTCCAGCTCATGGAGCCTTGCTTAATTTGACTCTCTTGGATACTTGTGTCTGTGATGCTTTTTCCCTCCTTCTTGGCTTTGCCTGGCTGAGTCCTTAGCTCCGCAAGGTACTCAGAGGTCATTTCCAATCTCGGAGCTTCGCACAGACACCCTCCCCGGGTCCTAACCGTGTTACGGGCCCCCGGAGGTCTCTGAACCTCGCCCTATGGGGGGCTCCAAATCTGCCTGCCACGTGGCGGGTCCGGAGCTCCTCCTCAAGAGACGGGAGCTCCGGTCATGTTGGACACGTAGGGCTTTCGGAGCCCTCCCGCTGAGGGGGGAGGTCCGGTTCCTGCCTGCCACGTGGTGAGCCCAGAGCCCTCCTCAAGGAAGGAGAGAGTTCCGGGCCCGCTGGACACGTGGGGCCCCCGGGCCCCGCCCCTGCTGGAGGGGCAGGTCCCGGTCCTTCCAGTCCCAGGCCGGTGTAGCTGGTAGCTCCTTTCCCCCCGCTTCATGCAGTCCCTGTTGCCGTAACCTGAAGGTCCTGCACACAGGCAGAGGAAACGTAATTCTCCTCGGGGGGTCCTCCCCTCCCGTCTCCTAGTCTTATCCGTCTTATGGTCCTGGCCTGCTATACGGGGCTTGGGCAATTCTGTGCTCGAGGCGCCGGAGCTCCAGCTCCCTCCGAGGTCCGGGTACGGCCGTCCGATCCCTAGTACCGGGCCATGCGCTGGGGAAGCAGAGTGCACGCGCTTTGGGTTCATGACCAGGCAAAGCGGACGTACTCCCCTGGACCTCCGGAGAGCAGGATGCGCATGCTTTGGGCTCTGGGCCGGCTAAGCTGGATACGCACCCTGGACCCCCCCATGCACAACGCTGGCCTTTCCTGGAGGTGACCAACTGGCACCGCAATACCTGACTGGGGGAGGCCCGAGAGACTCACTCGGCCATCGGCAGGTGCCTCAAGCGCAGCCGCCTTCGGGAGGATAGCAAATGCCGACTATGGATGAGCGCAGGAGAGGGGGAGCTAGATGTATGATGAACATACAGAGATAGTGCGATCATAAAAATTAATGCATAATTTAAATGAGCGCATGAGAGGGAGCTAAGTAGAACAGGTCTTTGTATTCGTGCCCATAGGTGGAATTCTGGCTGTACATGGGGGCAATGTTCCGCCTCGTCTACAAGGGAAGCAAGACTCTACGCGCTTAGGGTCGGAACCAGGCTAAACTGGACGTAGTCCTGTACCGTCCCTTGAGACTTAGCTACCCCAAGCTCTGTTCCTAAATTCTATGGGGTCTATTACAGAAGTGAATAACCCTGTTCTACCGATGCTCAGTAAGTAGGACTTACAGTGTTGCTTCATGGCAAGGATTTTTTGGGAATGGATCCCACTCTCGGTTGAAAGGCATGTGTACCTGGGGCGGCATCTTTCATGATTCGGAAGGGACCTTCCCTGCTGGGGGAGAGCTTATGGGTCCTTCTTGGAATATAGCGTGCCGCTTCACCAGGTTGCCCTCTTGCGGGCCCCCGTCGCGTTTGGTTCTTTGGAGGTAGTGCTTAGAGCATTAGCCGAGACCGTGCGTTGTGGGGTGTTCCCTGCAAGCCGAGTCTTGTCGAAGTTGTTATCTTCACGCTGGATCAGGTCCTGCGTGGCTTCTCTCGGGGGCCCCCGGGGAGTTCTCCCCTTCTGGCTAAGGCCTTCAAGGGGTAGGTGGACCCGGGCTCGCCTTGGATGACCTAAGGCGTCTTCCCCTTCTGGCAAGGCCTTCAAAGGGTTGACGGACCTTAGGCGGCCCCCGAGAGGTATGTTCGAGGCACGGAGGCGTGCCGTAGCTGGCTAATGCCCTGGCCCGTCACCGTCGGAACTGGAGTCCTCACCGTCATGCACTGTCTTTATGACACGCTGAGGCTCCTGGAACCCCACCTGGTGGGCAGCGGTGACTGGGGCATCGGCCTTCTGTTTGCCATCCCTCTGAGGTAGGGCGGTGCTTCAGCCCTCTACTGTCTTCCATTGCGGAAGCGCTCTGCGAACCTCTGGATCTCCCAGCACTCGGCAGCAGTATGGTTGCAGGTGCCATGCACGGGGCATAGCCCGCCTTGGCCACTGTCTGGGGCCGGTGATTGCCGCTGCCTCTTATCGGGGCGTGGCCCCCGAGCTCCACTGGTTGTCGCAGCTGCGGCGACAGGGGCCGTGAATGGTGACTTCATCTTCCCACTCCCCCGGTTCTTGGTCTTCTTGCCACCCCCATAGGCAGCAGCACCGGACCCGGGCTGCCCTCCTAACTCGGAGGTCGGCAGTGCGTGCCAGTTCCGCCCGTCAGCCGCTCTGGCGCACTTGTCCGCCAGGCTAAAGAGCTCCGAGACGTCGCGGACCTCTCTGATCATGAGCTTCTCAAGCATTTTCTCGTCCCGGACACCCTGTCGGAACGCCACCACCACAGAGGCGCTTTGGATATGTGGGATGGTGTTGCGCACCTGAGAGAACCGCTGGATGAAAGAGCGCAGCGACTCCCCAGGTTGTTGTTTGACGGCGTGGAGGTCGATCTCCGTGCCGAGACGGGTGTAGGAGCTGCCGAAGTTGGCGACGAACTGCCAGCAGAGCTCACCCCAGAAGGTTATGGACCCCTGAGGTAGATTCATGAGCCAGGACCGGGCTGGGCCGGTCAAGGCGACGGGGAAGTAGTTGGCCATGACAGCCTCGTCGCCTCCTGCAGCAAGTACGGCGGTGGAGTAGATCTGGAGGAACTCCGCTGGGTTGACGCTACCGTCGTACTTCTCGGGCAAGTGCGGGCGAAACTTGCGCGGCCACCTTGCGAAGCGAAGGTGGGGTGCAAGGGCCGCACATCCTGCACCTGCTGCTGTAGGTACTGGCGCTGCGAACAGGTGGTTCGCACCTGGCACCGCGTATCCCGGCATGGGCAAGGCTGCACCATAGACCGGGGCCGCTACTTGCGGCGCATATGGAGGTGGCATATGTTGCGCAGCATATGCCTGAGGCGGGGCTCGCATGGCGAAGGCCTGCCCTTCTGGTTGCGTCGAGGCCGACGATATGCTGTCGCCTGCCTCATGGTTGCGACGCCTTTCTCGACGTCGCTCGAGGTACACCCGGGCGTCCTGCCCCAAGTGGCACCGTTCCAGTTCCCTTCGCAGGTCCGTCGACAGGAGCCTGCAGGAGCTGGAATCCGCCGTTAGCCCGTCAACCGTGGGTGTGCGCGTCAGCGACACAGCCGGTTGCCCTGGGCGCCGTCCTCGCCGAAACCTAGGGTTCGCGGCGGCGATGACGAGGCGGTCCACCTCGCGGACCCATTGCTGGGTCGCTGAATGGGGCACATCCCCCGCAGGTGGGTTGCGCAACAGCGCTCTTGCTGCAGCTAGCGCACCTCCATGGTGTACGCTCAGCGCTGCAGAAGACCTCACACTGGTCGGGGCCTGCATAGCCGGAGTCGGCGTTGTCGGAGTCGGCTGTTGGCTACCCGCTTGTGCCGACACACTCCGTCCTGAGTGAGTCGACATGTACTCCCCAGTGGTCACGGTCCGCCGTGAACGAGGGGGACGGGAGTTTGCCGCTGAAGGAAGCTTGGACATCTTCGTCGCCGGAAACTCGTCGCGCTAGGGGAAAAGCCCCCTACCTGGCGCGCCAAATGTCGAAGTGTTCGGTCGACACTTCCCCCGGGCCTGCACTGGCAGCCCGCGGAGGTTCTTTTTTCGGAGGGGCTAGTTCCTAGCGGAGAGCTTGCGCAGATGGACGAGTTAGTGAGAGCTTGACACGGAGAGTTTTACGTGGTTCAGGCCGCCGGAGCGTAAAACCCTATGTCCACGGCGAGCTATGGAGCTCGCTGTATTGCTTGCTGCTCAGGCCGGGGGCCTGAGCTTGGGGGTGAGTTACAGCTGGAGAGTGTATGGCTAGCGTATGAGTTGCAAAATGTGAACCCTTGCTATCGACGCCTACCCGAGCCTTTTATAGTCCAAGACTCGGGTGGCTTACAAGGGGGGCCGGGACCCGACAGGTGGTCCCGGGGAGATTGTCTATTATCTACCGTATCTGCAGTTACGCCGGTAGTTGCCTCTGGTCGAAGGCTTCTGAGTCTTCATCTTGCCGCCCTGCCCATGCCGCACGCTAGTCGTAGTGGTTGATGACGGCGCAGGCGGCATGGGATGTCTTGTCGCAGCGTTTATTAGCTGGCAGGTTCTGACACCGCGCGCCAGTCTGTGATACGACTGGGCGCAACGGCACCTGATAGATGCGTGCTCCGCGTTTCCGCGTCTTGGGAAGACGCGGGCCTTGAATACCTTGTACGGGCAAGGTGTGGGGCGCCTTTACGCCCGCTGCCTACCGCTCGGGGGCGGGCAGCACCGTTCTTCTGGCCACGTGGCGGGCCCGGAGCCCTTCTCTGAAGAGAGAAGGGTCCGGCCTGCGGGGCACGTGGAGCCTCCGGACCTCTCCCCGCGGAGGGGGAGGTCCGGCTTCTGTATGCCACGTGGCGGGCCCGGAGCTCTCCTCTGCGGAGAGGGAGGTCCGGCCCCGCTGGACGCGTGGCGTCTTCGGACCTCTCTCCCGCGGGGGGGGGGGGGGGTCCGGCTTCCGTATGCCACGTGGCGGGCCCGGAGCTCTCCTCTGAGGAGAGGGAGGTCCGGCCCCGCCGGACGCGTGGCGCCTTCGGAGCTCTCCCTGCGGAGAAGGGCGAGTACCTTAGGCATTTTACCCTGTGCGCGGGGGTACCCCATATCTCAGGTACCGACAGCTCCCTATCCCAACATCTAAGCAGAGCTAAGCAGAAATAAACGACATAACAGTAAACACTAACTACCCAAACTCGGCTACAAGGAACGTCAGGAAAATTCTAGTAAACAACCTATCATGGGATTCACATTTAGACTATGCATGCAATTCTAGCTAAAAATCCTAAAAAGGAGTAAAGTGGTCAATGACACTTGCCTTTTTCTTATATCGTTGCTCAGCTTGTGGTTGAAATCTTGATCTTCAAAGTCTTCGCGTTGTTTCTTGATCGTCCTTGTACACGCATACCCTAGAGGGTTGGTGCGGCACGGGAAGAAGAGGAAGACGACTCACGGCGTGGAGGAGCATCTACGTTCTTCGGGCATCGTGGGGATCGTTGTTGGGATGTCCTTCCCACGCGTTCTTCGGGTCCGAGACGCGTTCTGTTGCATGGCAAAGACGTTAGTGTCGTCAAGGGCTAGGGGAAATGAATGAAACGAGAGGACGTCGACGAGGGGCGAAGAAACTCACCGGCCATCGGCGAAGCCGGGGTTGGGGTATTGATCCGCGCCGGAGAGCTTCCGGGAGAGCTTTCCGACAATCCCTGCGACGTCGCACAATGTGTTAGATCAACGAATTATAGAAAGGAGGAGGGGGATCGGGCGGTGCAGCGACTCACCTAGAGGGAGGGCATACCTAGTAGTAGCTTATCGCCATCATGTGCCTGCCGATGTAGAGGGACGACACGCAGACTGCGCCATGAGGAGCTCCGACACATCCTCAACAAACTCGTGCAGGAATCCCCTGAACTCCTTGTACTCTCCATGTAAAGTTGGAGGTTATCACAGATAGCAGCACGGAGCGAATCCGGAGCACCATCAACCAAAACCAAAAATTGGTACTAGTAGACCCCGGGCCGCAGATCGATGATGACCTGGAGCTCGGCCCCCAAATAGCACCATGGGGCACTCCCTCCAACCTATGAAACTGCTGCAGAAGGATGCCTGGCGGCCGCCGTACGGCCACGATAACCACTGCAACATCATGGTAGGCGACGAATGGTAAGAACGGAAACCTACTTGTGACACACAAAACGGTAGATAGCAAAACAAAAACACACACATCTGATCCCTGTAGAGCCGCTGGAGCTGCACGACATCCTCAAACCCACGAGCTTCCTCAGGTTGCAGGGGCCCACGTCGGGGACAGTCGTCATTGTCGGAGTCGGACGAGGAGGATCCACCGCCAAAGTGGAGCTTGTCGGCGAGCTTCTCCATCAGGGTCTCGTGCTTGGGGTCATCGACCAGCGGGAGCGTCGTGACCTAGCCGCCCAAGCAGGCGACGACGAACGACGGCGTCGGTGGCAGCGCGCAGGGGTCCTACTTCCCGCGCAGCGGCTCGAGCGCCTTTCTTGCGCAAAGTAGACAAGCACAAGTTGCAGCTCCCGTGGGGACAGCGCGACCTGCTGTGTCGCACCTTCGGCGGCGGAGGCCGGCTCGCGCTCGATGGCGGCGACGTGGAGAAGGCGGCGAGTCGGTGCTCGGGCGCCGGGACAGAGGCCGACGGACTTGGGCGAGCACCGACGCCAAGTCAACGCACATCACTCAGCGATGGTTCTCTGGCAGCTTGCAGAGCTCGAAGTGAGTTGTGGCGTCATGGCGGGGGAGGAAGGGGGCTTGACGACGCGGCGGTGGGGCTTCAGCGGGCCGGAGGAAAGCGACGTAGGAGGAGAGGCGGGGGTGCGTGGAGAGCAGAGGCTCGAGCGGGGGCGGCGCTTTGTGGTTTGGAAGCGGTGCGGCAGCCGGGAGGAGCACGCCATCCAGGGGCTCTGGCATGGGGTGCAGCGGCTATGGGGAGAGGCATCAGGGCTAGGGTCCGAGCGAGCGGGGGCTATGGTCCGGAGGGAGGAGGCACGCGAGAGGAGTCCGAAGCGGGTAGCGGCGCTGAGGAGCAGGCGCCGAGCGAGTAGGAGCGGGGGCGCGCGAGGAGCGACGTGGCGGTGTGGAGCGAGGAAGGGGGCGATGCTGTGGGGGAGGAGAAGGAAACAGAGAGGAGCGGCGCCGTGGGGGCGCGCCCGATGGGAGGAGCGTGAGTGCCGCGGCGCGGAGAAGGCGGCGGGGTGGGCGCCGGGCCACCGGGGCGTGTGCGCGGGGCAGTGGGAGCTCGGAGGATGGTGTGGCAGTGGGGGAGAAAAGGTGTCCTTGGCGGCGACACCGTCGGGCAAAGCGGGGGCGCCGATCGGTGGCGGTGAAGGTGCTGCGGTTAGGAGGAGGAAGGCACGACAGTGTGGCTCGAGCAGCAGCGACCTCGTCAGTGGAGAAACGGGCAGGGCGGAGACAGGTTTGGCGATGGGGAGCGTGCTGGTGGTGAGGGTTCGATGGGTGGAGAGGTCAAGGGGCGGCGTCATCGGGAGGAGAGGGCAGTGGTTTGCGCTGCGCAGGAGGGGAGCTCGAGCAGGGGAGGCGACGCTGAGGAATTTTGCTCGACCAAAAAAAATGTGAAGAAGGAGCCGTGGGGGAGGGGAGGGGAGGTGAGGGAATCCGAGACTCTTTCTGTTGCGGGCCTGCCGCTTTCGGTTGTGGGGGAGAGCCGCTTTCGGTTTTGTTGGTCAGCGATCGAGCGGGAAGGGAAGAGAGAGGAGGGGGACCACGGGAGAAGAGAGCTAGCCGGTGGATAAAAAGGGGAAAGGAGGGAGAAGGGAAAATGAGAGGGTGACATGCGGGTCTCACATGTCAGTGAGATGAGGAGGGAATCCAAGGCTGGGTTTATAGGCTGGGCTGCTGGGAAGAAAAAGTGGGCCGCGGGGGAAAAGGAATATGGGTTTCGACCCAATTTGTTTTTTTTTTGACTTCCTCTTCCCGTTTTTCATTTGTTTTGTTTGCTTGTTTTCCATTTTCAAATTTCAATTTAAATACAACTAAGTTCTAGTTTGTTTGAAAATTTTAAATTTCCCCTAGATTTTGTTTGTAGGATGTTACAAATTTTTTGCCAACGACCCGTACTCTTCGCTCCACCGCTGCACAACTGCGCGTCATCGCCATGAGTGAGGTTGGAGCAAGTTTGTTTACGCGGGGAGGAAGACGAATGACCTGATGAATGAATTGTACTTGGGACTCCCTTCTGTGCATTATTACTTGTTGTCTGGCTGGCGTGTGGCCCGTGGGCCGTGGGCGAAGTGGTCATCTGTGAGGTTATTTGAGGAGATGAACTGAATTTATTACAGGTACAGGTAACCTTCATGATTATAAGAGTTTAAAAACTCTAAAATATAAATATTTTAGTGATTGAATGAGAATCATGAATACAATTAGCATGTTTGTGAATGTATGATTTATTACTATCTATTGTCACATGATATTGATGATTGGTTGTTTCGGTCATGATCGAGGATTGAATCAAGGTTAATAATGAGCTAATGCTAAGTATGTGTGATCACTTTGTTTTTATTAGTATTTGAATCCATAAATAAACTAGATTACCAAGAGGGTTTGAATCATTTATGTTGGGTCACTTTAGTTTGAGAAGAGTTTGGATGTTCTGAGTCTCAGTTACTAGAGGGGCAGTGAAGAGCTTAAGAAATTAAGTTGATAAGTTGGAACTAAAGTTACGACAAAGACAATATTTTGGCTTCAATGGAGTCATCTTATGATACTGTGGGATCATTATAAAATATAGTGAGTTTTTGATAGTTATACATAGAAAGTATTTTTATGGACAGATCAATAAATATGGTGGGTGTCACCATAAGTTATACAAGTGTACAAAGAGAGTTGCTCTAGATATATCCATAGTTATATACTACAATGGTCCCGTCTGGCCGCCCGGGACCCGAGTTCGTGAGTTTTACCGACTTTCCCAATTTCGACCAAGATGGCCATTCACGCATGCAAAACTTTCAAGTTGCACCATCCGAACGTGTATACCGTCAAGGTCCCGTCCGGCCGCCCGAGACCCGAGTTTGTGCATTTTATCGACTTTCCCGACTTTCTGGTTTTCGACCCAGATGGCCATCTGCGAATGCAAAACGATCCAGTTGCACCATCCGAATGTTTATTCCGTCAAGGTCCCGCCCGGCATCCCAGGACCCGAGTTTGTGAGTTTTCCTGACTTTCCCAAGTTCGACCTAGATGGTCATCCTCATATGCAAAACCATCAAGTTGCACCGTCCAAACGTGTATTCAGTCAAGGTCCCGTTCGGCCACCAAGGACTCGAGTTCGTGAGTTTTACTAACTTTCCTGACTTTCCCGATTTCGACCCAGATGGCCATCCGCGCATGCAAAACCATCAAGTTACACCGTTCGGAAGTGTACTCTGTCAAGGTCCCGTCCGGTCGCTCGGGACCCAAGTTAGTAAGTTTTTCAGACTTTCCCGACTTTTTCCGATTTTGACCTAGATGGTCATCCGCACATACAAAAACCATCCAGTTGCACTATCCGAACGTGTATTCCGTCAAGGTCCCATCCGGCGCCCCCGGACCAGAGTTCATGAGTTTTACCGACTTTCCAAAATTTGACCCAAACGGCCATCCACGCATGCAAAACCATCAAATTCCACCATCCGGACGTGAATTCCAAAAAGGCCCTGTGACGTCTGGTCCCGTAAAACACGGAACCCAGCTAATGCATATGTGTGCCTAGGATGTTTAACACACATATACATGTAATCCACAAACTGAATTCAGAATATAACCACGAATAAATAGTGTTTAAGTATTTTATTACATGAATCTCTAGCTTATTCTTGCAGCGGAAGTCTCTAACTTATTCTAGCAGCGGAAGTCTCTAAACGATAGCGGAAGCAACTAAACAGCAGCGGCTCCATCTCCAACTCCACAGGCAAGTTGACGGTAGTCTGCACGCCTAGTACTTCACGTGATCTTCGAAGTACTCCTCTCGTGTTCTGATGTGTCTATGATAATACAAGGGTGAGTACATGTCGTACTCAGCAAGTGTGGGAAAAGTATGACATGTAGCTTACAGCAAGGTAGGAAATAAAAAGGCTCATTGCAGAAAGCAAAGCTTATTTCACAAACATAATAAAAACAGCAATTATCTTTAAGTGAATTAAATCCCAACATATATCCAATTAAAACAGTAACATACCTCCATCATATTTTACCACTTATCACGTCTCATCCAGCCATTAATCTTTCTCAACATCATCTCATGCTCATAATAACCATCTCATATTGATATCCATCTCATAACCGAGACCAAAAACACATTGTCATGTCTTAACAGTCCCAAAACCGATCTCATTACCAAGACTCAACAGTCCCGAAACCAATCCCAAATAACCATACCATAACCAAACCAATGACCATCCCAAATAATCATCCCGATAACCATCCCAATAACCATCCCATCTAATCATGTGAGTTGGCCAGGCGCTTGTGACCGTAAGCACGACTATCATGATAGTTTTACACTCTTAAGAGGTGGCACCACTTTACCCACAAGTTTGTGATTTCGTCACCTGTCGGTGACTGTAGAACCTCCATTATACCAGCACACAAGCGTCGGTGTATGGCCAAGAGATCACAAAATAGCCTTTACAAAGGGGCTACTAGATATATGGACTCACTAAGGTTTCACCAGCAGGCTCAAATCACCATTCTCCCACCTACGACCCCCTTTTGTGCCATGCAGTTCCTAGGGCAGTCCTCACTCGACTCCCATTCCCCGCGCCTTCCACGATCCATAACAATCTAGCAACTTACCTAATTAGTCAGCTAAGCCACACCCATATTTGGCCTTGTGGTGGCACCGTTTTCCTAGCATGAACCGGTCCTTAGATCTACAACAAGTAAACCACCATCTCATTCTACCACATCCATGAATCAAGCTTGCCTAGATCTCCCCGATTCATGTTCATTATCATCATCAAGTTCTTATTATCATTATTCATATGAGTGCAGTAGCTAGACATGTTCTATCTCGTTTCTCATATCCTGTAGATTGGCGAAGCAAAAAGGAAAAACGACCATACCCGACTCATCAACTTTCCCAGCGACAAGGGTGGTTAACAGAACTAGTAAACTACTATAAAAGAGTGTCCCATCAAGTTGACTCAAGCAAACATGTTTTCGCAAACAAAATAGTTTCCAAAACATGGGATCAATATGGTCAAGGGGCACTTGACTTGTTCCTGTGGCTTTTGTTGCTCACGTGTCTCGAAGTCTTGGTGCTGTAGTCCTTCGTAGATGGCTTTCTAAGCTTGTCCTTCTACTCACGACCATGCACATACAAAATTATAGCAATCAACATCATGCACAAACTCTACTCAAGATGCAATGGTGCAAATCCTGTGATGTTGTCTTATTTAGATCAGTTTGTACGTGTTCTTGCATGTTTTACTGGGCTTGCATGGGGTTTTATGGTGAACAAGGGTGTAAGGATCAAGTGTGGACGTGGTGAAGATCTGGACTTAAGATCTAGATCAATCCCACCGTCAAAAACCGAACAACACGTGATCTGTCCACACGAAAAAGCTTCTGTTCGAAGAAAACGAAGAAAACGGATGCGACGATGTCGTAAGATGGGTAACGAAGACCTACCTCACTTCTCTTATGATCGTCGGCTCTTTTCCGGCGACGGCGAGGTGTGACAGCTCGTCGGCGGTCTCACCGGTGACTGAACTCTGCCGAAGGGGTGGAACTCGGCGAGTTGGAAGCTAGGGTCTCCAAGTCGTCGACTCGAGAGGTGGAAAATAGGTACGTGGTTGCGGCCAGGGGTTTTGGGTTCTATTGATAAGGGATGAAAGAAGAGTCCTACTTCGATTGGATTTCAAATAAAAGTCCTATTCAATTTGTTTTGGATCTTAACAACTTATCTCCAATTGATTTGGTGCGGTAGCAACGTAGAAATCATGTCGGTTTCCTCTGTACCGGGTATTCCTGCGCGCATAGGAGAAAAACCGCTTAAGGATCTCGTCACCTCCGCAGTGGTGAGCTCCGGAGGCGCCACGTGTCCAGCGGGGGCCGGGCCTCCCTTTTCTTCAGGGGCAAGCTCCGGTTGCGCCGCGTGTCTAGCGGGCGGGACCTCCCTCTCCCTTAGAGGCGAGCTCCGCGTGCGCCACGTGTCTGGCGGGCGGGACCTCCCCTCTCCTCAGAGATGAGCTCCGCGTGCACCACGTGTCAGTGCCGGACCTCCCCCCTCCTCGGAGGTGGGCTCCGAGAATGCCACGTGTCCAGCAGCGCCGGACCTCCTTTCTCCTCAAAGACGAGCTCCGAGGTCGACACTTGTCCAGCGGGGCGGACCTCTCGGACGCGAGCTCCGATGGTGACACGTGTCCAGCAGTGTCGGACCTCCCGGAGGTGAGCTCCGAGGGTGACACGTGTCCCGCGGGATCGGACCTCTCGGAGGCGGGCTCCGAGAGCGATACGTGTCCCGTGGGGCGGACCTCATCCCTTCCGCAGGGGTGAGTTCCGAAGTTGACACGTGTCCCGCGGGGTTTAGGCTCGCTTCTCCAAAGAGACTAGCTCCAAAGGCAACACGTGTCCAGTGGGGTCGGACCTCGCTCCTTCTTCTGAGGCGAGCTCCGAGCCTGCCACGTGGCCAGCAGTGTCGGACCTCACCCCCTCCGCAGGGATGAGCTCCGAAGGCGCCACGTGGCCAGCAGGCCACGGGAAGTGTCAACGGCGCTCCTCGGTGAATTGAAATTGGCTCTTTTCAACTATCTTTCTCCCATTTTAATGATTCTTTCCCATTTCTATTTCTTTTATAATGTTTTTCTATATGCAATGCATGAATATGAAATTGAGGGTGTTACAAACCTACCCCCCTTAAACTGAATCTCGCTCTCGAGATTCGATAGAGTAGGGAATAGATGAGGGAATTCTGCCTTGAGGTCTTCCTCACGTTCCCATGTAGCTTCGGCTTCCGTGTGATGGCTCCATTGTACCTTGCACCATCGGATCACTTTGTTCCTCGTGACCCTTTCCTTCATGTCCAAAATTCGGACAGGGTGCTCTACATAGGTCAGATCCTCTTGAAGCTCGAGCTCATCCATCGGTACTTGTTCTTCTGGTACTCTCAAGCACTTCTTGAGTTGGGATACGTGAAACACGTCATGCACATTGGAGAGGTGCATCGGGAGCTCTAGTTGATAAGCTACCTCTCCCCGCTTGCCCAAAATCTTAAATGGCCCGATGTAGCGAGGTGCTAACTTGCCTTTGACGTTGAAACGTCGTTGGCCACGGATAGGCGATACCTTAAGGTACACGAAGTCTCCTACTTCGACGGTCAACTTTCTTCGCCTGTTGTCCGCATAACCTTTTTGTCGGGACTGAGCAACCTTCAAGTTCTCGTGTATTGTTTGGACTTGCTTCTCGACTTCTTGCAGTACTTCGGGTCCAAACATTTGGTTCTCTCCGGTCTCGTTCCAAAACAGCGGCGTTCTACACCGTCTACCATACAATGCTTCGAAAGGTGACATCTTCAAGCTGGCTTGATAGCTGTTATTGTATGGGAACTTAGCATACGGCAAGCTCCTATCCCAACTACGCCCATGTTTCACGGCGCAGGCTCTCAACATGTCTTCTAAAATTTGATTTGTTCTCTCAGTTTGCCCATCGGTTTGCGGGTGATAAGCGGAGCTAAAATCCAATCGTGTACCCATAGCTTCATGCAGCTTTTTCCAGAACCTAGAGGTAAATTGGGTACCCCGATCTGAAGCTATCCTTTTCGGAACTCCATGATGGCACACGATTTGCTCCATGTACAGCTCGGCTACGCGGTACGTGGTTCTAACAGAAAGAAAATGGGCTGTTTTTGTCAATCGGTCCATAATAACCCAGATGGAGTCGTAACCCGACTGAGTACGTGGTAATCCGACGATGAAATCCATACTGATGTCTTCCCAATTCCACTCGGGTACTTTCAATGGTTGCAACAGTCCAGCGGGTCTTTGATGTTCAACCTTCACCCGTTGGCACGTATTGCATAAAGCAACATACTCCGCTATGTCCCTTTTCATACCATCCCACCAATAACAAGTTTTCAGGTCCTTGTACATCTTTGTACTGCCGGGATGTATGGAATAAGGTGAGTCATGTGCCTCCTTTAATATCGTGTCGTGGATGTGCTTCACGTTAGGCACACAAATCCTTTTTCCTAACCAAAGCGTACCTTTCTCGTCTTCCTTGAAGTCCTTTTCTATGCCTTGTCGGATTCTTTCCTTGATCTCCTTGATTTCCTCATCCGTTGCTTGGCCATCTCTTATCTCTTGTTCCAGCAAAGAATGGAGTTCCATCACTTCCATCTCATTCAAGAAACCGAGATGTAACCGTTCAAACTCCTTGCGCAGCTCGGGCGGTAGCTCCCGAACCGTGAGTTGGTGACATGTTCCTTTTCGGCTCAATGCGTCAACTACTACATTTGCCTTTCTGGGGTGATAGTTAATTCCAACATCATAATCCTTGATGAGTTCCAACCATCGACGTTGCCTCAAATTCAAATCCGTTTGGGTGAATATGTACTTGAGGCTTTTGTGATCCGTATAGATCTCACATCGGTGGCCAAGGATATAATGTCTTCAAATCTTCAAGGCATGTACCACGGCTGCGAGTTCAAGTCATGTGTGGGGTAATTCAGCTCGTGTTTCTTTAGTTGTCTCGACGCATAGGCTACTACTTGTCCTTCTTGCATGAGCACACATCCAAGCCCTTGTCTTGATGCGTCACAATATATGTCGAAACTTTTGCTCACGTCCGACAATACCAAAACCGGCGCTGTGGTTAGCCTTTTCTTGAGCTCCTCAAAGCTTTCTTGACATGCTTGTGTCCACTGAAATGCTTTTCTCTTCATTAGTAATTCAGTCATAGGCTTCGCTATTTTGGAGAAATCCTTGATCAACCGGCGGTAGTATCCAACCATCCCAAGGAAACTCCGAATATCCCTCACATTCTGTGGTTGGTTCCACTTTATAGCATCTCTCACTTTTCCGGGATCAACCGATACTCCTTCTTTGGAGATGATGTGGCCTAGGAATGATATCTCCTTTAGCCAAAATTGACATTTTTTGAACTTGGCATACAATTGATGCTCTCGCAGTTTCTGCAATGTCAATCTAAAATGTTCTTCATGTTCTTCCTCGCTTTTTGAATGCACCATGATATCGTCGATGAAAACCATGACGAACTTGTCCAAGTACTCCATAAAGACCTTATTCATAAGGTACATGAAATATGCGGGTGCATTCGTTAACCCAAAAGACATAACGGTATATTCATACGAACCATACCGTGTTCGAAAGGCAGTCTTGGGTATATCGGAGGGCTTAATCTTCAGCTGGAAGTATCCCGACCGAAGATCAATTTTGGAGAAAACTCAGGCACCTTTCATTTGGTCAAACAGGTCCCCTTATGCGGGGCAGCGGGTATTCATTCTTGATCGTCACCTCATTGAGAGACCTATAGTCCACACACATCCTTTGGGTCCCATCCTTCTTGTCTACGAAGAGCACGGGGGCTCCCCATGGTGATGAGCTCGGGCGAATAAAACCCTTTTCTAGCTGCTCCTGAATTTGTTTCTTAAGTTCCATTAGTTCATTAATGGACATCCTATATGGCCTCTTTGCTATGGGTGCAGTTCCAGGTACTAAATCAATGGCAAACTCAATGTCCCGGTCATGTGGCATACCTGGAAGTTCTTCCGGGAACACGTCCGAATATTCTTGAACCACCGAAATGCTTTCCAATGTTGCTACGTGGTTCAACGTTGCCTTCTCGGTTGCTGGTTGGGCTGACTCGAACTCAATACGAGTACCGTGCTCATTTGTCAACTGCACGCTCCTCTCAGCACATTGGATCACTCCGTTGTGCTTGCTTAACCAATCCATTCCAAGTATGTAACACCCCAAAAATTCTTGTTAAGACCCTAAATCATGTTAAGAGGGGAATTTAAAAATTTTTGGACGTGTTGCATGTTTTGCAAAAATTCAAACTCAAACTGGAATTTAAATTAAACTCAAATCAGAAAAGAAATAGAAAAAGAAAAAAAGAAAACGGAAAAAAAACCGGCCAGTGGGCCGCAACCCACCAGCCGGCCCAACCAGAACCCGCGCCAGCCCGCAGCCGCGCGCGCCCCTTTCCTCCCACTGACAGACGGGGCCCGCCAGTTCTTCGTCTACCTCGAGCCCGCGCCGGACTCTCTCACCCCGAATCCAAACCGATCCGGATTTCTGCGAATCCCAGCGGAATTTCGCTCGGGGGCGACGCGAACTCGATCTAAACCACCCCGCCGCCCTCCCCCGTCTATAAAAACCCCAGCCTCGTTCTGTTTTTCCCACGCGATCTGCTGTTTTTCCTCCGGTGAGAACCCGAGCCTTCTCCGGCGAATTCTGGCCGATCTACGCTCGGAAATTCCGATCTAACTCGGTGGTCTTGATCCACCGCCTCCGGGGAACCTTGCAGGTGCAGAAAACTCGGTGACTTGCGGTGTAAACACAGCGCCGACGAGCCTCGCCGTGAATTCACCTCGGACCTCGTCGCCGATCACCTTCCAGGACCTCCGAGCTCAAGAAAACCCCCGAGGTGAGATCCCCGACCTCCCCTCCACCGATCTATGCCATAAAATCACAGTTCTAGGAAGAATTCTCGAAGATCCGAAAATCTCCGGCGAGATCGCCGCTTCCCGCCGCCGTGCGCCGCCGGCAGCGCCGCCCGCGCTCGATCAGAGCGACGTGGCCGCTTGTGCGCCGTTTATTTTAAATCGCACGGTAGGGTTTAAATCCCCGCGTACCGGTTCGACGTTATAATCTCAGCCGTCGGTTTAAAATCGGACGGTCCACGTCAGCCCCGCATTATAAAGACTGGAAATCTTACGTGCTACCCCCTGGGGTTCTCGGGAAATAAGAGCTAGCCCCAGAAACTTCTGATCTAGCCCCTGGAACTTCAGAAAATCATGTAAATTCATTTAAAAATCAGTTTTAGCCCCTGGACTTAATAAAAATTAGGAAAAACTCCTCTGTTATGTATAGCTAGACCCCTGAAAATTTTTAAAATAATATTATAGACCCTGTAGTGGGGTGAGTTTACCTTTTTAGCCCTTTTTAATATTTAATTTAGGAAATTGAATATGTGGCTAGTGTTTAAAATTTAAAAAGTGGGACAAACATATTGTCAAAATTAAATTAAAAACTTTCTCAGTATTTAGAAAACTTTGGAGTGAGATAAAAATATATTTTGGGCTGAAATGAATCTGTTTAATTTATTATTCACATTTAGGGACACATTTTTAAGTAAAGAATAGTTCTGGAAAATAGGGAAAATAATTGTAAAATAGTTTACATCAGAGGAAAAGGTCAAAAATATATTAGTAAATATTTTAGATCAGAACCTATTCTATTTAGATGATGTGTCTTGTTATTTTCATAATAAAGTTCACATTTAGGCATAGGAAATAAATATGAAAATATAGCAAGTAGTAAATGATAAATGGTGTTCTAAAATCCAAAGAATTCAGTTTAGGGTTGGTAGAAATTCTGAAGACACATATGGAGAAGGAAAATACCTTTCATGCATACTTGGTAGCTAAAAGGTGTAGTAATTGAATATAAGAAATTTATTTAAATTGAAAACTCATATATATAGTATATAAGTGTAAATGTGAACACAAAAGTAGGAGTCATATACACATGATTAAAAGTGCATGCAAGCCACAAATCAACACATATAGAGTAACCACAACACATATATTGGTGAATGACTTTCATAAATATGAATGTGTGGTTTGAATGAAGTGGAAGTGTGAACTATGTCTTATGGATTGTTGTTTTTCTTTTGCTATGTGTGATGGTATGATGTAGAATCTGCTCAAGAGCAAATTATTCCTTTCCAAGATCAGGACTACCCATTTCAAGAGCAGCAGGAAGGAGGCAAGTGTCCTTGACCACTTTGATCCTATGCTAGGATGTGTAGATAGAATTATTTGCATTATCAAATGAAATATGAAACCCATGCTAGGAAGTTTCCCTAGAATTGCATTACCTTGTTTTCCTTGTAGCTTGGGTTGGGATTTATTTTATCATGTCATTTATTATTATGCATATGCTTAGCCATGCTTAGAATGGAATATTTGGGACATGAGATCATCAGTTTATTTTACCATACTCTTGAATGAGATATTGTGAGTTATGTAGAGGTAGGGATCAAGGCAAGTTGGATGTTTTGGTTGTGTGCTGGGTGCACGAGACTCGGGTTTGTGTTTAGTACTTGCCTGGATCCTAAGGACCGGTTCATGGAGCATGTAACCTGGCTTTACAGTGCCAACCACATGTTGAGATGGGGCAGCTTGGCCAATTAATTAGGTGTATCCCCGGCGTAGTATGGGTGTGTTGGATGGTGTGGGGAGTAGGTGTCAGCTGGACTACCATATGAACCGCAAGGCTCAAGAGGGGGCCACTTCAGCGGGGTTGGAGCCTCTTGTATGCTGTTAGGGGTGAAACCTCAGTGGGCCCACGCTCGTCGGGAATCCCTTTGTAAAGGCTTCGTAGTGATCTCCTGGCTACACACCTGGGAAGTGTGAATGTGGTTCGTGGCCACTGGCATAATGGAGGTTCTTTTAGTCCACCCGGCAACGGGGGATGAAATCACTACATGTGGGTACAGTGGTACAAACTCTGCAGAGTCAAAATTGTCATGACAGCCGTGCTCACGGTCAATAGCGGCTTGGACTTATTCATGATTAGAGAATTGATGGTTTTGGAAGTTGTGGATGTTAAGCGGGGAGCTTAACATTGGAAATGATGTTATGGTTATTTGATTATGATGATGGTATGAGAGATTGGGACCATTTCACCTGTGTAGTAATGTAGGTGCTTAATAAGCTAAGGTGATAGGTATTAATTGTGTAGTGCTTTAAACATGAGTTCAACCTCTCCTTGCTCTAGCCATGCATGACATAACTTTCCCACACTTGCTGAGTACCATCGGTACTCAACCTTGCACATTTTGTTGGTTTATATTGCTGCTCAGGTCAAGATAATGAGGTGGTGTATAATGACCAAGACTTTGGACCCGAGGAAGGTTTCTAGGTTCATGGAGACCCCCGGACAACGCCTGTGACGGAGCCCTAAAGAATAATATTCCGCTGCTAGTTTATTTACTTGTGATGAACTTATTATTGTCCATCGAGACATTTGCTATGTAAGACTTATTCATATTCGACACCTGGCTTGTAATAAATGATGCTTCACTATTTGCCATCACATGTATAAGAAAATGATCCTGGCATACATGTGATATTCACTTGGTTGTTCTTCGGAAAAACCGGGTGTGACAAAGTATTATATCAAGCCCTTGAGAATCCAAGACAATAAGGTTGGCAAGGAAGTCTACCCTCCTTATTTTAAGATTTACTTTTGGGCATACTATATTAGTCCTCATCTCTCCACCGGGAGAATTAACCCACATAGTATAAATCATGTGTGATATGGGCAGATTATACTTGGCAACATACTTGGATGATATGAATGAATGCGATGCTCCGGAATCAAATAAAATAGTAGCTGGGTTGGAGTTGGCAAGGAACATACCAATCACGACGTCCTCAGCCTATTGCGCCTCCTCGGCGGAGACATGATTCACGTTGCCACGAGCGAAGTTCTGCTGCCCACGATTGCCTTGATTAGCTCCTCCGTTTGGCCGTGGGTTCTGCTTGGGCGCGTTGCTTGGCTGTCCAAGGCCTTTCCCCGAGCACTGACTTGCAAAGTGTCTCGTCTCTCCGCATGAAAAGCATGCCTTGTTGCCCAAGACAACAGGGACATTGGGACGGGGGTGGTTTTGAGCATAGGCGCCCATGTTGGGTCGGGGCGCAGGAGGCAAAGGCACACCAGGTGCTTGCATAACAGGATGTTGTTGCTGTTGTGGATTAGGGCGAAAAGTAGAAGCGGACGAGCCATACTGCGGTGCAGCTGGGGGCATGAAACGGGGATGTACATTGCTCCCTTGTGGCTGGTATGGCACCTTTCTCTTGCCCTCTTGCTCGATCTCACAGATCTTGCTCTCAACCACTATAGCTTTGTCAACTAGCTTCTGGAAGTTTGCATAGTCATTGTTGAGCAGTTGAACTTGGATCTCATTGTTCAACGCTCTCATGAACAAGTATTGCTTCCTTTAATCTGAGTTGACATCCTCGAGGGCATACCTTGATAGCTGTGTGAACTTGTTGAGGTACTCTCACGCTCTTCCTGCCTTGGCGGAGACCTTCGAACTCTTGCCTTTTTAGCATCATGACTTCAACAGGGATGTAATGAGAGCAGAAACTCTATTTGAATTCTGCCCAAGTGATAGTCTCCTGGTCGACATGAGCATTGCAAAGAGCATCCCACCAGTCAGCGGCTGCTCCCATAAGTTGGTGCGATACAAAGAGAACTTTCTCCAGATCATTGCACTTAACTATAGCAATCTTCTTCTCCATGGAATTCAACCAATCGTCGGCCTCCATGGGATCATTAGCTTGTGCAAAAGTAGGCGGTCGAGTCCTCATGAACTCTCCCAGTCGGTTGTGAGCCGGTGGCGGTGGTGGTGGTGGCGGTGGTGGTGCAGGAACGGGGCTAGGATTGTTGTTGTTGGCTTGTAGCTGACCCAAAGTTTGGATCATAGTTTGCATGAGCTGGTTCTGCATAGCCATCAACCGTTCAAGGTTGTTTTCACCAGCCCTGGGGTTAACATTCTCAGGAACTTCAACGTGGTCATCCTCTTGTGGTTCCTGGTTGCCACGAACGTTCCTCCTTTGTCGGCTGGCGTTTTCTCTCACCATCTGTGAGAGAGAGTTGAGTAGAATAGAAGTTTAAAAGTTTAGATTGACCCCCCTCAACTATATGCAGCGAGGTGGATGGACTAAATATATTTACTTTTATATCAGGATGTGAACACATGCCGAAGCATCTCACATCTCTCTACCATGCGTGGATATGGAGAACGCTGAAGCGTCCCACAACTCACACTAAGCACTCAAACATAAGCAATCATCACAAAAGTTCACACCACTCCTTCTTCAAGCTTCTATGTTTAAACGTTCCTATGGGTTTTATGGTGTCCATTCTACCTAGTCTTGCATCCTACAGTCAAGATGGTTCTGATGCCAATCTATGCATTCTACCTAGCCTCGTGTCCTACGGTCAATGTAGCTCTAATGCAAATCTGTGACTTCTACCAAGCCTTGCGTCCTACAGTCAACGTGGCTCTAATGCAAATCTGTGACTTCTACCTAGGCTTGCGTCCTACAGTCAACCTGGCTCTAATGCAAATATGTGACTTCTACCTAGGCTTGCGTCCTACAGTGAACGTGGCTCTGATACCAATCTATGACGCCCGGTCCCGTAAAATACGGAACCCAGCTAATACATATGTGTGCCCAGGATGTTTAACACACATATACATGTAATCCACAAACTGAATTCAGAATATAACCATGAATAAATAGTGTTTAAGTACTTTATTACATGAATCTCTAGCTTATTCTTGCAGCGGAAGTCTCTAACTTATTCTAGCAGCGGAAGTATCTAAACGATAGCGGAAGTAACTAAACAACAACGGCTCCATCTCCAACTTCACAGGCAAGTTGACGGTAGTTTGCACGCCTAGTACTCCACGTGATCTTCGAAGTACTCCTCTCCTGTTGCTGATGTGTGTATGATAATGCAAGGGTGAGTACATGTCGTACTAAGCAAGTGCGGGAAAAGTATGACATGTAGCTTACAGCAAGGTAGGAAATAAAAAGGCTCATTGCAGAAAGCAGAGTTTATTTCACAAACATGATAAAAACAACAACTATCTTTAAGTGAATTAAATCCCAACATATATCTAACTAAAACAGTAATATACCTCCATCATATTTTACCACTTATCACGTCTCATCCAACCATTAATCTTTCTCAACATCATCTCATGCTCATAATAACCATCTCATATTCATATCCATCTCATAACCGAGACCAAAAACTATTTGTCATGTCTTAACAGTCCCAAAACCAATCTCATTACCAAGACTCAACAGTCCCGAAACCAATCCCAAATAACCATATAACCAAACCAATGACCATCCCAAATAATCATCCCGATAACCATCCCAATAACCATCCCATCTAATCATGTGAGTTGGCCAGGCGCTTGTGACCGTAAGAACGACTATCATGATAGTTTTACACTCTTAAGAGGTGGCACCACTTTACCCACAAGTTTGTGATTTCGTCACCCGTCGACGACTGCAGAACCTCTATTATACCAGTACACAACCATCGGTGTATGGCCAAGGGATCATAAAATAGCCTTTACAAAGGGGCTACTAGATGTATAGACTCACTAAGGTTTCACCAGCAGGCTCGAATCACCATTCTCCCGCCTATGACCCCCTCTTGTGTCATGCAGTTCCCAGGGCAGTCCTCTCTCGACTCCCATTCCCCGCACCTTCCACGATCCATAATAATCTAACAACTTACCTAATTAGTCAGCTAAGCCGCACCCATATTTGGCCTTGTGGTGGCACTGTTTTCCTGACATGTGCTGGCATGAACCGGTCCTTAGATCTACGGCAAGTAAACCACCATCTCATTCTACCACATCCACGAAATAAGCTTGCCTAGATCTCCCCCGATTCATGTTCATTATCATCATCAAGTTCTTATTATCATTATTCATATGAGTGCAGTAGCTAGACATGTTCTATCTCGTTTCCCATATCCCGTAGATTAGCGAAGCAAAAAGGAAAAATGACCATACCCGACTCATCAACTTTCCCAGCGACAAGGGTGGTTAACAAAATTAGTAAACTCCTATAAAAGGGTGTCCCATCAAGTTGACTCAAGCAAACACGTTTTCACAAACAAAATAGTTTCCAAAATATGGGATCAATATGGTCAAGAGGCACTTGCCTTGTTCCTGTGGCTTTTGTTGCTCACGTGTCTCGAAGTCTTGGTGTTGTAGTCCTTCGTAGATGGCTTCCTGAGCTTGTCCTTCTACTCACGGCCACGCACATACAAAATTATAGCAATCAACATCATGCACAAACTCTACTCAAGATACAATGGTGCAAATCCTGTGATGTTGTCTTATTTAGATCAGTTGGTACGTGTTCTTGCATGTTTTACTGGGCTTGCATGGGGTTTTATGGTGAACAAGGGTGTAAGAATCAAGTGTGGACGTGGTGATGATCTTGACTCAAGCTCTAGATCAATTCCACCGTAAAAAACCGATCAACACGTGATCTGTCCACACGAAAAAGCTTTTGTTTGAAGAAAACAAAGAAAACGTATGCGACGATGTCGTAAGATGGGTAACGAAGACCTACCTCACTTCTCTTATGATCGTCGGCTCTTTTCCGGCGACGGCGAGGTGTGATGGCTCGTCGGCGGTCTCACCGGAGACTGAGCTCCGGTGAAGGGTTGGAACTCAGCAAGGTTGAAGCTAGGGTCTCCAAGTCGTCGACTCGAGAGGTGGAAAATAGGTACGTGATTGCGGCTAGGGGTTTTGGGTTCTATTTATAAGGGATGAAAGAAGAGTCCTACTCCGATTGGATTTCAAATAGAAGTCCTATTCAATTTGTTTTGGATGTTAACAACTTATCTCCAATTGATTTGGTGCGGTAACAACGTAGAAATCGTGTCGGTTTCCTCCGTACCAGGTATTCCCGCGCGCACAGGAGAAAAACCGCTTAAGGATCTCGTCACCTCCGCAGTGGTGAGCTCCGGAGGCGCCACGTGTCCAGCGGGGGCCGGGCCTCCCTTTTCTTCAGGGGCGAGCTCCGGTTGCGCCACGTGTCTGTCGGGCGGGACCTCCCTCTCCCTCAGAGGCGAGCTCCGCGTGCGCCACGTGCCTGGCGAGCGGGACCTCCCATCTCCTCAGAGGCGAGCTCCGCGTGCGCCACATGACAGTGCCGGACCTCCCCCCTCCTCGGAGGTGGTCTTCGAGAATGCCACGTGTCCAGCAGCGCCGGACCTCCTTTCTCCTCAGAGACGAGCTCAGAGGTCGACACGTGTCCAGCGGGGTGGACCTCTCGGAGGTGAGCTCCGATGGTGACACGCGTCCAGCAGTGTCGGACCTCCCGGAGGCGAGCTCCGAGGGTGACACGTGTCCAGCGGGATCGGACCTCTCGGAGGTGAACTCCGAGAGCGATACGTGTCCCGTGGGGCGAACCTCATCCCTTTCGTAGGGGTGAGTTCCGAAGTCGACACGTGTCCCGCGGGGTTGAGCCTCGCTTCTCCACAGAGACTAGCTCCGAAGGCAACACATGTCCAGCAGGGTCGGACCTCGCCCCTTCTTCTGAGGCGAGCTCCGAGCCTGCCACGTGGCCAACAGTGTCGGACCTCACCCCCTCCGCAGGGATGAGCTCCGAAGGCACCACGTGGCCAGCAGGCCGCGGGAAGTGTCGACGGCGCTCCTCGGCGAATTGAAATTGGCTCTTTTCAGCTATCTTTCTCCCATTTTTATGATTCTTTCCCATTTCTATTTCTTTTATAATGTTTTTCTAAATTCAATGCATGAATATGAAATTGAGGGTGTTACAGGCCCCGTCCGGCCGCCCGAGACGCGAGTTCGTGAGTTTTAGCGACATTCTCGACTTCCCAATTTTGACCCAAATGGCCATCCGTGAAAAAACCATCAAGCTGCACCGTTCGGACATGTATGCCGTCAAGGTCTCTTCTGGCCTCCCGGGACCCGAGTTCGTGAATTTTACCGACTTTTCCGACTTTCTCGATTTCGACCTAGATGACCATCCACGCCATCAAAACCATCAAGTTGCACCGTTCGGACATGTATTCCGTCAAGGTTCCGCCCGACCGCCGGGGACATGAGTTTGTGAGTTTTGCTGACCTTCGCGACATTCACAATTTGGACCCAGATGGCCATCGACGCATGCAAAACCATCAAGTTGCACCTTTCGAACGTGTATTCCGTCAAGGTCCCGTGCGGCCATGGGGACCCGAGTTCGTGAATTTTACTAATTTTCCCGATTTTGACCCAGATGGCCATTCGCGCATGCAAAACAACCCAGTTGCACCATCCGAATGTGTATTCCATCATGGTTCCGTCCGGCGTCCCGGGACCCAAGTTCATGAGTTTTCCCAACTCCCCCAATTTCGACCCAGACGGCCATCCACGCATGCAAAACCATCAAGTTGCACCTTGTGAACGTGTATTCCATCAAGGTCCTGTCCGACCGCCTGGGACCCAAGTTCATGCGTTTTATAGAGTTTCATGATTTAGAACCAGATGGCCATCCGCGCATGCAAAACCATCAAGTTGTAGTGTCCGGACGTGTATTTTGTCAACGTCCTATCTGGCCACCCTAGACCCGAGTTCGTGAGTTTTACCGACTTTCTCAACTTTCTCGATGTCAACCAAGACGGCCATCTGTGCATGCAAAACCATCAAGTTGCACCGTCCGGACGTGTATTCCGTATAGGTCCCGTCAGGCCACCGGGGACCCGAGTTCCTGAATTTAACTAACTTTCCCGATTTCGACCCAGATCGCCATCCGCGCATGCAAAACCATCTAGTTGCACCATCCGAATGTGTATTCCATCAAGATCCCATCCGGTGTCCCAGGACCCAAGTTCGTGAGTTTTCTCTACTTTTCCAATTTCGACCTAGATGGCCATCCGCGCATGCAAAACCATCAAGTTGCACCTTCTGAACGTGTATTCTGTCAAGCTCCTGTCCGGCCGCCCGGACCCGAGTTCTTGAGTTTTATAGACTTTCTCTATTTAGAACCAGATGGCCATCCGCGCATGCAAAACCATCAAGTTGCACTGTCCGGATGTGTATTTCGTCAACTTCCTGTCCGGCCACCCGGGACCCGAGTTCGTGAGTTTTACCGACTTTCCCGACTTTCTCGATTTCAACCAAGACGGGCATTTGTGCATGCAAAACCATCAAGTTGCACCATCCGTACGTGTATTCCGTATAGGTCCTGTCCGTTCACCGGGGATCCGATTTCCTGAATTTAACTAACTTTCCCGATTTCGACCCAGATGGCCATCCGCGCATGCAGAACCATCCAGTTGCACCATACGAATGTGTATTCCATCAAGGTCCCGTCTGGCGCCCCGGGACCCAAGTTCGCGAGTTTTCCCGACTTTCCCAATTTCGACCTAGATGGCCATCCGTGCATGCAAAACCATCAAGTTGCACCTTCTAAACGTGTATTCCGTCAAGGTCCTGTCCGGACGCCCGGACCGAGTTCGTGAGTTTTATCAACTTTCTCTATTTAGAACCAGATGGCCATCCGCGCATGCAAAACCATCAAGTTTAACCCTCCGGATGTGTATTTCGTCAACGTCCCGGCCACCCGGGACCCGAGTTCGTGAGTTTTACCGACTTTCACGACTATCTTGATTTCGACCAAGACGGCCATCCGTGCATGCAAAACCATCAAGTTGCACCGTGCGGACGTGTATTCCGTCAAGGTCCCGTCTGGCCGCCCGGGACTCGAGTTTGTGAGTTTTACAGACTTCCTCGATTTTGACCCAGATGGCCATCCGCGCACGCAAAACCATCAAGTTGCACCGTCCGAACGTATATTCCGTCAAGGTCCCATCCGGCCACCCGGGACCCGAGTTCGTGAGTTTTACCGACTTTCCCAATTTGTACCAAGATGGTCATTCGCGCATGCAAAACCTTCAAGTTGCACCGTCCGAACGTATACTCCGTCAAGGTCCCGTCCGGCCGCCTGAGACCTAAGTTCGTGCATTTTACCGACTTTCCCGACGTTCTGGTTTACGACCCAGATGGCCATCTCCGAATGCAAAATGATCCAGTTGCACCATCCAAACGTTTATTCCGTCAAGTGTGACACCCTCAATTTCACCACCATGCATTGCATATATTTTTCATATAGAGAAGCATTTAGAAAGAAGTAGAAATGGAGAAAGGAATATAGAAATGGAGAAAGGAACATAGAAATGGAGAAAGGAATATAGTAATGGAGAAAGGAATGTAGAAATGAAGAAAAGAATGTAGAAATGGAGAGTAATGAAAATAAAATAGCTAAATTGAGCCATCCCAAATTTTCCCCAAATTCTCAAAATTCACTAAAATTCCCCAAAACTCCCCCCACATTTGGGGGGGAATTTTCCCCCAAATTGGCCGCACCAATTAGGGGGGAGACCCCTTGGCCACAGCCCTTGAGGGGGAACCCTATCCGCCACCTTTAGGATTCTTTGGTTAAATCCCCCACCTCTAGGACTCTTTGTTTCCACCCCTAGGACTCTTTGGTTGACTCCCATACTCCTAGGACTCTTTGTTTCCATCCCTAGGACTCTCTTTTTCCCCCTTATAAATATAACAGTCCCCCCTAGTAGCACCCCCCTATTCCCTTTTGCTGCGGCCCCCCTGCCCAAGTCATCGAGTTGCCCCCCCTCTGCCCAAGTCGTCGAGTCCCCACCCCCCCGCCGGAGTTTTTCCACCGTCGAGCCCCGTCACGCCTCGCCGTCGCCGGAGAAGAAGCCCGACGTTCTGCCCTACTATATATTCTCGCAGAAAAATCTCCCGCTGCTGCCATTGCTATGAGGGAGGCACTGCCACATGGAGGAAGTGAGGTAGGTCTTCATTACCCCTCTTATGACGTCGCCGCTGTTTCTACGCACCCGTTTTCTTCGCCCCTTCGAGCAGAAACTTTTGGGTGTTGCTAGCTTGTTATGGACCGTTAGATGGCATGGGGAATGGGAGTCGAGAAGGACTGCCATGGGAACTGCATGGCACAAGAGGGGGCCCATGGGTGGGAGAATGGAGATTCGAGTCTGCCGGTGAAACCTCAGTAGGTCCGTACATCCTAGTAGCCCCTTTGTAAAGGCTATTTTATGATCTCTTGGCTATACACCGATGGTTCTGTACTGGTATAATAGAGGTTCTTTCTAGTCGCCGACGGTTGACGAAATCACAAACTTGTGCATAAAGTGGTGCCACCTCTGTAGAGTGTAAAACTATCATGATAGTCGTGCTTCCAGTTACAAGCACCTGGCCAACTTCCATAATTCGAGGCAAAACTTGGTATGTTTATTCGGGTATGGTTATGGTATGGTCATTGGGATTTGTTTTGGGACTTTTTGAGTCATGACAATGGATTTGGTTTCGGTTATATGAATATGAGGTTGTTATGAATATTTATGAGTATGAGATGAAGTTGAGAAAGATTATTGGATGGTTGAAGCATGATAAATGGTGAATTATGATGAAAGAATGTTGCTGAATTACTTGATTATGTTGGGATTAAACTCATCTAGAAATAGTTGCTGTTTTTACCATGTTTTTGAAATAAAATTTGCCTGCTGCAATGAGTCTTTTTATTTTCTACCTTGTTGTAAGCTACATATCATACTTTTCCCGCACTTGCTGAGTACGATATATACTCACCCTTGCATTCTCACATATAATCAGCTACAGGAGAAGGATATTTTGAGAAATATGTGGAGTACCAAATGTGCGCACTACCGTCAACATGCCTGTGGAGTTGAAGTTGGAGCCTGCTGTCTTAGCCATTTTCCGCTGTTGTTTAGAGTCTTCCACTGCAAGAATAAGTTAGATATTCATGAGTGAGACATTGAGTCAATGTAATAAAGTATTTAAACATTATTTGTACATGGTTATATTCTGAATTCAGTTTGTAGAGTACATGTGTATGTGTGATGAACATCTTGGGCACACATATGCATTCACTTGGTTCTATTTTTGGAACCGGGTGCCGCAAATTGGTATCAGAGCCATGTTGACCGTAGGACGCAAGCCTAGGTAGAATGGACACTCTAAAACACATAGAACACCCCTCTAAACTGCTATTTTTGAAAATTGCTTGCTGCTGCACTTTACTTGTCAATTCAGCCACCGCAAAGTGCTTTTTTTAAGGCCCTCCTTTTCTCTTCTTTTGACAGCAACACCTTTGCTTTCTTGCTCCATAGCTTCTGAAGTTTTGAAGTTATTTCTTCCTTCTCTAAAGTTTCTCATGTCTTATTTATAGATGCCGGCGACCAGGAGCACAACACGCATAAGAACTCGTCCACCACCACGTGGGAGTGCTCTTAACACCATTGAGGTGTCCGATGGACCATATTGGGAGGAAGTGAAGACAGAACCTCGTGATGAAGATGAAGTCAATAGCTATATGCATGAGGAAGAGGATCCGGAGGAGGTGGAACCATTCGAAGATGATATGAAGGATGATCCACAAGAACAACATTGGTACGCACCTCGGGAGGAGTTTCACGCGGGCTTACACCCCGTGGAGCCTCATGAAGCTATGCTGGGAGGAGATGAACCCAAGGAGGAGCCACCCCTTGCTGAGACAAATAATGAAGGTGATGAATGGGCCAACCATTCAGTTCAAGAATTTCGGTCCGACGGAACGGAAGGAGGACACATATCCAGGGAGCTCAAAGAATTTCTGGATTGGTGCAGCTTATACTCGGAGTATCTCCTCAAGAAAGTCCCTTGTCTCGGACATGAAGAGTGGAAGGCTGATGTAACCATCCTATCTAACGGTAGGGTTATCACTCAGCACTTCACACCCACATGGAGAGCTACAAGGGCA
Source organism: Neostapfia colusana (assembly GCA_030760725.1). Lineage (NCBI taxonomy): Eukaryota > Viridiplantae > Streptophyta > Magnoliopsida > Poales > Poaceae > Neostapfia > Neostapfia colusana. The sequence goes on along the minus strand of JASWHV010000014.1, from coordinate 15,002,984 downwards.
GAAGCTATCGATGATGCTGCATGGGAGGCACTCACCGAACTATGCTACGCCTTCCATGGGCAGCTTGAGGGCACCACTTTTGAGCTGCACCCGTGTCGGAAGAGTGGCACAAGGGAGATAATTGAACCCCATGTAACAGCTCTTTCCAACCCACAAGCTGCTGACAAGTCTCAGAGGTTGCTTGTGGAGTTAGGAAACCGCTACGCAAGCGCACAATAAGAGATCCGTTACCTCCGCAAGAAGCTGTATTTACTGGAGAAACAAGAGGAGACTCGTGCCAACGCGGGAGCAAATGGAGAATCAACGTCATCTAACCCTACATGGACTGTCGACTCACCATGGCGTGCACTCATGTATGGACCACCCCCGTGACACGGCGAGAACAACACCGGTTCACATGATTAAGTTTAGGATTCCCATTGAATAAGCTGTAATAGGAATGTTTAGATCGTAGTAGCTTGAATAACAGTGGTGTGTTGAACTTTTGTGATAATTGCTTGTGTTTATGTGCTGATGTGAGTTGTGGGACGCTTCGGTGAATGTCCACATCCACACATAGTGGAGAGATGTGAGATGCTTCGGCACGTGTTCACATCCTCATAGAGGCTGAAATTAATAAAAGAAGATACTTAGTTCATACACCTTGATGCATATAGTTGGGGGGATCAATCTAAACTTCTATTTTCTATTCTACTCTACTGTCCCACAGATGGTGAGGGAAAACGCCAACCGTCAAAGGAGGAACGCTCGTGGCAACAATGAACCACAAGAGGATGGCAACGTTGAGGTTCCTGAAAATGCTAACCCCGGGGCCGATGCAAGGAACCTTGAACGGTTGATGGCTATGCAGAACCAGCTCATGCAGACGATGATACAAACGTTGGCTCAGCTGCAGACCAACAATCCTAACCCCGTTCCTGCACCCCCATCGCCGCCACCGCCACCCCCGCCGGCTCACAACAGATTGGGAGAGTTCATGAGGACTCGACCGCCTACTTTTGCACAAGCTAATGACCCCATGGAAGCTGATGATTGGTTGAAGTTCATGGAAAAGAAGGTTGCTATTGTTCATTGCAATGATCGGGAGAAAGTTCTCTTCGCATCGCACCAACTTATGGGAGCAGCCGCCTGACTGGTGGGACGCTATTTGCAATGTTCATGTCAACCAGGAGACTATCACTTGGGCTGAATTCAAAGAGAGTTTTTGCTCTCATTACGTCCCTGCTGGAGTCATGATGCTTAAAAGGCAAGAGTTTGAAGGTCTCCGCCAAGGAAGGAAGAGCGTGAATGAGTACCTAAACAAGTTCACGCAGCTGTCAAGGTAATGCTCCAGAAGATGTCAACTCGGATCAAAGAAAGCAATACTTGTTCATGAGAGGACTGAACAATGAGATCCAAGTTCAGCTTCTCAACAATGATTATGCAAACTTCCAGAAGCTTGTCGACAAAGCTATAGTGGTTGAGAGCAAGATCCATGAGATCGAGCAAGAGGGAAAGAGGAAGATGCCATACCAAGGACAGCCACAAGTTAGCAATGTACATCCCTGTTTCATGCCACCAGCTGCACCACATTATGGCTCGTCCGCTTCTACTTTCCGCCCTGCAAATCCACCTCGCCCTAATCAGCCACCGCAGCAACGTCCTGTTATGCAAGAATCTTGTATGCCTTTGCCTCCTGCGCCCCGTCCTAACATGGGCGACTATGCTCAAAACCAGCCTCGCCCCAACATTCCTGCTGTTATGGGCAGCAAAACATGTTTTTCATGCGGAGAGGTGGGACACTTTGCAAGTCAGTGCCCGAAGAAAGGCCTTGGACAGCCAAGCAACGCACCAAAATAGAACCCACGGCCGAATGGAGGAGCTATGCAAGGTAACCGTGGACAGCAGAACTATGCTCGTGGCAATGTGAATCATGTCTCCGCTGAGGAAGCACAACAAGCTGAGGACGTCGTGATTGGTATGTTCCTTGCCAACTCCAACCCAGCCACTGTTCTATTTGATTCTGGAGCATCGCATTCATTCATATCATCCAAGTATGTTGCCAAGTATAATCTGCACATATCACACATGAAACAAACTATGTTGGTTAATTCTCCCGTTGGAGAGATGAGGACTAATATAGTATGTGTGAAAGTAAACCTTAAAATAAGGGGGTAGACCTTCTTGCCAACCTTATTGTCTTGGATTCCCAAGGGATTGACATAATACATGGAATGGATTGGTTAAGCAAGCACAACGGAGTGATTCAACATGCTGAGAGGAGCGTGCAGTTGACAAATGAGCACGATACTCATATTGAGTTCGAGTCAGCCCAACCGGCAACCGAGAAGGCAGCGCTGAACCACATCGAAGAAGCGACGTTGGAAAGCATTCCGGTGGTTCAAGAATATTCAGATGTGTTCCCAGAAGAACTTTCAGGTATGCCACCTGACCGGGACATTGAATTTGCTATTGATGTAGCACTCGGAACTGCACCTATAGCGAAGAGGCGTATAGGATGTCCGCTATTGAACTAGTGGAGCTCAAGAAGCAAATTCAGGAGCAGCTAGAAAAGGGTTTTATACGCCCAAGCTCGTCACCATGGGGAGCCCCCGTGCTCCTCGTAGACAAGAAGGATGGGACCCAAAGGATGTGTGTGGATTATAAGTCTCTCAATGAGGTGACGATCAAGAATAAATACCCGCTGCCCCGTATAGAGGACCTGTTCGACCAAATGAAAGGTGCCTGAATTTTCTCCAAGACTTCGGTCGGGATACTTCCAGCTGAAGATTAAGCCCTCCGACATACCCAAGACTGCATTTCGAACACGGTATGGTTTGTATGAATATACCGTTATGTCTTTCGGGTTAACAAATGCACCCGCATACTTTGTGTACTTCATGAATAAGGTCTTCATGGAGTACTTGGACAAATTCGTCGTAGTTTTCATCGACGATATCATGGTGTATTCAAAAAGCAAGGAAGAACACGAAGAACACTTGAGGTTGACGTTGCAGAAACTGCGAGAGTATCAATTGTATGCAAAGTTTAGCAAGTGTTAATTTTGGCTAAAGGAGATATCGTTTCTAGGCCACATCATCTCTGAAGGAGGAGTATCGGTTGATCTCGGAAAAGTGGGATATGCTTTAAAGTGGAACCAACCGCAGAATGTGAGAGATATTCGGAGTTTCCTTGGGATGGCTGGTGTCACACCCGGTTTTTCCGAAGAACAACCAAGTGAATATCACATGTATGCCAGGATCATTTTCTCATACATGTGATGACAAATAGTGAAGCATCATTTATTACAAGCCAGGTGTCGAATATAAATAAGTCTTAAATGGCAAATGTCTCGATGGACAATAATAAGTTCATCACAAATAAATAAACTAGCAGCGGAATATTATTCTTGAGGGCTCCATCACAGGCGTTGCCCGGGGTCTCCATGAACCTAGAAAACTTCTTCGGGTCCAAAGTCTTGGTCATTATACACCACCTCATTATCTTGACCTGAGCAGCAATATAAACCAACAAATATGCAAGGTTGAGTACCAATGGTACTCAGCAAGTGTGGGAAAATTATGTCATGCATGGCTAGAACAAGGGGAGGTTGAACTCATGGTTAAAGCGCTATGCCATTAATACCTATTACCTTAGCTTATTAAGCACCTACATTACTACACAGGTGAAATGGTCCCAATCTTCCATCCCATCATTGTAACACCCCAAAATTTTGATTCAAAACCCTAAATCATGTTAATAGGGGAATTTAAAAATTTTTGGACGTGTTGCATGTTTTGCAAAAATTCAAATTCAAACTGGAATTCAAATTAAACTCAAATCAGAAAAGAAATAGAAAAAGAAAAAGAGAAAACAGAAAAAAACCGGCCAGTGGGCCGAAACCCACCAGCCGGCCCACCCAGCCCCCGTGCCAGCCTGCAGCCGCGCGCGCTGCTTCCTCACACTGACAGGCGGGGCCCACCCGATCGTCGTCTACCTCGTGACAGCGCCGGACTCCCTCGCACCCGAATCAAAACCGATTGGGATTTCGGCGTATCCCCGCTGAATTCTGTTCGTAGGCGACGCGGACATGATCTAAACCACCCCGCCGCCCTCCCCCGTCTATAAAACCCCGGCCTCATTCTGTTTTTCTCACGCGATCGGCCGATTTTCCTCCGGTGAGAACCAAGACTTCTCCGGCGAATTCTGGCCGATCTAAGCTCGGAATTTCCGATCTAACTCGCTGGTCTTGATCCACCACCTCCGGGGAACCTTGCAGGTGCAGAAAACTCGGTGACTTGCGGTGTAAACACAACGCCGACGAGCTTCACCGTGGTTTCGCCTCGGACCTCGTCGTCGATCACCTTCCAGGACCTCCGAGCTCAAGAAAACCCCCGAGGTGAGATCCCCGACCTCCCCTCTACCGATCTATGCCATAAAATCACAGTTCTAGGAAGAATTCCCGAAGATCCGCAAGTTTCCGGCGAGATCGCCGCTTCCCGCCGCCGTGCGCCGCCGGCAGCGCCGCCCGCGCTCGGTCAGAGCGACGTGGCCGCTTGTGCGCCGTTTATTTTAAATCGCACGGTAGGGTTTAAACCCCCGCGTACCGGTTCGATGTTATAATCTCGGCCGTCGGTTTAAAATCGGACGGTCCACGTCAGCCCCGCGTTATAAAGACTGGAAATCTTACGTGCTACCCCCTGGGGTTCTCGGGAAATAAGAGCTAGCCCCAGAAACTTCTGATCTAGCCCCTGGAACTCCAGAGAATCATGTAAATTCATTTAAAAATCAGTTTTAGCCCCTGGACTTAATAAAAATTAGGAAAAACACCTCTGATAAGTGTAGCTAGACCCCTGGAAATTCTGAAAATAATATTATAGACCCTGTAATGGGGTGAGTTTACCTTTTTAGCCCTGTTTAGTATTTAATTTAGGAAATTGAATATGTGGCTAGTGTTTAAAAATTAAAAAGTGGGACAAACATATTATCAAAATTAAATTAAAGACTTTCTCAGTATTTAGAAAACTTTGGAGTGAGATAAAAACATATTTTGGGCTGAATTGAATCTGTCTAATTTATTATTCACATTTAGGGACACATTTTTAAGTAATGAATAGTTTTAGAAAATAGGGAAAATAATTGTGAAATAGTTTACATCAGAGGCAAAGGTCAAAATATGTTATTAAATTATTTAGGACCAGAACCTATTCTGTTTAGATAATGTGTATTACTAATTTCATAATAAAGAACACATTTATGTATAGGAAAATAAATCTGAAAATATAGCAACTAGTAAATGATAAATGGAGTTTCTAAAATCCAAAGAATTCAGTTTAACGTTGGTAGAAATTCTAAAGGCACATATGGAGAAGAAAAATACTTTTCATACATACTTGGTAGTGAAAAGGTGTAGTAGTTAAATATAAGGAATTTATTTAAATTGGAAACTCATATATAAATAGTAGGTAAGTATAAATGGGAACACAAAAGTAGGAATCATATACACATGATTAAAAGTGCATGCAAGCCACAACTCAACACACATAAAGTAACCACAACCCATATAATGGTGAAGGACTTTCATAAATGTAAATGTGTGGTTTGTATGAAGTAGAAGTGTGAACTATGTCTTATGGATTGTTGTTTTTCTTTTGCTATGTGTGATGGTATAATGTATAACCTGCTCAAGAGCAAGTTATTCCTTTCCAAGATCAGGACTACCCATTTCAAGAGCAGCAAGAAGGAGGCAAGTGTCCTTGACCACTTTGATCCTATACTAGGATGTGTAGGTAGAATTATTTGCATTGTCAATTGAAATATGAAACCCATGCTAGGATGTTTCCCTAGAATTGCATCACCTTGTTTCCTTGTAGCTTGGGTTAGGATTTAGTTTATCATGTCATTTATTTACATGCTTATGCTTAGCCATGCTTAGAATGGGATATTTGGGATATGAGATCATCAGTTTATTTTACCATACTCTTGAATGAGATATTGTGAGTTATGTAGAGGTAGGGATCAAGGCAAGTTGGATGTTTTGGTTGTGTGCTGGGTGCACGAGACTCGGGTTTGTGTTTGGTACTTGCCTGGATCCTAAGGACCGGTTCATGGAGCATGTAACCTGGCTTTATAGTGCCAACCACATGCTGAGATGGGGCAGCTTGGCCAATTAATTAGGTGTATCCCCGGCGTAGTATGGGTGTGTTGGATGGTGCGGGGAGTAGGTGTCAGCTGGACTACCATATGAACCGCAAGGCTCAAGAGGGGGCCACTGCAGCGGGGTTGGAGCCTCTTGTATGCTGTTAGGGGTGAAACCTCAGTGGGCCCACGCTCGTCGGGAATCCCTTTGTAAAGGCTTCGTAGTGATCTCCTGGCTGCACACCTGGGAAGTGTGAACGTGGTTCGTAGCCACTGTCATAATGGAGGTTCTTTTAGTCCACCCGGCAACGGGGGATGAAATCACTACATGTGGGTACAGTGGTACAAACTCTACAGAGTCAAAACTGCCATGACAGCCGTGCTCACGGTCAAGAGCGGCTTGGACTTATTCATGATTAGAGGATTGATGGTTTTGGAAGTTGTGGATGTTAAGCGGGGAGCTTAACATTGGAAATGATGTTATGGTTATTGGATTATGATGATGGGATGGGTGATTGGGACCATTTCACTTGTGTAGTAATGTAGGTGCTTAATAAGCTAAGGTGATAGGTATTAATTGCGTAGTGCTTTAACCATGAGTTCAACCTCTCCTTGTTCTAGCCATGCATGACATAACTTTCCCACACTTGCTGAGTACCATCGGTACTCAACCTTGCATATTTGTTGGTTTATATTGCTGCTCAGGTCAAGATAATGAGGTGGTGTATAATGATCAAGACTTTGGACCCGAAGAAGGTTTCTAGGTTCATGGAGACCCCCGGGCAACACCTGTGATGAAGCCCTCAAGAATAATATTCCGCTGCTAGTTTATTTACTTGTGATGAACTTATTATTGTCCATTGAGACATTTGCGAATATAAGACTTATTTATATTCGACACCTGGCTTGTAATAAATGATGCTTCACTATTTGTCATCACATGTATGAGAAAATGATCCTGGCATACATTGATTCACTTGGTTGTTTCTTCGGAAAAACCGGGTGTGACAATCATCATAATCAAATAACCATAACATCATTTCCAATGTTAAGCTCCCCGCTTAACATCCACAACTTCCAAAACCATCAATCCTCTAATCATGAATAAGTCCAAGCCGCTCTTGACCGTGAGCACGGCTGTCATGACAGTTTTGACTCTGCAGAGTTTGCACCACTGTACCCACATGTAGTGATTTCATCCCCCGTTGCCGGGTGGACTAAAAGAACCTCCATTATGCCAGTGGCTACGAACCACATTCACACTTCCCAGGTGTGTAGCCAGGAGATCACTACAAAGCCTTTACAAAGGGATTCCCGACGAGCATGGGCCCACTAAGGTTTCACCCCTAACAGCATACAAGAGGCTCCAACCCCGCTGCAGTGGCCCCCTCTTGAGCCTTGCGGTTCATATGGTAGTCCAGCTGACACCTATTCCCCGCACCATCCAACACACCCATACTACGCCGGGGATACACCTAATTAATTAGCCAAGCTGCCCCATCTCAGCATGTGGTTGGCACGGTAAAGCCAGGTTACATGCTCCATGAACCGGTCCTTAGGATCCAGGCAAGTACTAAACACAAACCCGAGTCTCGTGCACCCAGCACACAACCAAAACATCCAACTTGCCTTGATCCCTACCTCTACATAACTCACAATATTTCATTCAAGAGTATGATAAAATAAACTGATGATCTCATATCCCAAACATCCCATTCTAAGCATGGCTAAGCATATGCATAATAATAAATGACATGATAAAATAAATCCCAACCCAAGCTACAAGGAAAACAAGGTAATGCAATTCTAGGGAAACTTCCTATCATGGGTTTCATATTTAAATTGACAATGCAAATAATTCTAGCTACACATCCTAGCATAGGATCAAAGTGGTCAAGGACACTTGCCTCCTTCCTGCTGCTCTTGAAATGGGTAGTCCTGATCTTGGAAAGGAATAACTTGCTCTTGAGCAGGTTCTACATCATACCATCACACATAGCAAAAGAAAAACAACAATCCATAAGACATAGTTCACACTTCCACTTCATACAAACCACACATTCATATTTATGAAAGTCATTCACCATTATATGTGTTGTGGTTACTCTATGTGTGTTGATTTGTAGCTTGCATACACTTTTAATCATGTGTATATGATTCCTACTTTGGTGTTCACATTTATACTTACATACTATACATACATATATGAGTTTCCAACTTAAATAAATTCCTTATATTTAATTGCTACACCTTTTAGCTACCAAGTATGCATGAAAGGTATTTTACTTCTCCATATGTGCCTTCAGAAATTCTACCAACCCTAAACTGAATTCTTTGGATTTTAGAAACTCCATTTATCATTTACTAGTTGCTATATTTTCAGATTTATTTTCCTATGCATACATGTGTGCTTTATTATGAAATTAGTAATACACATCATCTAAACAGAATGGGTTCTGGTCCTAAATAATTTAATAACATATTTTGACCTTGGCCTCTGATGTAAACTATTTCACAATTATTTTCCCTATTTTCTAAAACTATTCATTACTTAAAAATGTGTCCCTAAATGTGAATAATAAATTTAACAGATTCAATTCAGCCCAAAATATGTTTTTATCTCACTCCAAAGTTTCCTAAATACTGAGAAAGTCTTTAATTAAATTTTGACAATATGTTTGTCCCACTTTTTAATTTTTAAACACTAGCCACATATTCAATTTCCTAAATTAAATACTAAACAGGGCTAAAAAGGTAAACTCACCCTACTGCAGGGGCTATTATATTATTTTAAGAATTTCCAGGGGTCTAGCTACACTTATCAGAGGAGTTTTTCTTAATTTTTATTAAGTCCAGGGGCTAAAACTGATTTTTAAATGAATTTACATGATTTTCTGAAGTTCCAGGGGCTAGATCAGAAGTTTCCGGGGCTAGCTCTTATTTCCCGAGAACCCCAGGGCGTAGCACGTAAGATTTCCAGTCTTTATAACGCGGGGCTGACGTGGACCGTCCGATTTAAAACCGACGGCTGAGATTATAACGTCGAACCGGTACGCGGGGATTTAAACCCTACCGTGCGATTTAAAATAAACGGCGCATAAGCGGCCACGTCGCTCTGATCGAGCGCGGGCGGCGCTGCCGGCGGCGCACGGCGGCGGGAAGCGGCGATCTCGCCGGAGACTTTCGGATCTTTGAGAATTCTTCCTAGAACTGTGATTTTATGGCATAGATCGGTGGAGGGGAGGTCGGGGATCTCACCTCGGGGGTTTTTTTGAGCTCGGAGGTCCTGGAAAGTGATCGGCGACGAGGTCCGAGGCGAAACCACGGCAAAGCTCGTCGGCGCTGTGTTTACACCGCAAGTCACCGAGTTTTCTGCACCTGCAAGGTTCCCCGGAGGCGGTGGATCAAGACCAGCGAGTTAGATCGGAATTTCTGAGCTTAGATCGGCCAGAATTCGCCGGAGAAGTCTCGGTTCTCACCGGAGTAAAAACAGCCGATCGCGTGGCAAAAACAGAACAAGGCCGGGGTTTTTATAGACGGGGGAGGGCGGCGGGGTGGTTTAGATCAAGTCCGCGTCGCCTACGAACAGAATTCAGCGGGGATACGCCGAAATCCCGATCGGTTTTGATTCGGGTGAGAGGGAGTTCGGCGCGGGCGCGAGGTAGACGACGATCTGGTGGGTCCTACCGGTCAGCGGAAGGAAGCGGCGCGCGCGGCTGCGGGCTGGCGCGGGCGCTGTCTGGGCCGGCTGGTGGGTTTCGGCCCACTGGCCGTTTTTTTTTTCTGTTTTCTCTTTTTCTTTTTCTATTTCTTTTCTGATTTGAGTTTAATTTGAATTCCAGTTTGAATTTGAATTTTTGCAAAACATGCAACACGTCCAAAAATTTTTAAATCCCCCTCTTAAAATGATTTAGGGTTTTGAATCAAAATTTTGGGGTGTTACAGCTCTACCCCCCTTAAAAGAAATCTCGTCCTCGAGATTGGTGGTTCTAAGAAAACAATTCCGGAAATTGTGCCTTGAGCTCATCTTCCCGCTCCCAGGTGGCTTCCTCTTCTGAGTGATGCTTCCACTGCACCTTGCACATCCGGATTCTTTTATTTCTGGTGAGGCGTTCCATTGTCTCCAAAATCTTGTATGGTTGCTCGGCATAAGACAAATCCTCAGCTACGTTCACTTCATTCATGGGTAACACCTCTTCAGGCGTCCTCAGGCATTTCTTGAGTTGTGACACATGGAATACATCGTGCACATCCGATAGACGAGTCGGTAACTCTAGTTGATACGCCACTTTGCCTTTCCTTTCCAAAACTTGAAAGGGTCCGATGTATCGAGGTGACAACTTCCCTTTCACCTTGAACCGACGAAGTCCTCTGATAGGGGACACCTTGAGATAGACATAGTCTCCCACGTTGAAAACGAGCTCTCTTCTTCATACATCGGCATAGCTCTTTTGGCGTGTCTGTGCTATCCTCAAGTTATTGCGAATTTCCCTCACCTTCGCCTCGGCTTCTTGTAGTACTTCTGGACCAAACACTTTACTTTCCCCTGTTTGGTTCCAAAATAGGGGAGTTCTGCACTTCCTCCCGTACAAGGCTTCAAACGGTGACATCTTCATACTAGCTTGATAGCTGTTGTTATAGGAAAACTCCGCATACGGTAAGTTCTTGTCCCAACTCCTATTGTTTTTTAGTGCACATGCCCTTAGCGTATCTTCAAGGATCTGATTGGTTCTTTCCGTCTGCCCATCAGTTTGGGGATGATAGGCAGAACTAAAGTTCAGATGGGTTCCCATGGTTTCGTGCAACTTCTGCCAGAACCTTGAGGTGAACTGCGTCCCTCGATCCGACACAATCTTCTTTGGCACTCCATGGTAACACACGATGCTTGACATGTACAACTCTGCCAATTTGGATCCGCTGTAGCTTTCCTTCACGGGGATGAAGTGAGCTACCTTGGTTAGCCTATCAATGATGACCCATATCGAATCATATCCCGATTGGGTCCTAGGCAATCCCACGATAAAATCCATGCTGATTTCTTCCCATTTCCATTCAGGCACTTTGAGTGGTTGCAATAATCCCGCGGGTCGTTGATGTTCTGTTTTCACCAACTGACATGTGTCACATAGGGCAACATGTTCCGCGACATCTCGCTTCATACCATACCACCAATACCTGCTCTTAAGGTCCTGATACATTTTCGTACTCCCAGGATGAATGGAATAGTCAGAATCATGAGCCTCCTTTAGAATCAATTCACGGATCTCCTTTACTTCTGGCAACAGATTCTTTTCCCGTGCCACACCGTTCCTTGTTCATCCTCTCTAAAACCCGGAGCTTTATTTTCCTTGATAAGTTGTCTGATCTCTTGTATCTTCTCATCATTCTTTTGACCCTCGCGTATGTCTCGCTCTAGTGTGGAGTCCACTTCCATGGCGATGGCTTCACCACTATTTACTAGACATAGATTGAGCCTTATAACTTCGTCCTTCAATTCTACAGGCATGTCCTTCAAGCTCAACTTATTGACCTGCACTTTCCGACTCAAAGCATCGGCCACGACGTTTGCTTTCCCGGGATGATAGTTGATGCCCACATCAAAGTCATTGATTAGCTCTAACCATCTCCTTTGTCTGAGGTTGAGATCTGGCTATGTGAAAATGTACTTCAAACTCTTATGATCCGTATATATCTCGGTCCTCTTCCCCATCAAATAGTGCCGCCAAATTTTCAACGCGTGTACCACTGCGGCTAGTTCTAGGTCATGTGTAGGATAGTTCTTCTCGTGCTTCCGAAGCTGCCGGGATGCATATGCCACGACATGCCCTTCTTGCATGAGAACACATCCCAACCCGTTTCCAGAGGCATCGCAGTACACTGTGAAATTCTTCTGCATATCTGGCATAACCAACACTGGGGCTGTGGTCAATCTTTTCTTTAGCTCCTGAAAACTCGTCTCGCACTGCGGCGTCCATGTGAAGGTGATTCCCTTCTCCAACAGTTTGGTGAGAGGCCTCGAGATCTTAGAGAATCCCTCAATAAACCGTCGATAGTATCCAGCCAATCCCAAGAAGATTCGAACTTCCCCGACATTTTCAGGGGTCTTCCACTTCTGTATATCCTCGATTTTGGCAGGATCCACGGAGATTCCTCCCTCCGAGATTATATGTCCTAAGAAGGGAACTCTCTTCAGCCAAAACTCACACTTGCTCAATTTGGCATATAGTTGGTGTTCTCTCAGCCTTTGCAACACCAACCTTAGATGTTTCTCATGTTCTTCTTCATCTTTGGAGAAGACGAGAATGTCATCTATGAAAACCACCACAAATTTGTCCATATATTCCATGAATACCTTGTTCATGAGATACATGAAGTATTCCGGGGCATTAGTTAGCCCGAAAGGCATGACAGTGTATTCATACAGTCCGTACCGAGATACGAAGGCTGTCTTGGGAATATCAGATTGCCTTATCTTGAGTTGGTGGTATCCCGACCTGAGATCAATTTTCGAGAACACGCAAGCTCCCCTCAACTGATCAAACAAGTCTTCAATGCGGGGTAATGGATACTTGTTCTTGATGGTTACCTCATTCAAGGCACGGTAATCCACGCATAACCTTTGGGTTCCGTCCTTCTTGGGCACAAATATCACCGGAGCTCCCCATGGTGAGGAACTAGGACGAATATACCCCTTCTCCGTCAATTCTCTTAAATGATCCTTGAGTTCTTCTAGCTGCTTGGAGTCCATCCGATAAGGTCTCTTGTATATCGGGGCTGTTCCAGGCACTAGCTCAATTGCAAATTCCACTTCACGATCAGGAGGCATACCTGGCAACTCCTCCGGAAAAACATCTGGATATTCCCTGATGGTCCTAATTTCCTCAACTTTCACCTCAACTTGATTTAATTTAATGTCCCTCCTAGGCTCGTGTATTGTTATGAACTTTACTCTTGTGCCACTAGGGTGAGTTAGTTCCACCGTTCTGGTCGAACAATGGATGATTCCTTTATGTTTGGTCAACCAATCCATACCCAAAATAATATCTATCCCTGGTGAATCTATCACTATGAGGTTAGCAGTAAATACTACCCCATTAATGTCTAGGTTCACTTTGGGACACACTTGTCTTGTCCTTATTTCTCCACCCGGAGAGTTTACGGCTAGCATATGGTTCATTTGTGTTGTTGCTAGGTCATGCTTCTTAACAAACCCTTGAGCAATGAATGAGTGGGTAGCACCAGAATCAAACAGCAGGGTTGCAATGTGTAAATTGGCAGGAAACTTACCAACTACCACGTCGGGTGCCTCTTGTGCTTCCTCCATAGTGACGTGGTTCACCCGTCCTCGCATCACATTCTGCTGTTGTGGCTGCGCGGGCTTCTTCTTTGGGCATAGTGCCCCACTTCACCGCAGCTAAAACATTGCACCCCAACCTTAGGTGCCTGGCCTTTGTTGTCTTGGGGTTGGTTTGGGGGTCCTTGTACTGCTGGTCGAGGTGGATATGCAGGGCGAGGCTGCTGTACGAACTGACGTTGTGGCTGTATTGGTGCTGCCGGAGGCCTGTAGTTTGGGTTGTACCCTCTTGGTGCTGAGTAGGGTACCGCAGCACGGTTCGTCTGCCCTGCTGGTTGCTGCATCAGACGGGGGCGGGTGTTGCTACCCGAGGCTTGATGTGACCAACTGGCCTTCCTCTTATTCTCATTTTCCAAGGCCTTTAGCTTCCTTTCTACCACAAATGCTCTGTCCACCATCTTTTGGAAGCTTTCATACTCATTTGAGGACATTGCACACTGCATCTCTGCGGTAAGTCCTTCCACGAAACAATCTTGTTTCTGCTCATCAGTCTCTATGTCTCGTGGGGCATAACGGGATAGTTGAGTAAATTTAGTGAGGTATTCCCTCACCGTCATGTTTCCCTGCTGCAGTCCCAAAAACTCCTTCCTCTTGTTTTTGAGTTCACCTCTTGGGATGTAATGGTTGCGGAAGCTACGCTTGAACTCTTCCCAAGTGATGTTCTCAGGGTCATGATGGGCGGCAACATAGGCGGTCCACCAATCAGCAGCAGGTCCATGCAATTGATGAGAGACAAATAGCACCCTCTCATACCCTTGGCACTGTATGATCCTCATCTTACTTTCAATGGTCTTCAGCCAATCATCTGTCTCCAAAGGTTGAGCAGCACTTGCAAACTTTGGAGGTTGAGTTTCTAGAAACTCACTCAACCTTGGTTGGCGTGGTGCAGCTTGTGGAGGTGGAACTTGATGCAAGTTGGCCACCACTTGAGTCAAGTTCTGGATGAGCTGATTTTGATTCTCCAGCATTTGGTGGAGGGGATCAACTCCTTCACGGTGACCACCCCTGTCCTGGCCTCCAGAAAGATGAGCGTTGCATGCCTCATCGTTGTTGTTGGCCGGGTTGGCAGCACGTCCTTTTCCTCTTCCGGCCATCTGGCAGAATCAACCAATGTTAATTTGAAAGCATTTAGTATCATCTTACTACTTTCATTTGTTTGTACTTTGAAGTGTTGAGGCTTTGTTATACTTTTCTGAGGGTTCATTTCTCACACAAAAGCAAATGCAATATTATTTCAGGTGGGTTCACACACCAAAGCAAAACAATCTAAAGACGAGGCTGTGGACAATTGCTCATGGCTTCCACAACTCACGTCACTCACCAAGCATTAGCACACCATTAACTTAACTTAACGACTCGCCTATTCGACATCTTGCTGACTAAGGGAGGGACTCTACACTACTTGTTTTCTTGAGCTGGCTCCTCGGGATCTTCCTCATCATTTCGGCTTCCTTCTGACTCTGCTTTGGGTGGGGAGGCTGCTGGTGGAGAAGTGCGACGACGCCTGATCGCTCGGCGATCCGGGGAGTCAGGAGTCTATGTATCATTCACGGTGACACACAGTTCATTCCCATCTCCTCTTTCTCTCGCCTTTAAGCAGGCTCGCAGCAACGCCTCCATTTCCTTCAGGGTGTCCCGGACATCCTGAAGCTCTTGCTGACACTCCTGCAATCGAGTGCTGAGCATAGCAGCATCCTCCAAGCACAAGTCCATGTGCTCATGGGAAGTCCCTTGCTGCACTGGTGGGTACTTGTACTCCGTGGTACCACTCTCACGTTGGAGGACATACATGTACTCAGTTTTGTCCAAGTGGCGACGATAGATGTGGCTCTGGCAGGTGATGGTCTCCCAGGTGACATCTTTCTCCACATCGACCTATGTTGCTCGACAAGCTGGAGAGTGGTGAATCTTAAGCAGCTGATTTTCGTGTATAATCCTCATCTCTGAACTCCATTCTTCCCTCTTCTCACGGATGGTCCTGGTGGAGTTATAGTGGATGATTAGCTTGCCCGTGTTGCCGGCGGCTTCGAGCATACGCCGAAGACGACGCAATAAGCCTCCTACTGCCAATCCGTAGGAAAGGTACGTCACCGGACGACTCTCCTCTCTCTCGGCAAGGGCAACTACGGGAACTCTCCCTCCTGTGGACTTGCGAGCGGTGCGAATCATGCGAACCATCTAAAAACAAAAAGCATTTAAACTTAGGTTAGATAAACTTTTAAACAAAAATCCTATTTTGAATGAAAATTGAGGTAAGATGAAGAAAGTGACTTCATTAAATAACACTTTTCAACACACACCTTGTAAAATAGTTTTTAAGAAAATAGGGCCCTTAAATACGTCCATTTCTACCTAGGTCCACGTTCCTACGGGCAACCTTGGCTCTGATACCACTTCTGTCACACCCGGTTTTTCCGAAGAACAACCAAGTGAATATCACATGTATGCCAGGATCATTTTCTCATACATGTGATGACAAATAGTGAAGCATCATTTATTACAAGCCAGGTGTCGAATATAAATAAGTCTTACATGGCAAATGTCTCGATGGACAATAATAAGTTCATCACAAATAAATAAACTAGCAGCGGAATATTATTCTTGAGGGCTCCATCACAGGCGTTGCCCGGGGTCTCCATGAACCTAGAAACCTTCTTCGGGTCCAAAGTCATGGTCATTATACACCACCTCATTATCTTTACCTGAGCAGCAATATAAACCAACAAATATGCAAGGTTGAGTACCAATGGTACTCAGCAAGTGTGGGAAAATTATGTCATGCATGGCTAGAACAAGGGGAGGTTGAACTCATGGTTAAAGCGCTATGCCATTAATACCTATTACCTTAGCTTATTAAGCACCTACATTACTACACAGGTGAAATGGTCCCAATCTTCCATCCCATCATCATAATCAAATAACCATAACATCATTTCCAATGTTAAGCTCCCCGCTTAACATCCACAACTTCCAAAACCATCAATCCTCTAATCATGAATAAGTCCAAGCCGCTCCTAACCGTGAGCACGGTTGTCATGACAGTTTTGACTCTGCAGAGTTGCACCACTGTACCCACATGTAGTGATTTAATCCCCCGTTGCCGGGTGGACTAAAAGAACCTCCATTATGCCAGTGGCTACGAACCACATTCACACTTCCCAGGTGTGTAGCCAGGAGATCACTAAAAAGCCTTTACAAAGGGATTCCCGACGAGCGTGGGCCCACTGAGGTTTCACCCCTAACAGCATACAAGGGGCTCCAACCCCGCTGCAGTGGCCCCCTCTTGAGCCTTGCGGTTCATATGGTAGTCCAGCTGACACCTATTCCTCGCACCATCTAACACACCCATACTACGCCGGGGATACACCTAATTAATTGGCCAAGCTGCCCCATCTCAGCATGTGGTTGGCACGGTAAAGCCAGGTTACATGCTCCATGAACCGGTCCTTAGGATCCAGGCAAGTACTAAACACAAACCCGAGTCTCGTGCACCCAGCACACAACCAAAACATCCAACTTGCCTTGATCCCTACCTCTACATAACTCACAATATTTCATTCAAGAGTATGGTAAAATAAACTGATGATCTCATATCCCAAACATCCCATTCTAAGCATGGCTAAGCATATGCATAATAATAAATGACATGATAAAATAAATCCCAACCCAAGCTACAAGGAAAACAAGGTAATGCAATTCTAGGGAAACTTCCTATCATGGGTTTCATATTTAAATTGACAATGCAAATAATTCTAGCTACACATCCTAGCATAGGATCAAAGTGGTCAAGGACACTTGCCTCCTTCCTGCTGCTCTTGGAATGGGTAGTCCTGATCTTGGACAGGAATAACTTGCTCTTGAGCAGGTTCTACATCATACCATCACACATAGCAAAAGAAAAACAACAATCCATAAGACATAGTTCACACTTCCACTTCATACAAATCACACATTCATATTTATGAAAGTCATTCACCATTATATGTGTTGTGGTTACTCTATGTGTGTTGATTTGTGGCTTGCATACACTTTTAATCATGTGTATATGATTCCTACTTTGGTGTTCACATTTATACTTACATACTATACATACATATATGAGTTTCCAACTTAAATAAATTCCTTATATTTAATTACTACACCTTTTAGCTACCAAGTATGCATGAAAGGTATTTTCCTTCTCCATATGTGCCTTCAGAAATTCTACCAACCCTAAACTGAATTCTTTGGATTTTAGAAACTCCATTTATCATTTGCTAATTGCTATATTTTCAGATTTATTTTCCTATGCATACATGTGTGCTTTATTATGAAATTAGTAATACACATCATCTAAACAGAATGGGTTCTGGTCCTAAATAATTTAATAACATATTTTGACCTTGGCCTCTGATGTAAACTATTTCACAATTATTTTCCCTATTTTCTAAAACTATTCATTACTTAAAAATGTGTCCCTAAATGTGAATAATAAATTTAACAGATTCAATTCAGCCCAAAATATGTTTTTATCTCACTCCAAAGTTTCCTAAATACTGAGAAAGTCTTTAATTAAATTTTGATAATATGTTTGTCCCACTTTTTAATTTTTAAACACTAGCCACATATTCAATTTCCTAAATTAAATACTAAACAGGGCTAAAAAGGTAAACTCACCCTACTGCAGGGGCTATTATATTATTTTAAGAATTTCCAGTGGTCTAGCTACACTTATCAGAGGAGTTTTTCTTAATTTTTATTAAGTCCAAGGGCTAAAACTGATTTTTAAATGAATTTACATGATTTTCTGAAGTTCCAGGGGCTAGATCAGAAGTTTCTGGGGCTAGCTCTTATTTCCCGAGAACCCCAGGGGGTAGCACGTAAGATTTCCAGTCTTTATAACGCGGGGCTGACGTGGACCGTCCGATTTAAAACCGACGGCTGAGATTATAACGTCGAACTGGTACGCGGGGATTTAAACCCTACCGTGCGATTTAAAATAAACGGCGCACAAGCGGCCACGTTGCTCTGATCGAGCGCGGGCGGCGCTGCCGGCGGCGCACGTCGGCGGGAAGCGGCGATCTCGCCGGAGACTTTCGGATCTTCGAGAATTCTTCCTAGAACTGTGATTTTATGGCACAGATCGGTGGAGGGGAGGTCGGGGATCTCACCTCGGGGGTTTTCTTGAGCTCGGAGGTCCTGGAAAGTGATCGGCGACGAGGTCCGAGGCGAAACCACGGCGAAGCTCGTCTGCGCTGTGTTTACACCGCAAGTCACCGAGTTTTCTGCACCTGCAAGGTTCCCCGGAGGCGGTGGATCAAGACCAGCGAGTTAGATCGGAATTTCCGAGCTTAGATCGGCCAGAATTCGCCGGAGAAGTCTCGGTTCTCACCGGAGTAAAAACAGCCGATCGCGTGGGAAAAACAGAACAAGGCTGGGGTTTTTATAGACGGGGGAGGGCGGCGGGGTGGTTTAGATCAAGTCCGCGTCGCCTACGAACAGAATTCAGCGGGGATACGCCAAAATCCCGATCGGTTTTGATTCGGGTGAGAGGGAGTTTGGCGCGGGCGCGAGGTAGACGACGATCTGGTGGGTCCCACCGGTCAGCGGAAGGAAGCGGCGCGTGCGGCTGCGGGCTGGCGCGGGCGCTGTCTGGGCCGGCTGGTGGGTTTCGGCCCACTGGCCGGTTTTTTTCTGTTTTCTCTTTTTCTTTTTCTATTTCTTTTCTGATTTGAGTTTAATTTGAATTCCAGTTTGAATTTGAATTTTTGCAAAACATGCAACACGTCCAAAAAAATTTAAATCCCCCTCTTAACATGATTTAGGGTTTTGAATCAAAATTTTGGGGTGTTACAGCTGGATACTAAAGCCGGTTCATTAAGGATTTCTCCAAAATAGCAAAGCCTATGACTGAATTGCTAATGAAAGGGAAAGCATTTCAGGGACACCAGCATGTCAAGAAAGTTTTGAGGAGCTAAAGAAGAGATTAACCACAGCGTCGGTTTTGGTATTGCCGGACGTGAGCAAAAGCTTCGACATATATTGTGACGCATCAAGACAAGGGCTTGGATGTGTGCTCATGCAATAAGGACAAGTGATAGCCTATGCATCAAGACAACTAAATAGACATGAGTTGAATTATCCCACACATGACTTGGAACTTACAGCCGTGGTACATGCCTTGGCCACCGATGTGAGATCTATACGGATCACAAAAGCCTCAAGTATATATTCACGAGGACGGATCTGAATTTGAGGTAACGTCGATGGTTGGAACTCATCAAGGATTATGATGTTGGAATCAACCATCACCCCGGAAAGGCCAATGTAGTAGCTGATGCGTTGAGTCAAAAGACGCATGTCACCAACTCACGGTTCGGGAGCTGCCACCCGAACTGCGTAAGGAGTTCGAACGGTTGCATCTCGGGTTCTTGAACGAGATGGAGGTGATAGAACTGAACTCCTCGCTGGAACAAGAGATACGAGATGGCCAAGCAACGGATGAAGAAATCAAGGAAATCAAGGAAAGAATCCGACAAGGCATAGAAAAGGATTTCAAGGAAGACGAGAAAGGCACGCTTTGGTTAGGGAAAAGGATTTGTGTGCGTAACGTGAAGCACATCTGCGACACGATATTAAAGAAGGCACATGACTCACCTTATTCCATACACCCCGGCTGTACAAAGATGTATAAGGACCTGAAAACTTGCTATTGGTGGGATGGTATGAAAAGGGACATAGCTGAATATGTTGCCTTATGTGATACGTGCCAATGGGTGAAGGCCGAACATCAAAGACCCGCTGGACTGTTGCAGCCACTGAAAGTACCCGAGTGGTAGTGGGAAGACATCAGCATGGATTTCATCGTCGGATTGCCACGTACTCAATCGGGTTACGACTCTATTTGGGTTATCATGGACCGATTGACAAAAAACAGCCCATTTTCTTCCTGTTAGAACCAAGTACAGCGTTGCACAACTAGCCGAGCTATATATGGAGCAAATCGTGTGTCGCCATGGAGTTCCGAAGAGGATAGTTTCAGATTGGGGTTCTCAATTTACCTCTAGGTTCTGGAAGAAGCTGCATGAAGCTATGGGTACATGACTGATTTCAGCTCGCTTATCACCCTCAAACCGACGGGCAAACTGAGAGGACAAACCAAATTTTGGAAGACATGTTGAGAGCTTGCGCCTTGAAACATGGATGTAGTTGGGATAGGAGCTTGCCGTATGCTGAATTCTCATACAACAACAACTATCAAGCCAACTTGAAGATGTCACCTTTCGAAGCATTGTATGGTAGACGGTGTAGAATGCCGCTGTTCTAGAATGAGATCGGAGAGAGTCAAGTGTTTGGACCCGAAGTGCTGCAAGACACCGAGAAGCAAGTCCACGATACGAGAAAACTTGAAGGCTGCTCAGTCATGACAAAAAGGTTATGCGGACAATAGGCGAAGAAGGTTGACCTTCGAAGTGGGAGACTTCGTGTATCTTAAGGTATCGCCTATCTGAGGCCAATGGCGGATCAACGTCAAATGCAAGTTAGCACCTCGCTACATCGGGCCATTCAAGATTTTGGCGAGGAGAAGTAGCCTATTAACTAGAGCTGCCAACGCACCTCTCCGACGTGCACGACGTATTTCACGTATCCCAACTCAAGAAGTGCTTAAGAGTACCGGAAAAACAAGTACCGATGGATGAGATCGAGCTTCAAGAGGATCTGACCTACGCGGAACACCCCGTCAAAATCTTGGATGTGAAGGAAAGGGTCACGAGGAACAAAGTGATCCGTTGGTGCAAGATGCAACGGAGCCATCACACGGAAGCCGAAACTACATGGGAGCGTGAGGAAGACCTCAAGGCAGAATTCCCTCATCTATTTTTCACTCTATCGAATCTCGAGGGCGAGATTCAGTTTAAGTGGGGTAGGTTTATAACACCCTCAAATTCATTTCCATGCATTGCATACACTTTTCATGTAGAGAAGCATTATAAAAAAAACTAGAAATGGAGAAAGAATCTTAGAAATGGAGGAAGAACTATAGAAATAGAGAAAAAACCTTAGAAATAGAGAAAGAACTACAGAAATAGAGAAAGAACCATAGAAATAGAGAAAGAACCATAGAAATGGAGGAAGGAACCATAGAAATGGAGAAAGAACCATAGAAATGGAGGAAGGAACCATAGAAATGGAGGAAAAACCACAGAAATGGAGAAGTGAATATAGAAATGGAGAATGAGGCATAGAAATGGAGAAGGGAAATGTAGAAATGGAGAATGGGACATAGAAATGGAGAGGAGAATGTAGAAATGGAGAATGGGACATAGAAATGGAGAGGGGAATGTAGAAATAGAACAAGTGACATAGAAATGGTGAGGAATGGGAAAAAGATAGCTGAAATGAGTCATTCCCAAATTTCCCCCAAAATTTCCGAATTCCCCAATTCCCAAAAAGGGAATCTTTCCCCACATTTGGGGGATAAAATCCCCAAGGCTGCCGCACCTAACTGAAAAGATAAATTTGTTGAGATCCAATATTGAGTAGGACTCTTATTTGAGCTCCAATTAGAGTTGGACTCCTCCCTTCTCCCCTTATAAATACAACCAAACCCCCTCTTTTTGGCCGCAGCCTCCCCCTCCCCTCCCCCCTCCAAGTCAGCGACTTGGAGCCCCTGCCCCTACCAACTCGCCGAGTTTGCCACCCCTCCCCCTTGCCAGAGTTTGGTCACCGGCAAGCCCCGCCGGCGAGCCCCGCCGTCGCCGGAGAAGAAGCCCAACGATCTGTCCTACCAAAATTTTCCATAGAAAAATTCCCCGCTGCTGCCATTGCTAGGAGGAAGGCCCTGCCACCAAAAGGAAGTGAGGTAGGTCTTCGTTACCCATCTTACAACGTCGCCGCTGTTTCTACGCATCCGTTTTCTTCACCCCTTTCGAACAGAAACTTTTTCATGTGGACAGATCACGTTTTGATCATTTTTTAACGGTGGAATTGATCTAGATCTTGAGTCAAGATAATCACCACGTCCACACTTGATCCCTACACCCTTGTCCATCATAAAACCCCATGAAAGCCCATTAAAATATGCAAGAACACGTACAAACTGGTTTAATAAAACAACACCATAGGATTTGAATTCATCTACCCTATTGCATCTTGAGTAAAGTTTGTGCATGATGATTGATTTCTGTGAATTTTGTATGTGCGTGATCGTGAGTAGAAGAACAAGCTCAAGAGGCCATCTACGAGGAACTACAACACCAAGACTTTGAGACGCTCGAACAACAAGAGACACGGGAGCAAACAAAGTGCCCCTTGACCATATTGATCCCATGTTTCGAAACTGTTTTGTTTGCGAAAACTCGTACGCTTGAGTCAACTTGATGGGACACCCTTTTATAGGAGTTTACTAGTTTTGTTAACCATCCTTGTGTAAAGGCCTCAGTTTTTGACACATTCAAAGTGTTCATCACCACACACACACACCTTATTTGAAGAAAGTTGATGAACACATTTGAAGAGCAAGTAACCATTATCAACATGATTATTAGAGAACAAACTCACAAAATGCAAAAGTGGCATTTCCCACATGCATCATCTAGGGGCTGGGCATATGAAAAACTACTACACCTTGCTAGTAATGTCCATGTCAAGTTTCACCCAAATTAAAAACCTTTTTGAGGTCCTTTTGGGTATAGCTAGAAAGAGGGTGGTTTGAACTCAAATTCAAATTCCAACTGTTTTCATCCCATGAATTCAGAAGTGGGAGACATATTCTTACTCAGCACATTTCTGTGAGCTCACCCACCAATTTTCACTCCATTTGGAGTTGATATTGACATGAGCTAAGTTTAGCAAATTCAAACTTTATTTGAATTTCAAACTGAATACGTGCTGAAATTTAGTCAAACCAAACCCAATTTGAATTCTAACCAATTCAAATGGCTCAGGAGTAGATAATTCAAATCACCATGGGCATTGTGGGGATTACTGTTTACAACAGTAATAGAGAGTTAAGTTCAGAGGTTAAAAGGGAAAGGGGACCCACATGTCAGCCACTAGAGAGAATTCAGCCGACTGAAGACTGCACTCGGGTTCTTGCGCCGGACCGAGCAGCCGCCACGGCGAAGACGCGATCGGGACAGCAGCTTCTTGCCGCCCCGACCCGCTGAACCGCCTCGCGGCCTACTTATCCCCGCGGCCGACCTGATCAGGGGCAGAAACCTCCTCGCGCAAGAAACGCCGCCTCACTGCCGATCGCTCGGAACTGATCGGAGAGCCGCGATCATAGCCTCTCCCTCCCCTCCAAAGCTACAATAAGGTACTAAGGACTCTCCTCCTCCTTCCCCGTCGCTAGAAATCGGCTGAACTTGGGTGATCTCGGCTATACCGAGAGTTCCGTTCAGTGACCTAAATCCGCCGCACTTCGGGCTCCCGTGGACAGCCCAACCGGGAGGTTGTTGCGCCCGAGCTAAGGCGTCCCTGGACACGTTAGTGACCTGTGCTGCTCACCCCCGAACCACAGCCCGAGGGCTTGATCGCTGGCGATGAATTTCCAGTTTTCCTCTTTCTCGATACAGACCGACCTTCGGGTGCGGTTCTATCAAATTCGCGCTCTAGGAAGGGTTAGAGAGTCTCAATCCGTTCCTACAAAGACTAGACTTGGTAGTGCACAAGTTGCCTTCACAACCCTTATCCTGAGAACCCCTGTACCCGGCGTATTTCGAAGCTTGCCGACGGCGGATCCTGCGGGAAGCATCGGGCGCACGGTGGGAGCCTACTGCAGACCTCCCCCGAGCTGCTTCGAGCCCATGCCGAGGTTCCTGAGGGACCATTTGTAAAAGCCCAAGAAAAGGGACTTACAAAAATTTTTGATCACCTCACAACACCACAGCTTTTGTTGTGGATATATTGTGAAGATTTGTGAAAAGCAAGTAACCTCCATCAAAAGGATGATTAGAGGGGAAAGCCCTAACTTTCACAAAGTAAGATTTCTACACATGAACATGGGAGGTTGAGCTCACCCCTAGAACTTGAAAAGTCTTGGGAAGGTTCAGGCCAAATTTCATGCAAATCCAACACTTTTTGAGGCACTTTTGGAGGCATTTGAAAAAGAGGCCAATTTGAATGTAAATTCAAATTGCAGCAACTTTTATCACTTAAATTCAAAGGTTGGCCTCATATTCAAACTCAGCACATTTTTCTGAGTTAGTCCACAAATTTTCATCCCCATTGGACTTCATCTTGTTGGGAGCTAAATTTGCAATAATTCAAAACTGAATTTGAATTTCAGTTCAAACATGAAGCAAATTTAGCCAAACAAGTTTCAAATTTGGGAAACCAAATTCAATCTGTGACTTGGTGATTAAGTCACTCATTCAATGGAGGGTAGCTGGGATATTTGCAGCAGCAAGGGGGAGGAAAAATTAGAGGGGAGAGGAGGGCCCACTGGTCAGAGGACTTACCACCGAAGGCAACTCGGGCGAGTCACCCGGCAGCCGGCAAGCAGAGCGTGACACCTTCTGCTCCCGCGCCTGAGTGGAAGGGCCACGGCACGGTGAAAACCGTGAGTCACCGCACCAGGGCGACGCCCGCTCGGTCCTTATCGTGGTGCCCCGGCTGAACCGACACCCTCCCACCCCGCAGCTGCCTCCGCTCTCGGTTGTTTTCGCCGCCGTTCTCTGATCACCGACGACCGGCCGATCCCGGTGGTATCACGAGCCACCACCAGAGATGAAAAGGTGTGCCCGCGTGTGAGGAAGCTGTGGGAGGAAACCGTTCACCGTTTCATGCAGGGTAGAGAGAGAATTCCAAGTTTTTCCCCTGGTGCACCTTAGGGTTAGCAATCGGTCGGCGGCGAAATTCGTTGCACCGAAGCAACCGCCGGTCGAGCTGTAGCTCACACACGTCCTAGACACCCGTGCGCGTCTCTCCGAGCAGAAAACCGCAGGAGCAACCGTTCCAATCCCTAGTTTCACCGCTAACAGTCCAGCGGAAGGGAGGGTCGCCGGTGAGGTCTAGGTTGCCTGCCATTTAGGGCCCAACTGAGATCATGCCGAGCTTCCCGAGGTCCCCCTGAGCGTGGCGACGCGATTAGCGCGTGGAGGAGGTGGTCAGGAGGGTGGGAACGCGTTGCCGAGGTAGCACAGAGGCATAGAGCTCGTCGCCAGTGATCTACGGCGGTTAGCCAGCGGCGGCTTGGTGTCCAGCGTGTTCAGCACCCGAAATTATGTGGGGGCGGCGAGTCTCACCGTCGCCGGCGAGCTAGATTGCCGGGAACGCCGACCTCGACGGAGCTCCGGTGGCTCGGGACGGCGGCGTCGGGAGGTAGACGAAGGGCAGGGTCCCACGTGCCAGCCGCTGTGCTAATCATGCGCGATCGCGCGGTTAGTTCAAATTAAATGGGCGGGCCCCGCTGTCAGCTTCTGGTTTAGCGCGGGAGAGGATTTTCTGTGGGAAAATAATTCAGGGATCAGCCCAAACTTTAGAAATTCATAACTTTGCGTAGGAAGCTCCAAATTCAGTGAACCAAATTTTGCTGAACTCAGAATTTTGAGTACTTTCCAGCAATACCAATTTCAGCGCATAAAACTTAATAATTTTCCAGAATTAAATCCCTAAAGTTTAAACTGTTGGGAATTTTATCTGGAGAATTACTCCATGAAAAATTCTGAAATTTGGCTGATAGGTTCATTGGAAAGTCCTTGAGGTACAGTAAATTTTCAGACTCATCCAAGTTCATTTAGTCCCCCTAATGAGGTGATTAAGTGAACTGCCCTGAGAAAATAGAAAAATGTACAGAAACATTTTTCAAAATTTCTCAAATCTTATATAGGGCACAACTTCCTCTAGGATTCTTCAAATGACATGAAACCAATTCCATTAGATCCATCTGAAATTCTAGTTTCCAGAAAGTAGTGGTTGGAGCCATGAAAAACCCTAGAATTACTTAGAGACTCTAATATTGACCAAATAGACTTTTATTTGTACAAAGCTCAAATGAACTTTGTTTCAAATGAAACTTGGTCAAGACTCTGGTTAGGACCCTACCAAGCCACCATAAAAAATTCAGAACCAAAGGGAGGGTTAGCTAGAGTTATAGTAATTATGTATTCAAGTTTACACATTGCATTTGAATTGACATGTAGTGTCTCGTTATCGTGTAGTCGCTGAAGGCGAGGAGACTCCGGAAGTACTTGACTTCCTTCTTCCGGACGAAGACCTAACCACTGACCAGCAGCAACAAGGCAAGCCCCGGTTTGCATTAACCCTTTTATAAAGTTTTGCTTTGTTCACATGTCTAGTGTGAGGTATGAATGTGCATTAGGTGTAGGATGGATGAAACCCCACTTGCATAACCAGAATTTTTCTATAAGAGTGAGGGTAGTGTCTAAGACCTCGAGTATACAGGATAGGCTTAATCATTCCTAGAACGTCGGTACAAGTCGAGTAGTTGGAATCTACTCATGAGTTTAGGCTTGGGACACACGGGATTGGTTCGAGTGATCTGAGATCACATTAGTAATGAAAATGAGACTAGGCAGGGGCTAGGGCGCAGCAAGAGGAAGTCTTGTGTGCACAACCCTGTCCGTGTCGATTGAGGATCGATCCGTGTGCGGCCCTTCTGAACAAGTATTGAACGTACCGAAGGCATATCGGATATATGGGCCCCGATAAACCGATGTAACCTAAACCTCCAGGCGTCGAGGCATAACGCACCGATTTATAGGTGTGGGCTGAGGGCAGCAAGGTGGAAATCTACTAAGGGACATAGAGAGATGCTCCGTGTAGGGAACCTCCTGCTCGTTTCGGTGCGACCGCTTCGATGTTTGGGCTGTTGGGTGAAATATTGTCCCGTACGACATCGAGTGAGCGTGCTGTGCAGCTCCAAGGGTGGGTGTACGTGACATGCTCTTTGGGTATCCCTGCAGGTGTATATCGAGTCGATTCGCCGTCCCTCGCGGTGACGAGTACCGCTTGTTCACTGAGTCGTGACGTAGGCTAATATATGAATTGTGATGGTTAAATACTGCTGTTATGATATAAATGTATTGTTACATGTGTGCCACCAAATATTGCTCACTAAATTTCTGATTCTTGAACTGTTAACTTGTGTCTAAAAGATGAACTAAGGATGAACTTGTAGGCGTGTCCATTTGCTGCAATGTTACTATCCTATGTTCATTGTACACCTCATGTAGAGTTTCATGCCTAGGTGAGTCGGTTAAGTCTTGTTGAGCCATCGTGCTCATGGTTGCTGCTTAAGTGTTGAGGAGCCACCCACAGACTCGGGTTACGAGTCCACCGGCGAGGGTTACCCTCCGTCGGGTACCACAGCTGAGTGGGAGCCGTACACGTCGCACTGAGCTGAGGAGTGCAGCTAGTGTGGGTTGCCCTAGGGCTGGGCAACCGACTTTTGCTAGATAGGCGGGCGTGAGTTGTACAAATTAAACTTCCGCTGTGTAATGTATACTTTAGTTTGTAACTGAACGGTGTACTACTTTGTACAGTTTCAGTTTGTTTTCCCTGTAATGCAATGTGTCCTTATGACGTGTGCTGTCGGGTGTCGCATCGTGTGGCACCACCCTCTACGATCCTGGATGAGCGGATTCCGGTCCGCCACAGCCTCGTATCAGAGCCGCATTGGGGATAGCACAGTACTTAAGGACGGTATTACGGGAAAACTTAGGTTTACGGTGAGGATTCGGCAGTTTGCCCAAGTAAGGACTATATTAGAATAGTTACTTAAGGTGGCAAGACTAACTTATGTGTTATAATTCTGAATTTCAATTATGTAACGACGCACCTACGCTCCGGTAAGAATGGTAAGGAACGCTACCGAAAGCGGTTCAATTTCGGTTAGCTCCCCTGACGAGGAACGTGGTTCAGGGATTGGTCTCACAGCTTGGTGTGAGACGTCAATATGAAACTCTTGGACTCTTCATGTTCCTGAGTTCATATGAAACGTTGATCCCTAGCGTGCATTAGGCAAGTAAGTGGAGACCCCATCGCGTGGTTAGTAACGTGAGAGTGTGTTCGTCTGGAAGTAGCCTAGAAGGACATACGCAGCGCTTGCCATCGGCGTGCCCTGCAGGGCAGTAGGTGGTATCTGTTGGGTTGATAACATTCCCAACCGTGACGACCCGTTCATGATCTACTCGGGTTCCCCATCGTGTGGTGTTGAAACACGATCACGTACCTTGAGACGTGGCTTAACTCAAGGACGGCCGTATGGCAATGATACGGGCGTTTGTATTTAATTTCAAATATGGTCCTGCCTGAAATGGAAACACAACCTTTGAGTGCATCACTATTGTGTGGTATTCTGTAGGTACTAACCACGTATGTATTCCATGTAGCAAACGTGTGCGAGAGACCGTTTAGTGCCACAACTGAGACGTATATGCCAGTATCATCCAGTTAGGATTTTCTTTTGTGAGGAACGTAGTACCGATATATCATAGACATGTGCATGAAAGATAATTATAACAAGGAATTAAAATCACCAAATGGGTCGGACCCTTCCCCGGACCCTGCGCAAGCGGGAGCTACATGCACCGGGCTGCCCTTTCTTTTTTTTAATTAAAATCACTAAGTTTCAACATTTAGGATCCTGGTTGGGTAGAAAAATTTGATAGTTGATTAGTATAGTTCCAAAAGATTGAAAAACAGAGTGCTCTGTTTTGGGCAGCAAGTTTGCTGAACTTTGACAGGGCATAACTCCCAGATTATTTAGCCAATGGAGGTGTGGGATATAGTTCTGGAAAGGTATTTAAGTACTCTATAACCTTGTTGTAGACTCCCAGAGCTGGATCACATCTTAAGATGGCTTAAATTCCAGAGGGATGTAAACCGTCCAGAACCAGGATAGATTTAAACACTCTCTGGACTGATCTGTTTTTCAAGTATAACTTCCTGTAGAAAAATAAAAAATTTCCATATCATGCATCTTTGGGGAGGTTGGGAGATGTGTTACATCTTTGTAATTCAGAGTTTCTGAAATTTCGGCACGAAATTCAGTGGAATACAGAGTTGAAAACAGCAGCTTTCCAAAGGAGGTGCTGTTGAAATTCTGCCAGAAATTCTGTTGACTTTGAATTAGCATAGCTTTTAAACCAGAGCTGATCTGCGGGCAAATAAATACTCGTTGGAAAGATACTGAAGTTAAATTTAACTTTGGTATGCAACTTGAGTCATGAAAATACCCAGAACCAGATCAACATCTTGGAGATGTTGAAACGGGTCATTCTGACACTGACAGAGGAATGACAGATGAACTCATTTGTGAGATTACTGTACCCTAGGGGGTTTAAGTACTTCCATTGGGGTAGAACATAATCATGAGTGGTTATCTTCAACTAGTGAAAGATTTGAGTATATGCCTCACTCAAGTTTCTTTTGCTAGAGGCCATGTTTGTGTCGTATTGAAGATAAAAGGGTGGTATACGTGATGACAAAGCGATAGTAATGTCTCTTAGTGATCAAACCTAGTTGTGGTGAGCTTCCAAAGAGGAGGTTCATCAAGTTGGATTTAACTAGTTTGTATTTGGTCTGATAATGGTGTAGCTTGTGCAAAGTTATTACATTATCTACATACGAGATGTATCGCATGTTTTAATGTCATTATGTTTTACGCCTAGTTTATTGGACTGCATGCAATATGTTGCGGGACTGATGTTTATTGTCGTATGGTTGCAGATGGTTCGCACTCGGACCACGCACGAGATTGGTGGCTCTAGCCAGCAGGGAGGCGATGACTCCCAGCCACCTGCCTACGACAGCACCCCGCAGCAACAACCACCACCGCCGCCTCCGCTTACCCTAGCGGATGTGATAGCGGCACTGGTGGGTGGTCGTGAGGAGCAGACCGACCTGCTCCGCACGATCATGCAGAATACGTCCCAGGCGGGGGGGGGGGGGCGGCATCAAGAGAGGGGGCCTCGTGAGCCCCGTGAGGTGACGTACTCGGACTTCATGAGTACGCACCCTCCAGTGTTCACTGAAGCAGAAGAACCACTGGAGGCCGACAACTGGCTGCGGCAATCGAGTCCAAATTCGGGCTGCTCCAATGTACGGAGCGGCAAAAGACTCTGTTCGTGGCGCAGCAGCTTCACGGTGCCGCTGGTGCGTGGTGGGCGAACTATGTCGCCTCCCATCCGGCTGGCCATGCCTTGGAGTGGGAAGAATTCCGGGAGGCGTTCCGCGCCTATCATATCCCTCCCGAGATAATGAAGAAAGTTCCAAGAATTCTTGGAGCTGAAGTAGGGCGGGAGGAGTGCCCATGACTACTCCCGTGCCTTCAACCATCTGGCGCAATATGCGTCAGACTACATGCTCATGGTTGCTGCTTAAGTGTTTTTCAGGTGAGGAGCCACCCACGGACTCGGGTTACGAGTCCGCCGGCGAGGGTTACCCTCCGTCGGGGACCACGGCTGAGTGGAAGCCGTACACGCCGCGCTGAGCTGAGGAGTGCAGCTAGTGTGGGTTGCCCTAGGGCTGGGCAAATGACTTTTGCTAGATAGGCGGGCATGAGTTGTACAAATTAAACTTCCGCTGTGTAATGTGCACTTTAGTTTCTAACTGAACGGTGTACTACTTTGTACAGTTTTAGTTTGTTTTCCCTGTAATGCAATGTGTCCTTATGACGTGTGCTGTTGGGTGTCGCATCGTGCGGAACCACCCTCTGCGATCCTGGATGAGCAGATTCCGGTCCGCCACACCACTGATGCTTTCCGGACGTTTGCTCGGTCGGTTGGGGTGCTAGGGAGGTCGGCCGACACGGCCGAAGTTCTTCCGAAGCTGCCGCTCGTCGCCGACCGTGTGCCGGCCATTTTCATGATGAACTGAGCTCAGAATCGTGTTCCCCGAGTGGACTTAGGCAGGGGCGGCCAGAATCATGAAGTTTGGAGCACCACAGAGGCTGTCGGCGATCTCTCCGGCGAGGCGTCGCGGCGGCCGAACGTGGGAGTCGGGAGGTACACGAAGCCGGGTGGCCCACGTGTCAGCGGCTCGGATTTTAAATCTGAGATCAGTCTGCGGCTCGGATCCGGTGTGCTGGCACGCAAAATTCCATGGATCCCGGTGTGCCATGGCCTCAGCGCCCAACACGTGTAACCGTGGTCCCACCGGCAGATTTAAACATTTCCCCATTTTCAGATTTCATTCAAACTTCAAATCCTCATAACTTTGGTTAGGAACATCCAAATCGAGTGAACCAAATTTTGTTGGATTCAGCTCTCTGAGTACTTTCCAGCAAATCAAGTTTCACTTCATGAAAATCCTTAATTATCCAGTATTAATTCTTCAAAGTTGAAAATGTTTAGAATTTTTACTGGAGAATCCTTTGGTGGAAAATTCTGAAATTTTGCTGGGATGTTCACCAAAATATCCATGAGCTACCATAAAAATTTCGGATCCATTTGAGCTCATTTGATCCACCTAATGGTGTGATTAATAAAACTGTTCCAGAGAAAATGAAAAATATTCAGAAACATTTTCAGAATTTCTCTGAAATTGTTTAGCTCATATCTCTAGCTAGGAACCTTCAAATTAAGTTAAACCAACTCCATTAGAACCATATGAAAATCTAGTTTTCAGAAAGTCATGGGTTGCTCCATGAAAACCCCTATAACACCATAAGAGCTCTAATTAAGGTCAAGTACATAATTATTTGTGAAGAGCTCAAATGATCTTTGCTGCAACTAAAGCTTGGCCAAGTCTCTTTTTAGGTTGTATCCAAACTATAGTAAAATTTTCAGAGTTATTGAGTCTGTCTAGTGGGACTTATAGTCTTCACAAGTTTAATAAATTGATACATATACTTATTACCTCATGTAGTCGCTAAGGTTGAGGAGGAGGCTGAAGTCTTAGACTTCGTCACTCTGGAAGAGCAGCTAGCCTACGACCAAGAGCAGCAAGGCAAGCTCCGGTTTGCATTAACCCTTTTACAAATTTTTACTGTTTTGGGAATTTACTTTGAGTACCACTACTGCTTGCATTAGAGTCTTGTTTGAAAACCCAAATGCATAGCCCAGAAAACCATGGGTTGGGATTAGGATTGAAAACCTCGTTATCCACTGCAATGCTAAAGCTAGAGTATGATTCAGTACAAGTCGAGTAGTTGGAACTAGCGAAAATAGGCTAGAGGCACTCGACTCGGGTAGAGATAGCAAATGAAACACATGGCAAGAAAAATGAGACCGAGCGGAGAGTAATGGCAGCAGGACTTTGGGGCCTGGGTGCTATAGCTCCGCTTTTGTTGATTGAGGACCGAGCCGTGTGCGGGCCTGTTGAACAAGCTAGAACAGTACCGAAGACCTACCGGCTATATGGGAACCGGGAAATCGATGTAACTCGGGTAGCTGGGTGTTGAGGTATAGCTGGTCGTTCAAAGGGTAGGTTGAGAGCTCGAGGTGTAAATCGGCTGGCGGCACTGAGATGCGCGTGCAGAGACCTCTTGCTCGGGACAATTGGACCGGTTCAACATTTGGCTAACGGGTTGCGTACGGCGTCCGTGATAGTTGCTGTAGGCAACATCGAGTACGGGCGTACGTGATGGGTTATTCGGGTAACCCTGCAGGTGTAAATCCATTGTAATCGCCGTCCTTCGCGGTTAGTGAGTACCACTTATTCACTGTACTGTGACGTAGAAAGAACATGCTAGTACATGTTAAAATGTTGTTGATTGAAAGATGGCCTTTGATTGTTAATGATTTGTTGTAGTTTAGAGCTAACTGAAGTTCTTTTCAACTTTGGGCAAAGTACATGAGAGAAATGTGTTTCTTGTTTGATTGCGGTTCTCTCATGTGCCTTAGCGTAAAGTCTTCACAACCTGCTGCTAAAACTTGAAAGTAAGGTTCCACTAATTAGGCGAGTCCTTTGCAAACTTATTTTACCTCATGTAACCTATCAACCATCATGTAGAAGTTCCATGAATAGGAGAGACGGGTCAGTCTTGCTGAGCCTTCGTGCTCACTGTTTGTGTTTGAAGATTTTGCAGGGTTCTATGAGGAAGGGACTCCCGAGGAGGAGACGGAACCCCAGGAGGGGAACCCCGTCGAGTGGGAGTCATGCACGCCGCCGTGTTAGTGTGTGTGCGTGCTAGCGGGGACACATTTACGGGCTGAACGTGAACTCGATGCGTAGTCTGCGCCCGTGAGTGTAGACTGAACATATTTTGTTGTACAAATGTTCATAAACCTTTTTATGTAATACAACTTTGCTTCCGCTTTGTACCTTTGATGTGTGTTATCCGGTGCTATGCAACACAACACCCCTCAGCATGATCCTGGTTCGACAAGACCGTGGGGTCGTGTCAGCGTTGGTATCAGAGCTCGCTTGAGGTTTAACGCACTGAAAAGGTCATCTTTTTCAAAAAATCGGTGAGGAACGAGTTAGTAGCCCATATAAGGATGTTATTAGTGTATAGAAAGTGGCATACTAACCTATTTGATTATGTCGGAAAATCGTGCATCTCGGGACGTTTATGTCTTGGGGGGTGCACGTAAGCGCTGTCCACCAGTGCGCACAAGCTGAAGGGTGGAGCCCCATGGGTGGCAGGTAACCCGACCCGCTTTAATATCCTCTACGACTCTTCATGTTGTTTGGGGTATTCGAGCAACGTCTGTCCCTGGCGTGCGTGGTGCAACTTGGGAGACCCCATCAAGTGGTCAGTAACGTGAACACGTAGCTCAAGGCGTGTTTGGCTTGAGAACATCCGGGCGAGTGATGACGGCCGGGTGTTCGAAATGTATGGATACCGGGCTTGGTGTGCAGCTGAGTCTGACGATTGTGTGAGTTATCTGCATGTAGTCTAACCACGAAACGGTAGACGTGTAGCATTCGTGTGCGAGTGACGCTTAGTGCCACTGAACTAACGAAGCCGGCTAAGTCCGGTATAGGTTTTTCTTTGTGAGGACGTAGTACCGACATGATCCGGTGACACATCGACGTCACACCCCACTAAATTAGCAACTTCATTGTAAAACTTGAAAGTTTTAATCCAGAGTACTAAAACTTGATGTAACTCCTTCCCTTAATCAGGATATTCAAAGTTAACAAGTTTTCAACTTATAGGCTATTAAGGACAGTGTCCCCTGTTTTCGGCTGATAGAAGGCTGAAGTTAATCAGAGGTTAGAGGTTGAGTTCTTTCTAGGGTGGGGTCATATGATACATTTCTGGAAAGCTTTGGAAGAACTTTACAACTTTTCTGTTCCATCCCTTAACCAATCGAAAAATGCAGTAGAGTTGAAACTGTCCAGAAAATAGGGCAGAGCAAACACTCTCTGTAAACTCTCTGTAAATTGAGCATAAATTCCTGCATAAAAAATCTAAAAATAGAAACTGAGGTAGTTCTGGAAAGCTTATGAAATGGGTTACAACTTTGTAACATAAAGTTTTGTCATACTGGTAGTAGAATTAACTGGAATTCTTGGATCAAATCAGTACCTCAAGTAGGGAGGTGCTGTCCAATTTTCTCCAGAAATTCTGTTAACTTTGACATCTCATAACTTTTGAACCAGAACAGATCTTAGGCCAAGCAAATACTTTCTGGAAAGCTATTGAAGTTAGCTTTAATTTTGATGTGAGCTCCAGGACTGGTTTTGCCTTTAGCAGGGCCTAAATCAGATTGAAATGGAAACTGGTCAGGGTTGTCATGTTGGACAGCAGGTCAGCAGTCAAATTTGTTTAAATTTGAACTAGGATTCCAAGTCTTATGAGTTCAATGACATGTTTTATGTTATAACTCAATGGTTTACTGTTCAAATAAATATTTTACATTTCTCAAATATGTTTTTACAGATGACAGCGGATAAACAGTTCGAGAACGGGTGGGTGGAATCTCACTGTTCTCACCACGGCGGCTATCCGGAGGCATTGAGGCAGATGCTTCAATATTTCGGGTACAACCAGATGCCGCAGTACTTTGCCAAGGAAGAAGGCGAGGAGGGGAACAAGACGTGGACAATCCATGTCGAGGTTCCTTCAGGACCTACGCCACCCGGTTGGGCGCCGTTCACCGTCACGGTGAGAGGTAGACAACCGGAGGGAATGTGGCAAGTGGCAGCCCGTGACACCTTGTCATGTTTCTGCCAACTACACGTGAGGGCTATGAAGGGCACTCCATACACGCTCGTTCCGGTGGAGGGACGGGCTAATCACGTGTTGAAAGGGAGGTACAGGGAGGCAACCGATCCGGGTTGCCCAAGGTACAGCCCCGTGGAGGCAAACCTCAGCCTCCAGATGAGGGTGGGAAAGGCCGTGATAGACAGCCAAGCTGTTCATACGGAGTGTCTCGTTGCAAAGCTCAAGGAGAGCACAAGCCGTGGAGACCATTTTGAGAGTGCTCACAGCGCACTCCGCAATGTGCTCCTTCCGACGATTAAGCGACTGAATGAACAACATAATCAGTTGCATCGTCTGAAAAAGGCACGGAAGAAAAGCCGTGTTGACATCGTGGCGTTGCAAGAACAGGTGCAGGCTCTGACCCAGCAGAATGAGGTCCTTACTCAAGAGCGAGATGATGCCGTTGAGGAAGGGCAAGGCTGGGAAGAAGACTACAACCAGGCCATGGATGAGGTGCACGCGTTGCAGGACCTCGTACCTCTGGTATTGGGCATACCGGTGGTCTTGGGTCTTCCAGCAATGGGAGAACCCGAGATGGGAGAAGAGGTTGTAGATCCAGAGCCACCAGCAGAGGTACCAGAGGAGGACGCCCCACAAGAGGTTGAGTTCTACTCCGAGTAGGAGGTTACCATTGCCATGTAGGGCAACCAGAGAAGTGTAACCCAAACTTTTGTAACCAGTAACATGTCGTGTAGGCAGTAGCTTATGTATAGGTAGTGACGACATGAGCACGACTTCTCGGAGACCCGAGAATAATGTATCTTGTATAAAGTTTATGCTTTATCAATATATGTGAATGTTGTGCAAATTATTTATGCGTCACTTCAAATACCTACTGTTTCATATGGAATTTTTAAGTATGACATGTGCTGATCGCTGCTGTTTTAAATTTCAGAATGACTCGTACTCGTGCCAACCCAGACGTTGTGGGTTCTAGTCAAGGGGGAGAAACCTCCCAACAGCCTCCCGAGGACTCCTCGGGACAGCAACAGCAGCAGCCACAGCAACAACCGCCACCGCCAACGGTCACTTTGGTGGATATTGTAGCAGCAATGGCGGGCTCTCATCAGCAGCATACGGAGTTGTTGCAGACCCTCATTGCCAATACGTCTCTACCAGAGAGGCGTCAAGATCGTGAGGAGCGCCAACAGAGCTCCTACTCCGACTTTCTAGCGACTCATCCCCCGGTATTCTCAAGGGCGGATGAACCCATCGATGCGGACAACTGCTCCGCACAATGGAGATGAAGTTCGGGCTGCTCCAAGTGAGTGAGCAGCGCAAGACTCAGTGCGCGGTCTAACAGCTCCAGGGATCCGCGAGCGCATGGTGGGCGAACTACTGTGCTTCACAGCCCACCGACCGAGTTATGACCTGGGCGGAGTTCCGGACGGCCTTCAGGGCCTATCATATACCACCGGGTCTCATGAAGAGGAAGACGCAGGAGTTTCTACACCTGCAGCAAGGGAGACGGAACGCACTGGAATACTCTGGGGCATTCAACGATCTCGCGCTTTACGCATCATATCACGCCGATACTGACGAGAAGCGGCGGGACCACTTCTACCAGGGGCTTAACCCGCTTCTGAAGGACAAATTGGCGATGTTCAATCGCGGCAGCCTCAATGACATAATTGATGCTGTGATTGTTCAGGAGGACTCCAGCAAGGAGTTAGCGGCGGCGGAAAGAAAGCGAAGCGTGCCGCAAAGCAGCGGAGAAGGAGGCGGTCCTTCTCAGAAATTTTGGATGATGAATCGCCCACCATCAGGTCCACGCTGGCAGCCACCACAGAGGTCGATGCCATTCCGCAGTCGGCCCTATGCTTCACCGGCGTTCAGGCCGGCACTGCCAGCACCACCTCCGCAACAACAACAGCAGCAGCGGGCGATGCCCCGTGCGTATGCACCTCAGCAGCGCATGCCGGGCTTTCATCCGCCAAGCACCGGACAAGTAGCGGCCACATGCTACAAATGTGGTCGGCCAGGACACTTCGCCAGCAGTTGTCCCGAGAGGCAAGGCGGCGGAGTTGCACCACAACTTCCGGGGAGAATTCAGCCCCGGAACCCCACTAATGCGCGGTGGGCAAACCCTAGGCCCGACACCATCCACCAACTTGCCATACAGGACATGCCGGAGGGAGAGCCAATGCTTGCGGGTATGTTCCAACTCCACCAGCATCCCGCCATAGTATTATTTGATTCAGGCGCCACACATAGTTTTTTTAGCCAGGCTTTCATTGCTAAATACAGCTTGCCAATACTACCCACCGATAGTCCATAATTGATTTGTTCACCGGGTGGGAAGATTTCAGCAAGCATGATGGTCCCAAAAGCGCCATTATGCTTAGAGGATAGAGTATACCCTACGTCTCTCATAATTTTAGAGGGACAAAAGATCGATGTCATCTTAGGGATGTCGTGGTTAACCCGCCACGGCGCTGTTTTAGACACCGTCCTCCGAATCGTGCACTTGAACTCAAAAGTGCACGAATCTCATTCCTTATTTCTGGACAGTCCAGAAATAAAACTTCCAAGTGTTTATCAGTCCACAACCATCAGATTGGAAGATATTCCAGTGGTCCGGGAGTTCCCTGACGTGTTCCCGGATGATTTACCGGGGATGCCACCCGATAGAGAGGTGGAGTTCAAGATTGAACTTGCACCGGGAACCATGCTAATATCCCGAAGGCCGTACAAGATGGCACCCAAGGAGTTGGCTGAACTGAAGACTCAGCTGACGGACCTCCTGGAGAAGAGTTTTATTAGGCCGAGCTCCTCGCCATGGGCCTGTTCGGCATTATTCATGAAGAAGAAAGACGAGACGTTACGGCTTTGCGTGGACTATCGTCCACAAAACGCCGTAACCATCAAGAACAAGTACCCGTTGCCACGGATCGACATGTTGTTTGATCAGTTGGTCGAGGCAAAGATCTTCTCCAAGATGGACTTAAGATCTGGGTACCATCAGATTAAAATACGGGCTGAGGATATTCCGAAGACGGCTTTCTCGACGAGGTACAAACTTTATCAGTCCTTGGTCGTACTGGACAGATTTGTCGTGGTCTTCATCGACGACATACTGGTATATTCCAAGTCGGAGGAAGATCACAAGAAGCATCTGCGTATAGTCTTGCAACGGCTGCGGGATCATAAGCTATACGTGAAATTCAGCAAGTGCGAGTTCTGGATATCGCAAGTGCCTTTTCTCGGACATATCATCTTAGCGGAGGGCATCGCTGTAGACCCGAGTAAAATCACACAAGTGCTGAATTGGAAATCGCCGAGAACCGTTCACGAGGTACAGAGTTTCCTCGGACTCGCGGGATATTATCGGAGGTTCATTCCGAACTTCTCGAAGATTGCCAAGCCTATGACCGAGCTGCTAAAGAAGGCTACCAAATATGTTTGGAGTCCAGCATGTGAAGCAGCATTCAAGGCATTAGTGAAACACCTAACATCAGCACCGGTTTTGGTGCAGCCAGACACAACAAAACCGTTCGATGTGTACTGCGATGCATCCGACATTGGGCTCGGATGTGTGCTGATGCAAGACCGAAGCGTAGTCGTGTATGGGTCACGGCAGCTTAGAAACCATGAGCAGAATTATCCAACTCACGACTTGGAGCTCGCTACCGTGGTACTTGCACTTAAAATGTGGAGGCACTACCTACTCGGTAACCTCATACATTTATATACCGAGCACAAAAGACTCAAGTACATATTCACTCAGAAGGAGCTGAACATGAGGCAGCGAAGATGGTTAGAGTTGATAAAGGATTACGAAATAGAGATCCATTATCACCCCAAAAAAGCAAACGTAGTGGCGGATGCACTGAGTCGCAAGTCATACGTCAACAATCTGACCATCACTGTCGTCACCCTCAATACCTGGTACCCCCGCGCACAGGGTAAAACTACCTAAGTACCTCGCCCCCTCCGCAGGGGCGAGCTCCAAAGGCGCCACGTGTCCAGCGGGGCCGGAGCTCCCCTCCCCTCGGAGGATAGCTCTGGGCCTGCCACGTGGCCCAGGAGGCCGGACTTCGCCCCCTCCAGGGCGAGCTCCGAAGGCTCCACGTGTCCAGCGGGGCCGGAGCTCCCCTCCCCTCGGAGGATAGCTCCGGGCCTGCCACGTGGCCCAGAAGGCCGGACCTCGCCCCCTCCGCGGGGGTGGGCTCCGAAGGCTCCACGTGTCCATTGGGGCCGGAGCTCCACTCTCCTCAGAGGTGAGCTCCGGGGCTAACACGTGGCCAGCAGAGCAGCGCTGCCCGCCCGACGCGATAGGCAGCGGGAGTAAAGGCGCGCCATGCCTTCACCGTACGAAGCATTCAAGACCCACACCTTCTCAAGACGAAGAGGCATGGCGCACGCCTGTCAGGAGGCGCTGTGACCCGTCACAGTCAAGACAGGCGCACAAGGTCTGAAGCTGCAGACCATTAAAGGCAGCGACAAGACATGGACAAGACGTACCCTGCTGCCCCTGCCATCACCAACGGCTACACCTAGCCTACGGCATAGGCAGGGTGGCAGGATGACCACCTCGAAGCCAGCGCCAAGACTATGTAGCTGGTAGGAAGTCACCCCGGGGCCACCTTTCGGGTCCCTGGGGTCTACCTTGTAAGCCGCCCAAGCCTTGGACTATAAAAGGCTCGGGTAGGCAACGTTACAAGGGGTTCGACATTTTGCTCAACTCCCACTAGGGTTCGCACTCCAGCGGTTCAAACTCCATTAGGCTTCTTACACACTCACACGCTCAACACTCAGGCAATACAACGAGTACCTCTGCTCACCGTGGACGTAGGGTTTTACGCTCCGGCGGCCTGAACCACGTAAAAAATCTCTGTGTCAACCTTCTGCTTCCTTCGTCCCTAATGCATAAGCTCTCCGTGAGTGACTAGCCCCTCAGAAAAAGAACCTCCGCGGGCTGCCCAGTGCAGGCCCGGGGGAAGTGTCGATGGCACACTTCAACATTTGGTGCGCCAGGAAGGGGGCTTTTCCCTTGCGCGACGAGCTTACGCCGGCGAAGATGACAAAGCTTCCTTCAGCAGCAAGCTCTCCTCGCCCATGTTCCCGACGAACGGTGACTAGTGAGCCCTACGTCTCGACACACTCAGGATCGAGTGTGTAGGGGCAAGCTGGAAGACAGCAGCCGACTCCAGCGACGCGGACTCCAGCGAGCCCAAGATCTGCTGCAGCGCCGAGTGTCTCCCAAGCAAGCGCACTAGCCGCCGCAGAAGTGTTCCTGGACAATCCGCTTGCTGAAGACGCCCTCCAGGGGGCCACCCAGCAGTGGATCCATTACGTCAACGACCTCGTCGCTGCTGCCGTCAATCCTCCGCTGCAGCAGGGACGATGCCCTGCTCAACCATCTACCTTGTCGTCGAGGCAAGATGGTGAGCAACGCCTCGGATCGCGTGGTACAGGAAGACGCCCTGGCGCCATCGGTCCCTGTTTGGGACGCCAAGACAGGCGCTCCGGCGCTATCCCAGTAAGTTCACCATGCTTACTTAGGTGTTCATTTAAATTATGCATTAATTTATATGATCACCTCCCCGTGCTCTAGATAGTGTACACCCATCGTACACTCGGTTCCTCTTTCCTGATCTCATGCATAGTCGATATTTGCTATCTTGCCGAGTGTGGTCGCGCTTAGGGTACCTGCCAATGGCTCGGGGGCCTCTCGGACCTCCCCTAGTCAGGGTACTGTGACACCAGTCGGTCTCCTCCAGGAAAAGACCTACGCCAGAGCGGGGGGTCCAGAAGCCTTGCTTTGCCCGGTCCTGCACCCAAAGCATGCGCATTCTGCCTCCCCAGCGCTACGGTCTGAGTACAAGGGGCCGGACGATTACACCCTGACTAGGGCTGGGGGCCGGACCTCCGGGACCGAGTGCACTGGATTGCCCGAGCCCCGTATTTCGGCCCGGGACAGTAAGCCAAATAAGACTAAGAGATAGGGAAGGGAGGACCTCTGAGCAGAGCCGGTCATCACCCCTTCCGCGGGGGTGAACTCTGAAGTCAGACCTCACCCTCTCCTCAGAGGCTGAGCTCTGATGACCTTCGGACCTCACGCCCTCCGTGGGCCTGAGCTCTGATACCAGCCCTCGCCCTCTCCTCAGAGGCGAGCTCCGAAGCCGAACCTCACCCTCTCCTTAGAGGATGAGCTCCGATGACCTCTGGACCTCACGTCCTCCGTGGGCCTGAGCTCCGATGCCGGACCTCACCCTCTCCACAGAGGCTGAGCTCCAATGACCTTCGGACCTCACACCCTCCGTGGGCCTGAGCTCCGATACCGGCCCTCGCCCTCTCCTCAGAGGCGAGCTCCGAAGCCGGACCTCACCCTCTCCACAGAGGCTGAGCTCCGATGACCTCCATACCTCACGCCCTCCATGGGCCTGAGCTCCAATGTCGGCCCTCGCCCTCTCCTCAGAGGTGAGCTCCGAAGCCGGACCTCACCCTCTCCTCAGAGGCTGAGCTCCGATGACCTCCGGACCTCACGCCCTCCGTGGGCCTGAGCTCCAATGCCGGACCGCACCCTCTCCACAGAGGCTGAGCTCCGATGACCTCCGGACCTCACGCCCTCCATGGGCCTGAGCTCCGATACCGGCCCTCGCCCTCTCCTCAGAGGCGAGCTCCGAAGCCAGACCTCACCCTCTTCACAGAGGATGAGCTCCGATGACCTCCGGACCTCACGCCCTCCGTGGGCCTGAGCTCTGATGCCGGCCCTCGCCCTCTCCTCAGAGGCGAGCTCCGAAGCCGGACCTCACACTCTACTCAGAGGCTGAGCTCCGATGACCTCCGGACCTCACGCCCTCCGTGGGCCTGAGCTCCGATGCCGGCCCTCGCCCTCTCCTCAGAGGCGAGCTCCTGCCGATAACCCGGGGGCGTCTCGGACCTCCCCCAGTCAGGGTACTGTGACACCAGTCGGTCTCCCCCAGGAAAAGACCTACGCCAGAGCGGGGGGTCCAGGAGCCTTGCTTTGCCCGGTCCTGCACCCAAAGCATGCGCACTCTGCCTCCCCAACACTACGGTCTGAGTACTAGGGGGCCGGACGATTACACCCTGACTAGGGCTGGGGGCTGGACCTCCGGGACCGAGTGCACTGGATTGCCCGAGCCCCGTATTCTAGCCCGGGACAGTAAGCCAAATAAGACTAAGAGATAGGAAAGGGAGGACCTCTGAGCAG
The DNA here is from genome assembly GCA_030760725.1 of Neostapfia colusana. NCBI lineage: Eukaryota > Viridiplantae > Streptophyta > Magnoliopsida > Poales > Poaceae > Neostapfia > Neostapfia colusana. Next base: position 14,960,234 of record JASWHV010000014.1, on the reverse strand, counting down.
AGCCGGTCATCACCCCTTCCGCAGGGGTGAACTCTAAAGTCAGACCTCACCCTCTCCTCAGAGGCTGAGCTCCAATGACCTCCGGACCTCTCGCCCTCCATGGGCCTGAGCTCCGATGCCGGCCCTCGCCCTCTCCTCAGAGGCGAGCTCCGAAGCCGTACCTCACCCTTGAGACGGTCCGACGCCGCCCGATTAGTCACGGGGACGGGGCACTTGCCCGGGAATCGCATTGGGTGGTGCCGTGTTGTGCGGCACCCAACAGCACACATACAAGGAACAATGCATTACATAAAACAATAGCGGAAGGTTACAAATTTTTCTTTGTAAATAATTTATATCAAATAGCTACAAAGGAAGTCTACAACAACTCACATCGAATAACTAAGAGCACTCGAGATGAAGTCCAGCCCGCGGACTCCTCTCGCTAGCAACACGAAGACAACAGTAGTGGCTGGGTTCTCCATGTGTTACATGACCCAGAAATCTCCGAGTCTCACGGACAACCTTCTTCTTAGCATCGATGTTAACCTGCAAAACCACTTATATAGCAAGCATGAGCACATAGTCTCAGCAAGACTGATCCGTCTCTCCTAAACAAGAAACTCTACATGCACGGCGGTTCACAATTAGGATAACTAGATTTGCGTAAAGGACTCGCCTAAAGTTGATCCTTAACTTTCAGATTTTAAGCCTCGTTGTACAGACCTTGAACTGAATAGCATCGCAACTCCACAATCAAACAAGAAACGCTTTGTTGCGATGCTCCTTGCACAAGGCGAAAGTAAAGTTTAATGAGCCTATCTCTAATTCAATCATGGTTGCAATACAATTTATATCACAGTCTTATCAAGTTCAAAGATAACCAGTTCCAGTTGTTACTACGTCAAGATGCAGTGGGCAAGTATGCTCATATAACCGCGAGCGATGGTGATTCGAATCAGTACACGCCCGGACTACAGGACAGTACACCCGTACTTCGAGTTGCCGGCAGCAACCTCGACTGATGTTGTATGCGGACACCTTTTCCAAGATCTTCCACATTGGACGCAGTCCAACTGCCCTGAGTACGCAAGCTCCCTCAAGGTACATACCCGCAGTGGTATGTTCTTAAGCGAGTTACCTCCTGCTACCCTGACGCCATGGCAGTTGGAAAAGTTCCACTATGGATCTCCCAAGGTACATCGGTTTCCTGGGTCCCATATAGCCAGTATGCGCCCGGTACACAACTCAAACTTGTCCAACAGGGCCAAGCACGGACGGGCCTTAACCGAAACAGGCAGGGCTATGCACGAACGGTCCGCAACCTGCTGCATCTAAACCTCCCTGTCCGGTCTCCATTTCTTATGTGTGAACTTTCCTCATCTTTGCTATTTTGGACCCGTTCCGAGTAAACCAGCTCAAAACTCGCGAGTAGATTCCAACTACTCGACTTCTACCGGACCTTTCCTACTAACATTAGCGTAGCCAAATCCACTCGAGGAGGTGCTATTCTACCCTTTCTCTCTTAGGTATTTCTGGTCATGCAAGTGGGATTTCAATATCAACTAGACCAAATGCAATCAACGATGCAAAGCTATGATCTCTAAAAATGAAAATGCTTTATAAAACTGTTCAAATACAAACCGGGGCTTGCCTGTTTTGCAGGTGACTAAGATTACAATCAGTTAGTGGTGATCACTTGGAGCTTGATCACTTGCTTTCCTTCCTCCTTGATCTTCCCTTTAAGTCCTCCTCACGTTCTTCACGTAGATGCTACACGATATGATCATGCATATGTATTTAATTGAAAAGCTTTTGCTAATAAGATCTAAGGGTTTCTGTTGATAAACTAGAAATAAATAGGGTAGAGTATTGCAAATATCTCACGCAGGATATTTTTATACTAGGCGGTGTTACAGTTTTAAAACTGGAACTCTGTTTAAGAATTTAAAATGACACTTGTGCTAGTGGTTTGGGTTGGGTTTAAACACTATGATCAAATGTTGAGTGCTTCTCCCACTTAAGTGTTGATCCTCTTAAGAGGTTACACATAACAGTGGTGATTCAGAGCTCCAATGGAGCTGAAAATTTTCATGTGAGTTCCTTATCACAAGAAAGTTATCTGTACCAAAAATTAGCACTTTACATTGAGTGGTTTATTCAGAACAATTCTCTTAGCAATTAAGCAAAGAAGAATTAATTCTGAGGTAACACCTATGCTCATGTCAAACTCAGTGAACCACAATTCCAATTATAGTTCATAGAGCTTGCATGAATTTTCTTAGGATTTTTTGGAGCTAAGAATTGCCCAGAACTGAATTTACAAGTTTTGGAAAATTCTCGGAAAATGTTTCTGTATTCAATTGAACAAAGCAACTTACAATCTGACTTACCCTGACCAAATCAACTCAAAATGAGATGAAACTTTTACAGGAGTCTAGTAACACCTTAAAGAATATTCTTGAAAAATTTGAGGATTTTTGGATAAACCAAACTCCCTCTTAAATTCTTTTGCTGAAAAGCTTTAAAGAATTTTCCAGAATTAACTAAAGACTTTCATACAAATTGGGTTGCATATTTGGATAGAGTTTGTTAATATGAATCTAACCCAATTTGAATCACTAAATTTGGAGGTTCCTAGCAAAAGTTATGCTCTTCTAAAGTTTGGGGAAATTCTGGAATTTGAATAAATCTAGGAAAAAGTTTAAACTGACGGTGGGACCAGGGACACGTGTCTATTGCCGGGAGAGTGCCACACGGGGTCACAGGATTGTTTCCCGTGCTGTCACAGATGATCCGGGGCCACAGAGTATCCAGCCCCTCTCTCCCGAGTCACTGACAGACGGCCCCGGTGAGGTCGTCTTCAACCTCGCGCTCCCACGCGACACCGCCGCCGGGCTCGCCGGAGCAGCCTCGGATTCGGTCGTCCGGCCACTGTGGGGAACCACAGGAGCTCGTTGGGTGGTTCCGTGAGATGCGGCACCCAACAGCACACGGGTCGATAGAAACACATCATATGACATAAAGAGTTTGCGGAAGCGTACAAGAATGTTTTACAAATAAGTATATCAGAGTAAGCTACAGAGGAAGACTATCTCTCTTACGATTCATCTCTATCTTGGCAACAACGAAACAGTCCAGCCCACAGACTGTCTCTTACTAGCAACACGAAGACAATCTGCAGCGGCGAGGATGCTCTTTGAGTAAGCACTTGGAAGTTCCCGAGTCTCATCGGCATCCCTTCTCATAAGCATGAAGTCATTTACCTGCAAAACAACTCGGATAGCATCCGTGAGCATAACGCTCAGCAAGACTTAACCGTCACCCTAAACATGAAACTCTATATGAGATTATGAACCTAAAATAGGATGGCATAAGCAGAATTAAACTCGCCTAAAAGTGAATCCTTACTTTCAAGTATTAACTACAGTATTTTCAGTAACCTTGGGCACGCCACATCGGGAGTCCACAATCAAACAAGAAACGCTTTTCCCCGATGTAAATTGCTCATGGCATAAAAGAATCGAGTTTGCACTAGCCTATTCATCAAGATCCAATACAAAGCTAGTATAATACTTCATACCAATATGATCAGTTCCTTTCTCATGCAAGTTCTTACTACGTCACGACTGTGAGAACAAGTATGCTCGGTCCATTCTGCGAGCGACGGTGATTCGAATCAATAACACCCGTACTACACGACACGTACGCCCGTACTCGATGTTGCCTACAACAACCATCACTGACGTCGTACGTGGCAGCCTTTCCCCCATTTCACCCCCGCTGAATCGGTCAAGTCACCCCATACAGTAGCTACTCTCATGGTGCACCTACCGACATGAGATGTCATGAGAATATTCCTCACATACTGCACACCGGCCGCCCGCCTGAGGCGACCCGAAAAGTCCCAACGACAGCTTCCCAAGGTACATCGGTTTACTGGGTCCCATATAGCCAGCATGAGTCCGGTACACAACTCAAACTTGTTCAACAGGGTCGCATACGGATCGGTCCTTGACCGACACGGACAGGTCTACAGCACCCAGGCCCCTATGTCCTGCTGCCCCTACAACCTTCCGGTCTCAACTTTGACTTGCTAATTCAATTATGAACCAATCCCGTATGCCCCTGTTGTTCCTGAAACTGCGAGTAGCATCTCACCACTCGACTTCTACCGAACTGTACTTAAGCATGGCAGTTCTACACGGTGAAAGACACCTACCCAATACTCCATGGGTCATTTGGCTATGCAAGAGGAGTATCAAACACTAGACCTAATTCATAATTCATATCCTGACCGAAAATGAATACAAAATAAAAACTTAACAGCTGTTAAATGCAAACCGGAGCTTGCCTTTGCAGGGTAGTCGTATATGACAATTAGTGTCCTTGCAGATCCACCCTTGATTCTCCGGAGCTTGATCCACTTCGATGAATCGCTCCTTTGAATCCCCTTCGTTGTGGTTCCTATTGAAATGCATATGCACATGTTTTATAGAATGTACTGGAAAGAAGTTATAGAATTAATCTCTTAGAAACAGAGGTTGTGTGGAAAAGCCAAGAATGGCTTGGTTGCCACTGTTGTGCAAAGAAACAGACTTAAACTAAATTGATCTTAAGGCCTTAGCTATACTCTAATCATTTCCCCTAATGAACATAATAGATAAACTGAAAAGATTTGAGTGCAACTGAATAACAAAAACTCCAATGGCCTCAAAACTTTTACAGCAGGTTCTATACTACCTAAGGATTTAGCTTGCCAAATTGCAGCTAATGTGGAGTCATATTGTGTCCCCCATAATTCTCACAATATCTCTTATGTATTTTTCCCTATACAAAGTAGAGAGAATAAGAACATGGAGTTCAAGGACTCATCTTGGGCTGATAATTTACATGTGAGTTCTTTATCACATGAGAGTAACCTGGTCCAAAATTCAGCCCTTTTACTTGAGTAGTTCTCCCAGAACAATTCCTTAAGCATTTGTACTCAAAAGAATTAATTCTGAAGTAATGTGCATTTTCATTCCCAATTAACTGAACTACAATTCCAAGTATGCCTCAGAGAGCTTGCCTAAATTTTCCTATGATTTTTGGAGTTATGGATTCCCCAGAATAGATTTTTGAAGTGGGAAACATTTTCTGAAAATGTTTCTGGACTCTTTTGAACACAGTAGTTTGCATTTAGCAAATTCCTACTCAAATGATCTTCAAATGAGCTGCAAATTTGCTAGAAGGTCAACAATATGGTAAAGAATATTCTGGCAAAATTTGGGGATTTTTGGATAAACCAAACTCCCTCAATAATTCTTTTTCAGAATACTTTCAAAGAATTTTCCAGAATATACTATTGACTTTCATACAAATCTAAGTTCATGTTTGGATAGAGCTCGGAAAGATGAATCCAACCCAATTGGAATCACTTAAATTGGAGGTTTCTACCAGGAGCTATGAATTTCCAAAGTCTGGGCCCTCACTGGAATTGTTTTCTTACAGAAAATCCAGCTGGACCACTGTTTTGAATCCCAGCCAATAGAAACGAAGCCACACCGGGGCCACAGCTTCTCAGCACGCCAACACACGGGATCCAGCCACACGCGATCACGGGTTTAAATTCTCTGCTGCTGACAGACGGGACCCACCCGTCTTCTTCTTCCTCCGGCTCCCCTCTCGCGCCCGCGCGCTCCCCCTCGCCGGAGCAGCCGGAAGCTCACCGGCCGGTCGTTTCCGGCCACCATCCGAACCCGGACTCGCTGCCAGGGGGTTTAGGGGATCGAGGAACACGGCTGTGAGGTTTGTTTGGGCTGCCGACGACCGGAGATGCCTCGGCGACGTGCGACGGCCTCTGTTGAGGTTCGGCGCCGTCGGCCGTGGGTTCCAACCCGCCAAAACCTCGGCCAACCAGCTCTACAGCACCAGTGGGTGATTGCAAGACTCGGCAAGGTCATGGATTTGCTTGGAAACAGCGGAAAAGGGGTCGGCACCATGCGCCCGATTGGTCCCGCGAAGAACGCTCTCGGTAGAGCTTGAAATTCCTTGCTCTGAGGTGTTTTCGTGCTAAGGTTGCTGAAGGCAAAATGACCGCCGACTAGTCTAGTTGCTACGTGCAAGATTTAAGGACCTACGGATGATCAGAGAGCGGAAATTTGCCGAATCCGTACCGGATGCTCGGGTTGAACTCGCCGGAGCAAAATCTCGGAATTCCTCGTCGATGCTTCACGGTTTGCTCCAAGAATTGGAGGAGAGCAGCACCACTGTTGTGCGCTTCCGTAGCTGTGATCGCTCGGCCGTGAAACCCCCTGTAGAGGGCTGTCCACGAGCGCCCGATCACGCTCTTGAGTTAGGTCGCCGCTGTGGCTGTTGATCTCGGGCGGGGGAGGCCGTAGCTCGAGGGTTTAGGCGTCGGGGAAGTGGAGTCCGAGCTCAGGACGCTGCCTAGCAGCTCGGGGAGGAGAGGGCACGATGATTTCTTCGGTTTCCCGATCAAACGAAAGCGCGGAGGGGAGATGAAGCCGTCGTGCGTGCGCTCGTGAGGAGGAGAAGGCAATTGGGTCTTCGCCCGGGCTGAGGGAACGATAGTGCCGAAGGAACCGCCTTCGGGTGCCCGCGCGTGGGGGAGGGCAGCAGGAGGTGGCGGGGTCAGCTCCCCGGGAACGCGGTGGAACCCCTTCGGTGGCAACCGAGCAGAACAGAAGCAACAATTCCTTTACTTCATGGGTAAGTTTAGGTCTCTAGCTCACTGCCATGTGGGTCCCATCCCACATTGTTTTCCCAAATATCTTCTCATGCTGATCCTCTTAATTCCCCAAAATTCTGAGTTTAAAAGGGTGGCTAGAATTTGAATTCTCCAAATTCAGTTTGAATTTGTATGACACATTTGAATTTGGCTAGAATTTGCAAATGCTTCTCTTAAACTCCTTTTTGAGCCCACCCCACCATTGAAAAGTTTGTGATAAAACTTTTTCCTATAAATCCAACTATATGGCTGCATGTTTATTCAAAGTTCTTGGTCACCACATGTGTGAACTTTGAATCTCAAATCTGATTTTTAAACTTACATGCAAAGAGGTATTTAACTCCTTATTATTTCAACACTTTTAAATAAAAAGGTGAGCCTCATTTTTGGATGGTCATCCATGTATTACTTTGCATGAAGAAAAGTTTTAGCAAGTCCCATTTTTCATGTCTTTGCCACACCTATGAACACAAACCTTGGTTTTTATTCATACGCATTTTTGGGACTTTTACAGCCACCCCTGATGCTGAAACTCGCCGCCAGGCCCTAATTTGGTGTGAGGAACACGTTGATGTGATTCCCACAGACCGGCGACGTCTCTAAACCACCCCGCACCGGTGCAGCAGCCCAGATGAAGTCCGGCGACGTCGCCCCGACGCCCTAAGCCTCCCAAGTTCCAGTTTCCAGATTCTAAAGCACCGGCGGACACTAAGAAACGTCAACATGGGAATGAAACGGCTCGGAGATGGCTCTAAACTAGGGTTCACCGTGCACCCGCACCTTCCCGCCATAGCCGCCGTCGGAAAGACCGGGAATACGCCATGCACTGTGTGTTTCATGCGAGGTTTCAAAAGCAAACTGGTGCGCCCTCAAGTCTAGCCCTCGTGTGTGAAGTTTCGTGCTATCTAAACAAAAATCAACCAGGAATTTCACAGAAACGTACCGGAAGGTCGGTTTGCACCGATCGGGAGAAAATCTCAAAAATCCCTGCCGATGATCCACAGTTGGTCCTGAGCTTCGGGGGTGAGTTGCCTGGACGTCGTGCGCATCCAGAAGTGGCCCAGCTTGGCCGTGACACGCCGCGGTTGAAGCTGTCCACGAGAGCACTTGCTCTCGGTTCTATGGCGGCTGCCGCGGAAACCGGTTTATCTCGGTTTGGGAGGGCGGAACTCACGTAGGAATGGCGCAAGGACGTTGGAGAAGAGTCTATGGTGTTGCTTGGCTGCTCAACCTAAGCTTTGCACGCGAGCTATGGTGGTGTCCGATCGAGCGTACGGGCGTCGGCAGCTTCGGCTGTTTCTCGCACGATGAAAGATGAGCAGCGTTGAGGCTTCGGTGACGAGGGAGAAAGGGAGCACGTCAGGGTACAAAAATCCTCAGCTGAGGCGGTTCGGTTGAGGGCGGTCGACCGAGTGGTGGCGCTGGCGTCGGTCGCTCGCTGTCGATCGCAAGTGAGAAGCAAAACAGAGCTGCTCTTCTGAAGATCTTTGCAAATTCCTCTCCCTCAATGACAGGTGGGACCCACAGTCCAGTCCCTCCTTATCCCTCTCCTAATTATCTCCCAAAATTAGCAAATGGTGAAATCAAATTGTGGGAGTTCAAATCTGAGGTGTATTTGGATAATTGAGCAAGTTTCATCCAAATTCAAACATGCTTTTGAATTCTTTGTTATTTAAAGTCCATTTTTGAAAAATGAGTTGCAAAACATTTCCACAAATCATGAAACTTTGCACACCCCCTAATTTGGACCCAAGAAATTCAAATATGAAATCTGATTTTTATTTTGGCTGCTGCAAATGAGATTTGTAGCACAACAGTTTTGAAATTCATAGTGTTGCTCTCATTTGAATTTTGAGTTGAACAGGTTTGTTCCAAATCTGACTTTAGTTTCCTCACACCTATGGGAACTTCCCATCTTGGTTTTAGCCCCCATTGGGTTCCAAGTTTCCAAACAACCATTTGAACTTGTGTGAAGAAAACCCTCATGTGTGTTATCACATGTGGAAAAGTTTTAACAAGTTCCAAATTTCATACATATGAAACCAACTTTTGCAAACAAGTGTTTCTTCGTATTCACATTTTATTTGGACCTTTACAGTCCTCCCCCCTTAAAAGGAATCTTGTCCCAAGATTACAAAAGAAGAACAAGACGGGAGGTAATTACAAAGTTTACGACAAAAGTTCCGGATAGTTCTTGTGGATGTAATCTTCGGTTTCCCACGTCGCCTCTTCCGGGGTATGATTACTCCACAGGACTTTGTAAAATTTTAAAGTCCGGTTCCGGGTGATCCGGTTCTTTTCATCGATAATCTGAATAGGTTGCTCGATGTAGGTGAGATCCGGCTTCAACTCATCAATGTCTTCGGTGTGGACAGCAGCGGTAAACTTGAGACATTTCCGCAGCTGGGACACGTGAAATATGTCGTGAATACCGGCAAGGCTTGCCGGTAGTTCCAACTGGTAGGCTACAGTTCCGCACTTCTCCGTTATGGCGAACGGACCGATGAATCGGGGAGCAAGTTTCTCCTTGACACCGAACCGATGAATCCCTTTCATCGGAGACACACGAAGATACACGTGCTCTCCGACGTCGAAATGCAGCGGTCGACGCCTCTGGTCCGCGTAGCTCTTTTGACGAGATTGGGCAGCTTTGAGGTTCTTTTGTATTATCCGAACTCTCTCTTCGGCTTCATTGACAAGATCAACCCCGAACGTTACTCGTTTACCGGACTCACACCAGTTCAATGGCGTACGGCACTTCCGGCCGTATAGAGCTTCATATGGTGCTGTCGGTACCTGAGATATGGGGTACCCCCGCGCACAGGGTAAAATGCCTAAGGTACTCGCCCTTCTCCGCAGGGAGAGCTCCGAAGACGCCACGCGTCCGGCGGGGCCGGACCTCCCTCTCCTCAGAGGAGAGCTCCGGGCCCGCCACGTGGCATACAGAAGCCGGACCTTGCCCCCCGCGGGAGAGAGGTCCGAAGACGCCACGCGTCCAGCGGGGCCGGACCTCCCTCTCCACAGAGGAGAGCTCCGGGCCCGCCACGTGGCATACAGAGGCCGGACCTCCCCCTCCGCGGGGAGAGGTCCGGAGGCTCCACGTGCCCCGCAGGCCGGGCCCTTCTCACCTCAGAGAAGGGCTCCGGATCCGCCACGTGGCCAGAAGAACGGTGCTGCCAGCCCCCGAGCGGTAGGCGGCGGGCGTAAAGGCGCTCCTCACCTTGCCCGTACAGGGTATTCAAGGCCGCGTCTTCCCAAGACGCGGAAACGCGGAGCACGCGCCTGTCAGGTGTCGTTGCGTCCAGTCGCATCACAGACTGGCGCGCAGTGTCAGAACCTGCCAGGTAATAAACGCCGCGACAAGACATCCCATGCCGCCTGCGCCGTCATCAACCACTATGACTAGTGCGCAGCATGGGCAGGGCGGCAAAATGAAGACTCAGAAGCCTTCGACCAGAGGCAACCACCGGCGTAACTACAAATACGGTAGATAATAGACGATCTTCCCGGGACCACCTGTCGGGTCCCGGCTTCCCTTGTAAGCCGCCCGAGCCTTGGACTATAAAAGGCTCGGGTAGGCGTCGATAGCAAGGGTTCGCATTCTGCAACTCATACGCTAGCCATACACTCTCAAGCTGTAACTCACCCCCAAGCTCAGGCCCCCGGCCCTGAGCAGCAAGCAATACAGCGAGCTCCATAGCTCGCCGTGGACGTAGGGTTTTACGCTCCGGCGGCCTGAACCACGTAAAACGTCCCGTGTCAAGCTCTCACTAACTCGTCCATCCGCGCAAGCTCTCCGCTAGGAACTAGCCCCTCCGAAAAAAGAACCTCCGCAGGCTGCCCAGTGCAGGCCCGGGGGAAGTGTCGATCGCACACTTCGACATTTGGCGCGCCAGGTAGGGGGCTTTTCCCCTAGGCGATGAGTTTCCGCCGACGAAGATGACCAAGCTCCCTTCGGCGGCAAGCTCACCTCCCCCGCCTCCGCGGCGAGCCGCGGCTAGGGAGGAGTACAAGCCAACACACTCAGGACGGAGTGTGTCAGTACAAGCTGGGAGCCAGCAACCGGCTCTGGCAGCGCCAACCCCGGCAATGCAGGCTCCAACCAGCGTCATATCTCCAGTAGCGCCGGGCGTACCCGGAAGGGGCGCGCTAGCTGCAGCAAGAGCGCTACTGCACAATCCGCCCGCTGGAGACGCGCCTCAGGCAGCGACCCAGCGGTGGATTCTCGAGGTAGACTGTCTTGTCGTCGCTGCCGCAAGCCCGCGACTCCGGCGGAGACGACACTCTAACCAGCCGGCCGTGTCGCTGATACGCACGCCGATGGTTGATGAACAGATGGCAGATTCCAGCTCTGCCAGCCCTCAATCGATGGATCTGAGGACAGAGCTGGAGCGGTGTCGCTCGGGTCAAGATGCCCGGGTATACCTCGAGCAACGCCGAGAAAGGCGTCGCTACCAAGAAGCTGACGACAGCATGACGTCGGCCTCGACCCAGCCTGAAGAGCAGACCTTCGCCATGCGATCTCTGCCCCAGGCCTGCGCCGTGCAGAATATGCCACAGTCATATGTACTGCAGATGGCGCCCCCGTCCTATGGTGCAGCTTTGCCCGTACCGGGGTACACTGTGCCTGGTGCGAACTCAGCGTTCGCGGCACCAGAACCTGCGGTGACGGAAGCAGGGTGTGCAGCCCTCGCGCCCCATCTTCGCTTTGCGAAGTGGCCGCGCAAGTTTCGGCCACACCTGCCCAAGAAGTACGACGGCAGCATCAACCCGGCGGAGTTTCTCCAGATCTACTCCACCGCCGTACTTGCCGCAGGAGGGAATGAAGCCGTCATGGCCAATTACTTCCCTGTCGCCTTGACCGGTCCAGCCCGGTCTTGGCTCATGAACCTCCCCCAAGGTTCCGTCACCTCCTGGGGAGAGCTTTGCCGACAGTTCGTAGCCAACTTCGGCAGCTCCTACACCCGGCCTGGCACGGAGCTCGACCTCCACGCCGTCCAGCAGCAACCTGGGGAGTCGCTGCGCTCTTTCATCCAGCGGTTCTCCCAGGTGCGGAACACCATCCCACACATTCAAAATGCTTCTGTGGTGGTGGCGTTCCGGCAAGGCGTCCGGGACAAGAAGATGCTCGAGAAGCTCGCGACCAGGGAGGTCCGCGACGTCTCAGAGCTCTTCAGCTTGGCAGACAAATGCGCCAGAGCTGCCGAAGGACGGAACTGGCACTCGCTGCCATCCTCCGAGTCAGAGGGACTGCCCGGATCCAGTCCTACTCCCTGTGGAGGCAGCAGGAAGGCCAAGGACCGAGGCAGAAGCAAGATAGAGTCACCGACCGCAGCCCCAGTCGTCACTGCAGCGACGCTCGGTGGGGCTCGGGGGCCGCGCCCCGACAAGAAGCAGCGAAGATCACCAATCCCAGAAGGTGATAAAGACAATATGTGCCCCGTGCATGGCGGATGGAGGGGCTGGGCTGAACCTCATCAGCCGTGCAGCTTTCCAGAAGCTGCAAATCCCGATGGCCAAGCTCACCCCGTCGAGTCCGTTCTCAGGGGTAGGACCGGGACAGGTTATCCCCTACGGCAGCATTAGTCTCCCGGTGACCTTCGGGGCTCCGGACAGCTATCGAACAGAGTACATCCTGTTCGACGTAGCGGAGATAGACCTCCCCTTCAACGCCATAATCGGCAGGCCAGCCCTGTACCGGTTCATGGCTGTAGCCCATTACGGCTACCTTGTCCTGAAGATGCCAACACCGACAGGTGTTCTCAGGATTCGTGGGGACCGCACTGCTGCAGTGTCGGCCCTGGAGAAGCTCCAAGCACTCGCGACAGCTAGGGCCTCAGCCCCCGGCAATACGGAATCGGACCAGCTCCGCCCGTGCGCACGTCACCGTGCTTCCACCACAGCACCCCAGGTGCAACCTCTCGACGAGGGCGGCGTCCCCTTAAAGGTCGTCCAAGTCAGCGCCGAAGCTACCCAGACCACCCGGGTAGCCGGGGGCCTGGATAGTAAATAGGAAGGCGCGCTCGTCACCTTCCTCCGGCACAACGTCGACGTGTTTGCATGGCAGCCGTCACAGATGCCGGGGATCCCCAGGAAGGTGATCGAGCACCACTTGAAAGTCTTCCCCGACGCCCGGCCGGTTCAACAGAAGCCCCGCAAGCAGTCCATCGAGCGGCAAAACTTCATCCGTGAAGAAGTCAAGAAGCTGCTGGACGCTGGCTTCATACGGGAGGTCCACCACCCACGATGGTTGGCGAACCCCGTCGTTGTCCCGAAGGCTGGCGGGAAGCTCCGGATGTGCATCGACTACACAAGTCTCAATAAGGCATGTCCTAAAGATCCATTCCCTCTCCCTAGAATAGATCAAATAGTAGACTCAACGTCAGGCTGTGATATGCTGTGCTTCCTAGACGCCTACTCGGGTTTCCATCAGATCCCCATGTCTAGGGAGGACGAGAAGCACACCTCCTTCATCACAGTAGACGGCCTTTATTGCTATGTGTCTATGCCTTACGGCCTAAAGAATGCACTCCCCACCTTTGTGCGGGCAATGCACAAAACCTTTGGGGAGTTAATAAGAGACCTGGTTGAGGTGTATGTCGATGACATAGTTGTCAAGGTCAAGCAGGGTCCGTCCCTGCTAGATAACCTAGCCTTAGTCTTTGACAAATTGCGCTCTACGCGCACCAAGCTGAACCCAGATAAATGTGTGTTCGGCGTGTCCTCTGGGAAGCTCTTAGGGTTCCTGGTCTCGCACCGGGGGATTGAGGCCAACCCAGAGAAGATCAAGGCCATCGACTTGATGCGGCCCCCTGCCCGCGTCAAGGATGTCCAGAAACTCACAGGATGTCTAGCCGCGCTGAGTCGGTTTATACCGAGGCTAGCAGAGCGGGCACTACCTTTCTTTAAGCTCCTGCGCAAGTCAGGCCCCTTTGCCTGGACTGACGAAGCGGAAGAGGCTTTCCAGGAGTTGAAGCGACTCCTGACGACCCTACCAATCATGGTAGCCCCTGAGCCCGGAGAGCACCTGTTGCTCTACATTGCGGCGACAACTGAAGTAGTGAGTATGGTCCTCGTCGCAGAGCGGCCGGACCCCTCATCTTCACAACCTGCTCCGGTAGCAGAAGACAGACACCGGGAGGCCCCGCAGGACCAAGACGGTCTCCCGGGCCTCTAAGGCAACCTCCCGGAGGTCCAGGTCGGCCTCCCGGAGGTCCTGGGCAGTCTCTCGGACCTCCAAGATAAACCCCCGGGGGCCCCGCGGGACCCCCCGGGGGCCAAATGGGACCCCCCAGAGGTCCCCCAAGAACCCCCGGAGCTCCCGGACAATCAAGATAGCTTAAGGGCCTCCGGGTCCCAGCTCCCGGAGGCCCCCGTGGGTCCGCCCACCTCCAGTGGGCCAATGGACGAGGACCTCCCAGGCCTGAGAAAGAGGGTTCGAACCGTACAGAGGCCTGTCTACTACATCAGCGAAGTACTTCATGATGCCAAGACAAGGTACCTAGAAGTCCACAAGCTGCTGTATGCGGTGCTCGTTGCCTCCAGAAAGCTCCGCCATTACTTCCAGGCCCACCGGGTCTCGGTAGTCACCTCGTATCTACTGAAGACAATTCTTCACAGCCCCCATGCGACTGGCAACGTTGCTAAATGGGCGGCGGAGCTGGCGGAGTTTGAGCTGGACTTCCTCCCGCGCCATGCAGTCAAGAGCCAAGCACTGGCTGACTTTGTGGCGGAGTGGACACCAACGGAGGCTGACCCAGGGGGCCATGGGGGCGGAGAACCGGAGCACCGAGCTCCGGTCTTCACCGAACCCCACTGGACACTCTTCTTCGACGGCTCCTCGCGAAAGCAGGGAGCCGGTGCCGGCGTACTGCTCCTCATGCCATCGGGGGAACAGTTTGGGTATATGGTGCGTCTCAATTTCAAGGCAACCAACAACATGGCGGAGTATGAAGCACTCATCTTTGGCCTGCAGACAGCCCTGTCATTAGGCGCTCGCCAGTTGTTGGCACAGGGCGACTCCCAGCTGGTCATCAAGCAAGTCAAGGGCGAATGCTCCTGCAATGACCCCCAGCTAGCTGCATATTTGCTTCACGTGCAGATGTTGGAGAAAGAATTCCTCGCCTTGGACCTGCACCACATACCGCGCGCCGGTAATACCGCAGCCGATGACCTTTCAACGAAGGCTTCCACCGGAGCCCCTGCGCCCGAAGGAGTCTTCGAGAGGACGTTGCTGCGGCCCACAGCCCGGCCCGCCGAGCCGGGCGAAGGGGGCTTGACCAGCACCTCGAAGCTGGCGGTCCCGGTGGCCCTATAACCGTGGGCGACACCAAGGATCGTAAGCGTCACTGGGGACTCCGTGCAACCCAGCGCTCAAGATCCAGAAGCTCAAGTCAGACCCGATGCATGGATCACGGAGATCCGCGACTACTTGAAGGACAATATCCTCCCTGATGAACATGCAACCGCTGAACGGATTGTGCGTATGGCTAAGAGGTACGCGCTGGTAGAGGGGGATCTCTACCGGCGTGGCGCCAACCACATCCTATTGCGGTGTATAACCCAGGGGGAAGGCTGCGACTTGCTCGCTGAGATCCATGGAGGCGAATGTGGAAGTCATTCTTCCTCATGCACGCTTGTCGGTAAAGCCTTCCGGCATGGCTTCTACTGGCCGACAGCACTCCAGGATGCCGTCAAGCTGGTCGAGAGCTGCAAGGCGTGCCAGTTCCACGCCAAGCAGATCCATACACCGGCTCAGGCGGTACAGATGATCCCGCCCTCGTGGCCGTTTGCCGTGTGGGGGCTGGACATCCTGGGACCATTCCCCAGAACCGTCGGGGGGTTCCGGTACCTCTATGTCGCCATCGACAAGTTCACCAAGTGGCCGGAAGCTACACCAGTTGTCACCATCAATAAACAATCAGCAGTAAAATTCATCAGATCCATTGTCTGCCGGTTCGGGGTCCCAAACAGGATCATCACTGACAATGGGACCCAGTTCACCAGCGCAGCGTTCCAAGACTACTGCGAGGACCTTGGCATTCAGGTATGCTATGCCTCTGTCGCTCACCCGAGGAGCAATGGGCAAGTCGAGAGGGCCAATGCGGAGATTCTCCGGGGCCTCAAGACTCGTACCTTCGCCAGCCTGAAGAAACATGGTGCCAATTGGGTAGATGAACTTCCGAGCACGCTATGGGCTAACCGGACATCCCAGAGCCGGGCCACCGGGGAGACACCCTTCTTCATGGTGTACGGGGCCGAAGCTGTACTTCCTCCAGAAGTCACCATGAAGTCTCACCGTGTCCGGGCTTACGACGAAGCCACGCAGGACAACCTCCGGCGTGGAGAAATCGACCTCGTCGACGAGGTCCGATTACATGCGGCACTCCGTAACGCGCGGTACAGACAGGCGCTTCGGCGCTACCACCAGAGGTCTGTGCATGCCCGGGAGCTGCAGAAAGGTGACCTGGTGTTGCGGCGCATACTTTCTCGCGAAGGGGCCCACAAACTCTCCCCTAGTTGGGAAGGCCCCTTCCGAGTCACGAAAGTATGCCGCCCCGGGTGTGTGCGCCTTTCCACCGAGGATGGGGACCTGCTCCCGAATCCTTGGAACATAGAACACCTCCGTAAGTTCTACCCCTAAGAGCAAAAATAGGTCAGTACTTTCTTTTCGTAACGAACCCTATAGAGTCCAGGAGCAGCGCTCGGAGCAGCTAAACCCCAGGGGACGGTCCAGGACTACGTTCAGCTTTGCCTGGTTCCGACTCCAAGCGCGTAGAGTCTTGCTTCCCCTCTTAATGGGGTGGGTCGTGGCCTCCATGTTTAGCCTGCCTTCCTCCTATGGAAGGTTGTACGAAAAGAAGTCTGCCCTACTTTGCTCTTTCCTTGTACTCATTTGAATTGTGAATTGAGTTATTTTTTATCACCCTTGCAGTACATGGCTGTCATGTGCTCAGCTCCCCCTCTCTACAAATCCCCAAGCATCAAGCGTATGGTTGGGGGCTGTAAGTCAAATAAGACTGTGAGACAAGGGAGGGGGAGCCCCCAAGGAGAATTACGTTTCCTCTACCTGTGTGCAGGACTTCCAGGTTGCGGCAACGGGGACTGCGTGAAGTAGGGGGAAAGGAGCTACCAACTACTTCGACCCAGGGCTAGAGGGGGCGGGACCCGGGGACCCCACGTGTCCAGCAGGCCCGGAACTCTCTCCTTCCTTGAGAGGGGCTCCGGGCTCGCCACGTGGCAGACGGAAGCCGGACCTCTCCCCGCGGTGGAAGAGCTCCGAAAGCCCTGCGTGCTCAACATGGCCGGGGCTCCCGTCTCCGCAGTAAAAGCAGTCATCAAGTGAGCGCACGCTCTCTCGACCCCGCGGCCGTTCGTGCTCCGGCAGCGGCCAATTTGGGACTTAGAGAAAGTGCGCGGATCGGAAGAGACGGAGGTCCCACCTCGGGCTCGCTATCTCCCCCGAGATGGGCTCGGGGGCCACTGTCGGTACCTGAGATATGGGGTACCCCCGCGCACAGGGTAAAATGCCTAAGTTACTCGCCCTTCTCCGCAGGGAGAGCTCCGAAGGCGCCACGCGTCCGGCGGGGCCGGACCTCCCTCTCCTCAGAAGAGAGCTCCGGGCCTGCCACGTGGCATACAGAAGCCGGACCTCGCCCCCCGCGTGAGAGAGGTCCAAAGACGCCACGCGTCCAGCGGGGCCGGACCTCCCTCTCCACAGAGGAGAGCTCCGGGCCCGCCACGTGGCATACAGAGGCCGGACCTCCCCCTCCGCGGGGAGAGGTCCGGAGGCTCCACGTGCCCCGCAGGCCGGGCCCTTCTCACCTCAGAGAAGGGCTCCGGATCCGCCACGTGGCCAGAAGAACGGTGCTGCCAGCCCCCGAGCGGTAGGCGGCGGGCGTAAAGGCGCTCCTCACCTTGCCCGTACAGGGTATTCAAGGCCACGTCTTCCCAAGACACAGAAACGCGGAGCACGCGCCTGTCAGGTGCCGTTGTGTCCAGTCGCATCACAGACTGGCGCGCGGTGTCAGAACCTGCCAGGTAATAAACGCCGCGACAAGACATCCCATGCCGTCTGCGCCGTCATCAACCACTATGACTAGTGCGCAGCATGGGCAGGGCGGCAAAATGAAGACTCAGAAGCCTTCGACCAGAGGCAACCACCGGCGTAACTACAGATACGGTAGATAATAGACGATCTTCCCGGGACCACCTGTCGGGTCCCGGCTTCCCTTGTAAGCCGCCCGAGCCTTGGACTATAAAAGGCTCGGGTAGGCGTCGATAGCAAGGGTTCGCATTCTGCAACTCATACGCTAGCCATACACTCTCAAGCTGTAACTTACCCCCAAGCTCAGGCCCCCGGCCCTGAGCAGCAAGCAATACAGCGAGCTCCATAGCTCGCCGTGGACGTAGGGTTTTACGCTCCGGCGGCCTGAACCACGTAAAACGTCCCGTGTCAAGCTCTCACTAACTCGTCCATCCGCGCAAGCTCTCCGCTAGGAACTAGACCCTCCGAAAAAAGAACCTCCGCGGGCTGCCCAGTGCAGGCCCGGGGGAAGTGTCGATCGCACACTTCGACAGGTGCCATTTTGATGCTCGTCTGATATCCGTTGTTGTACGAGAACTCCGCCAACGGTAAGTGATCATCCCAGCTCTTACCGTGGTGGATGGCACATGCTCTTAGCATATCTTTCAGTATTTGATTCACACTCTCAGTTTGCCCATCGGTTTGAGGGTGATACACAGAGCTTCTAATCAACTTTGTCCCCAAGGATGCATGTAGCTGCTCCCAGAAACGGGCTACGAACAGCGATCCTCTATCGGACACAATGGTACGGGGAACTCCATGTAAGCATAAGATCTGTGCTATATACAGCTCCGCATACTGCTTTGTGTTATACCTAGTATGCACATGGATGAAATGTGCTGATTTGGTTAACCGATCAACGATTACCCAAATCGAATCATGGTTGTGGGAGGTCATCGGCAACCCGACGATGAAGTCCATACTCAAGTCTTCCGACTTCCATGCCGGTACTTGCAGTGGCTACAACAGACCTGACTTCTTCACATGGTCGGCCTTGACTCTTCGATACATATCACACTCTGAAACGTATTTTGCAACTTCACGTTTCATACGTGTCCACCAAAACTTCTTCCGGAGATCTTGGTACATTTTATTACTGCCCGGATGAATGGAAAACTTGGACAAATGAGCTTCATCCAAAATTTTCTTCCGTAGTCCCATATCCTGGGGTACTACAATCCGGTCGTTAAACCACAAAGTACCCTCATCGTCCTTCCGGAAGCACTTCAGTTCTCCGTTGTCTAATTTTCACCGTATGTGAGACATACCCTTGTCTTTTCGTTGAGCCTCAATGATCTCCTCTCGGATGGTAGGAATGAGAGCGAGATTATAAAGAGCTCCATATGGGATGACACGGAGGCTTGGTTCATCATCATCCATTTCAGCGATACTTAGGTGATTGCGCTATACGACTGAGCGCATCAGCGACCACATTCGCCTTTCCTGGATGATAATGAATCTCAAGTTCATAGTCTTTAATGAGCTCTAGCCATCTTCGTTGCCTCATGTTCAATTCTTTCTGAGTGAAGATGTACTTCAAGCTCTTGTGGTCGGTGTAGAGGTGTACAAGATTTCCGAGCAAGTAATGCCTCCACATCTTCAAAGCAAGGACCACGGCAGCTAACTCAAGATCATGATTTGGATAATGCTGCTCGTGATTTCTGAGTTGACGAGATCCATAAGCGACCACTCGTCTATCTTGCATCAGCACGCAGCCAAGACCAATACCAGATGCATCGCAATACACGTCGAATGACTTCGTCGTATCCGGCTGAGCAAGAACTGGGGCTGTTGTGAGATGCTTCACTAAAGTCTTAAAAGCTTGTTCACACGCAGCACCCCACATAAATCTGGTATTCTTCTTTAATAATTCCGTCATCGGTTTAGCAATCTTGGAGAAACCTGGGATGAACCTCCGGTAATAACCCGCCAAACCGAGGAAGCTACAGATTTCATGCACTGACTTTGGTGACTCCCATTTCTGCACTTGGATAATCTTACTCGGATCTACAGCGATGCCCTCCGCTGAAATGATGTGTCCGAGAAAAGGTACTTGATTAATCCAGAATTCACACTTGCTGAATTTTGCATAGAGCTGATGATCTCGCAATCTTTGTAGCACAATATGCAGATGTTCATCATGTTCTTCCTCTGACTTGGAGTACACCAAGATATCGTCGATGAAGACAACGACGAATTTATCCAACTCCGGCATGAACACTGAATTCATCAGGTACATAAAGTGTGCCGGGCCTTGGTCAAACCAAAAGACATAACAAGATACTCATACAGCCCATATCTCGTTGAGAATGCCGTCTTCGGAATATCTTCTGCCTGAATTTTAATCTGGTGATATCCGGACCGAAGATCCATCTTCGAAAATAACTTCACACCCACTAATTGATCGAAGAGCATATCAATGCGAGGTAGTAGATACTTGTTCTTGATGGTAACGGCGTTCAAAGGATGATAATCAACATAAAGCCATAGTGTTTCGTCCTTCTTTTTGACAAACAATGTTGAACAACCCCAAGGTGACGAACTCGGACGTATAAAGCCCTTGCTCATTAGGTCATTCAGATGTGTCTTTAATTCTGCCAGTTCATGGGTGCCATCTTGTACGGCCTTCGTGATATCGGTGTTGTTCCCGGTATAAGTTTAATCTTGAACTCAACGTCTCGCTCGGGTGGCATGCCCGGTAAATCATCGGGAAACACATCCGGATACTCACGTACCACCGGAATGTCCTCTATCTTAACAGCTTTCGTGTGATTCACTGTTGCAATCTGCTGCCGTCTGGCGCCCAGAATTAATATGTGAAGACCGTGCTGTGGGGAGTTGAGCTCAACGGTCCTGGAGCTGATGTTAAGAACCGCCTGGTGGTAAATCAACCACGACATCCCCAAAATGATGTCGATCTTCAGACCCTGAAGGATAATGAGAGTCGTAGGGTATATTTTACCCCCCAAACAAAGAGGTGTTCGGGAGACAACCTTGCTTGTGGTACTGCTGCCCCCGGGCGAAGATATGAGGTATTGCCTCTTTGTATAAACTGTTTAGAGATGATGTTGAGCCACAAAAGATTGGCTAATGAAGTTGTGTGTGGCACCGGAATCAAAGAGAATTAAAACCAGTTGCTGATTCAGAGAAAAGATCCCTACTAAAGCGGCTTCTTCTTCCGGAACATCATCAATCACAGTATAGTGAATGTTGCCCCCTTATCTGCCCTCCTGTCTGCAGATTGAGGTACGAGTCATATTGTTGTAAATATGATGACCTGTAGCCTCGAGTTCCCTCCGGACAATGCCTAGCATAATGGCCCATACTCCTCAAGTGAAACACGGGTGTCTTTCCGGTTCTTCGTTGACTTGCGGTGGGATGCTAGGTACACCTGACTGCAGCGATGGAGCACAAACCACCGTCTGATGCTGCGGCTGTGGAGGTGGTGCAAGTTGTAGAACTTGACCAGTAATCAATCTCTGAGGAGTTGATCGTACAGGTGGCCTCCATCTTTCACCGGGTGGCGTTTGATGCACCAAACGGTACTTCTGAGGCACATAACTTGTGCTGGCCTGCTCGATCTCACTCATCTTTCTCTTCTCAGCTTGCCACTCAAGTGTCGGCTTCTCTTGGATGAAAGCCGCATCAACCATGTCAGTGTAACTGCCATTATTATGTACGGACAACTTGTCCTGTAATATGGCACTCAGGCCATGGAGGAATAGGTCACACCGTGCCTCTTCTTTCGCCACATATTCGGGAGCATATTGGGCCAAAAGGTTAAACCTTCGGACATACTCAAGGACACTCATGTCCCCTTGCTTTAAGCCCAAAAATTCCTTCCGCTTTGCCTTGACAATACCTAGGGGTATGTGACGAGTACGAAAGGCTTCACAAAACTCACTCCATGGCACTTGATGGTCCTCCGGAATGGTGGCAAGATGATCCATCCACCAGTTTCCGGCGGTTCCATGGAGTTGCTGAGCGGCCAACTTGGTCTTCTGGTATTCATCACACTCGAATACTCCGAATTTGGACTCCATGACACGAAGCCATTGATCTGCTTCCACAGATTTGGTGGCTTCAGTAAAGATAGGCGGTTGAGTCGCCAAGAAATCCAGATAAGCATTCCGAGGTGGAACGACTTGTTGCGTGCTCTGGAGTACGCCTTGCTGTACCAAAGCTTGGAGTAAGCGTGTGTGTTCTTGCGTTGCTTCTTGGAGTAGCCTAGCGTTCTCTTGATTAGACTCGACGACTCGAGTCATAAGATCCATCCATCCCATGGATGGTGGTTCCGACGGTGGAATAGAAGCATCACCGCCTCGACGAGAACTCCCGACCCTACTCCTAGAGCGGTTACGAACCATACTGCAAAAATGTAGTTGAGAAGATTTAAACAAGAGCTCATCAGTATGTGAGACTAATGGAAACATGGATATGTCAAAACTTTATGAAAGCACTAACAAAATCCATGTTTACACAACTCCTTAGTAGGCATAGCTATCCAACCTATCTATACAGAACAGACCTTTAAGTGCTATCTCCAGATTTTGATCTCGTTAAGAGCATTTTCATAACTCAAGTTGGATACCAAAGTTAAATTCAACTTCAGTATCTTTCCAATGAGTACTCATATGCCTCCAGATCATCTCCGGAATTAAAGTTATGATTTTCCAAAGTTGACAGAATTCCTGGATAAAAATTGTCAGCACCTCCTTTGTGCGTGGCTGATTTTATCACAGTTGTATATGTAAATACAATAAGAATCTGAACAAACTTTGAACTACAAAAATGTGGCACAATTCATAACCTTTCCAACGGTGTATCATATGCTTCTTAAGGATTTCTCTACAGAAAGTTATGGCTTAAAAATAGAAAGGTCCAGAGAGGTTTTGCTGCTGTCCTGGTTCTGGACAGTTTACCTTCCTCTGAACTTTCTACCCATTTAGCATGTGAATTTGCTCTGGAGGTCTACAAAGAAGTTGTAGATCACTTGAAATTTTTTCCAGAATTGTATCATACACCTTAATTGGGTCAAGCTACTCAGAGTTATGCTCTGTTAAAGTCCAGCAAGAATTTCTGCCAAAAACAGAGCACTCTGTTTTTGAAATCTTTGAAACCTAGTCTTCCTCTCATTTGAATCTTAGCTCAGAATAAGAGTTCATTAACTAATATTTATTTCAAACTTCCATTTTTAGTTGAAAGTTAGTTCATGCGTCATTTCTTCAGAGAAAAGAGTTTATTAAGTTTAGTACGGCGTCGATGCACCGTAAGAAGCATGTCGGTACTACGTATCCTCACCAAAGAAAATCCTAACCGGACTATACCGGCATATTCGTATCTTAGGTGGCACTAAATGGTCACTCGCAAACGTGTTCTATTCGTACTATGGTTTCGTGGTTAATCCTGCATAAGTCACACTCAATCGTCAGGTCCGGCTGCACACCGAACCCGGTATCCATACAGTTCTCACACCCGTCCGTCATCACTCGCACAGGTGTTCTCAAGCCAAACACGCCTTGAGCTACGTGTTCACGTTACTAACCACGTGACGGGGTTTTCCAAACTTGCCCGCAGCACGCCAGGGAAGGGCGTTGCTCGAGTACCCCAAACGACATGAAGAGTCATAGAGGATACTAAAGTGGGTTGGGTTACCTGCCACCCGTGGGGCTCCACCCTTCAGCTTGTGCGCACTGGTGGACAGCGCTTACGTGCACCCCCCAAGACATAAATCGTCCCGAGATGCATGATTTTCCGACATAACAAATAAGTTAGTTTGCCACCTTCATATTAAGCTAATAGTAATCCTTATGTGGGCCTAGTACCGTATTAATGAGGTCATGCCTAGCATTCACACATCTTCAAATGAAAATCCACTTTATATAGCTGGTCCATTACAAGGAGTAGAGCTAAACATTTGCAGAAGGAAATTCATTCTCAGGTGAACGCTAACCTTATGTTTAATAATCAGTCTATGTTGAATGAGCCTGTGCTTTTGAGTTCTTGTTTCAATGTCCTTAGGAATGATGAAGTGTATGAACCAGCATGGGATCAAGATGGATTCAAACCTCTGGACATCTGAACCAAGAAGCCTATGGTGTGCATGAATAAAATGGTGGTTCATCACCTTAGCATGGGAATGCAACCAGAAGCTAGATGACTGACACATGGTACGAATTCCAAGCATCACTGAGGACAGAATACAAGGAGTTAGACGGTGTTCTATAAGTGGATGGAAGCGTATTCAAGTCTACTTTACAGCCCATCAAACAGTTCATTATTTGGATGTCTTAATAAGGAGTTATGCTCATTTTAGTAACTGCTGCCAGAAGCTGAAAAGACGTGCGAACCAGCCACGAAATCCACTAGAGCATGCGCATGCAGACATTTACTCAAAGCTGAACGCCCCTATCCTATATATATCTTGTACTAGACAATGAAAAAGGAGAGGATCTTATTTTTATTGAATTCAGAATACACAAACTCGTGGAGTTTTGTTTATGCGTGAGTCTTGAGAGACTTGCAATATTTGTTCTTTCGATTCCTGAGGGAGTTGTAGAATGCCGAACTGCGGTTCACCCAGTTCGTGCCTTTACGTCTATAGGGTGTGATTGCGTGGGCTGTTTCGTTGATACGTGGAAGGGTGATTGTCTCGGTAGTTCGTCGCGTGGACAGCCTCGCGGTGCGCTGCCTCTTCACCAGGTCACGCAGCGACAATTTATCAAGTTCGCAGATCCTACGAGAAGATCGGGTCACAACAACTTGTTACACGTGTTGCCTAGGCGCGTGCATATCATCTGGTATCACAGCCTCCGTTTCCTCAGTAGGATTATTCTTGCTTTTGGTAGGATAGATTTTTATATACCTACTGTCCACTAATAGACAAAAAGAAAACCTACAGCCCAAATTCATACGTGCTACTGATTTTTTAGTTTGCTTTATCGAGTTTTAATCCTTTAAGATTTGTCTAGTTGCTGAATTTTTTTCTTTTCCACATCGTTCTAGTTGTTATCTTTGTTCTAATCATCAAATCGCTTGCTGCATATACCCACCCATCCCACCCTTGTTTTCTACCCGCCACAAATTCCCAACCCGAGTTTCTTGTTTTTGTGCTGCACCATCCATCTTAGTTGAGCCTTATGCGCCCCTTTAGTTGAAAGTTGTGCTGCATTTGTCACAAAGGTTAAAGAAAAGATGTATATGGGTCCAAAGAAAGACTGAAAACAATGAGTTCTTGCTCAAAAAAAAAAGAGGAAAGAAGAAATAAAAGAGAATTGTGTTCAGCACATCCAAAGGGGTTTGGGCAACAATAAGTTTCGGTTGATGCACTTGGTGTTCATCTATCCACTTCCTACATCTTGTTTCTACATCTTTGTGCATCTTTTCCTTTATATTCAGCAACTTAGACTTGTGTTTTTGGATTATTATTCGGTTTTGCATCACTACATTTTTCAGCGCATTCCACTTACATATTACCCCACCAAGCTCCACTTAAAATGCACCGTGAGTTGTTGCACCGTCGTCGCTGTTACAATCACTCTTCTACTACAAATTGCAGCCTGCTTCTTGCTCTTTTCAGGGAGAGAAAGAACTTGTTTTGTCAGTGGTGAGGGAGTGATTCCACATATATTTTGTCCTATTACTTTCTTCCTTTGTTACTAACATGGCAGGAAATGAAGATTCCCCTTCTCACACTGTTTCTGGTCAAGAAATTCAGGAAGTGCGTGCACAAATTCAACAATTGTTGCAGGGGATGCAAGCGCTTCAATGATCACTACAGCAGCAACACGGGGAGCATCCACCTCATGATGATGAACACATTGAGAATGATGATCAACATGCCGGTGGCGGTGGTGGTGGTCGTGGCCGAGGATTCGCTGCTGGTTTTGATAACTTTGCAGGTGGCCGTGGCCGAGGATTTGCTGCTGGTTTTGGTCGTGCACGACGTGTTCCTGTTGGGCATCCTCCTGATTTTGATGCTGAAACATTTTCAAATTATAGTGCTGAACATGGAGGTGATCCTTATGGTCGCCGTGGTGCATATGATGATCATGGTGGTGACAACTTTGTCCGTTTTGGAGCCCGTGGTCGTTATGGTGATCACCGTCGACGTCATCATGAACGACGTCATAATGATGATGGTTTGGGCAATGTTAAAGTGTCCATTCCTCCATTCAGCGGCAAGGAGAATGCTGATGATTACTTTGAATGGGAAACCAAAGTGGAGCAACTATTTGATTTGTATGAATACCCTGCTGAAAAGAAGGCAAAGCTTGCAGCCATTGAGTTTAAAGGCTATGCCATAACTTGGTGGAATCAGATCCGTACTGAATATCAAAGAGTTGGGCATGTTCGTATAACTTGGGAAGACATGAAGAGGGAAATGTGACGTCATTTTTTTCCTGCATATTATTCTCGTGACTTACGTTTGAAGCTGAAATGTCTTGTGCAAGGTACTCGTACTGTTGATGAATATTTTCAAGAATTGGAAATGTGTTTACTTCGTACAGGAATAACTGAAGATGAGGAATCCACAATGGGCCAGTTTATGGTTGGCCTCAATAAATCTATTGCTGATAAAGTGGATATGACAAATTACACTTGTCTCACTGAGTTGGTTCATTTTGCAAAGAGGGTTGAACGGCAAGTTGCTACGTCTTACAAATACAATGCTTCATGGCGTCATTCCCAACAGCAAGGGGATGTCACTCCTCAATTCCAATAGCAAGGAGCTGCAACGCCCAAATCCTCATCTCGTGGAACAAATAGATCCATTCTACCTTCTTCCAAACAATTGGATGTGAAAGGTAAAGCTGTGAGTTCAAATCAGCCCACTTCTTCTACTGCAGCAACCCAACGCAAGACAAGCAAGATTGAGTGTTTTAAGTGTGGTGGTCATGGGCATAAACAAGCTGAATGTCCCAATCGTCGTACTATTATTGCCCTTGCTGATGGTTCTTATGATTCACAAAGTGAAGAGGAGGACGAGTTTACCAATATATTTGCAGATTTTAATCTTGACATTTGTGAGTATTCAGCAGAGGATGGTACATTTGAGCTAGGTCTGAATTGTTTAGCGATTCAACCTATTCCAACTTTTGTTCCCAATGACATGTACAATATGTTATTTTTCTATCTTCTAATGAGATTACTAGTGCTGATTTTGATGAGTTGCTTGTTGATTTCCTTGCTTTCGAGCCTTCTACAATGAATACACCATCTCCTTCTTTGGTGGTTAGGAGAGTTCTTTCCACTCAGTTTGTTGCAGCTGAACAAGGGCAACGCCATAATTTATTTCAGTCCCGATGCAAAGTGCAAGGTCAAGTGTGCCGTTTCATCATAGATGGTGGGAGCTGCAATAATAGTGTTAGTGCTTTGCTAGTTGAGAAGCTTGGTTTGCAGCCATGTCACCATCCACATCCGTACCATATGCAATGGCTGAATAATTCCAGGATAGTTAAGGTTTCAGCCATGATTCGTTTGTCATTTCTATTGGTGGTTATCATGGACAGGTGGATTGTGATATTGTCCCCATACAAGCATGTCATTTGCTGCTTGGTCGGCCCTGGCAATTTGATGTGGACTCGGTGCATTTTGGACGGTCTAACAAATACACTTTCATTCACAATGACAAGAAGGTGGTTCTTGTTCCATTATCTCCAGAGGAGATACATACTTCAGATATGGCTCGCAAGAAAAAAGAGGAATCAGACAAAAGAAAATTGAGCGAGACCCTCAACCCAAGTAAGGGAGAGAGTTCTAACCCATCCAGCCACATAAAGCCTCATGCCAATCTTATACAGCCACGCCACACTGAGTGTCTCTTTGTGAGCAAGAGTGATTTGAGAGAAGTGAGAGACACCACAGCCCCATTCTTTGTGCTCTTGCACAAGGAGGTCCTACTTTCAACTCACGACTTACCTTCATCGCTGCCTAGTATTGTTCTTGATCTCTTACAGGACTTCGAAGATGTTTTTCCCGATGAGATACCAGCTGGACTTCCTCCACTCCGTGGAATTGAGCATCAAATTGATTTGGTACCAGGTGCTTCACTTCTAAATCGTCCAACCTAGCGCACCAATCCTGAAGAAACAAAAGAAATTCAGCGACAGGTAAAAGAGCTTTTGGACAAAGGGTATGTTCGTGAATCCTTATCACCATGTGCAGTTCCCGTTCTTTTAGTCCCAAAAAAATGGCTCTTGGCGCATGTGTGTTGATTGTCGTACTATCAATGCTATAACTGTTCGATATCGCCATCCCATTCCATGACTTGATGACATGTTAGATGAATTGAGTGGTTCTATCATTTTCACAAAGATAGATTTGCGTATGGTTATTATCAAATCCGCATGAAACTTGGTGATGAATGGAAAACATCGTTTAAAACTAAATTTGGTCTCTATGAATGACTTGTGATGCCATTTGGCTTGACAAATGCTCCTTCAACTTTTATGCGCTTAATGAATCATGTTTTACGAGCTTTCATTAGCAAGTTTGTAGTTGTTTATTTTGATGATATTCTGATCTATAGCAAATCATTTGATGAACATCTTGATCATATCCGTCAAGTACTTGCTGTTTTGAGGGGAGAGAAATTGTATGGCAACATTGCTAACTGCACCTTTTGCACAGACCGTGTTGTTTTCCTTGGCTTTGTTGTTTCCGCAAATGGTATTCAGGTTGATGAAGAGAAGGTTAAAGCAATAAAGGATTGTCCTACACCGGTAAATGTGAGCCAAGTTCGAAGCTTTCATGGTCTTGCAAGTTTCTATAGGCGTTTTGTCAAAGATTTCAGCACTCTTGCTGCACCACTTAACAATCTCACAAAGAAGGATGTTCTATTCAAATGGGGACATGACAAAGACCAAGCATTTCAAACACTGGAAACAAAGCTTTGTGAAGCACCGCTGCTGCAACTTCCTGATTTTGGTAAGACATTTGAGATCGAATGTGATGCAAGTGGTATTGGCATAGGAGGTGTACTACTGCAAGAAGGTAAACCTGTTGCCTACTTTTCTGAAAAGCTAAATGGTCCACATCTGAATTACTCAGTTTATGACAAGGAGCTTTATTCATTAGTTCACGTTTTGGAAGTTTGGCAACATTACTTGTTACCTAAAGAATTTGTAATTCATTCTGATCATGAAGCTTTGAAATATCTTAAAAGTCAAGGCAAGCTAAACCGTCGACATGCTAAATGGATTGAGCATTGAAATGTTTTCCTATGTTGTCAAACATAAACGTGGTAAAGATAACATTGTTGCCGATGCCTTGTCTAGAAGATGTGCGTTGATTACACAACTAGATACAAAAGTGCTTGGTTTGGAATCCATTAAAACACTTTATGCTGCTGATGCTGATTTTAAAGAACCTTTCTCTCATTGCATTGATGGAAAAGGTTGGGATAAATATTATACGCATGATGGCTTCTTGTTTCGGACTAACAAAATATGCATTCCAGCTTGCTCGATTCGTCAAGTTCTTTTGCAGGAAGCACATGCAGGTGGACTAGCTGGTCATTTTGGTGTCAAAAAGACATTGGACATGCTCTCTAATCATTTCTTTTGGCCACATATGCGACGTGATGTCCAGCGGCACGTTGGGTGCTGCATCGTTTGCTTGAAAGCTAAGTCCCGCCTCAATCCCCATGGTTTATATACTCCGTTACCTATTCCACATGTACCTTGAGAAGATATATCTATGGACTTTGTTCTGGGGTTACCTCGGTCTTAGAGGGGGAGGGATTCTATTTTCGTTGTTGTAGATCGCTTTTCTAAAATGGCACATTTTATCCCTGTCATAAGAGCGATGGTGCTTCACACGTTGCTGATTTGTTTTTCAGGGAGATTGTTCGTTTACATGGAGTTCTAAAGACTATTGTTTCAGACTGGGATACTAAATTTCTCAGCTACTTTTGGAAGACATTGTGGGCTAAGCTTGGCACAAAGTTGTTATTTTCAACCACTTGTCATCCACAAACGGATGGACAAACTGAAGTTGTCAACCATGTTGCGTGCTGTGTTGAAAAAGAATTTGAAGCTCTGGGAAGACTGCCTTCCACATGTTGAATTTGCTTATAACAGGGCAGTCCATTCCACAACAAACTCTTGTCCATTTGAAATAGTTTATGGGTTTAAACCGCATACTCCCATGGATCTTTTGCCTTTACCATTACAGGAACAAGTTAACTTGGATGCCACAAAAGATCAGACTTTATCAAGCGGTTACATGCGGAGACAAGAAAGAATATTGAGAAGAAATCAGCACAATATGCAACGCAAGCAAACAAAGGTAAGAAAAAGGTTACATTTTAGCCAGGAGATCTTGTATGGTTGCATATACGAAAGGATCGCTTTCCCCAACAGCGTAAGAGTAAGTTATCTCCTCGGGGTGATGGTCCGTTCAAGGTTCTCCAAAAGGTAAATGATAATGCTTACGAAATCGAGCTGCCACCTGAATATTCCAATGTGAGTACAACATTCAATGTCAAAGACTTGCTTCCATTTGTTGGTGAGCCTGAGTCGAGGACGACTCCTTCTCAAGAGGGGGGGCTAATGAGGTCATGTCTAGCATTCACTCATCTTCAAATGAAAATCCACTTGATATAGCTGGTCCAATTACAAGGAGTAGAGCTAAACAATTGCAGAAGGAAATTCATTCTCAGGTGAACGCTAACCTTATGTTTAATAATCAGTCTATGTTGAATGAGCCTGTGCTTTTGAGTTCTTGTTTCAATGTCCTTAGAAATGATGAAGTGTATGAACCAGCATGGGATCAAGATGGATTCAAACCTCCGGACATCTGAACCAAGAAGCCTATGGTGTGCATGAATAAAATGGTGGTTTATCACCTTAGCATGGGAATGCAACCAGAAGCTAGATGACTGACACATGGTACGAATTCCAAGCATCACTGCAGACAGAATACAAGGAGTTAGACAGTGTTCTATAAGTGGATGGAAGCGTCCTCAAGTCTACTTTACAGCCCATCAAATGGTTCATTTTTTGGATGTCTTAATAAGGAGTTATGCTCATTTTAGTAACTGCTGCCAGAAGCTGAAAAGATGCGCGAACCAGCCACGAAATCCATTAGAGCATGCGCATGCAGACATTTACTCAAAGCTGAACGCCCCTATCTCTATATATATCTTGTACTAGACAATGAAAAGCAGAGGATCTTATTTTTATTGAATTCAGAATACACAAACTCGTGGAGTTTTGTTTATGCGTGAGTCTTGATAGACTTGCAATATTTGTTCTTTCGATTCCTGAGGGAGTTGTAGAACGCCGAACTGCAGTTCACCCAGTTCGTGCCTTTACGTCTATAGGGCGTGATTGTGTGGACTGTTTCGTCGATACGTGGAAGGGTGATTGTCTCGGTAGTTCGTCGCGTGGACAGCCTCGCGGTGCACTGCCTCTTCACCAGGTCACGCAGCGACAATTTATCAAGTTTGCAGATCCTATGAGAAGATCGGGCCACAACAACTTGTTACATGTGCTGCCTAGGCGCGTGCATATCACGTATCCTCACCGTAACCTAAATTTTTGTCATAATACGATCCTTATTCCGTGCGTTATTACCAATGCGGCTCTGATATCAGCTGAGATGGTCCGACGCCGCCCGATTAGTCACGGGGACGGGGCACTTGCCCGGGAATCGCATTGGGTGGTGCCGTGTTGTGCGGCACCCAACAGCACACATACAAGGAACAATGCATTACATAAAACAATAGCGGAAGGTTACAAATTTTTCTTTGTAAATAATTTATATCAAATAGCTACAAAGGAAGTCTACAACAACTCACATCGAATAACTAAGAGCACTCGAGATGAAGTCCAGCCCGCGGACTCCTCTCGCTAGCAACACGAAGACAACAGCAGTGGCTGGGTTCTCCATGTGTTACATGACCCAGAAATCTCCGAGTCTCACCGGACAACCTTCTTCTTAGCATCGATGTTAACCTGCAAAACCACTTATATAGCAAGCATGAGCACATAGTCTCAGCAAGACTGATCCGTCTCTCCTAAACAAGAAACTCTACATGCACGGCGGTTCAAAATTAGGATAGCTAGATTTGCGTAAAGGACTCGCCTAAAGTTGATCCTTAACTTTCAGATTTTAAGCCTCATTGTACAGACCTTGAACTGAACAGCATCGCAACTCCACAATCAAACAAGAAACGCTTTGTTGCGATGCTCCTTGCACAAGGCGAAAGTAAAGTTTAATGAGCCTATCTCTAATTCAATCATGGTTGCAATACAAGTTATATCACAGTCTTATCAAGTTCAAAGATAACCGGTTCTAGTTGTTACTACGTCAAGACGCAGTGGACAAGTATGCTCATATAACCGCGAGCGACGGTGATTCGAATCAGTACACGCCCGGACTACACAACACGTACACCCGTACTCCGAGTTGCGGCAGCAACCTCGACTGACGTTGTACGCGGCCACCTTTCCCAAGATCTTCCACATTGGACGCAGTCCAACTGCCCCGAGTATGCAAGCTCCCTCAAGGTACATACCCGCAGTGGTATGTTCTTAAGCGAGTTACCTCCTTCTACCCTGACGCCGAAAGCCTAAGACAGTTGGAAAAGTTCCACTATGGATCTCCCAAGGTACATCGGTTTCCTGGGTCCCATATAGCCAGTATGCGCCCGGTATACAACTCAAACTTGTCCAACAGGGCCAAGCAAGGACGGGCCTTAACCGACACAGGCAGGGCTATGCACACACGGTCCGCAACCTGCTGCATCTAAACCTCCCTGCCCGGTCTCCATTTCTTATGTGTGAACTTTCCTCATCTTTGCTATTTTGGACCCATTCCGAGTAAACCAGCCCAAAACTCGCGAGTAGATTCCAACTACTCGACTTCTACCGGACCTTTTCTACTAACATTAGCGTAGCCAAATCCACTCGAGGAGGTTCTATTCTACCCTTTCTCTCTTAGGTATTTCTGGTCATGCAAGTGGGGTTTCAATATCAACTAGACCTAATGCAATCAACGATGCAAATCTATGATCTCTAAAAATGAAAATGCTTTATAAAACTGTTCAAATGCAAACCGGGGTTTGTCTGTTTTGCAGGTGACTAAGATTACAATCAGATAGTGATGATCACTTGGAGCTTGATCACTTGCTTTCCTTCCTCCTTGATCTTCCCTTTAAGTCCTCCTCACGTTCTTCACGTAGATGCTACATTATATGATCATGCATATGTATTTAATTGAAAAGCTTTTGCTAATAAGATCTAAGGACAGTTTTAAAACTGGAACTCTGTTTAAGAATTAAAAATGACACTGGTGCTAGTGGTTTGGGTTGGGTTTAAACACTATGATCAAATGTTGAGTGCTTCTCCCACTTAAGTGTTGATCCCCTTAAGAGGTTACACATAACAGTGGTGATTCAGAGCTACAATGGAGCTGAAAATTTTCATGTGAGTTCCTTATCACAAGAAAGTTCTCTGGACCAAAAATTAGCACTTTTCATTGAGTGGTTTATTCAGAACAATTTTCTAAGCAATTAAGCAAAGAAGAATTAATTCTGAGGTAACACCTATGTTCATGTCAAACTCACTGAACCACAATTCCAATTATAGTTCATAGAGCTTGCATGAATTTTCCTATGATTTTTTGGAGCTAAGAATTGCCCAGAATTGAATTTACAAGTTTTGGAAAATTCTCAGAAAATGTTTCTGTATTCAATTGAACACAGCAACTTACAATCTGACTTACCCTGATCAAATAAACATCAAATGAGCTGAAACTTTTACAGGAGTCTAATAACACCTTAAAGAATATTCTGGCAAAATTTGAGGATTTTTGGATAAACCAAACTCCCTCTAAATTCTTTTTTTGAAAAGCTTTAAAGAATTTTCCAGAATTAACTAATGACTTTCATACAAATTGGGTTGCATATTTGGATATAGTTTGTCAATATGAATCTAACCCAATTTGAATCACTAAATTTGGAGGTTCCTAGCAAAAGTTATGCTCTTCTAAAGTTTGGGGAAATTCTGAAATTTGAATAAATCCGGGAAAAAGTTTAAACTGACGGTGGGACCAGGGACACGTGTCTGTTGCCGGGAGGGTGCCACACGGGGTCACAGGATTGTTTCCCGTGCTGTCACAAACGATCCGGCGCCACAGAGTATCCAGCCCCTCTCTCCCGAGTCACTGACAGGCGGCCCCGGTGAGGTCGTCTTCAACCTCGCGCTCCCTCGCGACACCGCTGCCGGGCTCGCCGGAGCAGCCTCGGCTTCGGTCGTCCGGCCACCCCTGATGCTGAAACTCGCCGCCAGGCCCTAATTTGGTGCGAGGAACACGTTGATGTGATTCCCACAGACCGGCGACGTCTCTAAACCACCCCGCACCGGTGCAGCGGCCCAGATGAAGTCCGGCGACGTCGCCCCATTCCCTAAGCCTCCCAAGCTCCAGTTTTCAGATTCTAAAGCACTGGCGGACGCTAAGAAACATCGACATGGAAATGAAACGGCTCGGAGATGGCTCTAAACTAGGGTTCACCGTGCACCCGCACCTTCCCGCCATAGCCGCCGTCAGAAAGATCGGGAATACGCCGTGCACAGTGTGTTTCATGCGAGGTTTCAAAAGCAAAGTGGTGGGCCCTCAAGTCTAGCCCTCGTGTGTGAAGTTTCGTGCTATCTAAACAACAATCAACCGGGAATTTCATGGAAACGTACCGGAAGGTCGGTTTGCACCGATCGGGAGAAAATCTCGAAATTCCCTGCCGATGATCCACGGTTGGTCCTGAGCTTCGGGGGTGAGTTGCCTGGACGTCGTGCACGTCCAGAAGTGGCCCAGATTGGCCGTAACACGCCGTGGTTGAAGCTGTCCACGAGAGCACTTGCTCTCGGTTCTATGGCGGCTGCCGCGGAAACCGGTTTATTTCGGTTTGGGAGGGCGGAACTCACGTAGGAATGGCGCGAGGACGTTGGAGGACAGTCTGTGGTGTTGTTTGGCTGCTCAACCGAAGCTTTGCATGCGAGCTATGGTGGTGGCTGATCGTGCGGACGGGCGTCGGCAGCTTCGGCTGTTTCTCGCGTGATGAAAGATGAGAAGCGTTCAGGCTTCGGTAACGAGGGAGAAAGGGAGCACGTCAGGGTATAAAAGCCTCAGCTGAGGCGGTTTGGTTGAGAGCGGTCGACCGAGCGGTGGCGCTGGCGTCGGTCGATCGCTGTCGATCGCACGTGAGAAGCAAAACAGAGCTGCTCTTCTGAAGATCTTTGCAAATTCCTCTCCCTCAATGACAGGTGGGACCCACAGTCCAGTCCCTCCTTATCCCTCTCCTAAATAACTCCCAAAATTTGCAAATGGTGAAATCGAACTGTGGGAGTTCAAATCTGAGGTGTATTTGGATAATTGAGCAAGTTTCATCCAAATTCAAACATGCTTTTGAATTCTTTGTTATTTAAAGTCCATTTTTGAAAAATGAGTTGCAAAACATTTCCACAAATCATGAAACTTTGCACACCCCCTAATTTGGACCCAAGAAATTCAAATATAAAATCTGATTTTTATTTTGGCTGCCGCAAATGAGATTTGTAGCACAATAGTTTTAAAAATCATAGTGTTGCTCTCATTTGAATTTTGAGTTGAACAAGTTTGTTCCAAATCTGACTTTAGTTTTCTCACACCTATGGGAACTTCCCATCTTGGTTTTAGACCCCCCTTGGGTTCCAAGTTTTCAAACAACCATTTGAACTTGTGTGAAGAAAACCCTCATATGTGTTATCACATGTGGAAAAGTTTTAACAAGTCCCAAATTTCATACATATGAAACCAACTTTTGCAAACAAGTGTTTCTTTGTATTCACATTTTTTGGGACCTTTACAACCCTATCCTCAGAGGCTGAGCTCCAATGACCTCCGGACCTCACGCCCTCCGTGGGACTGAGCTCCGATGCCGGACCTCACCCTCTCTACAGAGGCTGAGCTCCGATGACCTTCGGACCTCACGCCCTCTGTGGGCCTAAGCTCCGATACCGGCCCTCGCCCTCTCCTCAGAGGCGAGCTCCGAAGCCGGACCTCACCGTCTCCACAGAGGCTGAGCTCCGATGACCTCCGGACCTCACGCCCTCCGTGGGCCTGAGCTCCGATGCCGGCCCTCGCCCTCTCCTCAAAGGCGAGCTCCGAAGCCGGACCTCACCCTTTCCTCAGAGGCTGAGCTCCGATGACCTCCGGACCTCACGCCCTCCGTGGGCCTGAGCTCTGATGCCGGACCTCACCCTCTCCACAGAGGTTGAGCTCCGATGACCTCCGGACCTCACGCCCTCCATGGGCCTGAGCTCCGAAACCGGCCCTCACCCTCTCCTCAGAGGCGAGCTCCGAAGCTGGACCTCACCCTCTCCACAGAGGCTGAGCTCCGATGACCTCCGGACCTCACGCCCTCCATGGGCCTGAGCTCCGATGCCGGCCCTCGCCCTCTCCTCACAGGCGAGTTCCGAAGCCGGACCTCACCCTATCCTCAGAGGCTGAGCTCCGATGACCTCCGGACCTCACGCCCTCCGTGGGCCTGAGCTTCGATGCCGGCCCTCGCCCTCTCATCAGAGGCGAGCTCCGAAGCCGGTCGCCACCCCCAGGGGTGAACACCGAAGTCGGACCGTGCGCCCTACACCGGGCTGAGGTCCGATGCCGGACGACACCCCTATCACAGGGGCGATCTCCAAAGCCGGTCGCCACCCCAAGGGTGAACACCGAAGCCGGACCGTGTGCCCTACACTGGGCTGAGGTACGATGCCGGACGACACCCCTATCGCAGGGGCGATCTCCGAAGCCGGTCGCCACCCCCAGGGGTGAACACCGAAGCCGGACCGTGCGCCCTACACTGGGCTGAGGTCCGATGCCGGACGACACCACTATCGCAGGGGCGATCTCCGAAGCCAATCGCCACCCCCAGGGGTGAACACCGAAGCCGGACCGTGCGCCCTACACTGGGCTGAGGTCCGATGCCGGACGACACCCCTATCGCAGGGGCAATCTTCGAAGCCGGTCGCCACCCCTAGGGTTGAACATCGAAGCCAGACCGTGCGCCCTACACTGGGCTGAGGTCCGATGCCGGACGACACCCCTATCGTAGGGGCGATCTCCGAAGCCGGTGCCACCCCTAGGGGTGAACATCGAAGCCAGACCGTGCGCCCTACACTGGGCTGAGGTCCGATGCCGGAAGACACCCCTATCGCATGGGCGATCTCCAAAGCCGGTCACCACCCCTAGGGGTGAACACCGAAGCCGGACCGTGTGCCCTACAATGGGCTGAGGTCTGATGCCGGACGACACTCCTATCGCAGGGGCGATCTCCGAAGCCGGTCGCCACCCCCAGGGGTGAACACCGAAGCCGGACCGTGCGCCCTACACTTGGCTGAGGTCCGATGCCGGATGACACCCCTATCACAGGGGCGATCTTCGAAGCCGGTCGCCACCCCAAGGGGTGAACACCGAAGCCGGACTGTGCGCCCTGCACTGAGCTGAGGTTCGATGCCGGACGACACCCCTATCGCAGGGGCAATCTCCGAAGCCGGTCGCCACCCCTAGGGGTGAACACCGAAGCCGGACCGTGCACCCTACACTGGGCTGAGGTCCGATGCCGGACGACACTCCTATCGCAGGGGCGATCTCCGAAGCCGGTTGCCACCCCCAGGGGTGAACACCGAAGCCGGACCGTGCGCCCTACACTGGGCTGAGATCAGATGCCGGACGACACCCCTATCGTAGGGGCGATCTCTGAAGCCGGTCGCCACCCCTAGGAGTGAACACCGAAGCCGTACCGTGCGGCCTACACTGGGCTGAGGTCTGATGCCGGACGACACCCCTATCACAGGGACGATCTCCGAAGCCGGTCGCCACCCCCAGGGGTGAACACCGAAGCCGGACCGTGCGCCCTACACTGGGATGAGGTCCGATGTCGGATGACACCCCTATCGCAGGGGCGATCTCCGAAGATGGTCGCCACCCCTAGGGGTGAACACCGAAGCCGCACTGTGCGCCCTACACTGGGCTGAGGTCCGATGCCGGACGACACCCCTAGGGGTGAACACAAAAGCCGGACCTAGCGCCCTACACTGGGCTGAGGTCCGATGCCGGACAACACCCCTATCGTAGGGGCGATCTCCGAAGCCGATCGCCACCCCCAGGGGTGAACACCGAAGCCTGACCGTGCACCCTACACTGGGCTGAGGTCCGATGTCGGATGACACCCCTATCGCAGGGGCGATCTTTGAAGCCGGTCGCCACCCCCAGGGGTGAACACCGAAGCCGGACCGTGCGCCCTACACTGGGCTGAGGTCCGATGCCGGACGGCACCCCTATCGCAGGGGCGATCTTCAAAGCCGGTCGCCACCCCCAGGGATGAACACTGAAGTCGGACCGTGCGCCCTACACTGGGCTGAGGTCCGATGTCGGATGACACCTCTATCGCAGGGGCGATCTCCGAAGCCGGTCGCCACCCCCAGGGGTGAACATCGAAGCCGGACCGTGCGCCCTACACTGGGCTGAGGTCCGATGCCGGACGATACCCCTATCACAGGGACGATCTCCGAAGCCAGTCGCCACCCTCAGGGGTGAACACCGAAGCCGGACTGTGCGCCCTACACTGGGCTGAGCTCTGAAGATGCACATCACCCCCTCCGCCGGGGTGAGCTCCGATGACCTTCCGGACCTCCCCTCTTCTCAGAGGCTGAGCTACGATGACTTTCCGGACCTCCCCTCTTTTCAGAGGCTGAGCTCCGATGACCTTCCGAACCTCCCCTCTTCTCAGAGGCTAAGCTCCGATGACCTTCCGGACCTCCCTTCTTCTCAGAGGCTGAGCTCCGATGACCTTCCGGACCTCCCCTCTTTTGAGAGGCTGAGCTCTGATGACCTTCCGGACCTCCCCTCTTCTCAGGGGCTGAGCTCCGATGCCGGACCTCCCCTCTTCTCAGAGGCTGAGCTCCGATGACCTTCCGGACCTCCCTTCTTCTCAGAGGCTGAGCTCCGATGCCAGCCCTCGCCCTCTTCTCAGAGGCGAGCCCTGAAGTCAGACCTCACCCCCTCAGCAGGGGTGACCTCTGAAGCCGGACCTCCCCCTTTCGTTGGGCAGAGCTCCGAAGAGGGCAAGACCCTACAAACATAGGGAGTACTCAAGACAAGAAGGTGCGCGGGAAGAAGAAGGCCCCACCTCGGGCTTGTTACCTCCCCCGAGATGGGCCCGGGAGCCACTGTCGTCACCCTCAATACCGGGTACCCCCGCGCACAAGGTAAAACTACCTAAGGACCTCGCCCCCTCTGCAGGGGCGAGCTCCAAAGCCGCCACGTGTCCAGCGGGGCCAGAGCTCCCCTCCCCTCGGAGGATAGCTCCGGGCCTGTCACGTGGCCCAGGAGGCCGGACCTCGCCCCCTCCAGGGCGAGCTCCGAAGGCTCCACGTGTCCAGCAGGGCCGGAGCTCCCCTCCCCTCGGAGGATAGCTCCGGGCCTGCCACGTGGCCCAGAAGGCCGGACCTCGCCCCCTCCGCGGGGGTGAGCTCCGAAGGCTCCACGTGTCCAGTGGGGCCGGAGCTCCACTCTCCTCAGAGGTGAGCTCCGGGCCTGACACGTGGCCAGCAGAGCAGTGCTGCCCGCCCGACGCGATAGGCAGCGGGAGTAAAGGCGCGCCATGCCTTTACCGTATGAAGCATTCAAGACCCGCACCTTCCCAAGACGAAGAGGCATGGCGCACGCCTGTCAGGAGGCGCTGCAACCCGTCACAGTCAAGAAAGGCGCACAAGGTCTGAAGCTGCAGACCATTAAAGGCAGCGACAAGACATGGACAAGACGTACCCTGCCGCCCCTGCCATCACCAACGGCTACACCTAGCCTACGGCATAGGCAGGGTGGCAGGATGACCATCTCGAAGCCAGCGCCAAGACTATGTAGCTGGTAGGAAGTCACCCCGGGGCCACCTGTCGGGTCCCCGGGGCCCACCTTGTAAGCCGCCCAAGCCTTGGACTATAAAAGGCTCGGGTAGGCAACGTTACAAGGGGTTCAACATTTTGCTCAACTCCCACTAGGGTTCGCACTCCAGCGGTTCGAACTCCATTAGGCTTCTTGCACACTCACACGCTCAACACTCAGGCAATACAACGAGCACCTCTGCTCACCGTGGATGTAGGGTTTTACGCTCAGGCGGCCTGAACCACGTAAAAAATCTCTGTGTCAACCTTCTCCTTCCTTCGTCCCTAACACATAAGCTCTCCGTGAGTGACTAGCCCCTCCGAAAAAGAACCTCCGCGGGCTGCCCAGTGCAGGCCCGGGGGAAGTGTCAACGGCACACTTCGACAATCACACCGTTGGAAGAGAGCGAACCACCACTGCATGTGATTCTACACGGAGCTCTCTACAACTTAGCTTTGATCCCCACCATCCGTGAAGAGATAGCAGCTGCTCAGAAACATGACAAGGGCATGTCACATTTGCGGAGGCGCATAGACAGTGGGGAGTTGAAATGCTTCCGGAAGGACGGAGACAACGACCTATGGTTCAAGGACCGGATCGTCGTACCCCATAACCCGGAGTTACGGAAGAAAATTTTTGATGAGGCTCACTTGTCAAAATTTTCTATTCACCCCGGCAGCAACAAAATGTATCAAGAACTCAGAAGCAAGTTTTGGTGGACACGGATGAAGCGGGAGATCACAAAATACGTGTCTGAGTGTGATACATGTCGAAGGGTGAAGGCAGATCATATGCGGAAACCGGGACTGCTACAACCACTGGGCGTTCCTGCCTGGAAGTGGGAAGATGTGAGCATGGACTTCATCGTCGGTTTACCCACCACTTTTCAGAAACATGATTTTGTGTGGGTAATCGTCGACCGGCTCATCAAAGTTGCCCATTTCATTCCGGTCAACACCAACTACAACGCCAAGAAGTACGCTGAACTGTACACCTCACGGATCCTATGCTTGTACGTCGTACCCCGTACCATCATATCGGATCGGGGCACTTTATTTGTGTCCCGTTTTTGGGAGCAGCTACACGCTGCCTTGGGGATGAAGCTCATCCGTAGTTCAGCATACCACCCACAGACGGATGGGCAAACCGAGCGGGTAAATCAGATTCTAGAAGATATGCTACGAGCTTACGCTATCAACCATGGCAAGAATTGGGATGATCACTTGCCGTTAGCCGAGTTCTCGTACAACAATGGGTACCAAGCCAGCATCAAGATGGCGCCTTACGAGGCGCTATACGGGAGAAAATGCCGCACACCATTGAATTGGTGTTAGTCTGGTGAAAGGGTTACCTTCAGGATTGATCTTGTCAACAACGCGGAAGAAAAGGTTTGGCTGATTCAAGCGAACCTAAAAGCCGCCCAATCTCGGCAGAAATAGTATGCGGACTGGAGAAGGCGCCCACTACAATTCGAAGTCGGGGATCACGTATACTTACGTGTGTCTCCAATGAAGGGCGTTGTCGGTACCCTCGATATGGGGTACCCCCGCGCACAGGGGAAAATGCCTAAGGATCTCGCCCTTCTTCGCAGGGAGAGCTCCGAAGGCGCCACGTGTCCGGCGGGGCCGGACCTCCCTCTCCTCAGAGGAGAGCTCCGGGCCCGCCACGTGGACAACAGAAGCCGAGCCTCTCCCTCCGCGGGGAGAGGTCCGGAGGCTCCACGTGCCCCGCGGGACTGACCTTTCTCCCCTCTAAGAAGGGCTCCGGGCCCGCCACGTGGCAGCAGAACGACGCTGCCTGCCCCGAGAGGTAGGCAGCGGGCGTAAAGACACCCCATACCTTGCCCGTACAAGGTATTCAAGGTCCGCGTCTTCCCAAGACGCGGAAACGCGGAGCACGTGTCTGTCAGGTGCCGTTGCGCCCAGTCGCATCACAGACTGGCGCGCGGTGTCAGAACCTGCCAGCTAATAAACGCTGCAACAAGACATCCCATGCCGCCTGCGCCGTCATCAACCACTACGACTAGCGTGCGGCATGGGCAGGGCGGCAAGATGAAGACTCAGAAGCCTTCGACCAGAGGCAACTACCGGCGTAACTACAGATACGGTAGATAATAGACAATCTTCCCGGGACCACCTGTCGGGTCCCGGCTCCCCTTGTAAGCCACCCGAGTCTTGGACTATAAAAGGCTCGGGTAGGCGTCGATAGCAAGGGTTCGCATTTTGCAACTCATACGCTAGCCATACACTCTCAATCTGTAACTCACCCCCAAGCTCAGGCCCCCGGCCCTGAGCAGCAAGCAATACAGCGAGCTCCATAGCTCGCCGTGGACGTAGGGTTTTACGCTCCGGCGGCCTGAACCACGTTAAACTCTCCGTGTCAAGCTCTCACTAACTCGTCCATCTGCGCAAGCTCTCCGCTTGGAACTAGCCCCTCCGGAAAAAGAACCAACGCGGGCTGCCCAGTGCAGGCCCGGGGGAAGTGTCGACCGAACACTTCGACATTTGGCGTGCCAGGAAGGAGGCTTTTCTCCTAGCTCGACGAGTTTCCGCCGACGAAGATGACCAAGCTTCCTTCAGCGGCAAACTCTCCCCCCCTGCACCCACGGCAAACCGTGACCAGGGGAGAGTACATGATGACACACTCAGGACGGAGTGTGTCAGGGCAAGCTGGGAGCCAGCAACCGGCTCTGGCAGCGCCGACCCCGGCAATGCAGGCTCCATCCAGCGTCAGGCCTTCAGTAGCGCCGGGCGTACCCGGTGGGGGTGCGCTAGCCGCAGCAAGGGCGCTACTGCACAATCCGCCTGCTAGGGACGCACCTCAGGCAGCGACCCAGCAGTGGATTCGCGAGGTAGACCGTCTTGTCGTCGCCGCCGCAAACCATTGACTTCGGCGGGGACGACGCTCCGACCAACCGGCTGTGTCGCTGACGCGCACGCCAACGGTTGACGGGCAGACGATGGGTTCCAGCTCCACCAAGCTTCCGTCGACGGACCTGAGGACAGAGCTGGAACGGTGCCACTTGGGCCAAGATGCCCGAGTGTTCCTCGAGCGACGTCGAGAAAGGCGTCGCACTCAAGAGGCTGGCGACAACATGACGTCGGCCTCGACCCAGCCTGGGGGGCAGACCTTCGCTACGTGAGCTCTGCCCCAGGCGTACGCCGCACAGCATGAGCCACAACCATGTGCTCTGCAAGCGGCGTCCCCGGCCTATGGCGCAACCTTGCCCATACCGGGGTACACTGTGTCAGGCGCAACCAAGCGTTCGCGACACCAGTACATGCACTGGGAGCCAGCAACCGGCTCTGGCAGCGCCGACCCCGGCAATGCAGGCTCCAACTAGCGTCAGGTCTTCAGTAGCACTGGGCATACCCGGCGGGGGTGCGCCAGCCGCAGCAAGAGCGCTACTGTGCAATCTGCCTGCTGGGGACGCGCCTCAGGCAGCGACCCAGCAGTGGATTCGAGAGATAGACCGTCTCGTCGTCGCCGCCGCAAACCCTCGACTTCGGCGGGGACGACGCTCCGGCCAACCGGCCGTGCCGCTGACGCGCACGCCAATGGTTGGCGAGCAGACGGCGGACTCCGGCTCCACCAGGCTTCCGTCGACGGACCTGGGGGCAGAGCTGGAGCGATGCCACTTGGGCCAAGATGCCCGAGTGTTCTTCGAGCAACATCGAGAAAGGCGTCGCAACTAAGAGGCTGGCGACAGTATGACGTCGGCCTCGACCCAGCCTGAAGGGCAGATCTTCGCCACGCGAGCTCTGCCCCAGGCATACGCCGCGCAGCATATGCCACAACCATATGCCCCGCAAACGGCGTCCCCGGTCTATGGAGCAGCGTTGCCCATACCGGGGCACACTGTGCCAGCGGCAGACCAAGCGTTCGCGGCACCAATACCTGCACTGGGAGCCAGCAACCGGCTCTGGCAGCGCCGACCCCGGCAATGCAGGCTCCGACCAGCGTCAGGTCTTCAGTAGCGCTGGGCGTACCCGGCGGGGGTGCGCTAGCCGCAGCAAGAGCGCTGCTACTCAATCCGCCTGCTGGGGACATGCCTCAGGCAGCGACCCAGCAGCGGATTCGCGAGGTAGACCGTTTCGTCGTCGCCGCCGCAAACCCTCGACTTCGGCGGGGACAACGCTCTGGCCAACCGGCCGTGTCGCTGATGCGCACGCCAATGGTTGGTGAACACACGGCAGATTCCAGCTACACCAGGCTCCGGTTTTGGCCGCACCTGCCCGAAAAGTTCGACAGCAGCGTCAACCTGGCGGAGTTCCTTCAGATCTACTCCACCGCCGTACTTGCCGCAGGAGGGGATGAGGCCGTCATGGCCAACTACTTCCCCGTCGCCTTGACCGGCCCGACCCGGTCTTGGCTCATGAACCTCCCTCGGGGTTTCATGACTTCCTGGGGAGAGCTCTGCCAGCAGTTCATCGCCAACTTCGGCAGCTCCTACAACCGTCCCGGCACGGAGCTTGACCTCTGAGCCATCAAGTAACAACCTTGGGAGTCGCTGCGCTCCTTCATCCAGCAGTTCTCCCAGGTACGCAACACCATCCCGCATATTCAAAGTGCTTTTATGGTGGTGGCACTTCGACAGTGTCCGAGACGAGAAGATGCTTGAGAAGCTTGCGACCAAAGAGGTCTGCGATGCCTCTGAGCACTTCAGCCTGGCGGACAAGTGCGCCAGAGCAGCCGGTGGGCGGAGCTGGCACTCACTGCCAGCTTCCGAAGCTGGAAGACAGCCCGAAGACGGCGGAGTTCAAGCTGAGCTCCCGACCACGTCAGACAGCCAAGAGCCAAGCACTGGCTGACTTCGTGGCTGAGTGGACGCCAACGAAGGCTGACCCAGGGGGCCGCGAAGACGGTGAACCAAAGTACCGAGCTCCGGTCTTCACCGGGCCTCACTGGACGCTCTTCTTCGATGGCTCCTCGCGAAAGCAGGGGGGCCGGTGCCGGCGTACTGCTTCTCATGCCATCGAGGGAGCAGTCTG
The DNA here is from genome assembly GCA_030760725.1 of Neostapfia colusana. Taxonomy (NCBI): domain Eukaryota; kingdom Viridiplantae; phylum Streptophyta; class Magnoliopsida; order Poales; family Poaceae; genus Neostapfia; species Neostapfia colusana. Next base: position 14,915,524 of record JASWHV010000014.1, on the reverse strand, counting down.
GGTACATGGTGCATTTCAATTCCAAGGCAACCAACAACTTGGCAGAGTATGAAGCACTCATCTTTGGCCTAAAAGACAGTCCTGTCTTTGGGCGCTCGCCAGTTGTTGGCACAGGGCGACTCCCAGCTAGTTATCAAGCAAGTTAAGGGTGAATGCCCTTGCAATGACCTACAGCTAGCTGCTTATCTGCTTCACGTGCGGATGTTGGATAAAGAATTCCTCGCCTTGGACCTGCGCCATGAACCGCGCGCTGGCACGGCTGCAGCTGACAACTTCTCAACGAAGACCTCAATCGGAGCCCCCGTGCACGAAGGAGTCTTCGAGAGGATGTTGCTGCGGTCCACAGCCCGGCCCGCCGAGCCGGGCGAAGGGGGCTGAACCAGTGCCACGAAGCTAGGCAGTCCCGGCGGCCCTGGATGCCGCCAAAGGATCGTAAGAGTCACTGGGGACTCCGTGCAACCCAGCGCTCAAGATCCAGAAGCTCAAGTAGTCCCGATGCATGGACCACGGAGGTCCGGGACTCCTTGAAGGACATCCTTCCTGATGAACGTGCATCCGCTGAACGGGTGGTGCGGATGGCTAAGTGCTACGCGCTGGTATCTTTACTGGCATGGCGCCTCGACATCCTATTGCGGTGCATAACCTAGGAGGAAGGCTGCGACTAGCTCGCAGTAGTCCAAGGAGGCGAGTGCTGGGAACGCTCATCGTCCCGCGCGTTGGTCAGATAAGCCACCCGGCATGGCTCCTACTGACCGAGAGCCACCTGGACGCCGTCAAACCGGTTAGGGATGCAATGCGTGCCAAGTCCACGCCAAGCAGACCCACACAACCGGTGCAGACGCGCACTCAGAGCCGTCGGGGGATACCGGCTCCTCCATGTCGAGTGCCAGCCGGACTTCCCAGGGCCGGGTCACGGGAACTACCCTTCCACATGGTATGCAGGGCCGAAGCCATGCTTCCCCCTGATATAGCCATGGGGGTCCCCCCGTGTCCGGCGAACGACGAAGCCACGCATGACCCGCTCTGCGTGAAGACAGGCGCTCCGATGCCACCCCAGTAAGTTCACCATGCTTACTTAGGTGTTTATTTAAATTACGCATTAATTTATATAAACACCTCCCCACGCTCTAGACAGTGTGCGTCCATTGTACACTCGGTTCCTCTTTCCTGCTCTCATGCATAGTCGATATTTGCCGTCCTGCCGAAGGCGGTAGTGCTTGGGGTACCTGCCAGAGGCCCGGTGGCCTTTTGGATCTCCCTCTATAAGGGTACTGCACCGCCAGTTGGTCTCCTCCGAGAAAAGACCTACGCTAGAACGGGGGGTCAGGAGCCTTGCTTTGCCCGGTCTTGCACCAAAAGCATGCGCACTCTGCCTCCCGGCGCTACGGTCTGAGTACCAGGGGGCCGGGCGGTTACACCCTGACTGGGGCTGGGGCCAGACCTCCGGAACCAAGTGCACTGGATTACCCAAGCCCCGTATTCCAGCCTGGGACAGTAAGCCAAATGAGACTAAGGGATAGGAAAGGGGGGACCACTGAGCAGTTCCGGACCTCCGCCTCCACAGCCAGGCCGAGCTCCGAGGCCAGCCCTCGCCCTCCTTTCAGAGGCGAGCGCTGATGCCGGACCTCACGCCCTTTGCTGGCCTGAGCTCCGATGACTTCCGGACTCCGCCTCCACAGCCAGGCCGAGCTCCGAGGCCAGCTCTCGCCCTTCTTTCAGAGGCGAGCGCTGATGCCGGACCTCACGCCCTTCGCTGACCTGAGCTCCGATGACTTCCGGACTCCGCCTCCACAGCCAGGCCGAGCTCCGAGGCCAGCTCTCGCCCTTCTTTCAGAGGCGAGCGCTGATGCCGGACCTCACGCCCTTCGCTGGCCTGAGCTCCGATGACTTCCGGACTCTGCCTCCACAGCCAGGCCGAGCTCCGAGGCCAGCCCTCGCCCTCCTTTCAGAGGCGAGCGCTGACGCCGGACCTCACGCCCTTCGCTGGCCTGAGCTCCGATGACTTCCGGACTCCGACTCCACAGCCAGGCCGAGCTCCGAGGCCAGCCTCTCGCCCTCCTTTCAGAGGCGAGCGCTGACGCCGGACTTCACGCCCTTCGCTGGCCTGAGCTCCGATTACTACCGGACTCCGCCTCCACAGCCAGCCCTCGCCCTCCTTTTCAGAGGCGAGCGCTGATGCCGGACCTCACGCCCTACACTGGCTTGAGCTCCGATGACTTCCGGACCTCCGCCCCCACAGCCGGGCCGAGCTCCGATGTCAGGCTTCACCCTCTCCTAAGAGGCTGAACATCGAAGCCGTCAGGACCCTGCCAGCACAGGGAGTACTCAAGACAAGAAAGTGTGCGGATCAGAAGAGACGAAGGTCCCACCTCGGGCTCGCTATCTCCCCCGAGATGGGCCCGGGGGCCACTGTCGGTACCCTCGATATGGGGTACCCCCGCGCACAGGGGAAAATGCCTAAGGATCTCGCCCTTCTTCGCAGGGAGAGCTCCGAAGGCGCCACGTGTCCGGCGGGGCCGGACCTCCCTCTCCTCAGAGGAGAGCTCCGGGCCTGCCACGTGGCCAACAGAAGCCGAGCCTCTCCCTCCGCGGGGAGAGGTCCGGAGGCTCCACGTGCCCCGCGGGACTGACCTTTCTCCCCTCTAAGAAGGGCTCCGGGCCCGCCACGTGGCAGCAGAACGACGCTGCCTGCCCCGAGAGGTAGGCAGCGGGCGTAAAGACACCCCATACCTTGCCCGTACAAGGTATTCAAGGCCCGCGTCTTCCCAAGACACGGAAACGCGGAGCACGCGTCTGTCAGGTGCCGTTGCGCCCAGTCGCATCACAGACTGGCGCGCGGTGTCAGAACCTGCCAGCTAATAAACGCTGCGACAAGATATCCCATGCCGCCTGCGCCGTCATCAACCACTACGACTAGCGTGCGGCATGGGCAGGGCGGCAAGATGAAGACTCAGAAGCCTTCGACCAGAGGCAACTACCAGCGTAACTACAGATACGGTAGATAATAGACAATCTTCCCGGGACCACCTGTCGGGTCCCGGCTCCCCTTGTAAGCCACCCGAGTCTTGGACTATAAAAGGCTCGGGTAGGCGTCGATAGCAAGGGTTCGCATTTTGCAACTCATACGCTAGCCATACACTCTCAAGCTGTAACTCACCCCCAAGCTCAGGCCCCCGGCCCTGAGCAGCAAGCAATACAGCGAGCTCCATAGCTCGCCGTGGACGTAGGGTTTTACGCTCCGGCGGCCTGAACCACGTAAAACTCTCCGTGTCAAGCTCTCACTAACTCGTCCATCTGCGCAAGCTCTCCGCTAGGAACTAGCCCCTCCGAAAAAAGAACCTCCGCGGGCTGCCCAGTGCAGGCCTGGGGGAAGTGTCGACCGAACACTTCGACAGGCGTGACCAGATTTGGGGTGAGAGGAAAGTTGGCACCCCGATTCATCGGTCCATTTCAGATTACAGAAAGATGTGGATCGGTAGCATACCGGCTGAAATTACCAGAAGCACTTTTCGGTGTGCACGACGTCTTTCACATTTCCCAGTTGAGGAAGTGTCTCAATCTATCCACTACCATTCAGCTAGAGGATATTGAAGAACTGAAACCGGATCTCACCTATCGGGAGGAACCGGTTCAGGTTATTGATGAGAAGGCCCGAACCACACGCAACCATACGTTGTGGTTCTACAAAGTCCTATGGAGTAATCACTCCATGGACGAAGCGACATGGGAGAGCAAAGGATTTCTCCACGCTAACTACCCCGACTTTTTCACGTCGCATATCCGGTAATTTTCCACCGTCCTCCCTCTCATTTTCACCTTATAATCTCAGGACGAGATTCTTTTAAGAGGGGAGGAATGTAAAGGCCTCAGTTTTTGACACATTCAAAGTGTTCATCACCACACACACACCTTATTTGAAGAAAGTTGATGAACACATTTGAAGAGCAAGTAACCATTATCAACATGATCATTAGAGAACAAACTCACACAGTGCAAAAGTGGCATTTCTCACATGCATCATCTAGGGGCTGGACATATGAAAAACTCTTACACCTTGCTAGTAATGCCCATGCCAAGTTTCACCCAAATTCAAAAGCTTTTTTAGGTCCTTTTGGGTATAGCTAGAAAGAGGGTGGTTTGAACTCAAATTTAAATTCAAACTGTTTTCATCCCATGAATTCAAAAGTGGGAGACATATTCTTACTCAGCACATTTTTGTAAGCTCACCCACCAATTTTCACTCCATTTGGAGTTGATCTTGACATGAGCTAAGTTTAGCAAATTAAAACTTTATTTGAATTTCAAACTGAATATGTGCTGAAATTTAGTCAAACCAAACCCAATTTGAATTCTAACCAATTCAAATGGCTCAGGGGTAGATAATTCGAATCACCATGGGCATTGTGGGGATTACTGTTTACAACAGTAATAGAGAGTTAAGTTCAGAGGTTAAAAGGGAAAGGGGACCCACATGTCAGCCACTAGAGAGAATTCAGCCGACTGAAGACTGCACAAGGGTTCTTGCGCTGGACCGAGCAGCCGCCACGGCAAAGGCGTGATCGGAACAGCAGCTGCTTGCCACTCCGACCCGCTGAACCGCCTCACGGCCTACTTATCCCCGCGGCCGACCTGATCAGGGGCAGAAACCCCTCACCTTTCTGCTTCCTCGCGCAAGAAACGCCGCCTCACTGCCGATCGCTCAGAACTGATCGGAGAGCCGTGATCATAGCCTCTCCCTCCCCTACAAAGCTACAATAAGGTACTAAGGGCTCACCTCCTCCTTCCCTGTCGCTAGAAATCGGCTGAACTCGGGTGATCTCGGCTATACCGAGAGTTCCGTTCAGTGACCTAAATCCGCCGCACTTCGGGCTCCCGTGGACAGCCCAACCGGGAGGTTGTTGCGCCCGAGCTAAGGCGTCCCTGGACACGTTAGTGACCGGTGCTGCTCGTCCCCGAACCACAGCCCGAGGGCTTGATCGCTGGCGATGAATTTCCAGTTTTCCTCTTTCTCGGTACAGACGGACCTTCGGATGCGGTCCTGTCAAATTCACGCTCTAGGAAGGGTTAGAGAGTCTCAATCCGTTCCTACACAGACTAGACTTGGTAGCGCACAAGTTGCCTTCAGAACCCTTAGCCTGAGAACCCCTGTACCCGGCGTATTTCGAAGCTTGCCGACGGCGGATCCTGCGGGAAGCATCGGGCGTACGATGGGAGCCTACTTCAGACCTCCCCCGAGCTGCTTCGAGCCCATGCCAAGGTTCCTGAGGGACCACTGATGCTTTCCGGACGTTTGCTCGGTCGGTTGGGGTGATAGGGAGGTCGGCCGACACGGCCCAAGTTCTTCCGAAGCTGCCGCTCGTCACCGACCGTGTGCCGGCCATTTTCATGATAAACTGAGCCCAGAATCGTGTTCCCCGAGTGGACTTAGGCAGGGGCGGCCAGAATCATGAAGTTTTGAGCACCACAGAGACTGCTGGCGAGCTCTCCGGCGAGGCGTCGCGGCGGCCGAACGCGGGAGTCGGGAGGTAGACGAAGCCGGGTGGCCCACGTGTCAGCGGCTCGGATTTTAAATCTAGGATCAGTCTGCGGCTCGGATCCGGTGTGCTGGCGCACAAAATTCCATGGACCCCGGTGTGCCATCGCCTCAGCGCCCAACACGTGTAACCGTGGTCCCACCGGCAGATTTAAACATTTCCCCGATTTTCAGATTTCATTCAAACTTCAAATCCTCATAACTTTGGCTAGGAACATCCAAATCGAGTGAACCAAATTTTGTTGGATTCAGCTCTCTGAGTACTTTCTAGCAAATCAAGTTTCACTTCATGAAAATCCTTAATTCTCCAGTATTAGTTCTTCAAAGTTGAAACTGTTTAGAATTTTAACTGGAGAATCCTTTGGAGGAAAATTCTGAAATTTTGCTGGGATGTTCACCAAAATATCCATGAGCTACCATTAAAATTTCAGATCTATTTGAGCTAATTTAATCCACATAATGGTGTGATTAATAAAACTGTTCCAGAGAAAATGAAAAATATTCAGAAGCATTTTCAGAATTTCTCTGAAATTGTTTAGCTCATATATCTAGCTAGGGACCTTCAAATTAAGTTAAACCAACTCCATTAGAACCCTCTGAAAACCTAGTTTTCAGAAAGTCATAGGTTGCTCCATGAAAACCCCTAGAACACCATAAGAGCTGCAATTAAGGTCAAGTACATAATTATTTGTGGAGAGCTCAAATGAGCTTTGCTACAACTAAAACTTGGCCAAGTCTCTATTTAGGTTGTATCCAAACCACAGTAAAAATTTCAGAGTCATTGAGTCTGTCAAGTGGGACTTATAGTCTTCACAAGTTTAAATTCAATTCAAATGCATTTAAATTGATACATATACTTATTACCTCATGTAGTCGCTAAAGTTGAGAAGGAGGCTGAAGTCTTAGACTTCGTCACTTCGGAAGAGCAGCTAGCCTATGACCAATAGCAGCAAGGCAAGCTCCGGTTTGCATTAACCCTTTTACAAATTTTTACTGTTTTGAGAATTTACTTTGAGTACCACTACTGCTTGCATTAGAGTCTTGTTTGAAAACCCAAATGCATAGCCCAGAAAACCATGGGTTGGGATTAGTATTGAAAACCCCGTTAGCCACTGCAATGCTAAAACTAGAGTAGGATTCGGTACAAGTCGAGTAGTTGGAACTACTCGCGAGAATAGGCTAGAGGCACTCGACTCGGATAGAGATAGCAAATGAAACACATGGCAAGAAAAATGAGACCGAGCGGAGAGTAAGGGCAGCAGGACTTTGGCGCCTGGGTGCTATAGCTCCGCTTGTGTCGATTGAGGACCGAGCCGTGTGCGGGCCTGTTGAACAAGATAGAACAGTACCGAAGACCTACCGGCTATATGGGAACCGGGAAACAGATTTAACTCGGGTAGCTGGGTGTTGAGGCATAGCTGGTCGTTCAGAGGGTATGTTGAGAGCTCGAGGTGTAAATCGGCTGGCGGCACTGAGATGCGCGTGCAGAGACCTCTTGCTTGGAACGATTGGACCGGTTCAACATTTGGCTAACGGGTGAAAGGTTGTTGCGTACGGCGTCCGTGATGGTTGCTGTAGGCAACATCGAGTATGGGCGTACGTGACGGGTTATTCGGGTAACCCTGCAGGTGCAAATCGATTATAATCGCCATCCCTCGCGGTCAGTGAGTACCGCTTGTTCACTGTACTGTGACGTAGAAAGAACAGGCTAGCACATGTTAAAATATTACTGATTGAAAGATGGATTTTGATTGTTAATGATTTGTTGTAGTTTAGAGCTAACTAAAGTTCTTTTCAACTTTGGGCAAAGTACATGAGAGAAATGCGTTTCTTGTTTGATTGCAGCTCTCTCATGTGCCTTAGCGTAAAGTCTTCACAACCTGCTGCTAAAACTTGAAAGTAAAGTTCCACTAACTAGGTGAGTCCTTTGCAACTTATTTTACCTCATGTAACCTATCAACCATCATGTAGAAGCTCCATGTATAGGAGAGACGACTCAGTCTTGCTGAGCCTTCGTGCTCACTGCTTATGTTTGAAGCTTTTGCAGGGTTCTATGAGGAAGAGACTCCCGAGGAGGAGACGGAACCCCAGGAGGGGAACCCGTCGAGTGGGAGTCGTGCATGCCGCCATGTTAGTGTGTGTGCGTGTTAGCGGGGACACGTTCACGGGCTGAACGTGAACTCGATGCGTAGTCTGCGGTGAGTGTAGACTGAACATATTTTGTTGTATAAATATTCATAAACCTTTTTATGTAATACAACTTTGCTTCCGCTTTGTACCTTTGATGTGTGTTATCCGGTGCTGTGCAACGCAGCACCCCTCAGCGTGATCCTGGCTCGACAAGACCGTGGGGTCGTGTCACCTTGTCGCCGGGAAAGTTGATGAGTCGGGTATGGTCGTTTTTTCTTTTTGCTTCGCTTAATACACGGGATACGGGAAGCTGAAAAAAACCTGTCTAGCTACTGCACCCATATGAATAATGATGAGATCTTGACGATGTTAATGGGCATGGAATCGGGGAGATCTAGGCAAGCTTTGTTCGTAGATGTTGCTGGATGAGACGGTGGTACTTGCCGTAGATCTAAGGACCGGCTCATGCAAGAATATGCCAGGAAAACAATGCCACCACAAGGCCAAGTATGGGTGCGGCTTAGTTGATTAATTAGGTTTGTTTCTAGCTTTTTATGCACCGTGGATGGCGCAGGGAATGGGAGTCGAGGAGGACTGCCCTGGGAACTGCATGGCACAAGAGGGGGCCCGTGGGTGGGAGGATGGTGATTCGAGTCTGTCAGTGAAACCTTAGTGAGTCCATACATCTAGTAGCCTATTTGTAAAGGCTATTTTGTGATCTCTTGGCCATACACCGACGATTGTGTACTGGTATAATGGAGGTTCTGCAGTCACCGACGGGTGACGAAATTATAAACTTGTGGATAAAGTGGTGTCACCTCTGTAGAGTGTAAAACTATCATTATAGCCGTGCTTCCGGTCACAAGCACCTGGCCAACTTCCATGATTAGAGGGAAATTGTGGGATGGTTATTCGGTATGGTTGTGGTATGGTCATTGGGATTAGTTTTGGAACTGTTTTGAGTCAGATAATGAGATTGGTTTTGGTTATATGAATATGAGATGGTTATGAATGTTTATGAGAATGAGATGAACTTGAGAAAGATTAATGGCTGAATGAGACTTGATAAGTGGTGAATTATGATGAGAAAATGTTGCTGAATTACTTGGTCATGTTGGGATAAATTTGACTTAGAAATAGTTGTTGTATTTACCATATTTGTAGAATAAAATTTGCTTGCTGCAATGAGCCTTTTTATTCCATACCTTGTTGTAAGCTACATGTCATACTTTTACCGCACTCGCTGAGTACGACATGTACTCACCCTTGCATTACCATATAAAAATCAGCTACAGGAGATGAGTACTTCGAGGACCATGTGGAGTACTAGGTGTACGAACTACCGTCAACATGTCTGTGGAGTCAAAGATGGAGCCTGCTTTCTTTAGTCACTTTCTGCTGTCGTTAGAGTCTTCAGCTGCAAGAATAAGTTTGATATTCATGAGTGAGACATTGAGTCATTATAATAAAGTACTTAAACACTATTTATTCATGGTAATATTCTGAATTCAGTTTGTAGATTACATGTGTATGTGTTATGAACATCCTGTGCACACATATGTATTCACTTGGTTCTATTTTCGGAACCGGGTGTCACATTGCTGCAATGAGACTTTTTATTTTCTACCTTGTTATATGCTACATGTCATACTTTTCCCGCACTTACAAAGTACGACATGTACTCACCCTTGTATTCCCACATATACATCAGCTACAGGAGAAGGATATTTCGAGAAACCTGTAGAGTACTAGGCGTGCGCACTACCGTCAACATGCCTGTGGAGTTGAAGGTGGAGCCTGTTGTCTTAGCCATTTTTCTCTGTCGTTTAGAGTCTTCCGCTGCAAGAATAAGTTAGATATTCATGAGTGAGACATTGAGTCAATGTAATAAAGTACTTAAATATTATGTCTACGTGGTTATATTCTAAATTCAGTTTGTGGAGTACATGTGTATGTGTGATGAACATCCTGGGCACACATATGCATTCACTTGGTTCTATTTTCGGAACCGGGAGTCACATCAAGGTCCTGTCCGGCATCCCAGGACCCGAGTTCGTGAGTTTTCCCGACATTTCAGATTTTGACCCAGATGGCCATCCTCGTATGCAAAACCATCAAGTTGCACCGTCCGGACGTGTATTCCGTCAAGGTCCTGTATGGCCGCCCAGGACTCGAGTTCGTGAGTTATACTGACTTTCCTGATTTCGACCCAGATGGCCATCCACACACGCAAAACCATCAAGTTGCACGATCCGAACGTGTATTCCGTCAAGGTCCCGCACGGCCGAGTTCATGAGTTTTATAGACTTTCCCAATTTAGACCAAGATGGCCATTCGCGCATGCAAAACCTTCAAGTTGCACCGTCCGAACGTGTATTTTGTCAAGGTCCCGTCTGGCCGCCCGAGACCCGAGTTCGTGCATTTTACCGACTTTCCCGACTTTCTGATTTTCGACCCAGATGGCCATTTTTGAATGCAAAACGATCCAGTTGCACCATCCGAACGTTTATTCCGTCAAGGTCCCGTCCGGTTTCCCAGGACTCGAGTTCGTGAGTTTTCCCGACTTTCCCAAATTCGACCGAGATGGCCATCCTCGTACGCAAAACCATCATGTTGCATCGTCCGGACATGTATTCCGTCAAGGTCCTGTTCTGTGATGCCCCTGTTCCGAGAAAACCTCAGAACCGAGCTGATGCATATGTGTGCCCGTTCATCACACATACACATATGTATTCCACAAACCGAATTCAGAATATATATAACCACAAATGAATAGAGTTTTATTACACATTGTCTCATGAGTGTCTAACTCATTCTAGCAGCGGAAGTCTTTATTCTAGCAGCGGAAGTCTTCTAAACTATTGCGGAAGCAAACTAAGCAGCAGCAGCGGCTCCATCTCCTACTCCATCCCCACAGGCAAGTTGACGGTGGATCACACGCCTAATACTCCACATGGTCTTCAAAATACTTTTCTCCTGTTGCTGATGATGAAGTAATAATGCAAGTTTGAGTACATGATGTACTCAGCAAGTGCGGAAAAATATGATATGTAGCTCACAGCAAGGTAGGTATAAAAAGGCTCATTACGGAAAGCAAAATTTATTTCACAAAATATGATAAAAACAGCAACTAGCTTTAAGTAAATGTAATTCCAATATTTATCCAATTAAAACATTGGCATACCTTCATCATGTTCCACCTCTTTTCATGTCTCATCAGACATTCATCTTTCTCAACTTTTTCTTATGCTCATGAATACCATCTCGTATTCATTACCATTTCATCTCATATTCAATTTCCACCTCATAACCGAGACCAAAGCTCATTATCACGACTCAACAGTCCAATTCTTATTACCAAGACTCAACAGTCTTGAAACCAAAAGCAAAGACCATCCATGACCAAACCAATAACCATCCCATCTAATCATGGAAGTTGGCCAGGTGCTTGTGACTGGAAGCACGACTATCATGATAGTTTTATACTCTGCAGAGTTTGCACCACTTTACCCACAAGTTTGTGATTTCGTCACCCTTCGGGCGACTGCAGAACCTCCATTATACCAGTACACAACCGTCGGTGTATGGCCAAGAGATCACAAAATAGCCTTTACAAATGGGTTACTAGATGTATGGACTCACTAAGGTTTCACCAGCAGGCTCGAATCTCCCACCTACGGCCCCCTCTTGTGCCATGCAGTTCTCAGGGCAGTCCTCACAAGGCTCCCATTCCCCGCGTCTTCCACAGTCCATAACAATCTAGCAACTTACCTAATTAGTCAGCTAAGCCGCACCCATACTTGGCCCTATGGTGGCACTGTATTCCTAGCATGTGCTCGCATGAACCGGTCCTTAGATCTACTGCAAGTAAACCACCATCTCATTCTATCACATCCTCAAACCAAGCTTGCCTAGATCTCCCCCGATTCATGTTCATTATCATCAAGTTCTCATTATCATTATTAGTGCAGTAGCTAGACACATTCTATTCCTTCCCATATCCCGTAGATTAGCGAAGCAGAAAAGAAAAACGACCATACCCGACTCATAAACTTCCCTGGCGACAAGGGTGGTTAACAAAACTAGTGAACTCCTATAAAGGGTTTCCCATCAACTTGACTCAGCATACACAGTTTTCGCAAATAAAACAGTTTCCAAAAACATGGGATCAATATGGTCAAGGGGCACTTGCCTTGTTCCTGTGGTTTTTGTTGCTCTTCGATCTCGAAGTCTTGGTGTTGAAATCCTTCGTAGATAGCTCCCTGAGCTTGTCCTTCTACTCACGATCACGCATATACAAGATTTACAGAGATCAATTATCATGCACAATCCTTACTCAAGATGTAATGGTGTTGATGCATGCTGATCCTATGGTGCTTGCTTTTATTAGATCGGTTTGTACGTGGTCTTGCATGTTTTAAGGGTTTGCATGGGGGTTTACGATGAACAAAGATGTAAAGATCAAGTGCGGACGTGGTGATGATCTGGATTCAAGATCTAGATCAAACCGATCATCACGTGATCAGTCCATGAAAAAGCTTCTGTTCGAAGGGATCGAAGAGAACAGATGCGAAGAAAACCGCGATGATGTCGTAAGGTGGTAACGAAGACCTACCTCACTTCTCCTTGGTCTCGGGGTCTTTCTCCTAGCAAGACAGATCGTCGGCTCTCCTCCGTCAATAGCGATCGTGTCTGGGCTCGTCAGCGGTCTCTCCGGTGGTCAAACTCCAGCGAAGGGGTTTAGCTCGGCGAGTTTGGGGCTAGGGCTTCTAAGTTGTCGGCTTAGAAAAGATGTTACAATCAAGGGGTTGTTTCGGGTTCTATTTATAACCGGAAAAAGAAGAGTCCTTCTCCGATTGGATTTCTAATAAGAGTCCTATTTGATTTGTATTTGGATCTTAACAAATTATTTTTCAATCAATTTGGTTGCAGGATTCAACGTAGAGGAGTTCGTGTCGGTTTCCTCAGTTACGGGTACTCACGTATAGAGGAAAACCGCTTCAAAATCGCGTCCTTCCGCAGGGATAAGCTCCGGAGGCTCCACAAGTCCAGCGGGGGCCTCGGCTTCCCTTTTCCCTCAGGGGCGAGCTCTGGTTGTGCCGTGTGTCAGGGACCTCCCTCTTCCTCGGAGGCGAGCTCCGTGTGCGCCACGTGTCTGGCAGGCGGGACCTCCCCTCTTTCAAGAGACGAGCTCCACGTATGCCATGTGTCAGTGCCAGACCTCCCCTCTCTTCAGAGGTGGCTCCAAGAGTGCCATGTGTCCATGCCGGACCTCCCCTCTCTTCAGAGGTGGCTCCAAGAGTGCCACATGTCAGTGCCGGACCACCCCTCTCTTCGGAGGTGGGCTCCGGAAGTGCCACGTGTCCTAGCAGCGCCGAATCTCCTTTCCGCCCAGATATGAGCTCTGAGGTCGACACGTGTCCAACTGTGTCAGACCTCTCTTCTCCCCGGAGGTAAGCTCCGAGAACGACACGTGTCAAGCAGTGTTGGACCTCCCGGAGGTGAGCTCCGAGGATGACATGTGTCCTTCGGGACCTTCTCCTCGAAGGTGAGCTCCGAGGATGACACGTGTTCAGTAGTGTCGGACCTCTTGGAGGTGAACTCCGAGAGCGACACGTGTCCAACAGGGCCGGACCTCTCGGAGACGAGCTTCGAAGGTGACATGTATCCAGTAGGACGGGACCTCTCGGAGGTTAGCTCCGAGATCGACACGTGTCCCGCGGTTTGGGTCTTACTCCCCTGCAGCGACTAGCTACGGTGGCGACACGTGTCCTGCGGGGCTGGACTTCGCTTCTCCGAGAGACAAGCCCCAGAGGCGACACGCGTCCAGCGGGTCGGACCTCGCCTCTTTCACAGAGGCTAGCTCTGAGCCTGCCACATGTTTTGTGGTGCCGGATCTCTCCCCACTACGCAGGGATGAGCTCCAAACATGCCACGTGGCCTGCGGGCCGCGGGAAGTGTCTACAGCGCTCTTTGGCGAACTGGAACTGGCTCTTTTTAGTTATATTTTTGATTCCTTCTCTGTTTTTACTTATTTTAAAATGTTTCTCTACATGAAATATGAATGCATGCATGATTACGAAATTGAGGGTGTTACAAACCTACCCCCTTAAATTGAATCTCGCCCTCGAGATTTGATAGAGTGGAGAATAGATGAGGGAATTCTGCCTTCTCGGTTGCCGGTTGGGCTGACACGAACTCAATACGAGTACCGTGCTCGTTTGTCAACTGCACGCTCCTCTCAGCACATTGGATTACTCCATTGTGCTTGCTTAACCAATCCATTCCGAGTATTATGTCAAGCCCTTAGGAATCCAAGACAATGAGGTTGGCAAGGAAGTCAACCCCACTTATTTTAAGTTTTACTTTTGGACATACTATATTAGTCCTCATCTCTCCACCGGGAGAATTAACTAACATAGTATATTTCAAGTGTGATATGGGTAGATTATACTTGGCAACATACTTGGATGATATGAATGAATGCGATGCTCCGGAATCAAATAAAATGGTGGCTGGGTTGGAGTTGGCAAGGAACATACCAATAACGATGTCCTCAGCCTGTTGCGCTTCCTCAGCAGAAACATGATTCACGTTGCCACGAGCGTAGTTCTGCTGTCCACGGTTGCCTTGATTGGCTCCTCCGTTCGGCTGTGGGTTCTGTTTGGGCGCGTTGCTTGGCTTTCCCAGACCTTTCCTCGGGCACTGGCTTGCAAAGTGTCCCGTCTCTCTGCATGCAAAGCATGCCTTGTTGCCCAAGACAGCAGGGACGTTGGGATGAGGGCGGTTTTGAGTATAAGCACCCATGTTTGGACGGGGTGCAGAAGGCAAAGGCACACGACGTGCTTGCATGACAGGACGTTGCTGTGGTGGTTGGTTAGGGCGAAAAGTGGAAGTAGACGAGCCATGCTGTGGTGCAGCTGGAGGTATGTACCTGGGGTGTACGTTGCTTCCTTGTGGCTGGTATGGCATCTTTCTTTTGCCCTCTTGCTCGATCTCTCGGATCTTGCTTTCAACCACTATGGCTTTGTCAACTAGCTTCTGGAAGCTCGCATAGTCATTGTTGAGGAGCTGAACCTGGATTTCATTGCTCAACCCTCTCATGAACAAATACTGCTTCCTTTGGTCGGAGTTGACATCTTCGGGGGCATACCGTGACAGTTGCGTGAACTTGTTGAGGTACTCATTCACGCTCTTCTTTCCTTGGCGGAGACCTTCGAACTCTTGCCTTTTTAGCATCATGGCACCAACAGGGACATAATGAGAGCGGAAACTTTCCTTGAACTCAGTCCAAGTGATAGTCTCCTGGTTGACATGAGCGTTGCAGAGAGCGTCCCACCAGTCAGCGGCTGCTCCCATAAGTTGGTGCGATGCGAAGAGAACTTTCTCTCAATCATTGCACTGAACTTTGGCAAGTTTCTTCTCCATGGATTTCAACCAATCGTCAGCCTCCATGAGATCATTAGCTTGTACAAAGGTAGGGGGTCGAGTCCTCATGAACTCTCCCAATCGGTTGTGAGCCGACGGTGGTGGCGGTGGTGGTGGCGGGGGTGCAGGAACGGGGTTAGCATTGTTGTTGGCTTGCAGCTGACCCAAAGTTTGGATCATGGTTTGCATGAGCTGATTCTGCATAGCCATCAACCTTTCAAGGTTGTTTCCACCAGCCTCGGGGTTGACATTCTCAGGAACTTCGACGTGGTCATCCTCTTGGTTGCCACGAACGTTCCTCCGTTGTCGAGCGGCGTTTTCTCTCACCATCTGTGAGAGAGTTGGATAGAATAGAAGTTAGAAGTTTAGATGGATTTCCCCCCAATTATATGCATCAAGGGTATGAACTATATATCAACCTATATGATGATGTGAACACATGCCGAAGCATCTATGTGTGGATATGGACAACACTAAAACGTCTCACAACTCACACTAAGCACACAATCACAAGCAATCATCACAAAAGTTTTCACACAACTCTTATTCAAGCTTATCTAATGGGAGTCCTATGTGTTTTTAGGGTGATATCAATCTGTGACTTCGTCCTATAGTCACTGTTGTATGGGGTGATACCTATGATATCAATCTGTGGTCAATCTGTGACTTCTCCTAGGCTTGCATCCTACGGTCAAGGTGGTTCTGATGCCAATCTATGCATTCTAGGCTTGCATCCTATGGTCACAGTGGCTCCAATGCTAATCTGTGACTAGGCCTAGGCTTGAGTCCTACATCAGCGTGGCTTCTAATACCAATCTGTGATTTCTATCTAGTCTTATGACCTACAGTCAACCGTGGCTCTGATACCAAACTGTGACCTTATCTAGGCTTGTGACCTACAGTCAACCGTGGCTCTGATACCAAAATTTGTGACGCCCCTATTCCGAGAAAACATCAGAACTGAGCTGATGCATATATGTGCCCAGGATGTTCATCACACATACACATGTATTCCACAAACTGAATTTAAAATATATATAACCATGAATGAATAGGGTTTTATTACATTGTCTTATGAGTGTCTAACTCATTCTAGCAGCGAAAGTCTTTATTCTAGCAGCGGAAGTCTTTATTCTAGCAGCAAAATTCTTCTAAACTATTGCGGAAGCAAACTAAGCAGCAGCAGCGGCTCCATATCCTACTCCATCCCCACAGGCAAGTTGACGGTGGATCACACGCCTAATACTCCACATGGTCTTTAAAATACTCTTCTCCTGTTGCTGATGATGAAGTAATAATACAAGTTTGAGTACATGATGTACTCAGCAAGTGCGGGAAAATATGATATATAGCTCATAGCAAGGTAGGTATAAAAAGGCTCATTGCGGAAAGCAATGTTTATTTCACAAAACATGGTAAAAACAACAACTAACTTTAAGTGAATGTAATTCCAACATTTATCCAATTAAAACATCAACATACCTTTATCATGTTCCACCTCTTTTCATGTCTCATCAGACATTCATCTTTCTCAACTTTTTCTTATGCTCATGAATATCATCTCGTATTCATTACCATTTCATCTCATATTCAATTTCCACCTCATAACCGAGACCAAAGCTCATTATCACGACTCAACAGTCCAATTCTCATTACCAAGACTCAACAGTCTTGAAACCAAAACCAAAGACCATACATGACCAAACTAACTAAACCAATAACCATCCCAAACCTCCCAATAACCATCCCATCTAATCATGGAAGTTGGCCAGGTGCTTCTGGCCGGAAGCACGACTATCATGATAGTTTTATACTCTGCAGAGTTTGCACTACTTTACCCATAAGTTTGTGATTTCATCACCCGTCGGCGACTGCAGAACCTCCATTATACCAGTACACAACCGTCGGTGTATGGCAAAGAGATCACAAAATAGCCTTTACAAAGGGGTTACTAGATGTATGGATTCACTAAGTTTTCACCAGCAGGCTCGAATTACCATTCTCCCACCTACGGGCCCCCTCTTGTGCCATGCAGTTCCCAGAGCAGTCCTACCTCGACTCCCATTCCCCGCGCCTTCCACGGTCCATAACAATCTAGCAACTTACCTAATTAGTCAGTTAAGCCGCACCCATACTTGGCCCTGTGGTGGCACTGTATTCCTGGCATGTGCTCGCATGAACAAGTCCTTAGATCTACGGCAAGTAAACCATCTCATTCTACCACATCCACAAACCAAGCTTGCCTAAATCTCCCCCGATTCTTGTTCATTATCATTTTGAGTGCAGTAGGTAGACACATTCTATTGCTTCCCATATCCCATAGATTAGCGAAGCAGAAAAGAAAAACGACCATACCCGACTCATAAAGTTCCCTAGCGACAAAGGTGGTTAACAAAACTAGTGAACTCCTATAAAAGGGTTTCCCATCAAGTTGACTCAGCATACACAGTTTTTGCAAACAAAACAGTTTCCAAAAACAGGGGATCAATATGGTCAAGGGGCACTTGCCTTGTTCCTATGGTTTCTGTTGCTCTTGGATCTCGAAGTCTTGGTGTTGAAATCCTTCATAGATAGCTCCCTGAGCTTGTCCTTCTACTCACGATCACGCATATACAAGATTTACAGAGATCAATTATCATGCACAATCCTTACTCAAGATGCAATGGTGTAGATGCATGCTGATCCTATGGTGCTTGTTTTTATTAGATCGGTTTGTACGTGTTCTTGCATGTTTTAAGGGTTTGCATGGGGGTTTCCGATGAACAAAGATGTAAAGATCAAGTGCGGACGTGGTGATGATCTGGACTCAAGATCTAGATCAAACCGATCATCACGTGATCTGTCCACGAAAAGATTCCGTTCGAAGGGATCGAAGAGAACAGATGCAAAGAAAACCGCGATGATGTCGTAAGGTGGTAACGAAGACCTACCTCACTTCTCCTTGGTCTTGGGGTCTTTCTCCTAGCAAGACAGAGCGTCGGCTCCCCTCCGGCGATGGCTATCATATCTGGGCTCGTTGGCGGTCTCTCCGGTGGTCAAACTCCGGCGAAGAGGTTTAGCTCGGCGAATTTGGGGGCTAGGGCTTCTAAGTTGTCGGCTTAGAAAAGATGTTACGATCAAGGGGCCGTTTCGGGTTCTATTTATAAACTGAAAAAGAAGAGTCCTTCTCCGATTGGATTTCTAACAAGAGTCCTATTTGATTTGTGTTTGGATCTTAACAAATTATCTTTCAATCGATTTGGTTGCAGTATTTAACGTAGAAGAGTTCGTGTCGGTTTCCTCAGTTACGGGTACTCATGTACAGAGGAAAACCGCTTCAGAATCGCGTTCTTCCGCAGGGATAAGCTCCGGAGGCTCCACGTGTCCAGCGGGGGCCTGGGCTTCCCTTTTCCCTCAGGGGCGAGCTCTGGTTGTGCCGTGTGTCAGGCGGGCGGGACCTCCCTCTTCCTCGGAGGTGAGCTCCGCATGCGCCACGTGTCTGGCGGGTGGGACCTCCCCTCTTTCCAGAGACGAGCTCCGCGTACGCCATGTGTCACTGCCGGACCCCCCTCTCTTCGGAGGTGGCTCCAAGAGTGCCACATGTTCGTGTCGGACCTCCCCTCTCTTCGGAGGTGGCTCCAAGAGTGCCACGTGTCAGTGCCGGACCTCCCCTCTCTTCGGAGGTGGGCTCCGGAAGTGCCACGTGTCCTAGCAGCGCCGGATCTCCTTTCCGCCCAGAGATGAGCTCCGATGTCGACACGTGTCCAACTGCGTCAGACCTCTCTTCTCCCGGAGGTAAGCTCCGAGAACGACACGTGTCAAGCAGTGTCGGACCTCCCGGAGGTGAGCTCCGAGAATGACACGTGTCCTTCGGGACCTTCTCCTCGGAGGTGAGCTCCGAGGATGACACGTGTTCAGTAGTGTCGGACCTCTCGGAGGTGAGCTCCGAGAGCGACACGTGTCCAACAGGGCCGGACCTCTCGGAGACGAGCTCCGAAGGTGACACGTATCCAGTAGGACCGGACCTCTCAGAGGTTAGCTCCGAGAGCGACACGTGTCCCACGGTTTGGGCCTTACTCCCCTGCAGCGACTAGCTCCGGTGGCGACACGTGTCCTGCGGGGCTAGACTTCGCTTCTCCGCAGAGACAAGCCCAGGAGGCGACACGCGTCCAGCGGGTCGGATCTCGTCCTTTCACAGAGGCTAGCTCCGAGCCTGCTACGTGTCTGGCGGTGCCGGACCTCTCCCCACTATGCAGGGATGAGCTCCAAACACGCCATGTGGCCAGCAGGCCGCGGGAAGTGTCTACACCTCTCTTCGGCGAACTAGAACTGGCTCTTTTTAGTTATCTTTCTGATTCCTTCTCTGTTTCTACTTATTTAAAAATGTTTCTCTACATGAAATATGAATGCATGCATGATTACAAAATTGAGGGTGTTACACGTTCAACCGCATAGGATTCGAGTTCGTGAGTTTTACTGACTTTCCCGACTTTCCCGATTTTTACCCAGATGGCCATCCGCGCATGCAAAACCATCAAGTTGCACCGTCCGGAAGTGTACTCTGTCAAGGTCCCGTCCGGTCGCTCGGGGCCCGAGTTAGTGAGTTTTTCCGACTTTTCCGACTTTTTCCGATTTATACCCAGATGGCCATCCGCCCATGCAAAAACAATCCAGTTGCACCATCCGAACGTGTATTCCGTCAAGGTCCCATCCGGCGCCCCCGGACCCGAGTTCATGAGTTTTACTGACTTTCCAAAATTTGACACAGACGGCCATCCACGCATGCAAAACCATCAAATTCCACCGTACGGACGTTGTCGGTACCTGAGATATGGGGTACCCCCGCGCACAGGGTAAAATGCCTAAGGTGCTCGCCCTTCTCCGCAGGGAGAGCTCCGAAGGCGCTACGCGTCCGGCGGGGCCGGACCTCCCTCTCCTCAGAGGAGAGCTCCGGGCCCGCCACGTGGCATACAGAAGCCGGACCTCCCCCTCCGCGGGAGAGAGGTCCGAAGACGCCACGCGTCCAGCGGGGCCGGACCTCCCTCTCCTCAGAGGAGAGCTCCGGGCCTGCCACGTGGCATACAGAAGCCGGACCTCCCCCTCCGCGGGAGAGAGGTCCGAAGGCGCCACGCGTCCAGCGGGGCCGGACCTCCCTCTCCTTAGAGGAGAGCTCCGGACCCGCCACGTGGCCAGAGGAACGGTGCTGCCCGCCCCCGAGCGGTAGGCAGCAGGCGTAAAGGCGCCCCGCACCTTGCCCGTACAAGGTATTCAAGGCTCGCGTCTTCCCAAGATGCGGAAACACGGAGCACGCGTCTGTCAGGTGCCGTTGCGCCCAGTCGCATCACAGACTGGCGCGTGGTGTCAGAACCTGCCAGCTAATAAACGCCGCGACAAGACATCCCATGCCGCCTGCGCCGTCATCAACCACTTCGACTAGCATGCGGCATGGGCAGGGCGGCAAGACGAAGACTCAGAAGCCTTCGACCAGAGGCAACTACCGGCGTAACTACATATACGGTAGATAATAGACAATCTCCCCGGGACCACCTGTCGGGTCCCGGCCCCCCTTGTAAGCCACCCGAGTCTTGGACTATAAAAGGCTTGGGTAGGCGTCGATAGCAAGGGTTCACATTTTGCAACTCATACGCTAGCCATACACTCTCAAGCTGTAACTCACCCCCAAGCTCAGGCCCCCGGCCCTGAGCAGCAAGCAATACAGCGAGCTCCATAGCTCGCCGTGGACGTAGGGTTTTATGCTCCGGCAGCCTGAACCACGTAAAACTCTCTGTGTCAAGCTCTCACTAACTCGTCCATCTGCGCAAGCTCTCCGCTAGGAACCAGCCCCTCCGAAAAAAGAACCTCCGCGGGCTGCCCAGTGCAGGCCCGGGGGAAGTGTCGACCGAACACTTCGACATTTGGCGCGCCAGGTAGGGGGGCTTTTCCCCTAGCGCGACGAGTTTCCGCCGACGAAGATGACCAAGCTTCCTTCAGCGGCAAACTCTCCTCCCCCGCGTTCACGGCGAACCGTGACCAGGGGAGAGTGCATGATGACACACTCAGGACGGAGTGTGGCAGGGCAAGCTGGGAGCCAGCAACCGGCTCTGGCAGCGCCGACCCCGGCAATGCAGGCTCCATCCAGCGTCAGGCCTTCAGTAGCGCCAGGCGTACCCGGTGGGGGTGCGCTAGCCGTAACAAGGGTGCTACTGCACAATCCGCCTGCTGGGGACGCGCCTCAGGCAGTGACCCAGCAGTGGATACGCAAGGTAGACCGTCTTGTCGTCGCCGCCGCAACCATTGACTTCGGCGGGGACGACGCTCCGACCAACCGGCTGTGCTGACGCGCACGCCAACGGTTGACGGCCAGACGAGGGGATTCCAGCTCCACCAAGCTTCCGTCGACGGACCTGAGGACAGAGCTGGAACGGTGCCACTTAGACCAAGATGCCTGAGTGTTCCACGAGCGACGTCAAGAAAGGCGTCACACTCAAGAGGCTAGAGACAGCATGGCGCCGGCCTCAACCCGGCCTGAAGGGCAGGCCTTCGCTACGCGAGCTCTGCCCCAGGCATACGTCGCGCAGCATATGCCACAACCATATGCCCTGCAAACGGCGTCCCCGGTCTATGGAGCAGTCTTGCCCATACCGGGGCACACTGTGCCAGCGGAGAACCAAGCGTTCACGGCACCGATACCTGCACTGGGAGCCAGCAACCGGCTCTGGCAGCGCCGACCCCGGCAATGCAGGCTCCGGCCAGCGTCAGGTTTTCAGCAGCGCTGGGTGTACCTAGTGAGGGTGCGCTAGCCGCAGCGAAGAGCGCTGCTACTCAATATGCCACAGTCGTATGTTCTGCATATGGCGGCCGGGGCATGCGGTGCTCAGAGCGAACCAAGCGTTCACGGCATCAGAACCTGCGGCGACAGAAGCAGGGTGTGCGGCCCTCGCGCCCCGCCTTCGCTTCACAAAATGGCCGCGCAAGTTTTGGCCGCTCTTGCCCGAGAAGTACGACGGCAGCATCAACCCGGCGGAATTCCTCCAGATGCCGGGAAATCCAGAAGCTCGCGGAGCGCTTCCGGAAGGGGAAGCAGCCCCTAACTGATGCCCCACCCTATAGTCAAAGGGAGGGCAAGCAGAAGGTCGAGGCCCGAGATGGCGACGACCGCCAGGTGGAGTTCCAGGAGCTTCATCGCGCCGTAAAGGCAGTGCGCAGTCATGGGAGCTCCAGCTCCAGTGACGACGAGCGCTGGAAGATGCCCTGTGACATCTTCGGTGGGTCCGCTGACCCCCTGTCCCGAAGCATGGCTAAGGCCTTGCGCCGAGCGGTAGCGTCGGTGGCTCCCCTTCCAAGTGCAGTACCGCACCTCAGGTGGATGGGAACCCCCATCAGCTTTGATGACACCGACTGCCCCAGGAACATGGCTGGGGCCGGCCAACTGCCGCTCGTGGTGGCCCTTACCATCGCCAACGTGAAGATGTACCACGTTTTGGTGGATGGTGGGGCTGGACTGAACCACATCAGTCACGCAGCCTTCCAGAAGCTGCAGGTCCCGATGGCCAAGCTTGCCCCATCAAGCCCGTTCTCAGGGGTAGGGCCGGGACAGGTCGTTCCCTACGGCCACATTAGCCTCCCGGTGACCTTTGGGGCACCGGGCAGCTACCGGACAGAGTACATTCTGTTCGACGTGGCCGAGACTGACCTCCCCTTCAATGCCATAATCGGTAGGCCAGCCCTGTACCGATTCATGGCAATAGCCCACTACGGCTACCTTGTCTTGAAGATGCCTGCACCAACAGGCGTCCCCAAGGTTTGTGGAGACCGTGTTGCCGCAGTATTAGCCTTGGAAAGGCTTCGGGCGCTTACAGCAACTATAGCGCCAGCCCTCGGCAGTACAGGACCAAACCAGCTCCACCTAAGTGCATGCCACCGTGCCTCTACCACCGCACCCCACGTGCAACCCCTTGATGAGGACGACGTCCCCACAAGGCTCGTCCGAATCAGCGCCGATGCCACCCAGACCACCCGGGTAGCCGGGGGCCCGGGTAGCATATAGGAAGGCGCGCTCGTTGCCCCCCTCCGGCATGAGGTCGATGTGCTGCATGACAGCCATCACCGAGGCCAGAGATCCCTAGGGAGGTGATGGAGCATTACTTAAAGATCTTTCCCGGCGTCCAGCCGTCCGACGAGATGGAGAGTGCGCCGCTCCCGGCGCTTGGCAAACCGTGTTATTATCCCGAGGGCCAGCGAGAAGCTCCGGAAGCGCATCCACTACACCAGTTTCAATAAGGCATGTCCTAAAGACCTATTTTCTCTTCCTATGATAGAGCAAATAGTAGACTCGATACCAGGCTGTGATATGCTGCGCTTCCCAAATGCTTGCTAGGGCTCCCATCAGACCCCTGTGTCTGAAGTAGTTGAAGGGCGCCCCCTACCTACTAATCCCGGCGTAAGCCGACTCGGCATAGCTAGGGGTCCCGCAAATTTCTGGTTTTCGCGCAATGGCTTTAACCCCATACCACAGTAACCTGTTCCGCTACCAAGAAGCAAGCACCAGAAGACCAGACCTCGGATCCCTGACACAACCTCCCGGAGCCCCCGGGACGACAGCGGAGCTTCCCGCGAGGTCCAAAGCAGCCTGAGGACCCCCGAGTGTCGGGCACCCGGCGATCTCCCCAGGCTAAAAGCTATCCCTCACAACTCCATGTGGCGGGCGATGCCGCCAAATGGGCGGCGGAGCTACTGAAGTTTGATCTAGGTTCCCTTTCCCGTCATACAGACATTAACCGAGCATTAGTTCACTTGTGGCTGAAGTAGACGCACGCTCAGGGGGCCACGAAGACGATGAAACAGGACCCTGAGCCCTGACCTTCATCAGGCCTTATCGAATGATGTTCGCCCACGGCTCCCCGCGAAAGCAGGGGGCCGATGCTAGCGTACTGTTCCTCATGCCATCGGGGGAGCAGTCTGGGTATGTGGCGCGTCTCAATTCCAAGGCAGCCAACAACATAGCAGAGTATGGAGTGCTCATCCTTCTCGCTAGTCGTTGGCTCAGGGCAATCCCCAGTCTGGTTATCAACAAAGACGGCGGAGACAGACCCCCTCGCCTTGGACCTACACCACGTACCGCGCGCTAGCAAGGCCGCAGCTGACGACCTTTCGACAAGGGCCCCCACTGCCACCGGAGCCACTGTGCCTGAAGGGGGCCTCGAGAGGACGTTGCCGCGACCCATAGCCCGGCCCGCCGAGCCGGGCGAAGGGGGCTAGACCAGCACCTCGAAGCTGGCGGTCCCGGCGGCCATGAGCGCCGCCAAGGATCATAAGCGTCACTGGGGACTCCGTGCAACCCAGCGCTCAAGATCCAGATGCTCAAGTCAGACCCGATGCATGGATCACGGAGGTCCGGGACTACTTGAAAGACAATATCCTCCCTGATGAACGTGTATCCGCTGAACGGATTGCGCGTATGGCTAAGAGACACATGGCGGTAGAGGGGGATCTCTACCGACGTGGCGCCAACCACATCCTATTGCGGTGCATAACCCAGGGGGAAGGCTGTGACTTGTTCGCTGAGATCCATAGAGGCGAATGTGGGAGTCATTCTTCCTCACGCACGCTTGTCGGTAAAGCCTTTCGGCATGGCTTCTACTAGCCGGCAACACTCCAGGATGCCGTCGAGCTGGTCGAGAGCTGCTAGGCGTGCCTGTTCCACGCCAAGCAGATCCATACACCGGCTTGGACGGTACAGATGATCCAGCCCGCATGGCCATTTGCCGTACTGGGGCTGGACATCCCGGGCCTGGGACAATTCCCCAGAACAGAAGACAGGGACCCGCTCCCGAACCTTCGGAACACGGAACACCGCTGTAAGTTCTACCCCTAGAGCAACAATAGGGCAGACCCTTCTTTTCGTAGTAATTTCCGTAAAAGTCCGTGAACCGGGCTTGGAGCAACTAAGCCTCAGGGGACGGTCCAGGACTACGTTCAGCTTCGCCTGGTTCCGACCCCAAGCGCGTAGAGTCTTGCTTCCCTTGAAGTGGGTCGTGGCCTACATATGCGGCCCTCCTTCCCCCGTATGGAAATTTATATGAAAAGAAACCTACCCTACGTTGCTCTTCTTTGGTACTCATTTAATTTACTTATTAAATTTAATGATTACCCTACTAACGCGTGCTCACTATGCGTTCAACTCCCTCTTCTCATTTTCATATTTAGTCGGAATTTGCTGCAGATATGACTAAGGAATAGAGGGGGGAGCCCCCAAGGAGAATTACTTTTTCCTTATGTGCAGGATTTCTCAGTCTCAGCTCCCCGCAGGAGTATGGTAGGCGCATCCACCCAATAGAACGCACCTACCAGGGGGCCGCTACGGGATCGCGGTAGGCCAAAAACCCTAAGGTAAGATCAAAGGGCTAGCCCTCACAGGGGTGAGGTCCGAAGGCCCCACGTGTCCAGCAGGGCCGGACCTCTTACCTCTTTGAGGGAAGCTCCGGGACCGCCGCGTGGTCTACAGAAGTCGGACCTCCCCCCCCCTCTGCGGGGAGAGGCCCGGGGCCTCCACGTGCCCTGCGAGCCCGGACCTCCTCTCAGGTGGGAGCTTCGGGCCCGCCACGTGACCAACAGGCTCGGACTCCCCTCCGATCTCGTGAGGCGGGTCCTGGAGACCTCCGGAACCCTTAGTATACAGTGGGGACCCGGACAAGGTGTCTATGCAGAGCTTCGAGATTGGTCAAGGCCTCCGAGTCCTTGCGGAGCTAAGGGCTCGGTCAGGAAAGGCCAAGAAGAAGACTAGGGCATGCAGACACAGAAAGAAACAGGAGTCTGTCCATACAAAGGCTCCACGAGCTGGGCTACAGACTCGACAAAAATAAAAAAGGAAGTACAGGGCCTTGTGGACACGAGGGCGGATGCCTAGGGGTCCCCGGACTCCCAATGAAACCTAGAGGCCACGAGGGCAGCTAAGTCCTCGACTTTGGCACTGGCAGCTTCCTCCTGGTCGGCGATGGGTCCTAAACGGACCGGCCCCAGGGAAAAGGAAGGGTCTCGGCTAACAAAGCACGACAGAACGTGCATCGCAACCTCCTTCGCAAGGCCCCGACCTTCCGCTTCCAGCTCATCGGCGATCACTGATTCGAGCCGACCTAGCTCGTCGCCGAGAGACTCAAGGGCTGGGGCCGCTTCGGACACCAGCCGTGCTGGGGTCTCCACCTTCACAGGGCTAAAACCAAGAGGAGCCAAGGCGGATCCCGCCTTAGCAATGAAGCACCAGACCGCCTGGGCCTCGGCAGTCCGCAGGGACTGGAGCCTCTCTACCTCTTGGCGGGCCGCTAGCTCGCGATCCATCGCCGCCCGAAGCTCCTTGGAAGACTGCTCCTCCCTCGCGGCGACAGCCGACTCACGGAGCTCCAACTCCTCAGTCCGAGCCCTTAGCTCCTCCACCTTGGCCCTCAGCCGAGCGGTGGTCTTCTCCTCCTCGTCCGCAGCAGCGCGTTCCCGATCAGCGACGGCATGCTCCCGACGGGCTACCTGCAGCTGCAACTCCTCCGCGGCGGTGGAACACTCCTTGGCTTTGGCTTCAGCTTGGGCCAGAGCCTCGCGGTAGGTGGCACGAACCCGCTGGGCCTCTAACTCCAAGCGGCTAATGGCCTTCTTCTGGGTGCCAAGCAGAGCACTCATGGCCTCAAGCCTTGACTGCCTTGAGTCGAGGTCCGCCCGGGCCCGCTGCTGCCAGCTGAGAAGGCGGTCCCTCTCGCCGGCCAATGCCTTCCGCTCCTGCTCAAAGGCAGATTGGAGCTGCCGGGAGCTGGTCTGGGCACGCTCCATGGCGTCCCACATGGGCACCGGAGCAGGGGGAGCAGGAGTCGCGCCGCTGGACCCCCCGGACGAGTCCAAGACTGGCGGGAGCGCCGGCGCCTCGCCGGCTACGGGGGGGGGGGGGGGGGGGCGCTGTCCTAAGCAGGCTAGGGGGCCAGCAGGCACACCTACAGCGGCCCTCCCGGTCTCAAGACCTGGCTTCTGGGCTGGTGAAGGAGGGCGGGTAGGAGCAGATGCGGCCACTGAGGCCACTGCCCCCGTCGATTTGGGAGCTATGGGGGCCGCCGCGGCCCCCAGGTGCCGAGGCGCGGAGCCCCCGCTGGTTGAAGGCGGCCGGATAAGAGGCCCACCCCTGGCAGCCGGTCGGTCCCTGCAAAGAAGAAGAAGCCCTCAGAATAAGAGAAGAGGCAGGAGCTCTGCTCCTATAAGTCAGAAAGAATAACACTTACTGGGCGGCATGAGCGCTCCAGCGAGCTTGCAGCACTGGCCTCTGGGCTGTAGCTGAACTACCAGGACCAGCGGCTGGAACGGTCGCGGAATGGGACGCCTGGACCTCTGGCGCGCTCGCCGGCATCACCCCACCAACATCCGTCCTGGGAGCCCTGCCGCTCGAGGGAGGATGGCGAGATACTTGGGCTGATTCGGACGGCTGCTGTCTAGGGAGAGACCCGCCGGGGAGGGACACTCGGGACCTCTTTGGGTCGCCACCCGATGGACCAGCACCTCCGGGAGATGGAAGCAAGGTAGCTCCGGCACCCTGGCTTGGCACAGGCAGCACCCTCGGAGGAGACCGAGCGCGTTTTTTCTCTAGATGCCCGGGGGCCGGCTCTTTTCCTTTCCCTTTATCGACGGCTTGGGTTCCGTCGGCTCTGGGGGAAGGTTTGGCAGCAGTGGATTCCTCATGCCCTGATCCGGGGTGCTCGGTTCCTGGAATGGTGATGCCCCGGAAGGCATCCCCGACCTGACGAACGGCAATCCCGATATCATCAAGGTTCGGCATCTTCCGCAGGAGCTCTGACCTCCTCTGAGGCTCCAAGAAGAGGGGGTGGCAGAAGGCGGAAGGGCGGGGACGCCGCTGGGAATGTAGTCACCGCTCACCTTGCTCACCATCTCCTCCAGCTCCTCGTCGGAAGGGACAGAGCCGGGGCCTCTCTCCAGCCTGGTACAGTCCTGCTCACCGGTGTAGTACCACGCTGGGCGGCTGCGTTGCTGCAAGGGAGCAATGCGGCGTGACACAAAGTCCATCAGCACCATTAGAGACATCAGCCCCTCGTTGGCCAAGAACCGGATCCGCTCCAAGACCGGAGTGTACTCCTGCTCCAGCTCAGGGATCTCCTCCCAGAAGCGGCGATCGGTGGTTGGGCTGGCGGTTGGGAGTTGTAGGCGATCGTGCTCGTCGGTCTGCACTACCACCCAGCTCTCCCTCCAGTTCTCCCACCTTGATGCGCTGAAGGGCAGGAGGTATCCGGAGACCTTGGGGTCTTTGCAGCGATGCTGGAAGTAATACGCCCCCATCTGAGTCTTTGAGCCGCGTCCGGTCGTACGCAGCACAAAGAAGTGGCGGAAGAGCGTCACGGAGGCGTGCACCCCTACGAACATCTCGCAGAAGTGGACAAAAACTGCCGCCATTGCGAGGGAGTTGGGGGAGAGATGGTGGAGCTGGAGACCGTATGTCTCCAGCAGGGTGACGAAGAAGGAAGAAATCGGCGGAACGAACCCCGCCAGAGCATAAGCGGTGAAGAAGACCATCTCCCCCTTTTCCAGGACCAGGGGGAGAGATCCTCGGTGGAGCCGATGCTTCTGCTCTTCCGAGCGCCAGCCCAGCAGCCTGCGCACTGGCCCGAGCTCGGAGGAGCGAACGAGGCACGTCAGAAGCAAGTTGGAAGCCATAGCGAAAGAAGGCGCAAGGGCAGGAGAGCCGGGGCGCAAGAGTTCAAGGGAAGTACGAGCGCAATGCGAAGGGAAGCCGCGATGCGGGTGAGATCACCTTTTAAAACTTTCCCGGGATGGTTAGAGGTAATTCGAAAACCTCCGGAAACATCGCATCGGTGACCTCGCCGGCTCCGAGACTGGGCGCCAATGAAAGCTGGGCCCAAGCCGCTTAACTAAAGCGGTGGGGTCAAGGAGTCAGTCTCCTGAGAAGATGAGCCGGCAAGGCACTTCGGCGGTTCCCGAAGAAAGCGCCGCAACGTGCAGAAGTGGCAGCCTTGGGAACCGCCGCAGTAAAAGCAATCATCAAGTGGGCGCACGCTCTCACGACCCCGCGGCCGTTCGTGCTCCGGCAGCGGTCAAGTCGGGACTTAGAGAAAGTGCGCGGATCGGAAGAGACGGAGGTCCCACCTCGGGCTCGCTATCTCCCCCGAGATGGGCCCGGGGGCCACTGTCGGTACCTGAGATATGGGGTACCCCCGCGCACAGGGTAAAATGCCTAAGGTGCTCGCCCTTCTCCGCAGGGAGAGCTCCGAAGGCGCCACACGTCCGGCGGGGCCGGACCTCCCTCTCCTCAGAGGAGAGCTCCGGGCCCGCCACGTGGCATACAGAAGCCGGACCTCCCCCTCCGCGGGAGAGAGGTCCGAAGACGCCACGCGTCCAGCGGGGCCGGACCTCCCTCTCCTCAGAGGAGAGCTCCGGGCCCGCCACGTGGCATACAGAAGCCGGACCTCCCCCTCCGCGGGAGAGAGGTCCGAAGGCGCCACGCGTCCAGTGGGGCCGGACCTCCCTCTCCTCAGAGGAGAGCTCCGGACCCGCCACGTGGCCAGAGGAACGGTGCTGCCCGCCCCCGAGCGGTAGGCAGCGGGTGTAAAGGCGCCCCGCACCTTGCCCGTACAAGGTATTCAAGGCTCGCGTCTTCCCAAGACGCGGAAACGCGGAGCACGCGTCTGTCAGGTGCCGTTGCGCCCAGTTGCATCACAGACTGGCGCGCGGTGTCAGAACCTGCCAGCTAATAAACGCCGCGACAAGACATCCCATGCCGCCTGCGCCGTCATCAACCACTTCGACTAGCATGCGGCATGGGCAGGGCGGCAAGACGAAGACTCAGAAGCCTTTGACCAGAGGCAACTACCGGCGTAACTACAGATACGGTAGATAATAGACAATCTCCCCGGGACCACCTGTCGGGTCCCGGCCCCCCTTGTAAGCCACCCGAGTCTTGGACTATAAAAGGCTCGGGTAGGCGTCGATAGCAAGGGTTCGCATTTTGCAACTCATACGCTAGCCATACACTCTCAAGCTGTAACTCACCCCCAAGCTCAGGCCCCCGGCCCTGAGCAGCAAGCAATACAGCGAGCTCCATAGCTCGCCGTGGACGTAGGGTTTTACGCTCCGGCGGCCTGAACCACGTAAAACTCTCTGTGTCAAGCTCTCACTAACTCGTCCATCTGCGCAAGCTCTCCGCTAGGAACTAGCCC
Source organism: Neostapfia colusana (assembly GCA_030760725.1). Taxonomy (NCBI): domain Eukaryota; kingdom Viridiplantae; phylum Streptophyta; class Magnoliopsida; order Poales; family Poaceae; genus Neostapfia; species Neostapfia colusana. The sequence continues at coordinate 14,885,239 of JASWHV010000014.1, read as the reverse complement.
CTCCGAAAAAAGAACCTCCGCGGGCTGCCCAGTGCAGGCCCGGGGGAAGTGTCGACCGAACACTTCGACAGACGTGTATTTCAAAAAGGCCCCGTCCGGCCGCTCGGGACGCGAGTTCGTCAGTTTTAGCGACATTCTAGATTTTGACCCAAATGGCCATTCGTGAAAAAATCATCAGGCTGCACCGTTCGGACGTGTATGCCATCAAGGTCTCTTCCGGCCTCCCGGGACCCGAGTTCGTGAGTTTTACCGACTTTCCTGACTATCTCGATTTTGACCCAGATGTCCATCTGCATAATCAAAACCATCAAGTTGCACCGTCCGTACATGTATTCCGTCAAGATTCTGTCTGGCCGCCGGGTACCCGAGTTTGTGAGTTTTGCCAACCTTCATGACTTTTCCGATTTGGACCCACATGGCCATCCGCGCATGCAAAACCATCAAGTTGCACCTTCCGGACGTGTATTCCGTCAAGGTCCCATCCGGCCGCTGGGGACACGAGTTCGTGAATTTTACTAACTCTCCCGATTTTGACTCAGATGGCCATTCGCGCATGCAAAACCATCCAGTTGCACCATCCGAATGTGTATTCCATCGTGGTTCCGTCCGGCGTCCCGGGACCCAAGTTTGTGAGTTTTCCCGACTTTCCCAATTTCGATCCAGATGGCCATCCGCGCATGCAAAACTATCAAGTTGCACCTTCTGAACGTGTATTCCATCAAGGTCTTGTGCGGCTGCCCGGGACCAAAGTTCGTGAGTTTTATAGACTTTCTCGATTTAGAACCACATGACCATCCGCGCATGCAAAACCATCAAGTTGCAGTGTTCGGGCTTGTATTTCGTCAACGTCCTGTCCGACCACCCGGGACCCGAGTTTGTTAGTTTTACCGACTTTCTCGATTGCAACCAAGACGGCTATCCGTGCATGCAAAATCATCAAGTTGCTCCATCCGGACGTGTATTCCGTATAGGTCCCGTCTGGCCGTCGGGGACCCGAATTCGTGAAATTAACAAACTTTCCCGATTTTGACCCAGATGGCCATCCGCGCATACAAAACCATCCAGTTGCACCATCTGAATATGTATTTCATCAAGGTCCCGTCCGGCGTGCCGGGACCCAAGTTCGTGAGTTTTCCTGACTTTCCCAATTTTGACCCAGATGGCCATCCATGCATGCAAAACCATCAAGTTGCACCTTCTGAACATGTATTCCGTCAAGGTCTTGTCCGGCCGCCCGGGAGCCGAGTTAGTGTGTTTTATCGACTTTCTCTATTTTGAACCAGATGGCCATCCACGCATGCAAAACCATCAAGTTGCACCATCCGAACGTGTATTTCGTCAAGGCCCCGTCCAGCCGCCCGGGACTCGAGATCGTGAGTTTTACCGACTTTCCCGATTTTGACAGATCGCCATCTGCGCATGCAAAACCATCAAGTTGCACTATCTGGACGTTTATTTTGTCAAGGTCCCATTTGGTCACCCGGGGCCTGAGTTTGTGAGTTTTACGCGCATGCAAAACCATCCGAACATGTATTCCGTCAAGGTCCCGTTCGGCGTCCCACGACCCGAGTTTGTGAGTTTTCCCGACATTCCCGATTTCAACCCAGATGGCCATCCTCGTATGCAAAACCATCAAGTTGCACCGTCCGGACGTGTATTCCGTCAAGGTCCCGTCCGGCCACCTAGGACTCGAGTTCGTCAGTTTTACTGACTTTCCCGATTTTGAACCATATGGCCATCCGCGCAAGCAAATCAATCAAGTTGCACTGTCCGGATGTGTACTCTCTCAAGGTCCCGTAAGGTCGCTCGAGACCCGACTTAGTGAGTTTTTCCGACTTTCTGGAGTTTTTCCTATTTTGACCCAGATGGTCATCCGCGCATGCAAAACCATCAAGTTGCACCTTCCGGACATGTATTCCGTCAAGGTCTCGTCCGGCCGCTGGGGACCCGAGTTCGTGAATTTTACTAACTTTCCCGATTTGGACCTAGATGACCATTCGCGCATGCAAAACCATCTAGTTGCACCATCCAAATGTGTATTCCATCATGGTTCCGTCCGGCATCCTGCGACCCAAGTTCGTGAGTATTCCTGACTTTCCCAATTTTGACCCAGATGGCCATCGGCGCATACAAAACCATCAAGTTGCACCTTTTGAATGTGTATTCCGTCAAGGTCCTGTCCGGCCGCCACGGACCCAAGTTCGTGAAACAAAATAGACTTTCTCGATTTAGAACCAGATGGCCATCTGAGCATGCAAAACCATCCAATTGCAGTGTCCGGAAGTGTATTTCATCAACGTCCTGACCGGCTACCCAGTATCTGAGTTCGTGAGTTGTACCGACTTTCCCAACATTCTCGATTTCAACCAAGACGACCATCTATGCATGCAAAACCATCAAGTTGCACCGTCCGGACGTGTATTCCGTATAGGTTCCGTCCGGCCGCCGGGGACCCGAGTTCATGAATTTAGCTAACTTTCCTGATTTCGACCCAGATGGCCATCCACATATGCAAAACCATCCATTTGCACCATCTGAATGTGTATTCCATCAAGTTCCCATCCGGCGTCCCAGGACCCAAGTTCGTGAGTTTTCCCGACTTTCCCAATTTCGACCCAGATGGCCATCCGTGCATGCAAAACCATCATGTTGCACCTTCTGAACGTGTATTCCGTCAAGGTCCTGTCTGGCCGCCTGGACCCGAGTTTGTGAGTTTTATCGACTTTCTTTATTTAGAACCAGATGGCTATCCGTGTATGCAAAACCATCAAGTTGTACTGTCCAAACGTGTATTTCGTCAATGTCCTGTCTGGCCACCCGGGACCCGAGTTGTGAGTTTTACCTACTTTCCCAACTTTCTCGATTTCGACCAAGAAGGCCATCCACGATGCAAAACAATCAAGTTGCACCGGCCGGACGTGTATTCCGTCGAGGCCCCATCCAGCCGCCCGGGACTCGTATTCGTGAGTTTACCAACTTTTCCGACTTTCTCGATTTCAACCCAGATGGTATCTACGCATGCAAAACCATTAAGTTGCACCGTCCAGACGTGTATTCCGTTAAGGTTCCGTCTGGCCGCCCAGGACTAGAGTTCGTGAATTTTACCGACTTTCCTTATTTTGACCCAGATGGCCATCCGTGCATGCAAAACCATCCAGTTGCACCATCCAAACATGTATTCCGTCAAGGTCACATACAGTGTGCCAGGACCCGAGTTCAGGAGTTTTCCCGACTTTCCTAATTTCGACCCAGATGGCCATCCATGCATGCAAAACCATCAAGTTGCACCGTCCGGACGTGTATTCCATCAAGGCCCCGTCCAGCCGCCTGGGACTTGAGATTGTGAGTTTTACCAACTTTCCCGATTTCGACCCAGATCACCATCCGCGCATGAAAAATCATCAAGTTGTAACATTTGGACGTGTATTTCTTCAAGGTCCTATTTGGCCGCCCGGGGCCCGAGTTTGTGAGTTACCGACTTTCTCAAATTGAACCCAGATGGCCATACGCGCATGCAAAATCATTAAGTTGCACCATGCGGACGTGTATTACGTCAAGGTCCCGTCCGGCCGCCTGGGACCCTAGTTCGTGAGTTTTATCGACTTTCCCAATTTCGACCAAGATGGTCATTCACGCATGTAAAACCTTTAAGTTGCACCATCCGAACGTGTATTCCGTCAAGGTCCCGTGTGGCCGCCTGGGACCGAAGCTCGTGCATTTTACCGACTTTCCTGACTTTCTGGTTTTCGACCCAGATGGCCATCAGGGAATGCAAAACGATCCAGTTGTACCATCCGAACATGTATTCCGTTAAGGTCCCGTCCGGCGTCCTAGCACCCGAGTTCGTGAGTTTTCCCGACATTCCTGATTTCTATCCAGATGTCCATCCTCATATGCAAAACCATCAAGTTGCATCATCCGGACGTGTATTCCAAAAAGGTCACGTCCGGCCGCACAGGACTTGAGTCTGTGAGTTTTACTACTTTCCCGATTTTGACCCAGATGGCCATCCGCGCATGGAAAAAACCATCAAGTTGCATCATCCGGACGTGTACTCTGTCAAGGTCCCGTACGGTCGCTCGGGACCCGAGTTAGTGAGTTGTTCCGACTTTCCTGACTTTTTCTGATTTTGACCTAGATGGCCATCCGCGCATGCAAAACCATCCAGTTGCACCATCCGAACGTGTATTTCGTCAAGGTCCCATCCTGCACCCAGGGATTAGAGTTCATGAGTTTTCCCTACTTTCCCAAACTCGAACCAGACGTCCATCCACGCATGCAAAACCATCAAATTCCACCGTCCGGTTGTGTATTCCAAAAAGTCCTCATCCGGCCGCCCGGGACGCGAGTTCGTCAGTTTTAGCGACATTCCTGACTTTCCCGATTTGGACCAAATGGCCATCAGCAAAAAACCATCAAGCTGCACCATCTGGACGTGTATGCCGTCAAACTCTCTTCCAACCTCCCGGGACCCGAGTTTGTGAGTTTTATCGACTTTCCCGACTTTCTTGATTTCGACCCAGATGGCCATCCGCGCAATCAAAACCAACAAGTTGCACCATCTGGATGTGTATTCCGTCAAGGTCCCGTTTGGCCGCCCGGGTCTCGAGTTTGTGAGTTTTACCGACTTTCCCAAATCAAACACAGATGGAGAACATCAAATTGAACCGTCCGGACGTGTATTCCAAAAAGGCCCCGTCCGGCCGCCCTGGACGCAAGTTCGTGACTTTTAGCAACATTACCGAGTTTCCCAATTTTGACCCAAATGGCCATCCGCGAAAAACCATCAAGCTGCACCGTCCGGACGTGTATGCCGTCAAGGTCTCTTCCGGCCTCCTGGGACCACAGTTTGTGAGTTTTACCAACTTCCCGACTTTCTCTCTACCCAGATGGCCATCCGCGCCATCAAAACCATCAAGTTGCACCATCCAGACATGCATTCCGTCAAGGTCCCGTCTGGCCGCCCGGGACCCGATTCATGAGTTTTACCGAATTTATCAATTTCGACCAAGATGGACATTCGCGCATGCAAAACCTTCAAGTTTTACCATCCGAACGTGTATTCCGTCAAGGTCCCATTCGGCCGCCCGAGACCCGAGTTCGTGCATTTTACCGACTTTCCCGACTTTCTGGTTTTCGACCAGATGGCCATCTGCGAATGCAAAACGATCCAGTTGCACCATCCGAACGTTTATTCCGTCAAGGTCCCGTCCGGCGTCCCAGGACCCGAGTTCGTGAGTTTTCCCAAATTTCCTGATTTCGTCCCAATGGCTATCCTCGTATGCAAAACCATCAAGTCGCACCGTCCAGACGTGTATTTCGTCAAGGTCCCGTCCGGCCGCCCAGGACTCGAGTTCGTGAGTTTTACTGGCTTACCTGATTTCGACCCAGATGGCCATCCGCGCATGCAAAACCATCAAGTTGCACTGTACGGAAGTGTACTCTATCAAGGTCCCGTCCGGCCTCCCAAGACCCGAGTTCGTGCATTTTATCGACTTTCCAGACTTTCTAGTTTTCGACCCAGATGGCCATCTGCGAATGCAAAATGATCCAGTTGCACCATCCAAACGTTTATTCCGTCAAGGTCCCATCCGGCGTCGCAGGACCCCTAGTTCGTGAGTTTTCCTGACTTTCCCGATTTCGACCCAGTGGCCATCCTCATATGCAAAACCGTCACGTTGCACCGTCTGGACGTGTATTCCGTAAAGGTCCCGTTCGGCTGCCCATGACTTGTCACACCCGGTTTCTCCGAAGAACAACCGAGTGAATATCACATGTACGCCAGGATCATTTTCTCATACATGTGATGACAAATAGTGAAGCATCATTTATTACAAGCCAGGTGTCGAATATAAATATGTCTTACAAAGCATACGTCTCGATGGACGATAATAAGTTCATAACATGTAAATAAAAAAGCAGTGGAATATAAATCTCGTGGGCTCCGTCACAGGCGTTGCCCGGGGGACTCCGTGAACCTAGAATCCTTCCTTGGGACCAAAGTCTTGGTCATTAAACACCACATCATTCTCTTGACCTGAGCAGCAATAAAAACCAATAGAAAAGCAAGTTTGAGTACCGTGGGTACTCAGCAAGTATGGGAAAGTTATGTCATGCATGGCTAGAGCAAGGAGAGGTTGAACTCATGGTTAAAGCACTACGCAATTAATACCTATCACCTTAGCTTATTAAGCACCTACATTACTACACAGGTGAAATGGTCTCAATCTCCCAACCCATCATCAAAATCAAGTAACCATAACATCATATCCAATGTCAAGCTCCCTGCTTAACATCCTCAACTTCCAAATTCATCATCCTCTAGTCATGAATAAGTCCAAGCCGCTCTTGACCGTGAGCACGGCTGTCATGACAGTTTTGACTCTGCAGAGTTTGCACCATTGTACCCACATGTAGTGATTTTATCCCTCGTTGCCGGGTGGACTAAAAGAACCTCCATTATGCCAGTGGCCGCGAACCACACTGACACTTGCCAGGTGTGTAGCCAGGAGATCACTATGAAGCCTTTACAAAGGGATTCCCGACGAGCGTGGGCCCACTGAGGTTTCACCCCTAACAGCATACAAGAGGCTCCAACCCCGCTGCAGTGGCCCCCTCTTGAGTCTTGCGGTTCATATGGTAGTCCAGCTGAGACCTATTCCCCGCACATCCAACACACCCATACTACGTCGGGGATATACCTAATTAATTGGCCAAGCTGCCCCATCTCAGCATGTGGTTGGCACAGTAAAGCCAGGTTACATGCTCCATAAACCGGTCCTTAGGATCCAGGCAAGTACTAAACACAAACCCGAGTCTCGTGCACCCAGCACCAACCAAATCATCCAACTTGCCTCGATCCCTACCTCTACATAACTCATAATATCTCATCCAAGAGTAAGGTAAATAAATTGATGATCGCATATCCCAATTATCCCATTCTAAGCATGTCTAAGCATATAAATAAATGACATGATAAAGTAGATCCCAACCCAAGCTACAAGGAAACAAGGTAATGCAATTCTAGGGAAACTTCCTAGCATGAGTTTCATATTTCAATTGACAATGCAAATAATTCTATCTACACATCCTACTATAGGATCAAAGTGGTCAAGGACACTTGCCTTCTTCCTGCTGCTCTGGGAATGGAAAGTCTTGGTCTTGGAAGGGGAGAACTTGCTCTGGGGCAGGTTCTACTCATGCCAATACACATAGTAAAAGAAAACAACAATCCATAAGACATAGTTCACACTTTCATTTCATGCAAACCACACATACATAACTATGAAAGTCATTCACATTTCTAAGTGTTGTGGTTACTCTACATATGTTGATTTTTGGCCTACATGCACTTTTAAACATATGTATATGATTTCTAATCTTTTGTATTCAGATTTCTGTTTACACACTATATATGAATTTCCAATTTGAACAAATTCTTTATATTTAATTAATACACTTCTTAGCTACCAAGTTTGCATGAAAAGTAATTTCCTACTCCAATTAGGTTTTCAGACCTTCTACCGAATCCTAAACTGAAGTTTTTAGATTCGGAGACTTCATTTATCATTTTCTAATTATGCATACCTATTTTCCTATATTTTTCAGATTTATTTTCTATGCCTAAAAGTGAGTTTTAATATTAAATAGTAGGACATATCATCTAAACAGAATAGGTTCAGATCTAAAATATTAAATAATATATTTTGAACTTCTCCTCTGATGTGAACTAATTTAAATTTATTTTATCAGTTTTCAGAATTATTCCCTAGACTAAAAATGTGTTTCTAGAACTAATAAATATGAAAAACACCAGATTTCATTTCAACCTAAAATATATTTTTAACTTATTCTAAAGTTTTCCAAGTGCTAGGAGAGTTTAAATTTGAATTTGCACATGTGTTTGCCTTACCTTTTAAATTTAAATCCTAGTCACATATTCAAATTTCTGAATTTAATATCATATAGGGTCAAAAAGGTAAATCCACTCTACTGCAGGGTTTAATTTATTATTTTCTAAATTTCCAGGGGTCTAACTACACATAACAGAGTGGTTTTCCTAATTTTTATTAAGTCCAGGTGCTAAAACTGATTTTTAAATGAATTTACACGAATTTCTGAAAGTTCCAGGGCTAGATCAGAAGTTTCCGGGGCTAGCTTGTGTTTTCCGAGATCCGCAGGGGGTAGCGCGTAAGAATTCCGGCCTTTATAACGCGAAGCTGATGTGGACCGTTCGATTTAAAATAGACGGCTGAGATTATAACGCGAAGCGGTACGGGTTAGATCTAATAGGAACCACACGATTTAAAAAGGACGGGCCTCAGGGGGGAACGGAAGAGGGGAGGTAGGGGATCTCACCTCAGGGTTTTTCTTGAGCTCGGAGGCCCTGGAAGGCGGTCGGCGATGAGGTTCGACGTGAAAACGCGGCGGTGCTCGTCGGAGCTGTGTCTAGAGTGCAAAACACCGGGTTTCCTTCACCTGCGAGATTCCCCGGAGGCGGTGGAACATGATCAGCGCGTTAGATCAGGAAATCCGAGCGAGGATCGAAGGACAACGGCGATAGAAACTTCGGTTCTCACCGGGAAGAAAAACAACCGATCGGGGGGGGGGGGGGGGACAGGGCGATGCCGGCGTTTATATAGACGAGGGAGGGTGGCGGTCTGTTGGGATCGAGTTGGAGACGTCCGGGACCGGAATTCGGGCTGGGGCGTGGGTTTCCGGAGGTGGTTTGGATTCGGGTGCGAGAAGAGTCCCGGGGTCGGCCGGGCGCGCGGGAGGTGAGGGATGACACGCAGGCCCCGCATGTCAGTGAGAGGAAGAGAGGGGCACGGGTTTGGGGCTGGCGCAGGGAGATTGGGCCGGCTGGTGGGTTTCGGCCCACTGGCCGGTGGAGTTTTTCTTTTTCTTTTTCCTTTTCTTTTCTGTTTTGATTTGAAATTCCAATTTGAATTTGAATTTCTGCACCACATGCAATACGTCCAAAAATTTTTAAATTCCCCTCTTAACATGTTTTGGGGTGTTACAGCTCTACCCCCCTTAAAAGAAATCTCGTCCTCGAGATTGGTGGTTCTAGAAAAACAATTCCGGAAACTGTGCCTTAAGCTCGTCTTCTCGCTCCCATGTGGCTTCCTCTTCCGAGTGATGCTTCCACTGCACCTTGCACATCCGGATTCTTTTATTTCTTGCAAGGCGTTCCATTGTCTCCAAAACCTTGACCGGTTGCTCGGCATAAGACAGATCCTCTCCTACGTCAACCTCATTCATGGGTAACATCTCTTCATGCGTCCTTAGACATTTCTTGAGCTGTGACACATGGAATACATCGTGCACATCCGATAGGCGAGCCGGTAGTTCTAGTTGATATGTCACTTCGCCTTTCCTCTCTAGAATCTGAAAGGATCCGATGTATCGAGGTGATAATTTCCCTTTTACCTTGAACCGACAAAGTCCTCGGATAGGGCACACCTTGAGATAGACATAGTCCCTCCGTACATCGGCATAGCTCTTTTGTCGGGTTTGTGCTATCCTCAAGTTGTTGTGGATTTCCCTCACTTTTGACTCGGCTACTTGTAGTACTTCGGGTCCAAACACTTTACTTTCCCCGGTTTGGTTCCAAAATAGTGGAGTTCTGCACTTCCTCCCATACAAAGCCTCAAATGGTGACATCTTCATACTAGGCTGATAGCTGTTGTTATAGGAGGACTCCGCATACGGTAAGTTCTTATCCCAACTCCTATTGTTCTTGAGCGCACACGCTCTCAGCATATCTTCAAGGATCTGATTGGTTCTTTCTGTCTGCCCGTCAGTCTGGGGATGATAGGCAGAACTAAAATTCAGATGAGTTCCCATGGTTTCATGTAACTTCTGGCAGAACCTTGAGGTGAACTGTGTCCCTCGATCTGACACTATCTTTTTTGGCACTCCATGGTAACACACGATCCTTGACATGTACAATTCTGCCAATTTGGATCCGTTGTAGCTTTCTTTCACGGGGACGAAATGAGCTACCTTGGTTAGCCTGTCGATGATGACCCATATCGAATCATATCCCGATTGGGTCCTGGGTAGTCCCACTATGAAATCCATACCTATTTCTTCCCATTTCCACTCAGACACTGAGTGGTTGCAATAATATCGTGGGTCGTTGATGTTCCGCTTTCACCAACTGACATGTGTCACATAAGGCAACATGTTCCGCGACATCCCGCTTCATGCCATACCACCAATACCTGCTCTTGAGGTCATGATATATCTTCGTACTCCCAGGATGAATGGAATAGTCGGAATCATGAGCCTCCTTCAAAATCAATTCACGGATCTCCTTCACTTCAGGCACACAGATTCTTTTCCCATGCCACACCGTACCTTGTTCATCCTCTCTGAAACCAGGGGCTTTGTTATCCTTGATGAGTTCTCTGATTTCTTGTATCTTCTCATCATTCTTTTGACCATCGCGTATGCCTTGCTCTAATATGGAGTCCACTTTCATGGCGACGGCCTCACCACTATTCACCAGACATAGATTGAGTTTTACAACCTCTTCCTTCAGTTCTGTAGGCATGTCCTTTAAGGTTAACCTATTGACCTGCACCTTTCGGCTTAAAGCATCTGCTACGACGTTCGCTTTCCCAGGATGATAGTTGATACCCACATCAAAGTCATTGATTAGCTCTAACCATCTCCTTTGTCTGAGGTTGAGATCTGGCTGTGTGAAATATACTTTAAGCTCTTATGATCCGTATATATCTCTGTCCTCTTCCCCATCAAGTAATGCCGCCAAATCTTCAACGCGTGTACCACTGCGGCTAGCTCTTCTCGTGTTTTCGGAGCTGTCGGGACGCATACGTCACGACATGCCCCTCTTGCATGAGAACACATCCTAACCCGTTTCCAGAGGTATCGCAGTACACCGAAAAGTTCTTCTGCATATCTGGCATAACTAGCACTGGGGCCGTTGTCAATCTTTTCTTCAATTCTTGAAAACTCGTCTCGCACTGCGGTGTCCATGTGAATGTGATTCCCTTCTCTAACAATTTGGTGAGGGGTCTCGAAATCTTGGCGAAACCCTCGATAAACCGTCGATAATACCCAGCCAATCCTAAGAAGCTTCGAACTTCCCCGATATTTTCAAGGGTCTTCCACTTCTGTACATCCTCGATCTTAGCGGGATCTACGGAGATTCCTCCCTTCGAGATTATATGTCCTAAGAAGGGAACTCTCTTCAACCAAAATTCACACTTGCTCAGCTTGGCATATAGTTGGTGTTCTCTCAGCTTTTGCAACACCAAACTTAAATGCCTCTCATGTTCTTCTTCATCTTTGGAAAAGACGAGAATGTCATCAATGAAAACCACCACAAATTTGTCCAGGTATTCCATGAATACCTTGTTCATGAGATACATGAAGTATGCCGGGGCATTAGTTAGCCCGAAAGGCATGACGGTGTATTCATACAGTCCGTACCGAGATACGGAAGTTGTCTTTGGAATATCAGCTTGCCTTATCTTAAGTTGGTGGTATCCCGACCTGAGATCAATTTTCGAGAACACACAAGCTCCCCTCAACTGATCAAACAAGTCTTCAATGCGGGGTAATGGGTACTTGTTCTTGATGGTTACTTCATTCAACGCACGGTAGTCTACGCATAACCTTTGGGTCCCGTCCTTCTTGGGCACAAATATCACTAGAGCTCCCCAGAGTGAGGAACTAGGACGAATGTACCCCTTCTCTGTCAATTCTCTCAAATGTTCCTTGAGTTCTTTCAGCTGTTTGGAGTCCATCCGATAGGGTATCTTGTGTATCGGAGCTGTTCCAGGCACTAGCTCAATCGCGGATCCCACTTCACGATCGGGGGGCATACCTGGCAACTCCTCCGGAAAAACATCTGGATATTCCCTGATGATCCTGATCTCCTCCACTTCCAACTCAACTTGATTGAGTTTAATGTCCCTCCTAGGCTCTTGTATGGTTATGAACTTTACTCTTGTGCCACTAGGGTGAGTTAGTTCCACGGTTCTTGTCGAACAATGGATGATTCCTTTATGTTTGGTCAACCAATCCATACCCAAAATAATATCTATCCCTTGTGAATCTATCACTATGAGGTTGGCAGTAAATACTACCCCATTAATGTCTAGATTCACCTTGGGACACACTTGTCTTTTCCTTATCTCTCCCCCTGGAGAGTTTACTGCTAGCATATGGTCCATTTGAGTTGTTGCTAGATCATGCTTCTTAACAAACCCTTGAGCAATGAACGAGTGGGTAGCACCAGAATCAAACAACAGGGTTGCAATGTGTAAATTGGCAGGAAACTTACCAATTACCACGTCAGGTGCCTCTTGCGCTTCCTCCATGGTCATGTGATTCACCCGTCCTCGCATCACATTCTGCTGTTGTGGCTGCATGGGCTTTTTCTTTGGGCACTTATGGGCGTAGTGCCCCACTTCAGCACAGTTGAAGCATTGCACCCCAACCTTAGGTGTCTGGCCTTTGTTGTCTTGGGGTTGGTTCGGTGGTCCTTGTACTGCTGGTCGAGGTTGATATGTGGGGTGAGGCTGCTGTACAAACTGACGTTGTGGCTGTGCTGGTGCTGACGGAGGCCTGAAATTCGGGTTGTACCCTCTCGGTGCTGAGTAGGGTACCACAGCACGGCTCGTCTGCCCTGCGGGTGGCTGCATCAGTCGTCGGCGTGTGTTGCTACCCGAGGCTTGGTGTGACCATCCCGCCTTCCTCTTATTTTCATTTCCAAGGCCTTCAGCTTCCTCTCCACAACAAATGCTCTGTCTACCATCTTTTGGAAGCTTTCATACTCGTTGGAGGACATTGCACATTGCATCTCCGCAGTAAGTCCTTCCACAAAGCAGTCCTGTTTCTGCTCATCAGTTTCGATGTCCCGTGGTGCATAACAGGATAGTTGGGTGAACTTAGTGAGGTATTCCGCCACAGTCATGTTTCTTTGCTGCAGTCCCAAGAACTCCTTCCTCTTGTTTCTGAGTTCACCCCTTGGTATGTAATGGTTGCGGAAACTGCGCTTGAACTCTTCTCAAGTAATGTTCTCGGGGTCATGGTGGGCTGCCACGTAGGCGGTCCACCAATCAGCAGCGGGTCCATGCAATTGGTGAGAGGCAAACAGCACCCTCTCATACCCTTGGGATTGTATGATCCTCATCTTGCTCTCGATGGTCTTTAGCCAGTCATCTGTCTCCAGAGGTTCAGCAGCACTTGCAAACTTTGGAGGTTGAGTCCCTAGAAACTCACTCAACCTTGGTTGGCGTGGTGCAGCTTGTGGGGGTGGAGCTTGGTGCAAGTTGGCCACCACTTGAGTTAGGCTCTGGATGAGCTGATTCTGATTTTCAAGCATTTGGTAGATGGGATCAGCTCCTTCACGGCGACCACCCATGTCTTGTCCTCCAGAAAGATGAGGGTTGCCGGCCTCATCGTTGTTGTTGGCGGGGTTGAAACCATGACCCTTTCCTCTTCCGGCCATCTATCATGATCAACCAATGTTAATTTAAAGCATCACGTATTAACTTCCCAATTTGCTTGTTTAAACTTAAACTTTTGAGACCTTATTATATTAACATTTTCTGAGGGTTTCACGTCTCACGCGAAAATAAATGCACTCTTATTTCATAGGGGTTCACACATCAAAGCAAAACAACCTGAAGACGAGGTTGTGGACAAATGCCCATGGCTTCCACAACTCACGTCACACATCAAACATTAACACACCATTAACTAATAGTATTGACTCGCCTACTCGATAACCTGCTGAACTATGGGAAAGGACTCTACATGACTCGTATCACTGAGCTGGCTCCTTGGGGTCTTCCTCATTATTGCGGCTGCCCTCTGACTCCGCTTTGGGTGGGGAAGTTGCTGGTGGAGAAGTGCGGTGACGCCTGCTCGCCCGGCGGTCTGGGGAGTCAGGAGTCCATGTGTCATTCACGGTTACACACAGTTCATTACCATCTCCTCTTTCTCTCGCCCTCAAGCTGGCGCGAAGCAATGCCTCAGTCTTCTTCAGGGTGTCACGAACATCCTGAAGCTCCTGCTGACACTCCTGCAGTCGAGTGCTGAGCATAGCAGCATCCTCCAAGCACAGGTCCATGTGCTTATGGGAAGTCCCCTGCTGTACTGGCGAGTACTTGTACTCCGCGGTACCACTCTCACGCTAGAGGACATACATGTACTCAGTCCTATCCAAGTGGCGACGGTAGATGTAACTCTGGCAGGTGATGGCCTCCCAGGTGACATCCTTCTCGGCATCGACCTGTGTCGCTCGATAAGCTGGAGAGCGGTGGATCTTGAGCAACTGATTTTCATGAATAATCCTCATTTCTGAACTCCATTCTTCCCGCTTCTCACGTATGGTACGGGTGGAGCTGTAGTGTATGATTAGCTTGCCCGTATTGCCGGCAGCGTGGAGCACACGCCGTAGACGGCGCAACAAGCCTCCTACTGCCAACCCGTAGGAGTGGTACGTTACCGGACGGTTCTCCTCTCTCAGGGCAAGGGCAACTACAGGAACTCTCCCTCCGGTGGACTTACGAGTGGTGCGGATCATGCGAACCATCTAAAACATAAAGCATTTAAAATTAAGTTAGATAAGAGTTAAACAAAAATTGTATTTTGAATAAAAGTTGGGGTAAGATGAATAAAGTGACCCCATTAAATAAAACCTTCAACCCACACTTTTGTAAAATAGTTTTTAAAAAAATAGGGTCCTTAAATACGTCCATTTCTACCTAGGTCCACGTTCCTACGGGCAACCTTGGCTCTGATACCACTTCTGTCACACCCGGTTTCTCCGAAGAACAACCGAGTGAATATCACATGTATGCCAGGATCATTTTCTCATACATGTGATGACAAATAGTGAAACATCATTTATTACAAGTCAGGTGTCGAATATAAATATGTGTTACAAAGCATACGTCTCGATGGACGATAATAAGTTTATAACATGTAAATAAAATAGCAGCGGAATATAAATCTTGTGGGCTCCGTCACAGGCGTTGCCCGGGGGACTCCGTGAACCTAGAATCCTTCCTCGGGACCAAAGTCTTGGTCATTAAACACCACATCATTCTCTTGACCTGAGCAGCAATATTAACCAACAGAAAAGCAAGTTTGAGTATCGTGGGTACTCAGCAAGTGTGGGAAAGTTATGTCATGCATGGCTAGAGCAAGGAGAGGTTGAACTCATGGTTAAAGCACTACGCAATTAATACCTATCACCTTAGCTTATTAAGCACCTACATTACTACACATGTGAAATGGTCCCAATCTCCCAACCTATCATCAAAATCAAGTAACCATAACATCATATCCAATGTCAAGCTCCCCGCTTAACATCCTCAACTTCCAAATTCATCATCCTCTAATCATGAATAAGTCCAAGCCGCTCTTGACCGTGAGCACGGCTGTCGATAGTTTTGACTCTGCAGAGTTTGCACCACTGTACCCACATGTAGTGATTTCATCCCTCGTTGCCGGGTGGACTAAAAGAATATCCATTATGCCAGTGGCCGCGAACCACACTCACACTTCCCAGGTGTGTAGCCAGGAGATCACTACGAAGCCTTTACAAAGGGATTTCCGACAAGCGTGGGCCCACTGAGGTTTCACCCCTAACAGCATACAAGAGGCTCCAACCCCGCTGCAGTGGCCCCCTCTTGAGCCTTGCGGTTCATATGGTAGTCCAGCTGACACCTATTCCCCGCACCATCCAACACACCCATACTACGCCGGGGATACACCTAATTAATTGGCCAAGCTGCCCCATCTCAGCATGTGATTGGCACGGTAAAGCCAGGTTACATGCTCCATGAATCGGTCCTTAGGATCCAGGCAAGTACTAAACACAAACCCGAGTCTCGCGCACCCAGCACCAACCAAATCATCCAACTTGCCTCGATTGCTACCTCTACATAACTCATAATATCTCATCCAAGAGTAAGGTAAATAAATTGATTATCTCATATCCCAATTATCCCATTCTAAGCATGGCTAAACATATAAATAAATAACATGATAAAGTAGATCCCAACCCAAGCTATAAGGAAACAAGGTAATGCAATTCTAGGGAAACTTCCTAGCATAGGTTTCATATTTCAATTGACAATGCAAATAATTCTATCTACACATCCTAGTATAGGATCAAAGTGGTCAAGTACACTTGCCTTCTTCCTGCTGCTCTGGGAATGGAAAGTCTTGGTCTTGGAAAGGGAGAACTTGCTCTGGGATAGGTTCTACTCATGCCAATACACATAGTAAAAGAAAACAACAATCCATAAGACATAGTTCATACTTTCACTTCATGCAAACCACACATACATACCTATGAAAGTCATTCATATTTCTAAGTGTTGTGGTTACTCTACATATGTTGATTTTTGGCCTACATGCACTTTTAAACATATGTATATGATTTCTAATCTTTTGTATTCAGATTTCTGTTTGCACACTATATATGAATTTCCAATTTGAACAAATTCTTTATATTTAATTAATACACTTCTTAGCTACCAAGTTTGCATGAAAGGTAATTTCCTACTCCAATTAGGTTTTCAGATCTTCTACCAAATCCTAAACTGAAGTTTTTGGATTTGGAGACTTCATTTATCATTTTCTAATTACGCATACCTATTTTCCTATATTTTTCAGATTTATTTTCTATGCCTAAAGTAAGTTTTAATATTAAATAGTAGGACATATCATCTAAACAGAATAGGTTCTGATCTAAAATATTAAATAATATATTTTTGAACTTCTCCTCTGATGTGAACTAATTTTGTCGAAGTGTGTGGTCGACACTTCCCCCGGACCTGCTCTGGGCAGCCCGCGGAGGTTCTTTTTTCGGAGGGGCTAGTCACTTGCGGAGAGCTTGAGTGTAGGGACGAGTTAAGGAGGAGCTTGACACGGTGAGTTTTACGTGGTTCAGGCTGCCGGAGCGTAAAACCCTACGTCCACGGTGAGCTGAGGTGCTCGCTGTATTGCTTGTTGCTCAGAACCGGAGTCCTGAGCTTGAGGATGAGTTACGCCTAGGGTATGAGTTGCTGGAGTGCGAACCCTTGCTAACGTTGCCTACCCGAGCCTTTTATAGTCCAAGGCTCGTGTGGCTTACAAGGGGGACCCGGGACCCGACAGGTGGTCCCAGGGAGGCGTGCTCCGCGTCTCCACGTCTTGGGAAGGCGCGGGCCTTGAATACCTTGTACGAGCAAGGTATGGGGCGTCTTTACGCCCGCTGCCTACCGCTCGGGGGCAGGCAGCGCTCTTCTGCTGGACACGTGGCGGGCCCGGAGCCCTCCTCAGAGGAGAGGGAGGTCCGGCCCCGCAGGACACGTAGAGCCTTCGGACCTCTCTCCGCGGAGGGGGAGGTCCGGCTTTTGTCGGCCACGTGGCGGCCCCGGAGCTCTCCTCTGAGGAGAGGGAGGTCCGGCCCCGCTGGACACGTGGCGCCTTCGGACCTCTCCCCTGCGGGGGGGGAGGGGGGGAGGTCCGGCTTCTGCAGGCCACGTGGCGAGCCCGGAGCTCTCCTCTGAGGAGAGGGAGGTCCGGCCTCGCTGGACGCGTGGCGCCTTCGGAGCTCTCTCTGCGGAGAAGGGCGAGATCCTTAGGCATTTTCCCCTGTGCGCGAGGGTACCCCATATCGCGGGTACCGACAGTGGCCTCTGGGCCCATCTCGGGGGAGTTAACGAGCCCGAGGTGGGGCCCCCGTCTCTTCTGTTCCGCGCACTTCCTCTAAGTCCCACATTGACCGCTGCCGGAGCACGAACAGTCGCGGGATCGTGGGAGCGTGCGCCCACTTGATGGTTGCTTTTACTGTGGCGGTTCCCAAGACTACCACTTCTGCACGTTGCAGCGCTTTCTTCGGGAACCGCCGGGGCGCCTTGCCGGCTCATCTTCTTGGGAGGCTGACTCCTTGACCCGCCGCTTCAGCTGGGCAGCTTGGGCCCACCTGTCATCGGCGCTCGGTCTTGGAGCCGATGCGGTAGCCGATGCGTGTGAAGGGAAGCCGCAACGTGGGCAGGTTCCTTTTATAAGGCTTCCAGCACTTGCACCTTTCTTGAGTCTCTGCGACCTTGTCTCCTCCCATGGCTCCTAACACGCCTTCGGGGGAGGATCGCTCTCGACTTCCTCCGGCGGCGACGTCTGCACCAAGTCAGGGATCCAGAGAGCCTGCATGCCTTGCCTCTGGAGGTGGCGCCTCCAAGAGGCCTCAGGTTTATTATCCCGACGGGACTCTTCTTGAGCGACGACAGGCTGAAAGTTCCCAGGCGTCGCGTCCTCTCTCCTCAGGCGGTGGAGTCTCCACAGAAACTGCTGACACGCCGAGGAAGCTTCAGGCGGAAGAGTCTCCAAGGAAACTGCTGAAGCACCAAGGAGGACTCCAGGCGGCAGAGTCTCCAAGGAAACTACTGAAGCGGCAGAGGGGGCTTCAGAAGCATCCTTGATGACACCGGCCCTTGCGCTGGTGATGGCCGAGGTGATCCCCGCGCTCGGGTCAGAGGAGTCTTCAAGGAAACTGCTGAAGCGGCAGAGGGGGCTTCAGAAGCATCCTTGATGATAGCGGCTCTTGCGCTGGTGGTGGCTAAGGAGATCTTCGCGCTCGGGTTATGGAGCGGGAAAATGCCGCCAGAGCTGAAGTCGGGGACCCTAGGTTTTTTTTTGTGTGAGTGTGTAGCCCAGCTCATGGAGCCTTGTATGATTAGACTCTTGTTATCTTTTGAGTCTGCTTGCTTTAGTCTTCTTCTTGGTTTTACCTGGCCAAGCTCTTAGCTCCGCAAGGTACTCAGAGGCCTTGACCAATCTCGAAGCTCTGCACAGACACCTTCCCCGGGTCCTTACTGTATTAAGGGCCCCGGAGGTCTCCAGGATCCGCCCCATGAGAATGGGGAGGCCCGGGCCTGCTAGCCATGTGGCGGGCCCGGAGCTCTCCTCTGAGGAGAGGGAGGTCCGGCCCCTCGGGACACGTGGAGCCTTCGGACCTCTCCCTGCGGAGAGGGGGGGAGGTCCGGCTTCTGTTGGCCACGTGGCGGGCTCGGAGCTCCCCTCTGAGGAGGGGGAGGTCCGGCCCCGCTGGACACGTGGGACCTTCGGGTCTCGCCCTTGCGGAGGTGGCGAGGTCCGGATTCTTCGGTCTTACCTTGGAGTTCTGGTCTTGCGCGATCCCGTAGCGGCCCCCTGGTAGGTGTGTCCCATTGGTTGGGTGTACCTACCATACTCCTGCAGGGAGCTGAGGCCGAGAGGTCCTGCACACAAGTAAGGGAAACATAATTCTCCTTGGGGGCTCCCCCTCCTCTATCTCATAGTCTTATTTGGCTTACAGTCCCCATCCACTTGTACGGCGCTTGGGGACTATAGTGCGCGAAGTGCCGGGAGCTCGGGCCCCCCTAGCCATCGGCATGTACCTCCAACGCAACCGCCTTTGGTAGGGCAGCAAATGCCAACTAGAGGTGAGAATGAGAAGAGGGAGCCGAGCGCATGGTGAGCATACGCCGAAAGTGCAGTCATAAAAATTTAATACGTAATTTAAATGAGCACAAGGGAGGAGCAAAGTAGGACAGGTTTATTTTCATATAAATTTCCATAGGAGGAAGGCAGGCTATACATGGAGGCCACGACCCGCCCCATTAAGAAGGGAAGCAAGACTCTACGCGCTTGGGGTCGGAACCAGGCGAAGCTGAACGTAGTCCTGTACCGTCCCCTGAGGCTTAGCTGCTCCGAGCGCTGTTCCTGGACTCTATGGAATCTATTACAAAAAGAAGAGACTGTCCTATCATTGCTCTAGGGATAGAACTTACGGAGGTGTTCGATGTTCCAAGGGTTCGGGAGTGGCTCCCCACCCTCGGTGGAAAGGCGTACGCACCCGGGACGGCACACTTTTGTGACTCGGAAGGGACCTTCCCAACTAGGGGAGAGTTTGTGGGTCCCTTCACGAGAAAGTATGCGCCGCAGCACCAGGTCGCCTTCCTGCAGCTCCCGGGCATGCACAGACCTCTGGTGGTAGCGGCGGAGCGCTTGTCTGTACCGTGCGTTACGGAGTGCTGCATGCAATTGGACCTCGTCGACGAGGTCTATGTCTCCGCGCCGGAGGTTGTCCTGCGCGGCTTCGTCGTAAGCTCGGACACGGTGAGACTTCATGGTGATTTCTGGGGGAAGCACAGCTTCGGCCCCATACACCATGAAGAAGGGTGTCTCTCCGGTGGCCCGGCTCTGGGATGTCCGGTTAGCCCATAGTGTGCTCGGAAGCTCGTCCACCCAATTGGCACCATGTTTCTTCAGGCTGGCATAGGTGTGGGTCTTGAGGCCCCGGAGAATCTCGGCGTTGGCCCTCTCGACTTGTCCATTGCTCTTTGGGTGAGCAACAGAGGCATAGCACACCTGGATGCCGAGATCTTCGCAGTAGTCTTGGAAGGCTGCGCTGGTGAACTGGGTCCCGTTGTCAGTGATGATTCTGTTCGGGACCCCGAACCGGCAGACAATCGACTTGATGAACTTTACTGCTGACTGCTTGTTGATGGTGACAACTGGTGCGGCTTCCGGCCACTTGGTGAACTTGTCGATGGCGACATAGAGGTACCGGAACCCCCCGACGGCTCTAGGGAATGGTCCCAGGATGTCCAACCCCCACACGGCAAACGGCCACGAGGGTGGGATCATCTGTACCGCCTGAGCCGGTGTATGGATCTGCTTGGCGTGGAACTGGCACGCCTTGCAGCTCTCGACCAGCTTGACGGCATCCTGGAGTGTTGTCGGCCAGTAGAAGCCATGCCGGAAGGCTTTACCAACAAGCGTGCATGAGGAAGAGTGACTCCCACGTTCGCCTCCATGGATCTCAGCGAGCAAGTCGCAGCCTTCCCCCTAGGTTATGCACCGCAATAGGACGTGGTTGGCGCCACGCCGGTAGAGATCCCCTTCTACCAGCGCGTATCTCTTAGCCATACGCACGATCCGTTCAGCGGTTGCATGTTCATCATGGAGGATGTTGTCTTTCAAGTAGTCCCGGATCTCCGTGATCCATGCATCGGGTCTGACTTGAGCTCCTGGATCTTGAGTGCTGGGTTGCACGGAGTCTCCAGTAACGCTTATGATCCTTGGCGGCATCCATGGTTGCAGGGCCGCCGGGACCGCCAGCTTCGAAGTGCTGGTCCAGCCCCCTTCGCCCGGCTCGGCGGGCCGGGCTGTGGGCCGCAACAATGTCCTCTCGAAGACTCCTTCGGGCACGGGGGCTCCGGTGGAATCCTTCGTTGAAAGGTCGTCGGCTGCGGCATTGCCAGCGCGCGGTACGTGGCGCAGGTCCAAGGCGAGGAAGTCTTTCTCCAACATCTGCACGTGAATCAGATAAGCAGCTCTAGCTGTGGGTCATTGCAGGAGCATTCGCCCTTAACTTGCTTGATAACCAGCTGGGAGTCGCCCTGTGCCAACAACTGGCGAGCGCCCAGAGACAGGGCTGTCTGTAGGCTAAAGATGAGTGCTTCATACTCTGCCATGTTGTTGGTTGCCTTGAAATTGAGACGCACCATGTACCCAAACTGCTCCCCTGATGGCATGAGAAGCAGTACGCCGGCACCGGCCCCCTGCTTTCGCGAGGAGCCATCGAAGAAGAGCGTCCAGTGGGGCTCGGTGAAGACCGGAGCTCGGTGCTCTGGTTCACCATCTTCGTGGCCCCCTGGGTCAGCCTTCGTCGGTGTCCACTCTGCCACGAAGTCAGCCAACACTTGGCTTTTGACTGCATGGCGAGGAAGGAAGTCCAGCTCGAACTCCGCCAGCTCCTCTGCCCATTTAGCGACATTGCTAGTGCATGGGGGCTGTGAAGGATCTCTTCAGCGGATAGGAGGTGACTACCGAGACCCGGTGGGCCTGAAAGTAGTGGCGGAGGTTCCTGGACGCCACGAGCACTGCATACAGCAGCTTGTGGACTTCTAGGTACCTTGTCTTGGCATCGTGAAGTACTTCGCTGATGTAGTAGACAGGTCTCTGGATGGTTCGAACCCTCTCTATTAGGTCTGGAAGGTCTTCATCCATTGGCCCTGGCCCGCCGGAGGTGAGTGGGTCCAATGGGGCTTCCGGGAGTTGGAACCCGGAAGCTCTTAAGCCATCTTGGCCCTCCGGGGGGCCTCGCTGGTTCTCCGGGAGCTCCGGAGGGTCCTGCTGGATCTCCGGGAGGTCCCGTTGGGCCCCCGGGGGGTCCCACTGGACCCCCGGGAGGTCGTCTTGGAGGTCCAGGAGGCCGCCCTGGACCTCCGGGAGGTTGTCTTGGAGGTCTGGGAGACCGTCTTGGTCCTGCGGGGCCTCCTGGCGCCTGTCTTATGCTGCCGGAGCAGGCTGTGAAGATGAGAGGTTCGGTCGCTCTGCGACGAGGACCATACTCACCACTTCAGTTGTGGCCGCGATGTAGAGCAACAGATGCTCTCCGGGCTCTGGTGCTACCATGATAGGTAGGGTCGTCAGGAGTCGCTTCAACTCCTGGAAAGCCTCTTCTGCTTCGTCAGTCCAGGCAAATGGACCGGATTTGCGCAGGAGCTTAAAGAAGGGAAGTGCCCGCTCCGCTAGCCTCGGTATAAACCGACTCAGCGCGGCTAGGCATCCTGTGAGTTTCTGGACATCTTTGATGCGGGCAGGAGGCCGCATCAAGTTGATGGCCTTGATCTTCTCTGGGTTGGCCTCAATTCCCCGGTGCGAGACCAGGAATCCTAAGAGCTTCCCAGAGGATACGCCGAACACACATTTGTCGGGGTTCAGCTTGGTGCGCGTGGAGCGCAATTTGTCAAAAACTAAGGCCAGGTTATCTAACAAAGATGAACTCTGCCTGACCTTGACGACGATGTCATCGATGTACACCTCAACTAAGTTCTTATTAACTCTCCGAAGGTTTTGTGCATTGCACGCACAAAGGTGGGGAGAGCATTCTTTAGGCCATAAGGCATAGAGACATAACAATATAGGCCATCTACCGTGATGAAGGAGGTGGGCTCTTCATCTTCTCTAGACATGGGGATCTGATGGAAACCCGAGTAGGCGTCTAGGAAGCACAGCATATCGCAGCCTGATGTCGAGTCTACTATTTTATCTATTCTAGGGAGAGGGAATGGATCTTTGGGACATGCCTTATTGAGACTGGTGTAGTCGTTGCACATCCGGAGCTTCCCACCGGCCTTCGGGACAACGACGGGGTTCGCCAACCACTGGGGGTGGTGGACTTCCTGTATGAAGCAAGCGTCCAGCAGCTTCTTGATTTCTTTGCGAATGAAGTTTTGCCGCTCGATGGACTGCTTGCGGGGCTTCTGTTGAACTGGCCAGGCGTCGGGGAAGACCTTTAAGTGGTGCTCGATCACCTCCCTAGGGATCCCTGGCATCTGTGATGGCTGCCATGCAAACACGTCAACATTGTGCCGGAGGAAGGTGATGAGCGCGCCTTCCTATTTTCTATCCAGGCCCCCGGCTACCCGGGTGGTCTGGGTGGCTTCGGCGCCGACTTGGACGACATTTAAGGGGACGTCGCCCTCGTCGAGGGGTTGCACTCGAGGTGCTGCGGTAGAGGCACGGTGGCGTGCACTCGGGTGGAGCTGGTCTGGTTTTGCACTGCCAGGGGCTGGTGCCCCAGCTGTTGCAAGCACTTGGAGTTTTTCCAAGGCCGACACTGCAGCAGTGCGGTCTCCATGAATCCTGAGGACGCCTGTTGGTGTAGGCATCTTCAGGACAAGGTAGCCGTAGTGGGCTACTGCCATGAATCGGTACAGGGCTGGCCTGCCAATTATGGCGTTGAAGGGGAGGTCGATCTCCGCTACGTCGAACAGAATGTATTCTGTCCGATAGCTATCCGGAGCTCCGAAGGTCACCGGGAGGCTGATGTTGCCATAGGGAACGACCTGTCCCGGCCTACCCCTGAGAACGGGCTCGACGGGTTGAGCTTGGCCATCGGGATCTGCAGCATCTGGAAAGCTGCACGGCTGATGAGGTTCAGCCCAGCTCCGCCATCTACCAGAACGTGGTACATCCTCACGTTGGCGATGGTGGGTGCTACCAAGAGCGGTAGTTGGCCGGCCCCAGCCATGTTCCTGGGGCAGTCGGTGGCGTCAAAGCTGATGGGAGTACCCATCCACTTGAGGTGCCGTGCGGCACTTGGGAGTGGAGCCACCGACGCTACGCTCGGAGCAGAGTCTTAACTGCGCTTCGGGACGAGGGGTCGGCGGACCAGCCGTATATGACGTAGAGCTTCTTTCGACGCTCATCATCACTGGAGCTGGAGTCCTCATGGTTGCGCACCGCCTTCATGGCGCGCTGAGGCTCCTGGAACTCCACTTGATGGTCGACGCTGTCTGGGGCATCGACCTTCTGCTTGCCCTCCCTTTGGCGGAAGTGTGGAGCATCAGTCCGCAGCTGCTTCCCTTTGCGGAAGCGCTCTGCGAGCTTATGGATCTCCTGGCACTCGGCAGTAGTATGGCGACAGCTGCCGTGCACGGGGCATAGCTTGTCTTGGTCACCTTCTGGGGCTGGTGACTGTCGCTGCCTCTTGTCGGGGCGCGGCCCCCGAGCTCCACTGGACGCCACTGCTGCGGCGACGGGGGCTGCGACCGGCGATTCCATCTTGCCTCTGCCCCGGTTCTTGGCCTTCCTGCTGCCTCCATAGGAAGCAGCGCCAGACTCGGGCTGTCCTCCTGACTTGGAGGTCGGCAGTGAGTGCCAGTTTCGCCCTTCGGCTGCTCTGGCGCACTTGTCTGCCAGGCTGAAGAGCTCGGAGACGTCGCGGACCTCTCTGGTCGCGAGCTTCTCAAGCATCTTCTTGTCCCGAACGCCTTGCCGGAACGCCACCACCACAGAAGCGTTTTGGATGTGTGGGATGGTGTTCCGCACCTGGGAGAACCGCTGGATGAAGGAGCGCAGCGACTCCCCAGGTTGTTGCTGGATGGCGCGGAAGTCGAGCTCTGTGCCAGGCCGGGTGTAGGAACTGCCGAAGTTGGCGATGAACTGCCGGCAGAGCTCTCCCCAGGAAGTTATGGAACCCTGGGGGAGGTTCATGAGCCAAGACCGGGCTGGGCCGGTCAAGGCGACGGGGAAGTAGTTGGCCATGACGGCCTCATCCCCTCCTGCGGCAAGTACGGCGGTGGAGTAGATCTGGAGAAACTCCGCCGGGTTGACGCTGCCATCGTACTTCTCGGGCAGGTGCGGCCGAAACTTGCGCGGCCACCTCGCGAAGCGAAGGTGGGGCGCCAGGGCCGCACATCCTGCTCCTGTTGCCGCAGGTGTTGGTGCCGCGAACGCTTGGTTTGCCGCTGGCACAGTGTACCCCGGTATGGGCAGGGTTGCGCCATAGACCGGGGACGCCGTTTGCAAAGCATATGGCTGTGGCATATGCTGCGCAGCGTATGCCTGGGGCAGAGATCGCGTGGCGAAGATATGCTCTTCAGGCTGGGTCGAGGCCGATGTCATGCTGTCGCCAGCCTCTTGGTTGTGACGCCTTTCTCGACGTCGCTCGAGGTACACCCGGGCATCCTGGCCCAAGTGGCATCGTTCCAACTCTGTCCTCAGGTCTGTCGGCTGAAGCCTGGTGGAGCTGGAATCCGCCGTCTGTCCGTCAACCGTTGGCGTACGCGTCAGCGACACAGTCGGTTGGCCGGAGCGTCGTCCCCGCCGAAGTCGAGGGTTTGCGGCGGCGACGATGAGGCGGTCTACCTCACGAATCCACTGCTGGGTCGCTGCCTGAGGCGCGTCCCTAGCAGGCGAATTGCGCAGTAGCGCTCTTGCTGCAGCTAGCGCACCCCCGTGGGGTACGCTCAGCGCTGCAGAAGATCTGACACTGGTTGGAGCCTGCACTGCCAGAGTCGGCGCTGCCGGAGTCGGCTGCTGGCTACCAGCTTGCGCCGACACACTCCGTCCTGAGTGTGTCGACACGTACTCCCCACTGGTCACGGTTCACCGTGAACGCGGGGGAGGAGAGCTTGCCGCTGAAGGAAGCTTGGTCATCTTCGTCGGCAGAAGCTCGTCGCGCAAGGGAAAAGCCCCCTTCCTGGCGCGCCAAATGTCGAAGTGTGTGGTCGACACTTCCCCCGGACCTGCTCTGAGCAGCCCACGGAGGTTCTTTTTTCGGAGGGGCTAGTCACTTGCGGAGAGCTTGAGCGTAGGGACGAGTTAAGGAGGAGCTTGACACGGCGAGTTTTACGTGGTTCAGGCCGCCGGAGCGTAAAACCCTACATCCACGGTGAGCTGAGGTGCTCGCTGTATTACTTGTTGCTCAGAACCGGAGTCCTGAGCTTGAGGATGAGTTACGCCTAGGGTATGAGTTGCTGGAGTGCGAACCCTTGCTAACGTTGCCTACCCGAGCCTTTTATAGTCCAAGGCTCGTGTGGCTTACAAGGGGGACCCGGGACCCGACAGGTGGTCCCGGGGAGATTGCCTGCCATCTATCGTATCTGCAGTTATGTCGGTAGTTGTCTCTGGCGAAGGCTTCTGATTCTTCGTCTCTGGAGCCCTCCTTAGAGGAGAGGGAGGTCCGGCCCCGCAGGACACGTAGATCCTTCGGACCTCTCTCCGCGGAGGGGGAGGTACGGCTTTTGTCAGCCACGTGGCGGCCCCGGAGCTCTCCTCTGAGGAGAGGGAGGTCCGGCCCCGCTGGACACGTGGCGCCTTCGGACCTCTCCCCCGCGGGGGGGAGGTCCGGCTTCTGCAGGCCACGTGGTGAGCCCGGAGCTCTCCTCTGAGGAGAGGGAGGTCCGGCCTCGCTGGACGTGTGGCGCCTTCGGAGCTCTCCCTGCGGAGAAGGGCGAGATCCTTAGGCATTTTCCCCTGTGCGCGGGGGTACCCCATATCGCGGGTACCGACAAATTTAAATTTATTTTATCAGTTTTCAGAAGTATTTCCTAACCTAAAAGTGTGTTTCTAGAACTAATAAATATGAACAAAACATAGGCTGATTTCATTTCAACCTAAAATCTATTTTTAACTCATTCTATAGTTTTCCAAGTGCTAGGAGAGTTTAAATTTGAATTTGCACATGTGTTTGCCTTACCTTTTAAATTTAAATCCTAGTCACATATTCAAATTTCTGAATTTAATATCATATAGGGTCAAAAAGGTAAATCCACTCTACTGCAGGGTTTAATTTATTATTTCCTAAATTTCCAGGGGTCTAACTACACATAACAGATGGGTTTTCCTAATTTTTATTAAGTCCAGGGGCTAAAACTGATTTTTAAATGAATTTACACGAATTTCTAAAAGTTCCAGGGGCTAGATCAGAAGTTTCCGGGGCTAGCTCGTGTTTTCCGAGATCCCCAGAGGGTAGCGCGTAAGAATCCCGGCCTTTATAATGCGGGGCTGATGTGGACCGTTCGATTTAAAATAGACGGCTGAGATTATAACGCGAAGCGGTACGGGTTAGATCTAATAGGAACCACACGATTTAAAATGGACGGGCCTCATGGGGCCACGTCGCCCTGGCCGTGCGCGGGCGGCGCTGCCCGGCGGCGGGAGGCGGCGATCTCGCCGGAGAACTTCGGGTTTTCATCTGTACTTCCTAAAACTTGGATTTCTTGGCATGGAACGGAAGAGGGGAGGTAGGGGATCTCACCTCGGGGTTTTTTCTTGAGCTCGGAGGCCCTGGAAGGCGGTCGGCGATGAGGTCTGAGGTGAAAACGCGGCGTTGCTCGTCGGAGCTGTTTCTAGAGCGCAAAACACCGGGTTTCCTTCACCTGCGAGATTCCCCGGAGGCGGTGGAACATGATCAGCGCATTAGATCAGGAAATCCGAGCGAGGATCGAAGGAAAACGGTGGTAGAAGCTTTGGTTCTCACCGGGAGGAAAAACAGCCGATCGGGGGAGGGGGGGAACAGGGCGATGCCGGCGTTTATATAGACGAGGGAGGGCGACGGTCTGTTGGGATCGAGTTGGAGACGTCCGGGACTGGAATTCGCGCTGGGGCGCGGGTTTCCGGAGGTGGTTTGGATTCGGGTGCGAGAAGAGTCCCGGGGTCGGCCGGGCGCACGGGAGGTGAGGGATGACACGCGGGCCCCGCGTGTCAGTGAGAGGAAGAGAGGGGCGCGGGTTTGGGGCTGGCGTGGGGAGATTGGGCCGGCTGGTGGGTTTCGGCCCACTGGGCGGTGGGTTTTTCTTTTTCTTTTTTTTTCTTTTTCTTTTTCCTTTTTTTTCTGTTTTGATTTGAATTTGAATTCTAATTTGAATTTCTACACCACATGCAATACGTCCAAATTTTTTTAAATTCTCCTCTTAACAGGTTTTGGGGTGTTACATGACTCGAGTTCGTGAGTTTTACTGACTTTCCCGACTTTCCTGATTTCGACACAGATGGCTATCCGCGCATGTAAAACCATCAAGTTGCACCGTCCGGAAGTGTACTCTGTCAAGTTCCCGTCCGGTCACTCGGGACCCGAGTTACTGAGTTTTTCCGACTTTCCTGACTTTTTCTGATCTTGACCCAGATGGCCATCCGCGCATGCAAAAACCATCCAGTTGCACCATCCGGACGTGTATTCCGTCAAGGTCCCATCCGACGCCCTCGTACCTGAGTTCATGAGTTTTACTGACTTTCCAAAATTCGACCCAGATGGCCATCCACGTGCAAAACCATCAAATTCCACCGCCCGGACGTGTATTCCGAAAAGGCCCTGTCCGGCCATCCGGGACATGAGTTTGTGAGTTTTAGCGACATTCTTGACTTTCCTGATTTCGGCCCGGGTCACCATCCGCGCTTGCAAAACCCATCAAGTTGCACCATCTGGACGTGTATTTCGTTAAGGTCCCATTTAGCCACCCAAGGCTCGAGTTTGTGAGTTACCGACGTTCCCAAATTCAATACAGATGGCCATACGCGCATGTAAAACTATTAAGTTGCGCCATGCGGACGTGTATTCCGTAAAGGTCCTGTCTGGCCGCCCGGGACCCGAGTTCGTGAGTTTTATCGACTTTCTTAATTTTGACCAAGATGGCCATTCGCGCATGCGAAACCTTCAAGTTGCACCATCCAAACGTGTATTCCGTCAAGGTCCCATGTGGCCGCCTGGGATGCGAATTCGTACATTTTACCGAGTTTCCCGACTTTCTGGTTTTCGACCCAGATGGCAATCAGCGAATGCAAAACGATCCAGTTGTACCATCTAAACATGTATTCCGTCAAGGTCCCGTCCACGATCCTAGGACTCAAGTTCGTGAGTTTTCCTGATATTCCCGATTTTGATCCAGATGGCCATCCTCGTATGCAAAACCATCAAGTTGCACTGTTCAGACATATATTTCGTCAAGGTCCCGTCCGGCCGCCCAGGACTCGAGTTTGTGAGTTACTGACTTTCCCGATTTCGACCCAGATGGCCATCCGCACTTGCAAAACCATCAAGTTGTACAGTCAGTACGTGTACTCTGTCAAGGTCCCGTACGGTCCCTCGGGACCCGAGTTAGTGAGTTTTTCCGACTTTCCCGACTTTTTCCGATTTTGACCCAGATGGCTACCGCGCATGCAAAACCATCCAGTTGCACCATCAACGTGTATTCCATCAGGGTCCCATCCGGCGCCCGGGGACCAGAGTATGTGTTTTCCCTACTTTCCAAAACTCGACCGAAACGGCCGACCACGCCTGCAAAACTATCAATTTCCACCGCCCGGATGTGTATTCCAAAAAATCCCTGTCCAGCCACATGGGACTCGAGTTCGTGAGTTTTAGCGATCTTCCCGACTTTCCTGATTTTGACCCAAATGGCCATCCGTGAAAAACCATCAAGCTGCACCGTCCGGACGTGTATGCCGTCAATGTTCCGTACGACCGCCAGGGACCCGAGTTTGTGAGTTTTGCCGACCTTTGCGACTTTTTCGATTTGGACACAGATGGACATCCGCGCATGCAAAACCATCAAGTTGCACCTTTCGAACGTGTATTCCGTCAAGGTCCCGTCCGGCCGCTGGGACCCGAGTTCGTGAATTTACTAACTTTCCCTATTTGGACCCAGATGGCTATTCGCGGATGCAAAACCATCCAGTTGCATCATCCGAATGTTATTCCATCATGGTTCCGTCCGGCATCTCGGGACCCAAGTTCGTGAGTATTCCCGACTTTCCCAATTTCGACCCAGATGGCCATCGGCGCATGCAAAACTATCAAGTTGCACCTTCTGAACGTGTATTCCGTCAAGGTCCTGTCCGGCCGCTCGGGACCCAAGTTCGTGAGTTTTATAGACTTTCTCGATTTAGAAAAAGATGGCCATCCGCGCATGCATAACCAGCAAATTGCAGTGTCAGGACGTGTATTTCGTCAACGTCCTGTCCGGCCACCCGGGACCCGAGTTCGTGAGTTGTACCGACTTTCCCGACATTCTCGATTTCAACCAAGACGGCCATCTGTGCATGCAAAACCATCAAGTTGCACCGTCCGGACGTGTATTCCGTATAGGTCCCGTCCGGCCGCCGGGGACCCGAGTTCGTGAATTTAACTAACTTTACCGGTTTTGATCCAGATGGCCATCCGCGCATGCAAAACTATCCAGTTGCACCTTCCGATTGTGTATTCCATCAAGGTTCGGTCCGGCGTCCCAGGACCCAAGTTCGTGAGTTTTCCCGACTTTTTCCAATTTTGACCCAGATGGCCATCCACGCATGCAAAACCATCATGTTGCACGTTCTGAACGTGTATTCCGTCAAGGTCCTGTTTGGCCGCCCGAACCCGAGTTCGTGAGTTTTATCGACTTTCTTTATTTAGAACCAGATGGCCATCCGCGCATGCAAAACCATCAAGTTGCATTGTCCGGACGTGTAATTCGGCAACGTCCCGTCTGGCCACCCGCGACCCGAGTTCGTGAGTTTTACCGACTTTCCCGACTTTCTCGATTTCGACCAAGGTCATCCGTGCATGCAAAACCATCAAGTTGCACTGTCCGGACGTGTATTTCTTCAAGGTCCCATCAGTTTGCATGGGACCCGAGTTCATGAGTTTACCCGACTTTCCCAATTTTGACCCAGATGGCCATCCACGATGCAAAATAACCAAGTTGCACCGTCCGGACGTGTATTCCGTCAACACCCCGTCCGACCACCTTGGACTCGTGTTCGTGAGTTTACCGAGTTTCTCGATTTCAACCCAGATGGTATCTGCGCATGCAAAACCATCAAGTGCACCGTCCGGACTTGTATTCCGTTAAGGTTCCATCTAGCCACCCAGGACTCGAGTTCGTGAGTTTTATCAACTTTCCTGATTTTGACCCAGATGGCCATCCGTGCATGCAAAACCATCCAGTTGCACCATCCAAACATGTATTCTGTCAAGGTCACATACGACGTCCCGGGACCCGAGTTCAGGAGTTTTCCCGACTTTCCCAATTTCGACCCAGATGGCCATCCACGCATGCAAAACCATCAAGTTGCACCGTCCGGACGTGTATTCCGTCAAGGCCCCATCCAGCCGCCCGGGACCTGAGATCCTGAGTTTTATCGACTTTCCCAATTTCGACCCAGATCACCATTCGCGCATGCAAAACCATCAAGTTGCAACATCTGGACGTGTATTTCATCAAGGTCCCATTTGGCAGCCCGGGGCCTGAGTTTGTGAGTTACCGACTTTCCCAAATTTAACCCAGATGGCCATACTCGCATGCAAAACCATTGAGTTGCACCATCTGGACATGTATTCCGTCAAGGTCTCTTTTGCCGCCCGGGGCCCGAGTTTGTGAGTTTTACCGACATTCCCAAATTAAAACCAGATGGAGACCATCAAATTGCACCGTCCGGACGTGTATTCCAAAAAGGCCCCATCCGGCCGCCCGGGACGCGAGTTCGTGAGTTTTAGCAACATTACCGAGTTTCCCGATTTTGACCCAAATGGCTGTCCGCGAAAAACTATCAAGCTGCACCGTCCGGACGTGTATGCCGTTAAGGTCTCTTCAGGCCCCCCGGGACCAGAGTTCGTGAGTTTTACCGAATTTATCAATTTTGACCAAGATGACCATTCGCGCATGCAAAACCTTCAAGTTTTACCGTACGAACGTGTATTCAATCTAGGTCCCATCCAGCCGCCCAATACCTGAGTTCATGCATTTTACCGACTTTCCCGACTTTCTGGTTTTTGACCCAGATGACCATCTGCGAATGCAAAATGATCCAGTTGCACCATCCGGATGTTTATTCCGTCAAGGTCCCGTCCGGCGTCCCAGGACCCGAGTTCGTGAGTTTTCCCGACTATCCCGATTTTGACCCAGTGGCCATCCTCGTATGGAAAACCATCAAGTTGCACCGTCCGGACGTGTATTCCGTCAAGGTCCCGTCCGGCCGCCCAGCACTCGAATTCATGAGTTTTACTGACTTTCCCGACTTTTCTGATTTCGACCCAGATGTCCATCCACGCATGCAAAACCATCAAGTTGCACCGTTAGGAACTGTACTCTGTCAAGGTCCCGTCCGGCCGCCCGAGACCCGAGTTCGTGCATTTTACCGAGTTTTCCAACTTTCTGGTTTTCGACCCATATGGCCATCTGCGAATGCAAAATGATCCAGATGCACCATCCAAACGTTTATTCCGTCAAGCTCCCGTCCAGCGTCCCAGGACCTGAGTTTGTGAGTTTCCTGACTTTCCCGATTTTGACCCAGTGGCCATCCTCATATGCAAAACCATCAAGTTGCACCGTCCAGACGTGTATTCCGTCAAGGTCCCGTCCAGCCGCCTAGGACTTGAGTCGTGAGTTTTACTGACTTTCCCGACTTTCCTGATTTCGACACAAATGGCCATCTGCGCATGCAAAACCATCAAGTTGCACCGTCCGATCGCTCGGGACCTAAGTTACTCAGTTTTTTCGACTTTCCCATCATGTTGCACCTTTTAAACGTGTATTCCATCAAGGTCATGTCCGGCTGCCTGGACCCGAGTTCGTGAGTTTTATCGACTTTCTTTATTTAGAACCAGATGGCCATCCGCGCCTGCAAAACCATCAAGTTACACTGTCCGGACGTGTAATTCGGCAACGTCCTGTCTGGCCACCCGGAACCTGAGTTCTTGAGTTTTACCGACTTTCCTGACTTTCTCGATTTCGACCAAGAAGGCCATCCGTGCATGCAAAACCATCAAGTTGCACCGTCCGGACGTGTATTTCTTCAAGGTCCCATCCGTCTGCACGGGACCCGAGTTCATGAGTTTACCCGACTTTCCAATTTCAACCCAGATGGCCATCCACGATGCAAAAGAATCAAGTTGCACCGTCTGGACGTGTATTTCGTCAAGGCCCCGTCCGGACACCCGAGACTCGTGTTCGTGATTTTACCGACTTTCTCGATTTCAACCCAGATGGTATCTGCGCATGCAAAACCATCAAGTTGCACCATCCGGACGTGTAGTCCGTTAAGGTTCTGTCTGGCCGCCCAGGACTCGAGTTCGTGAGTTTTACCGACTTTCCTTATTTTGACCCAGATGGCCATCCGTGCATGCAAAACCATCCAGTTGCACCATCCAAACATGAATTCCGTCAAGGTCACATACGGCGTCCCGGGACCTGAGTTCAGGAGTTTTCCCGACTTCCCCAATTTCGACCCAGATGGCCATCCACGCATGCAAAACCATCAAGTTGCATCGTCCGGACGATTATTCCGTCAAGGCCCCGTCCGGCTGCCCGGAAACTGAGATCGTGAGTTTTACTGACTTTCCCGATTTTGTCCCAGATCGCAATCCGCACATGCAAAACCATCAAGTTGCAACATCTGGACGTGTATTTTGTCAAGGTCCTGTTTGGCCGCTCGGCGCCCGAGTTTGTGAGTTACCGACTTTCCAAAATTCAACCCAAATGGCCATAAGCGTATGCAAAACCATTGAGTTGCACCATCTGGACATGTATTCCGTCAAGGTCTCGTTTGGCCGCTCGGGGCCCGAGTTTGTGAGTTTTACCGACTGTCCCAAATTAAACCCAGATGGAGACCATCAAATTGAACCGTTCGGATGCGTATTCCGAAAAGGCCCCATCCGGCCGCCCGGGACGCGAGTTTGTAAGTTTTAGCAACATTACCGAGTTTCCCGATTTTGACCCAAATGGCCATCTGCGAAAAACCATCAAGCTGCACCGTACGGACATGTATGCAGTCAAGGTCTCTTCCAGCCGCCCGGGACCCGAGTTCGTGAGTTTCAACGAATTTATTAATTTCGACCAAGATGGCCATTTGCGCATGCAAAACCTTCAAGTTTTACCGTCCGAACGTGTATTCCATCAAGGTCCCATCCGACCGCCCAAGACCCGAGTTCATGCATTTTACCGACTTTCTCGACTTTCTAGTTTTCGACCCAGATGGCCATCTGCGAATGCAAATCGATCCAGTTGCACCGTCCGGCGTCCCAGGATCTGAGTTCGTGAGTTTTCCTGACTTTCCTGATTTCGACCTAGTGGCCATCCTCGTATGCAAAACCATCAATTTGCACCGTCTGGACGTGTGTTTCGTCAAGGTCCCGTCCGGCCGCCCAGCATTCGAGTTCGTGAGTTTTACTGACTTTCTCGACTTTCCTGATTTCGACCCAGATGGCCATCCGTTCATGCAAAACCATCAAAATGCACCGTCCGGAGGTGTACTCTGTCAAGGTCCCGTCCGGCCGCCTGAGACCCGAGTTCGTGCATTTTACCGACTTTCCCGACTTTGTGGTTTTTGATCCAGATGGCCATCTGCGAATGCAAAATGATCCAGTTGCCTCATCCGAATGTTTATTCCATCAAGGTCCCGTCCGGTGTCTTAATACCCGAGTTCTGAGTTTTCCCGACTTTCCAGATTTTGACCCAGTGGCCATCCTCGTATGCAAAACCATCAAGTTGCACCGTCCGGACGTGTATTCTGTCAAGGTCCCGTCAGGCCGCCTAGGACTTGAGTTCGTGAGTTTTATTGACTTTCTCGACTTTCCTGATTTCGATACAGATGGCCATCCGTGCATGCAAAACCATCAAGTTGCACCGTCTGGAAGTGTACTTTGTCAAGTTCCCGTCCAGTCGCTCGGGACCTGAGTTACTGAGTTTTTCCGACTTTCCCAACTTTTTCCGATTTTGACCCAGATGGCCATCCGCGCATGTAAAAACCATCCAGTTGCACCATCCGAACAGGTATTACGTCAAGGTTGCATCCGACGCCCCCGGACCCAAGTTCATGAGTTTTACCGACTTTCCAAAATTCGACCCAGATGGCCATCCACGCATGCGAAACAATCAAATTCCACCATCCGGACGTGTATTCCGAAAAGGCCCCGTCTGGCCACCCGGGACACGAGTTCATGAGTTTTGGCGACATTCTCGACTTTCCTGATTTCGTCCCAGATCGCCATCCACGCATGCAAAACCATCAAGTTGCACCATCTGGACGTGTATTTCGTCAAGGTCCCGTTTGGCCGCCGGGGGCCCGAGTTTGTGAGTTACCGACTTTCCCAAATTCAATCCAGATGGCCATACGGGCATGCAAAACCATTAAGTTGCACCATGCGAATGTGTATTCCGTAAAGGTCCCGTCCGGCCGCCCGGGACCCGAGTTCGTGAGTTTTATCGACTTTCCCAATTTCGACCAAGATGGCCATTCGCGCATGCAAAACCTTCAAGTTGCACCGTCGTAACGTGTATTCCATCAAGATCCTGTGTGGCCGCCCGGGACCCGAGTTTGTGCATTTTACCGACTTTCTAGTTTTCGACCCAGATGGCCATCAGCGAATGCAAAATGATCCAGTTGTACCATTCGAACATGTATTCCGTCAACGTCCCGTCTGGCGTCCTAGGACCCGACTTCGTGAGTTTTTCTGACATTCCCTATTTTGACCCAGATGGCCATCCTCTTATGCAAAACCATCAAGTTCCACCGTCCGGATGTGTATTCCGTCAAGGTCCCGTCCGGACACCCAGGACTCGAGTTCGTGAGTTTTACTGACTTTTCCGATTTTGATCCAGATGTGTTAGTATCTGAAGTATTACTCTCATGGATAGGATGACACTAGGAGTTGGGAAAATTTTCTTGTTTCATTCCACACATAATGCCATACCCAACCTAGCGGTTGGGATTATATATTTATAGCTGAGGCAGCCAAGAATATACCTAGATGCTAGTCTAATATGCTGTCCTAACAAGGACTGATATGCTGTGCTCTTGGTCTAAGATGCTGTCCTACCAAATGACTAATATGTTGTTCTAACAAGCACTGATATGCTGTCCTCTTGGTCTAAGATGCTGTCCTAACAAGGACTAAGATGCTGTCCTACAAAAGGGCTAATATGCTGTCCTAACAAGGCGCCATACAGACCAAGAGTATAAGACTTATTCCATCATTCTCCCCCTAAGTCTTGTGCGTTGTCTTGTGAGAGAATTGGACCATCCCGATCCTGGAGCAAAGCTCAAGGAAAATGATCCTCCCAAGGGGATTGGTGAGCAGGTCTGCAAGCTGGTCCTTTGTATTGATGTAGCGCGCCTTGATGCTCCCTTCCTCCAAGCAGTCTCGGAGAAAGTGGTACCTCACCAGGATGTGCTTTCTCCGTTCATGAAAGACGGGGTTCTTTGCTAGAGCCAGAGCGGACTTGTTGTCCACCCTGAGTTCCATCGCTCCGGTGTCTTTGCCGAGGAGATCACCAAGCAGTTGAACTAGCCAGAGCGCCTGAGTTGAAGCGGTAGAGGCCGCTATGTACTCGGCCTCGCAGCTGGACAATGCCACCACGTGCTGCTTGACCGACTGACAGCTAACGAGGCACTTGCCGAGGAAGAAGAGAATCCCGCTCGTGCTCTTGCTAGTGTCGATGTCGCCGGCGTGGTCGCTGTCGCTGTACCCGACAAGGTGTGCTGCCCCAGGGCACCTTGGGTAGTAGAGGCCGTGGTCGAGAGTCCCCGCAATGTAGCGGATGATCCTCTTCACAGCCTGCTGGTGCTCCGTCGTTGGTCGCAGCATGAACCGACTGACGTAGCCGATAGAGAATGCCAAGTCCGGCCGTGTGTGGGCGAGGTAGCGAAGGCTCCCCACAAGATTCAGTCTCTCCTCCATGGGAGTGAGAACTAGGTTGCAGTCTGTGAGCCCAGCCAGCTCAACAATACGCTTGGCATAGACAGTCTGTCGAAGCATGATCCCGGAGTCGGCCTGGTGCACCTCGATCCCCAGGTAGAAGGAGAGAGATCCCAGGTCACTCATCTGGAAGGTAGCTTTCATCGCTTCCTTTAACGCTGCCACCTCCGCATCCTTGGTGCCGGTGATCACCAAGTCATCGATGTAGACACCCACCAGTAGGGCATTTCCTCAATTGCCCCACCGGTAGATGGCCGCCTCATGCGGGCTTTGCTCGAAGCCCATCCCCTTGAGCGTGGAGTCCAACTTGGCATTCCACGCCCTTGGTGCCTGCCGCAGGCCATAGAGGGCCTTGCGCAGGCACAACACATTGCCCTCCTTGTCAGGAATCGTAAATCCCAGCGTCTGGTGCACATAGACCTCCTCCTTTAAATCGCTGTTAAGAAACGCCGACTTGACATCCATGTGCTGAACCCACCAGCCTCCCTGAGCAGCCAGCGAAGGAGGAGTCGCACAGATTCCATCCGCGCCACGGGCGCGAAGGCATCGTCGTAGTCGATCCCCTCCTGTTGCATGAAACCACGTGCCACCAAGCGAGCCTTGTGCTTGACAATGGCACCGGCTTCATCCCTCTTCAGCTTGAACACACACTTAATGGTGATTGCGTGGTGACCATGAGGGATGTCAGCAAGCTCCCAGGTGCAGTTGTTCTCAACCGCGTCCATCTCCGACTGCATCGCGGCACGCCATGCCGCGTGTGTCTCAGCCTCCACAAAAGACCGAGGCTCGACTTCGTCGCACGCAAGATGCAACTGCGCCTCCAGATAGCGAGGGACCAGTCCCGGCACCGACTGGTCGTCAGAAGATCCTCCATCGTACGATACCGCAACGGCTCGCCGTTGTGGTACGCGTTGATGCGCTCCTCGTCGTGGGAGAGTGGAGTAACGAACTCCACTGGGTTGTGCTTGACACGAGCTGGTATCGGAGTGGACGTACCGGGAGGGATGGCAGTTGGTGCTGGAGTGCGTGGGATCGCTGGCTGTTGTGGTGGAGAGGTTGTTGCAGCTGAGGTCGTGACTAGGGAGCGTGGCGCTGAAGTCAGTGGAGAAGAGCTGCCTACTCCCCCAGTTCCCTTGAAGTGGACGTACTCGACGATGAAGTTATCGTATGTCGGAGTCAAGCCGCCGTCTACCGCCTTGTCCCATGCCCATCTTCGCCCTTCGTTGAACACTACATCATGTGCCATGCGCCCGCGTTGTGTTCCTAGGTCGAGAATGCGGTAGGCCTTTGAGCCCTCCGTGTAGCCGATGAACACCCCTGGAGTGGTCCTGTCATCGAGCTTGCTGATGTGGCCAAGCTCCTTGGCGAACGCGAGGCAGCCGAAGACCCATAGGTGAGAGACTGTCGGGTTGCGCCCATGCCAAGCCTCGTACGGCGTCCTGCCGTTAAGAGCCTTGGTGGGCGAGCGGTTAAGGATGTAGACCACCGTCACCACCACCTCTCCTCAGAAGATAGCCGGCATTCCCCTCTACTTGAGGAGGGCCCGAGCCATCCCCACAACCATCTGATTGTGTCGCTCGATGATGCTGTTCTACTGCGGGCTGTACTCCGCGGAGTAGTGGCGCTAAACGCCCTCATCCGTGCAGTACGACGCAAATTCAGCCGCCGTTGTCGGTGCGCAACACGCGCAGCTTGCGGCCGCACTCCGCCTCAGCAATGGCCTGCGCGCGCCTGATGGCGTTCGCAGCCTCTCCCTTGCTGCCGAGGACCATCACCCACATGTAGCGGGAGAGGTCATCAACAAGCAGCAGGAAGTAACGTCGTCCTCTCGGTGTAGCCGGTGTCACCGGGCCACACAAGTCCCCGTGCACGAGGTCAAGCCGCTCCTTGGCTCGGAAGCTCGAGTGCTAGGGAAAGGGGAGCCGCCTCTGCTTTGTCACTACGCAGACATCGCAGAACTGCTCCACATGGTCAAGACACGGCAGGCCCCGTACCATCTCCTTGCCACTGAGCCGCTTCAAGGCCTTGAAGTGAAGGTGCCCAAAGAGCTCATGCCACTACCACGCCTCGTCATCCCGGCGAGTAGCAAGGCAGAGAGATTGTACCACCTGCACATTAAGGATGTAGAGTCGATTGGTGCCTCTGGTTACCTTGGCAAGAAGGCAACGATGATGATCCTAAATCCTCATGACTCTGTCTTTGATCTCCACGCGCGAACCGTTCTCATCCAGCTGACCCAAGCTGATGATAGAGTTCCTCAACGCGGGGATGTAGTAGACTCCGACGAGCAGCCTGTGCTCACCAGACTCGGCGGTGAGGATGACGGAGCCGACGCTCTTGATCTCCACACCAGAGGCGTCCCCAAACTTGACGGAGCCCCGGACATTGGGGTCAAACTCAGTGAAGAACTCCCGTCGACTAGTCGTCTGATGGGTGGCGCCGGTGTCGAGGCACCACCCATCAGTCTTGTCGTTGCTGGAGCCGTCACCGAGGAAGGCGTGTGCTCTCGGCTCATCGATGTGGAGGAGAGTCGCTGCAGCCGATGCCAGTGGAGGTGGCTCGATGCTTGCGTGCGCCAGGAGCAGAGCCGGCTCCTCCTCCTCCACCTATGCGACGCGGGGCTGGCCGCGTCGTTGCTGCTGACACTCCCTGGCCCAATGACCAAGCTTGCCACAGTTGTGGCACGTGTCGTCTTGTCCTGGCTTCTGATTGCCGGCAGCGCCGCCCTGGACGCCTCCATGGGCACCAACCTCGGCACGTCTCTGCGCCCCGGCTTGGGCACCTCCTCGCCCCTTGCTTGGCTTGCCGCGCTTGCGGCCGCCTTTCAAGGAAGAGGGCTCCCCCTTCTTCCCGTCACCTTGGCAGGCCTCCCACTGCTCCCGAATGAGATGTAGCTTCCCGCCGATGGTGATAGGCCCTGAGAGAGGTTGAGATTTGTCACTGTCGATGACCTTGAGGCGGCCTATCGCCTCTTCGATCGACATATGGAGAGGTCCAGCAGAGACTCGACCGAGCGAGCGATCTGCTTGTACTTCTCGAGGATGCAACGGAAGAGCTTCTCGACGGCTCTCTCCTCGTTGTAGGTGTCATCGCAGAACTGCACCATCTTTTGCAGTAGTGTGTTGAGACGGAGAGCAAAGTCATCAACATCCTCACCTGGCTTGAAGGTCAGGTTCTCCCAATCCTTGCGGAGTACATGCAGTTTGGTCTTGCGGGCGCAGTCGCTGCCGATGTGTGCCACAGCGATGGCGTCCCAGGCCTCCTTGGCAGTCCTCTTATTGGAAAGCGAGAACTGCATCTCGGGCGGTACTGCACCAGCACCGGTCGATCCTTGTAGTAGTCGACGTCACCGTACCGGACTACTTCCCACATGTGCCACACTTGGAGCCGTATCCTCATCACGGCGGCCCACTCGACGTAGTTGGTCTTGGTGAGGGTAGGCCACCCACCGCGGGGACCAACGTCCCTGACAATGGCCTGGATCCCGTGGTGACCATGGTACCTGTTCGGGGAGGGAGAGTTGCGCCGCCTGTAAATGCCTCGATCTCCATCAACCCAACCACCCAGCCGGGGGCGTCACCGGCGCATCCGTGCCCGTCTGGGCTACAGCCGCCGTGCTCATTGGGGTGCGCAGCTTCCCACTGTGGCGTCTGTGGTTGTGCACCTCCCTCGCCAGCCTGAGGTCTTCGTTAGTGCCGTCGTCGGTAGAATCAGAGCCTCTGTCGCTACCGCCATGCAGAGCCTCAAGCTCTGTTGTAGCCGCATGTGCTGCATCGCCAGCCGCTGCTGCTTCTACTTTTGCCTTCGCCGCTGCCAGTTCCGCCGCCGCCAGCATCACCGCCCTCGCTGCAGCTTCTGGCTCTGCTCGCTCGCATTCCTCTGCCACGGCGACCTCGGCCTTCTGCCGATGCCGCGAGCTCGAAGCGATCGAGTGCTGAGACTGTCCTTCGGACATGACGCGCTAGTGGGGGGTGCTGTGTGGGGAAGAGGCTGTCTCTGACAAGCTGTTGCTCATCTGTGCAGAAGAGGAGGAATGAGTTGAAACAACCGGTGTTATTGCTGTCGGCTGAAGACGAAGAGAGGCGTGGGAAGGAGATGAGCACGAGATGTCTAGGCTATAGGATAGAACGGCTCTGATACCACTTGTTAGTATCTGAAGTATTACTCTCATGGAGAGGATGACACTAGGAGTTGGGAATTTTTTCTTGTTTCATTCCACATACAATGCCATACCCAACCTAGGGGTTGGGGTTATATATTTATAGCTGAGGCAGCCAAGCATATACCTAGATGCTAGTCTAAGATATTGTCCTACCAAAGCACTAATATGCTGTCCTAACAAGGACTGATATGCTGTCCTCTTGGTCTAAGATGTTGTCCTACCAAAGGACTACTATGTTGTCTTAACAAGGACTGTGTTGGTACCCTCAATACAGGGTACCCCCGCGCACGGGGTGAAACCGCTTAAGGACCTCGTCCCCTCCTTAGGGGCGAGCTCCGAAGGCGCCATGTGTTCAGTAGGGCCGGAGATCCCCTATCCTCAAAGGATAGCTCCGGGCCTACCACGTGGCCTATGAGGCCGGACCTCGCCCCCTCCGCAGGGGCGAGCTCCGAAGGAGCCACGTGTCCAGCAGGGCCGGAGCTCCCCTCCCCTCGGAGGATAGCTCCGGGCCTGCAACGTGGCCCAGGAGGCCGGACCTCACCCCCCTCCCCGCAGGGGCGAGCTCCGAAGGAGCCACGTGTCCAGCAGGGCCGGAGGTCCCCTTACCTCGGAGGATAGCTCCGGGCCCGCCATGTGGTGAGCAGAGCCGGACCTCCCCCCTCCGCGGGGGTGAGCTCCAAAGGCTCCACGTGTCCAGCGGGGCCGGAGCTCCCCCTCTCCTCAGAGGAGAGCTTCGGGCCCGACACGTGGCCAGCAGAGCAGCGCTGCCCACCCGACGCTGTAGGCAACGGGAGTAAAGGCGCGCCATGCCTTTACTGACAAAGCATTCAAGACCTGCGCCTTCCCAA
The DNA here is from genome assembly GCA_030760725.1 of Neostapfia colusana. Classification (NCBI taxonomy): domain Eukaryota; kingdom Viridiplantae; phylum Streptophyta; class Magnoliopsida; order Poales; family Poaceae; genus Neostapfia; species Neostapfia colusana. The sequence continues at coordinate 14,843,238 of JASWHV010000014.1, read as the reverse complement.
GACGAAGAGGTGCGGCGCATGCCTGTCAGGAGGCGCTGTGGCCAGTCACAGTCAAGACAGGTGTACAGTGTCTGAAGCTGCAGACCATTGAAGGCAGCGACAAGACATGGACAGGACGTGCCCTGCCGCCCCTGCCATCACCAACGGCTACACGCTACACCTAGCCTGCGGCATGGGCAGGGTGACAGGACGACCTCGAAGCCAGCACCAAGACAGCGTAGCTGGTAGGAAATCACCCCGGGACCCTCTGTCGGATCCCTAGGGCCCACCTTGTAAGCCGCCCAAGCCTTGGACTATAAAAGGCTCGGGTAGGCAACGTTACAAAGGGGTTCGAGCATTTCAGACTTCGGACTCTAGGGGACGGTTCGAACTCTGCTGAGTTCAGCTCCCTCTAGGGCATCCACATACTCAAGGAAACCAGTGCTCCGAGCACTCCCGTGGACGTAGGGTTTTACACTCCGGTGGCCCGAACCACGTAAATCCCCGTGTCAATCCACCTTCATCTCCTTCCATCATCCAATCCGGCGAGAGGACTAGCCCCTCCTAAAAAAGAACCTCCGCGGGCTGCCCAGAGCAGGCCCAGGGGAAGTATCGACCACAGACGCTTCGACATTTTGGCGCGCCAGGTAGGGGGATTTTTGCTCTCCGTTGAGTGTACGACGACGAAGATGACCAAGCCTCCGTCAGCGGCAAGCTCTTCGCGCCGACATTCCCGACGAACTCCATCAGCCTCAAGATCTGCCGCGGCGCGGAGTGCCACTCAAGCAAGTGCACTAGCCGCCGCAGAAGCGCTCCTAGATAGTCCACCTGTTGAAGACGCTCCCCAGGGGGCCACCCAGCAGTGGATCCGCGACGTCAACTACCTCGTCTCTACTGTCGTAAACCCTACGCTGCTGCGGGGATGACGCCCTGCTCAACCTGGTGTCTCGCTGTCGCGCACACCAACGGTTGACGGGCAGACGGCAGACTCCCGCTCTACCAGGCTCCCAACGGCGGACCTGAGGGAAGAACTGGAGCGACGTCGCCGGGGAGAAGACGCTCACGTAACCATCGAGCGACAGCGACAAAGGCGTCGCATGCAAGAGGCCGACTACAGCATGTCGACCGCCTCGACTCAACCTGGGCCGCAGATGTTCGCCATGCAACCTCTGCCCCAGGCATACGCCATGAAGCATAAGCAGCAACCATATGTCTTGCAGACGGCGCCCTCGGTGTATGGCGCACCTTTGGCCATGCCGGGGTACACCGTGCCAGCAGCCAACCAAGGGTTCGCGGCACCAAGACCTGCAATAGCATCGAACGGATGTGCGGCCCTGGCGCCACACCTCCGCTTCGCAGTTTGGCCACGCAAGTTCCGGCCACACCTGCCAGAGAAGTACGACGGAAGCATCAACACGGTGGAGTTCCTGCAGATCCACTCTACTGTCATCCTAGCGGCAGGAGGGGATGAAGCGGTCATGGCCAACTACTTCCCCATCACCTTGATCGGCCCGACGCGGTCGGGGTTCATGAACCTTCCCCAGGGTTCCATAACCTCCTGGGCGGAGCTATGCAGACAGTTCACGCGAACTTCAGCTGCTCCTACACGCGCCCCGACACGGAGCTGGACCTCCACGCCATGCAACAACAACTGGGAGAATCTCTGCGCTCCTTCATCCAGCGGTTCTCCCAAGTACGCAACACCATCCCCCACATCCTGGATGCATCAGTGGTGGTCGCATTCCGACAGGGTGTGAGGGACAAGAAGATGCTCGAGAAATTGGCCACTAGAGAGGTGCAAGAAATCTCAGAGCTCTTTAGCCTGGCAGACAAGTGCGCCAGAGCAGAAGAAGGGCATCACTGGCATGCACAGCCAGCCTCCGAAGCCGGAAGACAGCCCGAAGATGGCGGAGTCCAAGCTGTACTCCCGACCACGTCAGACAGTCAAGAGCCAAGCAGCGACTGACTTCGTGGTCAGGTGGACGCCACCACCAAGCATCCCAGGGGGCCCCGAAGGTGGAGCACCGGAGCCCCGAGCACCGGCCTTCACTGAGCCCCACTGGACGTTCTACCTCGACGGCGTGCCGCTCCTCATGCCAACGGGGGAGCGGTTTGGGTACCTTTTACCTGTGTCATGTACCGCGCGCCGACGACACCGTCGGCAACAACCTGTCAAAGAAGGTCTCCACTGGAGCCCCGGAGCCCCAAGGAGCCTTTGAAGGGACGTTGCCGCGACTCACAGCCTGGAGTGCCGATCGGGCAAAGGGGGCGAGACCAGCACCTCGAAGCTGACGGTCCCGGCGGCCATGCAGCCATGGTGCGAGCCAAAGGATCGTATGCGCCTTGGGGACTCCGTGCTACCCAGCGCCCAAGATCCAGAAGCTCAAGTAGCCCCGATGCATGGACCACGGAGGTCCGGGACTTCTTGAAAGACAACATCCTTCCTGATGAACGTGCATCCTCTGAACGGATTGTGCGAATGGCTAAGTGCTATGCGCTAGTATCTTTACTAGTGTGGCGCCACGGCATCCTATTGCGGTGCATAACCCAGGAGGAAGGCTGCGAACAGTTCGCAGTAATCCACGGTGGCGAGTTCTAGGAATGCTCATCTTCCCACACGCTGGTCGGTTAAGCCATCCGGCATGGCTCCTACCGACCGAGAGCCACCTGGATGCCGTCAAGCCGGTTAGGAGATGCAAGACGTGCCAGGTCCATGCCGAGCAGACCCGCACAACCGGTGCAGACGCTGCACCCAGATCTGTCGGGGGATACCGGCTCCTCTACGTCGGGGGCCAGCCGGACATCCCAGGGTCGGGTCACGGGAATTACCCTTCTACATGGTATGCGGGGCCGAAGCCATGCTTCCCCCTGAGATCGCCATGGGGGTCCCCCCATGTCAGAGCGTACGATGAAGCCACGCATGACCCGCTCTGCGTGAGGACATCTACCTCGTCGACGAGGCAAGATTGCAAACAACGCTTCAGATCGCACGGTCAAGGCGGGAGCTCCAGCGCTACCACCGCCGGCCCGTGCTTGGGAGCACGAGGCAGGCGCTTCGGCCCTACCTCTGTAAGTCCTACCACACTTACTCAGGTGTACATTTAAATTATGCATTAATTTATATGATCACCTCCCTGAGCTCTAGATAGTGTACGCCCTCCGTACACTCGGCTCTCCTTCCTTGCTCTCATGCCTAGTCGACATTTGCTATCCTGCCGAGTGCGGTCGCGCTTAGGGTACCTGCCGATGGCCCGGGGGCCTCTCGAACCTCCCCCAGTTAGGGCACTGTGACGCCAGTTGGTCTCCTCCAGGGAAGGACCTACGCCAGAGCGGGAGGTCCAGGAGCCTTGCTTTGCCCGGTCTTGCACCCAAAGCATGCGCACTCTGCCTCCCCAGTGCTACGGTCTGAGTACTAGGGGTCGGACGGTTACACCCTGACTACGGCGGGTGCCAGACCTCCGGGACCAAGGGCACCGGATTGCCTTGAGCACCATACACCGGCCCGGGACTGTAAGCCAAATAAAACTAAGAGGCAAGGAAAGGAGGACCTATGAGCAGTACCGGACCTCACCCCCTCAGCAGGGGTGAGCTCTGTAAAGGTCCCAAAATATGCATACAAAGAAACCCTTGTTTGCACAAAGTTGGTTTCACATGTATGAAAAATGGGACTTGTTAAAACTTTTTCCACATGTGATAATCCACATGAGAGCCTTCTTCACACAAGTTCAAATATTTATTTGAAGACTTGAAACCCAAGAGGGGTCCAAAACCAAGTTGGGAAGTTTCCATAAGTGTGAGGAAGCCCAAGTCAGATTTTGAGAACAAATTGTTCCACTCAAAAGTTCAAATGAGAGTAACATAATGGTTTTCAAACTGTTGTGTTAAAAATCTCATTTGCAGCAGCCAAATCAAATAGCAGACTTCATATTTGAATTCCTTAGGTCCAAATTATGGGGTAGGCAAAGTCTCATGAATTTTTGAACACATTTGCTATCCATTTTCCAAATGGACTTAAATTTGCAAGGAATTCAAATATACATTTGAATTTGGATGAAACTTGTACAAATTATCCAAACACAATACAGGTTTGAATTCTCACCATTTGATTTCCAGCATTTGCCAAAGTGTGGAGATAATTGTGAGAAAAATGAGAGGGGATAAGAAGGGACAGTGGGGCCCACATGTCATAGTGCCATTTAGACTTGCACACTAAGTTTCCTCTCTGTTCCTCACTCCACCGAGAGAGGCTCGCCATGTGCCACCGCGGGAGCAGCCCAAAGCCACCTCCTGCTGATCTCCTTCGCGCTGGCAGCCAGGCAGTGTTTCACCCTCTCCTCAAACTGATCGGTTCCCCCACACAGCCGAGCCGAACGCTCTTTGCCTCCCCCTCCTCGCGAAAAATGCACTGAGCGGAGGCTCACCGCCGCGCTCTTGGAAACAATCGCGAGAGAACCGGGAAAACATGTGTGCGCCTCCACCCTGAGCTGCTAAACGGCATCGTGAGTTCGGTGTCCATCTTCTTGACGCACCAGTAAGCCGAGTACCGTCGTTCCCAAGTTCTAGACCAGCCATCCGCGGTAGCCGAACCACAACCGGACGATGGTCGACGTGGACAGCGCTGCAGGGAGCTTGCCATGCCCGAGCGAGAGCACCCTCGGACGCGCTAGGACCCTCTGGTGCTCACCTCCAAAGCTCAAGCTGTGACATGATCCACCGAGCGTGAATTTGGAAAACTCCTCCGGCGGGCACAAACCAACCTTCCGGCACGGTAACTTCGAATTCGCCCTCTATCCTTGTTCTTAGCTCGTCAATTCTTGCACACAGGACCACCACTAGTCGGCGATCATTAGCCCTTCACAACCCTAGCTGGAAAAACGCACGTAGACCGCACAAATTCTAGGTTTTCCGAGCTCCAACGTGGAGGAGGTCTCGGGTGCACGGTGAAACGCCATTAGCCGCCAGTCCCGAGCGGTTTTAAAGCTATGTCGGTCTTCCTCATGGTTCACTGGTGCTGTAGCGCCATTTCACCGGGCTTTTGGCGGGCTAGGTTAGCTGGCCAACGCCACCGAAGGTGAGCCGAGCTGCTGTGCCGTCGCAACGGAGGTTGGGGACCTTGCCGGCTCAGGGAAGCTCCAACAAGTTGCTCAGCACGTGGAGTTAGGTCCTGGTGGCGAGCACGGGCTCCGGCAGAGGTCGGGAGAGCTGTTCCCGGTGAGCTCCGGCGACCTGGCAACGCGCGCGCGAGGGGCGTCGGGAGGTTGAAGAAGGGCACCGGGTCCCAGCAGTCAGTGAGGGAAAAGATTAAAGACCGATCCTCTGTGGCTATTTGATCCGGCCCTGTAAAAGTTTCAGCTCATTTTTAGTTGATTTGGGTAGGGTAATTCAGATTTAAAGTTGCTGTATTCAATTGAATACAGAAACATTTTCAGAGAATTTTCCAAATTTTGGAAATTCAGTTCTGGGTAAATCTTAGCTCCAAAAATACTAGGAAAATTCATGCAAGCTCTATTAACTATAATTTAAATTGTAGTTCACTAAGTTTGGCATGAACATGGGTGTTATCTCAGAATTAATTCTTCCTTGCTTAATTGCTTAGAAAATTGTTCTGAACAAACACTTAATGAAAAGTGCTAATTTTTGGTCCAGAGGACTTTCTTGTGACAAGGAACTCACATAAAAATTCTAAGCTCCATTGGAGCTCTGGATCACCCCTGGTCTGTTTAACCTCTTAAGGTGATCAATATGGAAGAGGGGGAAACCACTTAGCACTTAATCATGTGCTTAGATCCAAACCCAAACCACTAGCACTAGTGTCATTTTAAATTCTTAAACAGAGTCCCAGTCCTAAAAACTTGTTATTAGAACTTGTAGCAAAGTCTTTACAATTAAACCTATGTGCATATTCATTACGTATAGCATCTACTGAAGAACTTGAAGTCATCGGAGTAGAGATCAAAGGAGGGAGGCAAGAGATCAAGCCAAGTGGTCTTCACTAACTGAGATATATATATTAGTTCACTGCAAAACAAAGGCAAGCCCCGGTTTGCATCAAAACTTACAAGTTTTTATCTGTATTCACTTTATACGTCTAGCATTTTATTTATTGCATTAAGTCTAGGTGGTATGACATTCCAAATGCATGACCCAGAAAACCCTGGAGTATAATGTAGAGTAGGTTATAAATGGATTATAACTGCCGATCTCAAATTAACAAAAGTGGATTAAAAGAAGCAAAACTTGAGTGGGCAGTTTCCTACTCGTGAAACGGGGTTAAGGGGGATCAATCGGAAGAGTTGGGAATTGATCCTCATAGATGGGAATGGGGACCGGGCAGTGGATGGAAGGATCAAGGACGTAGTCTTGTGAACCTAGTCTATGTCTGAGTCGATTAAGGCTCGTTCTCGTGTGCGGCCCCGCTGGACAAGTTTGAGATGTGTATCGGATGCATACTGGCTATATGGGACCCAGGAAACCGATGTAACATGTTAACCTGGGTGTCGAGGCATACCTCACCGTCTGATACGGATGCTGAAAGGATAGAGAAGTCGGCTCTACGAGGGTTTGCCATAGAGAGACTTAATCCCAGTCGGTGGGACCGGTTCGACATTTGGGTGTCGTGTGAAAGGTTGCCACGTACAACGTCAGTGATGGTTGCTGTGTGCAACGTCGAGTACGGGCGTACGTGTCGTGTCAGCCGGGTGTTTTTTATTGCAATCACCGTCGCTCGCGGTAGTGAGCATACTTGTACACTGAGTCGTGACGTAGTAATAAACTGGGATACGTTTAATATGCTTCGTGAGTAATCCTCATAATGGAGATGAGGAACAATCAACACTTCACTAAATTTCATTTCCACCTTGGGCTGGTAGCGTCGAGGCAAAACGTTTCTTGTTTGATTGTGGAGTCTCGACGTTAATGGCGCAAGGTCCGTATGAGTCTAGGGTAGCTCACTAAAGTTACTTTCACCTGGGCAAGTGACAACGAGATGAAGTGTTTCTTGTTTGATTGTGGAGTCTCGATGTGAATTGCGCGAGGACTATAAAAGTTGCTTAAAACTTGAAGTAAGGACTCTCCTTTAGCTCAAGTTCCTCTTTTGTGCAAACTTCTATATTCGGTCCTCTATTTTCATCATGTAGAGTTTCATGACTAGCGAGACGGTTAAGTCTTGATGAGCTTCGTGCTCACAGATACTGCATAAGTTGTTTTGCAGATAATAACTGTATGCTGAATTATACGGGTGTCCGATGAGACTCGGAGCTCTCCAAGTGGGGAACTCATGGAACCCCTGCCGCTGCTATTGTGATAGTGTTGCTAGCGAGAAGGGTCCGCAGGCTGGACACCTTCTTTGTTGCTTAGCATAGGTATAAGACGTGAGTTGTAATATTCTTCCGCTGTAGAATATTTTGAGAAGTATTTGGAAAATTTACACTTTATAAGCTTCCGCTTGATTTATGTAATATGATGCTTTATTATGTGTGCTGTTGGGTGCCGCATCGCACGGCACCACCCAATACGATTCCTGGGCGAGGTGCCCCGTCCCCGTGAACCAGGACGACGGGCTCTCACAGCGTGGTATCAGAGCCGCATTGGTAATAGCGCACGGTATAAGGATCGTATTACGACAAAAACTTAGGATACGGTGAGGAAACGGTATTAGGCCCACATAAGGACTATAGTAGTATAGTTACTTAAAGTGGCAGCACTAACATATTTGTTATAATTCTGAATTTTGATTATGTAACGACGCACCTACGCTCAGGTAAGCATGGTAAGGAATGCCACCGAAAGCGGTTCAATTTCGGTTAGCTCCCCTGACGAGGAAAGTGGTTCAATGATAGGTCTCAGAGCTTGGTGTGAGACGTCAATATGAAACTCTTGGACTCTTCATGTTCCTGAGTTCACATGAAACGCTGATCCCTAGCATGCATTAGGCAAGTAAGTGGAGACCCCATCGCGTGGTCAGTAACGCGAGAGTGTGTTCATCTGGAAATAGCCCAGGAGGACATACGCAGCGCTTGCTATCGGCGTGCCCTGCAGGGTAGTAGGTGGTATCCGTTGGGTTGATAACATTCCCAACCGTGACGACCCGTTCATGATATACTCGGATTCCCCGTCGTTTGGTGTTGAAATACGATCACGTACCTTGAGACGTGACTTAACTCAAGGACGGCCGTATGACAATGATACGGGCGTTTGTAATTACTTTCAACTACGGAACTGTCTGAAATGAAACAACCTTTGAGTGCACCACTATTGAGTGTTCTTCTGAAGGTACCAACCACGTACGTATTCCGTGTAGTACACGTGTACGAGTGACCGTCTTAGTGCCACGATTGAGACGTATATACCGGTATAAGCCGGTTTAGGAATTTCTTTTGGTTAGGCAACGTAGTACCGACATGCTTCTTACGGTGCATCGACACCGTACTACACTTAGTAACCTCTTCCCTATGAAGAAATGATTCATGAGCTAACTTTCAACTAAAAATGAAAGTTTGAAACAAATATTAGTTACTGAACTCTTATTTTGAGCTAAGATTCAAATGAGAGAAGGTCTAGGTTCCAAAAATAGAGTGCTCTGTTTCTGGCAGGAATTCTTGCTGGACTTCGACAGAACATAACTCTGAGTAGCTTGATCCAATTAAGGTGTATGATACAGTTATGGAAAGCTTTTCAAGTGCTCTAAAACTTTCTTGTAGACCTCCAGAGCAAAATCATACGTTAAGTGGGTGAGAAGTCCAGTTGAAGGCAAACTATTCAGAACCAGGACAGTAGCAAAAACCTCTCTGGACCTTTCTGTTTTAAGCCATAACTTCCTGTAGAAAAATCCCTAAGGAGCCTATGAGACACCATTGGAAATTGTTATGAGATATGCAACATTGTTGTAGTTCAAAGTTGGTTCAAATTCATATTGTATCTGTGTATACAACTGTGATAAAGTCCGCCACATACAAAGGAGATGCTGGCAAATTTTATCCAGAAATTCTGTCAACTTTGAGCAATCATAACTTTTGATTCAGAAGCGATATGGAGGCATATGAATACTCGTTGGAAAGATATTGAAGTTAACTTTAACTTTGGTATTCAACGTGAGTTATGAAAATGCTTCTAAACGGATCAAAATCTGGGTTAGGACAGAAGAGTCTGTTCCGCACAGCAAAGAGAACGGTTGAAGGAGGAACTAAGGGAAACCATGAGCAAATGTGTTATACAACCAAGCTCATGACCTTGGGGTTGCTCTGTGCTGTGTAGTAGGAAGAAGAACGAAACACTACGACTTAGTGTTAATTTTCGTTTGCTTAACATCATGACAATCAAGGACAAGTACCCATTACCACAGATCGACATATCGTTTGATCAGTTGGTCAAAGCAAGAATCTTTTCCAGGATGGACATAGGATCAGGGTACCATCAGATTGAGATAAGGGCTGAGGCTATTCTGAAGACACTTTTTCAGCGAGGTACGGAATTTATGAGTACCTGTCATAATCCTTGGCCTTACCAACACTCCAGCTCAGTTCATGTACTTGATGAACTTGGTATTCATGCCGGAGCTGGATGTGTTTGTCGTGGTCTTCACCGACGACCTACTGGTTTATTCCAAGTCGGAGGAAGCACACGAGAAGCACCTGCGTATAGTCTCGCAACGGCTGCGGATCACAAGCTATACGTGAAATTCAGCAAGTGCGAAATTCTAGATATCACGAGTACTTTGTCTCTGGCATATCATCTCAGCGAAGGGCATCGCTGTAGACCCGAGTAATATCGCACCAGTGCTGCATTGGAAGTCCCCGGGAACTGCTCACAAGGTACGGAGTTTCCTCGGACTCGCGGAATATTATCAGAGGTTCATTTCGAACGTCTCGAAGATTGCCAAAGCCTATGAAATAGCTGCTGAAGAAGGCTACCAAATAGGTTTGGGGTCCCGCATGTAAAGCAGCGTTCAAGGCATTAATAAAAAACTTAATATCAGCACCGGTTTTGGCGCAGCCAAACACAACAAGACCGTTCGCTGTGTACTGCGATGCATCCGGCTTTGAGCTAGGATGTGTGCTGATGCAAGACCGAAGTATGGTCGTGTATGGGTCAAGGCAACTCAGGAATCATGAGCAACACTATCCGACTCATGACTTAGGACTCACTGCCATGGTACTTGCACTCAAAATGGGGAGGCGCTACCTACTCAGTAACCTCGTGCAATCATAAATCGACCACAAGAGTCTCAAGTACAGATTCACTCAGAAGGAGTGGAACATGAGGCAGCAAAGATGGTTGGAGTCGATAAAGGATTACGAAATAGAGATCCATTATCACCCCGAAAAGGTTAACGTGGGCGAATGCGGGAGTCGCAAGTCACACGTTCGTAATCCAACCATCACCTTTGGAAGAGAGCGAGCCACCAGTACGTATGGTTCACCTTAGAGCTCTCTACAATTTAGCTTTTATCCCCACCATCCGTGAAAAAAGGTGGCAGCCCAGAAACATGATAAGGGCATGTCACATTTGCGGAGAGGTATAGACAGTGGGGAACCGAATTATTTCCGAAAAGACGGAGACATCGTCCTGTGATTTGAGAACAGAATCGTCGTACCCCGTAACCCGGAGTCAAGGGAGAAAGATTTTTTACGAGGCTCACTTGTCATAGTTTCCATTCTTCTCGATCCATCGGTCCATTCCAGGTTATGGAAAGATGTAGATCGGTTGCATACCGGCTGGAACTACCGGTGATATTCACCGGTGTGTACGACACCTTCCACATTTTCCAGCGGAGGGAGTGCCTCATGTGCTCTACCACCATTCAGCTGGGAAATACCGGGGAACTGAAACCAGATCTCACACCTCAGGAGGGACTGGTTCAGATCATCGACATAACGGACCGAACCACACGCGACCATACGTTGTGGTTCTATAAAGTTTTAGGGAGTGAATATTCCAAGGTTGAAGTGACATGGGAGGGCGAAGGATTTCTTCGCGCCAAGTAGCCCAACTCTTGACGTCGCACATCCCATAAACTTCCACCATCCTTCCTCTCATTTTTACCTTGTAGTCTCGGGACGAGATTCTTTTAAGGGGGGAGGATTGTAAAGGTCCCAAAATATGCATACAAAGAAACCCTTGTTTGCACAAAGTTGGTTTCACATGTATGAAAAATGAGACTTGTTAAAACTTTTTCCACATGTGATAATACACATGAGAGCCTTCTTCACACAAGTTCAAATATTTATTTGAAGACTTGAAACCCAAGAGGGGTCTAAAACCAAGTTGGGAAGTTTCCATAAGTGTGAGGAAGCCCAAGTCAGATTTTGACAACAAATTGTTCCACTCAAAAGTTCAAATGAGAGTAACATAATGGTTTTCAAACTGTTGTGTTAAAAATCTCATTTGCAGCAGCCAAATCAAAGAGCAGACTTCATATTTGAATTCCTTAGGTCCAAATTGGGGGTAGACAAAGTCTCAGGAATTTTTGAAGACATTTTCTATCCATTTTCCAAATGGACTTAAATTTGCAAGGAATTCAAATATACATTTGAATTTGGATGAAACTTGTCCAAATTATCCAAACACAATATAGGTTTGAATTCTCACCATTTGATTTCCAGCATTTGCCAAAGTGTGGAGATAATTGTGAGAAAAATGAGAGGGGATAAGAAGGGACAGTGGGGCCCACATGTCATAGTGCCATTTAGACTTGCACACTAAGTATCCTCTCTGTTCCTCACTCCACCGAGAGAGGCTCGCCGTGTGCCACTGCGGGAGCAGCCCGAAGCCACCTCCTGCTGATCTCCTTCGCGCTAGCAGCCGGGAAGTGTTTCACCCTCTCCTAAAACTGATCGGTTCCCCCACACAACCGAGCCGAACACTCTTTGCCTCCCCCTCCTCGCGAAAAATGCACTGAGCGGAGGCTCACCGCCGCGCTCTCGGAAACAATCGCGAGAGAACCGGGAAAACGTGTGCGCGCCTCCACCCTGAGCTGCTAAATGGCATCGCGAGTTCGGTGTCCATCTTCTCGACGCACCAGCAAGCCGAGTACTGTCGTTCCCAAGCTCTAGACCAGCCATCCGCGGTAGCCGAACCACAAGCGGAAGATGGTCGCACATGGACAGCACTGCAGGGAGCTTGTCATGCCCGAGCGAGAGCACCCTCAGACGCGCTAGGACCCTCTGGTGCTCACCTCCGATGCTCAAGCTGTGACATGATCCACCGAGTGTGAAATTGGGAAAACTCCTCCGGCGGGCACAAACCGACCTTCTGGCACGATAACTTCGAATTCACCCTCTATCCTTGTTCTTAGCTCGTCAATTCTTGCACACAGGACCACCACTAGTCGGTGATCATTAGCCCTTCACCACCCTAGCTGGAAAAACGCACGTAGACCGCACAAATTCTAGGTTTTTCGAGCTCCAACGTGGAGGAGGTCTCGGGTGCACGGTGAAACGCCATTAGCCGCCGGTCCCGAGTGGTTTTAAAGCTATGTCGGGCTTCCTCATGGTTCACTGGTGCTGTAGCACCATTTCACCGGGCTTTTGGCGGGCTAGGTTAGCTGGCCGACGCCACCGAAGGTGAGCCGAGCCGTTGTGCCGTCGCAACGGAGGTTGGGGACCTTGCCGGCTCGGGGAAGCTCCACCAAGTTGCTCAGCACGTGGAGTTAGGTCCTGGCGGCGAGCACGGGCTCGGGCAGAGGTCGGGACAGCTGTTCCCGAGGAGCTCCGGTGACCTGGCAGCGCGCGCGCGCGAGGGGCGTCGGGAGGTTGAAGAAGGGCACCGGGTCCCAGCAGTCAGTGAGGGAAAAGATTTAAAGCCCTATCCTCTGTGGCTATTTGATCCTGTGTGACTGCGTGGCTGGGACGGTGTAGCCCGTGTGGTTTTGTTTCGTAGGGTGACACGTGGCCCGGGCCCAGCAGCAGACATTTAAACTTTTCTCTGTTTTCAGATTTCAGTTCAAAGTTTAAATAGCCACAACTTTGTGTAGGGATGTCCGAAAATTGTGAAATAAACTTTGTTGGATTCCTCTCAAAGAGTAGTATCAAGGGGTACAACCCAATGTTTATGAAAATCACTGGTTTTGTCTCATTAATTCATATAAGGAAAATCTTGTAGGAATTTTTCCAGGAGTTCAGTGTATTGGAAAATTCCCAAATTTAGGCAGGAGAGTCTTCCAAAAATACTTGAACTCCAGTAAAATTTAAGAAGCATTGGACCTCATTTGCTTGGCCAAATGTGGTGTTAATTTCTTATGGCTCTGAAAATTGGAAAATAGAACAGAGTTCAATTTCAGAATTTTTCCCCAAACTTTAGAACCTCATAACTTTTGCTAGGAAGCTCCAAATTTGGTGATTCAAATTGGGTTGGATTCATATTTAATAGCTCTTTCCAAATACACAACCCAATTTGTATGAAACTCATTAATTAATTCTGGAAAATTCTTTAAAGCTTTTCAGCAAAAGAATTTTAGAGGAAGTTTGGTTTACCCAAAAATCCTCAAATGTTTCCAGAATATTATTTAGTATATTATTGAACTCCTGTAAAAGTTTCAGCTCATTTAAAGTTGATTTGGATTGGGTAATTCAGATTTAATGTTGCTGTATTCAATTGAATACAGAAACATTTTCAGAGAATTTTCCAAAATTTGGAAATTCAGTTCTGGGTAAATCTTAGCTCCAAAAATGCTAGGAAAATTCATGCAAGCTCTATGAACTATAATTAAAATTTTAGTTCACTAAGTTTGGCATGAACATGGGTGTTACCTCAGAATTAATTCTTCCTTGCTTAATTGCTTAGAAAATTGTTCTGAACAAACCACTCAATGAAAAGTGCTAATTTTTGGTCCATTGGAGCTCTAGATCACCCCTGTTCTGTTTAACCTCTTAAGGTGATCAATATAGAAGAGGGGGAAACCACTTAGCACTTAATCATGTGCTTAGATCCAAACCCAAATCACTAGCACCAGTGTCATTTTAAATTCTTAAACAGAGTCCAAGTTTTAAAAACTTATTATTAGAACTTATAGCAAAGTCTTTACAATTAAACCAATGTGCATATTCATTACGTATAGCATCTACGTGAAGAACTTGAAGTCATTGGAGTAGAGATCAAAGGAGGGAGGCAAGAGATCAAGCCAAGTGATCTTCACTAACTGAGATATATATATTAGTTCCATGCAAAAGAAAGGCAAGCCCCGATTTGTATCAAAACTTACAAGTTTTTATTTGTATTCACTTTATACGTCTAGCATTTTATTTATTGCATTAAGTCTAGGTGGTATGACATTCCAAATGCATGACCCAGAAAAGCCCTGGAGTATAATGTAGAGTAGGCTATAAATGGATTATAACTGCTGATCTCAAATTAACAAAAGTGGAATAAAAGAAGCAAAACTCGAGTGGGCAGTTTCCTACTCGTGAAACGGGGTTAAGGGGGATCAATCGGAAGAGTTTGGAATTGATCCTCATAGTTGGGAATGGAGACCGGGCAGTGGATGGAAGGATCAAGGACGTGGCCCTGTGAACCTAGTCTATGTCTGAGTCGATTAAGGCCCGTTCTCGTGTGCGGCCCCCCTGGACAAGTTTGAGATGTGTACCGGATGCATATTGGCTATATGGGACCCAGGAAACCGATGTAACATGTTAACCTGGGTGTCGAGACATACCTCACCGTCTGATGCCGATGCTGAAAGGATAGAGAAGTCGGCTCTACGAGGGTTTGCTGTAGAGAGACTTAATCCCAGTCGGTGGGACCGGTTCGACATTTGGGTGTCGTGTGAAAGGTTGCCACGTACAACGTCAGTGATGGTTGCTGTGTGCAACGTCGAGTACGGGCGTACGTATCGTGTCAGCCGGGTGTTTTTGATTGCAATCACCGTCGCTCGCGGTAGTGAGCATACTTGTACACTGAGTCATGACGTAGTAATAAACTGGGATACGTTTAATATGCTTCGTGAGTAATCCTCATAATGAAGATGAGGAACAATCAACACTTCACTAAATTTAGTTTCCACCTTGGGCTGGTAGCGTCGAGGCAAAGCGTTTCTTGTTTGATTGTGGAGTCTCGACGTTAATGGCGCAAGGTCCATATGAGTCTAGGGTAGCTCACTAAAGTTACTTTCACCTCGCGCAAGTGACATCGAGATGAAGCGTTTTATGTTTGATTGTGGAGTCTCGATGTGAATTGCGCGAGGACTATAAAAGTTGCTTAAAACTTGAAGTAAGGACTCTCCTTTATCTCAAGTTCCTCTTTTGTGCAAACTTCTATATTCGGTCCTCTATTTTCATCATGTAGAGTTTCATGACTAGGGAGACGGTTAAGTCTTGCTAAGCTTCGTGCTCACAGATATTGCATAAGTTGTTTTGCAGGTAATAACTGTATGCTGAATTGTACGGGTGTCCGATGAGACTCGGAGCTCTCCGAGTGGAGAACTCATGGAACCCCTGCCGCTGCTATTGTGATAGTGTTGCTAGCGAGAAGGGTCCGCGGGCTGGACACCTTCTTTCTTGCTTAGCATAGGTAGGAGACATGAGTTGTAATAGTCTTCCGCTATAGAATATTTTGAGAAGTATTTGTAAAATTTACACTTTGTAAACTTCCGCTTGATTTATGTAATACTCCCTCCGTTTCGATTTATTTGACGCTGGCTAGTTTAATTTTGAACTAGCCAGCGTCAAATAAATCAAAACGGAGGGAGTATGATGCTTTATTATGTGTGCTGTTGGGTGCCGCATCGCACGGCACCACCCAATACGATTCCCGGGTGAGGTGCCCCGTCCCCATGAACCGGGACAACGGCCCCTCACAAGCTCCGAAGACGGACCTCGTCTCCCTCTTCTCAGAGGCGAGCACCGATGACCTCCGAACCTCACGCCCATCGCTGGCCTGAGCTCTGATGCCGTCCCTCGCCCTCTCCTCAGAGGCGAGCCCCGATGCCGAACCTCACCCTCTCCTCAGAGGCTGAGCTCCGATGACCTCCGGACCTCACACCCTCCGCTGGTCTGAGCTCCGATGCCGGCCCTCGCCCTCTCCTCAGAGGCTGAGCTTCGATGACCTCCAGACCTCACGCTCTCTGCTGGCCTGAGCTCCGATGCCGGCCCTCGCCCTCTCCACAGAGGCGAGTCTCGATGCCAGACCTCATCCTCTCCTCAGAGGCTGAGCTCCGATGACCTCCGGACCTCACGCCCTCTAGTGGCCTGAGCTCCGATGCCGGTCCTCGCCCTCAGAGGCGAGCTCCGAAGCCGGACCTCACCCTCTCCTCAGAGGCTGAGCTCCGATGACCTCCGGACCTCACGCCCTTCGCTGGCCTGAGCCCCGATGCCAGCCGTCGCCCTCTCCTTAGAGGCGAGCCCCGATGCGGGACCTCACCCTTTCCTCAGAGGCGAGCTCCGAAGCCGGACCTCACGCGCCCCTGAGGCCTGAGCTCCGATGCCGGTCCTCACCCTCTCCTCAGAAGCGAGCCCCGATGCCGGACCTCACCCTATCCATAGAGGTTGAGCTCCAATGACCTCCAGACCTCACGCCCTCCGCTGGCCTGAGCTCCGATGCCGGCCCTCGCCCTCTCCTCAGAGGCGAGCCCCGATGCCGGACCTCTACCTCTTCCCAGAGGCGAGCTCCGAAGCCGGACCTCCCCTTTTCACAGGGCTGAGCTCCGATGCCAGACCTCACCCCCTCAGCAGGGGTGACCTCTGATGCTGGTCTTCACCACCTCCACAGGGGTGAACACTGAAGCCGGACCTCTACCTCTCCTCAGAGGTGAGCTCCGAAGCCGGACCTCCCCCTTCCACAGGGCTGAGCTCCGATGCCAGACCTCACCCCCTTAGCAGGGGTGACATCTGATGCCAGTCTTCACCATCTCCACAGGGGTGAACACCGAAGGCGGACCTCTACCTCTCCTCAGGGGCTAGCTCCGTAGCCGGACCTCTCCCTTTAACAGGGCTGAGCTCCGATGCCAGGCCTCACCCTTTCCTCAGAGATTGAGCTACGAAGTCGTCGAGACCCTGCCAGCACAGGGAGTACTCAAGACAAGAATGTGCGCGGGAAGAAGAAGGCCCAACTTCGGGCTAGTTACCTCCCCCAGATGGGCCCGGGGGCCACTGTCGGTACCCTCAATACCAGGTACCCCCGCGCACGGGGTGAAACCGCTTAAGGACCTCGCCCCCTCCGCAGGGGCGAGCTCCAAAGGCGCCACGTGTCCAGTAGGGCCGAAGCTCCCCTCTCCTCAGAGGATAGCTCCGGGCCTGCCACGTGGCCCAGGAGGCCGGACCTCACCCCCTCCGCAGGGGCGAGCTTTGAAGGAGCCACGTGTCCAGCGGGGCCGGAGCTCCCCTCCTCTCGGAGGATAGCTCCGGGCCTGCCACGTGGCCCAGGAGGCCGGACCTCGCCCCCCCCCCCCCCCCACGCTGTGTCCAGCGGGGCCGGAGCTCCCCTCCCCTCGGAGGATAGCTCCGGGCCCGCCATGTGGCGAGCAGAGCCGGACCTCCCCCCCCTCCGCGGGGGTGAGCTCCGAAGGCTCCACGTGTCCAGCGGGGCCAGAGCTCCCCCTCTCCTCAGAGGAGAGCTCCGGGCCCGACACGTGGCCAGCAGAGCTGCACTGCCCGCCCGATGCGGTAGGCAGCGGGAGTAAAGGCGCGCCATGCCTTTACCATACAAAGCATTCAAGACCCGCGCCTTCCCAAGACGAAGAGGCGCGGCGCACGCCTGTCAGGAGGCGCTATGACCAGTCACAGTTAAGACAGGCATACAGTGTCTGAAGCTGTAGACCATTGAAGGCAGCGACAAGACATGGACAGGACGTGCCCTGCCGCCCCTGCCATCACCAACGGCTACACACTACACCTAGCCTGCGGCATGGGCAGGGTGGTAGGACGACCTCAAAGCCAGCGCCAAGACTATGTAGCTGGTAGGAAATCACCCCGGGACCACCTGTCGGGTCCCCGGGGCCCACCTTGTAAGCCGCCCAAGCCTTGGACTATAAAAGGCTCGTGTAGGCAATGTTACAAAGGGGTTCGAGCATTTCAGGCTTCGGACTCTAGGGGACGGTTCGAACTCTGCTGAGTTCAGCTCCCTCTAGGGCATCCACATACTCAAGAAAACCAGTGCTCCGAGCACTCCCGTGGACGTAGGGTTTTACGCTTCGGCGGCCCGAACCACGTAAATCCCCGTGTCAATCCACCTTCATCTCCTTCCATCATCCAATCTGGCGAGACCCACGCGAGAGGACTAGCCCATCCTAAAAAGGAATCTCCGCGGGCTGCCCAGAGCAGGCTCGGGGGAAGTGTCGACCGCAGACGCTTCAACAGACTGATATGCTGTCCTCTTGGTCTACGATGCTGTCCTAACAAGGACTAAGATGCTGTCCTACCAAAGGGCTAATATGCTGTCCTAACAAGGGGCCACACTGACCAAGAGTATAAGACTTATTCCATCATTCTCCCCCTAAGTCTTGTGCGTTGTCTTGTGGGAGAGTTGGACCATCCCGATCCTAGAGCAAAGCTCAAGGAAAATGATCCTCCAAAGGGGATTGGTGAGCAGGTCTGCAAGCTGGTCCTTGGTATTGATGTAGCACGCCTTGATGCTCCCTTCCTCCAAACAGTCTCGGAGAAAGTGGTACCTCACCAGGATGTGCTTGCTCCGTTCATGAAAGATGGGGTTCTTTGCTAGAGCCAGAGCGGACTTATTCCATCAAGATGGCCATCCGCGCACGCAAAACCCTCAAGTTGCACCGTCCGGGCGTGTACTCTGTCAAGGTCCTGTATGGTCGCTCGGGGCCCGAGTTAGTGAGTTTTTCTGACTTTCCTGACTATTTTCCGATTTTGACCCATATTGCCATCTGCGCATGCAAACCGTCCAGTTGCACCATCCAAACATGTATTTCGTCAAGGTCCCATCCGACGCCCGGGGACCAGAGTTCATGAGTTTTCCCTACTTTCCCAAACTCGACCCATATGGCCATCCACACATGCAAAACCATCAAATTCCACCGTCCGGATGTGTATTCCAAAAAGTCCAGCCGCCCGGGACGCAAGTTCGTGACTTTTAGCAACTTTCCCGATTTTGACCCAAATGGCCATCCATGAAAAACCAGCAAGCTGCACCGTCCGGACGTGTATGCCATCAAAATCTGTTCCGGCCTCCCAGGACCCTACTTCGTGAGTTTTACCGACTTTCTCGATTTTGACCCAGATGGCCATCTGTGCAATCAAAACCAACAAGTTGCACCATATGGACGTGTATTCCGTCAAGGTCCCATTTGGCCGCCCGGGGCCCGAGTTTGTGATTTGTACCGACTTTCCCAAATTAAACCCAGATGGAGACCATTAAATTGCACCGTCCGAACGTGTATTCCGAAAAGACCCTGTCTGGCCGCCCGGGACGCGAGTTCATGAGTTTTTGAGCAACATTACCCGAGTTTCCCAATTTTGACCAAAATGGCCATCCGCGAAAAACATCAATCTGCACCGCCCGGACGTGTGTAACACCCCAAAATTTTGATTCAAAACCCTAAATCATGTTAAGAGGGGGATTTAAAATTTTTTGGACGTGTTGCATGTTTTGCAAAAATTCAAATTCAAACTGGAATTCAAATTAAACTCAAATCAGAAAAGAAATAGAAAAAGAAAAAGAGAAAACAGAAAAAACCGGCCAGTGGGCCGAAACCCACCAGCCGGCCCACCCAGCAACCGCGCCAGCCCGCAGCCGCACGCGCTGTTTCCTTTCGCTGACAGGTGGGACCCACCAGATCGTCGTCTACCTCGCGCCTGCGCCGGACTCCCTCTCACCCGAATCAAAACCGATCGGGATTTCGGCGTATCCCCGCTGAATTCTGTTCGTAGGCGACGCGGACTTGATCTAAACCACCTCGCCGCCCTCCCCCGTCTATAAAAACCCCGGCCTCGTTCTGTTTTTCCCACGCGATCCGCCGATTTTCCTCCGGTGAGAACCGAGACTTCTCCGGCGAATTCTGGCCGATCTAAGCTCGGAAATTCCGATCTAACTCGCTGGTCTTGATCCACCGCCTCCGGGGAACTTTGCAGGTGCAGAAAACTCGGTGACTTGCGGTGTAAGCACAGCGCCGACGAGCTTCGCCGTGGTTTCGCCTCGGACCTTGTCGCCGATCACTTTCCAGGACCTCCGAGCTCAAGAAAACCCCCGAGGTGAGATCCCCGACCTCCCCTCCACCGATCTATACCATAAAATCACAGTTCTAGGAAGAATTCTCGAAGATCCGAAAGTCTCCGGCGAGATCGCCGCTTCCCGCCGCCGGCAGCGCCGCCCGCGCTCGATCAGAGCGACGTGGCCGCTTGTGCGCCGTTTATTTTAAATCGCACGGTAGGGTTTAAACCCCACGTACCGGTTCGATGTTATAATCTCGGCCGTCGGTTTAAAATCGGACGGTCCACGTCAGCCCCGCGTTATTAAGACTGGAAATCTTACGTGCTACCCCCTGGGGTTCTCGAGAAATAAGAGCTAGCCCCGGAAACTTCTGATCTAGCCCCTGGAACTTCAGAAAATCATGTAAATTCATTTAAAAATCAGTTTTAGCCCCTGGACTTAATAAAAATTAAGAAAAACTCCTCTGATAAGTGTAGCTAGACCCCTGGAAATTCTTAAAATAATATAATAGCCCCTGCAGTAGGGTGAGTTTACCTTTTTAGCCCTGTTTAGTATTTAATTTAGGAAATTGAATATGTGGCTAGTGTTTAAAAATTAAAAAGTGGGACAAACATATTGTCAAAATTTAATTAAAGACTTTCTCAGTATTTAGGAAACTTTGGAGTGAGATAAAAACATATTTTGGGCTGAATTGAATCTGTTAAATTTATTATTCACATTTAGGGACACATTTTTAAGTAATGAATAGTTTTAGAAAATAGGGAAAATAATTGTGAAATAGTTTACATCAGAGGCCAAGGTCAAAATATGTTATTAAATTATTTAGGACCAGAACCCATTCTGTTTAGATGATGTGTATTACTAATTTCATAATAAAGCACACATGTATGCATAGGAAAATAAATCTGAAAATATAGCAACTAACAAATGATAAATGGAGTTTCTAAAATCCAAAGAATTCAGTTTAGGGTTGGTAGAATTTCTGAAGGCACATATGGAGAAGGAAAATGTCTTTCATGCATACTTGGTAGCTAAAAGGTGTAGTAATTAAATATAAGGAATTTATTTAAATTAGAAACTCATATATGTATGTATAGTATGTAAGTATAAATGTGAACACCAAAGTAGGAATCATATACACATGATTAAAAGTGTATGCAAGCCACAAATCAACACACATAGAGTAACCACAACACATATAATGGTGAATGACTTTCATAAATATGAATGTGTGGTTTGTATGAAGTGGAAGTGTGAACTATGTCTTATGGATTGTTGTTTTTCTTTTGCTATGTGTGATGGTATGATGTAGAACCTGCTTAAAAGCAAGTTATTCCTTTCCAAGATCAGGACTACCCATTCCAAGAGCAGCAGGAAGGAGGCAAGTGTCCTTGACCACTTTGATCCTATGCTAGGATGTGTAGCTAGAATTATTTGCATTGTCAATTTAAATATGAAATCCATGATAGGAACTTTCCCTAGAATTGCATTACCTTGTTTTCCTTGTAGCTTGGGTTGGGATTTATTTTATCATGTCATTTATTATCATGCATATGCTTAGCCATGCTTAGAATGGGATGTTTGGGATATGAGATCATTAGTTTACTCTTGAATGAGATATTGTGAGTTATGTAGAGGTAGGGATCAAGGCAAGTTGGATATTTTGGTTGTGTGCTGGGTGCACGAGACTTGGGTTTGTGTTTAGTACTTGCCTGGATCCTAAGGACCGGTTCATGGAGCATGTAACCTGGCTTTACCGTGCCAACCACATGCTGAGATGGGGCAGCTTGGCCAATTAATTAGGTGTATCCCCGACGTAGTATGGGTGTGTTGGATGGTGCGGGGAATAGGTGTCAGCTGGACTACCATATGAACCGCAAGGCTCAAGAGGAGGCCACTGCAGCGGGGTTGGAGCCTCTTGTATGCTGTTATGGGTGAAACCTCAGTGGGCCCATGCTCGTCGGGAATCTCTTTGTAAAGGCTTCGTAGTGATCTCCTGGCTACACACCTGGGAAGTGTGAATGTGGTTCGTAGTCACTGGCATAATGGAGGTTCTTTTAGTCCACACGGCAACGGGGGATGAAATCACTACATGTGGGTACAGTGGTACAAACTCTGCAGAGTCAAAACTGTCATGACAGCCGTGCTCACGGTCAAGAGCGGCTTGGACTTATTCATGATTACAGGATTGATGGTTTCGGAAGTTGTGGATGTTAAGCGGGGAGCTTAACATTGAAAATGGTGTTATGGTTATTGGATTATGATGATGGGATGGGAGATTGGGACCATTTCACTTGTGTAGTAATGTAGGTGCTTAATAAGCTAAGGTGATAGGTATTAAGTGCGTAGTGCTTTAACCATGAGTTCAACCTCTCCTTGATCTAACCATACATGATATAATTTTCCCACACTTGCTGAGTACCATTGGTACTTAACCTTGCATATTTTGTTGGTTTATATTGCTGCTCAGGTCAAGGTAATGAGGTGGTGTATAATGACCAAGACTTTGGACCTGAAGAAGGTTTCTAGGTTCATGGAGACCCCCGGGCAACGCCTGTGACGGAGCCCTCAAGAATAATATTCCGCTGCTAGTTTATTTACTTGTGATGAACTTTTTATTGTCCAACGAGACATTTGCTATGTAAGACTTATTTATATTCGACACCTGGCTTGTAATAAATGATGCTTCACTATTTATCATCACATGTATGAGAAAATGATCCTGGCATACATGTGATATTCACTCAGTTGTTCTTCGGAAAAACCGGGTGTGACAACGTGTATGCCGTCAAGGTCTCTTTCGGCCTCTCGGGACCAGAGTTCATGAGTTTTACCAACTTTCCCGACTTTCTTTATTTCTACCCAGATGGCCATCCGCACCATCAAAATCATCAAGTTGCACCATCCGGACATGTATTCCGTCAAGGTTCCGTCCGGCCGCCGGGGACCGAGTTTGTGAGTTTTGCTGTGACACCCGGTTTCAAAAAATGAACGGAGTGAATGCATATGCGTGCCCAGGATGTTCATCACACATACACATGTATTCCACAAACAACTACGTACGAATAATGTTTAAGTACTTTATTACGTTGTCTCAATGTCTCACTCATGAATATCTAAGTTATTTTTCCAGTGGAAGACTGTAAACGACAGTGAAAAAAGACCAAGACAGCAGGCTCCAACTTCAACTCCACAGGCATGTTGACGGTAGTGCGCACTCCTAGTACTCTATATGTTCCTCGAAGTACTCTTCTCCTGTAACTGATATATATGTGGGAATGCAAGGGTGAGTACATGTCGTACTCAGCAAGTGCGAGAAAGTATGACATGTAGCTTACAACAAGGTATGGAATAAAAAGGCTCATTGCAGCAAGCAAATTTGATTTCATAAACATGATAAAAACAACAACCATTTCTAGGTGAAATTTATCCCATCATAATCAAGTAATTCAGCAACATTTTCTCTCATCATAATTCACCATTTATCAAGTCTCATCCAGCTTTAATCTTTCTCAACTTCATCTCATACTAATAAATATTCATAACCATCTCATATTCATATAGCCGAAACCAATTTCATTGTCATGACCTAAAACAGTCTTGAAACCAATCCGAATGACCATACCCAAATGTCCATCCAAGGTTTTTGACTCTAATCATGGAAGTTGGCCAGGTGCTTGTGACCGGAAGCACGGCTATCACGATAGTTTTACACTCTGCAAAGGTGGGCACCACTTTACTCACAAGTTTGTGATTTTGTCACCTGCCGTCGACTAGAAAGAACCTCCATTATACCAGTACACAACCGTTGGTGTATGGCCAAGAGATCATAAAATAACCTTTACAAAGGGGCTACTAGGATGTACGGACCCACTGAGATTTTACCGGCAGGCTCAAATCTCTATTCTCTCACCCACGGACCCCCTCTTGTGCCATGCAATTCCCAGGGCAGTCCCTCTCGACTTCCATTCCCCGCGCCATCCAACGGTCCATAACAAGCTAGCAACACACCTAATTAGTTAGCTAAGCCGCATCTATATTTGGCCTTGTGGTGGCACTGTTTTCTTGGCATGTGCTCGCATGAACCGGTTCTTAGATCTACGGCAAGTAAACCACCATCTCATTCAGCAACATCCACGAACCAAGCTTCACAGATCTCCCCGATTTCATGCTTATCATCATCATCAAGTTCTCATCATCATTATTCATATGAGTGCAGTAGCTAACCATGTTTTAATTCAGCTTCCCGTATCCCGTAAATTAAGTGAAGCAAAAAAGAAAAACGACCATACCCGACTCATCAACTTTCCCGGTGACAAGGATGGTTAACAAAACTAGTAAACACCTATAAAAAGGGTGTCCAATCGAGTTGACTCAAGGATACGAGTTTTCGCAAACAAAACAGTTTCAAAACATGGGATCAATATGGTCAAGGGGCACTTGCCTTGCTCCCGTGGCTCGTGTTGCTCAAGCGTCTTAAAGTCTTGGTGCTATAGTTCCTCGTAGACGGCCTCTTGAGTTTGTCCTTCTACTCATGACCACGCACATACAAAATTTACAGCAATCAATCATCATGCACAAACTTTACTCAAGATGCAATGGAGTAGATGAATGCAAACCTTACCGTGCAGTTTTATAAAACCAGTTTGTACGTGTTCTTGCATGTTTTAGTAGGCTTTTATGGGGTTTTATGGTGATCAAGGTTGCTGGGATCAAGTGTGAACGTGGTGATGATCTTGACATAAGATGTAGATCAATTCCACCTTCAAAAATTGACCAAAACATGGTCTGTCCACACGCAGAAACTTCTGTTTGCAGAGGTGGAGAAAAACGGGTGCGTAGCAACAGCAGCGACGTGGTAAGAGGGGTGACGGGGACCTACCTCTCTTCTTCCTCCTCTCCTCCTTGCAGCTGGACTTCTTCCATTGCAATGGCAGCAGCTGGTGTTTTTCTTTAGAGAAGAATAGGGCTGCGGCCAGGGCTTGGCAGCAGAGGTCTTCTTCTCCGGCGACGGCGAGATGGTGCAGAGTTTCAACGGCGGCCAAGACAGCAGCAAAGGAGTGGCAACCAGGGCATGGCAGAAGGGGGCAACAGGCTTGTTTTGGCAGGGGTGGCAGCCAGGAAAGGTTATATCTATAAGGGGGAAGATCTCCTACTCAGTTTGGAGAAGGAGGGGGACTCTATCTCCAAGAGATGCAATCTCCTACTCAGTTTGGAGGAGGAGAAGGACTCTATCCCTAAGAGGTGCGACCAGCAGGGTGTTTTATCTCCAAAACTTTATCTCTAAGCTCTATCTTTAAGCTTATCTAGAAGTTGTATCTCTAAGGTTCATCTAGAAGCTTTATCTCTAAGGTTTATCTCCAATATTCTTCTAGAAGCTTTATCTCTAAGGTTTATCTCCAAGATTCTTCTAGAAGCTTTATCTCCCAAGATTCTTCTAGAATATTTATCTCTAAAATTCTTCTAGAAGTTTTATCTCTAAAATTCTTCTAGAAGATTTATCTCTAAGATGCGGCCAGGGTTTTATCCCATTTCTCTTCATTTCTATGTTCCTTTCTCCATTTCTATATTCCCTTCTCCATTTCTATGGTTCTTTCTCAATTTCTATGGTTCTTTCTCCATTTTTATGGTTCTTTCTCCATTTCTACTTCTTTTCAAATGCTTATCTACATGAAAAATGTATGCAATGCATGGTAGTGAACTTGAGGGTGTTACATTTGCCAACCTACGTGACTTTCCTAATTTGGACCTAGACGGCCATCCGCGCATACACCATCAAGTTGCACCTTACAGGCGTGTATTCTATCAAGGTCCCATCCGGCCGCTGGGACTCAAGTTCGTGAGTTTTACCGACTTTGCCGATTTTGACCCAGATGGACATTCGCGCATGCTAAACCATCCAGTTGCATCATCCGAAGGTGTATTCCATCAAGGTCGCCTCCGGCGTCCCGGGATCCAAGTTAGTGAGTTTTCTCAACTTTCCCAATTTCGATCCAAATGGCCATCCGCTATGCAAAACCATCAAGTTGCACCTTCTGAACGTGTATTCCTTCATGGTCCTGTCCGGACGCCTAGGAACCGAGTTTGTGAGTTTTATAGACTTCTCGATTTAGAACCAGATGGCCATCCGCTCATGCAAAACCATCAAGTTGCAGCATCCGGACGTGTATTTCGTCAACGTCCTGTCCGGCCACACGGGACCAGAGTTCGTGAGTTTTACCGACTTTCTCAATTTCGACCAAGACGGCCATCCGTGCATGCAAAACCATCAAGTAGAACTGTTTGGACATGTATTTCTTCAAGGTCCCATCCGTCTGCACATGACCTGAGTTCATGAGTTTACCCGACTTTCCCAATTTCGACCCACATAGTCATCCATGCATGCAAAATCATCAAGCTGCACCGTTCAAACGTGTATGCCGTCAAGGTCTCTTCCGGCCTCCCGGGACCCGAGTTCGTGAGTTTTACCGACTTTCCTGACTTTCTCGATTTCGACTCAGATGTCCATCCGCGCAATCAAAATCATCAAGTTGCACCGTCCGGACATGTATTCCGTCAAGATTTTGTCGGGCCGCAAGGGACCCGAGTTTTTGAGTTTTGCTGACCTTTGTGACTTTTCCAATTTGGACCCACATGGCCATCCGCGCATGCAAAACCATCAAGTTGCACCTTCCGGACGTGTATTCCATCAAGGTCCTGTCTGGCCGCCCGGACCCGAGTTTGTAAGTTTTATCGACTTTCTCTATTTAGAACCAGATGGTCATCCACGCATGCAAAACCATCAAGTTGCACCATCCAGACATGTATTTCGTCAACGTCCTGTCCGGCCACCCGAGACCCGAGTTTGTGAGTTTTACCGACTTTCCCGACTTTCTCGATTTCGACCAAGACGACCATCCGTGCATGCAAAAACATCAAGTTGCACCATCTGGACATGTATTACTTCAAGGTCCCATCCGTATGCACGAGACCCGAGTTTATGAGTTCACCCAACTTTCTCGATTTTGACCCAGATGTTATCCGCGCATGCAAAACCATCAAGTTACACCGTCCGGACCTGTATTCCTTTAAGGTTCCGTCTGACCACCCAGGATTCGAGTTCGTGAGTTTCAACGACTTTTCCGATTTTGACCCAGATGGCCCTCCACGCTTGCAAAACCATCCAGTTACACCTTCCAAACATGTATTCCGTCAAGGTCCCGTATGGCGTCCAGGGACCCGAGTTCATGAGTTATCCCGACTTTCCCAATTTCGACCCAGATGACCATCCACGCATGCAAAACCATTGAGTTGCACCGTCCGGACGTGTATTCCGTCAAGGCCCCATCCGTCTGCCCGGTACTCGTGTTTGTGAGTTTTACTAACTCTCCCGACTTTCTCGATTTTGACCCAAATGGTATCCGCGCATACAAAACCATCAAGTTGCACCGTCCGGACGTGTATTCCATTAAGGTTTCGTCTGGCCGCCTAGGACTCGAGTTCGTTATTTTTACCGACTTTCCTTATTTTGACCCAGATGGCCATCCGTGCATGCAAAACCATCCAGTTGCACCATCCAAACATGTATTCCGTCAAAGTCAAATACGGTGTCCCGGGACCCGAGTTCATTAGTTTTCCCAACTTTCCCAATTTCGATCCAGATGGCCATGCACACATGTAAAACCATCAACTTGTACCGTCCGGAAGTGTATTCCATCAAGGTCCCGTCCGGCCGCTCGGGACCCGAGTTCATGAGTTTTACCGACTTTCCCAATTTCGACCAAGATGGCCATTTGCACATGCAAAACCTTCAAGTTGCACCGTCAGAACGTGTATTCCGTCAAGCTCCTATGTGGCCGCCCGAGACCCGAGTTCGTGCATTTTACCGACTTTCACGACTTTCTGGTTTTTGACTCAGATGGTCATCTGCGAATGCAAAACCATCTTGTTGCACCATCCGAAAGTGTATTCCATCAAGGTCCCCTCCGGCGTCCCGGGACCCAAGTTCGTGAGTTTTCTAGACTTTCCCAATTTCGACCCAGATGGCCATCCGCGCGTGCAAAACCATCAAGTCGCACCTTTTGAACGTGTATTCTGTCATGGTCCTGTCCGGACGCCCGGGATCCGAATTCATGAGTTTTATAGACTTTCTCGATTTTAGAACCAGATGGCCATCCACGCATACAAAACCATCAAGTAGCAGCATCTGGACGTGTATTTCGTCAACGTCCTGTCCGGCCACCTGGGACCCGAGTTCGTGAGTTTTACCGACTTTCTCGATTTCGACCTAGATGGCATCCGCGCATGCAAAACCATCAAGTTGCACCATCCAGACGTGTATTCCGTTAAGGTTCCGTCTGGCCGCCCAGGACTTGAGTTCGTGAGTTTTACTGACTTTCCTGATTTTGATCCAGATGGCTATCCACACATGTAAAATCATCCAGTTGCACCATCCAAACATGTATTCCGTCAAGGTCCCGTCTGGTCGCCAGGGACCCAAATTCGTGAGTTTTACTGACTTTCCCGATTTCGACCCAGATGTCCATCCACGCATGCAAAATCATTTAGTTGCACCATCTGAACGTGTATTCCGTCAAGGTCCCGTGTGGCCGCCCAGGACCCGAGTCCGTGCATTTTACTGACTTTCCTGACTTTTTGGTTTTCGACCCACATGGCCATCAGCGAATGCAAAACGATCCAGTTGTACCATCCGAACATGTATTCCATCATGGTCCCGTCCGGCGTCCCAGCACCTGAGTTCGTGAGTTTTCCCGACATTCCCGATTTTGATCCAGATAGCCATCCTCGTATGCAAAACCATCAAGTTGCACCGTCCGGACGTGTATTCCGTCAAGGTCCCGTCCGGCTGCCCAGGACTCGAGTTTGTGAGTTTTACTGACTTTTCAGATTTCGACCTAGATGGCTATCCGCAGACGCAAAACCATCAAGTTGCACCGTCCGGACGTGTACTCTGTCAAGATCTCGTACCGTCGCTCGGGACCAGAGTTAGTAAGTTTTTCTGACTTTCCCGACTTTTTCTGATTTTGACCCACATGGCCATCTGCACATGCAAAACCATCTAGTTGCACCATCCGAACGTGTACTCTGTCAAGGTCCCATCCCGCGCCTGGGGACCAGAGTTCATGAGTTTTCCCTACTTTCCCAAACTCGACCCAAACGGCCATCCACGCATGCAAAATCATCAAATTCCACCATCCGGTTGTGTATTCCAAAAAGTCCCCGTCCGGCCGCCCGGGACGCGGGTTCGTGAGTTTTAGCGACATTCCCGACTTTCCCGATTTCGACCAAATGGCCATCAGCGAAAAACCATCAAGCTGCACCGTCCGGACGTGTATGCCGTCAAAATCTCTTTCGGCCTCCCGGGACACGAGTTCGTGAGTTTTACCGACTTTCTCGACTTTTCTTGATTTCGACCCAGATGGCCATCCGCGCAATCAAAACCAACAAGTTGCACCATCTGGATGTGTATTCCGTCAAGGTCCCGTTTGGCCGCCCTGGGCCCGAGTTTGTGAGTTTTACCAACTTTCCCAAATTAAACCGAGATGGAGACCATCAAATTGCACCGTCCGGCTGTGTATTCCGAAAAGGCCCCATCCGGTCGCCCGGGACACGAGTTCGTGAGTTTTAGCAACATTTCCCGAGTTTCCCGATTTTGACCCAAATGCCCAACCGCGAAAAACCATCAAGCTGCACCATCCGGACGTATATGCAGTCAAGGTCTCTTCCGGCCTCCCTAGACCAGAGTTCGTGAGTTTTATCAACTTTCCCGACTTTCTCTATTTCTACCCAGATGGCCATCCATGCCATCAAAACAATCAAGTTGCACCGTCTGGACATGTATTCCGTCAAGGTTCCGTCCGGCCGCCGGGGACCCGAGTTTGTGAGTTTTGCCGACCTTCGTGACTTTCTCGATTTGGACCCAGATGGCCATCCGCGCATGCAAAACCATCAAGTTGCACCTTCCGGACATGTATTCCGTCAAGGTCCCGTCCAGCCACTGGGACCCGAGTTCGTGAATTTTACTAACTTTCCCTATTTAGACCCAGATGGCCATTCGCGCATGCAGACCATCTAGTTGATCCATCCGAAGGTGTATTCCATCAAGGTCCCGTCCGGCGTCCTGAGTCCCAAGTTCATGAGGTTTCTCGACTTTCCCAATTTCGACCTAGATGGCCATCCGTGCATGCAAAACCATCAAGTTGCACCTTCTGAACGTGTATTCCGTCATGGTCCTGTCCGGACGCCCAGGACCCGAGTTCGTGAGTTTTATAGACTTTCTCGATTTAGAACTAGATGGCCATCCGCGCATGCAAAACCATCAAGTTGCAGCATCCGGACGTGTATTTTGTCAACGTCCTGTTCGGCAACCCAGGACCCAAGTTCGTGAGTTTTACCGACTTTCCCGACTTTCTCGATTTCGACCAAGACGGCCATCCGTGCATGCAAAACCATCAAGTTGCATCGTCCGGATGTGTATTCCTTCAAGGTCCCATCCGTCTGCACGGGACCCGAGTTCATGAGTTTATCTGACTTTTCCAATTTCGACCCAGATGGCCATCCACACATGCAAAACCATCAAGTTGCACCATCCGTACGTGTATTCCGTAAAGGCCTTATCCGGCCGCATGAGACTCGTGTTCGTGAGTTTTACCGACTTTCTCGATTTCAACCCAGATGGTATCCACGCATGCAAAACCATCAAGTTGCACCGTTCGGACGTGTATTCCGTTAAGATTCTGTCTGGCCGCCTAGGACTCGAGTTCGTGAGTTTTATCGACTTTCTCGATTTTGACCCAGATAGCCATCCGCGCATGCAAAATCATCCAGTTGTCCAAACATGTATTCTGTCAAGGTCCCATACGGCGTCCCAGGATCCCAGTTCATGAGTTTAACCGACTTTCCCAATTTCGACCCAGATGGCCATCCACGCATGCAAAACCATCAAGTTGCACCGTCCGGACGTGTATTCCGTCAAGACCCTGTCCAGTCGCCCGGGAATCGTGTTCGTGAGTTTTACCGACTTTCCCGACTTTCTCGATTTCGATCCAGATGGTATCCGCGCATGCAAAACCATCAGGTTGCACCGTCCGGACGTGTATTCCGTTAAGGTTCCGTCTGGCCGCCCAGGACTCGAGTTCATGAGTTTTACCGACTTTCCCGATTTTAACCCAGATGGCCATCCACGCATGCAAAACCATCCAGTTGCACCATCCAAACATGTATTCTGTCAAGGTCCCATACGGCGTCCCAGGACCCGAGTTCATGAGTTTCCCGACTTTCCCAATTTCGACCAAGATGGCCATCCATGGATGCAAAACCATCAAGTTGCACCGTTCGGACGTGTATTCCGTCAAGGCCCCGTCCGGCCGCCCGGGACTCGAGATCGTAAGTTTTACCTATTTTCCTGATTTCAACCCAGATCGCCATCCACGCATGCAAAACCATCAAGTTGCACCATCTGGACGTGTATTTCTTCAATGTCCTGTTTAGCCACCCGGGGCCCGATTCTGTGAGTTTTACCGACTTTCCCAAATTCAACCCAGATGGCCATACGCGCATGCAAAACCATCAAGTTGCACCGTTCGGACGTGTATTCCATCAAGGTCCCGTCCAGACGCCCAGAACCCGAGTTCGTGAGTTTTACCGAGTTTCCCAATTTCGACCAAGATGGCCATTCGCACATGCCAAACCTTCAAGTTGCACCGTCCGAACGTGTATTCCGTCAAGGTCCCGCCCGGCCGCCCTAGACCCGAGTTCGTGCATTTTACCGACTTTCTGGTTTTCGACCGATATGACAATCTGCGAATGCAAAACGATCTTGTTGCACCATCCGAACGTTTATTACGTCAAGGACCAGTCCTGCTTCCCAGGACCCGAGTTCGTGAGTTTACCTGACTTTTCCGATTTCGACCCAGATGGCCAACCTCGTATGCAAAATCATCAAGTTGCACCGTCCGGACGTGTATTCCGTCAAGGTCCCATCCGGCCGCCCAGGACTCGAGATCATGAGTTTTACAGACTTTCCCGACTTTGTCAATTTTGACCCAGATGGCCATATCCGCATGCAAAACATCAAGTTGCACCATCCGGAAGTGTACTCTGTCAAGGTCCTGTCCGGTCGCTCGGGACCCGAGTTAGTGGGTTTTTTTTGACTTTTTCCGATTTTGACCCAGATGGCCATCCGCGCTTGCAATAACCATCCAGTTGCACCATCTGAACGTGTATTCCATCAAGGTCCCATCCGGCGCCACTGGACTCGAATTCATGAGTTTTACCGACTTTCCGAATTCAACCCAAGCGGCCATCCACGCATGCAAAACCATCAAATTCCACTGTCCGGACGTGTATTTCGAAAAGGCCCCGTCCGACCGACCGGGACGCGAGTTTGTGAGTTTTAGTGACATTCTCGACTTTCCCGATTTTCGACCCAAATGGCCACCGACGAAAAAACCATCAAGCTGCACCATTCGGACGTGTATGCCGTCAAGGTCTCTTCCAGCCTCCTGGGACCTGAGTTCGTAAGTTTTACCGACTTTCAAGATTTCGACCCAGATGTCCATCCGCGCAATCGAAACCATCAAGTCCACCGTCCGGACATTTGTTCCGTCAAGATTCTGTCCGGCCGCAGGGGACCAGAGTTTCTGAGTTTTGCTGACCTTCGCGACTTTTCTGATTTGGACCCAGATGGCCACCCGCGCATGCAAAACCATCAAGTTGCACCTTTAGGACGTGTATTTCGTCAAGGTCCTGTCCGGCCGCCCGGACCCCAGTTCGTGAGTTTTATCGATTTCTCTATTTAGAACTAGATGGCCATCCGCGCATGCAAAACCATCAAGTTGCACCGTCCGGACATGTATTTCGTCAACGTCCTATCCGGCCACCCGGGACCCGAGTTCGTGAGTTTTACCGACTTTCCAGAATTTCTCGATTTCGACCAAGATGGCCATCCATGCATGCAAAAATATCAAGTTGCACCGTCCGTACGTGTATTCCTTCAAGGTCCCATCCGTCTGCACAGGACCCGAGTTCATGAGTTTACCCGACTTTCTCGATTTTGACCCTGATGGTATCCACGCATGCAAAACCATCAAGTTGCACCGTCCGGACGTGTATTCCGTTAAGGTTCCGTCTGGCCGCCCAGGACTCTAGTTCGTGAGTTTCACCGACTTTCCCGATTTGACCCAGATGGCCATCCACGTATGCAAAACCATCCAGTTGCACCATCCAAATATGTATTCTGTCAAGGTCCCATACGGCGTCCCGGGACCCGAGTTCATGAGTTTTCCCGACTTTCCCAATTTCGACCCAGATGGCCATCCACGCATGTAAAATCATCAAGTTGCACCGTTCGTACATGTATTCCGTCAAGGCCCCGTTCGGCCGCCCGGGACTCGTGTTCGTGAGTTTTATAGACTTTCCCGACTTTCTCGATTTTGACCGAGATGGTATCCGCGCATGCAAAACCATCAAGTTGCACCATCCGGACTTGTATTATGTTAAGGTCCCGTCTGGCCGCCCAGGACTTGAGTTCGTGAGTTTTACCGACTTTCCCGATTTTGACCCAGATAGCCATCCGCGCATGCAAAACCATCCAGTTATACCATCCAAACATGTATTCTGTCAAAGTCCCATAAGGCGTCCCGAGACCCGAGTTGATTAGTTTTCTCGACTTTCCCAATTTGATCCAGATGGCAAATGTGACACCCGGTTCCGGAAACAGAACCGAGTTAATGCATATGTGTGCCCAGGATGCTCATCACACATACACATATAATCCACAAACTGAATTCAGAATATAACTACGAATAAATAGTATTTAAGTACTTTATTACATCGACTAATTGTCTTTATTCTTGCAACGGAAGTCTCTAAACAACAATGGAAATAACTAAACAGCAGTAGGCTCCATCTTGAACTCCACAGGCAAGTTGACGGTAGTTCGCACGCCTAGTACTCCACATAGTCCTCAAAGTACTCTTCTCTTTTTGCTGATGTTTATGTAATAACGCAAGGTTGAGTACATGACATACTCTACAAGTGCGAAAAAAATATGACATGTAGCTTACAACAAGGTAGGGATAAAAAGTCTCATTGCAGCAAGCAAATTTTATTTCACAAATATGATAAAAACAACAACTATTTCTAGGTGAAATTTATCCCAATGTGACCAAGTAATTCAACATCTTTTTCTCCATCATAACTCACTCTTTTCTCAAGTCTCAACCAGCCATTAACCTTTCTCAAGTTCATCTCATACTAATAAACATTTATAACCGTCTCATAATTCAGATATCCAAAACCAAACTCAATGTCATGACTCAAAACAGTCCCAAAAATCAATTCCAATGACCATACCATAACCATACCGAACATCTATCCTAAGTTTTCCCTTCTAATCATGTGAGTTGGACAGGTGCTTGTGACCGTAAGCACGGCTATCATGATAGTTTTACACTCTGCAGAGGTGGCACCACTTTACCCACAAGTTTGTGATTTCGTCACCCGTCGACGACTGCAGAACCTCTATTATACCAGTACACAATCGTCGGTGTATTGCCAAGAGATCACAAAATAGCCTTTACAAAGGGGCTACTAGATGTATGGACTCACTAAGGTTTCACCGGCAGACTCGAATCACCATTCTCCCACCTATGGGTCCCCTCTTGTGCCATGCAGTTCCCAGGGCAGTCCTCTCTCGACTCCCATTCCCCGCGACATCCACGGTCCATAACAAGCTAGCAACACACCTATTTAGTCAGCTAAGCCGCACCCATATTTGTCCTTGTGGTGGCACTGTTTTCCTGACATGTGGTGGCATAAACCGGTTCTTAGATCTACGGCAAGTAAACCACCATCTAATTCAGCAACATCCATGAACCAAGCTTGCCTAGATCTCCCCCAATTCATTGCTCATTATCATCATCAAGTTCTCATTATCATTATTCATATGAGTGTAGTAGCTAACCCTGTTTTAATTCAGCTTCCTCTATCCCGTGAATTAAGCGAAGCAAAAAAGAAAAAACGACCATACCCGACTCAACAACTTTTTCCAACAACAAGGATGGTTAACAAAACTAGTAAACTCCTATAAAAGGGTGTCCCATCAAGTTGACTCAAGCATACGAGTTTTTACAAACAAAACAGTTTCAAAACATGGGATCAATATGGTCAAGGGGCACTTGTCTTGCTCCTGTGGCTCTTGCTGTTCAAGCGTCTCGAAGTCTTGGTGCTGTAGTTCTTCATAGATGGCTTCCTGAGTGTCGAAGTGTTCAGTCGACACTTCCCCCGGGCCTGCACTGGGCAGCCCGTGGAGGTTTTTTTTTCGGTGGGGCTAGTCTCTAGCGGAGAGCTTGCACAGATGGACGAGTTAGTAAGAGCTTGACACGGCGAGTTTTACGTGGTTCAGGCCGCCGGAGCGTAAAACCCTACGTCCACGGCGAGCTATGGAGCTCCCTGTATTGCTTGCTGCTCGGGGCCAGAGGCCTGAGCTTGGGGGTGAGTTACAGCTTGAGAGTGTATGGCTAGCGTATGAGTTGCAAAGTGCGAACCAACAGGGTTCGAACCCTTGCTAACGTTGCCTACCCGAGCCTTTTATAGTCCAAGACTCGGGTGGCTTACAAGGGGGGCCCGGGACCCGACAGGTGGTCCCGGGGAGATTGTCTATTATCTACCGTATCTGCAGTTATGCCGGTAGTTGTCTCTGGCGAAGGCTTCTGAGTCTTCGTCTTGCAGCCCTGCCCATGCCGCATGCTAGTCGTAGTGGTTGATGACGGCGGGGGCGGCATGGGATGTCTTGTCGATGTGTTTATTGGCTGGCAGGCCCTGACACCGCGCGCCAGTCTGTGATGCGACTGGGCGCAACGGCACCTGACAGAGGTGTGCTCCGCGTCTCCGCGTCTTGGGAAGGCGCGGGCCTTGAATACCTTGTACGGGCAAGGTATGGGGCGTCTTTACGCCCGCTGCCTACCACTCGGGGGCAGGCAGCGCTGTTCTGCTGGACACGTGGCGGGCCCGGAGCTCTCCTCTGAGGAGGGGGAGGTCCGGCCCCGCAGGACACGTGGAGCCTTCGGACCTCTCCCCCGCGGAGGGGGGAGGTCCGGCTTCTGTCGGCCACGTGGCGGGTCCGGAGCTCTCCTCTAAGGAGGGGGAGGTCCGGCCCCGCGGGACATGTGGCACCTTCGGAGCTCTCCCCACGGAGGGGGGAGGTCTGGCTGCTGTAGGCCACGTGGCGAGCCCGGAGCTCTCCTCTGAGGGGAGGGAGGTCCGGCCCCACTGGACACGTGGCGCCTTCGGAGCTTTCCCTGCGGAGAAGGACGAGACCCTTAGGCATTTTCCCCTGCGCGCGGGGGTACCCCATATCGCGGGTACCGACACTGAGCTTGTCCTTCTACTCACGACCACGCACATACAAAATTTACAGCAATTCAAACATCATGCACAACTCTACTCAAGACGCAATGGTGTAGATGAATGCCAATCCTATGGTGCTTTTTTGTTAAACCAGTTTGTATGTGTTCTAACATGTTTTAATGGGCTTGCATGGGGTTTTATGATGAACAAGGGTGTATGGATCAAGTGTTGATGTGGTGATGATCTTGACTCAATATCTAGATCAATTCCACCATCAAAAATAGATCAAAACATGATCTATCCATACGAAAAACTTTCTATTTTGAAAGGAGCAAAGAAAACGGATGCGTAGAAACAGCGGCGATGTCATAAGATAGGTAACAAAGACCTACCTCACTTTCCTTTGGTGGCAGGGTCTTCCTCCTAGCAATGACAGCAGCAGGGGCTCACCGGCGACCGAACTTCGGTGAGGGGTGTGTCCAACTCGGCGAGTTGGAGGCTAGGACCTCCAAGTCGTCGACTCAGGAGGTGTGACGCCCCTGTTCTAAGAGAGAATCTCTCGGAACTGAGACTGATGCGTATGTGTGCCCAGGATGTTCATCACACATACACATATAATCCACAAACTGAATTCAGAATATAACCACGAATGAATAGATTCAAGTACTTTATTACATTAATCTTTATTGCAGTGGAAGCCTATCTTAGCAGCGGAAGTCTTATTCTAGCAGCGGAAGTCTTCTAAATTATAGCGGAAGCAAACTAAGCAGCAGCAGCGGCTCCATCTCTACTACACAGGCAAGGTTGAGGGCAGATTATACGCCTAATACTCCACGTGGTCTTTATAGGACTCTTCTCCTGTTGCTGATAATGTATGATAATGCAAGGGTGAGTACATGACGTACTCAGCAAGTGCGGAAAGTATGACATGTAGTTTACAACAAGATAGGTATAAAAATGCTCATTGCAGAAACCAAAGCTTATTTCACAAAACTAGATAAAAACAGCAAATAGCTTTAAGTGAATGTAATCCCAACATGTATTTAAATATCAACATACCTCCATCATGATTCACCACTTTTCATGTCTCAACCAGACATTTATCTTGCTGAACTTTTCACATGCTCATGAATACCATCTTGTATTCACTACCATCTCATCTCATATTTAATTCCGTCTCTTACCGAGACCAATGCTCATTGCCATGACTCAACAGTCATGCAACCAATCTCATTAACTAGATTCAACAGTCCCGAAAACCAAATCCAAAGACCAAACCAAATATCAACCAATTACCATCCCAATAGACATCCCATCTAATCATGTGGGTTGTCCAGGCGCTCGTAACCATAAGCTCGGCTATCATGATAGTTTTAGACTCTGCAGAGTTTGTACCACTTTACCCACAAGTTTGTGATTTTGTCACCCGTCGGCAACTGCAGAACCTCCATTATACCAGTACACAACCGTCGGTGTATGGCCAAGAGATCACAAAATAGCCTTTACAAAGGGGCTACTAGATGTATGGACTCACTAAAGTTTCACCAGTAGGCTAGAATCTCCAATTCTCCCACCTGCGGGCCCTATCTTGTGCCATGCAGTTCCCAGGGCAGTCCTCACTCGACTCTCATTCCCAGCGCCTTTCACGGTCCATAACAATCTAGCAACTTACCTAATTAGTCAGATAAGCCGCACCCATATTTGGCCTTGTGGTGGCACTATTATCCTGGCATGGCTCGCATGAATCGGTCCTTAGATCTACGGCAAGTAAACCACCATCTCATTCTACCTCATCCACAAACCAAGCTTACCTAGATCTCCCTCCAATTCATGTCCATTATCAACATCAGTTTCTCATTAACATTATTCATACGAGTGCAGTTAGCTAGACACATTCTATCGCTTCCCATATCCCGTATGTTGAAGTGTGCGATCGACACTTCCCCCGGGCCTGCACTGGGCAGCCCGCGGAGGTTCTTTTTTCGGAGGGGCTAGTTCCTAGCGGAGAGCTTGCGCGTATGGACGAGTTGGTGAGAGCTTGACACAGGAAGTTTTACGTGGTTCAGGCCGCCGAAGCGTAAAACCCTACGTCCACGGCGAGCTATGGAGCTCGCTGTATTGCTTGCTGCTCAGGGCCGGGGGCCTGAGCTTGGGGGTGAGTTACAGCTTGAGAGTATATGGCTAGCGTATGAGTTGCAGAATGCGAACCCTTGCTATCGACGCCTACCCGAGCCTTTTATAGTCCAAGGCTCGGGCGGCTTACAAGGGAAGCCGAGGCCCGACAGGTGGTCCCGGGAGGATTGTTTATTATCTACCGTATCTGTAGTTATGCCGGTGGTTGCCTCCGGTCGAAGGCTTCTGAGTCTTCCTTTTGCCGCCCTGCCCATGCCGTGCGCCAGTCGTAGTGGTTGATGGTGGCGCAGGCGGCATGGGATGTCTTGTCGCGGCGTTTACTACCTGTCAGGTTCTGACACCGCGCGCCAGTCTATGATGCGACTGGACGCAACGGCACCTGACAGGCGCGTGCTCCGCGTTTCCGCGTCTTGGGAAGACGCGGGCCTTGAATATCTTGTACGGGCAAGGTGAGGGGCGCCTTTACGCCCGCTGCCTACCGCTCGGGGGCAGGCAGCACCGTTCTTCCAGCCACGTGGCGGGTCCGGAGCTCTTCTCTGAGGAGAGGGAGGTCTGGCCCCGCTGGACGCGTGGCTCCTTCGGACCTCTCTCCCGCGGAGGGGGAGGTCTGGCTTCTTCATACCACGTGGCGGGCCCGGAGCTCTCCTCTTGAGGAGAGGGAGGTCCGGCCCCGCTGGCCGCGTGGCGCCTTCGGACCTCTCTCCCGCGGAGGGGGAGGTCCGGCTTCTGTATGCCACGTGGCGGGCCCGGAGCTCTCCTCTGAGGAGAGGGAGGTCCGGCCCCGCCAGACGCGTGGCGCCTTCGGAGCTCTCCCTGCGGAGAAGGGCGAGCACCTTAGGCATTTCACCCTGTGCGCGGGGGTACACCATATCTCAGGTACCGACAGTGGCCCCCGGGCCCATCTCGGGGGAGATAGCGAGCCCGAGGTGGGACCTCCGTCTCTTCCGATCCGCGCACTTTCTCTAAGTCCCGACCTGACCGCTGCTGGAGCACGAACAGCCGCGGGGTCATGAGAGCGTGCGCCCACTTGATGATTGCTTCTACTGCAGGGACGGGAGCCCCGGCCATGTTGAGCACGCAGGGCTTTCGGAGCTCTTCCACCGCGGGGGGAGGTCCGGCTTCCGTCTGCCACATGACGAGCCCGGAGCCCCTCTCAAGGAAGGGGAGAGTTCCGGGCCTGCTGGACTCGTGGGACCCCCGGGTCCCGCCCCCTCTAGCCCTGGGTCAAAGTAGTTGGTAGCTCCTGTCCCTCTACTTCATGCAGTCCCCGTTGCCGCAACCTGGAAGTCCTGCACACAGGTAGAGGAAACGTAATTCCCCTTGGGGGCTCCCCCTCCCTTGTTTTACAGTCTTATTTGACTTACAGCCCCCAACCATACGCTTGATGCTTGGGGGTTTGTAGAGAGGAGGAGCTGAGCACACGGCAGCCATGTACTGCAAGGGTGATAAAAAAAGAACTCAATTCACAATTCAAATGAATACAAGGAAAGAGCAAAGTAGGGCAGACTTCTTTTCGCACAACCTTCCATAGGAGGAAGGAAGGCTAAACATGGAGGCCACGACCCACCCCATTAAGAGGGGAAGCAAGACTCTACGCGCTTGGAGTCGGAACCAGGCAAAGCTGAACGTAGTCCTGGACCGTCCCCTGGGGTTTAGCTGCTCCGAGCGCTGCTCCTGGACTCTACGGGGTCCATTACGAAAAGAAAGTACTGACCTATCTTTGCTCTTAGGGGTAGAACTTACGGAGGTGTTCTATGTTCCAAGGATTCGGGAGCAGGTCCCCATCCTTGGTGGAAAGGCGCACACACCCGGGACGGCATACTTTCGAGACTCGGAAGGGGCCTTCCCAACTAGGGGAGAGTTTGTGGGCCCCTTCGCGAGAAAGTATGCGCCGCAACACCAGGTCACCTTCCTGCATCTCCCGGGCACGCACATACCTCTGGTGGTAGCGCCAAACGCCTGTCTGTACCGTGCGTTACGGAGTGCCGCATGTAATCGGACCTCGTCGACGAGGTCGATTTCTCCATGCCGGAGGTTGTCCTGCGCGGCTTCGTCGTAAGCCCGGACACGGTAAGACTTCATGGTGATTTCTGGAGGAAGTACAACTTCGGCCCCGTACACCATGAAGAAGGGTGTCTCCCCGGTGGCGCGGCTCTGGGATGTCCGGTTAGCCCATAGTGTGCTCGGAAGTTCATCTACCCAATTGGCACCATGTTTCTCCAAGCTGGCGAAGGTACGAGTCTTGAGGCCCCGGAGAATCTCCGCATTGGCCCTCTCGACTTGCCCATTGCTCTTCGGGTGAGCGACCGAGGCATAGCATACCTGAATGCCAAGGTCCTCGCAGTACTCTTGAAATGCTGCGCTGGTAAACTGGGTCCCATTGTCAGTGATGATCCTGTTTGGGACCCCGAACCGGCAGACAATGGATCTGATGAATTTTACTGCTGATTGTTTATTAATGGTGACAACTGGTGTAGCTTCCGGCCACTTGGTGAACTTGTCGATGGCGACATAGAGGTACCGGAACCCCCCGACGGTTCTGGGGAATGGCCCCAGGATGTCCAGCCCCCACATGGCAAACGGCCACGAGGGCGGGATCATCTGTACCGCCTGAGCCAGTGTATGGATCTGCTTGGCGTGGAACTGGCACGCCTTGCAGCTCTCGACCAGCTTGACGGCATCCTGGAGTGCTGTCGGCCAGTAGAAGCCATGCCGGAAGGCTTTACCGACAAGCGTGCGTGAGGAAGAATGACTTCCACATTCGCCTCCATGGATCTCAGCGAGCAAGTCGCAGCCTTCCCCCTGGGTTATACACCGCAATAGGATGTGGTTGGCGCCACGCCGGTAGAGATCCCCCTCTATCAGCGCGTACCTCTTAGCCATACGCACAATCCGTTCAGCGGTTGTATGTTCATCAGGGAGGATATTGTCCTTCAAGTAGTCCCGGATCTCCGTGATCCATGCATCGGGTCTGACTTGAGCTTCTGGATCTTGAGGGCTGGGTTTCACGGAGTCCCCAGTGACGCTTACAATCCTTGGCGGCGCCCACGGTTGTAGGGCCACCGGGACCGCCAGCTTCGAGGTGCTGGTCAAGCCCCCTTCGCCCGGCTCGGCGGGCCGGGCTGTGGGCCGCAGCAACGTCCTCTCAAAGACTCCTTCGGGCGCAGGGGCTCCGGTGGAAGCCTTCGTTGAAAGGTCGCCGGCTGCGGTATTACCGGCGTGCGGTACGTGGTGCAGGTCCAAGGCGAGGAATTCTTTCTCCAACATCTGCACGTGAAGCAGATATGCAGCTAGCTGGGGGTCATTGCAGGAGCATTCGCCCTTGACTTGCTTGATGACCAGCTGGGAGTCGCCCTGTGCCAACAACTGGCGAGCGCCTAAAGACAGGGCTGTCTGCAGGCCAAAGATGAGTGCTTCATACTCCGCCATGTTGTTGGTTGCCTTGAAATTGAGATGCACCATATACCCAAACTGTTCCCCCGATGGCATGAGGAGCAGTACGCCGGCACCGGCCCCCTGCTTTCGCGAGGAGCCGTCGAAGAAGAGTGTCCAGTGGGGTTCGGTGAAGACCGGAGCTTGGTGCTCCGGTTCTCCGCCCCCATGGCCCCCTGGGTCAGCCTTCGTTGGTGTCCACTCCGCCACAAAGTCAGCCAGTGCTTGGCTCTTGACTGCATGGCGCGGGAGGAAGTCCAGCTCAAACTCCGCTAGCTCCGCCGCCCATTTAGCAACGTTGCCCGTCGCATGGGGGCTGTGAAGAATTGCCTTCAGTGGATACGAGGTGACAACAGAGACACGGTGGGCCTGGAAGTAATGGCGGAGCTTCCTGGAGGCAACGAGCACCGCATACAGCAGCTTGTGGACTTCCAGGTACCTTGTCTTGGCATCATGAAGTACTTCGCTGACGTAGTAGACAGGCCTCTGTACGGTTCGGACCCTCTTTCTCAGGTCTGGGAGGCCCTCGTCCATTGGCCCTCCGGAGGTGGGCGGACCCACGGGGGCCTCCGGGAGCTGGGACCCGGTGGCCCTTAAGCTATCTTGATTGTTTGGGAGCCCCGGGGGGTCTTGGGGGACCTCTGGGAGGTCCCATTTGGCCC
Source organism: Neostapfia colusana (assembly GCA_030760725.1). Lineage (NCBI taxonomy): Eukaryota > Viridiplantae > Streptophyta > Magnoliopsida > Poales > Poaceae > Neostapfia > Neostapfia colusana. Next base: position 14,800,585 of record JASWHV010000014.1, on the reverse strand, counting down.
CCGGGGGGTCCCGCGGGGCCCCCGGGGTTTATCTTGGAGGTCCGGGAGACTTCCCAGGACCTCCGAGAGGTTGCCTTGGAGGCCGGGGAGACCGTCTTGGTCCTGCGGGGCCTCCTGGCGTCTGTCTTCTGCTACCGGAGTAGGCTGTGAAGGTGAGGGGTCCGGCCGCTCTGCAACGAGGACCATACTCACTACTTCAGTTGTCGCCGCGATGTAGAGCAACAGGTGCTCTCCGGGCTCAGGGGCTACCATGATTGGTAGGGTCGTCAGGAGTCGCTTCAACTCCTGGAAAGCCTCTTCTGCTTCGTCAGTCCAGGCAAAGGGGCCCGACTTGCGCAGGAGCTTAAAGAATGGGAGTGCCCGCTCTGCTAGCCTCGGTATAAACCGACTCAGCGCGGCTAGACATCCTGTGAGTTTCTGGACATCTTTGATGCGGGCAGGGGGCCGCATCAAATCGATGGCCTTCATCTTCTCTGGGTTGGCCTCAATCCCCCGGTGCGAGACCAGGAACCCTAAGAGCTTCCCAGAGGACACGCCGAACACACATTTATCTGGGTTCAGCTTGGTGCGCGTAGAGCGCAACTTGTCAAAGACTAAGGCTAGGTTATCTAGCAGGGACGGACCCTGCTTGACCTTGACAACTATGTCATCGACATACACCTCAACCAGGTCTCTTATTAACTCCCCAAAGGTTTTGTGCATTGCCCGCACAAAGGTGGGGAGTGCATTCTTTAGGCCGTAAGGCATAGACACATAGCAATAAAGGCCGTCCACTGTGATGAAGGAGGTGTGCTCCTCGTCCTCCCTAGACATGGGGATCTGATGGAAACCCAAATAGGCGTCTAGGAAGCACAGCATATCACAGCCTGACGTTGAGTCTACTATTTGGTCTATTCTAGGGAGAGGGAATGGATCTTTAGGACATGCCTTATTGAGACTGGTGTAGTCGATGCACATCCGGAGCTTCCCGCCGGCCTTCGGGACAACGACGGGGTTCGCCAACCATCGTGGGTGGTGGACCTCCCGTATGAAGCCAGCGTCCAGCAGCTTCTTGACTTCTTCATGGATGAAGTTCTGCCGCTCGATGGACTGCTTGCGGGGCTTCTGTTGAACCGGCCGGGCATCGGGGAAGACTTTCAAGTGGTGCTCGATCACCTTCCTGGGGATCCCCGGCATCTGTGATGGCTGCCATGCAAACACGTCGACGTTGTGCCGGAGGAAGGTGACGAGCGCGCCTTCCTATTTACTATCCAGGCCCCCGGCTACCCGGGTGGTCTGGGTAGCTTCGGCACCGACTTGGACGACCTTTAAGGGGACGCCGCCCTCGTCGAGAGGTTGCACCCGGGGTGCTGTGGTGGAAGCACGATGACGTGCACACGGGCGGAGCTGGTCCGATTCCGTATTGCCGGGGGCTGAGGCCCCAGCTGTCGCGAGTGCTTGGAGCTTCTCCAGGGCCGACACTGCAGCAGTGCGGTCCCCACGAATCCTGAGAACACCTGTCGGTGTTGGCATCTTCAGGACAAGGTAGCCGTAATGGGTTACAGCCATGAACCGGTACAGGGCTGACCTGCCGATTATGGCGTTGAAGGGTCTATCTCCGCTACGTCGAACCGGATGTACTCTGTTCGATAGCTGTCCGGTGCCCCGAAGGTCACCGGGAGACTAATGCTGCCGTAGGGGATAACCTGTCCCGGCCCTACCCCTGAGAACGGACTCGACGGGGTGAGCTTGGCCATCGGGATCTGCAGCTTCTGGAAAGCTGCACGGCTGATGAGGTTCAGCCGAGCCCCTCCATCCACCAAAACATGGTACATTCTCACGTTGGCGATGGTAGGGGCCACCAGGAGCGGCAGCTGGCCGGCCCCAGCCATGTTCCTGGGGCAGTCGGTGGCATCAAAGCTGGTGGGGGTCCCCATCCACTTTAGGTGCGGTGCAGCACTTGGGAGTGGCGCCACCGACGCTACCGCTCGGCGCAGAGTCTTGACTGCGCTTCGGGACGAGGGGTCGGCGGACCCGCCGTATATGACGTAGAGCTTCTTCCGACGCTCATCGCCGCTGGAGTCGGAATCCTCGTGATTGCGTGCCGCCTTCACGACACGCGGAGGCTCCCGGATCTCCTCTGGGTGGTCGATGTTATCTGGAACATCCACCTCCTGCTCATCTTCCTTTGGACGGGAGGGCAGGTCATCAGCCCGCTGCCGCTTCTCCTTGCGGAAACGCTCTGCGAGCCTCCGGATCTCCCGGCACTCGGCAGCAGTGTGGCGACAGCTGCCGTGCACGGGGCACATACTGTCTTTATCACCTTCTGGGATCGGTGATCTTCGCTGCTTCTTGTCGGGGCGCGGCCCCCGAGCCCCACTGAGCGTCGCTGCAGTGGCGACTGGGACTGCGGTCGGAGACTCTATCTTGCTTCTGCCTCGGCCCTTGGCCTTCCTGCTGCTTCCAAAGGGAGTAGGACTGGATCCGGGCAGTCCCCCTGATTCGGAGGATGGCAGCGAGTGCCAGTTCCGTCCTTCGGCAGCTCTGGCGCATTTGTCTGCCAATCTGAAGAGCTCTGAGACGTCGCGGACCTCCCTGGTCGCGAGCTTCTCGAGCATCTTCTTGTCCCGGACGCCTTGCCGGAACGCCACCACCACAGAAGCATTTTGAATATGTGGGATGGTGTTCCGCACCTGGGAGAACCGCTGGATGAAAGAGCACAGCGACTCCCCAGGCTGCTGCTGGACGGCGTGGAGGTCGAGCTCCGTGCCAGGCCGGGTGTAGGAGCTGCCGAAGTTGGCTACGAACTGTAGGCAAATCTCTCCCCAGGAGGTCACGGAACCTTGGGGGAGGTTCATGAGCCAAGACCGGGCTAGACCGGTCAAGGCGACAGGGAAGTAATTGGCCATGACGGCTTCATTCCCTCCTGCGGCAAGTACGGCGGTGGAGTAGATCTGGAGAAACTCCGCCGGGTTGACACTGCCGTCGTACTTCTCGGGCAGGTGTGGCCGAAACTTGCACCGCCACTTCGCAAAGCGAAGATGGGGCGCGAGGGCTGCACACCCTGCTTCCGTCACCGCAGGTTCTGGTGCCGCGAACGCTGAGTTCGCACCAGGCACAGTGTACCCCGGTACGGGCAAAGCTGCACCGTAGGCCGGGGGCGCCATCTGCAGTACATATGACTGTGGCATATTCTGCACAGCGCAGGACTGGGGCAGAGGTCGCATGGCGAAGGTCTGCTCTTCAGGCTGGGTCGAGGCCGACGTCATGCTGTCGTCAGCTCCTTGGTAGCGACGCCTTTCTCGGCGTTGCTCGAGGTATACCCGGGCATCTTGACCCGAGCGACACCGCTCCAGCTCTGTCCTCAGATCCATCGATTGAGGGCTGACAGAACCGGAATCTGCCGTCTGTTCATCAGTCATCGGTGTGCGTATCAGCGACACGGCCGGCTGGTTAGAGTGTCGTCTCCGCCGGAGTCGTGGGCTTGCGGCAGTGACGACAAGACGGTCTACCTCGAGAATCCACCGCTGAGTCGCTGCCTGAGGCACGTCTCCAGTGGGCGGATTGTGCACTAGCGCTCTTGCTGCAGCTAGCGCGCCCCTTCCGGGTACACCCAGCACTACTGGAGATATGACGCTGGTCGGAGCCTGCATTGCCGGGGTCGGCGCTGCCAGAGCCGGTTGCTGGCTCCCAGCTTGTACTGACACACTCCGTCCTGAGTGTGTTAGCTTGTACTCCCCCATAGCTGCGGCTTGCCGCGGAGGCGGGGGAGGTGAGCTTGCCGCCGAAGGGAGCTTGGTCATCTTCGTTGGCGGAAACTCGTCGCGCTAGGGGAAAAGCCCCCTACCTGGCGCGCCAAATGTCGAAGTGTGCGATCGACACTTCCCCCGGGCCTGCACTGGGCAGCCCACGGAGGTTCTTTTTTCGGAGAGGCTAGTTCCTAGCGGAGAGCTTGCGCGTATGGACGAGTTGGTGAGAGCTTGACACAGGAAGTTTTACGTGGTTCAGGCCGGCGAAGCGTAAAACCCTACGTCCACGGCGAGCTATGGAGCTCGCTGTATTGCTTCCTGCTCAGGGCCGGGGGCCTGAGCTTGGGGGTGAGTTACAGATTGAGAGTGTATGGCTAGCGTATGAGTTGCAGAATGCGAACCCTTGCTATCGACGCCTACCCGAGCCTTTTATAGTCCAAGGCTCGGGTGGCTTACAAGGGAAGCCGGGGCCCGACAGGTGGTCCCGGGAGGATTGTTTATTATCTACCGTATCTGTAGTTATGCCGGTGGTTGCCTCCGGTCGAAGGCTTCTGAGTCTTCCTTTTGCCGCCCTACCCATGCCGTGCGCCAGTCGTAGTGGTTGATGGCGGCGCAGGCGGCATGGGATGTCTTGTCGCGGCGTTTACTACCTGTCAGGTTCTGACACCGCGCGCCAGTCTGTGATGCGACTGGACGCAACGGCACCTGACAGGCGCGTGCTCCGTGTTTCCGCGTCTTGGGAAGACGCGGGCCTTGAATATCTTGTACGGGCAAGGTGAGGGGCGCCTTTACGCCCGCTGCCTACCGCTCGGGGGCAGGCAGCACCGTTCTTCCAGCCACGTGGCGGGTCCGGAGCTCTTCTCTGAGGAGAGGGAGGTCCGGCCCCGCTGGACGCGTGGCTCCTTCAGACCTCTCTCCCGCGGAGGGGGAGGTCCGGCTTCTTCATACCACGTGGCGGGCCCGGAGCTCTCCTCTTGAGGAGAGGGAGGTCCGGCCCCGCTGGCCGCGTGGCGCCTTCGGACCTCTCTCCTGCGGAGGGGGAGGTCCGGCTTCTGTATGCCACATGGCGGGCCCGGAGCTCTCCTCTGAGGAGAGGGAGGTCCGGCCCCGCCAGACGCGTGGCGCCTTCGGAGCTCTCCCTGCGGAGAAGGGCGAGCACCTTAGGCATTTCACCCTGTGCGCGGGGGTACCCCATATCTCAGGTACCGACACCGTAGATTAGCGAAGCAAAAAGCAAAAACTACCATACCCGACTCACCTACTGTCCCGGCAACAAGGATGGTTAACAAAACTAGTAAACTCCTATGAAAGGGTTTCCCATCAAGTTGACTCAAGCACACACACCTTTTCGCAAACAAAACAGCTTTCAAAAACATGGGATCAATATGGTCAAGGGGCACTTGCCTTGTTATTGCGGCTTCTGTTGCTCACGGATCTCGAAGTCTTCTTGTTGTAGCTCGTCGTAGATAGCTCCCTGAGCTTATCGTTCTACTCACGATCACGCATATACAAGGTTCACAACAATCAATTATCATGCACAAACGTTAATCAAGATGCGATGATGCATATGCATGCTAATCCTATGGTGCTGTTTTATTAGATCAGTTTGTACATGTTCTTGCATGGCTTGCATGGGGTTTCACGATGAACAGAGGTGTAGAGATCAAATGTGGACGTGGTGATGATCTTAACTCAAGATCTGGATCAGACCGATCAACACATGATCTGTCCACGAAAAAGCTTCTGTTCGAAGGGATCAAAGAACAGATGCAAAGAAAACCGCGATGATGTCGTAAGGTGGTAATAGAAACCTACCTTACTTCCTTCGGGTCCTTTCTCTTAGCAAAAACAGATCGTCGGCTCTCCTCCGGCGATGGCGATCATGTCTGGGCTCGTCGGCGGTCTCTCCGTGGTCAAACTCCGGCGAAGGGGTTTAGCTCGGTGAGTTTGGGGGCTAGGGCTTCTAAGTTGTAGGCTTAGAAAAGATGTTACGACCAAGGGGTGTTTTGGGTTCTATTTATAACCGAAAAACGAAGAGTCCTACTCTGATCGGAATTCGAATAAGAGTCCTATTCAAATTGTTTTTGAATCTTAATAACTTATCTTCAATTGATTTGATGCGGTCGCAACGTGGAATTCGTGTCGGTTTCCTTCCATGTCGGTATTCCCGCGCGTACAGAAGCAAAAATCGCTTCAGACTCGTCACCTCCGCGGTGATGAGCTCCGGAGGCTCCACGTGTCCTGCGGGGACCTGGCTCCCTTTTCCGCAGAGACAAGCTCCGGTTGTGCCGCATGTCAGGCGGGCGAGACCTCCCTCTTCCTCAGAGGCGATCTCCTCGTGCGCCACGTGTCTGGCAGGCGGGACCTCCCTCTCTCTAGAGGCGAGCTCCACGTGCGCCACGTGTCAGTGCCGGACCTCCCCCTCTTCGGAGGTGAGCTCCGATAGTGCCATGTGTCAGAGCCGGACCTCCCATCTCTTCGGAGGTGGGCTCCAGTAGCGCCACGTGTCTTAGCAGCGCCGGACTTTCTTTCGGCTCAGGGATGAGCTCCGAGGTTGACACGTGTCCAACAGTGACGGACCTCCCGGAGGTGAGCTCCGAGGTTGACATGTGTCCAACAGCGTTGGACCTCCCGGAGGTGAGCTCCAAGAGCGACACGTGTCTGGCAGGGCCGGACCTCTCGGAGGTGAGCTCCGAGAGCGACATGTGTCCCGCGCGGCTGGTCCTCTCTTTTCCGCAGTGACTAGCTCCGAAAGCGACACGTGTCCTGCGGGCTGACCTTGCTCCTCCGCAGAGGCTAGCTCCGGAGGCAACACGTGTCCCACGGGGTGGGACCTTGCCCCTTTTTTAAAGGCAAGCTCCGAGCCTGTCATGTAGCCAGTTTAGCGGCGGACCTCTCCCCTTTTTGTGGGGATGAGCTCCGAAGGCGCCATGTGGCCAGCGGGCCACGGGAAATGTCTTGGGCGCTTCTCGGTGAACTGGAATTAGCTCTTTTCGGCTATCCTTTTGATTCTTTTTCTGTATCCACTTCTTTCTTAAAATGTTTTTCTATATAAAATATGAATGTATGCAGAAATCAAAATTGAGGGTGTAACAAATCTACCCCCCTTAAATTGAATCTCATCCTCGAGATTCGCTAGTGGAGAATAGATGAGAGAATTCTGCCTTGAGATCTTCTTCACGCTCCCATGTGGCTTCAGCTTCGGTGTGATGGCTCCATTGTACCTTGCACCAACGGATCACTTTGTTCCTCGTGACCCTATCCTTCACGTCCAAAATTCAGACAGAGTGCTCTATATAGGTCAGATCCTCTTGAAGCTCGAGCTCTTCCATTGGTACTTGCTCTTCTGGTACTCTAAAGCTCTTCTTGAGCTGGGATACGTGAAACACGTTGTCAAAGTGTTCAGTCGACACTTCCCCCGGGCCTGCACTGGGCAGCCCGCGGAGGTTCTTTTTTCGGTGGGGCTAGTCTCTAGCGGAGAGCTTGCGCAGATGGACGAGTTAGTAAGAGCTTGACACGGCGAGTTTTACGTGGTTCAGGCCGCCGGAGCGTAAAACCCTACGTCCACGGCGAGCTATGGAGCTCGCTGTATTGCTTGCTGCTCAGGGCCGGAGTCCTGAGCTTTGGGGTGAGTTACAGCTTGAGAGTGTATGGCTAGCGTATGAGTTGCAAAGTGCGAACCCTTGCTATCGACGCCTACCCGAGCCTTTTATAGTCCAAGGCTCGGGCAGCTTACAAGGGGGGCCGGGACCCGACAGGTGGTCCCGTGAAGATTGTCTATCATCTTCCGTATCTGCAGTTATGCCGGTAGTTGCCTCTGGTCGAAGGCTTCTGAGTCTTCATCTTGCCGCCCTGCCCATGCCGCATCCAAGTCGTAGTGGTTGATGACGGCGCAGGCGGCATGGGGTGTCTTGTCGCGGTGTTTATTGGCTGGCAGGTTCTGACACCGCGCGCCAGTCTGTGATGCGACTGGGCGCAACGGCACCTGACAGAAGCGTGCTCCACGTCTCCGTGTCTCGGGAAGACGCGGGCCTTGAATACCTTGTACGGGCAAGGTATGGGGCGTCTTTACGCCCGCTGCTTATCACTCGGGGGCAGGCAGCGCCGTTCTGCTGCCACGTGGCGGGCCCGGAGCCCTTCTCAGAGGAGAGGAGGGCCCGTTCCGCGGGGCACGTGGAGCCTCCGGACCTCTCTCCGCGGAGGGGGAGGCTCGGCTCCTGTTGGCCACGTGGTGGGCCCGGAGCTCTCCTCTGAGGAGAGGGGGGGCCCGGTTCCGCTGGACGCGTGGCACCTTCGGACCTCTCTCCCGCGGAGGGGGAGGTCCGGCTTCTGTATGCCACGTGGCGGGCCCGGAGCTCTCCTCTGAGGAGAGGGAGATCCGGCCCCGCCGGACGCGTGGCGCCTTTGGAGCTCTCCCTGCGGAGAAGGGCGAGATCCTTAGGCATTTTACCCTGTGCGCGGGGGTACCCCATATCTCAGGTACCGACAGTGGCCCCCGGGCCCATCTCGGGGGAGATAGCGAGCCCGAGGTGGGACCTCTGTCTCTTTCGATCCGCCACTTTCTCTAAGTCCCAAATTGACCGCTGCTGGAGCACGAACGGCCGCGGGATCGTGGGAGCGTGCGCTCACTTGATGGTTGCTTTTACTGCAGCGGTTCCCAAGACTGCCACTTCTACACGTTGCGGCGCTTTCTTCGGGAACCGCCAAAGTGCCTTGCCGGCTTATCTTCTCAGGAGACTGACTCCTTGACCCCACTGCTTTAGTTAGGTGGCTTGGGCCCACCCGTCATCGGCACTCGGTCTAGGAACCGAAGCAGTCGCCGACGCAGGGTATTCGAAGAGTTCCGAATCGCTTGGGATTGCACCCGGGGAGGTGTGAAATGAAACCCCCATGTGGGTACGTTCCCCTTATAAGGCTTCCAGCCCCTACGCCTCCCTCGGGTCTCTGCAGTCTTGTCTTCCTCCATGGCTCTTAACCCGCCTTATGGGGGAAGAATTGCTCTCGGTTCCCTCCAGCGGTTGCGTCTGCACCAAGCCTGGGACTCAGGGAGCCTGCCTGCCCTGCCTCTGAGGGTGGCGCCGCCAAGGGGTCTCTGGTTTGTCCTCCCGACGGAGCCCTTCCTTGGTGACAGCAGGCAGAAAGCTCCTTGGCGTTGTGTCCCTTCCCAGGTGGTGGAGTCTTCAAAGGAACCGCTGAAGCACCGAGGAGAATCCCAGGTGGCAGAGTCTCTGAGAAGACCGCTGAAGCTGCGGAGGGGGGGGGCTCCGGAGCACCCTTGATGACTCCAGCTTTTGCGCAGGTGATGAGGGATGGGGGCTCTAGGGGCACCCTTGACGACACCGGCTTTTGCGCCGATGATGAGGGAACTTCAGGAGAAGGAAACCGCCGATGCACCATGGAGGATCCCAGATGGCAGAGTCTCCAGGAAGACCGCTGAATACTGCGGAGGGAGCCTCAGGAGCTCCCGTGGTGTCACTGGTTTTTGCGCCGGTGATGAGGGAGGCGATTCCTGCGCTCTGGTCATAGAGAGAGAGAGTTCCACCAGGGCTGAAGCCTGGTGATGCGGCCGTTCTTGCAACTTCTGGATTCTGGTCGTGTCGGGAGACCCTTTGGACTTGTTTCTTTCTTTTTATCGAGTCTGTAGTCCAGCTCATGGAGGCTCGCATAGTTTGACTCTTTTAAGATATTTGTGATCGTGATGCTCCTTCTCGGTTTTGCCTGACTGAGTCCTTAGCTCCGCAAGGTACTTCAGAGGCCATCTCCAATCTCGGAGCTCTGCATAGTCACCCTCCCCTGGTCCTAACCGCGTTAGGGGCCCCCGGGGACCTCCGGATCTCGCCCTTTGGGGAGCTCCAAATCTGCCTGCCATGTGGCGGGTCCGGACCCCCTCATTAAGAGGCGGGAGCTCCGGCCATGTTGGATACATAGGGCTTTCGGAGCCCTCCCACCGAAAAGGGGGGGGTCCGGTTTCCGCCTACCACGTGGCGAGCCCGGAGCCCTCCTCAGAGAGTGCTCCAGGCCCGCTGGACACGTGGGGCCTTCGGGCCTCGCCCCTGCTGAAGGGGCGGGGCCCGGTCCTTCCAGTCCTGGGCCGGTGCTGCTGACAGCTCCTTTCCCCCCGCTTTATGTAGTCCCTGTCGCCATAGCCTGGAAGCACTGCACACAGGTAGAGGAAACGTAATTCTCCTTGGGGGCTCCCCCTCCCTTATCTCATAGTCTTATTTGACTTATAGCCCCTAACCATATGCTTGGTGCTTGGGGACTGTAGAGAGGGGGAGCTGAGCACATGGCAACCATGCACTGCAAGGGTGGTTAAAAAAACTCAATACACAATTTAAATGAGTACGAGGAAAGAGCAAAGTAGAGCAGATTTCTTTTCGCACAACTTTCCACAGGAGGAAGGCAGGCTAAACATGGAGGCCACGACCCGCCCCATTAATAGGGGAAGCAAGACTCTACGCGCTTGGAGTCGGAACCAGTCAAAGCTGAACGTAGTCCTGTACCGTCCCCTGGGGCTTAGCTGCTCCGAGCGCTGCTCCTGGACTCTATGGAATTTATTACGAAAAGAAAGTACTGTCCTATTTTTGCTCTAGGGGTAGAACTTACGGAGGTGTTCTATGTCCCAAGGGTTAGGGAGCAGGTCCCCATCCTCGGTGGAAAGGCGCACACACCCGGGGCGGCATACTTTCGCGACTCAGAAGGGGCCTTCCCAACTAGGGGAGAGTTTTTGGGCCCCTTCGCGAGAAAGTATGCGCCGCAATACCAGGTCACCTTCCTGCAGCTCCCGGGCACGCACAGACCTCTGGTGGTAGCGCCGAAGCGCTTGTCTGTACCGCGCGTTACGGAGTGCTGCATGTAATCGGACCTCGTCGACGAGGTCAATTTCTCCATGCCGGAGGTTGTCCTGCGTGGCTTCGTCGTAAGCCCGGACACGGTGAGACTTCATGGTGATTTCTGGGGGAAGTACAGCTTCAGCCCCATACACCATGAAGAAGGGTGTCTCCCCGGTGGCCCGGCTCTGGGATGTCCGGTTAGCCCATAGTGTGCTCGGAAGCTCATCTACCCAATTGGCACCATGTTTCTTCAGGCTGGCGAAGGTGCGAGTCTTAAGGCCCCGGAGAATCTCCGCGTTGGCCCTCTCAACTTGCCCATTGCTCCTCGGGTGGGTGACAGAGGCATAGCACACCTGAATACCAAGATCCTCGCAGTAGTCTTGGAATGCTGCGCTGGTGAACTGGGTCCCGTTGTCAGTGATGATTCTGTTTGGGACCCCGAACCGGCAGACAATAGACTTGATGAACTTTACTGCGGATTGTTTGTTGATGGTGACAACTGGTGTAGCTTCCGGCCACTTGGTGAACTTGTCGATGGCGACATAGAGGTACCGGAATCCCCCGACGGTTCTGGGAAATGGTCCCAGGATGTCCAGCCCCCATACGGCAAATGGCCACGAGGGCTGGATCATCTGTACCGCCTGAGCCGGTGTATGGATCTGCTTGGCGTGGAACTGGCACGCCTTGCAGCTCTCGACCAGCTTGACGGCATCCTGGAGTGCTGTCGGCCAGTAGAAGCCATGCCGGAAGGCTTTACCGACAAGCGTGCGTGAGGAAAAATGACTTCCACATTCGCCTCCATGGATCTCAGCGAGCAAGTCGCAGCCTTCCCCCTGGGTTATGCACCGCAATAGGATGTGGTTGGCGCCACGCCGGTAGAGATCCCCCTCTACCAGCGCGTACCTCTTAGCCATACGCACAATCCGTTCAGCGGTTGCATGTTCATCAGGGAGGATATTGTCCTTCAAGTAGTCCCGGATCTCCGTGATCCATGCATCGGGTCTGACTTGAGCTTCTGGATCTTGAGCACTGGGTTGCATGGAGTCCCCAGTGACGCTTACGATTCTTGGCGGCATCCATAGCTGTAGGGCCGCCGGGACCGCCAGCTTCGAGGTGCTGGTCAAGCCCCCTTCGCCCGGCTCGGCGGGCCGGGCTGTAGGCCGCAGCAACGTCCTCTCGAAAACTCCTTCGGGCGCGGGGGCTCCGGTGGAAGCCTTCGTTGAAAGGTTGTCAGCTGCGGCATTACCAGCGCGCGGTACGTGATGCAGGTCCAAGGCGAGGAATTCTTTCTCCAACATCTGCACGTGAAGCAGATACGCAGCTAGCTGCGGGTCATTGCAGGAGCATTCGCCCTTGACTTGCTTGATGACCAGTTGGGAGTCGCCCTGTGCCAACAACTGGCGAGCGCCTAAAGACAGGGCTGTCTGCAGGCCAAAGATGAGTGCTTCATACTCCGCCATGTTGTTGGTTGCCTTGAAATTTAGGCGCACCATATACCCAAACTGTTCCCCCGATGGCATGAGGAGCAGTACGCCGGCACCAGCCCCCTGCTTTCGCGAGGAGCCGTCGAAGAAAAGTGTCCAGTGGGGTTCGGTGAAGACCGGAGCTTGGTGCTCTGGCTCACCACCTTCATGGCCCCCTGGGTCAGTCTTCGTTGGTGTCCACTCCGCCACAAAGTCAGCCAGTGCTTGGCTCTTGACTGCATGGCGTGGGAGGAAGTCCAGCTCAAACTCCGCCAGCTCCGCCGCCCATTTAGCAACGTTGCCAGTCGCATGGGGGCTGTGAAGAATTGTCTTCAGCGGATACGAGGTGACTACCGAGACCCGGTGGGCCTGGAAGTAATGGCGGAGCTTCCTGGAGGCCACGAGCACCGCATACAGCAGCTTGTGGACTTCTAGGTACCTTATCTTAGCATCATGAAGTACTTCGCTGATGTAGTAGACAGGCCTCTGTATGGTTCGAACCCTCTCTCTTAGGCTTGGGAGGTCCTCGTCCATTGGCCCCGGCCCGCTGGAGGTGAGTGGACCCACGGGGGCCTCCGGGAACTGGGACCCGGAGGCCCTTAAGCTATCTTGATTATCCGGGAGCTCCGGGGGGTCTTGAGGGACCTCCGGGAGATCCCAATTGGCCCCTGGAGATTTATCTTGGGGGTCCGGGAGACCGTCCTGGGCCTCCGGGAGGTCGACCTGGACCTCCGGGGGGTCCGGGAGACCGTCTTGGCCCTGCGGGGCCTCCTGGCGTCTGTCTTCTGCTACCGGAGCAGGTTGCGAGGGCGACGGGTCTGGCCGCTCCGCGACAAGGACCATACTCACCACTTCTGTTATCGCCGCAATGTAGAGCAGCAAGTGCTCCCCGGGCTCAGGGGCTACCATGATAGGTAGGGTCGTCAGGAGTCGCTTCAACTCCTGGAAAGCCTCTTCTGCTTCGTCAGTCCAGGCAAAAGGGCCTGACTTGCGCAGGAGCTTAAAGAAAGGGAGAGCCCGCTCTGCTAGCCTCGGTATAAACCGACTAAGCGCGGCTAGACATCCCGTGAGTCTCTGAACATCCTTGACACGGGCAGGGGGCCGCATCAAGTCGATGGCCTTGATCTTCTCTGGGTTGGCCTCAATCCCTCGGTGCGAGACCAGGAACCCTAAGAGCTTCCCAGAGGACACGCCGAACACACATTTATCTGGGTTCAGCTTGGTGCGCGTAGAGCGCAACTTGTCAAAGACTAAGGCTAGGTTATCTAGTAAGGATGAACCCTGCTTGACCTTGACAACTATGTCATCGACGTATACCTCAACTAGGTCTCTTATTAACTCCCCAAAGGTTTTGTGCATCGCCCGCACAAAGGTGGAGAGTGCATTCTTTAGGCCGTAAGGCATAGACACATAGCAATAAAGGCCGTCTACTGTGATGAAGGAGGTGTGCTCCTCGTCCTCCCTAGACATGGGGATCTGATGGAAACCCGAGTAGGCGTCTAGGAAGCACAGCATATCACAGCCTGACGTTGAATCTACTATTTGATCTATTCTAGGGAGAGGGAATGGATCTTTGGGACATGCCTTATTGAGACTGGTGTAGTCGATGCACATCCGGAGCTTCCCGCCGGCCTTCGGGACAACGACGGGGTTTGCCAACCACCGGGGGTGGTGGACCTCCCGTATGAAGCCAGCGTCCAGCAGCTTCTTGACTTCTTCGCGGATGAAGTTTTGCCACTCGATGGACTGCTTACGGGGCTTCTGTTGAACCGGCCGGGCGTCGGGGAAGACTTTCAAGTGGTGCTCCATCACCTCCCTGGGGATCCCCGGCATCTGTGACGGCTGCCATGCAAACACGTCGACGTTGTGCTGGAGGAAGGTGACGAGTGCGCCTTCCTATTTGCTATCCAGGCCCCCGGCTACCCGGGTGGTCTGGGTAGCTTCGGCGCCAACTTGGACGACCTTTAAGGGGACGCCGTCCTCGTCGAGAGGTTGCACACGGGGTGCTGTGGCGGAAGCACGGTGACGTGCGCTCGGGCGGAGCTGGTCCGGCTCCGTATTGCCGGGGGCTGATGCCCCAGCTGTTGCGAGCGCTTAGAGCTTCTCCAGGGCCGACACTGCAGCAGTGCGGTCCCCACGAATCCTGAGAACGCCCGTCAGTGTTGGCATCTTCAGGACGAGGTAGCCGTAGTGGGCTACAGCCATGAACCGGTACAGGGCTGGCCTACCGATTATGGCGTTGAAGGGGAGGTCTATCTCCGCTACGTCGAACAGAATGTACTCTGTTCGATAGCTATCCGGAGCCCCAAAGGTCACCAGGAGGCTAATGTTGCCGTAGGGGATAACCTGTCCCGGCCCTACCCCTGAGAACGGGCTCGACGGGGTGAGCTTGGCCATCGGGACCTGCAGCTTTGGGAAAGCTGCACGGCTGATGAGGTTCAGCCCAGCTCCTCCATCTACCAAAACGTGGTACATTCTCACGTTGGCGATGGTAGGGGCTACCAGGAGCGGCAGTTGGCCGGCCCCAGCCATGTTCCTGGGGCAGTCAGTGGCGTCAAAGCTGATGGTGGTCCCCATCCAGTTAAGGTGCGGTGCAGCACTTGGGAGTGGCGCCACCGACGCTATCGCTCGGCGCAAAGTCTTGACTGCGCTTCGGGACAAGGGGTCGGCGGACCTGCCGTATATGACGTAGAGCTTCTTCCGACGCTCATCGTCACTGGAGCTGGAGTCCTCATGATTGTGTGCCGCCTTCACGACACGCTGAGGCTCCTGGATCTCCTCCGGGTGGTCGATGTCGTCTGGAACATCCACCCTCTGTTCGTCTTCCTTTGGACGGAAGGGCAGGGCATCAGCCCGCTGCGGCTTCCCCTTGCGGAAACGCTCTGCGAGCCTTCGGATCTCCCCGCACTCGGCAGTAGTGTGGCGACATCTGCCGTGCACGGGGCACATATTGTCCTGGCCATCTTCCGGGATCGGTGACCTTCGCTGCCTCTTGTCAGGGCGCGGCCCCCGAGCCCCACTGAGCATCGCTGCAGTGACGACTGGGGTCGCGGCCGGTGATCTTATCTTGCTTCTGCCTCGGCTCTTGGTCTTCCTGCTGCCTCCATAGGGAGTAGGACCAGATCCGGGCAGCCCTCCTGACTCGGTGGACGGCTGTGAGTGTCAGTTCCGTCCTTCGGCTGCTCTGGCACACTTGTCTGCCAAGCTGAAGAACTCTGAGGCATCGCGGACCTCCCTGGTCGCGCGTTTCTCAAGCATCTTCTTGTCTCGGACGCCTTGCCGGAACGCCACCACCACAGAAGCATTTTGAATGTGTGGGATGGTGTTCCGCAGCTGGGAGAACTGCTGGATGAAAGAGCGCAGTGACTCCCCAGGCTGTTGTTGGATGGCGTGGAGGTCGAGCTCCGTGCCAGGGCGGATGTAGGAACTGCCGAAGTTGGCTATGAACTGTCGGCAAAGCTCTCCCCAGGAAGTTACGGAACCCTGGGGGAGGTTCATGAGCCAAGACCGAGCTGGGCCAGTCAAGGCGACAGGGAAGTAATTGGCCATGACGGCTTCATTCCCTCCTGCGGCAAGTACGGCGGTGGAGTAGATCTGGAGGAACTCCGCCGGGTTGACGCTGCCGTCGTACTTCTCGGGCAGGTGCGGCCGAAACTTGCGCGGCCACTTTGCGAAGCGAAGGTGGGGCGCGAGGGCCGCACACCCTGCTTCTGTTGCCGCAGGTTCTGGTGCCGCGAACGCTTGGTTCGCACTGAGCACCGCGTGCCCCGGCATGGGCAAGGCTGCACCATGGGCCGGGGGCGCCATATGCAGGACATATGACTGTGGCATATTCTGCACGGCGCAGGCCTGGGGCAGAGATCGCGTGGCGAAGGTCTGCTCTTCAGGCTGGGTCGAGGCCGACGTCATGCTGTCGTCAGCCTCTTGGTGGCGACGCCTTTCTCGGCGCCGCTCGAGGTATACCCGGGCATCTTGACCCAGGCGACACCGCTCCAGCTCTGTCCTCAGATCTGTCGATTGGGGGCTGGTAGAGCTGGAGTCTGCTGTCTGCTCGTCAACCAACGGTGCGCGCATCAGCGACATGACCGGTTGGCCAGAGCGTCGTCCCCGCCGAAGTCGAGGGTTTGCGGCGGCGATGACGAGACGATCTACCTCGCGGATCCACTGCCGGGTCGCTGCCTGAGGCGCGTCCCCAGCAGGCGGATTGTACAGTAGCGCTCTCGCTGCAGCCAGCGCACCCCCACTGGGCACGCCCAGCGTTACTGAAGACTTGAAGCTGGTTGGAGACTGCATTGCCGGGGTCGGCGCTGCCACATCTTTTTTAAAATGTTTTTCTATATAAAATATGAATGCATGCAGAAATCAAAATTGAGTGTGTCACAAATCTACCCCCCTTAAATTGAATCTCATCCTCGAGATTCGCTAGTGGAGAATAGATGAGGGAATTCTGCCTTGAGGTCTTCTTCACGCTCCCATGTGGCTTCAGCTTCGGTGTGATGGCTCCATTGTACCTTGCACCAACGGATCACTTTGTTCCTCGTGACCCTTTCCTTCACGTCCAAAATTCATACAGAGTGCTCTATATAGGTCAGATCCTCTTGAAGCTCGAGCTCTTCCATTGGTACTTGCTCTTCCGGTACTCTCAAGCCCTTCTTGAGCTGGGATACGTGAAACACGTTGTCGAAGTGTTCAGTCGACACTTCCCCCGGGCCTGCACTGGGCAGCCCACGGAGGTTCTTTTTTCGGTGGGGCTAGTCTCTAGCGGAGAGCTTGCGCAGATGGACGAGTTAGTAAGAGCTTGACACGGCGAGTTTTACGTGGTTCAGGCCGCCGGAGCGTAAAACCCTACGTCCACGGCGAGCTATGGAGCTCGCTGTATTGCTTGCTGCTCAGGGCCGGAGTCCTGAGCTTGGGGGTGAGTTACAGCTTGAGAGTGTATGGCTAGCGTATGAGTTGCAAAGTGCGAACCCTTGCTATCGACGCCTACCCGAGCCTTTTATAGTCCAAGGCTCGGGCAGCTTACAAGGGGGGCCGTGACCCGACAGGTGGTCCCGAGAAGATTGTCTATCATCTTCCGTATCTGTAGTTATGCCGGTAGTTGCCTCTGGTCGAAGGCTTCTGAGTCTTCATCTTGCCGCCCTGCCCATGCCGCATGCTAGTCGTAGTGGTTGATGACGGTGCAGGCGGCATGGGGTGTCTTGTCGCGGTGTTTATTGGCTGGCAGGTTCTGACACCGCGCGCCAGTCTGTGATGCGACTGGGCGCAACGGCACCTGACAGAAGCGTGCTCCACGTCTCCGCGTCTCGGGAAGACGCGGGCCTTGAATACCTTGTACGGGCAAGGTATGGGGCGTCTTTACGCCCGCTGCTTATCACTCGGGGGCAGGCAGCGCCGTTCTGCTGCCACGTGGCGGGCCCGGAGCCCTTCTCAGAGGAGAGGAGGGCCCGTTCCGCGGGCACGTGGAGCCTCCGGACCTCTCCCCGCGGAGGGGGAGGCTCGGCTCCTGTTGGCCACGTGGCGGGCCCGGAGCTCTCCTCTGAGGAGAGGGGGGCCCGGTCCCGCTGGACGCGTGGCACCTTCGGACCTCTCTCCCGCGGAGGGGGAGGTCCGGCTTCTGTATGCCATGTGGCGGGCCCGGAGCTCTCCTCTGAGGAGAGGGAGATCCGGCCCCGCCGGACGCGTGGCACCTTCGGAGCTCTCCCTGCGGAGAAGGGCGAGTTCCTTAGGCATTTTACCCTGTGCGCGTGGTTACCCCATATCTCAGGTACCGACACACGTCATGCACGTCGGAGAGGTGCATTGGGAGCTCTAGTTGATACGCTACTTCTCCTCGCTTGTCGAAAATCCTAAATGGCCAATGTAGCGAGGTGCTAACTTGCCTTTGACGTTGAAACGTCGTTGGCCTCGGATAGGCAATACATTAAGGTATACGAAGTCTCTTAATTCAAAAGTTAACTTCCTTCGCCTATTGTCCGCATAGCCTTTCTGTCGTGACTGAGCAGCCTTCAAGTTCTCCCGTATTGTTTGGACCTGCTTCTCAGCCTCTTGTAGCACTTCGCGTCCAAACACTTGGTTCTCTCTGGTCTCGTTCCAAAACAACGACGTTCTACACTGTCTACCATACAATGCTTCAAAAGGTGACATCTTGAAGCTAGCTTCATAGCTGTTGTTATAGGAGAATTCGGCATACGGCAAGCTCCTATCCCAACTATGCCCATGTTTCAAGGCGCAAGCTCTCAACATGTCCTCCGAAATTTGGTTTGTCCTCTCGGTTTGTCCATCAGCCTGAGGGTGGTAGGCGGAGCTAAAATCCAGTCGTGTACCCATAGCGTCATGCAACTTCCTCCAGAGCCTAGAGGTAAACTGAGAATCCCGATCTGAGACTATCCTCTTCGGGACTCCATGGCGGCACACGATTTGCTCCATATACAACTCAGCTAGTTGTGCAATGTTGTACGCGGTCTTAACAGGAAGAAAATTTGCTGTTTTCGTCAATCGGTCCACGATAACCCAGATGGAGTCGTAACCCGATCGAGTACGTGGTAATCCGACGATGAAATCAGGAAGAAAATTTGCTGTTTTCGTCAATCGGTCCACGATAACCCAGATGGAGTCGTAACCCGATCGAGTACGTGGTAATCCGACGATGAAATCCATACTGATGTCTTCCCACTTCCACTCGGGTACCTTTAAGAGTTGCAACAGTCCAGCGGGTCTTCGATGTTCAGCCTTCACCCGTTGGCATGTGTCGCATAGGGCAACATACTCGGCTATGTCCCTTTTCATACCATCCCACCAATAACAAGTTTTCAGGTCCTTGTACATCTTGGTACTTCCGGGATGTATGGAATAAGGTGAGTCATGAGCCTTCTTTAATATTGTGTCGCGGATGTGTTTCACGTTAGGCACACAAATCCTTTTTCTTAGCCAAAGCGTATCCTTCTCGTCTTCCTTGAAGTCCTTTTCTATTCCTTGTCGGATCCTTTCCTTGATCTCCTTGATCTCCTCATCCGTTGCTTAGCCATCTCTTATCTCTTGTTCTAACAAAGAGTGGAGTTTCATCACTTCCATCTCATTCTAAAATCCGAGATGTAACCGTTCGAACTCCTTGCGCAGCTCAGGCGGTAGCTCCCGAACCGTGAGTTGGTGACATGCTCCCTTCCGACTCAATGCATCGGCTACTACTTTGGCCTTTCCGAGGTGATAGTTGATTACAACATCATAATCCTTGATGAGTTCCAACCATCGACATTGCCTCAAATTCAAATCCGTTTGGGTGAATATGTATTGAGTCTTTTATGATCCGTATAGATCTCACATCGATAACCAATGATATAATATCTCCAAATCTTTAATGCATGCACCACGACTGCTAGTTCCAAGTCATGTGTGGGGTAATTCAGCTCGTGTTTCTTTAATGTCGTGAGGTATAGGCTACCACTTGTCCTTCTTGCATGAGCACACATCCAAGCCCTTGTCTTGATGCGTCACAATATATGTCAAAGCTCTTGTTTATGTCCGGCAATACTAGAACCGGTGCTGTGATTAGCCTTTTCTTGAGCTGCTCAAAGCTTTCTTGGCACGCTGGTATCCATTGGAAGGCTTTTCTTGGGATGTTCTGAATTGGGACCAACCGCAGAACGTGAGGGATATTCGGAGTTTTCTTAGGATGGCTGGATACTACAGATGCTTCATTAAAGACTTCTCTAAGATAGCAAAGCCTATGACGGAGTTGCTAACGAAAGGAAAGGCCTTCCAATGGACACCAGCATGCCAAGAGAGTTTTGAGGAACTCAAGAAAAAGGCTAACCACAGCGCTGGTTTTGGTATTGCCGGACGTAAGCAAGAGCTTTGACATATATTGTGACGCATCCAGACAAGGGCTCGGATGTGTGCTCATGCAAGAAGCACAAGTGGTAGCCTATGCCTCATGATAATTAAAGAAGCACGAGCTTAATTATCCAACACATGACTTGGAGCTAGCAGCAGTAGTGCATGCGTTGAAGATTTGGAGACATTAAAGACTTGGTCATCGATGTGAGATCTATACAGATCATAAAAGCCTCAAGTACATATTTACACAAAAGGACTTGAATTTGAGACAACGTTGATGGTTGAAACTTATCAAAGATTACGATGTTGGAATCAACTACCACCCTGGGAAGGCCAATGTAGTAGCTGATGCATTGAGCCGGAAGGGAGCATGTCACCAACTTACGATTCGGGAGCTACCACCCGAACTACGTAAGGAGTTCGAACGGTTACACCTCGGATTCTTGAACAACATGGAAGTAATGGAGATCCACTCTTCATTGGAACAAGAGATAAGAGATGGCCAAGCAACGGATGAGGAGATCAAGGAAAGGATCCGACAAGAAATAGAGAAGGATTTCAAAGAAGATGACAAGGGTACGCTTTGGCTAGGAAAAAGGATTTGTGTGCCTAACGTGAAGCACCTCCGCGACATGATATTAAAGGAGGCACATGATTCACCCTATTCCATACATCCCGGAAGTATCAAAATGTACAAGGACTTGAAGACTTGTTATTGGTGGGATGGTATGAAAAGGGACATAGCCGAATACGTTGCCCTATGCGACACATGCCAACGGGTGAAGGCCGAACATCAAATACCCGCTGGATTGTTGCAATCTTTGAAGGTACCCGAGTGGAAGTGGGAGGACAGCAGTATGGATTTTATCGTCGGATTGCCATGTACTCAGTCGGGTTATGACTCCATCTGGGTTATCGTGGACCGATTGACGAAAACAGCCCATTTTCTCCCTATAAGGGACAAATACATCGTTGCACAATTAGCCGAGTTGTACATGGAGCAGATCGTGTGCCGTCATAGAGTCCCGAGGAAGATAGTCTCAGATCGAGGTTCTCAGTTTACCTCTAGATTCTGGAGGAAGCTGCAGAAAGCTATGGGTACATGACTGGATTTTAGCTCTGCCTATCACCCACAAACCGATGGGCAAACCAAAAGGACAAACCAAATTTTGGAGGACATGTTGAGAGCTTGCGCCTTGAAACATGGGCGTAGTTGGGATAGGAGTTTACCGTACGCTGAATTCTCCTATAACAACAACTATCAAGCTAGCTTGAAGATGTCACCTTTCGAAGCATTGTATGGTAGACAGTGTAGAACGCCGCTGTTCTAGAACGAGACCGGAGAGAACCAGTTGTTTGGACGAAGTGCTACAAGAAGCTGAAAAGCAAGTCCAAACGATACGGGAGAACTTAAAGGCTGCTCAGTCATGACAGAAATGCTATGCGGATAATAGGCGAAGGAAGTTGACTTTCGAAGTAGGAGACTTCGTATATCTTAAGGTATCGCCTATCCGTGGCCAACGACGTTTCAACGTCAAAGGCAAGCTAGCACCTCGCTACATCGGACCATTTAAGATTTTGGATAAGCGAGGAGAAGTAGCCTATCAACTAAAACTCCCAACATATCTCTCCGATGTACATGACGTGTTTCATGTATCCTAGCTCAAGAAGTGCTTGAGAGTACCGTAGGAGCAAGTACCAATGGAAGAGCTTGAACTTCAAGAGGACCTGACCTATGCGGAACACCCTGTCCAAATTTTGGACGTAAAGAAAAGGGTCACAAGGAACAAAGTGATCCGATGGTGCAAGGTACAATGGAGCCATCACACCGAAGCTGAAGCTACATGAGAGCGTGAAGAAGACATCAAGGCAGAATTTCCTCATCTATTCTCTACTAACGAATCTCGAGGGCGAGATTCAATTTAAGAGTGGTAGATTTGTGACACCCTCATTTTTGATTTCTGCATGTATTCATGTTTCATGTAGAGAAAACATTTTAAAAGAAATGGAAATAGAGAAAATATAAAAAAGATAGCCAAAAAGAGCCAAATCCAGTTCACAGAAAGCGCCGAAGATAACTCCCACAGCTCGCTGGTCATGTGGCGTGTTCGGAGCTCATCCCTGCGAAGTGGAGAAGGGTCCGCCACTAAAATGGCTACGTGGCAGGCTCGGGGCTCATCTCCGCAAATGGGGAGAAGTCCGACCTTGTGGGACACGTGTTGCCTCCGGAGCTAGCCTCTGTGGAGAAGCGAAGGCAGTTCCGCAGGACAGATGTCACCTTTGGAGCTAGTCACCACGGAAATCAGAGGACCAGTCGCGCGGGATACGTGTCGATCTTGGAGCTCACCTCCGAGAGGTCCGGTTCTATTGGACACGTGTCACCACCGGAGCTTATCCCCAGAAGGTCCGACACTGTTGGGCACGTGTCAACCTCGGAGCTCGTCTCTGAGGAAAAAGGGAGTCCGGCGCTACATAACGCGTGGTATTCACGGAGCTCGCCTCCGAAGAGAGGGAGGTCCGAAATGAATACGTGGCACACCCGGAGCTACCTCCGGAGAGAGGGAAGGTCCGACACTGACACGTGGCGTGCACGGAGCCACCTCCAAATAGAGAGGATGTCCCGACCGCCAGAATACATGGCGCACGTGGATCTCACCTCCGAAGCAGAAGGGAGGTCTCGCTCGCTTGACATGCGGCACAACGGGAGCTCGTCTCTGCGGAAAGGGAGAGACCAGGCCCCGGTGGACACATGGAGCTTTTAGAGCTCATCACCGCGAAGGTAATGAGCTCTGAAACGGTTTTTGGATTCGGTGCGCATAGAAATATCGGTACGGAGAAGAAACCACCTGAATTCCACAATGTTACCGTACCAAATCAATTAAAGATAAGTTGTTAAGATTCAACGACAATCTGAACAGGACTCTTATTCGAAATACAATCAGATTAGGACTCTTCCTCTCCCGATTATAAATAGAACCCAGAACCTTTGGACGAAAACCACAAACTTCTTTTTAACTACTGAGCCGACGACTTAGAGCCCTAGCCCCTAACTCGCCGAAGTAAACCCATCGCCGGAGTTCAGTCGAGGAAGATCGCCGGAAGAGAGTCCCAACGATCTGTCTTGATCAGAGAAGGACCCCAAGACCAAGGAGAACGTAAGGTAGGTCTCCAATACTACCTTCCGACATCATCGCGTTTTCTTTGCATCTGTTCTCCGATCCCTTTCGAGCAGAAGCTTTCTCGTGGACAGATCACTTGTTGATTGGGTTGATCTAAAGACAAGGTCATCGCCACATCCACATTTGATTCAAAAAACTCTGCTCATCATAAAATTCATGCAAGCCATGCAAGAACACGTACAAACTGATCTAATAAAACTGATCATAGGATAGCATGCATATGCATCATCACATCTAGTTAAAGTTTATGCATGATATTGATTACTGCGGATCTTGTATGTGCGTGATCCTGTATAGCAGGACAAGCTCAGGGAGCTGTCTACGACGAGCTGCAACAACAAGGTTTCGAGATCTAAGAGCAACTAGAACCGCAAGAACAAGGCAAGTGCTCCATGACCATATTGATCCTATGTTTTGGGAAACTATTCTGTTTTGCGAAAAGGTGTGTGTGCTGAGTCAATGTGACACCCTCAATTCTGTGGGAAAACTATGGAACCGAGAACTAATGCATATGTGTGCCCAGGATATTCATCACACATGCACATACGTTCCACAAACTGAATTCAGATTATATATTACCATGAATAATAGAGTTTATTACAATACCTCATGAGTCTTGGACTCATGCTCACAGCGGAAGTCTTTATTCTAAAGAGGAAGTAATTTAGCTAAATGCGGAAGCAAATCTAAGCAGAAGTGGCTCCATCTCTACTCCCTTCACAGGCAAGGTTGAGAACAGATCACACGCCGTAATGCTCCACTTGGTCTTCATAGTAGACTTCTCCTGCTACTGATGATGAAATAATAATGCAAGTTTGAGTACAATGATGTACTCAGCAAGTGCGGAAAAACACATGATATGCAGCTCATAAACAAGATAGGTATAAAAAGGCTTATTTGCAGAAAAGCAGATTTATAAAATCATGATAAAACAACAACTTAACTTTAGATGAATGTAATCCTAGCATGTATTAAATTATCAACATACATTCATCGCTTTCCATGTTCATTCTTACTCATGAATACCTCCTCGTATTCGCTACCATCTCACGAATACCTCCCCGTATTCGCTACCATCTTAAAACAACTTCGTCTCACACCGAGACCAAACTCGTTGCCATGACTCATCAGTCATGCAACCATCTTATCACCCGGACTCCACAGTCCAAACAACCAAACCATAACAAACTCATTAACCATAACCAAGAACCTTCCCAATAACCATCCCAACTAATCATGGCAGTTTAGCCAGGCGCTCGTGACCGTAAACTCGGCTATCATGATAGTTTTAGACTCTGCAGAGTTTGCACCTCTTTACCCACAAATTTGTGATTTCATCACCCGTCGGCGACTGCAGAACCTCCATTATACTAGTACACATCCGTCGGTGTATGATCAAGAGATCACAAAATAGCCTTTACAAAGGGGTTACTAGATGTATGGACTCACTAAGGTTTCACCGGCAGGCTAGAATCTCCAATTCTCCCACCCACGGGCCCCCTCTTGTGCCATGCAGTTCCCAGGGCAGTCCTCACTCGACTCCCATTCCCCGCGCTTTCCACAGTCCATATCACTCTAGCAACTTACCTAATTACTCAGCTAAGCCGCACCCATACTTGGCCTTGTGGTGGCACTGTTATCCTGGCATGTGCATGCATGAACCGGTCCTTAGATCTATGGCAAGTAAACCACCATCTCATGCTACCTCATTCACAAACCCTGTCTTGCCTAGATCTCCCTCCGATCCATGTCCATTATTAACATCAGTTTTTCATTATCATTACGAGTGCAGTTAGCTAGACACATCTATCTCGCTTCCCAATCCCATAGACTCAGCGAAGCATAAAGCAAAAACCATACCCGACTCATAAACTTACCAGGTGACAAGGATGGTTCAACCAAAACTAGTAAACTCCTATGAAAAGGGTTTCCCATCATGTTTGACTCAGCACACACACCTTTTCGCAAAACAAAATAGTTTTACCCAAAACATAGGATCAACATGGTCAAGGAGCACTTGCCTTGTTCTTGCGGTTCCGGTTGTTCTTGAATCCCAAAACCTTGTTGCTGTAGTTCGTCGTAGACAGCTCCCCGAGCTTGTTCTGCTAGGTAGGATCACATGCATACAAGATTCACAGCAATGAATATCATGCACAAACCTTAAACTAGATGCGATGATGCACATGCATACTATCCTATGATTAATTTTTTTAGATTGGTCTGTTCGTGTTTTTGCATGGCTTGCATGGATAGAGAAGTTCGGATCAAAGGTGGATGTGGCGATGATCTTGTCTTTAGATCAACCGGATCATCAAGTGATCTATCCACGAGAAGACTTCTGGAAGGAATCAAAGAACAGATGCAAGGAGAATACAACGATGCCGTAAGGTGGTGTCGGAGTCCTACCATACGCCCTTCTTGGTTTTCGAGGTCCTCCTCAGACTGCTCGGTTCTCCTCCGATGATCTTCCTTGTTGCGCTTCGGCGATGGTTTACTCGGCGAGTTAGGGCTAGGGCTCTAAGTCGTCGGCTCAGGAATTGGAAAAGAAGTTTGTGGTTTCGGTCAGAGGTTCTGGGTTCTATTTATAATCGGGAAGAGAAGAGTCCTAATCTGATTGTATCCCAAATAAGAGTCTTATTCAGATCGTCATTGGATCCTATCATCTTATCTTTAGTTGATTTGGTGCGGTAACGTTGTGGAATTCAGGTCGGTTTCCTTTACGTACCGGTATTCTTACGCGTAACAGCCGCTCCAGAACTCGTACCTTCTCGGCGATGAGCTCCGGAGGCTCCACGTGTCCTTCCGGGGCCTGGTATCTCCTTCTCCGCAGAGACGAGCTCCGGTTGTGCCGCGTGTCATGAGCGAGACCTCCCCCTCCTTTGGAGGTGAGCTCCGCGCACGCCACGTGTTGGCGCCGGTCTTTCCTCTCTTCTTTCTTCAGGGACCTACCCCGAGGTCGACACGTGTCCAGCAGCGACAGACCTCTCGGAGATAAGCTCTGGTGACGACGCGTGTCCAATAGAACAGGACCTCTCGGAGGTGGGCTCCGAGATCGACACGTATCCCGCACGACTGGTCCTCTGATTTCCGCGAGGACTAGCTCCGAGGATGACACGTGTCCTGCGGAAATGCCTTTGCTTCTTCTGCAGAGGCTAGCTCCGTGGGCAACACGTGTCCCACAGGATCGGACCTCTCCCCTTTGCGGAGACGAGCCCCGAGCCTGCCACGTAGCCAGCTTGGCGACGGTCTCTCCCCACTTCGCAGGGATGAGCTCCGAACACGCCACGTGGCCAGCGGCCGCGGTAAGTTGTCTCCGGTGCTTTCTGAGAGCTGGATTCGGCTCTTATTGGCTATCCTTTTGATATTTTTCTCTGTCCCTACTTTTCTTAAAGTGTTTCCTCTTCATAAAACATGAACATATGCTGACACACGAGATGAGGGTGTCACAAATCTACCCCCTTAAATTGAATCTCGCCCTCGAGATTCGTTAGTAGAAAATAGATGGGGAAATTCTGCCTTGATATCCTCTTCACGCTCCCATGTGGCTTCAGCTTCGGTGTGATGGCTCCATTGTACCTTGCACCATCGAATCACCTTGTTCCGGGTGACCCTTTCCTTTACGTCCAAGATTCGGACAGGGTGTTCCGAATAAGTCAGGTCCTTTTGAAGTTCAAGCTCTCCCATTGATACTTGTTCCTCTGGTACTCTCAAGCACTTCTTGAGCTGGGATACATGAAACACGTCATATACGTTGGAGAGGTGGGTTGGGAGCTCTAGTTGATAGGCTACTTCTCCTCGCTTATCCAGAATCTTAAATGGTCCGATGTAGCGAGGTGCTAGTTTGCCTTTGACATTGAAACGTCATTGGCCTCGGATAGGCGACACCTTAAGATATACGAAGTCTCCTACTTCGAAGGTCAACTTCCTACGCCTATTGTCCGCATAGCCTTTCTGTTGTGACTGAGCGGCTTTTAAGTTTTCCCGTACCGTTTGGACTTGCTTTTTGGCTTCTTGTAGCACTTTGGGTCCAAACACCCGGTTTTCTCCGGTCTCGTTCCAAAACAGTGGCGTTCTACACCGTCTACCATATAATGCTTCGAAAGGCGACATCTTCAAGCTAGCTTGATAGCTGTTGTTATACGAGAATTCGGCATACGGTAAACTCCTATCCCAACTACGTCCACGTTTCAAGGCGCAAGCTCTCAACATGTCCTCCAAAATCTGGTTTGTCCTTTCGGTTTGTCCATCTGTTTGTGGGTGATAGGCGGAGCTAAAATCCAGTCGTGTACCCATGGCTTTCTGCAGCTTCCTCCAGAATCTAGAGGTAAACTGAGAACCTTGATCTGAGACTATCCTCCTCGGAACTCTGTGACGGCACACGATTTGCTCCATGTACAACTCTGCCAATTGTGCAACGTTGTAACTGGTCTTTACAGGGAGAAAATGGGCGGTTTTCGTCAATCGGTCCACGATAACCCAGATGGAGTCATAACCCGACTGAGTACATGGCAATCCGACGATGAAATCCATACTGATGTCCTCCCACTTCCACTCGGGTACCTTCAAAGGTTGCAACAATCCAACGGGTTTTTGATGTTCGGCCTTCACCCGTTGGCATGTGTCGCATAGGGCAACGTATTCGGCTATATCCCTCTTCATACCATCCCACCAATAACAAGTTTTCAAGTTCTTGTACATTTTGGTACTTCCGGGATGTATGAAATAGGGGGAATCATGTGCCTCCTTCAATATCATGCCACGGAGGTGTCTTATGTTCGGCACACAAATCCTTTTTCCTAGCCAGAGCATACCCTTTTCATCCTCCTTGAAATCCTTCTCTATTCCTTGTCGGATTCTTTCCTTGATCTCCTTGATCTCCTCGTCCGTTGCTTGGCCCTCTCTTATTTCTTGCTCCAATGAGGAGTGGATTTCTATTATTTCCATGTTATTCAAAAATCCGAGATGTAACCGTTCGAACTCCTTACGTAGTTCGGGTGGTAGCTCCCGAACCGTGAGTTGGTGACATGCTCCCTTTCTGCTTAATGCACCAGCTACTACATTGGCCTTCCCGGGGTGGTAGTTGATTCCAACATCATAATCCTTGATGAGTTCTAACCATCGACGTTGCCTCAAATTCAAGTCCGTTTGTGTGAATATGTACTTGAGGCTTTTATGATCCGTATAGACCTCACATCGATGACCAATGATATAATGTCTCCAAATCTTCAATGCATGCACCACTGCTGCTAGCTCCTAGTCATGCGTAGGATAATTAAGCTCATGCTTCTTTAATTGCCGTGAGGCATAGGCTACCGTTTGTCCTTCCTGCATGAGCACACATCCGAGCCCCTGTCTGGATGCGTCACAATATATGTCAAAGCTCTTGCTTACGTCTGGCAATACCAGAACTGGTGCTGTGGTTAGCCTTTTCTTGAGTTCCTCAAAACTTTCCTGGCAGGCTGGTGTCCATTGAAAGACCTTTCCCTTCATTAGCAACTCCGTCATAGGTTTTGCTATTTTAGAGAAGTATTTAATGAAGCGTCGATAGTATCCTGCCATCCCAAGGAAACTCTGAATATCCCTCATGCTCTTCGGTTGGTCCCACTTCAGAACATCTCTCACCTTTCCAGGATCAACCGATACCCCTTCCTCGGAGATAATGTGGCCTAGGAAAGATATCTCTAGCCAAAATTGACACTTGTTGAGCTTGGCATACAATTGATGCTCACGCAACTTCTGCAAGGTCAATCTCAGATGTTCTTCACTCCTCCTAACTTTTTGAATACACCATAATATCGTCAATGAAAACCAAGACGAACTTATCCAAGTACTGCATGAAGACCTTGTTCATAAGGTACATGAAGTATGCGGGTGCATTTGTCAACCCAAAAGACATAACAGTATATTCATACGAACCATACCGTGTCCGAAAGGCTGTCTTAGGTATATCGGCGGGCTTAACCTTCAGCTGGAAGTATCCCGACGGAAGATCAATCTTGGAGAACACTCGGGCTCCTTTCATTTGGTCGAACAGGTCCTCTATACGGGGTAGAGGGTATTTGTTCTTGATTGTTACCTCGTTAAGGGACCTATAGTCCACGCACATCCTTTGGATTCTATCCTTCTTGTCTACGAAGAGCACCGGAGCTCCCCATGGTGACGAGCTTGGACGGATAAAACCCTTTTCCAACTGTTCTTGAATTTACTTCTTGAGTTCAACTAGTTGTTGACGGCCATCCTATAGGGTCTCTTGGCTATGGGTGCAGTTCCGGGTACCAAATGGATGGCAAACTCGATGTCCCGGTCAGGTGGCATACCTGGAAGCTCTTTCGGGAACACGTCCGAAAACTCCTGAACCACTGGATTGCTGTCCAATGTTGTTCCTCGGACCTTGTTCAAATTTACCCGTTCGGTTGTTTGCTGGGCTGACTCAAACTCGACACGAATTCCGTGCTCGTTTGTCAACTGCACGCTTCTTTCAGCACATTGGATTACCCCGTTGTGCTTGCTTAGCCAATCCATTCTGAGTATGATGTCAATTCCTTGAGAGTCCAAGACAATAAGGTTGGCAAGGAAGTCTACCCCCTTATTTTAAGGCTTACTTTAGGACATACTATATTAGTCCTCATTTCTCCTCCGGGAGAATTAATTAACATAGCACATTCTAAGTGGGATACGGGTAGATGATGTTTGGCAACGTATTTGGATGATATGAAGGAATGTGATGCTCCAGAATCAAATAAGATGGTGGCTGGGTTGGAGTTGGCAAGGAACATATCAATTACGACGTCCTCAGCCTGTTGTGCTTCCTCGGCAGTGACATGGTTCACGTGGCCGCAAGCATAGTTCTGCTGTCCACGGTTCCCTTGATTGTCTCCTTCGTTCGGTCGTGGGTTCTTCTTGGGCACGTTACCTTGCTGTCCAGGGCCTCTCCTCGGGCACTGGTTCGCGAAGTGGCCTACTTCCCCGCATGCAAAGCATGCCCTGTTGCCTACGGCAGCAGGTGCGTTGGGGCGGGGGTTTTGAACACGGGCGCCATTGTTAGGTCGGGGCGCAGGAGGCATGGGCACACGAGGTGCCGGTGCAACGAATTGTTGCTGTGGTGGCTGACCAGGGTGGTATGCAGGAGTGGTCGATCCATACTGCGGTGCAAGGGGCATGTACCTGGTCGTATGTTGCTCCCTTGGGGCTGGTATGGCATCTTCCTCTTGCACTCTCACTCAATCTTTTGGATCTTATTTTCAACCACTATGGCCTTGTCAACCAGCTTCTGGAAGCTTTCGTAGTCATTGTTGAGGAGCTGAACCTGGATCTCATTGTTCAACCCTCTCATGAACAGGTACTGCTTCCTCTGATCTGAGTTGACATCTTCGGGGGCATACCGGGACAGTTGTATGAACTTGTTGAGATACTCATTCACACTTTTCTGCCCTTGGCGGAGACCTTCGAACTCCTGCCTTTTGAGCATCATTACACCAGCAGAGATGTAGTGAGAGCGGAAACTTTCCTTGAACTCAGTCCAAGTGAGTGTCTCCAGGTTGGTATGAGCGTTGCTCAGGGCATCCCACCAGTCAGCAGCGGCTCCCGTATGTTGGTGCAACGCGAAGAGAACCTTCTCTCGGTTACTGCACTGAAAAATGGCAAGTTTTTTCTCCATGGATTTTAACCAATCATCGGCCTCCATGGGATCACTAGCTTGAGCAAAGGTGGGTGGTCGAGTCCTCATGAACTCTCCCAACCTGTTATGAGCCGGCGGTGGTGGTGGCGGCGGTGCCGGAACGGGGTTTTGGTTGGCCTGCAACTGACCCAAAGTTTGGATCACGGTTTGCATAAGCTGGTTTTGCATGGCCATCAACCTTTTCGGATGGTTTTCGCCAGCTCCTGGGTCAGCAGGAACTTCATCATGGTCATCCTCCTGGACGTTCCTTCGGCCGGCGTTTCCTCTCACCATCTGTGAGAGAGATCGAAATAGAATAGGATGTTTAGAAGGTTAGGTAGATTTCCCTCCAACTATATGCATCAAGGTGAGTTGGACTATGTATATATTAGCCCATATGAGGATGTGAGCAAGTACCGAGACATCTCACACCTCTTTCTTCTTACGTGTGGATATGGACAACGTTTTGAGACGTCCCACAACTTCACACTAAGCACATAATCACAAATAATCATCACAAGGGCCCACACAACTATTCAAGGATGGTTTCCTATGTCAAGGTGGGTTTAAAGGCCAATCTAAGCTATTCACCGTAGGACGCTTCCTTTGGTCAGCGTGGCTTAGTTACCTGTGACTCCTATTCAGGGGTGTAACTTGCTGTTAACCCGTGGCTCTAATATCAATCTAAGATTTCTATCTAGGCGTGTAACCTACTATCAACCCGTGGCTCTGATACCAATCTGTGACGCCATCAATTCTGTAGGAAAACCACGGAACCGAGAACTAATGCATATGTGTGCCCAGAATGTTCATCACACATAGACATTTCCACAAACTGAATTCAGATTGTATATTACCACGAATAACAGAGTTTATTACAATACCTCATGAGTCTTGGACTCATGCTCACAGCGGAAGTCTTTATTCTAAAGCGGAAGCAATTTAGCTAAATGCGGAAGCAAATCTAAGCAGAAGTGGCTCCATCTCTACTCCCTCCACAGGCAAGGTTGAGAACAGATCACATGCCGTAATACTCCACTTGGTCTTCATAGTAGGCTTCTCCTGCTACTGATGATGAAATAATAATGCAAGTTTGAGTACAATGATGTACTCAGCAAGTGCGGGAAAACACATGATATGCAGCTCATAAACAAGGTAGGTATAAAAAGGCTTATTTGCAGAAAAGCAGATTTATAAAACCATGATAAAACAGCAACTTAACTTTAGATGAATGTAATCCCAGCATGTATTAAATTACCAACATACCTCCATCGCTTTCCATGTTCATTCTTACTCACGAATACCTCCTCGTATTCGCTACCATCTCACAAATACCTCCCCGTATTCGCTACCATCTTAAAACAACTTCGTCTCACACCGAGACCAAACTTGTTGCCATGACTCATCAGTCATGCAACCATCTTATCACCCGACTCCACAGTCCCAACAACCAAACCATAACAAACTCATTAACCATAACCAAGAACCTTCCCAATAATCATCCCAACTAATCATGGCAGTTTAGCCAGGCGCTCATGACCGTAAGCTCGGCTATCATGATAGTTTTAGACTCTGCAGAGTTTGCACCTCTTTACCCACAAGTTTGTGATTTCATCACCTGTCGGCAACTGCAGAACCTCCATTATACCAGTACACATCCGTCGGTGTATGGTCAAGAGATCACAAAATAGCCTTCACAAAGGGGTTACTAGATGTATGGACTCACTAAGGTTTCACCGGCAGGCTAGAATCTCCAATTCTCCCACCCACGGGCCCCCTCTTGTGCCATGCAGTTCCCAGGGCAGTCCTCACTCCACTCCCATTCCCCGCGCTTTACACAGTCCATAACACTCTAGCAACTTACCTAATTACTCAGCTAAGCCGCACCCATACTTGGCCTTGTGGTGGCACTGTTATCCTGGCATGTGCATGCATGAACCGGTCCTTAGATCTATGGCAAGTAAACCACCATCTCATGCTACCTCATTCACAAACCCAGTCTTGCCTAGATCTCCCTCCGATCCATGTCCATTATTGACATCAGTTTCTCATTATCATTACAAGTGCAATTAGCTAGACACATCTATCTCGCTTCCCAATCCCATAGACTCAGCGAAGCATAAAGCAAAAACCATATCCGACTCATAAACTTCCCAGGCGACAAAAACTCATAGGAGTTTACTAGTTTTGGTTAAACCACTCTTGTCGTCAGGGAAGTTTATCAGTCGGGTATGATTTTTACTTTTATGCTTCACTGAGTCCATGGGATTATGGAACCGAGATAGATGTGTCTAGCTAACTGCACTCGTAAGATTTATGAGAAACTGATGTTATTAATGAACATGGATCGGAGGGAGATCTAGGCAAGTCTGGGTTTGTGAATGAGGTAGAAAGAGATGGTGGTTTACTTGCCGTAGATCTAAGGACTGGTTCATGCGAGCACGTGCCAGGATAACAGTGCCACCACAAGGCCAAGTATGGGTGCGGATTAGCTGACTAATTAGGTAAGTTGCTAGATTGTTATGGACCATGGAAGGCGCGGGGAATGGGATTCGAGTGAGGACTGCCCTGGGAACTGCATGGCACAAGAGGGGGCCCGTGGGTGGGAGAATTGGAGATTCTAGCCTGCCGGTGAAAAATATGTGTATGTGTGATGAACATATTGGCACACATATGCATCAGTTCTCGGTTCCGTGGTATTCCACAGAATTGAGTGTGTCACAGATTGGTATCAGAGCCACGGTTGACAGAGGGTTACACGCCTAAATAGGAAATACAGATTGGTATCAAAAGCCATGGATGAGGGTAGATTACACACCTAGATACAATCACAGATTGGTACCAAAACCACGGGTTCATGGTAGGTTACACGCTTAGATAGATCACAGATTGGTATCAGACACAGAT
Organism: Neostapfia colusana; assembly: GCA_030760725.1. Taxonomy (NCBI): domain Eukaryota; kingdom Viridiplantae; phylum Streptophyta; class Magnoliopsida; order Poales; family Poaceae; genus Neostapfia; species Neostapfia colusana. The sequence continues at coordinate 14,766,985 of JASWHV010000014.1, read as the reverse complement.
TGGTAACTAAGCCACGCTGACCATAGGATGCGTAGATTGGTATTGGAACTACCTTGACATAGGATACAAGACCTAGGAGAAGCCATAGTTGGATCACAAAATTTGCAACACCCTAAGCCATATAGGACCTCCATTGAACAAAGCCTTGAATAGGAGTTGTGTGAGCACTTGTGATGGTTGTTTGTGATTATGCGCTTAATGTGAGCTATGGGACGTCTCAAAACGTTGCCCATATCCACACATAGGTAGAGAAAGGTGTGAGATGCTTCAGCACTTGTTCACATCCTCATATGGGCTAATATATATAGTCCAACTCACCTTAATGCATATAGTTGAGGGGATCTACCTAACCTTCTAACCTTCCATTCTATTTCGATCTCCCTCACAGATGGTGAGAGGAAACGCCGGCCGAAGGAACGTCCGTGACAACCAAGAGGATGACCATGATAAAGTTCCTGTTAACCCCGGAGCTGGTGAGAACAACCTGAAACGGTTGATGACCATGCATAACCAACTTATGCAAACCATGATCCAAACTTTGGGTTAGTTGCAGGCCAACAACAACAACCCCGTTCCGGCACCACCGCCACCACCACCGCCGGCTCATAACAGACTGGGTGAGTTCATGAGGACTCGACCACCCTCCTTCGCTCAATCTAACAACCCCATGGAGGCCGATGACTGGTGACACGACCCCAACGGTCTTGTCGAGCCAGGATCACGCTGAGGGGTGCTGCGTTGCACAACACCGGATAACACACGTCAAAGGTACAAAGCGGAAGCAAAATTATATTACATAAACAAGTTTATGAACATGTTTACAGCAAAATATGTCCAGTCTACACTCACGGGCGTAGACTACGCATCAAGTTCACGTTCAGCCCTTGAACGTGTCCTTGCTAGCACACACGCACACTAACTCTGCGGCGTGCACGACTCCCACTCGACGGGGTTCCCCTCCTAGGGTTCCGTCTCCTCCTCGGGAGTCCCTTCCTCATAGAACCCTGCAAAAGCTTCAAACACAAGCAGTGAGGACGAAGGCTCAGCAAGTCTGATCCGTCTCACCTAAACATGGAACTTCTACATGAGGGTGATGGGTTATATGAGGTAAAAATCAATTGCAAGGACTCGGCTAATTAGTGGAACCTTACTTTCAAGTTTTAGCAGCAGGTTGTGGAGAACCTTACGCTAAGGCACATGAGAGAGCCGCAATTAAACAAGAAACGCATTTCTCTCATGTACTTTGCCTAAAGTTGAAAAGAACTTTAGTTAGCTCTAAACTACAACAAACCATTAACAAGCAAAGTCCATCTTTCAATCAGCAGCATTTTAACATGTAACTAGCCTGTTCTTTCTACGTCACGGTACAGTGAACAAGTGGTACTCACTGACCGCGAGGGGCAGCGATTATAATCGATTTACACCTGCAGGGTTATCCGAACAACCCGTCACGTACGCCCGTACTCGATGTTGCCTACAACAACCATCACGGACGCCGTACGCAACTACCTTTCGCCCGTCAGCCAAATATTGAACCGGTCCCATCGTCCCGAGCAAGAGGTCTCTGCACGCGCATCTCAGTGCCGCCAGCCGATTTACACCTCAAGCTCTCAACCTACCCGCTGAACGACGGGCAATGCCTCAATACCTAGCTACCCGAGTTACATCAGTTTCCCGGTTCCCATATAGCCGGTAGGTCTTCGGTACTGTTCTAGCTTGTTCAACAGGCCCGCACACGACTCGGTCCTCAATCGACACAAGCGGAGCTACAGCACACAGGGCCCAAAGTCCTGCTGCCCTTACCCTCCGCTTGGTCTCATTTTCTTGCCATGTGTTTCATGTGCTATCACTACCCAAGTCGAGTGCCTCTAGCCTATGCTCGCGAGTAGTTCCAACTACTCGACTTGTACCGAATCCTACTCTATCTTAGCATTGCAGTAGCTAACGGGGTTTACCATCCTAACCCAGCCCATGGTTTTCTTGGCTATGCAGTTGGGTTTTCAAAGAAGACTCTAATGCAAGGAATAAAGTAATCAAGTATGTGCTCAAAACAATAGAAACTTGTAAAAAGGTTAATGTAAACCGGAGCTTGCCTTGCTGCTCTTGGTCGTAGGCTAGCTGTTCCTCCGGAGCAACGAAGTCTAGGACTTCGGGTTCCTCCTCGACCTTAGCGACTACATGATAGAAGCAATACATGTATTAATTTAAATGCAGTTGTATTTACTTTTAATATTGTGAAGTCTATAACTCTTACTAGACAAGCCCAATGACTGTGAAATTTTTACTGTGGCTTGATTACAACCTAAACAGAGACTTGGTCAAGTTTTAGTTGCAGCAAAGCTCATTTGAGCCCTCCATAATTAATTATGTACTTGACCTTAATTGGCACTCTTAGGGTGTTCTAGGGATTCTCATGGAACAAACTATGACTTTCTGAAAACTAGATTTTTATAGGGTTCTAATGGAGTTGGTCTCACTTAATTTGAAGGTTCCTAGCTAAAGATATGAGCTAAACAATTCCAGGGGAAATTCTGAAAATGTTTCTGAACATTTTCTAATTTCTCTGGAACAGTTTCACTAATCACACCATTAGGTGGATCAAATGAGCTCAAATGGATCTGAAATTTTTATGGTAGTTCAGGGATATTTTGGTGAACATCCCAGCAAAATTTCAGGATTTTCCTCCAAAGTATTCTCCAGTTAAAATTCCTAACAGTTTAAATTTTGAGGAATCAATTCTGGAGAAATAAGGGTTTTCATGAGTTGAAACTTGATTTGCTGGAAAGTGCTCAGAGAGCTGAATCCAACAAAATTTGTTTCACTCAATTTGGAGCTTTCTAGCCAAAGTTATGAAGATTTGAAGTTTGGAAGAATTCTGAAAATCGGGGAAAAAGTTTAAACTCTCGGGGCCCGCGGGGACACGTGTACGAGCGCGGAGGTGTCCGGCACACCGGGGCTCACAGGGTATTTGCGCGCCAGCACAGCCGATCCCGGCCACAGCCCGATCCCGATTTAAAATATCGGTCGCTGACAGCTGGGGTCCATCCCCTTCTTCAACCTCGCGACGCCCGCGCTCTGCCGCCGGGGAACTTCACCGGAGGGCTCGCCGCCGGCTTCTGTAAAGCTCCAAACTTCACGATTTTGGCCGCCCCTGCCTACTTTCACTCGGAGAACAGGATTCTGGGGTCAGCTCGTCATGACAACGGCCGTCACCTGGTCGGCGACGAGCCACAGCCTCGGGAGAACTTCGGCCGTGTTGCCCGTCCTCCCTAGCACCTAACCCGGTCGAGGTAAGGGTCGTCGAGCATCAGTGGACCATAGGAAAGGTCGACGTGAGCTCCACGGAGCTCGGGAAGGGCTGTGTTGGGCTGTCACCGTGTGACCTAGGCTGGAAATTGGGATTTCTACTAAAACTCAAAGAACAGTGGTTTCTCTCCACGGTTCTTCGTGGTTCCTGCTCCTATGGACCCGCACGGGCTACTAGAAGTGATCCTCTCTATGAGAGGACGAATGATGCAGTGTGGCTTACGAATTTCTCGGATCGGTGCAAACCTCACTTTTGCACACCGTCGCAAAAACATGAAATTCCGGCTTGAGCAGCGCTTGTCACGCCGCCGGAGCCTACGGAAAAGAAAGAGGGGTGAAGGCGAACATCTTTGCCGTTTACAGCTCCGTGAACGGTGGGCTGTGGTGGCCGGAAGGGCGGTTCCCGCAGCGGCGGCTCGAGCTGAACCGGCAGAGACAAGATCGCCGCGGTGGAGCTCGGGGAATATCGCGCAGGGTCTGGAACCGATGCGAAGGTGTTGAAGGTGGCTTGGCGCTCTCGGTGCTGGTCTCAGATCGCCGGGAGGGTCACTGGATCGGCCGGGCGATGAGGGACCGAAAATTCACTCGGGCGGCGAGGTGTTTCGGCATTTTGGGTGGAAGTGCGACGAGGCAGCGGTGAAGACCCCCTGCGACTGCTCGGGCGCGCAGATAAGGACCCTGCGAGGCGGTTCACCGGACGAGGGCGGCAAGCATCTGCTGTCCTCGCCGTTTCTTCGCCGTGGCGGTCGCTGCAGCGCGCGCGAGTACCCGAGCTGAGTTCTCAGTCGGTTTCTTTTGCGTCTGTGGCTGACATGTGGGTCCCACCCGGGGTTTTAACCTCTGAAATTCACTCCTAATCACTGTTGTAAACAGTGAGCCGCAAAATACCCATGGTGATTCAAATTATTCACCCATGAGCCATTTGAATTGAGTAGAATTCAAATTGGGTTTGGTTTGAATGAATTTCAGCACAAGTTCAGTTTTGAATTCAAATAAAGTTTGAATTTGTCCCACTTAGCTCATGTCAAGATCAACTCCAAATGGAGTGAAAATTAGTGTGTGAGCTCACAAAAATGTGCTGAATAAGAATATGCCTCCCACTTTTGAATTCATGGGATAAAAACAGTTTGAATTTGAATATTGTTTCAAACTGCCCTCTTTCTAGCTTTACCCAAAATGACCTCAAAAAGGTTTTGAATTTGGGTGAAACTTGGCATGGACATCCTTAGCAAGGTATAGGAGTTTTCATATGTCCAGCCCACCTATATCACATGTGGAAAAATACCACTTTTGCAATGTGTGAGTTTGTTCTCTAATGAGCATGTTGATGGTGGTTACTTGCTCTTCATTTGTGTTCATCATCTTTCCTCAAATGAGGTGTGTGGTGTGGTGATGAACACTTCAAATATGTGTCAAAAACTGAGGCCCTTACATTCCTCCCCCCTTAAAAGAATCTCGTCCCGAGATTATAAGGTGAAAATGAGAGAGAGGACGGTGGAAAATTACCGGATATGCGACGTGGAAAAGTCGGGGTAGTTGGCGCGAAGAAATTCTTTGCTCTCCCATGTCGCTTCGTCCATGGAGTGATTACTCCATAGAACCTTGTAGAACCACAACGTACGGTTGCGTGTGGTTCGGGCCTTTTCGTCAATAATCTGAACCGGTTCCTCTCGATAGGTGAGATCCGGTTGCAGTTCTTCAATGTCTTCCAGCTGAACGGTAGTTGATAGCTTAATACATTTCCTCAGCTGGGAAATGTGAAAGACGTCGTGCACACCGGAAAGTGCTTCTGGTAATTTCAGCCGGTATGCCACTGATCCACATCTTTCGGTAATCTGGAATGGACCGATGAATCGGGGTGCCAACTTTCCTCTCACCCCAAATCTGTTTACGCCCTTCATTGGAGACACCCGTAGGTATACGTGATCTCCAACTTCGAATTGTAATGGGCGCCTTCTCCGGTCCGCATACTGTTTCTGACGAGATTGAGCGCCTTTAAGGTTCGCTTGAATCAGTCGAACCTTTTCTTCCGCGTTGTTGACAAGGTCAATCCTGAAGGTAACCCTTTCGCCAGACTCACACCAGTTCAATGGTGTGCGGCACTTCCTACTGTATAGCGCCTCGTAAGGTGCCATCTTGATGCTGGCTTGGTACCCATTATTGTACGAGAACTCGGCTAACGGCAAGTGATCATCCCAATTCTTACCGTCGTTGATAGCGCAAGCTCGTAGCATGTCTTCTAGGATCTGATTTACCCGCTCCGTTTGCCCATCCGTCTGCGGGTGGTATGCTGAACTACGGATCAGCTTCATCCCCAAGGCAGCGTGCAGCTGCTCCCAAAAACGGGACACAAATAAAGTGCCCCGGTCCGATATGATGGTATGGGGTACGCCGTACAAGCATAGGATCCGTGAGATGTATAGTTCAGCGTACTTCTTGGCATTGTAGTTTGTGTTAACCAGGATGAAATGGACAACTTTGGTGAGCCGATCGACGATCACCCACACAGAATCATGTTTTTGCAAGGTGGTGGGTAAACCGACGATGAAGTCCATGCTCACATCCTCCCATTTCCAGGCAGGAATGCCCAATGGTTGTAACAGTCCCGGTTTCCGCATGTGGTCTGCCTTCACACTTCGACATGTATCACACTCGGACACGTATTTTGCAGTCTCCCGCTTCATCCGTGTCCACCAAAACTTGCTTCTGAGTTCTTGATACATCTTGTTGCTGTCGGGGTGAATAGAAAATTTTGATAAGTGAGCCTCATCAAAAATTTTCTTCCGTAATTCCGGTTTACGGGGTACGACGATCCGGTCCTTGAACCATAGGACGCCGTCTCCGTCCTTCCGGAAACATTTCAGCTCCCCACTGTCTACACGTCTCCGCAAATGTGACATGCCCTTGTCATTCTTCTGTGCTGCCGCTATCTCTTCACGGATGGTGGAGATCAAAGCTAGGTTGTAGAGAGCTCCATGTGGAATTACATGTAGTGGTGGTTCGCTCTCTTTCAACGGTGTGATGGTCAGATTGTTGACGTGTGACTTGCGGCTCAGCGCATCTGCCACTACGTTTGCCTTGCCAGGATGATAATGGATCTCTATTTCGTAATCCTTTATCAATTCTAACCATCTTCGTTGCCTCATGTTCAGCTCCTTCTGAGTGAATATGTACTTGAGGCTTTTGTGGTCGGTATATAAATGTACGAAGTTACCGAGTAGGTAGTGCCTCCACATCTTCAGTGCAAGTACCACGGCAGCGAGCTCCAAGTCGTGGTTTGGATAATTTTGCTCATTGTTTCTAAGCTGCCGTGATCCATACGCGACCACTCTTCGGTCTTGCATCAGCACACATCCGAGCCCAATGCTGGATGCATCGCAGTACACATCGAACGGTTTTATTGTGTCTGGCTGCGCCAAAACCGGTGCTGATGTCAAGTGCTTGACTAAAGCCTTGAACGCTGCTTCACATGCTGGACTCCAAACATATTTGGTAGCCTTCTTCAGCAGCTCTGTCATTGGCTTGGCAATCTTCGAGAAGTTCGGAATGAACCTCCGATAATATCCCGCGAGTCCGAGGAAACTCCGTACCTCATGAATAGTTCTCGGGGATTTCCAATTCAGCACTTGAGTGATCTTGCTCGGGTCTACAGCAATACCCTCCGCTGAGATGATATGCCCGAGGAAAGGCACTTGCGATATCCAAAACTCGCATTTGCTGAATTTCGCGTATAACCTGTGATCCCGCAGCCGTTGCAAGACTATACGCAGATGCTTCTTGTGATCTTCTTCCGACTTGGAATATACCAGAAAGTCGTCGATGAAGACCACGACAAACTTGTCCAGCTCCGGCATGAATACCGAGTTCATCAAGTACATGAAGTGAGCTGGAGCATTGGTGAGGCCGAAGGACATGACCAGGTACTCATAAAGTCCGACCTTGTCGAGAAAATTGTCTTGGGAATGTCCTCAGCCCTTATCTTAATCTGATGGTACCCGGATCTTAAGTCCATCTTGGAAAAGATCTTTGCTTCGACCAACTGATCAAACAACATGTCGATCCATGGCAACGGGTACTTGTTCTTGATGGTTACGGCATTTAATGGATAATAGTCCACGCAAAGCCACAACGTCTCATCCTTCTTCTTTACAAATAATGCCGAACAGCCCCATGGCGAGGAGCTCGGCCTAATAAAACCCTTCTCCAGAAGGTCCGTGAGCTGAGTCTTCAGTTCAGCCAATTCCTTGGGCGCCATCTTGTACGGCCTTCGGGATATTGGCATGGTTCCCGGTGCAAGTTCTATCTTGAACTCCACCTCTCTATCGGGTGGCATTCCCGGTAAATCATCCGGGAACACATCAGTGAACTCTCGGACTACTGGAATATCCTCCAATCTGATAGTTGTGGCTTGATAGACACTTGGAAGTTTTATTTCTGGACTATCCAGAAATAATGAGTGAGACCCGTGCACTTCTGAGTTTAAGTGCATGACTCGAAGGACGGTGTCTAAAACAGCGCCGTGGCGGGTTAACCACGACATCCCTAGGATGACATCGACCTTCTGTCCCTCTAAGATAATGAGAGACGTGGGGTATACTCTACCTGCTAAGCATAATGGTGCTTTGGAGACCATTACGCTTGCTGAAATCTTCCCACCCGGCGAACAAATTGAATATGGACTATCGGTGGGTAGTATTGGCAAGCTGTGTTTAGCAATAAAAGCTTGGCTAATAAATTTATGCGTGGCGCCTGAATCAAACAGTACTATAGCGGGATGCTGGTGGAGTTGGAACATACCCGCAAGGATTGGCTCGCCCTCCGGCACGTCCTCTATGGCAAGCTGGTGGACGGTGCCGGGCCTAGGGTTCGCCCGCCGCGCATTAGTAGGGTTCCGGGGTTGATTCCTCCCCGGAAACTGCGGTGCCACTTCGCCGCCTTGCCTCTCCGGGCAACTGCTCGCGAAGTGTCCTGGATGACCACACTTGTAACATGTGGCCACTGCTGGTGTAGTGCTCGGGGGACGAAATCCCGGCATGCGCTGCTGAGGTGCATACGCACACGGCATCGTCTGCTGCTGCTGTTGTTGCGGAGGCGGTACTGGCAGTGCCGGCCTGAATGCCGGTGAAGAGTACGGCCGACTGCGGAACGGCATCGACCTCTGAGGTGGCTGCCAGCGTGGACCTGATGGTGGGCGATTCACCATCCGAAACTTCTGAGAAGGACCGTCTCCTTCTCCGCTGCTTTGCGGCGCGCTTCGCTTTTGCTCCGCCGCTGCTAACTCCTTGCCGGAGTCCTCCTGAACAATCGCAGCATCAATGATGTCGTTGAGGCTGCCGCGATTGAACATCGCCAACTTGTCCTTCAGGAGCAGGTTAAGCCCCTGGTAAAAATGGTCCCGCCGCTTCTCCTCAGTATCGGCATGATACGACGCATAAAGCGCGAGATCATTGAATGCCCTGGAATATTCCAGCGCGTTCCGGCTCCCTTGCTGTAGGTGCAGGAACTCCTGCGTCTTCCTCTTCATCAGACCTGGCGGTATGTGATAGGCCCTGAAGGCCGTCCGAAACTCCGTCCAGGTCATCACTCGGTCGGTGGGCCGTGAAGCACAGAAGTTGGCTGTAAGGGCCTCAGTTTTTGACACAAAATTGAAGTGTTCATCACCACACCACACACCTCATTTGAGGAAAGATGATGAACACAAATGAAGAGCAAGTAACCACCATCAACATGCTCATTAGAGAACAAACTCACACATTGCAAAAGTGGTATTTCCCACATGTGATATAGGTGGGCTGGACATATGAAAACTCCTACACATTGCTAAGGATGTCCATGCCAAGTTTCACCCAAATTCCAAATCTTTTTGAGGTCATTTTGGGTATAGTTAGAAAGAGGGCAGTTTGAAACCATATTCAAATTCAAACTGTTTTTATCCCATGAATTTAAAAGTGGGAGGCATATTCTTACTCAGCACATTTTTGTGAGCTCACACACCAATTTTCACTCTATTTAGAGTTGATCTTGACATGAGCTAAGTGGGGGAAATTCAAACTTTATTTGAATTTCAAACTGAACTTGTGCTGAAATTCATTCAAAACAAACCTCATTTGAACTTTGATCAATTCAAATGGCTCATGGGTGTATAATTTGAATTACCAGGGGTACTATGGGGCTCACTGTTTACAACAGTGATTAGGAGTAAATTTCAGAGGTTAAAATGGGGAGTGGGACCCACATGTCAGCCTCTACTTCAACACAAACCGACTGAAACACAGCTCAATCGGTTCCCGGGTGCAGTGTGCGCGCGCCACCGGGGGGCAGCCGGCGCCAGCTCCTGCTGCGCGCCCCAAGCCGGAGACCGGTCGCCGGGCTACTTATCCCCTCCCCGGCGTGCTCCGATCGCCCATTCCCCGAGCTGCCAACATACTCGGCCTGTTCTTCCACTGCAACCGCCGCCGCTCAAGCTCACGCTTGATCAAGCCCGATCACTCGCGAGCACAGCCTCCTCCACAGCAAAACGGCACCGGGAGATCGTAAGCAACCTCCTAGACACCGTGTTGGCCAGTGAGCAAGCATCCTCGAGCTGTACTGAACCGTTTTTCTGCGAACCAAGCATCGCCGCCGATCGGGCTCTCGTGGACAGCACAGCACAGCCGTTGTCACGTCCTCTTCTCTACACAAGAGAGGTGCGTGATTGTATGTAGATGGAGTAGCCGAAAGCCGTTTGGCGATTGATCAACCCTCGGCCGAGAATTTCAAAATTTACTCTTGATCAGTTCATAAGGACCAAGCTCACCTTTGGGTGAAATTCGTGCTCTATGCACGAGGGTTGGACAAGCTCGTTACCTAGTGGCTTCTACGCACGATAGCGCCCACGCTCGAACTGGAATTAGGGAAAACCATCGAGAATCGGCCATGATAGGACTGTTTTCCCCGCCGCCATGGCTGAACACCCCGGCTCACCGTCGAGAGCATAGTTGCCGGTATTCCTAGCTTCCACCCAGCCCGGGTTGGTGTTTCCCACGCTCTACTGATGCTCTCCGACCGATTCCCGGTCGATTTGGTGCACGGGAGAGCGGGACCGACCTCACCAGAACCCTAGCAGGTGCTTTCACTGGTGCGCACGGGTTTCCGGTCATCACCGGCGGCCGGCGACCCCACCATCGAGTCCAGGGGGTCAGTAAAGGGGCAGGCGGCGAGTTTCGGGCCGGGGGTGGCCGGGAACGCAGTTCCGGTGAGGTTCGTCAGAGATCGCCGCCGCCGCGCAGTTGGCGCAAGGAGGGAGACGACACACTGTGTGCAGGGCCCACGAGCAAGAATTTAAACTTTTCCCCGAATTTCAGTTTCAGTTCAAACTTCAAATCCTTATAACTTTGGCTAGAAAGCTCCAAATCGAGTGAACCAAATTTTGTTGGATTCAGCTCTCTGAGCACTTTCCAGCAAATCAAGTTTCACTTCATGAAAACTCTTATTTCTCCAGAATTAATTCCTCAAAGTTTAAATTGTTTGGAATTTTAACTGCAGAATCCTTTGGAGGAAAATTCTGAAATTTTGCTAGGATGTTCACCAAAATATCCTTGAACTACCATAAAAATTTCAGACCCATTGGAGCTCATTTTATCCTCCTAATGGTGGGATTAGAGAAACTGTTCCCGAGAAAATAGAAAATGTTCAGAAACATTTTCAGAATTTTCTCTGAAATTGTTTAGCTCATAACTTTAGCTAGGCACCTTCAAATTAAGTGAGACCAACTCCATTAGAACCCTCTGAAAATCTAGTTTTCAGAAAGTCATAGTTTGTTTCATGAAAATCCGTAGAACACCCTAAGAGTGCCAATTAAGGTCAAGTACATAATTAATTGTGGAGGGCTCAAATGAGCTTTGCTGCAACTAAAACTTGACCAAGTCTCTGTATAGCTTGTAACCAAGCCACAGTAAAAGTTTCACAGTCATTGGGTCTGTCTAGTAAGAGTTATAGACTTCACAAGTTCAAACTTAATACAAATGCATTCAAATTAATACATGTACCTCTCTTATCATGTATTCGCTAAGGTCGAGGAGGAACCCGAAGTCCTAGACTTCGTTACTCCGGAGGAACAGCTAGCCTACGACCAAGAGCAGCAAGGCAAGCTCCGGTTTGCATTAACCTTTTACAAGTTTTTATTGTTTTGAGCACATACTTGATTACTTCATTCTATGCATTAGAGTCTTGGTTGAAAACCCAATTGCATAGCCAAGAAAACCTTGGGCTGGTTTAGGATTTCAAACCCCGTTAGCTACTGCATTGCTATGATAGAGTAGGATTCGGTACAAGTCGAGTAGTTGGAACTACTCGCGAGCATAGGCTAGAGGCACTCGACTCGGGTAGTGATAGCACATGAAACACATGGCAAGAAAATGAGACCAAGCGGAGGGTAAGGGCAGCAGGACTTTGGTGCCTGTGTGCTATAGCTCCGCTTGTGTCGATTGAGGACCGAGCCGTGTGCGGGCCTGTTGAACAAGCTAGAACAGTACCGAAGACCTACCGGCTATATGGGAACCGGGAAACTGATGTAATTCAGTTAGCTGGGTATTGAGGCATTGCCCGTCGTTCAGAGGGTAGGTTGAGAGCTTGAGGTGTAAATCGGCTGGCGGCACTGAGATGCGCGTGCAGAGACCTCTTGCTCAGGACGATGGGACCGGTTCAATATTTGGCTGGCGTGTGAAAGGTAGTTGCGTACGGCGTCCGTGATGGTTGTTGTAGGCAACATCGAGTACGGGCGTACGTGACGGGTTGTTCGGGTAACCCTGCAGGTGTAAATCGATTATAATCGCCATCCCTCGCGGTCAGTGAGTACCACTTGTTCACTGTACCGTGATGTAGAAAGAACAGGCTAGTTACATGTTAAAATGTTGCTGATTGAAAGATGGACTTGATTGTTAATGATTTGCTGTAGTTTAGAGTTAACTAAAGTTCATTTCAATTTTGGGCAAAGTACATGAGAGAAATGCATTTCTTGTTTGATTGCGGCTCTCTCATGTGCCTTAGCGTGAGGTTCTCCACAAACTGCTGCTAAAACTTGAAAGTAAGGTTCCACTAATTAGGCGAGTACTTTGCAACTGATTTTTACCTCATGTAACCCATTACCCCCCTTATAGAAGTTCCATGTTTAGGTGAGACGGGTTAGACTTGCTGAGGCTTCGTGCTCACTGCTTGTGTTTGAAGCTTTTGCAGGGTTCTATGAGGAAGGGACTCCCGAGGAGGAGACGGAACCCCAGGAGGGGAACCCCGTCGAGTGGGAGTCGTGCACGCCGCAGAGTTAGTGTGTGTGTGTGTGCTAGCAAGGACACGTTCAAGGGCTGAACGTGGACTTGATGCGTAGTCTACGCCCGCGAGTGTAGACTGAACTTATTTTGATGTAAATATGTTCATAAACCAGTTTATGTAATATGAAATTTTGCTTCCGCTTTGTACCTTTACGTGTGTTATCCGGTGCTGTGCAACGCGGCACCCCTCAGCGTGATCCTGGCTCGACAAGACCATGGGGACGTGTCAGCGTTAGCATCAGAGCTCGCTTGAGTTTTAACACAATACAAAAGTCATCTTTTTCAAAAATCCAGTGAGGAACGAGTTAGTAGCCCATATAATTATGTTATTAGTGTATAGAAAGTGGCATACTAAACTATTTGATTATGTCAGAAAATCGTGCATCTCGGGACGTGTATGTCTTGGGGGGTGCACGTAAGCGCTGTCCACCAGTGCGCACAAGCTGAAGGGTGGAGCCCCACGGGTGGCAGGTAACCTGACCCGCTTTGATATCCTCTACGACTCTTCATGTCGTTTGGGGTATTCGAGCAACGTCTATCCCTGGCGTGCATGGTGCAACTTGGGAGACCCCGTCACGTGGTCTGAAACGTGAACACGTAACTCAAGGCGTGTTTGGCTTGAGAACATCCGGGCGAGTGATGACGGCCGGTTGTACCAACTGTATGGATTCCGGGCTCGGTGTGCAGCCGAGTCTGATGATTGTTTGAGTTTCTGCAGGTAGCCTGACCACGAAACGGTCGACGTGTAGCATCCGTGTGCGAGTGACGTTTAGTGCCACTGAAATAACGAAGCTGGCTAAGTCCGGTATAGGTTTTTCCTTGTGAGGACGTAGTACCGACATAATCTGGTGACGCATCGACGTCACACCCAACTGAATGGACAACTTCATTTAAAACTTGAAGGTTTTGATCTAAAGTAGTAAAACTTGATGTAACTCCTTCCCTTGAACACGATATTCAAAGTTAACAAGTTTTCAACTTATAGCTTGTTAAGGACAGAGCACTCTGTTTTCAGCTGAACCAAGGCTGAAGTTGATCATAGGTTAGAGGGTGAGTTCTTTCGAGGTTGGGGTCATATGATACATTTCTGGAAAGCTTTGGAAGAGCTTTACAACTCTTATGTTGAGGTCCAGAGGTGTTTCATCGCTTAACCAATCGAAAAATGCAGTAGAGTTGAAACTGTCCAGAAAACAGGGCAGAGCAAAGACTCTCTGTAAACTCTCTGTAAACTAAGCATAACTTCCTGCTTAAAAATACAAAAATAGAAAATGAGTTAGTTCTAGAAAGCTTATGAGATGGGTTACAACTTTGTAACAGAAAGTTTTGTCAGATTAGGAACAGGATTAACTGGGATTCTTTGATCAAATCAGTACCTAAAGCAGGGAGGTGCTGTCCAAGTTTCTCCAGAAATTCTGTTAACTTTGACATCTCATAACTTTTGAACCAGGACCGATCTTAGGCCAAGCAAATACTTTCTGGAAAGCTATTGAAGTTATCTTTAACTTTGATGTTGAGCTTCAGAATTGGTTTTGCCTTCAACATGGCCTAAATCAGGTTGAAATGGAAACTGGTCAGGGCTGTCATGGGAACAGCAGATCAGCAGTCAAATTTGTTTAAAAATTTGAACTATGTTTCCAAGTTGTATGGGTTCAATGACATGTTTTATGTTATAACTCAGAGTTTTACTGTTTAAATAAATATTTGACATTTCTCAAATATATTTTTACAGATGACAGCAGATAAGCAATTGGAGAACGGGTGGGTGATGTCCCACTGTTCTCACCATAGCGGCTACCCTGAAGCATTGTGGCAAATGCTCCAATATTTTGGGTACAACCAGATGCCGCAATACTTCGCCAAGGAAGGAGGCGAAGAGGGGAACAAGACGTGGACAACCCATGTCGAAATCCCCGCAGGACCTACGCCACCCGGTTGGGTGCCGTTCACCATCACGGTGAGAGGAAGACAACCGGAAGGGATGTGACAAGTGGCAGCCCGTGACACTATGTCACGTTTCTGCCAACTACACGTGCAGGCTATGGAGGACACTCCATACGCGCTCGTTCCGGTGGAGGGACGGGCTCAGTATATGTGGGAAGAGAGGTACCTGGGGGCAACGGACCCGAGTTGCCCAAGGTACAACCCCGCGGAGGCAAATCTCAGCCTCCAGATGAGGGCGGGAAACGCCGTGATGGACAGCCAAGCTGTTCATACGGAGCATCTCGCCACAAAGCTCAAGGAGAGCACGAGCCGTGGAGACCATTTCGAGAGTGCTCACAGCGCACTCCGCAATTTGCTCCTTCCGACGATCAAGCGACTGAATGAACAACACAATCAGTTGCATCGTCTGAAGAAGGAAAAGAAGAAGAGCCGTGTCGACATCGCGGCGTTGCAAGAACTGGTACAAAATCTGACCCAGCAGAATGAGGAACTTACTCAAGAGCGGGACGACGCTATTGAGGAAGGGCAAGGCTGGGAAGAAGATTACAACCAGGCTATGGACGAGGTGCATGCATTGCAGGACCTCGTACCTCCGGTGTTAGGCGTACCGGTGGTCTTGGGCCTTCCAGCAATGGGAGAACCCGGGATGGGAGAAGAGGTGGTAGATCCAGAGCCACCAGCAGAGGTACCGGAGGAGGACGACCCACAGGAGGTCGAGTTCTAATCCGAGTAAGGGGTTACAGTTGCCATGTAGGGCAGCCAGGGTAGTGTAACCCAACTTTTGTAATCGGTGACATGTCGTGTAGACAGTAGCGTATGTATAGGTAGTGACGACATGAGCACGACTTCTCGGAGATCCGAGAATAATGTATCTTGTATAAAGTTTATGCTTTATCAATATATGTGAATGCTGTGCAAATTATTCATGTGTCACTTCAATACCTACTGTTACATATGGAATTTTAAGTAAGACATGTGCTAATTGCTGCTGTTTCGAATTTCAGAATGACGTGTACTCGTGCCAACCCTGATGTTGGGGGTACTAGCCAAGGGGGAGAGACCTCCCAACCACCTCCCGAGGACTCCTCGGTACAGCAGCAGCAACAGCGACAGCAAACACCGCCACCGCCACTGCCAACGGTTACTTTGGCCGACATCGTCGCGGCAATGGCGGGTTCACATCAGCAGCACACGGAGTTGCTGCAGACTCTCATTGCCAATACGTCTCGCCCAGAGAGACGTCAAGACCGTGAGGAGCGTCAACAGAGCTCCTACTCCGACTTCCTGGCGACTCATCCCCCTGTATTCTCAAGGGCGGATGAACCACTTGACGCGGACAACTGGCTCCGCGCCATAGAGATGAAGTTCGGGCTGCTCCAGATAAGCGAGCAGCACAAGACTCAGTTCGCGGTCCAGCAGCTCCAAGGATCCGTGAGCGCGTGGTGGGCCAACTTCTGTGCTTCACAGCCCACCGACCGAGTGATGACCTGGACGGAGTTCTGGACGGCCTTCAGGGTTTAATGAAGAGGAAGACGCAGGAGTTCCTGCACCTGCAGCAAGGGAGCCGGAACGCGCTGGAATATTCCAGGGCGTTCAACGATCTCGCGCTTTACGCGTCATATCACGCAGATACTGACGAGAAGCGGCGGGACCACTTCTACCAGGGGCTTAACCCGCTCCTGAAGGACAAGTTGGCGATGTTCAATCGCGGCAGCCTCAACGACATCATTGATGCTACGATTGTTCAGGAGGACTCCGGCAACGAGTTAGCGGCGGCAGAGCGAAAGCGAAACACGCCGCAAAGCAGCGGAGAAGGAAGCGGTCCTTCTCAGAAGTTTCGGATGGTGAATCGCCCACCATCAGGTCCACGCTGGCAACCACCACAGCGGTCGATGCCGTTCTGCAGTCGGCCGTACTCTTCACCGGCATTCAGGCCGGCACTGCCAGTACCACCTCCGCAACAACAGCAGCAGCGGGCGATGCCACGTGCGTTTGCACCTCAGCAACGCATGCCGGGCTTTCATCCCCCGAGCACTACACCAGCAGCGGCCACATGTTACAAGTGTGGTCGTCCAGGACACTTCGCGAGCAGTTGCCCGGAGAGGCAAGGCGGCGGAGTGGCACCGCAGTTTCCGGGGAGGAATCAACCCCGGAACCCTACTAATGCACGGCGGACAAACCCTAGGCCCGGCACCGTCCACCAGCTTGCCATTGAGGACGTGCCGGAGGGCGAGTCAATACTTGCGGGTATGTTCCAACTCCACCAGCATCCCGCTATAGTACTATTTGATTCAGGCGTCACGCATAGCTTCATTAGCCAAGCTTTTATTGATAAATATAGCTTGCAAATACTACCCACCGATAGTCCTTATGTGATCTGTTCACCGGGTGAGAAAATTTCAGCAAGCATGATGGTCCCAAAAGCGCCATTGTGCATAGAGGGTAGAGTTTACCCTACGTCTCTCATAATTTTAGAGGGACAAAAGATCGATGTCATCTTAGGGATGTCGTGGTTAACCCGCCATGGTGCTGTTTTAGACACCGTCCTCCGAGTCGTGCACTTGAACTCAGAAGTGCACGAATCTCACTCATTATTTCTGGACAGTCCAGAAATAAAACTTTCAAGTGTCTACCAAGCCACAACTATCAGATTGGAAGATATTCCAGTGGTCCGAGAGTTCCCTGACGTATTCCCGGATGATTTACCGGGAATGCCGCCCGGTAGAGAAGTAGAGTTCAAGATTGAACTTGCACCGGGAACCATGCCGATATCCCGAAGGCCGTACAAGATGGCGCCCAAGGAGTTGGCTGAACTGAAGACTCATCTCACGGACCTTCTGGAGAAGGGTTTTATTAGGCCGAGCTCCTCACCATGGGGATGTTCAGCATTGTTTGTCAAGAAGAAGGATGAGACGTTGCGGCTTTGCGTGGACTATCGTCCATTAAATGCTGTAACCATCAAGAACAAGTACCCGTTGCCACGGATCGACATGTTGTTTGATCAGTTGGTCGAAGCAAAGGTCTTTTCCAAAATGGACTTAAGATCCGGGTACCATCAGATTAAGATAAGGGCTGAGGACATTCCGAAGACGGCTTTCTCGACGAGGTACGGACTTTATGAGTACCTGGTCATGTCCTTCGGCCTCACCAATGCTCCAGCTCATTTCATGTACTTGATGAACTCGGTATTCATGCCGGAGCTGGAAAAGTTTGTCGTGGTCTTCATCGACGACATACTGGTATATTCCAAGTCGGAGGAAGATCACAAGAAGCATCTGCGTATAGTCTTGCAACGGCTGCGGGATCACAAGTTATACGTAAAATTCAGCAAATGCGAGTTTTCAATATCGCAAGTGCCTTTCCTCGGGCATATCATCTCGGCGGAGGGTATCGCTGTGGACCCGAGCAAGATCACTCAAGTGCTGAATTGGAAATCCCCAAGAACTGTTCACGAGGTACGGAGTTTCCTCGGACTCGCGGGATATTATCGGAGGTTCATTCCAAACTTCTCGAAGATTGCCAAGCCAATGACAGAGCTGCTGAAGAAGGCTATCAAATATGTTTGGAGTCCAACATGTGAAGCAGCATTCAAGGCTTTAGTCAAGCACCTGACATCAGCACCTATTTTGGCGCAGCCAGACACAACAAAACCGTTCGATGTGTACTGCGATGCATCCGGCATTGGGCTCGGATGTGTGCTGATGCAAGACCGAAGGGTGGTCGCGTATGGATCACGGCAGCTTAGAAACCATGAGCAAAATTATCCAGCTCACGACTTGGAGCTCGCTGCTGTGGTACTCGCACTCAAAATGTGGAGGCACTACCTACTCGGTAACCTCGTACATTTATATACCGACCACAAAAGACTCAAGTACATATTCACTCAGAAGGAGCTGAACATGAGGCAACGAAGATGGTTAGAACTGATAAAGGATTACGAAATAGAGATTCATTATCATCCGGGCAAAGCAAACGTAGTGGCAGATGCGCTGAGCCGCAAGTCACACGTCAACAATCTGACCATCACACCGTTGGAAGAGAGCGAACCACCACTACATGTGATTCCACACGGAGCTCTCTACAACCTAGCTTTGATCCCCACCATCCGTGAAGAGATAGCGGCAGCCCAGAAGAATGACAAGGGCATGTCACATTTGCGGAGACGTGTAGACAGTGGGGAGCTGAAATGTTTCCGGAAGGACGGAGACGGCATCCTATGGTTCAAGGACCGGATCTTCGTACCCCGTAACCCGGAGTTACGGAAGAAAATTTGTTATGAGGCTCACTTATCAAAATTTTCTATTCACCCCGGTAGCAATAAGATGTATCAAGAACTCAGAAGCAAGTTTTGGTGGACACGGATGAAGCGTGAGATTGTAAAATACGTGTCTGAGTGTGATACATGTCGAAGGGTGAAGGCAGACCATATGCGGAAACAGGGACTGCTGCAACCATTGGGTATTCCTGTCTGGAAGTGGGAGGATGTGAGCATGGACTTCATCGTCGGTTTACCCACCACCTTGCAGAAACATGATTCTGTGTGGGTGATCGTCGATTGGCTCACCAAAGCTACCCATTTCATCCCGGTCAACAACAACTACAACGCCAATAAGTACGCTGAACTGTACATCTCACGGATCCTATGCTTGTACGGCGTACCCCGTAATATCATATCAGATCGGGGCACTTTATTTGTGTCCCGTTTTTGGGAGCAGCTGCACGCTGCCTTGGGGACGAAACTGATCCATAGTTCAGCATACCACCCGCAGACGGATGGGCAAACGGAGCGGGTAAATCATATTTTAGAAGACATGCTACGAGCTTGCGCTATCAACCACGGCAAGAATTGGGATGATCACTTGCCGTTAGCCGAGTTCTCGTACAACAATGGGTACCAAGCCAGTATCAAGATGGCACCTTACGGGGCGCTATACGGGCGGAAATGCCGCACACCACTGAATTGGTGTGAATCTGGTGAAAGGGTTACCTTCGGGATTGACCTCGTCAACAACGCGGAAGAAAAGGTTCGACTGATTCAAGCGAACCTAAAAGCCGCTCAATCCCGTCAGAAACAGTATGCGGACCGGAGAAGGCGCACATTACAATTCGAAGTTGGAGATCACGTATACCTACGGGTGTCTCAAATGAAGGGCGTAAACAGATTTGGGGTGAGAGGAAAGTTGGCACCCCGATTCATCGTTCCATTCCAGATTACCGAAAGATGTGGATCTGTGGCATACCGGCTGAAATTACCAGAAGCACTTTCCGGTGTGCACGACGCCTTACACATTTCCCAGCTGCGGAAGTGTCTCAAGCTATCAACTACCATTCAGCTGGAAGACATTGAAGAACTGCAACCGGATCTCACCTATCGGGAGGAACCGATCCAGATTATTGATGAAAAGGCCCGAACCACACGCAACCGTACGTTGTGGTTCTACAAGGTTCTATGGAGTAATCACTCCATGGACGAAGCGACATGGGAGAGCGAAGAGTTTCTTCGCGCTAACTACCCCGACTTTCTCACGTTGCATATCCGGTAATTCCCCACCGTCCTCTCTCTCATTTTCACCTTATAATCTCGGGACGAGATTCTTTTAAGGGGGGAGGAATGTAAGGGCCTCAGTTTTTGACACAAAATTGAAGTGTTCATCACCACACCACACACCTCATTTGAGGAAAGATGATGAACACAAATGAAGAGCAAGTAACCACCATCAACATGCTCATTAGAGAACAAACTCACACATTGCAAAAGTGGTATTTCCCACATGTGATATAGGTGGGCTGGACATATGAAAACTCCTACACTTTGCTAAGGATGTCCATGCCAAGTTTCATCCAAATTGCAAACCTTTTTGAGGTCATTTTGGGTATAGTTAGAAAGAGGGCAGTTTGAAACCATATTCAAATTCAAACTGTTTTTATCCCATGAATTTAAAAGTGGGAGGCATATTCTTACTCAGCATATTTTTGTGATCTCACACACCAATTTTCACTCCATTTGGAGTTGATCTTGATATGAGCTAAGTGGGGGAAATTCAAACTTTATTTGAATTTCATACTGAACTTGTGCTGAAATTCATTCAAAACAAACCTCATTTGATCTTTGATCAATTCAAATGGCTCATGGGTGTATAATTTGAATTACCAGGGGTACTATGGGGCTCACTGTTTACAACAGTGATTAGGAGTAAATTTCAGAGGTTAAAATGGGGAGTGGGACCCACATGTCAGCCTCTACTTCAACACAAACCGACTAAAACACAGCTCAATTGGTTCCCGGGTGCAGTGTGCGCGCGCCACCGGGGGGCAGCCGGCGCCAGCTCCTGCTGCGCACCCCAATCCAGAGACCGGTCGCCGGGCTACTTATCCCCTCGCCGGCGTGCTCCGATCGCCCATTCCCCGAGCACGACATACTCGGCCTGTTCTTCAACTGCAACCGCCGCCGCTCGAGCTCACGCTTGATCAAGCCCGATCACTCGCGAGCACAGCCTCCTCCACAGCAAAACGGCACCGGGAGATCGTAAGCAACCTCCTAGACACCGTGTTGGCCAGTGAGCAAGCGTCCTCGAGCTGTACCGAACCGTTTCTCTGGTGAACCAAGCATCGCCGCCGATCGGGCTCTCGTGGACAGCACAGCACAGCCGTTGTCACGTCCTCTTCTCTACACAAGAGAGGTTCATGATTGTATGTAGATGGAGTAGCCGAAAGCCGTTTGGTGATTGATCAACCCTCGGCCGAGAATTTCCAAATTTACTCTTGATCAGTTCATAAGGACCGAGCTCACCTTCGGGTGAAATTCGTGCTCTATGCACGAGGGTTGGACAAACTCGTTACCTAGTAGCTTCTACGCACGATAGCGCCCACGCTCGAACTGGAATTAGGGAAAACCATCGAGAATCGGCCATGATAGGACTGTTTTCCCCGCCGCCATGGCTGAACACCCCGGCTCACCGTCGAGAGCATAGTTGCCGGTATTCCTAGCTTCCACCCAGCCCGGGTTGGTGTTTCCCACGCTCTACTGATGCTCTCCGACCGATTCCCGGTCGATTTGGTGCACGGGAGAGCGGGACCGACCTCACCGGAACCCTAGCAGGTGCTGTCACCGGTGTGCACGGGTTTCCGGTCATCGCCGGCGGCCGGCGACCCCAACATCGAGTCCAGGGGGTCAGTAAAGGGGCAGGCGGCGAGTTTTGGGCCGGGGGGTGGCCGGGAACGCAGTTCCGGCGAGGTTCGCCGGAGATCGCCGCCGCCGCGCAGTTGGCGCGAGGAGGGAGACGACACACTGTGTGCGGGGCCCACGAGCAGGAATTTAAACTTTTCCCCGAATTTCAGTTCCAGTTCAAACTTCAAATCCTTATAACTTTGCCTAGAAAGCTCCAAATCGAGTGAACTAAATTTTGTTGGATTCAGCTCTCTGAGCACTTTCCAGCAAATCAAGTTTCACTTCATGAAAACTCTTATTTCTCCAGAATTAATTCCTCAAAGTTTAACTGTTTGGAATTTTAACTGGAGAATCCTTTGGAGGAAAATTCTGAAATTTTGCTAGGATGTTCACCAAAATATCCTTGAACTACCATAAAAATTTCAGACCCATTGGAGCTCATTTGATCTACCTAATGGTGGGATTAGTGAAACTGTTCCAGAGAAAATAGAAAATGTTCGGAAACATTTCCAGAATTTTCTCTGAAATTGTTTAGCTCATAACTTTAGCTAGGAACCTTCTAATTAAGTGAGACCAACTCCATTAGAACCCTCTGAAAATCTAGTTTTCAGAAAGTCATAGTTTGTTTCATGAAAATCCCTAGAGCACCCTAAGAGTGCCAATTAAGGTCAAGTACATAATTAATTGTGGAGGGCTCAAATGAGCTTTGCTGCAACTAAAACTTGACCAAGTCTCTATTTAGGTTGTAACCAAGCCACAGTAAAAGTTTCACAGTCATTGGGTCTGTCTAGTGAGAGTTATAGACTTCACAAGTTCAAACTTAATACAAATGCATTCAAATTAATACATGTACCTCTCTTATCATGTAGTCGCTAAGGTCGAGGAGGAACCCGTAGTCCTAGACTTCGTTACTCCGGAGGAACAGCTAGTCTACGTCCAAGAGCAGCAAGGCAAGCTCCGGTTTGCATTAACCTTTTACAAGTTTTTATTGTTTTGAGCACATACTTGATTACTTCATTCTATGCATTAGAGTCTTGGTTGAAAACCTAATTGCATAACCAAGAAAACCTTGGGCTGGTTTAGGATTTCAAACCCCGTTAGCTACTGCATTGCTATGATAGAGTAGGATTCGGTACAAGTCAAGTAGTTGGAACTACTCGCGAGCATAGGCTAGAGGCACTCGACTCGGGTAGTGATAGCACATGAAACACATGGCAAGAAAATGAGACCAAGCGGAGGGTAAGAGCAGCAGGACTTTGGGGCCTGTGTGCTGTAGCTCCGCTTGTGTCGATTGAGGACCGAGCCGTGTGCGGGCCTGTTGAACAAGCTAGAACAGTACCGAAGACCTACCGGCTATATGGGAACCGGGAAACTGATGTAACTCGGTTAGCTGGGTATTGAGGCATTGCCCGTCGTTCAGAGGGTAGGTTGAGAGCTTGACGTGTAAATCGGCTGGCGACACTGAGATGCGCGTGCAGAGACCTCTTGCTCGGGACGATGGGACCAGTTCAATATTTGGCTGACGGGTGAAAGGTAGTTGCGTACGGCGTCCGTAATGGTTGTTGTATGCAACATCGAGTACGGGCGTACGTGACGGTTTGTTCGGGTAACTCTGCAGGTGTAAATTACTTATAATCACCGTCCCTCGCGGTCAGTGAGTACCACTTGTTCACTGTACTGTGACGTAGAAAGAACAGGCTAGTTACATGTTAAAATGTTGCTGATTGAAAGATGGACTTGATTGCTAATGATTTGCTGTAGTTTAGAGCTAACTAAAGTTCATTTCAACTTTGGGCAAAGTACATGAGAGAAATGCGTTTCTTGTTTGATTGCGGCTCTCTAATGTGCCTCAGCGTGAGGTTCTCCACAAACTGCTGCTAAAACTTGAAAGTAAGGTTCCACTAATTAGGCGAGTCCTTTGCAACTGATTTTTATCTCATGTAACCCATTACCCCTCATATAGAAGTTCCATGTTTAGGTGAGACGGGTCAGACTTGCTGAGCCTTCATGCTCACTGCTTGTGTTTGAAGCTTTTGCAGGGTTCTATGAGGAAGGGACTCCCGAGGAGGAGACGGAACCCCAGGAGGGGAACCCCGTCGAGTGGGAGTCGTGCACGCCGCAGAGTTAGTGTGTGTGTGTGTGCTAGCAAGGACACGTTCAAGGGCTGAACGTGGACTTGATGCGTAGTCTACGCCCGCGAGTGTAGACTGAACTTATTTTGATGTAAACATGTTCATAAACCAGTTTATGTAATATAAAATTTTGCTTCCGCTTTGTACCTTTGACGTGTGTTATCCGGTGCTGTGCAACACGGCACCCCTCAGCGTGATCCTGGCTCGACAAGACCATGGGGTCGTGTCAGCGTTGGTATCAGAGCTCGCTTGAGGTTTAACACAATACAAAAGTCATCTTTTTCAAAAATCCAGTGAGGAACGAGTTAGTAGCCCATATAAGTATGTTATTAGTGTATAGAAAGTGGCATACTAAACTATTTGATTATGTCGGAAAATCGTGCATCTCGGGACGTGTATATGTCTTGGGGGTGCACGTAAGCGCTGTCCACCAGTGCGCACAAGCTGAAGGGTGGAGCCCCACGAGTGGCAGGTAACCCGACCCGCTTTGATATCCTCTACGACTCTTCATGTCGTTTGGGGTTTTCGAGCAACGTCTATCCCTGGCGTGCATGGTGCAACTTGGGAGACCCCGTCACATGGTCTGAAACGTGAACACGTAACTCAAGGCGTGTTTGGCTTGAGAACATCCGGGCGAGTGATGACAGCCGGTTGTACGAACTGTATGAATTCCGGGCTCGGTGTGCAGCCGAGTCTGATGATTGTTTGAGTTTCTGCAGGTAGCCTGACCACGCAACAGTAGACGTGTAGCATCCGTGTGCGAGTGACGTTTAGTGCCACTGAAATAACGAAGCCGGCTAAATCCGGTATAGGTTTTTCCTTGTGAGGACGTAGTACCGACATAATCTGGTGACGCATCGACGTCACACCCAACTGAATGACAACTTCATTTAAAACTTGAAGGTTTTGATCTAAAGTAGTAAAACTTGATGTAACTCCTTCCCTTGAACAAGATATTCAAAGTTAACAAGTTTTCAACTTATAGCTTGTTAAGGACAGAGCACTCTGTTTTCAGCTGAACCAAGGCTGAAGTTGATCAGAGGTTAGAGGGTGAGTTCTTTCGAGGTTGGGGTCATATGATACATTTCTGGAAATCTTTGGAAGAGGTTTACAACTCTTCTGTTGAGGTCCAGAGGTGTTTCATCCCTTAAACAATCGAAAAATGCAGTAGAGTTGAAACTGTCCAGAAAACAGGGCAGAGCAAACACTCTCTGTAAACTAAGCATAACTTCCTGCTTAAAAATCCAAAAATAGAAAATGAGGTAGTTCTGGAAAGCTTATGAGATGGGTTACAACTTTGTAACAGAAAGTTTTGTCAGATTAGGAACAGAATTAACTGGGATTCTTGGATCAAATCAGTACCTAAAGCAGAAAGGTGCTGTCCAATTTTCTCCAGAAATTATGTTAATTTTGACATCTCATAACTTTTGAACCAGGACCGATCTTAGGCCAAGCAAATACTTTCTGGAAAGCTATTGAAGTTAGCTTTAACTTTGATGTTGAGCTCCAGAATTGGTTTTGCCTTCAACATAGCCTAAATCAGGTTGAAATGGAAACTGGTCAGGGCTGTCATGGGAACAGCAGATCAGCAGTCAAATTTATTTAAAAATTTGAACTATGTTTCCAAGTTGTATGGGTTCAATGACATGTTTTATGTTATAACTCAGAGTTTTACTGTTTAAATAAATATTTGACATTTCTCAAATATATTTTTACAGATGACAGCAGATAAGCAATTGGAGAACGGGTGGGTGATGTCCCACTGTTCTCACCGTAGCGGCTACCCGGAAGCATTGTGGTAAATGCTCCAATATTTCGGGTACAACCAGATGCCGCAATACTTTGCCAAGGAAGGAGGCGAAGAGGGGAACAAGACGTGGACAACCCATGTCGAAATCCCCGCAGGACCTACGCCACCCGGTTGGGTGCCGTTCACCATCACGGTGAGAGGAAGACAACCGGAAGGGATGTGGCAAGTGGCAGCCCGTGACACTATGTCACGTTTCTGCCAACTACACGTGCAGGCTATGGAGGACACTCCATACGCGCTCGTTCCGGTGGAGGGACGGGCTCAGCATGTGTGGGAAGAGAGGTACCTGGGGGCAACGGACCCGAGTTGCCCAAGGTACAACCCCGCGGAGGCAAATCTCAGCCTCCAGATGAGGGCGGGAAACGCCGTGATGGACAGCCAAGCTGTTCATACGGAGCATCTCGCCACAGCTCAAGGAGAGCACGAGCCGTGGAGACCATTTCGAGAGTGCTCACAGCGCACTCCGCAATGTGCTCCTTCCGACGATCAAGCGACTGAATGAACAACACAATCAGTTGCATCGTCTGAAGAAGGCAAAGAAGAAGAGCCGTGTCGACATCGCGGCGTTGCAAGAACTGGTACAAAATCTGACCCAGCAGAATGAGGAACTTACTCAAGAGCGGGACGACGCTATTGAGGAAGGGCAAGGCTGGGAAGAAGATTACAACCAGGGTATGGACGAGGTGCATGCATTGCAGGACCTCGTACCTCCGGTGTTAGGCGTACCGGTGGTCTTGGGCCTTCCAGCAATGGGAGAACCCGGGATGGGAGAAGAGGTGGTAGATCCAGAGCCACCAGCAGAGGTACCGGAGGAGGACGACCCACAGGAGGTCGAGTTCTACTCTGAGTAAGGGGTTACAGTTGCCATGTAGGGCAGCCAGGGTAGTGTAACCCAACTTTTGTAATCGGTGACATGTCGTGTAGACAGTAGCGTATGTATAGGTAGTGACGACATGAGCACGACTTCTCGGAGATCCGAGAATAATATATCTTGTATAAAGTTTATGCATTATCAATATATGTGAATGTTGTGCAAATTATTCATGTGTCACTTCAATACCTACTGTTACATATGGAATTTTAAGTAAGACATGTGCTAATTGCTGCTGTTTCGAATTTCAGAATGACGCGTACTCGTGCCAACCCTGATGTTGGGGGTACTAGCCAAGGGGGAGAGACCTCCCAACCACCTCCCGAGGACTCCTCGGTACAGCAGCAGCAACAGCGACAGCAAACACCGCCACCGCCACTGCCAACGGTTACTTTGGCCGACATCGCCGCGGCAATGGCGGGTTCACACCAGCAGCACACGGAGTTGCTGCAGACTCTCATTGCCAATACGTCTCGCCCAGAGAGACGTCAAGACCATGAGGAGCGTCAACAGAGCTCTTACTCCGACTTCCTGGTGACTCATCCCCCTGTATTCTCAAGGGCGGATGAACCACTTGACGCGGACAACTGGCTCCGCGCCATAGAGATGAAGTTCGGGCTGCTCCAGATAAGCGAGCAGCGCAAGACTCAGTTCGCGGTCCAGCAGTTCCAAGGATCCGCGAGCGCGTGGTGGGCCAACTTCTGTGCTTCACAGCCCACCGACCGAGTGATGACCTGGACGGAGTTCCGGACGGCCTTCAGGGCCTATCATATACCACCAGGTTTAATGAAGAGGAAGACGCAGGAGTTCCTGCACCTGCAGCAAGGGAGCCGGAACGCGCTGGAATATTCTAGGGCGTTCAACGATCTCGCGCTTTACGCGTCATATCACGCAGATACTGACGAGAAGCGGCGGGACCACTTCTACCAGGGGCTTAACCCGCTCCTGAAGGACAAGTTGGCGATGTTCAATCGCGGCAGCCTCAACGACATCATTGATGCTACGATTGTTCAGGAGGACTCCGGCAAGGAGTTAGCGGCGGCAGAGCGAAAGTGAAGCGCGCCGCAAAGCAGCGGAGAAGGAAGCGGTCCTTCTCAGAAGTTTCAGATGATGAATTTCCCACCATCAGGTCCACGCTGGCAACCACCACAGCGGTCGATGCCGTTCCGCAGTCGGCCGTACTCTTCACCGGCATTCAGGCAGGCACTGCCAGTACCACCTCCGCAACAACAGCAGCAGCGGGCGATGCCACGTGCGTTTGCACCTCAGCAACGCATGCCGGGCTTTCGTCCCCCGAGCACTACACCAGCAGCGGCCACATGTTACAAGTGTGGTCGTCCAGGACACTTCGCGAGCAGTTGCCCGGAGAGGCAAGGCGGCGGAGTGGCACCGCAGTTTCCTGGGAGGAATCAACCCCGGAACCCTACTAATGCGCGGCGGGCAAACCCTAGGTCCGGCACCGTCCACCAGCTTGCCATTGAGGATGTGCCGGAGGGCGAGCCAATCCTTGCGGGTATGTTCCAACTCCACCAGCATCCCGCTATAGTACTATTTGATTCAGCCGCCATGCATAGCTTCATTAGCCAAGCTTTTATTGATAAATATAGCTTGCAAATACTACCCACCGATAGTCCTTATGTGATCTGTTCACCGGGTGGGAAAATTTCAGCAAGCATGATGGTCCCAAAAGCACCATTGTGCTTAGAGGGTAGAGTTTACCCTACGTCTCTCATAATTTTAGAGGGACAAAAGGTCGATGTCATCTTAGTGATATCGTGGTTAACCCGCCACGGCGCTGTTTTAGACATTATCCTCCGAGTCGTGCAATTGTACTCAGAAGTGCACGAGTCTCACTCATTATTTCTAGACAGTCCAGAAATAAAACTTCTAAGTGTCTACCAAGCCACAACTATCAGATTGGAAGATATTCCAGTGGTCCGAGAGTTCCCTGACGTATTCCCGGATGATTTACCGAGAATGCCGCTCGATAGAGAAGTAGAGTTCAAGATTGAACTTGCACCGGGAACCATGCCGATATCCCGAAGGCCGTACAAGATGGCGCCCAAGGAGTTGGCTGAACTGAAGACTCAACTCACGGACCTTCTGGAGAAGAGTTTTATTAGGCCGAGCTCCTCACCATGGGAATGTTCGGAATTATTTGTCAAGAAGAAGGATGAGACGTTGCGGCTTTGCATGGACTATCGTCCATTAAATGCCGTAACCATCAAGAACAAGTACCCGTTGCCACGGATCAACATGTTGTTTGATCAGTTGGTCGAAGCAAAGGTCTTTTCTAAAATGGACTTAAGATCTGGGTACATCAGATTAAGATAAGGGCTGAGGACATTCCGAAGACGGCTTTCTCGACGAGGTACGGACTTTATGAGTACCTGGTCATGTCCTTCGGCCTCACCAATGCTCCAGCTCATTTCATGTACTTGATGAACTCGGTATTCATGCCGGAGCTGGACAAGTTTGTCGTGGTCTTCATCGACGACATCCTGGTATATTCCAAGTGGGAGTAAGATCACAAGAAGCATCTGCGTATAGTCTTGCAACGGCTGCGGGATCACAAGTTATACGCAAAATTCAGCAAATGCGAGTTTTGGATATCGCAAGTGCCTTTCCTCGGGCATATCATCTCGGCAGAGGGTATCGCTGTGAACCCGAGCAAGATCACTCAAGTGCTGAATTGGAAATCCCCGAGAACTGTTTACGAGGTACGGAGTTTCCTCGGACTCGCAGGATATTATCGGAGGTTCATTCCGAACTTCTCGAAGATTGCCAAGTCAATGACAGAGCTGCTGAAGAAGGCTACCAAATATGTTTGGAGTCCAGCATGTGAAGCAGCGTTCAAGGCTTTAGTCAAGCACTTGACATCAGCACCGGTTTTGGCGCAGCCAGACACAACAAAACCGTTCGATGTGTACTGCGATGCATCCGGCATTGGGCTCGGATGTGTGCTGATGCAAGACCGAAGAGTGGTCGCGTATGGATCACGGCAGCTTAGAAACAATGAGCAAAATTATCCAACCCACGACTTGGAGCTCGCTGCCGTGGTACTTGCACTGAAGATGTGGAGGCACTACCTACTCGGTAACCTCGTACATTTATATACCGACCACAAAAGCCTCAAGTATATATTTACTCAGAAGGAGCTGAACATGAGGCAACGAAGATGGCTAGAACTGATAAAGGATTACGAAATAGAGATCCATTATCATCCGGGCAAAGCAAACGTAGTGGCAGATGCGCTGAGCCGCAATTCACACGTCAACAATCTGACCATCACACCGTTGGAAGAGAGCGAACCACCACTACATGTAATTCCACACGGAGCTCTCTACAACCTAGCTTTGATCCCCACCATCCGTGAAGAGATAGCGGCAGCCCAGAAGAATGACAAGGCCATGTCATATTTGCGGAGACGTGTAGACAGTGGGGAGCTGAAATGTTTCCGGAAGGACGGAGACGGCGTCCTATGGTTCAAGGACCGGATCGTCGTACCCCGTAACCCGGAGTTACAGAAGAAAATTTGTGATGAGGCTCACTTATCAAAATTTTCTATTCACCCCGGCAGCAATAAGATGTATCAAGAACTCAGAAGCATGTTTTGGTGGACACGGATGAAGCGTGAGATTGCAAAATACGTGTCTGAGTGTGATACATGTCGAAGGGTGAAGGCAGACCATATGCGGAAACCGAGACTGCTGCAACCATTGGGTATTCCTGCCTGGAAGTGGGAGGATGTGAGCATGGACTTCATCGTCGGTTTACCCACCACCTTGCAGAAACATGATTTTGTGTGGGTGATCGTCGATCGGCTCACAAAAGTTGCCCATTTCATTCCGGTCAACACCAACTACAACGCCAAGAAGTACGCTGAACTGTACATCTCACGGATCCTATGCTTGTACGGCGTACCCCGTACTATCATATCAGATCGGGGCACTTTATTTGTGTCCCGTTTTTTGGAGCAGCTGCACGCTGCCTTGGGGACGAAACTGATCCGTAGTTCAGCATACCACCCGCAGACGGATGGGCAAACGGAGCAGGTAAATCAGATTTTAGAAGACATGCTACGAGCTTGCGCTATCAACCACGGCAAGAATTGGGATGATCACTTGCCGTTAGCCGAGTTCTCGTACAACAATGGGTACCAAGCCAGTATCAAGATGGTACCTTACGAGGCGCTATACGGGCGGAAATGCCGCACACCACTGAATTGGTGTGAATCTGGTGAAAGGGTTACCTTCGGGATTGACCTCGTCAACAACGCGGAAGAAAAGGTTCGACTGATTCAAGTGAACCTAAAAGCCTCTCAATCCCGTCAGAAACAGTATGCAGACCGGAGAAGACGCCCATTACAATTCGAAGTTGGAGATCACGTATACCTACGGGTGTCTCCAATGAAGGGCGTAAACAGATTTGGGGTGAGAGGAAAGTTGGCACCCCGATTCATCGGTCCATTCCAGATTACCGAAAAATGTGGATCAGTGGCATACCGGCTGAAATTACCAGAAGCACTTTCTAGTGTGCACGACGCCTTTCACATTTCCCAGCTGAGGAAGTGTCTCAAGCTATCAACTACCATTCAGCTGGAAGACATTGAAGAACTGCAACCGGATCTCACCTATCGGGAGGAACCGGTCCAGATTATTGATGAAAAGGCCCGAACCACAAGCAACCGTACATTGTGGTTCTACAAGGTTCTATGGAGTAATCACTCCATAGACGAAGCGACATGGGAGAACGAAGAGTTTCTTCGCGCTAACTACCCCGACTTTTTCACGTTGCATATCCGGTAATTCCCCACCGTCCTCTCTCTCATTTTCACCTTATAATCTCGGGACGAGATTCTTTTAAGGGGGGAGGAATGTAAGGGCCTCAGTTTTTGACACAAAATTGAAGTGTTCATCACCACACCACACACCTCATTTGAGGAAAGATGATGAACACAAATAAAGAGCAAGTAACCACCATCAACATGCTCATTAGAGAACAAACTCACACATTGCAAAAGTGGTATTTCCCACATGTGATATAGGTGGGCTGGACATATGAAAACTCCTACACTTTGCTAAGGATGTCCATGCCAAGTTTCATCCAAATTCCAAACCTTTTTGAGGTCATTTTGGGTATAGTTATAAAGAGGGCAGTTTGAAACCATATTCAAATTCAAACTGTTTTTATCCCATGAATTTAAAAGTGTCACACCCGGTTTTTCCGAAGGAAACAACCAAGTGAATATCACATGTATGCCAGGATCATTTTCTCATACATGTGATGACAAATAGTGAAGCATCATTTATTACAAGCCAGGTGTCGAATATAAATAAGTCTTACATCGCAAATGTCTCAATGGACACAAATGCTTCATCACAAGTAAATAAACTAGCAGCGGAATATTATTCTTTAGGGCTCCATCACAGGCGTTGCCCGGGGGTCTTCATGAACCTAAAATCCTTCCTCGGGTCCAAAGTCTTGGTCATTATACACCACCACATTATCTTGACCTGAGCAGCAATATAAATCAACAAATATGCAAGGTTGAGTACTAATGGTACTCAGCAAGTGTGGGAAATTATATCATGCATGGCTAGAACAAGGAGAGGTTGAACTCATGGTTAAAGCACTACGCAATTAATACCTATCACCTTAGCTTATTAAGCACCTACATTACTACACAGGTGAAATGGTCCCAATCTCCCATCCCATCATCATAACCAAATAACCATAACATCATTTCCAATGTTAAGCTCCCCGCTTAACATCCACAACTCCCAAAAACCTTCACTCCTCTAATCATGAATAAGTCCAGACCGCTCTTAACCTGAGCACGGCTGTCAAGACAGTTTTGACTCTGCAGAGTTTGTACCACTGTACCCACAAGTAGTGATTTCATCCCCCGTTGCCGGGTGGACTAAAAGAACCTCCATTATGCCAGTGGCTACGATCCACATTCACACTTCCCAGGTGTGCAGCCAGGAGATCACTACAAAGCCTTTACAAAGGGATTCTCGACGAGCGTGGGCCCACTGAGGTTTCACCCCTAACAGCATACAAGAGGCTCCAACCCCGCTGTAGTGGCCCCCTCTTGAGCCTTGCGGTTCATATGGTAGTCCAGCTGACACCTACTCCCCGCACCATCCAACACACCCATACTACGCCGGGGATACACCTAATTAATTGGCCAAGCTGCCCCATCTCAGCATGTGGTTGGCACTGTAAAGCCGGGTTACATGCTCCATGAACCGGTCCTTAGGATCCAGGCAAGTACTAAACACAAACCCAAGTCTCGTGCACCCAGCACACAACCAAAACATCCAACTTGCCTTGATCCCTACCTCTACATAACTCACAATGTCTCATTCAAGAGTATGGTAATATAAACTGATGATCTCATTTCCCAAATATCCCATTCTAAGCATGGCTAAGCAAATGCATGTAAATAAATGACATGACAAATTAAATCCCAACCCAAGCTACAAGGAAACAAGGTAATGCAATTCTAGGGAAACTTTCCTAGCATGGGTTTCATATTTCATTTGACAATGTAAATAATTCTATCTACACATCCTAGCATAGGATCAAAGTGGTTAAGGACACTTGCCTCCTTCTTGCTGCTCTTGAAATTGGTAGTCCTGATCTTGGAAAAGAATAACTTGCTCTTGAGCAGGTTCTACTTCATACCATCACACATAGCAAAAGAAAAACAACAATCATAAGACATAGTTCACACTTCTACTTCATAAATACCACACATTCATATTTATGAAATTCATTCACCATTATATGTGTTGTGTTTCAGTTTTAAATAAATTCCTTACATTAAACTACCAAGCATGTATGGAAAGTATTTTTCTTCTCCATATGTGCCTTCACAACTTCTATCAACCCTAAGCTGAACTCTTTGGATTTTAGAAACTCCATTTATCATTTACTAGTTGCTATATTTTCAGATTTATATTCCTATGCATAATTGTGTATTTTATTATTAAATTAGTAATACATATCACCTAAACAGAATAGGTTCTGGTCCTAAATAATTTAAAATCATATTTTGACCTTGGCTTCTGATGTAGACTATTTCATAATTATTTTCCCTATTTTTCTATAACTATTCTTTACTTAAAAATGTGTCCTTATACTAAATAATGTGAATAATTAAATGAAACAGATTCATTTCAGTCCAAAAATATATTTTTACCTCACTCCAAAGTTTTCTAAGTACTGAGAAAGTCTTTAATTAATTTTGACAATTATATTTGTCCCACTTTTTAATTTTTAAACACTAGTTACATATTCAATTTTCTATATTAAATACTAAACAGGGCTAAAATAATGAATTTACCCCATTACAGGGTCTATAATATTATTTTCATAATTTCCAGGGGTCTAGCTACACTTATCAGAGGTGTTTTTCCTAATTTCTATTAAGTCCAGGGGCTAAAACTGACTTTTAAATGAATTTACATGATTTTCTGGAGTTCCAGGGGCTAGATCTTAAGTTTCCGGGGCTAGCTCTCAATTCCAGAGAACCCCAGGGGGTAGCACGTAAGAATTCCAGTCTTTATAATGCGGGGCTGACGTGGACCGTCCGATTTTAAACCGACGGCTGAGATTATAACATCGAACCGGTACGCGGGGTTTTAAAATCTACCGTGCGATTTAAAATAAACGGCGCACAAGCGGCCACGTCGCTCTGATCGAGCGCGGGCGGCGCTGCCGGCAGCGCACGGCGGCGGGAAGTGGCGATCTCGCCGGAAAGTTTCGGATCCTCGAGAATTCTGCTTAGAACTGTGATCTTATGGCCTAGATCGGTAGAGGGGAGGTCAGGGATCTCACCTCGGGGGTTTTCTTGAGCTCGGGGGTCCTGGAAAGTGATCGGCGGCGAGGTCCGAGGCAAAACCACGGCGAAGCTCGTCGGCGCTGAGTTTACACCGTAAGTCTTCGGGTTTTCTGCACCTGCAAAGTTCCCCGGAGGCGGTGGATCAAGACCAGCGAGTTAGATCAGAGTTTCCGAGCTTAGATCGGCCAGAATTCACCGGCGAAGTCTCGGTGCTCACCGGAGTGAAAATCGGCGATCGCGTGGGAAAAACTGATCGGATCGTGGGTTTTTATAGCCGGGGGAGGGCGGTGGGTCTGTTGTGATCGAGTTGGAGTCCTCTGGGACCAGAATTCGGGCGGCAGAACGGATTTTCCGATCGGTTAAGATCGCGCGCGCTCGGGGAAAAGTCCGGGGTCGCGGGGTTAGGGATGACAGGCGGGTCCCACCCGTCGGTGAGAGGCAGCGCGGCGCGCGCGGGGGGCGGGCTGCGTGGGGAAAGCTGGGCCGGCTGGCGGGTTTCGGCCCACTGGCCGGTTTTTTTCCCGTTTCTCTTTTTCTTTTTCCTTTTCTTTTCTGTTTTGAGTATAATTTGAATTCCAGTTTGAATTTGAATTTTTGCAAAACATGCAATACGTCCAAAAATTTTTAAATTCCCCTCTGAACATGGTTTTGGGTTTTGAATAAAAATTTGGGGTGTTACAAAAAGTGGGAGGCATATTCTTACTCAGCATATTTTTGTAAGCTCACACACCAATTTTCACTCCATTTGGAGTTGATCTTGACATGAGCTAAGTGGGGGAAATTCAAACTTTATTTGAATTTCAAACTGAACTTGTGCTGAAATTCATTCAAAACAAACCTCATTTGAACTTTGATCAATTCAAATGGCTCATGGGTGTATAATTTGAATTACCAGGGGTACTATGGGGCTCACTGTTTACAACAGTGATTAGGAGTAAATTTCAGAGGTTAAAATGGGGAGTGGGACCCACATGTCAGCCTCTACTTCAACACAAACCAACTGAAACACAGCTCAATCGGTTCCAGGGTGCAGTGTGCGCGCGCCACCGGGGGGCAGCCGGCGCCAGCTCCTGCTGCGCGCCCCAAGCCGGAGACCGGTCGCCGGGCTACTTATCCCCTCCCCGGCGTGCTCCGATCGCCCATTCCCCGAGCTGCCGACATACTCGGCCTGTTCTTCCACTGCAACCGCCGCCGCTCGAGCTCACGCTTGATCAAGCCCGATCACTCGCGAGCACAGCCTCCTCCACAGCAAAACGGCACCAGGAGATCATAAGAAACCTCCTAGACACCGTGTTGGCCAGTGAGCAAGCGTCCTCGAGCTGTACCGAACCGTTTCTCTAGCGAGCCAAGCATCGCCGCCGATCGGGCTCTCGTGGACAGCACAGCACAGCCGTTGTCACGTACTCTTCTCTACACAAGAGAGGTGCGTGATTGTATGTAGATGGAGTAGCCGAAAGCCGTTTGGCGATTGATCAACCCTCGGCCGAGAATTTCCAAATTTACTCTTGATCAGTTCATAAGGACCGAGCTCACCTTCGGGTGAAATTCGTGCTCTATGCACGAGGGTTAGAAAAGCTCGTTATCTAGTAGCTTCTACGCACGATAGCGCCCACGCTCGAACTGGAATTAGGGAAAACCATCGAGAATCGGCCATGATAGTACTGTTTTCCCCGCCACCATGGCTGAACACCCCGGCTCACCGTCGAGAGCATAGTTGCCGGTATTCCTACCTTCCACCCAGCCCGGGTTCGTGTTTCCCACGCTCTACTGATGCTCTCCGACCGATTCCCGGTCGATTTGGTACACGGGAGAGCAGGACCGACCTCACCGGAACCCTAGCAGGTGCTGTCACCGGTGCGCACGGGTTTCCGGTCATCGCCGGCGGCCGGCGACCCCCACCATTGAGTCCAGGGGGTCAGTAAAGGGGCAGGCGGTGAGTTTCGGGCCGGGGGTGGCAGGGAACGCAGTTCCGGCGAGGGTCGCCGGAGATCGCCGCCGCCGCGCAGTTGGCGCGAGGAGGGAGACGACGCACTGTGTGCGGGGCCCACGAGCAGGAATTTAAACTTTTTCCCGAATTTCAGTTTCAGTTCAATCTTCAAATCCTTATAACTTTGGCTAGAAAGCTCCAAATCGAGTGAACCAAATTTTTTTGGATTCAGCTCTCTGAGCACTTTCCAGAAAATCAAGTTTCACTTCATGAAAACTCTTATTTCTCCAGAATTAATTTCTCAAAGTTTAAACGTTTTGGAATTTTAACTGGAGAATCCTTTGGAGGAAAATTCTGAAATTTTGCTAGGATGTTCACCAAAATATCCTTGAACTACCATAAAAATTCCAGACCCATTGGAGCTCATTGGTCCACCTAATGGTGGGATTAGTGAAACTGTTCCAGAGAAAATAGAAAATGTTCAGAAACATTTTCAGAATTTTCTCTGAAATTGTTTAGCTCATAACTTTAGCTAGGAACCTTCAAATTAAGTGAGACCAACCCCATTAGAACCCTCTGAAAATCTAGTTTTCAGGAAGTCATAGTTTGTTTCATGAAAATCTCTAGAACACCCTAAGAGTGCCAATTAAGGTCAAGTACATAATTAATTGTGGAGGGCTCAAATAAGCTTTGCTGCAACTAAAACTTGACCAAGTCTCTGTTTAGGTTGTAACCAAGCCACAGTAAAAGTTTCACAGTCATTGGGTCTGTCTAGTGAGAGTTATAGACTTCACAAGTTCAAACTTAATACAAATGCATTCAAATTAATACATGTACCTCTCTTATCATGTAGTCGCTAAGATCGAGGAGGAACCCGAAGTCCTAGACTTCGTTACTCCGGAGGAACAGCTAGCCTACGACCAAGAGCAGCAAGGCAAGTTCGGGTTTGCATTAACCTTTTACAAGTTTTTATTGTTTTGAGCACATACTTGATTACTTCATTCTATGCATTAGAGTCTTGGTTGAAAACCCAATTGCATAGCCAAGAAAACCTCGGGCTGGTTTAGGATTTCAAACCCCGTTAGCTGCATTGCTATGATAGAGTAGGATTCGGTACAAGTCGAGTAGTTGGAACTACTCGCGAGCATAGGCTAGAGGCACTCGACTCGGGTAGTGATAGCACATGAAACACATGGCAAGAAAATGAGACCAAGCGGAGGGTAAGGGCAGCAGGACTTTGGGGCCTGTGTGCTGTAGCTCCGCTTGTGTCGATTGAGGACCGAGCCATGTGCGGGCCTGTTGAACAAGCTAGAACAGTACCGAAGACCTACCGGCTATATGGGAATCGGGAAACTGATGTAACTCGGTTAGCTGGGTATTGAGGCATTGCTCGTCGTTCAGAGGGTAGGTTGAGAGCTTGAGGTGTAAATCGGCTGGCGACACTGAGATGCGCGTGCAGAGACCTCTTGCTCGGGACGATGGGACCGGTTCAATATTTGGCTGACGGGTGAAAGGTAGTTGCATACGGCGTCCGTGATGGTTGTTGTAGGCAACATCGAGTACGGGCGTACGTGACGGGTTGTTCGGGTAATCCTGCAGGTGTAAATCGATTATAATCACCGCCCCTCGCGGTCAGTGAGTACCACTTGTTCACTGTACCGTGACGTAGAAAGAACAGTCTAGTTACATGTTAAAATGCTGCTGATTGAAAGATGGACTTTGCTTGTTAATGGTTTGTTGTAGTCCATCTTTCAATCAGCAACATTTTAACATGTAACTAGCCTGTTCTTTCTACGTCACGGTACAGTGAACAAGTGGTACTCACTGACCGCGAGGGACGACGATTATAATCGATTTACACCTGCAGGGTTACCCGAACAACCCGTCACGTACGCCCGTACTCGATGTTGCCTACAACAACCATCACGGACACCGTACGCAACTACCTTTCGCCCGTCAGCCAAATATTGAACCGGTCCCATCGTCCCGAGCAAGAGGTCTCTGCACGCGCATCTCAGTGCCGCCAGCCGATTTACACCTCAAGCTCTCAACCTACCCTCTGAACGACGGGCAATGCCTCAATACCCAGCTACCCGAGATACATCAGTTTCCCGGTTCCCATATAGCCGGTAGGTCTTCGGTACTGTTCTAGCTTGTTCAACAGGCCCGCACACGGCTCGGTCCTCAATCGACACAAGCGGAGCTACAGCACACAGGCACCAAAGTCCTGCTGCCCTTACCCTCCGCTCGGTCTCATTTTCTTGCCATGTGTTTCATGTGCTATCACTACCCGAGTCGAGTGCCTCTAGCCTATGCTCGCGAGTAGTTCCAACTACTCGACTTGTACAGAATCCTACTCTATCTTAGCATTACAGTAACTAACGGGGTTTGCCATCCTAACCCAACCCATGGTTTTCTTGGCTATGCAGTTGGGTTTCCAAACAAGACTCTAATGCAAGGAATAAAGTAATCAAGTATCTGCTCAAAACAATAAAAATTTGTAAAAAGGTTAATGCAAACCGGAGCTTGCCTGCTGCTCCTGGTCGTAGGCTAGCTGTTCCTCCGGAGTAACGAAGTTTAGGACTTCGGGTTCCTCCTCGACCTTAGCGACTACATGATAGAAGCAATACATGTATTAATTTAAATGCAGTTGTATTTACTTTTAATCTTGTGAAGTCTATAACTCTTACTAGACGAGCCCAATGACTGTGAAATTTTTACTGTGGCTTGGTTACAACCTAAAAAGAGAATTGGTGAAGTTTTAGTTGCAGCAAAGCTCATTTGAGCCCTCCACAATTAATTATGTACTTGACTTTAATTGGCACTCTTAGGGTGTTCTAGGGATTCTCATGGAACAAACTGTGACTTTCTGAAAACTAGATTTTTAGAGGGTTCTAATGGAGTTGGTCTCACTTAATTTGAACGTTCCTAGCTAAAGATATGAGCTAAACAATTCCAGGGGAAATTCTGAAAATGTTTCTGAACATTTTCTAATTTCTCTGGAACAGTTTCACTAATCACACCATTAGTTGGATCAAATGAGCTCAAATGGATCTGAATTTTTATGGTAGTTCAGGGATATTTTGGTGAACATCCCAGCAAAATTTCAGGATTTTCCTCCAAAGGATTCTCCAGTTAAAATTCCTAACAGTTTAAAGTTTGAGGAATTAATTCTGGAGAAATAAGGGTTTTCATGAGTTGAAACTTGATTTTCTGGAAAGTGCTCAGAGAGCTGAATCCAACAAAATTTGGTTCACTCGATTTGGAGCTTTCTAGCCAAAGTTATGAAGATTTGAATTTTGGAAGAATTCTGAAAATCTGGGAAAAAGTTTAAACTCTCGGGGCCCGCAGGGACACGTGTCGAGCGCGGAGGTGTCCGGCACACCGGGGCTCGCAGGGTATTTGCGCGCCAGCACAGCCGATCCCGGCCGCAGCCCGATCCCGATTTAAAATATCGGTCGCTGACAGCTGGGGTCCACCCCCTTCTTCAACCTCGCGACGCCCGCGCTCTACCGCCGGGGAACTTCGCCGGAGGGCTCGCCGCCGGCTTCTGTAAAGCTCCGAACTTCACGATTTTGGCCGCCCCTGCCTACTTTCACTCGGGGAACAGGATTCTGGGGTCAGCTCGTCATGACAACGGCCGTCACCTGGTCAGCGACGAGCCGCAGCCTCGGGAGAACTTCGGCCGTGTTGCCCGTCCTCCCTAGCACCTAACCCGATCAATCTAAGGGTCGTCGAGTATCAGTGGACCATAGGAAAGGTCGACGTGAGCTCCACGGAGCTCGGGAAGGGCTGTGTTGGGCTGTCACCGTGCGACCTAGGCCGGAAATCGGGATTTCTACTAAAACTCGAAGAACAGTGGTTTCTCTGTAACACCCCAAATTTTTATTCAAAACTCAAAACTATGTTCAGAGGGGAATTTAAAAATTTTTGGACGTATTGCATGTTTTGCAAAAATTCAAATTCAAACTGGAATTCAAATTATACTCAAAACAGAAAAGAAAAGGAAAAAGAAAAAGAGAAACGGGAAAAAAACCGGCCAGTGGGCCGAAACCCGCCAGCCGGCCCAGCTTTCCCCGCGCAGCCCGCCCCCGCGCGCGCCGCGCTGCCTCTCACCAACGGGTGGGACCCGCCTGTCATCCCTAACCCCGCGACCCCGGACTTTTCCCCGAGCGCGCGCGATCTTAACCGATCGGGAAACCCGTCTCGTCGCCCGAATTCTGGTCCCAGAAGAATCCAACTCGATCACAACTGACCCACCGCCCTCCCCGGCTATAAAAACCCCAGCTCCGATCAGTTTTTCCCACGCGATCGCCGATTTTTACTCCGGTGAGCACCGAGACTTCGCCGGTGAATTCTGGCCGATCTAAGCTCGGAAACTCTGATCTAACTCGCTGGTCTTGATCCACCGCCTCCGGGGAACTTTGCAGGTGCAGAAAACTCGGAGAGTTACGGTGTAAACCCAGCGCCGACGAGCTTCGCCGTGGTTTTGCCTCGGACCTCGCCGTCGATCGCTTTCCAGGACCCCCGAGCTCGAGAAAACCCCCGAGGTGAGATCCCTGACCTCCCCTCTACCGATCTATGCCATAAGATCACAGTTTTAGGCAGAATTCTCGAGGATCCGAAACTTTCCGGCGAGATCGCCACTTCCCGCCGCCGTGCGCCGCCGGCAGCGCCGCCCGCGCTCGATCAGAGCGACGTGGCCGCTTGTGCGCCGTTTATTTTAAATCGCACGGTAGACTTTAAAACCCCGCGTACCGGTTCGATGTTATAATCTCAGCCGTCGGTTTAATATCGGACGGTCCACGTCAGCCCCGCATTATAAAGACTGGAATTCTTACGTGCTACCCCCTGGGGTTCTCTGGAATTGAGAGCTAGCCCCGGAAACTTAAGATCTAGCCCCTGGAACTCCAGAAAATCATGTAAATTCATTTAAAAGTCAGTTTTAGCCCCTGGACTTAATAGAAATTAGGAAAAACACCTCTGATAAGTGTAGCTAGACCCCTGGAAATTATGAAAATAATATTATAGACCCTGTAATGGGGAAAATTCATTATTTTAGCCCTGTTTAGTATTTAATGTAGAAAATTGAATATGTAACTAGTGTTTAAAAATTAAAAAGTGGGACAAACATAATTGTCAAAATTAATTAAAGACTTTCTCATTACTTAGAAAACTTTGGAGTGAGGTAAAAATATATTTTTGGACTGAAATGAATCTGTTTCATTTAATTATTCACATTATTTAGTATAAGGACACATTTTTAAGTAAAGAATAGTTATAGAAAAATAGGGAAAATAATTATGAAATAGTCTACATCAGAAGCCAAGGTCAAAATATGATTTTAAATTATTTAGGACCAGAACCTATTCTGTTTAGGTGATGTGTATTACTAATTTAATAATAAAATACACAATTATGCATAGGAATATAAATCTGAAAATATAGCAACTAGTAAATGATAAATGGAGTTTCTAAAATCCAAAGAGTTCAGTTTAGGGTTGATAGAAGTTGTGAAGGCACATATGGAGAAGAAAAATACTTTCCATACATACTTGGTAGTTTAATGTAAGGAATTTATTTAAAACTGAAACACAACACATATAATGGTGAATGAATTTCATAAATATGAATGTGTGGTATTTATGAAGTAGAAGTGTGAACTATGTCTTATGATTGTTGTTTTTCTTTTGCTATGTGTGATGGTATGAAGTAGAACCTGCTCAAGAGCAAGTTATTCTTTTCCAAGACCAGGACTACCAATTTCAAGAGCAGCAAGAAGGAGGCAAGTGTCTTTGACCACTTTGATCCTATGCTAGGATGTGTAGATAGAATTATTTGCATTGTCAAATGAAATATGAAACCCATGCTAGGAAAGTTTCCCTAGAATTGCATTACCTTGTTTCCTTGTAGCTTGGGTTGGGATTTAATTTGTCATGTCATTTATTTACATGCATTTGCTTAGCCATGCTTAGAATGGGATATTTGGGAAATGAGATCATCAGTTTATATTACCATACTCTTGAATGAGACATTGTGAGTTATTAGAGGTAGGGATCAAGGCAAGTTGGATGTTTTGGTTGTGTGCGGGGTGCACGAGACTCGGGTTTGTGTTTAGTACTTGCCTGGATCCTAAGGACCGGTTCATGGAGCATGTAACCCAGCTTTACAGTGCCAACCACATGCTGAGATGGGGCAGCTTGGCCAATTAATTAGGTGTATCCCCGGCGTAGTATGGGTGTGTTGGATGGTGCGGGGACTAGGTGTCAGCTGGACTACCATATGAACCGCAAGGCTCAAGAGGGGGCCACTGCAGCGGGGTTGGAGCCTCTTGTATGCTGTTAGGGGTGAAACCTCAGTGGGCCCACGCTCGTCGGGAATCCCTTTGTAAAGGCTTTGTAGTGATCTCCTGGCTGCACACCTGGGAAGTGTGAATGTGGATCGTAGCCACTGGCATAATGGAGGTTCTTTTAGTCCACCCGGCAACGGGGGATGAAATCACTACTTATGGGTACAGTGGTACAAACTCTGCAGAGTCAAAACTGTCTTGACAGCCGTGCTCACGGTTAAGAGCGGCCTGGACTTATTCATGATTAGAGGAGTGAAGGTTTTTGGGAGTTGTGGATGTTAAGCGGGGAGCTTAACATTGGAAATGATGTTATGGTTATTTGGTTATGATGATGGGATGGGAGATTGGGACCATTTCACCTGTGTAGTAATGTAGGTGCTTAATAAGCTAAGGTGATAGGTATTAATTGCGTAGTGCTTTAACCATGAGTTCAACCTCTCCTTGTTCTAGCCATGCATGATATAATTTTTCCACACTTGCTGAGTACCATTGGTACT
Source organism: Neostapfia colusana (assembly GCA_030760725.1). Taxonomy (NCBI): domain Eukaryota; kingdom Viridiplantae; phylum Streptophyta; class Magnoliopsida; order Poales; family Poaceae; genus Neostapfia; species Neostapfia colusana. The sequence continues at coordinate 14,723,827 of JASWHV010000014.1, read as the reverse complement.
CAACCTTGCATATTTGTTGGTTTATATTGCTGCTCAGGTCAAGATAATGTGGTGGTGTATAATGACCAAGACTTTGGACCCGAGGAAGGATTTTAGGTTCATGAAGACCCCCGGGCAACGCCTGTGATGGAGCCCTAAAGAATAATATTCCGCTGCTAGTTTATTTACTTGTGATGAAGCATTTGTGTCCATTGAGACATTTGCGATGTAAGACTTATTTATATTCGACACCTGGCTTGTAATAAATGATGCTTCACTATTTGTCATCACATGTATGAGAAAATGATCCTGGCATACATGTGATATTCACTTGGTTGTTTCCTTCGGAAAAACCGGGTGTGACAAGAGGTGGTATCAGAGCCAAGGTTGCCCGTAGGAACATGGACCTAGGTAGAAATGGACGTATTTAAGGGCCCTATTTTCTTAAAAACTATTTTCCAAGGTGTGGGTGGAAAAAGTGTTATTAAAGGAGTCATTTTCTTCATCTTACCCCAACTTTCATTCAAAATAGGATTTTTATTTGAGAATTTATCTAACCTAATTTTAAATTCTTTTGTTTTTAGATGGTTCGCATGATTCGCACCGCTCGTAAGTCCACAGGAGGGAGAGTTCCCGTAGTTGCCCTTGCCGAAAGAGAGGAGAATCGTCCAGTGACGTACCTTTCCTATGGATTGGCAGTAGGAGACTTGTTGCGCCGTCTTCGACGTATGCTCGAAGCCGCAGGCAATACGGGCAAGCTCATCATCCACTATAACTCTACCAGGACCATCCGTGAGAAGAGGGAAGAATGAAGTTCGGAGATGAGGATTATACACGAGAATAAGCTACTGAAGATCCACCATTCTCCAGCTTGTCGAGCAACACAAGTTGACGCGGAGAAAGATGTCACCTGGGAGGCCATCACCTGCCAGAGTCACATCTATCGTCGCCACTTGGACAAAACTGAGTACATGTATGTCCTCCAACGTGAGAGTGGTACCACGGAGTACAAGTACCCACCGGTGCAGCAAGGGACTTCCCATGAGCACATGGACTTGTGCTTGGAGGATGCTGCTATGCTCAGCACTCGACTGCAGGAGTGTCAACAAGAGCTTCAGGATGTCCGAGACACCCTGAAGGAAACGGAGGCGTTGCTGCGAGCTTGCTTAAAGGCGAGAGAAAGAGGAGATGGGAATGAGCTGTGTGTCACCGTGAGTGATCCATGGACTCCTGACTCCCCGGATCGCCGAGCAATCAGGCGTCGTCGCACTTCTCCACCAGCAGCCTCCCCACCCAAAGCAGAGTCAGAAGGTAGCCGAAATGAGGAGGAAGATCCCGAGGAGCCAGCTCAAGAGGACGAGTAGTGTAGAGTCTTTCCCCTAGCTAGCATAGATAATGCTTGGTGTGTGACGTGAGTAGTTACGTAGTTAATGGTGTGATAATGCTTGGTGTGTGACGTGAGTTGTGGAAGCCATGAGCAATTGTCCACAGCCTCGTCTTCAGATTGTTTTGCTTTGGTGTGTGAACCCACAGGAAATAATAGTGCATTTATTTGGTGTGAGATATAAACCCTCGTAAAATTTCAACAAAGCCTCAACACCTTAAAGTACCAACAAACGAAAGTAGTAAGATGATACTAAATGGTATCAAATTAACATTTGTTGATTCTGCCAGATGGCCGGAAGAGGAAAAGGACGTGCTGCCAACCCCGCCAACAACAATGATGAGGCATGCAACCCTCATCTTTCTGGAGGCCAGGACAGGGGTGGTCGCCGTGAAGAAGTTGATCCTCTCCACCAAATGCTGGAGAATCAAAATCAGCTTATCCAGAACTTGACTCAAGTGGTGGCCAACTTGCATCAAGTTCCACCTCCACAAGCTGCACCACGCCAACCAAGGTTGAGTGAGTTTCTAGGAACTCAACCTCCCAAAGTTTGCAAGTGCTGCTGAACCTCTGGAGGCAGATGATTGGCTGAAGACCATTGAAAGTAAGATGAGGATAATACAATGCCAAGGGTATGAGAGGGTGCTGTATGCCTCTCATCAATTGCAGGGACCTGCTGCTGATTGGTGGACCGCCTATGTGGCCGCCCATCATGACCGTGAGAACATCACTTGGGAAGAGTTCAAGCGTAGCTTCCGCAACCACTACATCCCAAGAGGTGAACTCAAAAACAAGAGGAAAGAGTTTCTGGGATTGCAGCAGGGAAACATGACTGTGAGGGAATACCTCACTAAATTTACTCAACTATCCCGTTATGCTCCACGAGACATAGAGACTGATGAGCAGAAACAAGATTGTTTCGTGGAAGGACTTACCGCAGAAATGCAGTGTGCAATGTCCTCCAATGAGTATGAAAGCTTTCAAAAGATGGTGGACAGAGCATTTGTGGTGGAAAGGAAGCTAAAGGCCCTGGAAAATGAGAATAAGAGGAAGGCGGGGTGGTCACATCAAGCCTCAGGGAGCAACACCCGCCCACGTATGATGCAGCAACCTACGGGGCAGACGAGCCGTGCTGCGGTACCCTATTCAGCACCAAGAGGGTACAACCCAAACTACAGGCCTCCCGCAGCACCTGCACAGCCGCCACGTCAGTTTGTGCAGCAGCCTCGCCCCGCATATCCACCTCGACCAGCAGTACAAGAACCCCCAAACCAACCCCAAGACAACAAGGGCCAAGCATCTAAGATTGGGGTGCAATGTTTCAGCTGTGGCGAAGTGGGGCACTACGCCCACAAATGCCCAAAGAAGAAGCCTGCGCCGCCACAACAGCAGAATGTAGTGAGAGGACGGGTGAACCATGTCACCATGGAGGAAGCACAAGAGGCACTCGACGTAGTAGTTGGTAAGTTTCCTGCCAATTTACACCTTGCAACTCTGCTGTTTGATTCTGGTGCTACCCACTCGTTCATTGCTCAAGGGTTTGTTAAGAAGCATGACCTAGCAACCACACAAATGAACCATATGTTAGCCGTAAACTCTCCAGGTGGAGAAATAAGGACAAGACAAGTGTGTCCCAAAGTGAGCCTAGACATTAATGGGGTAGTATTTACTGCTAACCTCATAGTGATAGATTCACAAGGAATAGATATTATTTTGGGTATGGATTGGTTGACCAAACATAAAGGAATCATCCATTGTTCGACCAGAACGGTGGAACTAACTCACCCCAGTGGTACCAAAGTAAAGTTCATAACGATACACGAGCCTAGGAGGGACATTAAATTAAATCAAGTGGAGGTGAAAGTTGAGGAAATCAGGACTATCAGGAAATATCCAGATGTTTTCCCGGAGGAATTGCCAGGCATGCCTCCCGACCGTGACGTGGAATTCGCAATTGAGCTAGTACCGGGAACAGCCCCGATATACAAGAGACCTTATCGAATGGACTCCAAGCAGCTAGAAGAGCTCAAGGATCATTTGAGAGAATTGACGGAGAAGGGGTATATTCGCCCTAGTTCCTCACCATGGGGAGCTCCGGTGATATTTGTGCCTAAGAAAGACGGAACCCAAAGGTTATGCGTGGATTACCGTGCCTTGAATGAGGTAACCGTCAAGAACAAATACCCATTGCCCCGCATTGAAGACTTGTTCGATCAGTTGAGGGGAGCTTGTGTGTTCTCAAAAATTGATCTCAGGTCGGGGTACCACCAACTCAAGATAAGGCAATCTGATATTCCCAAGACAGCTTTCGTATCTCGGTACGGACTGTATGAATACACCGTCATGCCTTTTGGGCTAACCAATGCCCCGGCATATTTCATGTACCTCATGAACAAGGTATTCATGGAATATCTGGACAAATTTGTGGTGGTTTTCATAGATGATATTCTCGTCTTCTCCAAAGATGAAGAAGAACATGAGAAACATCTAAGGTTGGTGTTACAGAGGCTGAGAGAACACCAACTATATGCCAAGTTGAGCAAGTGTGAGTTTTGGCTGAAGAGAGTTCCCTTTTTAGGACATATAATCTCGGAGGGAGGAATCTCCGTAGATCCCGCCAAAATCGAGGATATCCAGAAGTGGAAGACCCCTGAAAATGTCGGGGAAGTTCGAAGCTTTTTGGGCTTGGCTGGATACTATCGACGGTTTATTGAGGGATTTTCCAAGATCTCGAGACCTCTCACCAAACTGTTGGAAAAGGGAATCGCATTCACCTGGACGCCACAGTGCGAGACGAGCTTTCAGGAGCTAAAGAAAAGATTGACAACAGCCCCAGTGCTGGTTATGCCAGATATGCAGAAGAATTTCACAGTGTACTGCGATGCCTCTGGGAATGGGTTGGGATGTGTTCTCATGCAAGAAGGACATGTCGTGGCATATGCATCCCGGCAGCTTCGGAAGCACGAGAAGAACTATCCTACACATGATCTAGAACTAGCTGCAGTGGTACACGCGTTGAAAATTTGGCGGCACTATTTGATGGGGAAGAGGACAGAGATATATACGGATCATAAGAGTTTGAAGTACATATTCACACAGCCAGATCTCAACCTCAGACAAAGGAGATGGTTAGAGCTAATCAATGACTTTGATGTGGGCATCAACTATCATCCCGGAAAAGCAAACGTCGTGGCCGATGCTTTGAGTCGGAAAGTGCAGGTCAATAAGTTGAGCTTAAAGGACATGCCCGCAGAATTGAAGGACGAGGTTATAAGGCTCAATCTATGTCTAGTAAATAGTGGTGAAGCCATCGCCATGGAAGTGGACTCCACACTCGAGCAAGACATACGCGAGGGCCAAAAGAATGATGGGAAGATACAAGAGATCAGACAGCTCATCAAGGAAAATAAAACTCCTGGTTTTAGAGAGGATGAACAAGGAACGGTGTGGCACGGGAGAAGAATCTGTGTGCCAGAAGTAAAGGAGATCCGTGAATTGATTTTAAAGGAGGCTCATGATTCCGACTATTCCATTCATCCTGGGAGTACGAAGATGTACCAGGATCTCAAGAGCAGTATTGGTGGTATGGCATGAAGCGAGATGTCGCGGAACATGTTGCCCTATGTGACACATGTCAGTTGGTGAAAGCAGAACATCAACGACCCGCGGGATTATTGCAACCACTCAAAGTACCTGAATGGAAGTGGGAAGAAATCAGCATGGATTTTGTCGTGGGATTGCCTAGGACCCAATCCGGGTATGATTCAATATGGGTCATTATTGATAGGCTAACCAAGGTAGCTCATTTCATCCCTGTGAAAGAAAGCTACAGTGGATCTAAATTGGCAGAATTGTACATGTCAAGGATTGTGTGTTACCATGGAGTGCCAAAGAAGATAGTGTCGGACCGAGGGACACAGTTCACCTCGAGGTTTTGACAGAAGTTGCATGAAACCATGGGAACCCATCTGAACTTCAGCTCTGCCTATCATCCCCAAACTGACGGGCAGACGGAGAGAACCAATCAGATCCTTGAAGATATGTTAAGGGCATGTGCACTCAAAAACAATAGGAGTTGGGACAAGAACTTACCGTATGCGGAGTTTTCCTATAACAACAGTTATCAGGCTAGTATGAAGATGTCACCGTTTGAAGCTTTGTATGGAAGGAAGTGCAGAACTCCTCTATTTTGGAACCAAACAGGAGAAAGTAAAGTGTTTGGTCCAGAAGTGCTACAAGAAGCCGAGGCAAAGGTGAGGGAGATTCGCAACAATTTGAGGATGGCACAAACACGCCAGAAGAGTTATTCTGATGTACGAAGAAGAGAACTCATTTTCAACGTGGGAGACTATGTTTATCTCAAGGTGTCCCCTATCAGAGGACTTCATCGGTTCAAGGTGAAAGGGAAGTTGTCACCTCGATACATCGGACCCTTTCAAGTTTTGGAAAGAAAAGGCGAAGTGGCGTACCAACTAGAGTTACCGGTTCATCTATCGGATGTACACGATGTATTCCATGTGTCACAACTCAAGAAATGCCTGAGGACGCCTGAGGAGGTGTTACCCATGAATGAAGTGGATGTAGCTGAAGATTTGTCTTATGCAGAGCAACCATACAAGATTTTGGAGACAATGGAACGCCTCACCAGAAATAAGAGAATCCGGATGTGCAAGGTGCAGTGGAAGCATCACTCAGAAGAGGAAGCCACCTGGGAAGGGGAAGATGAGCTCAAGGCACAATTTCCGGAATTGTTTTCTTAGAAATACCAATCTCGAGGACGAGATTTCTTTTAAGGGGGGTAGAGCTGTAACACCCCAAATTTTTATTCAAAACTCAAAACTATGTTCAGAGGGGAATTTAAAAATTTTTGGACGTATTGCATGTTTTGCAAAAATTCAAATTCAAACTGGAATTCAAATTATACTCAAAACAGAAAAGAAAAGGAAAAAGAAAAAGAGAAACGGGAAAAAAACCGGCCAGTGGGCCGAAACCCGCCAGCCGGCCCAGCTTTCCCCGCGCAGCCCGCCCCCGCGCGCGCCGTGCTGCCTCTCACCGACGGGTGGGACCCGCCTGTCATCCCTAACCCCGCGACCCCGGACTTTTCCCCGAGCGCGCGTGATCTTAACCGATCGGGAAACCCGTCTCGTCGCCCGAATTCTGGTCCCAGAAGAATCCAACTCGATCACAACTGACCCACCGCCCTCCCCCGGCTATAAAAACCCCAGCTCCGATCAGTTTTTCTCACGCGATCGCCGATTTTTACTCCGGTGAGCACCGAGACTTCGCCGGTGAATTCTGGCCGATCTAAGCTCGGAAACTCTGATCTAACTCGCTGGTCTTGATCCACCGCCTCCGGGGAACTTTGCAGGTGCAGAAAACTCGGAGAGTTACGGTGTAAACCCAGCGCCGATGAGCTTCGCCGTGGTTTTGCCTCGGACCTCGCCGCCGATCGCTTTCCAGGACCCCTGAGCTCGAGAAAACCCCCGAGGTGAGATCCCTGACCTCCCCTCTACCGATCTATGCCATAAGATCACAGTTTTAGGCAGAATTCTCGAGGATCCAAAACTTTCCGGCGAGATCGCCGCTTCCCGCCGCCGTGCGCCGCCGGCAGCGCCGCCCGCGCTCGATCAGAGCGACGTGGCCGCTTGTGCGCCGTTTATTTTAAATCGCACGGTAGACTTTAAAACCCCGCGTACCGGTTCGATGTTATAATCTCAGCCATCGGTTTAATATCGGACGGTCCACGTCAGCCCCGCATTATAAAGACTGGAATTCTTACGTGCTACCCCCTGGGGTTCTCTGGAATTGAGAGCTAGCCCCGGAAACTTAAGATCTAGCCCCTGGAACTCAAGAAAATCATGTAAATTCATTTAAAAGTCAGTTTTAGCCCCTGGACTTAATAGAAATTAGGAAAAACACCTCTGATAAGTGTAGCTAGACCCCTGGAAATTATGAAAATAATATTATAGACCCTGTAATGGGGAAAATTTATTATTTTAGCCCTGTTTAGTATTTAATGTAGAAAATTGAATATGTAACTAGTGTTTAAAAATTAAAAAGTGGGACAAACATAATTTTCAAAATTAATTAAAGACTTTCTCAGTACTTAGAAAACTTTGGAGTGAGGTAAAAATATATTTTTGGACTGAAATGAATCTGTTTCATTTAATTATTCACATTATTTAGTATAAGGACACATTTTTAAGTAAAGAATAGTTATAGAAAAATAGGGAAAATAATTATGAAATAGTCTACATCAGAAGCCAAGGTCAAAATATGATTTTAAATTATTTAGGACCAGAACCTATTCTGTTTAGGTGATGTGTATTACTAATTTAATAATAAAATACACAATTATGCATAGGAATATAAATCTGAAAATATAGCAACTAGTAAATGATAAATGGAGTTTCTAAAATCCAAAGAGTTCAGTTTAGGGTTGATAGAAGTTGTGAAGGCACATATGGAGAAGAAAAATACTTTCCATACATACTTGGTAGTTTAATGTAAGGAATTTATTTAAAACTGAAACACAACACATATAATGGTGAATGAATTTCATAAATATGAATGTGTGGTATTTATGAAGTAGAAGTGTGAACTATGTCTTATGATTGTTGTTTTTCTTTTGCTATGTGTGATGGTATGAAGTAGAACCTGCTCAAGAGCAAGTTATTCTTTTCCAAGACCAGGACTACCAATTTCAAGAGCAGCAAGAAGGAGGCAAGTGTCCTTGACCACTTTGATCCTATGCTAGGATGTGTAGATAGAATTATTTGCATTGTCAAATGAAATATGAAACCCATGCTAGGAAAGTTTCCCTAGAATTGCATTACCTTGTTTCCTTGTAGCTTGGGTTGGGATTTAATTTGTCATGTCATTTATTTACATGCATTTGCTTAGCCATGCTTAGAATGGGATATTTGGGAAATGAGATCATCAGTTTATATTACCATACTCTTGAATGAGACATTGTGAGTTATGTAGAGGTAGGGATCAAGGCAAGTTGGATGTTTTGGTTGTGTGCGGGGTGCACGAGACTTGGGTTTGTGTTTAGTACTTGCCTGGATCCTAAGGACCGGTTCATGGAGCATGTAACCCAGCTTTACAGTGCCAACCACATGCTGAGATGGGGCAGCTTGTCCAATTAATTAGGTGTATCCCCGGCGTAGTATGGGTGTGTTGGATGGTGCGGGGAGTAGGTGTCAGCTGGACTACCATATGAACCGCAAGGCTCAAGAGGGGGCCACTGCAGCGGGGTTGGAGCCTCTTGTATGCTGTTAGGGGTGAAACCTCAGTGGGCCCACGCTCGTCGGGAATCCCTTTGTAAAGGCTTTGTAGTGATCTCCTGGCTGCACACCTGGGAAGTGTGAATGTGGATCGTAGCCACTGGCATAATGGAGGTTCTTTTAGTCCACCCGGCAACGGGGGATGAAATCACTACTTGTGGGTACAGTGGTACAAACTCTGCAGAGTCAAAACTGTCTTGACAGCCGTGCTCACGGTTAAGAGCGGCTGGACTTATTCATGATTAGAGGAGTGAAGGTTTTTGGGAGTTGTGGATGTTAAGCGGGGAGCTTAACATTGGAAATGATGTTATGGTTATTTGGTTATGATGATGGGATGGGAGATTGGGACCATTTTACCTGTGTAGTAATGTAGGTGCTTAATAAGCTAAGGTGATAGGTATTAATTGCGTAGTGCTTTAACCATGAGTTCAACCTCTCCTTGTTCTAGCCATGCATGATATAATTTTCCCACACTTGCTGAGTACCATTGGTACTCAACCTTGCATATTTGTTGGTTTATATTGCTGCTCAGGTCAAGATAATGTGGTGGTGTATAATGACCAAGACTTTGGACCCGAGGAAGGATTTTAGGTTCATGAAGACCCCCGGGCAACGCCTGTGATGGAGCCCTAAAGAATAATATTCCGCTGCTAGTTTATTTACTTGTGATGAAGCATTTGTGTCCATTGAGACATTTGCGATGTAAGACTTATTTATATTCGACACCTGGCTTGTAATAAATGATGCTTCACTATTTGTCATCACATGTATGAGAAAATGATCCTGGCATACATGTGATATTGACTTGGTTGTTTCCTTCGGAAAAACCGGGTGTGACATTCTCTCCACGGTTCTTTGTGGTTCCTGCGCCTATGGACCCGCACGGGCTACTAGAAGTGATCCTCTCCATGAGAGGACGAATGATGCAGTGTGGCTTACGAATTTCTCGGATCGGTGCAAACCTCACTTTTGCACACCGTCGCGAAAACATGAAATTCCGGCTTGAGCAGCGCTTGTGACGCCGCCGGTGCCTACGGAAAAGAAAGAGGGGTTGAAGGCGAACCTCTTTGCTGTTTACAGCTCCGTGAACGGTGGGCTGTGGTGGCCGGAAGGGCGGTTCCCGCAGCGGCGGCTCGAGCTGAACCGGCAGAGACAAGATCGCCGCGGTGGAGCTCGGGGAAGACCGAGCAGGGTCTGGAACCGATGCGAAGGTGTTGAAGGTGGCTTGGCGCACCCGGTGCTGGTCTCAGATCGCCGGGAGGATCACTGGATCGGCCGGGCGATGAGGGACCGAAAATTCACTCGGGCGGCGAGGTGTTTCGGCGTTTTGGGTGGAAGTGCGACGAGGCAGCGGTGAAGACCCCCTGCGACTGCTCGGGCGCGCAGATAAGGACCCTGCGAGGCGGTTCACCGGCCGAGGGCGGCAAGCAGCTGCTGTCCTCGCCGTTTCTTCGCCGTGGCGGTCGCTGCAGCGCGCGCGAGTACCCAAGCTGAGTTCTCAGTCGGTTTCTTTTGCCTCTGTGGCTGACATGTGGGTCCCACCCGGGGTTTTAACCTCTGAAATTCACTCCTAATCACTGTTGTAAACAGTGAGCCCCAAAATACCCATGGTGATTCAAATTATTCACCCATGAGCCATTTGAATTGAGTAGAATTCAAATTGGGTTTGGTTTGAATGAATTTCAGCACAAGTTCAGTTTTGAATTTAAATAAAGTTTGAATTTGTCCCACTTAGCTCATGTCAAGATCAACTCCAAATAGAGTGAAAATTGGTGTGTGGGCTCACAAAAATGTGTTGAATAAGAATATGCCTCCCACTTTTGAATTCATGGGATAAAAACAGTTTGAATTTGAATATGGTTTCAAACTGCCCTCTTTCTAGCTATACCCAAAATGACCTCAAAAAGGTTTTAAATTTGGGTGAAACTCGGCATGGACATCCTTAGCAAGGTATAGGAGTTTTCATATGTCCAGCCCACCTATATCACATGTGGAAAAATACCACTTTTGCAATGTGTGAGTTTGTTCTCTAATGAGCATGTTGATGATGGTTACTTGCTCTTCATTTGTGTTCATCATCTTTCCTCAAATGAGGTGTGTGGTGTGGTGGTGAACACTTCAAATATGTGTCAAAAACTTAGGCCCTTACAACTGGTTGAAATTCATGGAGAAGAAGCTTGCCATAGTGCAGTGCAATGACCAAGAGAAGGTTCTATTTGCGTCGCACCAACTTATGGGAGCTGCCGCTGACTGGTGGGATGCCCTAAGCAACGCTCATGTCGACCCGGAGACGATCACTTGGACTGAGTTCAAGGAAAGTTTCTGCTCTCATTACATCCTTGCTGGTGTAATGATGCTCAAGAGACAAGAGTTTGAAGGTCTCCGCCAAGGACAGAGAAGCGTGAATGAGTATCTCAACAAGTTCACACAATTGTCCTGATATGCCCCCGAAGATGTCAACTCAGACCAGAGGAAGCAATATCTGTTCATGAGAGGGTTGAGCAATGAGATCCAGGTTCAGCTCCTCAACAATGACTACACAAGCTTTTAGAAGCTGGTTGACAAGGATATAGTAGTTGAAAGAAAGATCCGAGAGATCGAGCGAGAGTGCAAGAGGAAGATGCCATACCAGCCCCAAGGGAGCAACGTACGACCTCGGTACATGCCCCCGGCCGCACCGCAGTATGGATCGACCGCTCCTGCATACCGCCCTAGTCAGCCACCACAGTAACGACCCGTTGCACCAGCACCTCGTGTGCCCATGCCTCCTATGCCCCGACCTAACATGGGAGCTCCTGTTCAAAACCCCCGCCCCAACGTACCTGCTGCCATAGGCAATAGGGCATGCTTTGCATGCGGGGAAACAGGACACTTCGCAAGCCAGTGCCCGAGGAGAGGCCCTGGACAGCAAGGTAACGTGCCCAAGCCGAACCCGCAATCGAATAGAGGGGACAATCAAGGAAACCGTGGATAGCAGAACTATGCTCGCGGCAACGTGACCATGTCTCTGCCGAGGAAGCACAACAGGCTGAGGACGTCGTAATTGGTATGTTCCTTGCCAACTCCAACCCAGCCACCATCTTATTTGATTCTGGAGCATCACATTCCTTCATATCATCCAAGTTTGTTGCCAAGCATAATCTAACCATATCACACTTAAAATGTGCTATGTTAGTTAATTCTCCTGGTGGAGAGATGAGGACTAATATAGTATGTCCGAAAGTAAGCCTTAAAATAAGGGGATAGACTTCCTTGCCAACCTCATTGTCTTGGACTCCCAAGGGATTTACATAATACTCGGGATGGATTGGCTAAGCAAGCACAACGGGGTAATCCAATGTGCTGAAAGAAGCGTGCAGTTGACAAACGAGCACGGTATTCGTATCGAGTTTGAGTCAGCCCAACAAACAAACGGAAAGGCAATCTTGAACCACGTTGAAGGAGCAACATTGGAGTGCATTCCAGTGGTTCAAGAATTCTTGGACGTGTTTCCAGAAGAGCTTTCAGGTATGCCACCTGATCGGGACATTGAGTTTGCCATTGATTTGGTACTCGAAACTGCACCCATATCAAAGAGACCCTATAGGATGCCCGTCAATGAACTAGTAGAAATCAAGAAGCAAATTTAGGAGCAGTTGGAGAAGAGTTTTATACGTCCAAACTCGTCACCATGAGGAGCTCCTGTGCTCTTCGTAGACAAGAAGGATGGAACCCAAAGGATGTGCGTGGACTATAGGTCTCTCAACGAGGTGACAATCAAGAACAAATACCCTCTGCCCCGTATAGAGGACCTATTCGACCAAATGAAAGGAGCCCGAGTGTTCTCCAAGATTGATCTTCGGTCGGGATATTTCTAACTGAAGATAAAACCCTCCGATATACCCAAGAATGCCTTTTGAACACGGTATGGTTCGTATGAATATACCGTCGTGTCTTTTGGGTTAACAAATGCACCCGCATACTTCATGTACCTTATGAACAAGGTCTTCATGGAGTACCTGGATAAGTTTGTCGTGGTTTTAATCGACTACATTATGGTGTATTCAAAAAGTGAGGAGGAGCATGAAGAACATTTGAAATTGACCTTGCAGAAAATGCGTGAGCATCAATTGTATGCCAAGCTTAACAAGTGTCAATTTTGGCTAAAGGAAATATCGTTCCTAGGCCACATTATCTCCGAAAAAGGGGTATCGGTTGATCCCGGAAAAGTGAGAGATGTTCTGAAGTGGGACCAACCGCAGAACGTGAGGGATATTCAGAGTTTTCTTGGGATGGCTGGATACTACGGACGCTTCATTAAAGACTTCTCTAAGATAGCAAAGCCTATGACGGAGTTGCTAACGAAAGGAAAAGCCTTCCAATGGACACCAGCATGCCAAGAGAGTTTTGAGAAACTCAAGAAAAGGCTAACCACAGCGCCGGTTTTGGTATTGCCGGACGTAAGCAAGAGCTTTGACATATATTGTGACGCATCCAGACAAGGGCTCGGATGTGTGCTCATGCAAGAAGGACAAGTGGTAGCCTATGCCTCACGACAATTAAAGAAGCACGAGCTTAATTATCCAACACATGACTTGGAGCTAGCAACAGTAGTGCATGCGTTGAAGATTTGGAGACATTATAGCCTTGGTCATCGATGTGAGATCTATACGAATCATAAAAGCCTCAAGTACATATTTACACAAACGGACTTGAATTTAAGGCAACGTTGATGGTTGGAACTTATCAAAGATTACGATGTTAGAATCAACTACCACCCTGGGAAGGCCAATGTAGTAGCTGATGCATTGAGCCGGAAGGGAGCATGTCACCAACTTACGGTTCGGGAGCTACCACCCGAACTATGTAAGGAGTTCGAATGGTTACACCTCGGATTCTTAAACAACATGGAAGTAATGGAGATCCACTCTTCATTGGAACAAGAGATAAGAGATGGCCAAGCAACGGATGAGAAGATTAAGAAGATCAAGGAAAGGATCCGATAGGAATATAGAAGGATTTCAAAGAAGATGAGAAGGGTACGCTTTGGCTAGGAAAAAAGATTTGTGTGCCTAACGTGAAGCACCTCCGCGACATGATATTAAAGCAGGCACATGATTCACCCTATTCCATACATCCCGGAAGTACCAAAATGTACAAGGACGTGAATACTTGTTATTGGTGGGATGGTATGAAAAGGGACATAGCCGAATACGTTGCCCTATGCGACACATGCTAACGGGTGAAGGCCGAACATCAAAGACCCGCTGGATTGTTGCAACCTTTGAAGGTACCCGAGTGGAAACGGGAGGACATCAGTATGGATTTCATCGTCGGATTACCACGTACTCAGTCGGGTTATGACTCCATCTGGGTTATCGTGGACCGATTGACGAAAACAGCCCATTTTCTCCCTATAAGGGCCAAATACAACGTTGCATAATTAGCCGAGTTGTACATGGAGCAGATCGTGTGCCGTCAAGGAGTCCCGAGGAGGATAGTCTCAGATCGAGGTTCTCATTTTACCTCTAGATTCTGGAGGAAGCTGCAGAAAGCTATGGGTACACGACTGGATTTTAGCTCCGCCTATCACTCACAAACCGATGGGTAAACCGAAAGGACAAACCAAATTTTGGAGGACATGTTGAGAGCTTGCGCCTTGAAACGTGGGCGTAGTTGAGATAGGAGTTTACCGTACACCGAATTCTCCTATAACAACAGCTATCAAGCTAGCTTGAAGATGTCGCCTTTCGAAGCATTGTATGGTAGACAGTGTAGAACGCCGCTGTTCTGGAACGAGACCGGAGAGAACCAGGTGTTTGGACCCGAAGTGCTACAAGAAGCTGAAAAGCAAGTCCAAACGATACGGGAGAACTTAAAGGCTGCTCAGTCACGACAGAAAGGCTATGCGGACAATAGGCGAAGGAAGTTGACTTTCGAAGTAGGAGACTTTGTATACCTTAAGGTATCACGTATCCGTGGCCAAAGACGTTTCAACGTCAAATGCAAGCTAGCACCTCGCTACATCGGACCATTTAAGATTTTGGATAAGCGAGGAGAAGTAGCCTGTCCACTAAAACTCCCAACATATCTCTCTGACGTACATGACGTGTTTTATGTATCCTAGCTCAAGAAGTGCTTGAGAGTACCGGAGGAGCAAGTACCAATGGAAGAGCTTGAACTTCAAGAGGACCTGACCTATGCGGAACACCCTGTCCGAATTTTGGACGTAAAGGAAAGGGTCACAAGGAACAAAGTGATCCGATGGTGCAAGGTACAATGGAGCCATCACACCAAAGCTGAAGCTACATGGGAGCGCGAAGAAGACATCAAGGTAGAATTTTCTCATCTATTCTCTACTAACAAATCTCGAGGGCGAGATTCAATTTAAGAGGGGTAGATTTGTGACACCCTCATTTTTGGTTTCTGCATGTATTCATGTTTCATGTAGAGAAAACATTTTAAAAGAAATGGGAACAGAGAAAATATAAAAAAGATAGCCAAAAAGAGCCAAATCCAGTTCACAAAAAGCGCCGAAGATAACTCCCGTGTCTCGCTGGCCACGTGGCGTGTTCGGAGCTCATCCCTGCGAAGTGGAGAAAGGTCCGCCACTAAAATGGCTACGTGGCAGGATCGGGGCTCATCTCCACAAAGGGGGAGAAGTCCGACCTTGTGGGACACGTGTTGCCTCCAGAGCTAGCCTCTGTGGAGAAGCGAAGACAGTTCCGCAGGACACATGTCACCTTCGGAGCTAGTCACCACGGAAATCAGAGGACCAGTCGCGCGGGATACGTGTCGATCTCGGAGCTCACCTCCGAGAGGTCCGGTTCTATTGGACACGTGTCGCCACCGGAGCTTATCTCCGGGAGGTCCGACACTGTTGGGCACGTGTCAACCTCGGAGCTCATCTCTGAGGAAAAAGGGAGTTCGACGCTACTTGACGCGTGGCATTCATGGAGCTCGCCTCCGAAGAGAGGGAAGTCCGAAATGAATACGTGGCACACCCGGAGCTACCTCCGGAGAGAGAGAAGGTCCGGCACTGACACGTGGCATGCGCGGAGCCACCTCCAAATAGAGAGAAGGTCCCGACCGCCAGAATACGTGGCGCACGTGGAGCTCACCTCCGAAGGAGAGGGAGGTCTCGCTCGCTTGACACGCGGCACAACGGGAGCTCGTCTCCGTAGAAAGGGAGAGACCAGACTCTGGTGGACACATGGAGCTTCCGGAGCTCATCACCGCGAAGGTAACGAGTTCTGAAACAGTTTTTGGATTCTGTGCGCATAGAAATATTGGTACGGAGAAGAAACCGACCTGAATTCCACAATGTTACCGCACCAAATCAACTAAAGATAAGTTGTTAAGATTCAACGACAATCTGAACAGGACTCTTATTCGAAATACAATCAGATTAGGAATCTTCTTCTCCCGATTATAAATAGAACCCAGAATCTTTGGCCGAAAACTACAAACTTCTTTTTAACTCCTGAGCCGATGACTTAGAGCCCTAGCCCCTAACTCGCCGAAGTAAACCCATCGCCGGAGTTCAGTCCAGGAAGATCGCCAGAAGAGAGTCCAAACGATCTGTCTTGATCAGAGAAGGACCCCAAGACCAAGGAGAACGTAAGGTAGGTCTCCAATACTACCTTCCGACATCATCGCATTTTCTTTGCATCTGTTCTCCGATTCCTTTCGAGCAGAATTTTTCTCGTGGACAGATCACTTGTTGATCGGGTTGATCCGAACACATTTGATCCGAACAACTCTGTTCATCATAAAATCCATGCAAGCCATGCAAGAACACGTACAAACCGATCTAATAAAACTGATCATAGGATAGCATGCATATGCATCATCCCATCTAGTTAAAGTTTATGCATGATATTGATTGTTGCGTATCTTGTATGTGTGATCCTGTATAGCAGGACAAGCTCAGGAAGCTGTCTACGACGAGCTGCAACAACAAGGTTTTGAGATCCAAGAGCAACCAGAACCGCAAGAACAAGGCAAGTGCTCCTTGACCATATTGATCCTATGTTTTGGGAAACTGTTCTGTTTTGCGAAAAGGTGTGTGTGCTGAGTCAAATATGATGGGAAACCCTTTTATAGGAGTTTAATAGTTTTGGTTAAACCACCCTTGTCGCCAGGGAAGTTTATGAGTTGGGTATGATTTTTACTTTTATGCTTCGCTGAGTCCATGGGATTACGGGAAGCGAGATAGATGTGTCTAGCTAACTGCACTCGTAAGATTTATGAGAAACTGATGTTGTTAATGAACATGGATCGGAGGGAGATCTAGGCAAGACTGGGTTTGTGAATGAGGTAGAAAGAGATGGTGGTTTACTTGCCGTAGATCTAAGAACCGGTTCATGCGAGCACATGCCAGGATAACAGTGCCACCACAAGGCCAAGTATGGGTTGTTATGGACTGTGGAAGGCGCAGGAAATGGGAGTCGAGTGAGGACTGCCCTGGGAACTGCATGACACAAGAGGGGGCCCGTGGGTGGGAGAATTGGAGATTCTAGCCTGCCGGTGAAACCTTAGTGAGTCCATACATCTAGTAACCCCTTTCTAAAGGCTATTTTATGATCTCTTGGCGATACACCGACGGTTGTGTATTAGTATAATGGAGGTTCTGCAGTCGCCGACGGGTGATGAAATCACAAACTTGTGGGTAAAGAGGTGAGAACTCTGCAGAGTCTAAAACTATCATGATAGCCGAGCTTACGGTCACGAGCGTCTGGCTAACTTCCATGATTAGTTGGGATGGTTTTTGGTTATGGTTTTGGATGGTTTGGTTTTGGTTTGGTTTTCGGGACTGTTGAGTCCGGGTGATAAGATGGGTTGCATGACTGTTGAGTCATGGCAACAAGGTTGGTCTCGGTGGGAGACGAAGTTGTTTATGATGAAATGGTAGCGAGTACGAGATAGTATTCGTGAGATGGTAGCGAATACAAGGAGGTATTTGTGAGCAAGAATGAGGTTGATTGATGACTGGTTGTGACATGGAAGGTAATGAACATAATGGAGGTATGATTGATATTTTAATACATGTTGGAATTACATTCACTTAAAGATGAGTTATTGTTTTATCATGATTTGATAAATAACTTTGCTTTCTGCAATGAGCCTTTTTATATCTACCTTGTTGTGAGCTACATATCATATTTTCCCGCACTCGCGAGTACATCATTGTACTCAAACTTGCATTATTTCATCATCAGCAACAGGAGAAGATTATTATGAAGATCAAGTGGAGCATTAGTCGTGTAAACCTGTCCTCAACCTTGCCTGTGGGAGATGGAGTAGAGATGGAGTCATTGCTGCCTAGAATTGCCTCCGTATTAGTTAAATCGCTTCCGCATTAGAATGAAGACTTCCGCTGCATAGAAATAAGACTTCTGCTGTGAGTATGAGTCCAAGACTCATGAGATATTATAATAAACTCTGTTATTCGTGGTTATATATATTCTGAATTAAGTTTGTGGAAAATATGTGTATGTGTGATGAACATCCTGGGCACACATATGCATCAGTTCTCGGTTCCGTGGTATTCCACAGAATTTAAGGCGTCACACTTTTCGAATACACCATGATATCGTTGATGAAAACCATGACGAACTTGTCCAAGTACGCCATGAAGACCTTGTTCATGAGGTACATGAAGTATGTGGGTGCATTCGTTAACCCAAACGACATAACGGTATATTCATACGAACCATACCGTGTTCGAAAGACAGTCTTGGGTATATCGGAGAGGTTAATCTTCAGCTTGAAGTATCCCGACCGAAGATCAATCTTGGAAAAGACTCGGGCTCCCTTCATTTGGTCAAACAGGTCCTCTATACGGGGCAGAGGGTACTTGTTCTTGATCGTCACCTCATTGAGAGACCTATAGTCCACGCACATCCTTTGGGTCCCAACCTTCTTGTCTACGAAGAGCACGGGGGCTCCCTGTAACACCCCAAATTTTGATTCAAAACCCTAAACCATGTTCAGAGGGGAATTTAAAAATTTTTAGACGTGTTGCATGTTTTGCAAAAATTCAAATTCAAACTGGAATTCAAATTAGACTCAAAACAGAAAAGAAATGGAAAAAGAAAAAGAGAAAACGGGAAAAAAACCGGCCAGTGGGCCGAAACCCGCCAGCCGGCCCAATTTCCCCCGCGCCAGCCCGCAGCCGCGCGCCCGCGCTATCCCTCACAGACAGGTGGGACCCACCTGTCATCCCTAACCCCGCGACCCCGGACTCTCCCGCGCGCGCGCGATCTTAACCGATCGGAATACCGCGTCCCTCAGCCCGAATTCCGGTCCCAGAAGAATCAAACTCGATCACAACTGACCCACCGCCCTCCCCCGGCTATAGAAACCCCAGCCCCGATCGGTTTTTCCCACGCGATCGCCGATTTTCACTCCGGTGAGCACCGAGACTTCGCCGGTGAATTCTGGCCGATCTAAGCTCGGAAACTCTGATCTAACTCGCTGGTCTTGATCCACCGCCTCCGGGGAGCTTTGCAGGTGCAGAAAACTCGGAGACTTACGGTGTAAACACAGCGCTGACGAGCTTCGCCGTGGTTTTGCCTCGGACCTCGCTGCCGATCACTTTCCAGGACCCCCGAGCTCAAGAAAACCCCCGAGGTGAGATCCCTGACCTCCCCTCTACCGATCTATGCCATAAAATCACAGTTCTAGGCAGAATTCTCGAGGATCCGAAACTTTCCGGCGAGATCGCCGCTTCCCGCCGCCGTGCGCCGCCGGCAGCGCCGCCCGCGCTCGATCAGAGCGACGTGGCCGCTTGTGCGCCGTTTATTTTAAATCGCACGGTAGACTTTAAAACCCCGCGTACCGGTTCGATGTTATAATCTCAGCCGTCGGTTTAAAATCGGACGGTCCACATCAGCCCCGCGTTATAAAGACTGGAATTCTTACGTGCTACCCCCTGGGGTTCTCGGGAAATAAGAGCTAGCCCCGGAAACTTCTGATCTAGCCCCTGGAACTCCAGAAAATCATGTAAATTCATTTAAAAATCAGTTTTAGCCCCTGGACTTAATAAAAATTAGGAAAAACACCTCTGATAAGTGTAGCTAGACCCCTGGAAATTATGAAAATAATATTATAGACCCTGTAATGAGGTGAGTTCATTATTTTAGCCCTGTTTAGTATTTAATTTAGAAAATTGAATATGTAACTAGTGTTTAAAAATTAAAAAGTGGGACAAACATAATTGTCAAAATTAATTAAAAACTTTCTCAGTATTTAGAAAACTTTGGAGTGAGATAAAAATATATTTTTGGGCTATAAGTTTCATTTAATATTCACATTTATTAGTATAGGGACACATTTTTAAGTAAAGAATAGCTATAGAAAAATAGGGAAAATAATTATGAAATAGTTTACATCAGAGGCCAAGGTCAAAATATGTTATTAAGTTATTTAGGACCAGAACCTATACTGTTTAGATGATGTGTATTACTAATTTCATAATAAAATACACAATTATGCATAGGAATATAAATCTGAAAATATAGCAACTAGTAAATGATAAATGGAGTTTTTAAAATCCAAAGAGTTCAGTTTAGGGTTGATAGAAATTATGAAGGCACATATGGAGAAGAAAAATACTTTTCATACATACTTGGTAGTTTAATATAAGGAATTTATTTAAAAACTGAAACACACACACATATATATATATAGTATGTAAGTATAAATATGAACACCAAAGTAGGAATCATATACATATAAATAAAAGTGTATGCAAGCCACAGATCAACACACAAAGTAACCACAACCCATATAATGGTGAATGAATTTCATAAATATGAATGTGTGGTTTGTATGAAGTAAGAAGTGTGAACTATGTCTTATGATTGTTGGTTTTCTTTTGCTATGTGTGATGGTATGAAGTAGAACCTGTTCAAGAGCAAGTTATTTCTTTCCAAGATCAGGACTACCCATTTCAAGAGCAGCAAGAAGGAGGCAAGTGTCCTTGACCACTTTGATCCTATGCTAGGATGTGTAGATAGAATTATTTGCATTGTCAAATGAAATGTGAAACCCATGCTAGGAAAGTTTCCCTAGAATTGCATTACCTTGTTTCCTTGTAGCTTGGATTGGGATTTATTTTGTCATGTCATTTATTTACATGCATATGCTTAGCCATGCTTATAATGGGATGTTTGGGACATGAGATCATCAGTTTATATTACCATACTCTTGAATGAGATATTGTGAGTTATGTAGAGGTAGGGATCAAGGCAAGTTGGATGTTTTGGTTGTGTGCTGGGTGCACGAGACTCGGGTTTGTGTTTAGTACTTGCCTGGATCCTAAGGACCGGTTCATGGAGCATGTAACCTGGCTTTACCGTGCCAACCACATGCTGAGATGGGGCAGCTTGGCCAATTAATTAGGTGTATCCCCGGCGTAGTATGGGTGTGTTGGATGGTGCGGGGAGTAGGTGTCAGCTGGACTACCATATGAACCGCAAGGCTCAAGAGGGGGCCACTGCAGCGGGGTTGGAGCCTCTTGTATGCTGTTAGGGGTGAAACCTCAGTGGGCCCACGCTCGTCGGGAATCCCTTTGTAAAGGCTTCGTAGTGATCTCCTGGCTGCACACCTGGGAAGTGTGAATGTGGATCGTAGCCACTGGCATAATGGAGGTTCTTTTAGTCCACCCGGCAACGGGGGATGAAATCACTACATGTGGGTACAGTGGTACAAACTCTGCAGAGTCAAAACTGTCTTGACAGCCGTGCTCACGGTCAAGAGCGGCCTGAACTTATTCATGATTAGAGGATTGATGGTTTTGGAAGTTAAGCGGGGAGCTTAACATTGGAAATGATGATTATGGTTATTGGATTATGATGATGGGATGAGAGATTGGGACTATTTCACCTGTGTAGTAATGTATGTGCTTAATAAGCTAAGGTGATAGGTATTAATTGCGTAGTGCTTTAACCATGAGTTCAACCTCTCCTTGTTCTAGCCATGCATGATATAATTTTCCCACACTTGCTGAGTACCATTGGTACTCAACCTTGCATATTTGTTGGTTTATATTGCTGCTTAGGTCAAGATAATGAGGTGGTGTATAATGACCAAGATTTTGGACCCGAGGAAGGTTTTTAGGTTCATGAAGACCCCCGGGCAACGCCTGTGATGGAGCCCTAAAGAATAATATTCCGCTGCTAGTTTATTTACTTGTGATGAACTTATTATTGTCCATCGAGACATTTACTATGTAAGACTTACTTATATTCGACACCTGGCTTGTAATAAATGATGCTTCACTATTTGTCATCACATGTATGAGAAAACGATCCTGGCATACATGTGATATTCACTTGGTTGTTCTTTGGAAAAACCGGGTGTGACAGGGGTGGTATCAGAGCCAAGGTTGCCCGTAGGAACGTGGACCTAGTTAGAAATGGACGTATTTAAGGGCCCTATTTTCTTAAAAACTATTTTCCAAGGTGTGGGTTGAAAAGCGTTATTTAAAGAGTTATTTTCTTCATCTTACCCCAACTTTCATTCAAAATAGGATTTTTGTTTGAGATTTTATCTAACCTAATTTTAAATTCTTTTTGTTTTAGATGGTTCGCATGATTCGCACCGCTCGCAAGTCCACGGGAGGGAGAGTTCCCGTGGTTGCCCTTGCCGAAAGAGAGGAGAGTCGTCCAGTGACGTACCTATCCTATGGATTGGCAGTAGGAGGCTTGTTGCGCCGTCTTCGGCGTATGCTCGAAGCCGCCGGCAATACGGGCAAACTAATCATCAACTATAACTCCACCAGGACCATCCGTGAGAAGAGGGAAGAATGGAGTTCGGAGATGAGGATTATACACGAGAATCAGCTGCTTAAGATTCACCACTCTCCAGCTTGTCGAGCAACACAAGTTGACGCGGAGAAAGATGTCACCTGGGAGGCCATCACCTGCCAGAGTCATATCTATCGTCGCTACTTGGACAAAACTGAGTACATATATGTCCTCCAACGTGAGAGTGGTACCACGGAGTACAAATACCCACCAGTGCAGCAAGGGACTTCCCATGAGCACATGGACTTGTGCTTGGAGGATGCTGCTATGCTCAGCACTCGACTGCAGGAGTGTCAACAAGAGCTTCAGGATGTCCGAGACACCCTGAAGGAAACGGAGGCGTTGCTGCGAGCTTGCTTAAAGGCGAGAGAAAGAGGGGATGGGAATGAACTGTGTGTCAGAAGGTAGCCGAAATGAGGAGGAAGATTCCGAGGAGCCAGCTCAAGAGGACGAGTAGTGTAGAGTCTTTCCCTTAGCTAGCAAGAGGTCGAGTAGTCGAGTCGTTACGTAGTTAATGGTGTGATAATGCTTGGTGTGTGACGTGAGTTGTGGAAGCCATGAGCAATTGTCCACAGCCTCGTCTTTAGATTGTTTTGCTTTGGTGTGAACCCACATGAAATAATATTGCATTCGTTTTTGTGTGAGAAATGAACCCTCAGAAAAGTATAACCAAGCCTCAACACTTCAAAGTACAAACAAGTGAAAGTAGTAAGATGATACTAAATGATTTCAAATTAACATTGGTTGATTCTGCCAGATGGCCCGAAGAGGAAAAGGACGTGCTGCCAACCCCGCCAACAACAACGATGAGGCGTGCAACCCTCATCTTTCTGGAGGCCAGGACAGGGGTGGTCGCCGTGTAGAAGTTGACCCTCTCCACCAAATGCTGGAGAATCAAAATCAGCTCATCCAGAACTTGACTCAAGTGGTGACCAACTTGCATCAAGTTCCACCTCCACAAGCTGCACCACGCCAACCAAGGTTGAGTGAGTTTCTAGGAACTCAACCTCCAAATTTTGCAAGTGCTGCTGAACCTCTGGAGGCAGATGATTGGCTGAAGACCATTGAAAGTAAGATGAGGATTATACAATACCAACGGTATGAGAGGGTGCTGTTTGCCTCTCATCAATTGCCTGGACCTGCTGCTGATTGGTGGACCGCCTACGTGGCCGCCCATCATGACCCTGAGAGCATCACTTGGGAAGAGTTCAAGCGTAGCTTCCGCAACCATTACATCCCAAGAGGTGAACTCAAAAACAAGAGGAAGGAGTTTTTGGGACTGCAGCAGGGAAACATGACGGTGAGGGAATACCTCACTAAATTCACTCAACTATCCCGTTATGCCCCACGGGACATAGAGACTGATGAGCAGAAACAAGATTGTTTCGTGGAAGGGCTTACCGCAGAAATGCAGTGTGCAATGTCCTCAAATGAGTATGAGAGCTTTCAAAAGATGGTGGACAGATCATTTGTGGTGGAAAGGAAGCTAAAGGCCCTGGAAAATGAGAATAAGAGGAAGGCTGGGTGGTCACATCAAGCCTCAGGGAGCAACACCCGCCCACGTATGATGCAGCAACCTACGGGGCAGACGAGCCGTGCTGCGGTACCCTATTCAGCACCAAGAGGGTACAACCCAAACTACAGGCCTCCCGCAGCACCAGCACAGCCGCAACGTCAGTTTGTACAGCAGCCTCGCCCCGCATATCCACCTCGACCAGCAGTGCAAGGACCTCCAAACCAACCCCAAGACAACAAAGGCCAGGCACCTAAGGTTGGGGTGTAATGTTTTAGCTGCGGTGAAGTCGGGCACTACGCCCATAAGTGTCCAAAGAAGAAGCCCACGCAGCCACCGCAGCAGAATGTAATGAGAGGACAGGTGAACCACGTCACTATGGAGGAAGCACAAGAGGCACCCGACGTGGTAGTTGGTAAGTTTCCTGCCAATTTACATCTTGCAACTCTGCTGTTTGATTCTGGCGCTACCCACTCGTTCATTGCTCAAGGGTTTGTTAAGAAGCATGACCTAGCAACCACACAAATGAACCATATGCTAGCCGTAAACTCTCCAGGTGGAGAAATAAGGACAAGACAAGTGTGTCCCAAAGTGAACCTAGACATTAATGGGATAGTATTTACTGCTAACCTCATAGTGATAGATTCACAAGGAATAAATATTATTCTGGGTATGGATTGGTTGACCAAACATAAAGGAATCATCCATTGTTCGACCAGAACGGTGGAACTAACTCACCCCAGTGGCACCAGAGTAAAGTTCATAACAATACACGAGCCTAGGAGGGACATTAAATTAAATCAGGTGGAGGTGAAAGTTGAGGAAATCAGGACTATCAGTGAATATCCAGATGTTTTTCCGGAGGAGTTGCCAGGTATGCCTCCCGACCGTGACGTGGAATTCGCAATTGAGCTAGTACCGGGAACAGCCCCGATATACAAGAGACCTTATCGAATGGACTCCAAGCAGCTAGAAGAGCTCAAGGATCATTTGAGGGAATTGACGGAAAAGGGGTATATTCGCCCTAGTTCCTCACCATGGGGAGCTCCGGTGATATTTGTGCCCAAGAAAGACGGAACCCAAAGGTTATGCGTGGATTACCGTGCCTTGAATGAGGTAACCATCAAGAACAAGTACCCATTACCCCGCATTGAAGACTTGTTTGATCAGTTGAGGGGAGCTTGTGTGTTCTCGAAAATTGATCTCAGGTCGGGATACCACCAACTCAAGATAAGGCAATCTGATATTCCCAAGACAGATTTCGTATCTCGGTACGGACTGTATGAATACACTGTCATGCCTTTCGGGCTAACCAATGCCCCGGCATATTTCATGTACCTCATGAACAAGGTATTCATGGAATATCTGGACAAATTTGTGGTGGTTTTCATAGATGATATTCTCGTCTTCTCCAAAGATGAAGAAGAACATGAGAAACATCTAAGGTTGGTGTTGCAGAGGCTGAGAGAACACCAACTATATGCCAAGTTGAGCAAGTGCGAGTTTTGGCTGAAGAGAGTTCCCTTTTTAGGACATATAATCTCGGAGGGAGGAATCTCCGTAGATCCCGCCAAAATCGAAGATATCCAGAAGTGGAAAACCCCTGAAAATGTCGGGGAAGTTCGAAGCTTTTTGGGATTAGCTGGATACTATCGACTGTTTATTGAGGGATTCTCCAAGATCTCGAGACCTCTCACCAAACTGTTGGAAAAGGGAATCACATTCACCTGGACGCCACAGTGCGATACGAGCTTTCAGGAGCTAAAGAAGAGATTGACAACAGCCCCAGTGTTGGTTATGCCAGATATGCAGAAGAATTTCACAGTGTACTGCGATGCCTCTGGGAATGGGTTGGGATGTGTTCTCATGCAAGAAGGACATGTCGTGGCATATGCATCCCGGCAGCTTCGGAAGCACGAGAAGAACTATCCTACACATGACCTAGAACTAGCTGCGGTAGTACACGCGTTGAAAATTTGGCGGCACTATTTGATGGGGAAGAGGACAGAGATATATACGGATCATAAGAGTTTGAAGTACATATTCACACAGCCTGATCTCAACCTCAGACAAAGGAGATGGTTAGAGCTAATCAATGACTTTGATGTGGGCATCAACTATCATCCCGGGAAAGCAAACGTCGTGGCCGATACTTTGAGTCGGAAAGTGCAGGTCAATAAGTTGAGCTTGAAGGACATGCCCGCAGAATTGAAGGACGAGGTTATAAGGCTCAATCTATGTCTAGTAAATAGTGGTGAAGCCATCGCCATGGAAGTGGACTCCACACTCGAGCAAGACATACGCGAGGGCCAAAAGAATGATGAGAAGATACAAGAGATCAGACAGCTCATCAAGGAAAATAAAGCTCCTGGTTTTAGAGAGGATGAACAAGGAACGGTGTGGCACGGGAAAAGGATCTGTGTGCCAGAAGTAAAGGAGATCCGTGAATTAATTTTGAAGGAGGCTCACGATTCTGACTATTCAATTCATCCTGGGAGTACGAAGATGTACCAGGACCTCAAGAGCAGGTATTGGTGGTATGGCATGAAGCGAGATGTCGCGGAACATGTTGCCCTATGTGACACATGTCAGTTGGTGAAAGCAGAACATCAACGACCCGCGGGATTGTTGCAACCACTCAAAGTGCCTGAATGGAAGTGGGAAGAAATCAGCATGTATTTTGTCGTGGGATTGCCTAGGACCCAATCCGGGTATGATTCAATATGGGTCATTATTGATAGGCTAACCAAGGTAGCTCATTTCATCCCTGTGAAAGAAAGCTACAGCGGATCCAAATTGGCAGAATTGTACATGTCAAGGATTGTGTGTTACCATGGAGTGCCAAAGAAGATAGTGTCGGACCGAGGGACACAGTTCACCTCGAGGTTTTGGCAAAAGTTGCATGAAACCATGGGAACCCATCTGAACTTCAGCTCTGCCTATCATCCCCAAACTGACGGGCAGACGGAGAGAACCAATCAGATCCTTGAAGATATGTTAAGGGCATGTGCACTCAAAAACAATAGGAGTTGGGACAAGAACTTACCGTATGCGGAGTTTTCCTATAACAACAGCTATCAAGCTAGTATGAAGATATCACCGTTTGAAGCTTTGTATGGAAGGAAGTGCAGAACTCCCCTATTTTGGAACCAAACAGGAGAAAGTAAAGTGTTTGGTCCAGAAGTGCTACAAGAAGCCGAGGCGAAGGTGAGGGAGATTCGCAACAACTTGAGGATAGCACAAACACGCCAGAAGAGTTATGCTGATGTACGAAGAAGAGAGCTCGTTTTCAACGTGGGAGACTATGTTTATCTCAAGGTGTCCCCTATCAGAGGACTTCGTCGGTTCAAGGTGAAAGGGAAGTTATCACCTCGATACATCGGACTCTTTCAAGTTTTGGAAAGGAAAGGCGAAGTGGCGTACCAATTAGAGTTACCGGTTCATCTATCGGACGTGCACGATGTATTCCATGTGTCACAACTCAAGAAATGTTTGAGGACGCCTGAAGAGGTGTTACCCATGAATGAAGTAGATGTAGCGGAGGATTTGTCTTATGCCGATCAACCATACAAGATTTTGGAGACAATGGAACGCCTCACCAGAAATAAGAGAATCAGAATGTGCAAGGTGCAGTGGAAGCATCACTCAGAAGAGGAAGCCACCTGGGAACGGGAAGATGAGCTCAAGGCACAATTTCCGGAATTGTTTTCTTAGAAACACCAATCTCGAGGACGAGATTTCTTTTAAGGGGGGTAGAGCTGTAACACCCCAAATTTTGATTCAAAACCCTAAACCATGTTCAGAGGGGAATTTAAAAATTTTTGGACGTGTTGCATGTTTTGCAAAAATTCAAATTCAAACTGGAATTCAAATTAGACTCAAAACAGAAAAGAAATGGAAAAAGAAAAAGAGAAAACGGGAAAAAAACCGGCCAGTGGGCCGAAACCCGCCAGCCGGCCAAATTTCCCCCGCGCCAGCCCGCAGCCGCGCGCCCGCGCTATCCCACACAGACAGGTGGGACCCACCTGTCATCCCTAACCCCGCGACCCCGGACTCTCCCGCGCGCGCGCGATCTTAACCGATCGGAATACCGCGTCCCTCAGCCCGAATTCCGGTCCCAGAAGAATCAAACTCGATCACAACTGACCCACCGCCCTCCCCCGGCTATAAAAACCCCAGCCCCGATCGGTTTTTCCCACGCGATCGCCGATTTTCACTCCGGTGAGCACCGAGACTTCGCCGGTGAATTCTGGCCGATCTAAGATCGGAAACTCTGATCTAACTCGCTGGTCTTGATCCACCGCCTCCGGGGAGCTTTGCAGGTGCAGAAAACTCGGAGACTTACGGTGTAAACACAGCGCTGACGAGCTTCGCCGTGGTTTTGCCTCGGACCTCGCCGCCGATCACTTTCCAGGACCCCCGAGCTCAAGAAAACCCCCGAGGTGAGATCCCTGACCTCCCCTCTACCGATCTATACCATAAAATCACAGTTCTAGGCAGAATTCTCGAGGATCCGAAACTTTCCGGCGAGATCGCCGCTTCCCGCCGCCGGCAGCGCCGCCCGCGCTCGATCAGAGCGACGTGGCCGCTTGTGCGCCGTTTATTTTAAATCGCACGGTAGACTTTAAAACCCCGCGTACCGGTTCGATGTTATAATCTCAGCCGTCGGTTTAAAATCGGACGGTCCACGTCAGCCCCGCGTTATAAAGACTGGAATTCTTACGTGCTACCCCCTGGGGTTCTCGGGAAATAAGAGCTAGCCCCGGAAACTTCTGATCTAGCCCCTGAAACTCCAGAAAATCATGTAAATTCATTTAAAAATCAGTTTTAGCCCCTGGACTTAATAAAAATTAGGAAAAACACCTCTGATAAGTGTAGCTAGACCCCTGGAAATTATGAAAATAATATTATAGACCCTGTAATGAGGTGAGTTCATTATTTTAGCCCTGTTTAGTATTTAATTTAGAAAATTGAATATGTAACTAGTGTTTAAAAATTAAAAAGTGGGACAAACATAATTGTCAAAATTAATTAAAAACTTTCTCAGTATTTAGAAAACTTTGGAGTGAGATAAAAATATATTTTTGGGCTATAATGAATCTGTTTCATTTAATATTCACATTTATTAGTATAGGGACACATTTTTAAGTAAAGAATAGCTATAGAAAAATAGGGAAAATAATTATGAAATAGTTTACATCAGAGGCCAAGGTCAAAATATGTTATTAAGTTATTTAGGACCAGAACCTATACTGTTTAGATGATGTGTATTACTAATTTCATAATAAAATACACAATTATGCATAGGAATATAAATCTGAAAATATAGCAACTAGTAAATGATAAATGGAGTTTTTAAAATCCAAAGAGTTCAGTTTAGGGTTGATAGAAATTATGAAGGCACATATGGAGAAGAAAAATACTTTTCATACATACTTGGTAGTTTAATATAAGGAATTTATTTAAAAACTGAAACACACACATATATATATATAGTATGTAAGTATAAATATGAACACCAAAGTAGGAATCATATACATATAAATAAAAGTGTATGCAAGCCACAGATCAACACACAAAGTAACCACAACCCATATAATGGTGAATGAATTTCATAAATATGAATGTGTGGTTTGTATGAAGTAAGAAGTGTGAACTATGTCTTATGATTGTTGTTTTTCTTTTGCTATGTGTGATGGTATGAAGTAGAACCTGTTCAAGAGCAAGTTATTTCTTTCCAAGATCAGGACTACCCATTTCAAGAGCAGCAACAAGGAGGCAAGTGTCCTTGACCACTTTGATCCTATGCTAGGATGTGTAGATAGAATTATTTGCATTGTCAAATGAAATGTGAAACCCATGCTAGGAAAGTTTCCCTAGAATTGCATTACCTTGTTTCCTTGTAGCTTGGGTTGGGATTTATTTTGTCATGTCATTTATTTACATGCATATGCTTAGCCATGCTTAGAATGGGATGTTTGGGACATGAGATCATCAGTTTATATTACCATACTCTTGAATGAGATATTGTGAGTTATGTAGAGGTAGGGATCAAGGCAAGTTGGATGTTTTGGTTGTGTGCTGGGTGCACGAGACTCGGGTTTGTGTTTAGTACTTGCTTGGATCCTAAGGACCGGTTAATGGAGCATGTAACCTGGCTTTACCGTGCCAACCACATGCTGAGATGGGGCAGCTTGGCCAATTAATTAGGTGTATCCCCGGCGTAGTATGGGTGTGTTGGATTGTGCGGGGAGTAGGTGTCAGCTGGACTACCATATGAACCGCAAGGCTCAAGAGGGGGCCACTGCAGCGGGGTTGGAGCCTCTTGTATGCTGTTAGGGGTGAAACCAAAGTGGGCCCACGCTCGTCGGGAATCCCTTTGTAAAGGCTTCGTAGTGATCTCCTGGCTGCACACCTGGGAAGTGTGAATGTGGATCGTAGCCACTGGCATAATGGAGGTTCTTTTAGTCCACCCGGCAACGGGGGATGAAATCACTACATGTGGGTACAGTGGTACAAACTCTGCAGAGTCAAAACTGTCTTGACAGCCGTGCTCACGGTCAAGAGCGGCCTGGACTTATTCATGATTAGAGGATTGATGGTTTTGGAAGTTAAGCGGGGAGCTTAACATTGGAAATGATGATTATGGTTATTGGATTATGATGATGGGATGGGAGATTGGGACCATTTCACCTGTGTAGTAATGTATGTGCTTAATAAGCTAAGGTGATAGGTATTAATTGCGTAGTGCTTTAACCATGAGTTCAACCTCTCCTTGTTCTAGCCATGCATGATATAATTTTCCCACACTTGCTGAGTACCATTGGTACTCAACCTTGCATATTTGTTAGTTTATATTGCTGCTTAGGTCAAGATAATGAGGTGGTGTATAATGACCAAGATTTTGGACCCGAGGAAGGTTTTTAGGTTCATGAAGACCCCCGGGCAACGCCTGTGATGGAGCCCTAAAGAATAATATTCCGCTGCTAGTTTATTTACTTGTGATGAACTTATTATTGTCCATCGAGACATTTACTATGTAAGACTTACTTATATTCGACACCTGGCTTGTAATAAATGATGCTTCACTATTTGTCATCACATGTATGAGAAAACGATCCTGGCATACATGTGATATTCACTTGGTTGTTCTTTGGAAAAACCGGGTGTGACAGGGGTGGTATCAGAGCCAAGGTTGCCCGTAGGAACGTGGACCTAGTTAGAAATGGACGTATTTAAGGACCCTATTTTCTTAAAAACTATTTTCCAAGGTGTGGGTTGAAAAGCGTTATTTAAAGAGTTATTTTCTTCATCTTACCCCAACTTTCATTCAAAATAGGATTTTTGTTTGAGATTTTATCTAACCTAATTTTAAATTCTTTTTGTTTTAGATGGTTCGCATGATTCGCACCGCTCGCAAGTCCACGGGAGGGAGAGTTCCCGTGGTTGCCCTTGCCGAAAGAGAGGAGAGTCGTCCAGTGACGTACCTATCCTATGGATTGGCAGTAGGAGGCTTGTTGCGCCGTCTTCGGCGTATGCTCGAAGCCGCCGGCAATACGGGCAAACTAATCATCCACTATAACTCCACCAGGACCATCTGTGAGAAGAGGGAAGAATGGAGTTCGGAGATGAGGATTATACACGAGAATCAACTTCTTAAGATTCACCACTCTCCAGCTTGTCGAGCAACACAATTTGACGCGGAGAAAGATGTCACCTGGGAGGCCATCACCTGCCAGAGTCATATCTATCGTCGCTACTTGGACAAAACTGAGTACATATATGTCCTCCAACGTGAGAGTGGTACCACGGAGTACAAATACCCACCAGTGCAGCAAGGGACTTCCCATGAGCACATGGACTTGTGCTTGGAGGATGCTGCTATGCTCAGCACTCGACTGCAGACGTGTCAACAAGAGCTTCAGGATGTCCGAGACACCCTGAAGGAAACGGAGGCGTTGCTGCGAGCTTGCTTAAAGGCGAGAGAAAGAGGAGATGGGAATGAACTGTGTGTCACCGTAAATGATACATGGACTCCTGACTCCCCGGATCGCCGAGCAATCAGGCGTCGTCGCACTTCTCCACCAGCAGCCTCCCCACCCAAAGCAGAGTCAGAAGGTAGCCGAAATGAGGAGGAAGATTCCGAGGAGCCAGCTCAAGAGGACGAGTAGTGTAGAGTCTTTCCCTTAGCTAGCAAGAGGTCGAGTAGTCGAGTCGTTACGTAGTTAATGGTGTGATAATGCTTGGTGTGTGACGTGAGTTGTGGAAGCCATGAGCAATTGTCCACAGCCTCGTCTTTAGATTGTTTTGCTTTGGTGTGAACCCACATGAAATAATATTGCATTCGTTTTTGTGTGAGAAATGAACCCTCAGAAAAGTATAACCAAGCCTCAACACTTCAAAGTACAAACAAGTGAAAGTAGTAAGATGATACTAAATGATTTCAAATTAACATTGGTTGATTCTGCCAGATGGCCGGAAGAGGAAAATGACGTGCTGCCAACCCCGCCAACAACAACGATGAGGCGTGCAACCCTCATCTTTCTGGAGGCCAGGACAGGGGTGGTCGCCGTGTAGAAGTTGACCCTCTCCACCAAATGCTGGAGAATCAAAATCAGCTCATCCAGAACTTGACTCAAGTGGTGGCCAACTTGCATCAAGTTCCACCTCCACAAGCTGCACCACGCCAACCAAGGTTGAGTGAGTTTCTAGGAACTCAACCTCCAAAGTTTGCAAGTGCTGCTGAACCTCTGGAGGCAGATGATTGGCTGAAGACCATTGAAAGTAAGATGAGGATTATACAATGCCAAGGGTATGAGAGGGTGCTGTTTGCCTCTCATCAATTGCCTGGACCTGCTGCTGATTGGTGGACCGCCTACGTGGCCGCCCATCATGACCCTGAGAGCATCACTTGGGAAGAGTTCAAGCGTAGCTTCCGCAACCATTACATCCCAAGAGGTGAACTAAAAAACAAGAGGAAGGAGTTTTTGGGACTGCAGCAGGGAAACATGACGGTGAGGGAATACCTCACTAAATTCACTCAACTATCCCGTTATGCCCCACGGGACATAGAGACTGATGAGCAGAAACAAGATTGTTTCGTGGAAGGGCTTACCGCAGAAATGCAGTGTGCAATGTCCTCAAATGAGTATGAGAGCTTTCAAAAGATGGTGGACAGAGCATTTGTGGTGGAAAGGAAGCTAAAGGCCCTGGAAAATGAGAATAAGAGGAAGGCTGGGTGGTCACATCAAGCCTCAGGGAGCAACACCCGCCCACGTATGATGCAGCAACCTACGGGGCAGACGAGCCGTGCTGCGGTACCCTATTCAGCACCAAGAGGGTACAACCCAAACTACAGGCCTCCCGCAGCACCAGCACAGCCGCAACGTCAGTTTGTACAGCAGCCTCGCCCCGCATATCCACCTCGACCAGCAGTGCAAGGACCTCCAAACCAACCCCAAGACAACAAAGGCCAGGCACCTAAGGTTGGGGTGCAATGTTTTAGCTGCGGTGAAGTGGGGCACTACGCCCATAAGTGTCCAAAGAAGAAGCCCACGCAGCCACCGCAGCAGAATGTAATGAGAGGACGGGTGAACCACGTCACTATGGAGGAAGCACAAGAGGCACCCGACGTGGTAGTTGGTAAGTTTCCTGCCAATTTACATCTTGCAACTCTGCTGTTTGATTCTGGCGCTACCCACTCGTTCATTGCTCAAGGGTTTGTTAAGAAGCATGACCTAGCAACCACACAAATGAACCATATGCTAGCCGTAAACTCTCCAGGTGGAGAAATAAGGACAAGACAAGTGTGTCCCAAAGTGAACCTAGACATTAATGGGATAGTATTTACTGCTAACCTCATAGTGATAGATTCACAAGGAATAGATATTATTCTGGGTATGGATTGGTTGACCAAACATAAAGGAATCATCCATTGTTCGACCAGAACGGTGGAACTAACTCACCCCAGTGGCACCAGAGTAAAGTTCATAACAATACACGAGCCCAGGAGGGACATTAAATTAAATCAGGTGGAGGTGAAAGTTGAGGAAATCAGGACTATCAGGGAATATCCAGATGTTTTTCCGGAGGAGTTGCCAGGTATGCCTCCTGACCGTGACGTGGAATTCGCAATTGAGCTAGTACCGGGAACAGCCCCGATATACAAGAGACCTTATCGAATGGACTCCAAGCAGCTAGAAGAGCTCAAGGATCATTTGAGGGAATTGACGGAAAAGGGGTATATTCGCCCTAGTTCCTCACCATGGGGAGCTCCGGTGATATTTGTGCCCAAGAAAGAAGGAACCCAAAGGTTATGCGTGGATTACCGTGCCTTGAATGAGGTAACCATCAAGAACAAGTACCCATTACCCCGCATTGAAGACTTGTTTGATCAGTTGAGGGGAGCTTGTGTGTTCTCGAAAATTGATCTCAGGTCGGGATACCACCAACTCAAGATAAGGCAATCCGATATTCCCAAGACAGCTTTCGTATCTCGGTACGGACTGTATGAATACACTGTCATGCCTTTCGGGCTAACCAATGCCCCGGCATATTTCATGTACCTCATGAACAAGGTATTCATGGAATATCTGGACAAATTTGTGGTGGTTTTCATAGATGATATTCTCGTCTTCTCCAAAGATGAAGAAGAACATGAGAAACATCTAAGGTTGGTGTTGCAGAGGCTGAGAGAACACCAACTATATGCCAAGTTGAGCAAGTGTGAGTTTTGGCTGAAGAGAGTTCCCTTTTTAGGACATATAATCTCGGAGGGAGGAATCTCCGTAGATCCCGCCAAAATCGAAGATATCCAGAAGTGGAAAACCCCTGAAAATGTCGGGGAAGTTCGAAGCTTTTTGGGATTAGCTGGATACTATCGACTGTTTATTGAGGGATTCTCCAAGATCTCGAGACCTCTCACCAAACTGTTGGAAAAGGGAATCACATTCACCTGGACGCCACAGTGCGATACGAGCTTTCAGGAGCTAAAGAAGAGATTGACAACAGCCCCAGTGTTGGTTATGCCAGATATGCAGAAGAATTTCACAGTGTACTGCGATGCCTCTGGGAATGGGTTGGGATGTGTTCTCATGCAAGAAGGACATGTCGTGGCATATGCATCCCGGCAGCTTCGGAAGCACGAGAAGAACTATCCTACACATGACCTAGAACTAGCTGCGGTAGTACACGCGTTGAAAATTTGGCGGCACTATTTGATGGGGAAGAGGACAGAGATATATACGGATCATAAGAGTTTGAAGTACATATTCACACAGCCTGATCTCAACCTCAGACAAAGGAGATGGTTAGAGCTAATCAATGACTTTGATGTGGGCATCAACTATCATCCCGGGAAAGCAAACGTCGTGGCCGATACTTTGAGTCGGAAAGTGCAGGTCAATAAGTTGAGCTTGAAGGACATGCCCGCAGAATTGAAGGACGAGGTTATAAGGCTCAATCTATGTCTAGTAAATAGTGGTGAAGCCATCGCCATGGAAGTGAACTCCACACTCGAGCAAGACATACGCGAGGGCCAAAAGAATGATGAGAAGATACAAGAGATCAGACAGCTCATCAAGGAAAATAAAGCTCCTGGTTTTAGAGAGGATGAACAAGGAACGGTGTGGCACGGGAAAAGGATCTGTGTGCCAGAAGTAAAGGAGATCCGTGAATTAATTTTGAAGGAGGCTCACGATTCTGACTATTCAATTCATCCTGGGAGTACGAAGATGTACCAGGACCTCAAGAGCAGGTATTGGTGGTATGGCATGAAGCGAGATGTCGCGGAACATGTTGCCCTATGTGACACATGTCAGTTGGTGAAAGCAGAACATCAACGACCCGCGGGATTGTTGCAACCACTCAAAGTGCCTGAATGGAAGTGGGAAGAAATCAGCATGTATTTTGTCGTGGGATTGCCTAGGACCCAATCCGGGTATGATTCAATATGGGTCATTATTGATAGGCTAACCAAGGTAGCTCATTTCATCCCTGTGAAAGAAAGCTACAGCGGATCCAAATTGGCAGAATTGTACATGTCAAGGATTGTGTGTTACCATGGAGTGCCAAAGAAGATAGTGTCGGACCGAGGGACACAGTTCACCTCGAGGTTTTGGCAAAAGTTGCATGAAACCATGGGAACCCATCTGAACTTCAGCTCTGCCTATCATCCCCAAACTGACGGGCAGACGGAGAGAACCAATCAGATCCTTGAAGATATGTTAAGGGCATGTGCACTCAAAAACAATAGGAGTTGGGACAAGAACTTACCGTATGCGGAGTTTTCCTATAACAACAGCTATCAAGCTAGTATGAAGATATCACCGTTTGAAGCTTTGTATGGAAGGAAGTGCAGAACTCCCCTATTTTGGAACCAAACAGGAGAAAGTAAAGTGTTTGGTCCAGAAGTGCTACAAGAAGCCGAGGCGAAGGTGAGGGAGATTCGCAACAACTTGAGGATAGCACAAACACGCCAGAAGAGTTATGCTGATGTACGAAGAAGAGAGCTCGTTTTCAACGTGGGAGACTATGTTTATCTCAAGGTGTCCCCTATCAGAGGACTTCGTCGGTTCAAGGTGAAAGGGAAGTTATCACCTCGATACATCGGACTCTTTCAAGTTTTGGAAAGGAAAGGCGAAGTGGCGTACCAATTAGAGTTACCGGTTCATCTATCGGACGTGCACGATGTATTCCATGTGTCACAACTCAAGAAATGTCTGAGGACGCCTGAAGAGGTGTTACCCATGAATGAAGTAGATGTAGCGGAGGATTTGTCTTATGCCGATCAACCATACAAGATTTTGGAGACAATGGAACGCCTCACCAGAAATAAGAGAATCAGAATGTGCAAGGTGCAGTGGAAGCATCACTCAGAAGAGGAAGCCACCTGGGAACGGGAAGATGAGCTCAAGGCACAATTTCCGGAATTGTTTTCTTAGAAACACCAATCTCGAGGACGAGATTTCTTTTAAGGGGGGTAGAGCTGTAACACCCCAAATTTTGATTCAAAACCCTAAACCATGTTCAGAGGGGAATTTAAAAATTTTTGGACGTGTTGCATGTTTTGCAAAAATTCAAATTCAAACTGGAATTCAAATTAGACTCAAAACAGAAAAGAAATGGAAAAAGAAAAAGAGAAAACGGGAAAAAAACCGGCCAGTGGGCCGAAACCCGCCAGCCGGCCCAATTTCCCCCGCGCCAGCCCGCAGCCGCGCGCCCGCGCTATCCCACACAGACAGGTGGGACCCACCTGTCATCCCTAACCCCGCGACCCCGGACTCTCCCGCGCGCGCGCGATCTTAACCGATCGGAATACCGCGTCCCTCAGCCCGAATTCCGGTCCCAGAAGAATCAAACTCGATCACAACTGACCCACCGCCCTCCCCCGGCTATAAAAACCCCAGCCCCGATCGGTTTTTCCCACGCGATCGCCGATTTTCACTCCGGTGAGCACCGAGACTTCGCCGGTGAATTCTGGCCGATCTAAGATCGGAAACTCTGATCTAACTCGCTGGTCTTGATCCACCGCCTCCGGGGAGCTTTGCAGGTGCAGAAAACTCGGAGACTTACGGTGTAAACACAGCGCTGACGAGCTTCGCCGTGGTTTTGCCTCGGACCTCGCCGCCGATCACTTTCCAGGACCCCCGAGCTCAAGAAAACCCCCGAGGTGAGATCCCTGACCTCCCCTCTACCGATCTATGCCATAAAATCACAGTTCTAGGCAGAATTCTCGAGGATCCGAAACTTTCCGGCGAGATCGCCGCTTCCCGCCGCCGGCAGCGCCGCCCGCGCTCGATCAGAGCGACGTGGCCGCTTGTGCGCCGTTTATTTTAAATCGCACGGTAGACTTTAAAACCCCGCGTACCGGT
Source organism: Neostapfia colusana (assembly GCA_030760725.1). Classification (NCBI taxonomy): domain Eukaryota; kingdom Viridiplantae; phylum Streptophyta; class Magnoliopsida; order Poales; family Poaceae; genus Neostapfia; species Neostapfia colusana. The sequence continues at coordinate 14,685,998 of JASWHV010000014.1, read as the reverse complement.
TCGATGTTATAATCTCAGCCGTCGGTTTAAAATCGGACGGTCCACGTCAGCCCCGCGTTATAAAGACTGGAATTCTTACGTGCTACCCCCTGGGGTTCTCGGGAAATAAGAGCTAGCCCCGGAAACTTCTGATCTAGCCCCTGGAACTCCAGAAAATCATGTAAATTCATTTAAAAATCAGTTTTAGCCTCTGGACTTAATAAAAATTAGGAAAAACACCTCTGATAAGTGTAGCTAGACCCCTGGAAATTATGAAAATAATATTATAGACCCTGTAATGAGGTGAGTTCATTATTTTAGCCCTGTTTAGTATTTAATTTAGAAAATTGAATATGTAACTAGTGTTTAAAAATTAAAAAGTGGGACAAACATAATTGTCAAAATTAATTAAAAACTTTCTCAGTATTTAGAAAACTTTGGAGTGAGATAAAAATATATTTTTGGGCTATAATGAATCTGTTTCATTTAATATTCACATTTATTAGTATAGTGACACATTTTTAAGTAAAGAATAGCTATAGAAAAATAGGGAAAATAATTATGAAATAGTTTACATCAGAGGCCAAGGTCAAAATATGTTATTAAGTTATTTAGGACCAGAACCTATACTGTTTAGATGATGTGTATTACTAATTTCATAATAAAATACACAATTATGCATAGGAATATAAATCTGAAAATATAGCAACTAGTAAATGATAAATGGAGTTTTTAAAATCCAAAGAGTTCAGTTTAGGGTTGATAGAAATTATGAAGGCACATATGGAGAAGAAAAATACTTTTCATACATACTTGGTAGTTTAATATAAGGAATTTATTTAAAAACTGAAACACACATATATATATATAGTATGTAAGTATAACACCAAAGTAGGAATCATATACATATAAATAAAAGTGTATGCAAGCCACAGATCAACATACAAAGTAACCACAACCCATATAATGGTGAATGAATTTCATAAATATGAATGTGTGGTTTGTATGAAGTAAGAAGTGTGAACTATGTCTTATGATTGTTGTTTTTCTTTTGCTATGTGTGATGGTATGAAGTAGAACCTGTTCAAGAGCAAGTTATTTCTTTCCAAGATCAGGACTACCCATTTCAAGAGCAGCAAGAAGGAGGCAAGTGTCCTTGACCACTTTGATCCTATGCTAGGATGTGTAGATAGAATTATTTGCATTGTCAAATAAAATGTGAAACCCATGCTAGGAAAGTTTCCCTAGAATTGCATTACCTTGTTTCCTTGTAGCTTGGGTTGGGATTTATTTTGTCATGTCATTTATTTACATGCATATGCTTAGCCATGCTTAGAATGGGATGTTTGGGACATGAGATCATCAGTTTATATTACCATACTCTTGAATGAGATATTGTGAGTTATGTAGAGGTAGGGATCAAGGCAAGTTGGATGTTTTGGTTGTGTGCTGGGTGCACGAGACTCGGGTTTGTGTTTAGTACTTGCCTGGATCCTAAGGACCGGTTCATGGAGCATGTAACCTGGCTTTACCGTGCCAACCACATGCTGAGATGGGGCAGCTTGGCCAATTAATTAGGTGTATCCCCGACGTAGTATGGGTGTATTGGATGGTGCGGGGAGTAGGTGTCAGCTGGACTACCATATGAACCGCAAGGCTCAAGAGGGGGCCACTGCAGCGGGGTTGGAGCCTCTTGTATGCTGTTAGGGGTGAAACCTCAGTGGGCCCACGCTCGTCGGGAATCCCTTTGTAAAGGCTTCGTAGTGATCTCCTGGCTGCACACCTGGGAAGTGTGAATGTGGATCGTAGCCACTGGCATAATGGAGGTTCTTTTAGTCCACCCGGCAACGGGGGATGAAATCACTACATGTGGGTACAGTGGTACAAACTCTGCAGAGTCAAAACTGTCTTGACAGCCGTGCTCACGGTCAAGAGCGGCCTGGACTTATTCATGATTAGAGGATTGATGGTTTTGGAAGTTAAGCGGGGAGCTTAACATTGGAAATGATGATTATGGTTATTAGATTATGATGATGGGATGGGAGATTGGGACCATTTCACCTGTGTAGTAATGTATGTGCTTAATAAGCTAAGGTGATAGGTATTAATTGCGTAGTGCTTTAACCATGAGTTCAACCTCTCCTTGTTCTAGCCATGCATGATATAATTTTCCCACACTTGCTGAGTACCATTGGTACTCAACCTTGCATATTTGTTGGTTTATATTGCTGCTCAGGTCAAGATAATGAGGTGGTGTATAATGACCAAGATTTTGGACCCGAGGAAGGTTTTTAGGTTCATGAAGACCCCCGGGCAACGCCTGTGATGGAGCCCTAAAGAATAATATTCCGCTGCTAGTTTATTTACTTGTGATGAACTTATTATTGTCCATCGAGACATTTACTATGTAAGACTTACTTATATTCGACACCTGGCTTGTAATAAATGATGCTTCACTATTTGTCATCACATGTATGAGAAAACGATCCTGGCATACATGTGATATTCACTTGGTTGTTCTTCGGAAAAACCGGGTGTGACACTCCCCATGGTGATGAACTTGGACGTATAAAACCCTTCTCCAGTTGCTCCTGAATTTGCTTCTCGAGTTCCACTAGTTCGTTGACGGGCATCCTATAGGGTCTCTTTGCTATAGGTGCGGTTCCGGGTACCAAGTCAATGGAAAATTTAATGTCCCGGTCAGGTGGCATACCTGGAAGTTCTTCCAGGAACACGTCCGAGAATTCTTGAACCACCGGAATGCTTTCCAATGTTGCTTCTTCAACGTGGTTCAATGTCACCTTCTCTGTTGCCGGTTGGGCTGACTCGAACTCAATACAGGTACCGTGCTCATTTGTCAACTGCACGCTCCTCTTAGCACATTGGATTACTATGTTATGCTTGCTTAACCAATCCATTCCGAGTATTATGTCGAGCCCTTGGGAATCCAAGACAATGAGGTTGGCAAGGAAGTCTACCCCCCCTTATTTTAAGGTTTACTTTCGGACATACTATATTAGTCCTCACCTCTCCACCGAGAGAATTAACCAACATAGTATATTTTAAGTGCGATATGGGTAGATTATACTTGGCAACATACTTGGATGATATGAATGAATGTGATGCTCCAGAATCAAATAAAATAGTGACTGGGTTGGAGTTGGCAAGGAACATACCAATCACGACGTCCTCAGCCTGTTGCGCTTCCTCAGCAGAGACATGCTTCACGTTGCCGCGAGCGTAGTTTTGCTGTCCACGGTTTCCTTGATTGGCTCCTCCGTTCGACCGTGGATTCTGCTTGGGCACATTGCTTGGTTGTCCAGGACCTCTCTTCGGGCACTCGCTCGTAAAGTGTCCCGTCTCCCCGCATGCAAAGCATGCCTTGTTGCCCATGACAACAGATACTTTGGGGCGGGGGTTTTGAACAGGAGCGCCCATGTTTGGACGGGGCGCAGGAGGCAAAGGCACACGAGGTGCTTGCATGGTAGGACGTTATTGTGGTGGCTGGTTAGGGCAAAAAGTAGGAGCGGACGATCCATACTATGGTGGCTGGTATGACATCTTTCTTTTGCCCTCTTGCTCGATCTCTCGGATCTTTCTCTCAACCACTATGGCTTTGTCAACTAGCTTCTGGAAGCTCACATAGTCATTGTTGAGGAGCTAAACTTGGATCTCATTATTCAACCCTCTCATGAACAAGTATTGCTTCCGTTGGTCTGAGTTGACATTTTCGAGGGCATACCTTGAAAGTTGCGTGAACTTGTTGAGGTACTCATTCACGCTCTTCTTGCCTTGGTGGACACCTTCAAACTCTTGTCTTTTGAGCATCATTACTCCAGCTGGGATGTAATGAGAGCAAAAAATCTCCTTGAACTCAGTCCAAGTAATAGTCTCCAGGTCGACATGAGCGTTGCATAGAGCGTCCCACCAATCAGCGGCAGCTCCCATAAGTTGGTGCGATGCAAAGAGAACCTTCTCTCTGTCATTGCACTGAACTATGACAAGCTTCTTCTCCATGGACTTCAACCAGTCATCGACCTCCATGGGATCATTAGCTTGTGAGAAAGTAGGCGGTCGAGTCCTCATGAACTCTCCCAGCCTGTTATGAGCCGGTGGTGGTGATGGTGATGGCGGTGGTGCAGGAACGGGGTTATTGTTGTTGGCTTGCAGCTAACCCAAAGTTTGGATCATAGTTTGCTTAAGCTGGTTCTGCATAGTCATCAACCTTTCAAGGTTGTTTACACCAGCCTCGGGGTTGTCATTCTCAGGAACCTCAATGTGGTCATCCTCTTGGTTGCCACGGACGTTCCTCCCTTGACGGCTGGCGTTTCTTCTCACCATCTGTGAGAGAGAGTTGAATAGAATAGAGGTTAGAAGTTTAGAGTGATCCCTCCCAACTATATGCATCAAGGTGGATGGACTATATATCATCCTACATTAGGATGTGAACAAGTGCCAAAGCATCTCACATCTCTCTACTATGTGTGAATATGGACAACGCTGAAACGTCCCACAACTCACACTAAGCACTCAAGCACAACAATCATCACAAAAGTTCAGCATACAACTCCTATTCAAGGCTTACTCAATGGGGATCCTATGTGGTTTTGCGGTGATATCAATCTGTGACCAACCTGTGACTTTGTCCTATAGTTAATGGGGTTCTAATGCCAATCTATGCATTCTACCTAGGCTTGCATCCTATGTTCATCGTGTCTCCTAATACCAATCTGCGACTAGGCTTACGTCCTGTGGTCAATCATGGCAGCTTCATACCAATCTGTGATCTTATCTAGGCCTGTGACCTACAGTCAATCGTGGTATCTATATCAATCTGTGACTAGGCATGGCAGCTCTAATATCAATTTCTATCTAGGCGTGTGACCTACGATCAACCGTGGCTCTGATACCAATCTGTGACGCCCCTGTTCTGAGAGAGAACCTCTTGGAACTGAGACTGATGCGTATGTGTGCCCAGGATGTTCATCACACATGCACATATAATCCACAAACTGAATTCAAAATATATATAACCACGAATGAATAGATTCAAGTACTTTATTACATCAATCTTTATTGCAGCGGAAGTCTATCTTAGTAGCGGAAGTCTTATTCTAGCAGCGGAAGTCTTCTAAATTATAACGGAAGCAAACTAAGCAGCAGCAGCAGCAGCGGCTCCATCTCTACAACACAGGCAAGGTTGAGAGCAGATTACACGCCTAATACTCCACGTGGTCTTCATAGTACTCTTCTCCTGTTGCTGATGATGTATGATAATGCAAGGGTGAGTACATGACGTACTCAGTAAGTGCGGAAAGTATGACATATAGTTTACAACAAGGTAGGTATAAAAAGGCTCATTGCAGAAAGCAAAGCTTATTTTACAAAACTGGATAAAAACAATAAATAGCTTTAAGTGAATATAATCCCAACATGTATTTAAATATCAACATACCTCCATCATGATTCACCATTTTTCATGTCTCAACTAGACATTTATCTTGCTCACTTTTCACATGCTCATGAATACCATCTTGTATTCACTACCATCTCATCTCATATTCAATTCTGTCTCGTACCGAGACCAATGCTCATTGCCATGACTCAACAGTCATGCAACCAATCTCATTACCCGGACTCAACAGTCACGAAAACCAAATCCAAAGACCAAACCATCACCAAACCAATAACCAAACCAAATACCAACCAATTACCATCCCATCTAATCATGTGGGTTGTCCAGACGCTCGTGACCGTAAGCTCGACTATCATGATAGTTTTAGACTCTGCAGAGTTTGTACCACTTTACCTACAAGTTTGTGATTTCGTCACCCGTCGGCGACTGCAGAACCTCCATTATACCAGTACACAACCGTCGGTGTATGGCCAAAAGATAACAAAATAGCCTTTACAAAGGGGCTACTAGATGTATGGACTCACTAAGGTTTCACCAGCAGGCTAGAATCACCAATTCTCCCACCTACGGGCCCCCTCTTGTGCCATGCAGTTCCTAGGGCAGTCCTCACTCGACTTCCATTCCCCGCGCCTACCACGGTCCATAACAATCTAGCAACTTACCTAACTACAGATAAGCCGCACCCATATTTGGCCTTGTGGTGGCACTGTTATCCTGGCATGGCTCGTATGAACCGGTCGTTAGATCTACAGCAAGTAAACCACCATCTCATTCTACCTCATCCACAAACCAAACTTGCCTAGATCTCACTCCGATTCATATCCATTATCAACATCAGTTTCTCATTAACATTATTCATACGAGTGCAGTTAGCTAGAAACATTCTATCGCTTCCCATATCTTGTAGATTAGCGAAGCAAAAAGCAAAAACGACCATACCCGACTCATCTACTGTCCCGGTGACAAGGGTGGTTAACAAAACTAGTAAACTCCTATGAAAGGGTTTCCCATCAAGTTGACTCAAGCACACGCACCTTTTCGCAAACAAAACAGGTTTCGAAAACATGGGATCAATATAGTCAAGGGGCACTTGCCTTGTTCTTATGGCTTCTGTTTCTCATGGATCTCGAAGTCTTGTTGTTGTAGCTCCTCGTAGATAGCTCCCAGAGCTTGTCCTTCTACTCACGATCACGCATATACAAGGTTCACAGCAATCAATTATCATGCACAACTTTAATCAAGATACGATGATGCATATGCATGCTAATCCTAGGGTGCTTGTCGGTACCCTCAATATGGGGTACCCCCGCGCACAGGGGAAACTGCCTAAGGACCTCGCCCCTCTCTGTAGGGAGAGCTCCGAGGGCGCCACATGTCCAGCGGGGCCGGACCTCCCTCTCCTCAGAGGAGAGCTCTGGGCCCGCCACGTGGCCAACAGATCCGGACATCCCCCTCCGCGGAGAGAGCTCCGAAGGCTCCACGTGTCCAGCGGGGCCGGACCCCCCTCTCCTCAGAGGAGGGCTCCGGGCCTGCAACGTGGTCAGCAGAGCTGGACTTCCCCCCTCTGTGGGTGCCAAGCTCAGAACTCCGGTTCTGGGTGCCAAGCAATACAACGAGCACCTCTGCTCACCGTGGACGTAGTATTTTACGCTCCGGTGGCCTGAACCACGTAAAAATCCCTGTGTCAAGCTTCTCCTTCCATCGTCCTTAACGTGTGAGCTCTCTGTGAGTGACTAGCCCCTCCGAAAAAGAACCTCCACGGGCTGTCCAGAGCAGGCCCGCGGGAAGTGTCGACAACACACTTCGACATTTGGCGCGCCAGGTAGGGGGATTTTCCCTTGCGCGTTGAGCTTTTGCCGACAAAGATGACGAAACTTCCTTCAGCAGCAAGCTTTCCCCGCCCTCGTTCATGACGAACAGTGACCAGCGGGGACTATGTCTCGACACACTCAGGACGGAGTGTGTCGGTGCAAGCTGGAAGCCAGCAGCCGACTCCGGCTGCGCCGACTCCAGTGAGCCCAGGATCCACTGCAGCGCTGAGTGTCTCCCATGGGAGTGCACTAGCTGCAGCACGAGCACTACTGCGCAATCCACCTGCTGGGGACGCGCCTCAGTGAGCAACCCAGCAGTGGATTCACGACGTAGACCGTCTCGTCATCGCGGCCGCCAACCCTCAACTTTGGCGGGGACAACGTCCCAGTCAACCGGCTGTGTCGCTGACGCGCACACCAACGGTTGACGGGCAGACGGCAGACTACCGCTCCACCAGGATCCCATCGGCGGACCTGAGGTCAGAGCTGGAACGACGCCACCTGGGCAAGGTTGCCCGAGTGGTCATTGAGCGACGGCGAGAAAGGCGTCGCAACCAAGAGGCCGGCGACAGCATGTCAACCGCCTCAACCCAGCCTGAGCGGCAGATGTTCGCTACCAGATCTCTGCCCCAGGCATACGCCGCACAGCATATGCCCCAGCCATATGCCCTGCAAATGGTGCCCCCGGTCTATGGCGCAGCCTTGCCCATACCGGGGTACACAGTGCCGGCAGCAAACCAAGCGTTCGAGGCACCAACACCTGCAGCAACAAGAGCAGGATGTGCGGCCCTGATGCCACACCTTCGCTTCGCGAAGTGGCCGCACAAGTTCCGGCCGCACCTGCCCGAGAAGTACGACGGCAGCGTCAACCCGGCGGAGTTCCTCCAGATCTACTCCACCACCATCCTTGCTGCAGGAGGGGATGAGGCAGTCATGGCCAACTACTTCCCCGTCGCCTTGACCGACTCAACCCGGTCTTGGCTCATGAATCTCCCCCAGGGTTCCATAACCTCCTGGGGAGAGCTCTGCCGGCAGTTCACTGCGAACTTCGACAGCTCCTACACCCGGCCTGGCACGGAGCTCGATCTCCATGCCATCCAACAACAGCCTGGAGACACGCTACGCTTCTTCATCCAGCAGTTCTCCCTGGTGCGGAACACCATCCCACATATCCAAAATGCCTCTGTGGTGGTGGCGTTTCGGCAGGGTGTACGGGACAAGAAGATGCTCGAGAAGCTCGCGACCAGAGAAGTTCGCGACATCTCAGAGCTCTTCAGCCTGGCGGACAAGTGTGCCAGGGCAGCAGAAGGGTGGCACTGGCACTCACAGCCAGCCTCCGAATCAGGAGGACAGCCCGGATCTTGCGCTGCTTCCCATGGAAGCAGCAAGAAGATCAAGGACCGGGGCGGTGGCAAGATGAAGACACTGACCGCAGCTCCTGTTGCTGCTGCAGCAGCACCCAGTGGAGCCCGGGGGCCACGCCCCGACAAGAGGCAGCGACAGTCACCAGCTGCAGATGGTGATCAAGGCGAGCCGTGCCCCGTGCACAACACCAGCAGCCATACTGTTGCTGAGTGCCGGGAGATTCAGAAGCTCGCGGAGCGTTTCCGCAAGGGGAAGCAACCGCGTGCTGACGCCCCTCCCTTCCGTCAAAGGGAGGGCAAGCAGAAGGTCAACACCCAAGACAACGTCTACCACCAGGCGGAGTTCCAGGAGCCTCAGTGCGCCGTGAAGGCGGTACACAACCGTGAGGACACCAGCTCCAGTGACGACGAGCACCAGAAGACGCTCTACGTCATCTACAGCGGGTCCGCTCACCCCTCATCCCGAAGCGCAGTCAAGACTCTGCGCCGAGCGGTAGCGTCGGTGGCTCCTCTCCCAAGTGTTGCGCCGCACCTCAAGTGGATGGGAACCCCCATCAGCTTCGACGCCACCGACTGCCCCAGGAACATGGCTGGGGCCGGCCAACTACCGCTCTTGGTAGCACCCACCATCTCTAATGTGAGGATCTACCACGTTCTGGTAGATGGCGGGGCGGGGCTGAACCTCATCAGCCGCGCAGCTTTCCAGAAGCTGCAGATCCCGATGGCCAAGCTCACCCCATCGAGCCTGTTCTCAGGGGTAAGGCCGGGACAAGTCGCCCCCTATGGCAACATCAGCCTCCCGGTGACCTTTGGGGCACCGGACAGCTATCGAACAGAGTACATTCTGTTCGACGTGGCGGAGATCGACCTCCCCTTCAATGCCATAATCGATAGGCCAGCCCTGTACTAATTCATGGCGGTAGCCCACTAGGGCTACCTCGTCTTGAAGATTCCTACACCGACAGGTGTCCTCAAGATTCATGGAGACCGCACTGCTGCAGTGTCAGCCTTGGAGAAGCTCCAAGCACTTGCGACAGCTCGAGCACCAGCCCCTGGCGGTGCAGAACCAGGCCAGCTCCACCCGAGTGCACGCCACCGTGCCTCGACCTCAGCACCCCGCGTGCAACCCCTCGACGAGGGCGACGTCCCCCTGAAGGTCATCCAAGTCGGCGTCGATGCTGCCCAGACCATCCGGGTAGCCGGGGGCCTGGACAGCAAATAGGAAGGCGTGCTCATCACCTTCCTCCGACACAACGTCGACGTGTTTGCATGGCAATCATCGCAGATGCCGGGGATCCCTAGGGAGGTGATCGAGCACCACCTAAAGATCTTCCCCGATGCCCGGCCAGTCCAACAGAAGCCTCGCAAGCAGTCCATCGAGCGGCAGAACTTCATCCGAGAAGAAATCAAGAAGCTGCTGGACGCTTGCTTCATACGGGAAGTCCACCACCCCCGGTGGTTGGCGAACCCCGTCGTCGTCCCGAAGGCCGGTGGGAATCTCCGGATGTGCATCGACTACACCAGTCTCAATAAGGCATGTCCCAAAGATCCATTCCCCCTCCCTAGAATAGATCAAATAGTAGACTCTACATCAGGCTGTGATATGCTATGCTTCCTAGACGCCTACTCAGGCTTTCATCAGATCCCTATGTCTAGAGAAGATGAAGAACACACTTCTTTCATCACAGTAGACGGCCTGTATTGTTATGTCTCCATGCCTTATGGTCTAAAGAATGCTCTTCTCACCTTTGTACGTGCTATGCACAAAACCTTTGGAGAGATAATAAGAGACTTAGTCGAGGTGTATGTCGATGACATCGTTGTCAAAGTCAGGCAGAGCTCATCCTTGTTAGATAACCTAGCCTTAGTCTTTGACAAACTGCGCTCCACGTGCACCAAAGCTGAACCCCGACAAGTGTGTGTTCGGCGTATCCTCTGGGAAGCTCCTAGTATTCCTGGTCTCACACTGAGGAATTGAGGCCAACCCAGATAAGATCAAGGCCATCGACCTGATGCGGCCCCCCGCCCGCATCAAAGATGTCCAGAAACTCACGGGATGCCTAACCGCGCTGAGTCGGTTTATACCGAGGCTAGCAGAGCGGGTGCTCCCCTTCTTTAAGCTCCTGCACAAATACGGTCCATTTGCTTGGACCGACGAAGCAGAAGAAGCTTTCCAGGAGTTGAAGCAGCTCCTAACGACCCTACCCATCATGGTAGCCCCCGAGCCCGAAGAGCACTTGTTGTTCTACATCGCGGCAACAACTGAGGTGGTGAGCATGGTTCTCGTCGCAGAGCGGCCGGACCCCTCGTCACCACAGCCTGCTCCGGTAGCAGAAGACAAGCACCAGGAGAGCCCGGAGGCTCAAGACGACCTCCCGGAGCTCCAAGACAACCTCCCGGAGGTCCAACGGGACCTCCCAGAGCTCCAAGACAACCTCAAGGAGGTCCATCGGGACCTCCCGGAGCTCCGGGTTAACCCCCCCGGAGGCCCAAAGGAACCTCCCAGGAGAACAAGACGTCCTCCCGAGGGTCCAGGATGACCACCCGGAAGACCAGCGGGACCCCCCAGAGGTCCAAGACGGCCTAGAAGCCTTCGAGTCCCAGCTCCCGGAGGCTTCCCCGGACCCGTCTACCTCCTGTCGGGCTAAGCCAATGGAGGAGGACATCTCAGGCCCAGGGGGGAGGGTCCGGACCATCCAGAGGCCTATCTACTACATCAGCGAAGTCCTCCACGACGCCAAGACAAGGTACCTGGAGGTCCACAAGCTGCTGTATGCAGTACTCGTGGCATCCAGGAAGCTCCGCCACTACTTTCAAGCCCACCGGATCTCGGTGGTCACCTCCTACCCGCTGAAGGCTATTCTTCACAGCCCCAACGCGAACGGCAATGTCGCTAAATGGGCAGCGGAATTGGCGGAGTTTGAGCTGGACTTCCTTCCTCGCCATGCAGTCAAGAGCCAAGCACTGGCTGACTTCGTGGCCGAGTGGACACCAACGATGACTAACCCAGGGGGCCTCGAAGACGGTGAACCAAAGCCCCAAGCTCCGGTCTTCACTGGGCCTCATTGGATGCTCTTCTTTGACGGCTCCTCGCGAAAGCAGGGGGCCGGTGCTGGCGTACTGCTTCTCATGCCATCGAGGTGTGTCTCAATTTCAAGGCAACCAACAACATGACAGAGTATGAAGCACTCATCTTTGGCCTAAAGACAGCCCTGTCTCTGGGCGCTTGCCAGTTGTTGGCACAGGGCGACTCCCAGCTAGTCATCAAGCAAGTTAAGGGTGAATGCTCCTGCAATGACCCACAACTAGCTGCTTATCTGCTGCACGTGCAGATGTTGGAGAAAACTTCCTCGCTTTGGACCTGCGCCATGTACCACGCGCTGGCAATGCCGCGGCCGACGACCTCTCAACGAAGGCCTCCACCGGAGCCCCTGTGCCCGAAGGAGTCTTCGAGAGGACATTGTTGCAGCCCACAGCCCGGCCTGCCGAGCCGGGCGAAGGGGGCTGGACCAGCACCTCGAAGCTGGCGGTCCCGGCGGCCCTGCAGCCATGGACGCCGCCAAGGATCGTAAGCGTCACTGGGGACTCCGTGCAACCCAGCGCTCAAGATTCAGAAGCTCAAGTCAGACCCGATGCATGGATCACGGAGATCCGGGACTACTTGAAAGATAACATCCTCCCTGATGAACGTGTATCCGCTGAACCGATCGTGCGCATAGCTAAAAGATACGTGCTGGTAGAAGGGGATCTCTACCGGCGTGGCGCCAACCACGTCCTATTGCGGTGCATAACCCAGGGGGAAGGCTGCGACTTGCTCGCTGAGATCCATGGAGGTGAATGTGGGAGTCACTCTTCCTCATGCACGCTCGTCGGTAAAGCATTCCGACATGGCTTCTACTGGCCGACAACACTCCGGGATGCCGTCAAGCTGGTCGAGAGATGCAAGGCGTGCCAGTTCCATGCCAAGCAGATCCACACACCGGCTCAGGCGGTTCAGATGATCCCGCCCTCGTGGCCGTTCGCCGTATGGGAGTTGGACATCCTGGGACCATTCCCCAAAGCCATCAGGGGATTCCGGTACCTCTACGTCGCCATCGACAAGTTCACCAAGTGGCCAGAAGCTACACCCGTCGTCACCATCAATAAGCAATCCGCAGTAAAGTTCATCAAGTCGATCGTCTGCCGGTTCGGGGTCCCGAACAGAATCATCACCGACAACAGGACCCAGTTCACCAGCGCAGCGTTCCAAGACTACTGCAAAGACCTCGGCATCCAGGTGTGCTATGCCTCCGTTTCTCACCCAAAGAGAAATGGGCAGGTCGAGAGGGCCAACGCCGAGATCCTTCGGGGCCTCAAGACTCGCACCTATGCCGGCTTGAAGAAACATGGCGCCAAGTGGGTGGATGAGCTTCTGAGCACACTGTGGGCTAACCGGACATCCCAAAGCCAGGCCACCGGAGAGACACCCTTCTTCATGGTATACGGGTCCGAAGCTGTGCTTCCCCCAGAGATCACCATGGGGTCTCTCCGTGTCCGAGCTTACGACGAAGCCATGCAGGACAACCTCCGGCGTGAAGACATCGACCTCATCGACGAGGCTCGATTACACGCAGCGCTCCACAACGCACGGTACTGGCAAATGCTACGGCGCTACCACCAAAGGTCCGTGCGTATCCGGGAGCTACAAGAAGGCGACCTGATGCTGCGGCGCATACTTTCTTGCGAAGGGACCGACAAACTCTCCCCCAACTGGGAAGGTCCCTTCCGAGTCATGAAAGTTTGCCGCCCCGGGTGCGTACGCCTTTCCACCGAGGATGGGGATCCGCTCCCGAACCCGTGGAACATAGAACACCTCCATATCTATCCCTAGAGCAATAGTAGGACAGTTTTTTTTCTTTCTGTAATAGATTCCATAGACTCCAGGAACAGCGCTCGGAGCAGCTAAGCCTCAGGGGACGGTGCAGGACTATGTTCAGCTTGGCCTGGTTCCGACCCTAAGCGCGTAGATTCTTGCTTCCCTTCTTAATGGGGTGGGTCGTTGCCTCCATGTTTAGCCTGCCTTCCTCCTATGGATATTTATATGGAAAGAAACATGTCTTGCTTTGCTCTTACCCTTGTGCTCATTTAAATTATGCATTAATTTTTATGACCGCACTTTCTGTGTATGCTCACCATACACTCAGCTCTCTTTTCCCATTCTCACCCCTAGTCGGCATTTGCTATCCTACCGAAGACGGTCGCGTTTGAGGTACCTGCCGATGGCTAGGAGGCCTCTCGGGCCTCCCCCAGTCAGGTGTTACGATGCCAGTTGGTCACCTCCAGGAAAAACCCGCGCTGTGCATGGGAAGTCCAGGGTGCGTAACCTGCTTTGCCTGGTTCCGACCCAAAGCGTGCGCATCCTGCCCTCCAAAGGTCCAGGGGAGTATAGCCTGCTTTGTCTGGTTCCGTGCCGAAAGGCTGTGCACTCTGCCTCCCCAGCATTATGGTCCAGTACTAGGGGCCGGACGGTCGTACCCTGACCTCAGAGGGAGCCGGACCACCGGCTACGGGCGCACTGAATTACCCAAGCCCCATATACCGGATCAGGACCGTAAGCCAAATAAGACTATGAGATAGGGAAGGGAGAGCCCCAAGGAGAATTACGGTTCCGTTACTTGTGTGCAGGACCTCCCGGCCTTAGCTCCCCCGCAGGAGTATGGTAGGTGTGCCCAACCCGTTGGCCACACCTACTAAGGGGCCACTACGGGGACCGCGCAAGAAAAGACCGGAGCTCTAACGCAAGACCGGAGGATCCGGACCTCGCCCCCTCCGCAGGGGCGGGTTCGAAGGCCCCATGTGTCCGGTGGGGCCGGAGCTTCCCTCTCCTCAGAGGGTAGCTCCGGGCCCGCCACGTGGCCGGCAGAGCCGTGCCTCGCCCCCTCTGCAGGGGTGAGCTCCGAAGACTCCACGTGTTCCGCGGGGTCGGACCTCCCTCTCCTCAGTGGAGAGCTCCGGGACCGCCACGTGGTCGGCAGATCTGGACCTCCCCATCCTCACAGGGCGAGCTCCGAAGACCCCTTGGGCCCTTAACACAATAAGGACCCGAGGAAGGTGTCTGTGCAAAGACTTCAAGATCGGTGAAGGCCTCCGAGGTCCATGTGGAGCTAAGGACTCGGCCAGGCCAAGCCAAGAAGAAGATAAGCACGGACACAAGAAACAAAGAGCATGTTCATACATCAAAAGCTCCACGAGCTGGGCTACAGACTCGACAAAAACAAACTAAGAAAAAAGAAAAGATACAGGGCCTTCTGGCCGCAGGGGCGACTGCCTAGGAGTCCCCGGACTCCCGCTGGAACCTAGAGGCCACAAGGGCGGCCATGTCCCCGACTTCGGCCCTGGCAGCTTCCTCCCGCTCGACGACGGGGCCTAGTCTCACCGGCTCCAGAGAGAAGGAAGGGTCTCGACTCTGGAAGCACGCCAGCACGTGCGTGGTGACCTCCTTCGCCAGGCCCCGTCCCTTCGCCTCAAGCTCGTTGGCGATCACCGTTTCGAGCCTGCCCAGCTTGGCGCTGATGGACTCAAGCACCGGGATTGCCTCAAACACCTCCTGCGCCGGAGCCTCCGTCCTCACCGGGCTGAAACCGAGGGGAACCAGGGCGGACCCCGCCTCACCGACAAAGCTCCAGACTGCTCAGGCCTCGACAGACCGCGAAGCCTGAAGCTTCTCCACCTCTTGGCGGGCCGCCAGCTCAAGATCCAGCATCGCCTGGCGCTCCCGGGAGGTCTGCTCCTCCCTCGCGGCAACAGCCGACTCCCGAAGCTCCAGCTCCTCAGCCCGGGCCTTCAGGTCACCCTCGCTGACCTCCAGTTGTGCGGCGACCTTCTTCTCCTCGGCCGCCACAGCACGCTCCCGATCTGCGACGGCGCACTCCCGGCATGCTAGCTGCAGCTGCAGCTCCTCCATAGCAGTGGAGCGTGCCTCGGCCCTGGTATGAGCCTCGCGGGCCTCCTGGTGGAGCCGCCGGGTCTCGGAGTCCAGGCGGTCGACGGCCTTCTTCCGAGCGTCGAGGAGCGCCTCCATGGCATCAAGCCTCCATTGCCTCGAGGCGAGCTCCGCCCTAACCTCCTGAGTCCGCTGCACTAGGAGGCGCCCCCAGCTGAAGAGCCGATCCCTCTCCTCTGTCAGCACCTCCCGTTCACCCTCAAGAGCGCCTAGGACCTGCCGGACGCTTGCTTGGGCAAGCTCCAAGGCGTCCGCCAGGGGCAGCGGGGGGCAGAAGCCGAAGCCGCGCCCCCGACCTCCTCAATCACGTCGTCGTCCGGTGGAGGAGACGCCAGCATCTTGGCGACCGAAGTGAGGCGCCGATCTGGAGGAGTCGGGGGGCCTGTCGCTGCTCCCCCCGCCTCAGTACCGGAGGGCTGGACGCCGCCAGCTGGCTCCGCCGAGCCCACGGCGGCCGCAGGCTTCCGAGCTGGTGAAGGGGGACGAACGGGTGCTGCTGCCGCTGTCACAGGAGTTGATCCCGCCGCCACAGACGAGGCCTGCACCGGCTTGGGGGGCGGCGAAGCCGCCGCAGCTCCAGGACGCTGCGGCACAGGACCTCCGCTGGCCGGAGAAGGCCGGAGACCAGACGCGTCCCTGGCATCCGAAGAATCCCTACAAGCATAGGGAGCTATCGGGTTAGGGAAGGAAGAAAAAAGCGCAAGTCCTAAGATCCGGTGAGAATGACACTTACCGGGGGACGTGAACGCTCCAAGTCGGGGTGGAGCCTCCAGAGCCTGAAGAAGGAGGGCTGGACGCCCGGGGCTCTTCGGACCGCCTCTGACCAAGAGGAGTCCCGTCGGAGCAGAAAATCTGAGGCCTCTTGGGGTCGTCGCCTGGCGAACTGACGCCTTCAGAAGGAGGACGTGAAGGAACCCCGGTCCTCTGCCTTGGCGTGAACAACGCCGCGGGAGGGGACCAGGCACATTTCTTCTCCAGCAAGCCGGGGGCCGGCTCCCTGCCCTTCACCCCGTCGATGGTCCGAGCTCCGTCGACCTTCGGCGTAGGCTGGGCATCAGGTGATGCCTCGCGCTCCGATCCGGAGCACTCAACACTGGGGATTGTGATCCCCTGGGAGACACCACCAACCTGGCATGCGGTAATCCCGATGTCGTCCAAAGTCGGCAGCTCCCGCAACAGCCTCGCCCTCAGCAACGGCTCCCGGGAGAGAGGGCGACAGGAAGCTGGCACCGCAAGAAAACTACCGTCAAGGGGATCGCTGCTGATACGCGCCAGTGTCTCCTTCAGCTCCTCCTCCGACGGAACCGA
Source organism: Neostapfia colusana (assembly GCA_030760725.1). Lineage (NCBI taxonomy): Eukaryota > Viridiplantae > Streptophyta > Magnoliopsida > Poales > Poaceae > Neostapfia > Neostapfia colusana. Next base: position 14,669,138 of record JASWHV010000014.1, on the reverse strand, counting down.
GTCCAAACACCTCTCCACTCTGGTGCCATCGTGGATGCCAGAGAAATACCACGCCGGGCGGTAGCGCCGCTGCAACGGCGCTAAGCGCCGCAACAGGAAGTTTTCCAGCACCATCAAAGACGTCAACCCATGCTCCGCCAAGGACTGCATCCGCGCCAAGATCGGCGTGTACTGGGGCTCCAGCACCGGGTTGTCCTCCCAGAAGCTACGCCCAGTGGTTGGGGCATCAGTCGGCAACTGGAGGCAATCGTGCTCGTCGGTCTTCACGATCACCCAGTTGTCTCTCCAGCCATCCCACCTCGCCAAGCTAAAAGGCAGAGGGTACCCAGAGACTTTCGGGTCCTTGCAGCGGTGTTGGAAATAGTAAGCTCCCAGCTGGTTCTTCGATCCACGCCCGGTCGTTCGCAGCACAAAGAAGTGGCGGAAGAGCATCACTAAGGCGCGCACCCCCACAAACATCTCGCAGAAGTGCACGAAGACAGCGGCTGTCGGTACCTGCGATATGGGGTACCCCCGCGCACAGGGGAAAATGCCTAAGGATCTCGCCCTTCTCCGCAGGGAAAGCTCTGAAGGTGCCACGTGTCCAGTGGGGCTGGACCTCCCTCTTCTTAGAGGAGAGCTCCGGGCTCGCCACGTGGCCTACAGCAGCCAGACCTCCCCCCTCCGAGGGGAGAGCTCCGAAGGTGCCACATGTCCCGCGGGGCCGGACCTCCCTCTCCTCAGAGGAGAGCTCCGGGCCCGCCACATGGCCGGTAGAAGCCGGACCTCCCCCTCCGCGGGGAGAGGTCCGAAGGCTCCACGTGTCCTGCGGGGCCGGACCCCCCTCTCCACTGAGGAGGGCTCCGGGCCTGCCTGCCCCCGAGCGGTAGGCAGCGGGCGTAAAGATGCCCCCATACCTTGCCCATACAAGGTATTCAAGGCCCGCGCCTTCCCAAGACGCAGAGACGCGGAACACGCCTCTGTCAGGTGCCGTTGCGTCCAGTCGCATCACAGACTGGCGCACGGTGTCAGAGTCTGCCAGCCAATAAACGCAGCGACAAGACATCCCATGCCGCCCCCGCCGTCATCATCCACTACGACTAGCATGCGGCATGGGCAGGGCTGCAAGACGAAGACTCAGAAGCCTTCGCCAGAGACAACTACCGGCATAACTGCAGATACGGTAGATTACAGTCAATCTCCCCGGGACCACCTGTCGGGTCCCGGGCCCCCCTTGTAAGCCACCCGAGTCTTGGACTATAAAAGGCTCAGGTAGGCGACGTTAGCAAGGGTTCGCACTCTCGCAACTCATACGCTAGACTTCAGTCATCCCCAATCTCAGGACTCCGGTTCTGAGCAGCAAGCAATACAGCAAGCTCCATAGCTCGCCGTGGACGTAGGGTTTTACGCTCTGGCGGCCTGAACCACGTTAAACTTGCCGTGTCAAGCTCTTACTAACCCGTCCATACGCTCAAGCTCTCCGCAAGTGACTAGCCCCACCGAAAAAAGAACCTCTGCGGGCTGCCCAGTGCAGGCCCTGGGGAAGTGTCGACCGAACACTTCGACATTCGGCGCGCCAGGTAGGGGGCTTTCCCTTGCGCGACGAGTTTCCGCCGACGAAGATGACCAAGCTTCCTTCAGCGGCAAACTCTCCTCCCTCGCGTTCGCGGTGAACCGTGACCAGGGGGAAGTACATGTCGACACACTCAGTGCGGAGTGTGTCGGTGCAAGCTGGGAGCCAGCAGCCGGCTCTAGCAGCGCCGACCCCGGAAATGCAGGCTCCAACCAGCGTCAGGTCTTCAGTAGCGCTGGGCGTACCCGGCAGGGGTGCGCTAGCTGCAGCAAGAGCGCTACTGCACAATCCGCCTGCTGGGGACGCGCCTCAGGCAGCGACCCAGCAGTGGATTCGCGAGGTAGACCGTCTCGTCGTCACCGCCGCAAACCCTCGACTTCAGCAGGGATGACGCTCCGGCAAACCGGCTGTGTCGCTGATGCGCACGCCAATGGTTGGCGAGCAGACGGCAGATTCCAGCTCCACCAGGCTCCAGTCGACAGATCTGAGGACAGAGCTGGAACGGTGTCACTTGGGCCAAGATGCCCAGGTATACCTTGAGCAACGTCGAGAAAGGCGTCGCAACCAAGAGGCTGGCAACAAACTCTCCTCCACCGCGTTCGCGGCAAACCGTGACCAGGGGGGAGTACATGTCGACACACTCAGGACGGAGTTTGTCGGCGCAAGCTGGGAGCCAGCAGCCGGCTCTGGCAGCGCCGACCCCGGCAATGCAGGCTCTGACCAGCATGAGATCTTCTGCAGCGATAAGCGAACCCCACAGGGGTGCGCTAGCTGCAGCAAGAGCGCTACTGCGCAACCCACCTGCTGGGGACGCACCTCATTCAGTAACCCAGCAGTGGATACGCGAGGTAGACCACCTCGTCGTCGCCACTGCAAACCCTCGACTTCGGCGGGGACGATGCTCCGGTCAACCGGCTGAGTCGCTGACGCGCACGCCAACGGTTGACGGGCAGACGGCGGACTCCAGCTCCACCAGGCTTCCATCGACGGATCTGAGGGCAGAGCTGGAGCGATGCCACTTGGGCCAAGATGCCAGAGTGTTCCTCGAGCGACGTCGAGAAAGGCGTCGCATCCAAGAGGCTGGCGACATCATGACGTCGGCCTCGACCCAGCCTGAAGGGCAGATCTTCGCCACGCGAGCTCTGCCCCAGGCGTGCACCGCGCAGCATATGCCACAATCATATGCCCTGCAAACGGCGCCCTCGGTCTATGGAGCAGCCTTGCCCATACCGGGGTACACTGTGCCAGCGGCGAACCAAGCGTTTGCGGCGCCAACACCTGCAGCAACAGGAGCAGGATGTGCGGCCCTGGCGCCCCACCTTCGCTTCGCGAGGTGGCCGCGCAAGTTTCGGCCGCACCTGCCCGAAAGGTTCGACAGCAGCGTCAACCTGGCGGAGTTCCTCCAAATCTACTCCACCGCCATACTTGCTGCAGGAGGGGATGAGGCCGTCATGGCCAACTACTTCCCCGTCACCTTGACCGGCCCAGCCCGGTCTTGGCTCATGAACCTCCCTCAGGGTTCCATAACTTCCTGGGGAGAGCTCTGCCGGCAGTTCATCGCCAACTTCGGCAGCTCCTACACCCGTCCCGGCACGGAGCTTGACCTCCACGCCATCAAGCAACAACCTGGGGAATCACTGCGCTCCTTCATCCAGCGGTTCTCCCAGGTACGCAACACCATCCCCCACATCCCGAATGCATCAGCAGTGGTCGCATTCCAGCAAGGTGTGAGGGACGAGAAGATGCTTGAGAAGCTTGTGACCAGAGAGGTCTGCGATGCCTCTGAGCTCTTCAGCCTGGCGGACAAGTGCGCCAGAGCAGCCGAAGGACGGAATTGGCACTCACTGCCAGCTTCCGAAGCCGGAAGACAGTCCGAAGACGGCGGAGTTCAAGCCGAGCTCCCGACCACGTCAGACAGCCAAGAGCCAAGCACTGGCTGACTTCGTGCTTGAGTGGACGCCAACGAAGGCTGACCCAGGGGGCCGCGAAGGCGGTGAACCAAAGTACCGAGCTCTGGTCTTCACCGGGCCTCACTGGACGCTCTTCTTCGATGGCTCCTCGCGAAAGCAGGGGGCCAGTGCCGGCGTACTGCTTCTCATGCCATCGGGGGAGCAGTCTGGGTACATGGTGCGTCTCAATTCCAAGGCAACCAACAACTTGGCAGAATGTTGGAGAAAGACTTCCTCGCCTTGGACCTGCGCCATGTACCGCGCGCTGGCAAGGCCGCAACTGACCACCTCTCAACAAAGGCCTCCCTCGGAGCCCCTGCGCCCGAAGGAGTCTTCGAGAGGACATTGCTGCGGTCCACAGCCCGGCCCGCCGAGCCGGGCGAAGGGGGCTGAACCAGTGCCTCAAAGCTAGGCAGTCCCGGCGGCCCTGCATCCATGGATGCCGCCAAAGGATCGTAAGCGTCACTGGGGACTCCGTGCAACCCAGGGCTCAAGATCCAGAAGCTCAAGTAGTCCCAATGCATGGACCACGGAGGTCCGGGACTCCTTGAAGGACATCCTTCCTGATGAACGTGCATTCGCTGAACGGGTGGTGCGGATGGCTAAGTGCTACGCGCTGGTATCTTTACTGGTGTGGCGCCACGACATCCTATTGCGGTGCATAACCTAGGAGGAAGGCTGCGAAGAGCTTGCAGTAGTCCAAGGAGGCGAGTGCTGGGAACGCTCATCGTCCCGCACGCTGGTCGGTTAAGCCACCCGGCATGGCTCCTACTGACCGAGAGCCACCTGGACGCCGTCAAACCGGTTAGGGATGCAATGCGTGCCAGGTCCACGCCAAGCAGACCCACACAACTGGTGCAGACGCGCACCCAGAGCCGTCGGGGGATACCGGCTCCTCCATGTCGAGGGCCAGCCGGACTTCCCAGGGCCGGGTCACGGGAACTACCCTTCCACATGGTATGCGGGGCCAAAGCCATGCTTCCCCCTGAGATCGCCATGGGGGTCCCCCCGTGTCCGGCGTACGATGAAGCCACGCATGACCCGCTCTGCGTGAAGACAGGCGCTCTGACGCTACCCCAGTAAGTTCACCATGCTTACTTAGGTGTTCATTTAAATTATGCATTAATTTATATGAACACCTCCCCACGCTCTAGAAAGTGTGCGTCCATTGTAGACTTGGTTCCTCTTTCCTGCTCTCATGCATAGTCGATATTTGCCGTTGTCGAAGTGTTCAGTCGACACTTCCCCCGGGCCTGCACTGGGCAGCCCGCGGAGGTTCTTTTTTTGGTGGGGCTAGTCTCTAGCGGAGAGCTTGCGCAGATGGACGAGTTAGTAAGAGCTTGACACGGCGAGTTTTACGTGGTTCAGGCCGCCGGAGCGTAAAACCCTACGTCCACGGCGAGCTATGGAGCTCGCTGTATTGCTTGCTGCTCGGGGCCGGAGGCCTGAGCTTGGGGGTGAGTTACAGCCTGAGAGTGTATGGCTAGCGTATGAGTTGCAAAGTGCGAACCAACAGGGTTCGAACCCTTGCTAACGTTGCCTACCCGAGCCTTTTATAGTCCAAGACTCGGGTGGCTTACAAGGGGGGCCCGGGACCCGACAGGTGGTCCCGGGGAGATTGTCTATTATCTACCGTATCTGCAGTTATGCCGGTAGTTGTCTCTGGCGAAGGCTTCTGAGTCTTCGTCTTGCAGCCCTGCCCATGCCGCATGCTAGTCGTAGTGGTTGATGACGGCGGGGGCGGCATGGGATGTCTTGTCGCTGTGTTTATTGGCTGGCAGGCCCTGACACCGCGCGCCAGTCTGTGATGCGACTGGGCGCAACGGCACCTGACAGAGGTGTGCTCCGCGTCTCCCCGTCTTGGGAAGGCGCGGGCCTTGAATACCTTGTACGGGCAAGGTATGGGGCGTCTTTACACCCGCTGCCTACCGCTCGGGGGCAGGCAGCGCTGTTATGCTGGACACGTTGCGGGCCCGGAGCTCTCCTCTGAGGAGGGGGAGGTCTGGCCCCGCAGGACACGTGGAGCCTTCGGACCTCTCCCCTGCGGAGGGGGGAGGTCCGGCTTCTGTCGGCCATGTGGCGGGTCTGGAGCTCTCCTCTAAGGAGGGAGAGATCCGGCCCCGCGGGACATGTGGCACCTTCGGAGCTCTCCCCATGGAGGGGGGAGGTCTGGCTGCTGTAGGCCACGTGGCGAGCCCGGAGCTCTCCTCTGAGGGGAGGGAGGTCTGGCCCCACTGGACACGTGGCGCCTTCGGAGCTTTCCCTGCGGAGAAGGGCGAGACCCTTAGGCATTTTCCCCTGCGTGCGGGGGTACCCCATATCGCGGGTACCGACAGTGGCCCCCGGGCTCACCTCGGGGGAGGTAACGAGCCCGAGGTGAGGCCTTCTCCTACCCGCGCACTTTCTTGTCTTGAGTACTCCCTGTGCTGGCAGGGTCTTGACGGCTTCGGAGTTCAGCCTCTTAGGAGAGGGTGAAGCCTGGCATCGGAGCTCGGCCCGGCTGTGGGGGCGGAGGTCCGGAAGTCATCGGAGCACAGGTCCACGAAGGGCGTGAGGTCCGGCATCAGGGCTCGCCTCTGAAAGGAGGGCAAGGGCTGGCATCGGAGCTCGGCCCAGCTGTGGGGGCGGAGGCCCGGAAGTCGTCGGTGCTCAGGCCAGCGAGGGGCGTGAGGTCCGGAGGTCATCGGAGCTCAGGCCAGCGAAGGGCGTGAGGCCCGGCATCAGCGCTCGCCTCTGAAAGGAGGGCGAATGCTGGCATCAGAGCTCGGCCCAGCTGTGGGGGCGAAGTCCGGCACTGCTCAGTGGTCCCCCTTTCCTGTCCCTTAGTCTCATTTGGCTTACTGTCCCAGGCCGGAATACGGGGCTCGGGTAATCCAATGCACTTGGTCCCGGAGGTCTGGCCCCAGCCCCAGTCAGGGTGTAACCGTCCAGCCCCCTGGTACTCAGACCGTAGCGCTGGGGGGCAGATTGCGCATGCTTTGGGTGCAAGACCGGGCAAAGCAAGGCTCCTGACCCCCCGGTCTAGCATAGGTATTTTCTCAGAGGAGACCAACTGGCGGCACAGTACCCTCACAGGGGGAGATCCAAAAGGCCACCGGGCCTTTGGCAGGTACCCCAAGCACTACCGTTTTCGGCAGGACGGCAAATATCGACTATGCATGAGAGCAGGAAAGAGGAACCAAGTGTACAATGGACGCACACTTTCTAGAGCGTGGGGAGGTGTTCATATAAATTAATGCGTAATTTAAATGAACACCTAAGTAAGCATGGTGAACTTACTGTGGTAGCGTCGGAGCGCCTGTCTTCACGCAGAGCGGGTCATGCGTGGCTTCGTCGTACGCCGGACACGGGGGGACCCCCATGGCGATCTCAGGGGGAAGCATGGCTTCGGCCCCGCATACCATGTGGAAGGGTAGTTCCCGTGACCCGGCCCTGGGAAGCCGGTATCCCCCGACGGCTCTGGGTGCGCGTCTGCACCGGTTGTGTGGGTCTGCTTGGCGTGGACCTGGCACGCATTGCATCCCTAACCGGTTTGACGGCGTCCAGGTGGCTCTCGGTCAGTAGGAGCCATGCCGGGTGGCTTAACTGACGAACGTGCGGGACGATGAGCGTTCCCAGCACTCGCCTCCTTGGACTACTGTGACCTAATCGCAGCCTTCCTCCTGGGTTATGCACCGCAATAGGATGTCGTGGCGCCACGCCAGTAAAGATACCAGCGCGTAGCACTTAGCCATCCGCACCACCCGTTCAGCGGATGCACGTTCATCAGGAAGGATGTCCTTCAAGGAGTCCCGGACCTCCGTGGTCCATGCATCGGGACTACTTGAGCTTCTGGATCTTGAGCGCTGGGTTGCACGGAGTCCCCAGTGACTCTTACGATCCTTTGGCGGCATCCAGGGCTGCTGGGACTGCCTAGCTTCGAGGCACTGGTTCAGCCCCCTTCGCCCGGCTCGGCGGGCCGGGCTGTGGACCGCAGCAACGTCCTCTCGAAGACTCCTTCGTACGCAGGGGCTCCGATGGAGGCTTTCCTTGAGAGGTCGTCAGCTGCGGCCGTGCAAGCGCGCGGTACATGGCGCAGGTCCAAGGCGAGGAATTCTTTCTCCAACATCCGCATGTGAAGCAGATAAGCAGCTAGCTGTGGGTCATTCCAGGGGCATTCACCCTTAACTTGCTTGATAACTAGCTGGGAGTCGCCCTGCGCCAACAACTGGCGAGCGCCCAGAGACAGGACTGTCTTTTAGGCCAAAGATGAGTGCTTCATACTCTGCCAAGTTGTTGGTTGCCTTGGAATTGAGACGCACCATGTACCCAGACTGCTCCCCCGATGGCATGAGAAGCAGTACGCCGGCACCGGCCCCCTGCTTTCGCGAGGAGCCGTCGAAGAAGAGCGTCCAGTGAGGCCCGGTGAAGACCAGAGCTCGGTACTTTGGTTCACCGTCTTCGCGGCCCCCTGGGTCAGCCTTCATTGGCGTCCACTCAGCCACGAAGTCAGCCAGTGCTTGGCTCTTGGCTGTCTGACGTGGTCGGGAGCTCAGCTTGAACTCCGCCGTCTTCGGGCTGTCTTCCGGCTTCGGAAGCTGGCAGTGAGTGCCAGCTCCGCCCTCCGGCTGCTCTGGCGCACTTGTCCGCCAGGCTGAAGGGCTCGGAGGCATCGCAGACCTCTCTGGTTGCAAGCCTCTCAAGCATCTTCTTGTCCTGGACACTGTCGAAGTGCCGCCACCACAGAAGCACTTTGAATATGTGGAATGGTGTTGCGTACCTGGGAGAACCGCTGGATGAAGGAGCGCAGCGACTCCCCAGGTTGTTGCTTGATGGCTTGGAGGTCAAGCTCCGTGCCGGGACGGGTGTAGGAGCTGCCGAAGTTGGCGATGAACTGCCGGCAGAGCTCTCCCCAGGAAGTTATGGAACCCCAAGGGAGGTTCATTAGCCAAGACCGGGCAGGGCCGGTCAAGGCGACGGGGAAGTAGTTTGGCCATGACGGCCTCATCCCCTCCTGCGGCAAGTACGGCGGTGGAGTAGATCTGGAGGAACCCCGCCGGATTGACGCTTCCGTCGTACTTCTCGGGCAGGTGCGGCCGAAACTTGCGCGGCCACCTCGTGAAGCGGAGGTGGGGCTCCAGGGCCGTACATCCTGCCCCTGTTGCTGCAGATGTTGGTGCCGCAAACGCTTGGTTCGCCGCTGGCACAGTGTACCCCGGTATGGGCAAGGTTGCGCCATAGACCGGGGGCGCCGTTTGGAGGACATATGGCTGTGGCATATGCTGCGTGGCGTATGTCTGGGGCAGAGTTCGCGTGGCAAAAGTCTGCGCCTCAAGCAGGGTTGAGGCAATCGTCATGCTGACGCCGGCCTCTTGGCTGCGACGCCTTTCTCGTTGCCGCTCGAGGAACATTCGGGCGTCTTGGCCCAGGTGGCATCGTTCCAGCTCAGTCCTAAGGTCCGTCGACGGAAGCCTGGTGGAGCTGGAATCCGCCGTCTGTCCGTCAACCGTTGGCGTGCGCATCAGCAACACAGCCGGTTGGCCGGAGCGTCGTCCCCGCCGAAGTCAAGGGTTTGCAGCGGCGACGACAAGACGGTCTACCTCGCGAATCCACTGCTGCGACGCTGCCTGAGGCGCGTCCCCAGCAGGAGGATTGTGCAGTAGCGCTCTTGTTGCGGCTAGCGCACCCCCGCCGGGTACGCCCAGCGCTACTGAAGACCTGACGCTGGTTGGAGCCTGCATTGCCGGGGTCGGCGCTGCCAGAGCCGGTTGCTGGCTCCCAGTGCAGGTACTGGTGCCGCGAACGCTTGGTTGCGCCTGGCACAGTGTACCCCGGTATGGGCAAGGTTGCGCCATAGGCCGGGGACGCCGCTTGCAGAGCACATGGTTGTGGCTTATGCTGTGCGGCGTACGCCTGGGGCAGAGCTCGCGTAGCGAAGGTCTGCCCTCCAGGCTGGGTCGAGGCCGACGTCATGTTGTCGCCAACCTCTTGAGTGCGACGCCTTTCTCGACATCGCTCGAGGAACACTCGGGCATCTTGGCCCAAGTGGCACCGTTCCAGCTCTGTCCTCAGGTCCGTCGACGGAAGTTTGGTGGAGCTGGAACCCGCCGTCTGCCCGTCAACCGTTGGCGTGCGCGTCAGCGACACAGCCGGTTGGCCGGAGTGTCGTCCCCGTCGAAGTCGAGGGTTTGCGGCGGCGACGACGAGACGGTCTACCACGCGAATCCACTGCTGGGTTGCTGCCTGAGGTGCGTCCCCAGCAGGCGGATTGTGCAGTAGCGCCCTTGCTGCTGCTAGCGCACCCCCACCGGGTACGCCCGGCGCTACTGAAGGCCTGACGCTGGTTGGAGCCTGCATTGCCGGGGTCGGCGCTGCCAGAGCCGGTTGCTGGCTCCCAGCTTGCCCTGACACACTCCGTCCTGAGTGTGTCATCATGTACTCTCCCCTGGTCACGGTTTGCCGCGGATGCAGGGGGGGAGAGTTTGCCGCTGTTCGTCGGCGGAAACTCGTCGCGCAAGGGGAAAAGCCCCCTACCTGGCGCGCCAAATGTCGAAGTGTTCAGTCGACACTTCCCCCGGGCCTGCACTGGGCAGCCCGCGGAGGTTCTTTTTTCGGTTGGGCTAGTCTCTAGCGGAGAGCTTGCGCAGATGGACAAGTTAGTAAGAGCTTGACACGGCGAGTTTTACGTGGTTCAGGCCGCCGGAGCGTAAAACCTACGTCCACGGCGAGCTATGGAGCTCGCTGTATTGCTTGCTGCTCGGGGCCGGTGGCCTGAGCTTGGGGGTGAGTTACAGCCTGAGAGTGTATGGCTAGCGTATGAGTTGCAAAGTGCGAACCAACAGGGTTCAAACCCTTGCTAACGTTGCCTACCCGAGCCTTTTATAGTCCAAGACTCGGGTGGCTTACAAGGGGGGCCCGGGACCCGACAGGTGGTCCCGGGGAGATTGTCTATTATCTACCGTATCTGCAGTTATGCCGGTAGTTGTCTCTGGCGAAGGCTTCTGAGTCTTCATCTTGCAGCCCTGCCCATGCCGCATGCTAGTCGTAGTGGTTGATGACGGCGGGGGCGGCATGGGATGTCTTGTCGCTGTGTTTATTGGCTGGCAGGCCCTGACACCGCGCGCCAGTCTGTGATGCGACTGGGCGCAACGGCACCTGACAGAGGTGTGCTCCACGTCTCCGCGTCTTGGGAAGGCGCGGGCCTTAAATACCTTGTACGGGCAAGGTATGGGGCGTCTTTACGCCCGCTGCCTACCGCTCGGAGGCAGGCAGCGCTGTTCTGCTGGACACGTGGTGGGCCCGGAGCTCTCCTCTGAGGAGGGGGAGGTCCGGCCCTGCAGGACACGTGGAGCCTTCGGACCTCTCCCCCGCGGAGGGGGGAGGTCCGGCTTCTGTCGGCCACGTGGCGGGTCTGGAGCTCTCCTCTAAGGAGGGGGAGGTCCGGCCCCGCGGGACATATGGCACCTTCGGAGCTCTCCCCACGGAGGGGGGAGGTCTGGCTGCTGTAGGCCACGTGGCGAGCCCGGAGCTCTCCTCTGAGGGGAGGGAGGTCCGGCCCCACTGGACACGTGGCGCCTTCGGAGCTTTCCCTGCGGAGAAGGGCGAGACCCTTAGGCATTTTCCCCTGCGCGCGGGGGTACCCCATATCGCGGGTACCGACAGCCGTCCTGCCGAAAACGGTAGTGCTTGGGGTACCTGCCAAAGGCCCGGTGGCCTTTTGGATCTCCCCCTGTGAGGGTACTGTACCGCCAGTTGGTCTCCTCTGAGAAAAGACCTACGCTAGACCGGGGGGTCAGGAGCCTTGCTTTGCCTGGTCTTGCACCCAACGCATGCGCACTCTGCCCCCCAGCGCTACGGTCTGAGTACCAGGGGGCCGGACGGTTACACCCTGACTGGGGCTGGGGCCAGACCTCTGGGACCAAGTGCACTGGATTACCCAAGCCCCGTATTCCGGCCTGGGACAGTAAGCCAAATGAGACTAAGGGACAGGAAAGGGGGGACCACTGAGCAGTGCCGGACTTCGCCCACACAGCTGGGCCGAGCTCTGATGCCAGCCCTCGCCCTCCTTTCAGAGGCGAGCGCTGATGCCGGGCCTCACGCCTTTCGCTGGCCTGAGTTCCGATGACTTCCGGACCTCCGCCTCCACAGCCAGGCCGAGCTCCGAGGCCAGCCCTCGCCCTCCTTTCAAAGGCGAGCGCTGATGCCGGACCTCACGCCCTTTGTTGGCCTGAGCTCCGATGACTTCCGGACTCCGCCTCCACAGCCAGGCCGAGCTCCGAGGCCAGCGCTCACCCTCCTTTCAGAGGCGAGTGCTGATGCCGGACCTCACACCCTTCGCTGGCCTGAGCTCCGATGACCTCTGGACCTCACGCCCTTCGCTGGCCTGAGCTCCGATGACTTCCGGACCTTCGCCCCCACGGCTGGGCCAAGTTCCGATGCCAGCCCTCGCCCTCCTTTCAGAGGCGAGCCCTGATGCCGGACCTCACGCCCTTCATGGACCTGTGCTCCGATGTCTTCCGGACCTCCGCCCCCACAGCCAGGCCGAGCTCCGATGCCAGGCTTAACCCTCTCCTAAGAGGCTGAACTCCGAAGCCGTCAAGACCCTGCCAGCACAGGGAGTACTCAAGACAAGAAAGTGCACGGGTAGGAGAAGGCCTCATCTCGGGCTCGTTACCTCCCCGAGGAGAGCCCGGGGGCCACTGTCGGTACCTGCGATATGGGGTACCCCCGCGCACAGGGGAAAATGCCTAAGGATCTCGCCCTTCTCCGCAGGGAAAGCTCCGAAGGTGCCACGTGTCCAGTGGGGCCGGACCTCCCTCTCCTCAGAGGAGAGCTCCGGGCTCGCCACGTGGCCTACAGCAGCCAGACCTCCCCCCTCCGAGGGGAGAGCTCTGAAGGTGCCACATGTCCCGCGGGGCCGGACCTCCCTCTCCTCAGAGGAGAGCTCCGGGCCCGCCACGTGGCCGGTAGAAGCCGGACCCCCCCTCCGCGGGGAGAGGTCCGAAGGCTCCACGTGTCCTGCGGGGCCGGACCTCCCTCTCCACTGAGGAGGGCTCCGGGCCCGCCACGTGTCCAGCAGAACAGCGCTGCCTGCCCCCGAGCGGTAGGCAGCAGGCGTAAAGACGCCCGATACCTTGCCCGTACAAGGTATTCAAGGCCCGCACCTTCCCAAGAGGCGGAGACGCGGAGCACGCCTCTGTCAGGTGCCGTTGCGTCCAGTCGCATCACAGACTGGTGCGTGGTGTCAGAGTCTGCCAGCCAATAAATGCAGCGACAAGACATCCCATGCCGCCCCCGCCGTCATCATCCACTACGACTAGCATGCGGCATGGGCAGGGCTGCAAGACGAAGACTCAGAAGCCTTCACCAGAGACAACTACCGGCATAACTGCAGATACGGTAGATAACAGTCAATCTCCCCGGGACCACCTGTCGGGTCCCGGGCCCCCCTTGTAAGCCACCCGAGTCTTGGACTATAAAAGGCTCGGGTAGGCGACGTTAGCAAGGGTTCGCACTCTCGCAACTCATACGCTAGACTTCAGTCATCCCCAAGCTCAGGACTCCGGTTCTGAGCAGCAAGCAATACAGCGTTAAACTCGCCGTGTCAAGCTCTTACTAACACGTCCATTTGCTCAAGCTCTCCGCAAGTGACTAGCCCCACCGAAAAAAGAACCTCCGCGGGCTGCCCAGTGCAGGCCCGGGGGAAGTGTCGACCGAACACTTCGACAGCGGCCATGGCAAAGGAATTGGGAGAGAGGTGGTGGAGCTGGAGGCCGTACGTCTCCAGCAGCGTCAAGAAGAACGAAGAAATTGGCGGGACGAGCCCCGCCAATCCATAAGCAACAAAGAAGACAATCTCCCCAGCTCCCAGATGCAGGGGGAGAGTCCCTCTCCGGAGGCATCGTCGCTGCTCCTCCGTATGCAACCCCAACAACTTTCGCATCGGCCTAAGCTCCGCCGACCGAGCGAGACGCGGCGGAGGCAAGTTGGAAGCCATGGCCGGCGGAAGCTCAAGAACAAGATAGACAAGGGCGCAAGAGCTCGAAGGAACAAGGAAGATTCAAGCGCAGGGAAGTGCAAAGGGAAGCCGCGATGCGGGCGAGATCCCCTTTTAAACTTCCCAGGCGCGATTCAAAGTGATTCGAAACTCTTCGAATACGCTGCTTGGGACAACCGCTTCAGCTCTGTCGAAGTGTTCAGTCGACACTTCCCCCGGGCCTGCACAGGGCAGCCCGCGGAGGTTCTTTTTTCGGTGGGGCTAGTCTCTAGCGGAGAGCTTGCGCAGATGGACGAGTTAGTAAGAGCTTGACACGGCGAGTTTTACGTGGTTCAGGCCGCCAGAGCGTAAAATCCTACGTCCACGGCGAGCTATGGAGCACGCTGTATTGCTTGCTGCTCAGGACCAGAGGCCTGAGCTCGGGGGTGAGTTACAGCTTGAGAGTGTATGGCTAGCGTATGAGTTGCAAAGTGCGAACCCTTGCTATCGACGCCTACCCGAGCCTTTTATAGTCCAAGGCTCGGGCAGCTTACAAGGGGGGCCGGGACCCGACTGGTGATCCCGGGAAGATTGTCTATCATCTACCGTACCTGCAGTTATGCCGGTAGTTGCCTCTGGTCGAAGGCTTCTGAGTCTTCATCTTGCCGCCCTGCCCATGCCGCATGCTAGTCGTAGTGGTTGATGACGGCGCAGGCGGCATGAGACGTCTTGTCGCGGTGTTTATTGGCTGGCAGGTTCTGACACCGCGCGCCAGTCTGTGATGCGACTGGGCGCAACGGCACCTGACAGACGCGTGCTCCGCGTCTCCGCGTCTCGGGAAGACGCGGGCCTTGAATACCTTGTACGGGCAAGGTATGGGGGTGTCTTTACGCCCGCTGCCTACCGCTCGGGGCAGGCAGCGCCGTTCTGCTGCCACGTGGCGGGCCCGGTGCCCTTCTCAGAGGAGAGGAGGGTCAGCTCCGCGGGGCACGTGGAGCCTCCGGGCCTCTCCCCGCGGAGGGGGAGGCTCGGCTTCTGTTGGCCACGTGGCGGGCCCGGAGCTCTCCTCTGAGGAGAGGGAGGTCCTGCCCCGCTGGACGCGTGGCGCCTTCGGACCTCTCTCCCGCGGAGGGGGAGGTCCGGCTTCTTTATGCCACGTGACGGGCCCGGAGCTCTCCTCTGAGGAGAGGGAGGTCTGGCCCCGCCGGACGCATGGCGCCTTCGGAGCTCTCCCTGCGGAGAAGGGCGAGTTCCTTAGGCATTTTACCCTGTGCGCGGGGGTACCCCATATCTTAGGTACCGACAGTGGCCCCCGGGCCCATCTCGGGGGAGGTAGCGAGCCCGAGGTGGGACCTCCGTCTCTTTCAACCCGCGTACTTTCTCTAAGTCCCAAATTGACCGCTGCCGGAGCACGAACGGCCGCGGGATCGTGGGAGCGTGTGCTCACTTGATGGTTGCTTTTACTGCGGTGGTTCCCAAGACTGCCACTTCTGCACGTTGCGGCGCTTTCTTCTGGAACCGCCTAAGTGTCTTGCCGGCTCATCTTCTCAGGAGGCTGACTCCTTGACCCCACCGCTTTAGCTAGGCGGCTTGGGCCCACCCGTCATCGGCACTCGGTCTAGGAACCGAAGCAGTCGCCGACGCGGGGTATCCGAAGAGTTCCGAATCGCTTGGGATTGCACCCGGGAAGGTGTTAAATGAAACCTCCATGTGGGTACATTCCCCTTATAAGGCTTCCAGCCCCTGCGCCTCCCTCAGGTCCCTGCAGTCTTGTCTTCTTCCTTTTTATCGAGTCTGTAGTCCAGCTCATGGAGCCTCGCATAGTTTGACTCTTTTAAGATATTTGTGACTGTGATGCTTTTTCTCTCCTTCTTGGGCTTGCCTGACTGAGTCCTCAGCTCCGCAAGGTACTCAGAGGCCATCTCCAATCTCGGAGCTTTGCACAGACACCCTCCCCGGGTCCTAACCGTGTTAGGGGCCCCCGGAGGTTTCCGGATCTTGCCCTATGGGGAGCCCCAAATCTGCCTGCCATGTGGCGGGTCCGGAGCTCCTCCTTAAGAGGCGGGAGCTCCGGCCATGCTGGACACGTAGGGCTTTAGGAGCCCTCCCACCGAGGGGGGAGGTCCGGTTTCCGCCTGCCACGTGGCGAGCCCGGAGCCCTCCTCAAGGGAGGTGAGAGTTCCGGGCCTGCTGGACATGTGGGGCCCTCGGGTCCCGCCCCTGCTGAAGGGGAGGGACCCGGTCCTGCCAATCCTAGGCCGAAGTAGTTGGTAGCTCCTTTTCCCCCCTGCTTCATGCAGACCATTGTTGCCGCAACCTGGAGGTCCTGCACATAGGTAGAGGAAACGTAATTCTCCTTGGGGGCTCCCCCTCCCTTATCTCATAGTCTTATTTGACTTATAGTCCCTAACCATATGCTTGGTGCTTGGGGACTTGTAGAGAGGGGGAGCTGAGCACATGGCAACCATGCACTGCAAGGGTGATTAAAAAACTCAATTCACAATTTAAATGAGTACAAGGAAAGAGCAAAGTAGAGCAGACTTCTTTCCATACAACTTTCCACAGGAGGAAGGCAGGCTAAACATGGAGGCCACGACCCACCCCATTAAGAGGGGAAGCAAGACTCTACGCGCTTGGAGTCGGAACCAGGCAAAGCTGAACGTAGTCCTGGACCGTCCCCTGGAGTTTAGCTGCTCCGAGTGCTGCTCCTGGACTCTATGGAGTTTATTACGAAAAGAAAGTACTGTCCTATTTTTGCTCTAGGGGTAGAACTTACGGAGGTGTTCTATGTTCCAAGGGTTCGGGAGCAGGTCCCCATCCTCGGTGGAAAGGTGCACACACCCGGGGCGGCATACTTTCGCGACTCGGAAGGGGCCTTCCCAACTAGGGGAGAGTTTGTGGGCCCCTTCGCGAGAAAGTATGCGCCGCAACACCAGGTCACCTTCCTGCAGCTCCCGGGCACGCACAGACCTCTGGTGGTAGCGCCGAAGCGCTTGTCTGTACCGCGCGTTACGGAGTGCCGCATGTAATCGGACCTCGTCGACGAGGTCGATTTCTCCACGCCGGAGGTTGTCCTGCGTGGCTTCGTCGTAAGCCCGGACACGGTGAGACTTCATGGTGATTTCTGGGGGAAGTACAGCTTCAGCCCCATACACCATGAAGAAGGGTGTCTCCCCGGTGGCCCGGCTCTGGGATGTCCGGTTAGCCCATAGTGTGCTCGGAAGCTCATCTACCCAATTGGCACCATGTTTCTTCAGGCTGGCGAAGGTGCGAGTCTTAAGGCCCCGGAGAATCTCCGCGTTGGCCCTCTCAACTTGCCCATTGCTCCTCGGGTGGGCGACAGAGGCATAGCATACCTGAATACCAAGGTCCTCGCAGTAGTCTTGGAATGCTGCGCTGGTGAACTGGGTCCCGTTGTCGGTGATGATCGTGTTTGGGACCCCGAACCGGCAGACAATAGACTTGATGAATTTTACTGCGGATTGTTTGTTGATGGTGACAACTGGTATAGCTTCCGGCCACTTGGTGAACTTGTCGATGGCGACATAGAGGTACCGGAATCCCCTGACGGTTCTGGGAAATGGTCCCAGGATGTCCAGCCCCCATACGGCAAACGGCCACGAGGGCGGGATCATCTGTACCGCCTGAGCCGGTGTATGGATCTGCTTGGCGTGGAACTGGCACGCCTTGCATCTCTCGACCAGCTTGACGGCATCCTGGAGTGCTGTCGGCCAGTAGAAGCCATGCCGGAAGGCTTTACCGACAAGCGTGCGTGAGGAAGAATGACTTCCACATTCGCCTCCATGGATCTCAGCGAGCAAGTTGCAGCCTTCCCCCTGGGTTATGCACCGCAATAGGATGTGGTTGGCGCCACGCCGGTAGAGATCCCCCTCTACCAGCGCGTATCTCTTAGCCATACGCACAATCCGTTCAGCGGTTGCATGTTCATCAGGGAGGATATTGTCCTTCAAGTAGTCCTGGATCTCCGTGATCCATGTATCGGGTCTGACTTGAGCTTCTGGATCTTGAGCGCTGGGTTGCACGGAGTCCCCAGTGACGCTTACGATCCTTGGCGGCATCCATGGCTGTAGGGCCACCGGGACCGCCAGCTTCGAGGTGCTGGTCAAGCCCCCTTCGCCCGGCTCGGCGGACAAGGCTGTAGGCCGCAGCAACGTCCTCTCGAAAATTCCTTCGGGCGCAGGGGCTCCGGTGGAAGCCTTCGTTGAAAGGTTGTCGGCTGCGGCATTACCAGCGCGCGGTACGTGGTGCAGGTCCAAAGCGAGGAATTCTTTCTCCAACATCTGTACGTGGAGCAGATACGCAGCTAGCTTAGGGTTATTGCAGGAGCATTCGCCCTTGACTTGCTTGATGACCAGTTGGGAGTCGCCCTGTGCCAACAACTGGCGAGCGCCTAAAGACAGGGCTGTCTACAGGCCAAAGATGAGTGCTTCATACTCCGCCATGTTGTTGGTTGCCTTGAAATTTAGACGCACCATATACACAAACTGTTCCCCCGATGGCATGAGGAGCAGTACGCCGGCACCGGCCCCCTGCTTTCGCGAGGAGCCGTCGAAGAAGAGTATCCAGTGGGGTTCGGTGAAGACCGGAGCTTTGGGCTCTGGCTCACCGCCTTCATGGCCCCCTGGGTCAGTCTTCGTTGGTGTTCACTCCGCCACAAAGTCAGCCAGTGCTTGGCTCTTGACTGCATGACGTGGGAGGAAGTCCAGCTTAAACTCCGCCATCTCCGCCGCCCATTTAGCAACGTTGCCAGTCGCATGGGGGCTGTGAAGAATTGTCTTCAGCGGATACGAGGTGACTACCGAGACCCGGTGGTCCTGGAAGTAATGGTGGAGCTTCCTGGAGGCCACGAGCACCGCATACAGCAGCTTGTGGACTTCTAGGTACCTTGTCTTGGCCTCATGAAGTACTTCACTGATGTAGTAGACAGACCTCTGTATGGTTCTGACCCTCTCTCTTAGGCTCGGGAGCTCCTCGTCCATTGGCCCCGGCCCGCTGGAGGTGGGTGGACCCACGGGGGCCTCCGGGAACTGGGACCCGGAGGCCCTTAAGCTTTCTTGATCATCCGGGAGCTCCGGGGGGTCTTGAGGGACCTCCGAGAGATCCCAATTGGACCCTGGAGATTTATCTTGGGGGTCCGGGAGGGCGTCCTGGGCCTCCGGGAGGTCGACCTGGACCTCCAGGGGGTCCGGGAGACCGTCTTGGCCCTGCGGGGCCCCCTGGCATCTGTCTTCTGCTACCGGAGCAGGTTGCGAGGGTGAGGGGTCTGGCCGCTCCGCGACAAGGACCATACTCACTACCTTTGTTGTCGCCGCAATGTAGAGCAGCAAGTGCTCCCCAGGCTCAGGGGCTACCATGATAGGTAGGGTCGTCAGGAGTCACTTCAACTCCTGGAAAGCCTCTTCTGCTTCGTCAGTCCAGGCAAAGGGGCCTGACTTGCGCAGGAGCTTAAAGAAAGGGAGTGCCCGCTCTGCTAGCCTCGGTATAAACCGGCTCAGCGCGGCTAGACATCCCGTGAGTCTCTGAACATCCTTGACGCAGACAGGGGGCCACATCAAGTCGATGGCCTGGATCTTCTCTGGGTTGGCCTCAATCTCTCGGTGCGAGACCAGGAACCCTAAGAGCTTCCCAGAGGACACGCCGAACACACATTTATCTGGGTTCAGCTTGGTGCGCGTAGAGCGCAACTTGTCAAAGACTAGAGCTAGGTTATCTAGTAAGGATGAACCCTGCTTGACCTTGACAACTATGTCATCGACATACACCTCAACTAGGTCTCTTATTAACTCCCCAAAGGTTTTGTGCATCGCCCGCACAAAGGTGGGGAGTGCATTCTTTAGGCCGTAAGGCATAGACACATAGCAATAAAGGCCGTCTACTGTGATGAAGGAGGTATGCTCCTCGTCCACCCTAGACATGGGGATCTGATGGAAACCCGAGTAGGCGTCTAGGAAGCACAGCATATCACAGCCTGACGTTGAGTCTACTATTTGATCTATTCTAGGGAGAGGGAATGGATCTTTGGGACATGCCTTATTGAGACTGGTGTAGTCGATGCACATCCGGAGCTTCCCGCCGGCCTTCGGGACAACGACGGGGTTCGCCAACCATCGGGGGTGGTGGATCCCCCGTATGAAGCCAGCGTCCAGCAGCTTCTTGACTTCTTCACGGATGAAGTTTTGCCGCTCGATGGACTGCTTGCGGGGCTTCTGCTGAACCGGCCGGGCGTCGGGGAAGACTTTCAAGTGGTGCTCGATCACCTCCCTGGGGATCCCCGGCATTTGTGACGGCTGCCATGCAAACACGTCGACGTTGTGCCGGAGGAAGGTGACGAGCGCGCCTTCCTATTTGCTATCCAGGCCCCCGGCTACCCGGGTGGTCTGGGTTGCTTCGGCGCCGACTTGGGCGACCTTTAAGGAGACGCCGCCCTCGTCGAGAGGTTGCACCCGGGGTGCTGTGGTGGAAGCACGGTGACGTGCGCTCGGGCGGAGCTGGTCCGGCTCCGTATTGCCGGGGGCAGATGCCCCAGCTGTTGCGAGCGCTTGGAGCTTCTCTAGGACCGACACCGCAGCAGTGCGGTCCCCACGAATCCTGAGAACACCCGTCGGTGTTGGCATCTTCAGGACGAGGTAGCCGTAGTGGGCTACAGCCATGAACCGGTACAGGGCTGGCCTGCCGATTATGGCGTTGAAGGGGAGGTCTATCTCCGCTACGTTGAACAGAATGTACTCTGTTCGACAGCTGTCCGGAGCCCCGAAGGACACCGGGAGACTAATGTTGCCATAGGGGATAACCTGTCCTGGCCCTACCCCTGAGAATGGGCTCGATGGGGTGAGCTTGGCCATCGGGACCTGCAGCTTCTGGAAAGCTGCACGGCTGATGAGGTTCAGCCCAGCCCCTCCATCTACCAAAATGTGGTACATTCTCACGTTGGTGATGGTAGGGGCCACCAGGAGCGGCAGTTGGCCAGCCTCAGCCATGTTCCTGGGGCAGTCGGTGGCGTCAAAGCTGATGGGGGTCCCCATCCACTTAAGGTGCGGTGCTGCACTTGGGAGTGGCGCCACCGACGCTACCGCTCGGCGCAGAGTCTTGACTGCGCTTCGGGACGAGGGGTCGGCGGACCCGCCGTATATGACGTAGAGCTTCTTCCGACGCTCATCGTCACTGGAGCCGGAGTCCTCATGATTGCGTGCCGCCTTCACGACACGCTGAGACTCCTGGATCTCCTCTGGGTGGTCGATGTTGTCTGGAACATCCACCCCCCGTTCGTCTTCCTTTGGACGGAAGGGCAGGGCATCAGCCCGCTGCCGCTTCCCCTTGCGGAAGCACTCTGCGAGCCTTCGGATCTCCCGGCACTCGGCAGTAGTGTGGCGACAGCTGCCGTGCACGGGGCACGTATTGTCTTGATCACCTTCTGGGATTGGTGATCTTCGCTGCTTCTTGTCGGGGCGCGGCCCCCGAGCCCCACTGAGCGTCGCTGCAGTGACGACTGGGGTCGCGGCCGGCGGTCTTATCTTGCTTCTGCCTCGGCTCTTGGTCTTCCTGCTGCCTCCATAGGGAGTAGGACCAGATCCGGGCGGCCCTCCTGACTCGGAGGATGGCTGTGAGTGCCAGTTCCGTCCTTTGGCTGCTCTGGCACACTTGTCCGCCAAGCTGAAGAGCTCTGAGGCATCGCAGACCTCCCTGGTCGCGAGTTTCTCAAGCATCTTCTTGTCTCGGACGCCTTGCCGGAACGCCACCACCACAGAAGCATTTTGAATGTGTGGGATGGTGTTCCGCACCTGGGAGAACCGCTGGATGAAAGAGCGCAGCGACTCCCCAGGTTGTTGTTGGATGGGGTGGAGGTCGAGCTCCGTGCCAGGCCGGGTGTAGGAACTGCCGAAGTTGGCTATGAACTGTCGACAAATCTCTCCCCAGGAAGTTACGGAACCCTGGGGGAGGTTCATGAGCCAAGACCGAGCTGGGCCAGTCAAGGCGACAGGGAAGTAATTGGCCATGACGGCTTCATTCCCTCCTGCGGCAAGTACGGCGGTGGAGTAGATCTGGAGGAACTCCGCTGGGTTGATGCTGCCGTCGTACTTCTTGGGCAAGAGCGGCCGAAACTTGCGCGGCCACTTTGCGAAGCAAAGGTGGGGCGCGAGGGCCGCACACCCTGCTTCTGTCGCCGCAGGTTCTGATGCCGCGAACGCTTGGTTCGCACTGAGCACCGCGTGCCCCGGCATGGGCAAGGCTGCACCATAGGCCGGGGGCGCCATATGCAGGACATATGACTGTGGCATATTCTGCACGGCGCAGGCCTGGGGCAGAGATCGCGTGGCAAAGGTCTGCTCTTCAGGATGGGTCGAGGCCGACGTCATGCTGTCGTCAGCCTCTTGGTGGCGACGCCTCTCTCGGCGCCGCTCGAGGTATACCCGGGCATCTTGGCCCAGGTGATACCGCTCCAGCTCTGTCCTCAAATCTGTCGATTGGGGGCTGGTAGAGCTGGAGTCTGCCGTCTGCTCGTCAACCAATGGTGCGCGCATCAGCGACATGGCCGATTGGCCAGAGCGTCGTCCCCACCGAGGTCGAGGGTTTGCGACGGCGACGACGAGACGGTCTACCTCGCGGATCCACTGCTGGGTCGCTGCCTGAGGCGCGTCCCCAGCGGGCGGATTGTACAGTAGCGCTCTCGCTGCAGCTAGCGCACCCCCACTGGGTACGCCCAGCGCTACTGAAGACTTGATGCTGGTTGGAGCCTGCATTGCCGGGGTCGGCGCTGCCAGAGCCGGTTGCTGGCTCCCAGCTTGTACCGACACACTCCGTCCCGAGTGTGTCGACATGTACTCCCCCCTTGTCGGTACCTGAGATATGGGGTACCCCCACGCACAGGGTAAAATGCCTAAGGTACTCACCCTTCTCCGCAGGGAGAGCTCCGAAGGTGCCACACGTCCGGCGGGGCCGGACCTCCCTCTCCTCAGAGGAGAGCTCCGGGCCCGCCACGTGGCATACAGAAGCCGGACCTCCCCTCCGCGGGAGAGAGGTCCGAAGACGCCACGCGTCCAGCGGGGCCGGACCTCCCTCTCCGCAGAGGAGAGCTCCGGGCCCGCCACGTGGCATACAGAAGCTGGACCTCCCCCTCCGCGGGGAGAGGTCTGGAGGCTCCACGTGCCCCGCAGGCTGGACCCTTCTCGCCTCAGAGAAGGGCTCCGGACCCGCCATGTGGCCAGAAGAACGGTGCTGTCTGCCCCCGAGCGGTAGGCAGCGGGCGTAAAGGCGCCCCACACCTTGCCCGTACAAGGTATTCAAGGCCCGTGTCTTCCCAAGACGCGGAAACGCGGAGCACGCGTCTGTCAGGTGCCGTTGCGCCCAGTCGCATCACAGACTGGCGCGCGGTGTCAGAACCTGCCAGCTAATAAACGCCACGACAAGACATCCCATGCCGCCTGCGCCGTCATCAACCACTACGACTAGCATACGGCATGGGCAGGACGGCAAGATGAAGACTCAGAAGCCTTCGACCAGAGGCAACTACCGGCGTAACTACTGATACGGTAGATAATAGACAATCTTCCCGGGACCACCTGTCGGGTCCCGGCTCCCCTTGTAAGCCACCCGAGTCTTGGACTATAAAAGGCTCGGGTAGGCGTCGATAGCAAGGGTTCGCATTTTGCAACTCATACGCTAGCCATACACTCTCAAGCTGTAACTCACCCCCGAGCTCAGGCCCCCGGCCCTGAGCAGCAAGCAATACAGCGAGCTCCATAGCTCGCCGTGGACGTAGGGTTTTACGCTCCGGCGGCCTGAACCACGTAAAACTCGCCGTGTCAAGCTCTCACTAACTCGTCCATCTGCGCAAGCTCTCCGCTAGGAACTAGCCCCTCCGAAAAAAGAACCTCCGCGGGCTGCCCAGTGCAGGCCCGGGGGAAGTGTCGACCGAACACTTCGACATTTGGCGCGCCAGGTAGGGGGCTTTTCCCCTAGCGCGACGAGTTTCTGCCGACAAAGATGACCAAGCTCCCTTCGGCGGCAAGCTCACCTCCCCCGCCTCCACGGCGAACCGCGACCAGGGGGGAGTACAAGTCAACACACTCAGGACGGAGTGTGTCAGTACAAGCTGGGAGCCAGCAACCGGCTCTAGCAGCGCCGACCCCGGCAATGCAGGCTCCAACCAGCGTTAGATCTTCAGTAGCGCCGGGCGTACCCGGAGGGGGTGCGCTAGCTGCAGCAAGAGCGCTACTGCACAATCCGCCCGCTGGGGACGCGCCTCAGGCAGCGACCCAGCGGTGGATTCTCGAGGTAGACCGTCTTGTCGTCGCTGCCGCAAGCCCGCGACTCCGGCGGAGA
The DNA here is from genome assembly GCA_030760725.1 of Neostapfia colusana. Lineage (NCBI taxonomy): Eukaryota > Viridiplantae > Streptophyta > Magnoliopsida > Poales > Poaceae > Neostapfia > Neostapfia colusana. The sequence continues at coordinate 14,645,341 of JASWHV010000014.1, read as the reverse complement.
CGACACTCTGACCAACCGGCCGTGTCGCTGATACGCACGCCGATGGTTGACGAACAGACGGCAGACTCCAGCTCTGCCAGCCCTCAATCGATGGATCTGAGGACAGAGCTGGAGCGGTGTCGCTCGGGTCAAGATGCCCGGGTATACCTCGAGCAACGCCGAGAAAGGCGTCGCTACCAAGAGGCTAACGACAGCATGACGTCGGCCTCGACCCAGCCTGAAGAGCAGACCTTCGCCATGCGATCTCTGCCCCAGGCCTGCGCCGTGCAGAATATGCCACAGTCATATGTACTGCAGATGGTGCCCCCGGCCTATGGTGCAGCCTTGCCCGTACCGGGGTACACTGTGCCCAGTGCGAACCCAGCGTTCGTGGCACCAGAACCTGTGGTGACAGAAGCAGGGTGTGCAGCCCTTGCGCCCCATCTTCGCTTTGCAAAGTGGCCGCGCAAGTTTCGGCCACACCTGCCCGAGAAGTACGACGGCAGCGTCAACCCGGCGGAGTTCCTCCAGATCTACTCCACCGCCGTACTTGCCACAGGAGGGAATGAAGCCGTCATGGCCAATTACTTCCCTGTCGCCTTGACCGGTCCAGCTCGGTCTTGGCTCATGAACCTCCCCCAGGGTTCCGTCACCTCCTGGGGAGAGCTTTGCCGACAGTTCGTAGCCAACTTCGGCAGCTCCTACACCGGGCCTGGCACGGAGCTCGACCTCCACGCCGTCCAGCAGCAACCTGGGGAGTCGCTGTGCTCTTTAATCCAGCGGTTCTCCCAGGTGCGGAACACCATCCCACACATTCAAAATGCTTCTGTGGTGGTGGCGTTCCGGCATGGCGTCCGGGACAGGAAGATGCTCGAGAAGCTCGCGACCAGGGAGGTCCGCGACGTCTCAGAGCTCTTCAGTTTGGCAGACAAATGCGTCAGAGCAGCCGAAGGACGGAACTGGCACTCGCTGCCATCCTCCGAGTCAGGGGGACTGCCCGGATCTAGTCCTACTCCCTGTGGAGGCAGCAGGAAGGCCAAGAACCGAGGCAGAAGCAAGATAGAGTCACCGACCGCAGCCCCAGTCGTCACAGCAGCGATGCTCGGTGGGGCTCGGGGGCCGCGGCCCGACAAGAAGCAGCAAAGATCACCAATCCCAGAAGGTGATGAAGAAAATATGTGCCCCGTGCACGGCAGCTGTCGCCACACTGCTGCCGAGTGCCGGGAGATCCGAAGGCTCGCAGAGCGCTTCCGCAAGGAGAAGCGGCAGCGGGCTGATGCCCTGCCCTTCCGTCCAAAGGAAGATGAGCAGGGGGTGGATGTTCCAGACAACATCGACCACCCAGAGGAGATCCAGGAGCCTCAGCGTGTCGTGAAGGCGGCACGCAATCATGAGGATTCCGGCTCCAGCGACGATGAGCGTCGGAAGAAGCTCTACGTCATATACGGCGGGTCCGCCGACCCCTCGTCCCGAAGCGCAGTCAAGACTCTGCGCCGAGCGGTAGCGTCGGTGGCGCCACTCCCAAGTGCTGCACCGCACCTAAAGTGGATGGGGACTCCCATCAGCTTTGATGCCACCGACTGCCCCAGGAACATGGCTGGGGCCGGCCAACTACCGCTCCTGGTGGCCCCTACCATCGCCAACGTGAGAATGTACCACGTTTTGGTGGATGGAGGGGCTGGGCTGAACCTCATCAGCCGTGCAGCTTTCCAGAAGCTGCAGATCCCGATGGCCAAGCTCACCCCGTCGAGCCCGTTCTCGGGGGTAGGGCCGGGACAGGTTATCCCCTACGGCAATATTAGTCTCCCGGTGACCTTCGGGGCTCCGGACAGCTATCGAACAGAGTACATTCTGTTCGACGTAGCGGAGATAGACCTCCCCTTCAACGCCATAATCGGCAGGCCAGCCCTGTACCGGTTCATGGCTGTAGCCCATTACGGCTACCTTGTCCTGAAGATGCCAACACCGACAGGTGTTCTCAGGATTCGTGGGGACCGCACTGCTGCAGTGTCGGCCCTGGAGAAGCTTCAAGCACTCGCAACAGCTGGGGCATCAGCCCCCGGCAATACGGAGCCGGACCAGCTCCGCCCGAGCGCACGTCACCGTGCTTCCACCACAGCACCCCGGGTGCAGCCTCTCGACGAGGGCGGCGTCCCCTTAAAGGTCGTCCAAGTCGGCGCCGAAGCTACCCAGACCACCCGGGTAGCCGGGGGCCTGGATAGTAAATAGGAAGGTGCGCTCGTCACCTTCCTCCGGCACAACGTCGACGTGTTTGCATGGCAGCCATCACAGATGCCGGGGATCCCCAGGAAGGTGATCGAGCACCACTTGAAAGTCTTCCCCGACGCCCGGCCGGTTCAACAGAAGCCCCGCAAGCAGTCCATCGAGCGGCAAAACTTCATCCGTGAAGAAGTCAAGAAGCTGCTGGACGCTGGCTTCATACGGGAGGTCCACCACCCCCGATGGTTGGCGAACCCCGTCGTTGTCCCGAAGGCTGGCGGGAAGCTCCGGATGTGCATCGACTACACCAGTCTCAATTAGGCATGTCCTAAAGATCCATTCCCTCTCCCTAGAATAGATCAAATAGTAGACTCAACGTCAGGCTGTGATACGCTGTGCTTCCTAGACGCCTACTCGGGTTTCCATCAGATCCCCATGTCTAGGGAGGACGAGGAGCACACCTCCTTCATCACAGTAGACGGCCTTTATTGCAATGTGTCTATGCCTTACGGCCTAAAGAATGCACTCCCCACCTTTGTGCGGGCAATGCACAAAACCTTTGGGGAGTTAATAAGAGACCTGGTTGAGGTGTATGTCGATGACATAGTTGTCAAGGTCAAGCAGGGTCCATCCCTGCTAGATAACCTAGCTTTAGTCTTTGACAAGTTGCGCTCTACGCGCACCAAGCTGAACCCAGATAAATGTGTGTTCGGCGTGTCCTCTGAGAAGCTCTTAGGGTTCCTGGTCTCGCACCGAGGGATTGAGGCCAACCCAGAGAAGATCAAGGCCATCGACTTGATGCGGCCCCCTGCCTGCGTCAAGGATGTCCAGAAACTCACGGGATGTCTAGCCGCGCTGAGTCAGTTTATACCGAGGCTAGCAGAGCGGGCACTCCCTTTCTTTAAGCTCCTGCGCAAGTCAGGCCCTTTTGCCTGGACTGACGAAGCAGAAGAGGCTTTCCAGGAGTTGAAGCGACCCCTGACGACCCTACCTATCATGGTAGCCCCTGAGCCCGTAGAGCACCTGTTGCTCTACTTCGCGGCGACAACTGAAGTAGTGAGTATGGTCCTCGTCGCAGAGCGGCCGGACCCCTCATCTTCACAACCTGCTCCGGTAGCAGAAGACAGACGCCAGGAGGCCCCGCAGGACCAAGACGGTCTCCCGGACCTCCAAGGCAACCTCCCGGAGGCCCAGGTCGGCCTCCCGGAGGTCCAGGACGGTCTCCCGGACCTCCAAGATAAACCCCCGGGGGCCCTGCGGGACCCCCCGGGGGCCAAATGGGACCTCCCAGAGGTCCCCCAAGACCCCCCGGAGCTCCCGGACAATCAAGATAGCTTAAGGGCCTCCGGGTCCCAGCTCCCGGAGGCCCCCGTGGGTCCACCCACCTCCAGCGGGCCAGGGCCAATGGACGAGGACCTCCCAGGCCTGAGAAAGAGGGTTCGAACCGTCCAGAGGCCTGTCTACTACATCAGCGAAGTACTTCATGATGCCAAGACAAGGTACCTGGAAGTCCACAAGCTGCTGTATGCGGTGCTCGTGGCCTCCAGAAAGCTCCGCCATTACTTCCAGGCCCACCGGGTCTCGGTAGTCACCTCGTATCCGCTGAAGTCAATTCTTCACAGCCCCCATGCGACTGGCAACGTTGCTAAATGGGCGGCGGAGCTGGCGGAGTTTGAGCTGAACTTCCTCCCACGCCATGCAGTCAAGAGCCAAGCACTGGCTGACTTTGTGGCGGAGTGGACACCAACGGAGACTGACCCAGGGGCCATGGGGGCGGAGAACCGGAGCACCAAGCTCCGGTCTTCACCGAACCCACTGGACACTCTTCTTCGATGGCTCCTCGTGAAAGCAGGGGGCCGGTGCCGGCGTACTGCTCCTCATGCCATCGGGGGAACAGTTTGGATATATGGTGCGTCTCAATTTCAAGGCAACCAACAACATGGCGGAGTATGAAGCACTCATCTTTGGCCTGCAGACAGCCCTGTCTTTAGGCGCTCGCCAGTTGTTGGCACAGGGCGACTCCCAGCTGGTCATCAAGCAAGTCAAGGGCGAATGCTCCTGCAATGACCCCCAGCTAGCTGTGTATCTGCTTCACGTGCAGATGTTGGAGAAAGAATTCCTCGCCTTGGACCTGCACCACGTACCGCGCGCCGGTAATGCCGCAGCCGACAACCTTTCAACGAAGGCTTCCACCGGAGCCCCTGCGCCCGAAGGAGTCTTCGAGAGGACGTTGCTGCGGCCCACAGCCCGGCCCGCCGAGCCGGGCGAAGGGGGCTTGACCAGCACCTCGAAGCTGGCGGTCCCGGCGGCCCTACAGCCGTGGGCGCCGCCAAGGATCGTAAGCGTCACTGGGGACTCCGTGCAACCCAGCGCTCAAGATCCAGAAGCTAAAGTCAGACCCGATGCATGGATCAAGGAGATCCGGGACTACTTGAAGGACAATATCCTCCCTGATGAACATGCAACCGCTGAACGGATTGTGCGTATGGCTAAGAGGTACGCGCTGGTAGAGGGGGATCTCTACCGGCGTGGCGCCAACCACATCCTATTGCGGTGTATAACCCAGGGGGAAGGCTGCGACTTGCTCGCTGAGATCCATGGAGGCGAATGTGGAAGTCATTCTTCCTCACGCACGCTTGTCGGTAAAGCCTTCCGGCATGGCTTCTACTGGCCGACAGCACTCCAGAATGCCGTGAAGCTGGTCGAGAGCTGCAAGGCGTGCCAGTTCCACGCCAAGCAGATCCATACACCGGCTCAGGCGGTACAGATGATCCCGCCCTCGTGGCCGTTTGCCGTGTGGGGGCTGGACATCCTGGGACCATTTCCCAGAACCGTCGGGGGGTTCCGGTACCTCTATGTCGCTATCGACAAGTTCACCAAGTGGCCGGAAGCTACACCAGTTATCACCATCAATAAACAATCCGCAGTAAAATTCATCAGGTCTATTGTCTGCCGGTTCGGGGTCCCAAACAGGATCATCACCGACAATGGGACCCAGTTCACCAGCGCAGCATTCCAAGACTACTGCGAGGACCTTGGCATTCAGGTATGCTATGCCTCTGTCGCCCACCCGAGGAGCAATGGGCAAGTTGAGAGGGCCAATGCGGAGATTCTCCGGGGCCTCAAGACTCGCACCTTCGCCAGCCTGAAGAAACATGGTGCCAATTGGGTAGATGAACTTCCGAGCACACTATGGGCTAACCGGACATCCCAGAGCCGGGCCACCGGGGAGACACCCTTCTTCATGGTGTACGGGGCTGAAGCTGTACTTCCCCCAGAAATCACCATGAAGTCTCACCGTGTCCGGGCTTACGACGAAGCCACGCAGGACAACCTCCGGCGTGGAGAAATCGACCTCGTCGATGAGGTCCGATTACATGCGGCACTCCGTAACGCGCGGTACAGACAGGCGCTTCGGCGCTACCACCAGAGGTCTGTGCGTGCCCGGGAGCTGCAGGAAGGTGACCTGGTGTTGCGACGCATACTTTCTCGCGAAGGGGCCCACAAACTCTCCCCTAGTTGGGAAGGCCCCTTCCGAGTCACGAAAGTATGCCGCCCCGGGTGTGTGCGCCTTTCCACCGAGGATGGGGACCTGCTCCCGAACCCTTGGAACATAGAACACCTCCGTAAGTTCTACCCCTAAGAGCAAAAATAGGACAGTACTTTCTTTTCGTAATGAACTCCATAGAGTCCAGGAGCAGCGCTCGGAGCAGCTAAACCCCAGGGGACGGTCCAGGACTACGTTCAGCTTTGCCTGGTTCCGACTCCAAGCGCGTAGAGTCTTGCTTCCCCTCTTAATGGGGTGGGTCGTGGCCTCCATGTTTAGCCTGCCTTCCTCCTATGGATGGTTGTACGAAAAGAAGTCTGCCCTACTTTGCTCTTTCCTTGTACTCATTTAAATTGTGAATTGAGTTTTTTTTATCACCCTTGCAGTACATGGTTGCCATGTGCTCAGCTCCCCCTCTCTACAAGTCCCCAAGCACTAAGCATATGGTTGGGGCTGTAAGTCAAATAAGACTATGAGATAAGGGAGGGGGAACCCCCAAGGAGAATTACGTTTCCTTTACCTGTGTGCAGGACTTCCAGGTTGCGGCAATGGGGACTGCATGAAGTAGGGGGAAAGGAGCTACCAACTACTTCGACCCAGGACTAGAGGGGGTGGGACCCGGGGGCCCCACGTGTCCAGCAGGCCCGGAACTCTCTCCTCCCTTGAGGAGGGCTCCGGGCTCGCCACGTGGCAGGCGGAAACCGGACCTCCCCCCGCGGTGGGAGAGCTCCGAAAGCCCTGCGTGTTCAAAATGGCCGGGGCTCCCGTCTCCGCAGTAAAAGCAATCATCAAGTGAGCGCACACTCTCACGATCCCGTGGCCGTTCGTGCTCCGGCAGCGGTCAAATTCGGGACTTAGAGAAAGTGCGCGGATCGGAAGAGACGGAGGTCCCACCTCGGGCTCGCTATCTCCCCCGAGATGGGCCCGGGGGCCACTGTTGGTACCTGAGATATGGGGTACCCCCGCGCGCAGGGTAAAATGCCTAAGGTACTCGCCCTTCTCCGCAGGGAGAGCTCCGAAGGCGCCACGCGTCCGGCGGGGCCGGACCTCCCTCTCCTCAGAGGAGAGCTCCGGGCCCGCCACGTGGCATACAGAAGCCGGACCTCCCCCTCCGCGGGAGAGAGGTCCGAAGACGCCACGCGTCCAGCGGGGCCGGACCTCCCTCTCCGCAGAGGAGAGCTCCGGGCCCGCCACGTGGCATACAGAAGCTGGACCTCCCCCTCCGCGGGGAGAGGTCCGGAGGCTCCACGTGCCCCGCAGGCTGGACCCTTCTTGCCTCAGAGAAGGGCTCCGGACCCGCCACGTGGCCAGAAGAACAGTGCTGCCTGCCCCCGAGCGGTAGGCAGCGGGCGCAAAGGCGCCCCACACCTTGCCCGTACAAGGTATTCAAGGCCCGCGTCTTCCCAAGACGCGGAAACGCGGAGCACGCGTCTGTCAGGTGCCGTTGCGCCCAGTCGCATCACAGACTGGCGCGCGGTGTCAGAACCTGCCAGCTAATAAACGCCGCGACAAGACATCCCATGCCGCCTGCGCCGTCATCAACCTCTACGACTAGCATACGGCATGGGCAGGACGGCAAGATGAAGACTCAGAAGCCTTCGACCAGAGGCAACTACCGGCGTAACTACAGATACGGTAGATAATAGACAATCTTCCCGGGACCACCTGTCGGGTCCCGGCTCCCCTTGTAAGCCACCCGAGTCTTGGACTATAAAAGGCTCGGGTAGGCGTCGATAGCAAGGGTTCGCATTTTGCAACTCATACGCTAGCCATACACTCTCAAGCTGTAACTCACCCCCAAGCTCAGGCCCCCGGCCCTGAGCAGCAAGCAATACAGCGAGCTCCATAGCTCGCCGTGGACGTAGGGTTTTACGCTCCGGTGGCCTGAACCACGTAAAACTCGCCGTGTCAAGCTCTCACTAACTCGTCCATCTGCGCAAACTCTCCGCTAGGAACTAGCCCCTCCGAAAAAAGAACCTCCTCGGGCTGCCCAGTGCAGGCCCGGGGGAAGTGTCGACCGAACACTTCGACACCCCTGGTCGCGGTTTGCCGCTGAGGCGAGGGGGGAGAGTTTGCCGCTGAAGGAAGCTTGGTCATCTTCGTCGGCGGGAACTCGTCGCGCTAGGGGAGAAGCCCCCTTCCTGGCGCGCCAAATGTCGAAGTGTTCAGTCGACACTTCCCCCGGGCCTGCACAGGGCAGCCCGCGGAGGTTCTTTTTTCGGTGGGGCTAGTCTCTAGCGGAGAGCTTGCGCAGATGGACGAGTTAGTAAGAGCTTGACACGGCGAGTTTTACGTGGTTCATGCCGCCGGAGCGTAAAACCCTACGTCCACGGCGAGCTATGGAGCACGCTGTATTGCTTGCTGCTCAGGACCGGAGGCCTGAGCTCGGGGGTGAGTTACAGATTGAGAGTGTATGGCTAGCGTATGAGTTGCAAAGTGCGAACCCTTGCTATCGACGCCTACCCGAGCCTTTTATAGTCCAAGGCTCGGGCAGCTTACAAGGGGGGCCGGGACCCGACAGGTGGTCCCGGGAAGATTGTCTATCATCTACCGTATCTGCAGTTATGCCGGTAGTTGCCTCTGGTCGAAGGCTTCTTAGTCTTCATCTTGCCGCCCTGCCCATGCCGCATGCTAGTCGTAGTGGTTGATGACGGCGCAGGCGGCATGAGACGTCTTGTCGCGGTGTTTATTGGCTGGCAGGTTCTGACACCGCGCGCCAGTCTGTGATGCGACTGGGCGCAACGGCACCTGACAGACGCGTGCTCCGCGTCTCCGCGTCTCGATAAGACGCGGGCCTTGAATACCTTGTACGGGCAAGGTATGGGGGTGTCTTTACGCCCGCTGCCTACCGCTCGGGGCAGGCAGCGCCGTTCTGCTGCCACGTGGCAGGCCCGGTGCCCTTCTCAGAGGAGAGGAGGGTCAGCTCCGCGGGGCACGTGGAGCCTCCGGGCCTCTCCCCGCGGAGGGGGAGGCTCGGCTTCTGTTGGCCACGTGGCGGGCCCGGAGCTCTCCTCTGAGGAGAGGGAGGTCCTGCCCCGCTGGACGCGTGGCGCCTTCGGACCTCTCTCCCGCGGAGGGGGAGGTCCGGCTTCTTTATGCCACGTGACGGGCCCGGAGCTCTCCTCTGAGGAGAGGGAGGTCCGGCCCCGCCGGACGCGTGGCGCCTTCGGAGCTCTCCCTGCGGAGAAGGGCGAGTTCCTTAGGCATTTTACCCTGTGCGCGGGGGTACCCCATATCTTAGGTACCGACAAGCTCCAAGACCAAGCGTCAATGACAAGTGGACCCAAGCCGTCCAGCAGAAGCGGTGGGCCAAGAAGTCAGTCTCTCAAGAAGACGAGCCGGCAGGACGCTTCGGCGGTTTTTGAAAAGGCGCTGCGACGTGCAGAAGTGGCAGCCTTGGGAACCGCCGCAGTAAAAGCAGCCATCAAGTGGGGCACACGCTCCAACGATCCCGTGACTGTTTGTGCTCCGGCAACGATCAATGCGGGTCTTCGAGAAGGTGCGCGGAGTGGAAGAGACGGGGGCCCCACCTCGGGCCCGTTATCTCCCCCAAGATGGGCCCGGGGGCCACTGTCGGTACCCTCAATATGGGGTACCCCCGCGCACAGGGGAAACTGCCTAAGGACCTCGTCCCTCTCCGCGGGGAGAGCTCCGAGGGCGCCACATGTACAGCGGGGCCGGACCTCCCTTTCCTCAGAGGAGAGCTCTGGGCCCGCCACGTGGCCAACAGAGCCGGACCTCCCCCCTCCGCGGGGAGAGCTCCGAAGGCTCATGTCCAGCGGGGCCGGACCCCCATCTCCTCAGAGGAGGGCTCCGGGCCCGCCACGTGGTCAGCAGAGCCGGACCTGCCCCCTCTGCGGCGGGAGCTCCGAAGGCTCCACGTGTCCAGCAGGGCCGGACCTCCCTCTTCTCAGAGGAGGGCTCTGGGCCCGCCACGTGGTCAGCAGAGCCGGACCTCCCCCCTCCGCGGGGAGAGCTCCGAAGGCTCCACGTGTCTAGCGGGGCCGTACCTCCCTCTCCTCAGAGGAGGGCTCCGGGCCCGCCACATGGCCAGCAAAGCACCGCTGCCTGCCCCCGCGCGGTAGGCAGCAAGAGTAAAGACGCGCCATACCTTGCCCGTACAAGGTATTCAAGACCCGCGCCTTCCCAAGGCGCGGAGACGCGGAGCACGCCTCTATCAGGTGCCGTTGCGCCCAATCACATCGCAGTGAAGACTGGCACGCCGCGTCATAGGCTATACGCCAATAAACACAGCGAAAAGACATCCCCTGCCGCCCCTGCCATCATCAACCACTACGACTAGCTTGCGGCATGGGCAGGGCGGCAGAACGAAGACTTAGAAGCCCTCGCCAGAGACAGCTGCCGGCGTAACTGCAGATACGGTAGATGGCAGGCAATCTCCCCGGAACCACTTGTCGGGTCCCGAGCCCACCTTGTAAGCCGCTTGAGTGTTGGACTATAAAAGGCTCGGTTTGCCCCTCACCAGCACTCAGGTCATCCTCAAGCTCAGAACTCCGGTTCTGGGTGTCAAGCAATACAACGAGCACCTCTGCTCACCATGGACGTAGAGTTTTATGCTCCGGCGGCCTGAACCACGTAAAAATCCCTGTGTCAAGCTTCTCCTTCCGTTGTCCCTAACGCGTGAGCTCTCCGTTAGTGACTAGCCCCTCCGAAAAAGAACCTCCGCGGGCTGTCCAGAGCAGGCCTGGGGGAATTGTCGACAACACACTTCGACAGTGCAGTTTTATTAAATCAGTTTGTACGTGTTCTTGCATGGCTTGCATGGGGTTTCACGATGAACAGAGGTGTAGAGATTAAATATGGATGTGGCGATGATCTTAACTCAAGATCTAAATCAGACCGATCAACACGTGATCTGTCCACGAAAAAGCTTCTGTTTGAAGGGATCGAAGAACAAATGCAAAGAAAACCGCGATGATGTCGTAAGGTGGTAATGGAAACCTACCTTACTTCCTTCGGGTCCTTTCTCTTAGCAAAAACAGATCGTCAGCTCTCCTCCGGCGATGGCGATCATGTCTGGGCTCGTCGGCGGTCTCTAAGGTGTTCAAACTCCGGCGAAGGGGTTTAGCTCGGCGAGTTTGGGGGCTAGGGCTTCTAAGTTGTCGGCTTAGAAAAGATGTTACGACCAAGGGGTGTTTCGGGTTCTATTTATAACCGGAAAACGAAGAGTCCTACTCTGATTGGAATTTGAATAAGAGTCCTATTCAATTTGTTTTTGAATCTTAACAACTTATCTTTAATTGATTTGGTGCGGTAGCAACATGGAATTCGTGTCGGTTTCCTTCTGTGTTGGTATTCCCACGTGTATAGAAGCGAAAATTGCTTCAGATCTCGTCACCTCCGCGGTGATGAGCTCCAGAGGCTCCACGTGTCCAGCGGGGACCTGACTCCCTTTTCCGCAGAGACAAGCTCCGGTTGTGCCACGTGTCAGGCGGGCGAGGCCTCCCTCTTCCTCAGAGGCGAGCTCCGCATGCGCCACGTGTCTGGCGGGCGGGACCTTCCTCTCTCCAAAGGCGAGCTCCGCGTGCGCAAAGTGTCAGTGCCAGACCTCCCCCTCTTCGGAGGTGAGCTCCGATAGTGCCACGTGTCAGAGTCGGACCTCCCCTCTCTTTGGAGGTGGGCTCCAGTAGCGCCACGTGTCCTATCAGCGCCGGACTTTCTTTCTGCTCAGGGATGAGCTCCGAGGTTGACACGTGTCCAACAGTGACGCACCTCCCGGAGGTGAGCTCCGAGGTCGACACGTGTCCAACAGCGTCGGACCTCCCCGAGGTGAGCTCCGAGAGCGACACGTGTCCCACGGGGCCGGACCTCTCGGAGGTGAGCTCCGAGAGCAACACGTGTCCCGCGCGGCTGGTCCTCTCTTTTCCGCAGTGACTAGCTCCGAAGGCGACACGTGTCCTGCATGCTGACCTCGCTTCTCTGCAGAGGCTAGCTCCGGAGGCAACACGTGTCCCACGGGGTCAGACCTTGCCCCTTTTTCAGAGGCAAGCTCCGAGCCTGCCACGCAGCCAATTTAGCGGCGGACCTCTCTCCTTTTTGCGGGGATGAGCTCCGAAGGCGCCACGTGGCCAGCGGGCCGCGGAAAATGTTGCGCTTCTCGATGAACTGGAATTAGCTCTTTTCGGCTATCCTTTTGATTCTTTTTCTATTTCCACTTCTTTTTTAAAATGATTTTCTATATAAAATATGAATGCATGCAGAAATCGAAATTGAGGGTGTCACAGGAGGGTGCCACGCGGCCAGTACAGCTGGGCCTCGCCCCCTCCACAGGGGCGAGATCCGAGGACGCCACGCGTCCGGCGGGACCGGGACTCTCTTCTCCTCAGAGGCGAGCTCCGAGGGCACCACGTGTCCAGTGGAGCCGGGCCTCCCTTCTCCTCAGAGGCGAGCTCTGAGGACGCCATGTGTCCAGCAGAGCCAGGCCTCCCTTCTCCTCAGAGGCGAGCTCCGGTGGCGACACATGTCCAGCGGGCCGGGGCCTCTTTTCTCCTCAGAGGCGAGCTCCGGTGGCGACACGTGTCCAGCGGGCCAGGGCCTCTCCTCTCCTCAGAGGCGAGCTCCGGTGGCGACACGTGTCCAGCGGGGCCGGACCTCCCTCCTCCTCATAGGAGAGCTCCGAGAGCGACACGTGTCCAGCGGTGCCAGACCTCACCCCCTCCACGGAGGTGAGCTCCGTGGGTGACACGTGTCTAGCGGAGCCGGACCTCATCCCTTCCACAGGTACGAGCTCCAAAGGCGCCACGTGTCCCGGGGGGCTGGGCCTCGCCTCTCCTCCGAGGCGAGCTCCGAGGACGACATGTGTCCCGCGGGGTCGGACCCCCCTCTCTTTAGAGGCGAGCTCCGAGGGAGACACGTGTCCCGTGGGATCGGACCTCCCCTCTCCTCAGAGGCAAGCTCTGAGCCTGCCACGTGGCCAGCAGTGCCGGACCTCACCCCTTTGCAGGGGCGAGCTCCGAAAGCTCCATGTGTCCCGCAGGCTGGAGGAAGTGTCGACAGCGCACCTCGGCAAATTGGATTGGCTCATTTCAGATATCTTTTCACCATTTTTATGATTCTTTCTCCAATTCTACTTCTTTTTAAAAATGTTTCTCTATGAAAAATATATGCAATGCAAGGAAGTGAATTTGAGGGTGTTACAGCAATCCACGCATGCAAAACCATCAAGTTGCACCATCCGGATGTGTATTCCATCAAGGTCCCGTCCGGCCGCCTAGGACCCTAGTTCGTGAGTTTTTATCGACTTTCCCAATTTCAATCAAGATGGCCATTCGCACATGCAAAACCTTCAAGTTGCACCATCCGAACTTGTAGTCAGTCAAGGTCCTGTCCGGCCGTCTGAGACTCGAGTTCGTGCATTTTACCGACTTTCTGGTTTTCGACCCAGATGGCCATCTGCGAATGTAAAACGATCCTGTTGCACCATCGAACGTTTATTCCGTCAAGGTCCCGTCCGGCGTCCCAGGATCCAAGTTCGCGAGTTTTCCCGACTTTCCCGATTTCGACCCAGATGGCCATCCTCGTATGCAAAATCATCATGTTGCACCGTCCGGACGTGTATTCCATCAAGGTCCTGTCCGGCCGTCCAGGACTCGAGTTCATAAGTTTTACTAACTTTCCCGACTTTCCCGATTTCGACCAATATCGCCATCCGCGCATGCAAAACCATCAAGTTGCACCATCCGGAAGTGTACTCTGTCAAGGTCTTGTCTGGTCGCTCGGGACCCGAGTTAGTGAGTTTTTCTGACTTTTTCCGATTTTGACCCAGATGGCCATCCGCGCAGCACCATCCGAACGTGTATTCCGTCAAGGTCCCATCCGGCGCCATCGGACCGAGTTCATGAGTTTTACCGACCTTCCAAAATTTGACCCAGGCGACCATCCACGCATGCAAAACCATCAAATTCCACCATCCAGACGTGTATTCGAAAAGGCCCCGTCCGGCCGCCTGGGACGCAAGTTCGTGAGTTTTAGCGACATTCTCGACTTTCCCGATTTTGACCCAAATGGCCATCCGTGAAAAAACCATCAAGCTGCACCGTTCGGGCGTGTATGCTGTCAAGGTCTCTTTCGGCCTCCCGGGACCCGAGTTCGTGAGTTTTATCGACTTTCTTGACTTTCTCGATTTCGACCCAGATGTCCATCCGCGCACCCAAATCCATCAAGTTGCATCGTCCGGTCGTGTATTCCGTCAAGGTCCTGTCCATCCGCCCGGACCCGAGTTCATGAGTTTTATCGACTTTCTCTATTTAGAACCAGATGGCCATCCGCGCATGCAAAACCATCAAGTTGTACCGTCCAGACATGTATTTCGTCAACGTTCTGTCCAGCCACTCGGGACCCGAGTTTGTGAATTTTACCGACTTTCCCGACTTTCTCGATTTCGACCAAGACGGTCATCCGTGCATGCAAAAACATCAAGTTGCACCTTCCGGACGTGTATTCCTTCAAGGTCCCATCCGTCTACACGGGACCGAGTTCATGAGTTTACCCAACTTTCTCGATTTTGACCTTGATGGTATCCGCACATGCAAAACCATCAAGTTGCACCGTCCGGACGTGTATTGCGTCATGGTCCCATCCGACCGCCCAGGACTCGAGTTCGTGAGTTTTACTGACTTTCCCGACTTTCACGATTTCGACCCAGATGGCCATCCGCGCATGCAAAACCATCAAGTTGCACCATATGGAAGTGTACTCTGTCAAGGTCCTGTCTGGTCGCTCGGGAGCCGAGTTAGTGAGTTTTTCTGATTTTGACCCAGATGGCCATATGCGCATGCAAAAACCATCCGGTTACACCATCCGAACGTGTATTCCGTCAATGTCCCATCCGGCGCCACCGGACCGAGTTCATGAGTTTTACCGACTTTCCAAAATTCGACCCAGACGGCCATCCACGCATGCAAAACCATCAAATTCTACCGTCCAAACCTGTATTCTGAAAAGGCCCCATCCGGCCGCCCGGGACGCGAGTTCGTGAGTTTTAGCGACATTCTCGAATTTCCCGATTTTGACCCAAATGACCATCCGCGAAAAAACCATCAAGCTGCAAGGTTCAAACGTGTATGCTGTCAAGGTCTCTTCCGGCCTCCCGGGACCCGAGTTCGTGAATTTTATCGACTTTCCTGGCTTTCTCGATTTCGACCCAGATATCCATCCGCGCAATCAAATCCATCAAGTTGCACCGTTCGGACGTGTATTCCGTCAAAATTCTGTTCGGTCGCCGGGGACCCGAGTTGTGAGTTTTGTCGACCTTCGCGACTTTTCCGATTTGGACCAATATGGCCATCCACGCATGCAAAACCATGAAGTTGCACCATCCAAACATGTATTCCGTCAAGGTTCCATACGGCGTCCCGGGACCCGAGTTCATGAGTTTTCCCGACTTTCCAAATTTCAACCCAGATGGCCATCCACGCATGCCAAACCATCAAGTTTCACCGTCCGGACGTGTATTCCATCAAGGCATAGTCCGGCCGCCCAGGACTCATGTTCGTGAGTATTACCGACTTTCTCGATTTCGACCCAGATGGTATCCGCGCATGCAAAACCATCAAGTTGCACCGTCCGGACGTGTATTCCGGTAAGTTTCCATTTGGCCGCTCAGAACTAGAGTTCGTGAGTTTTACCGACCCGATTTTGGCCCAGATGGCCATCCGTGCATGCAAAACCATCCAGTTGCACCATCCAAACATGTATTCCGTCAAAGTCCCATACGGCGTCCTTTGACCCGAGTTCATTAGTTTCCCCGATGTTCCTAATTTCGACTCAGATGGCCATCTACTAATGCAAAACCATCAAGTTGCACCGTCCGGACGTGTATTTCGTCATGGTCCCGTTCGGCCGCCCGGGACCCGAGTTCGTGAGTTTTATCGACTTTCCCAATTTCGACAAAGATGGCCATGAGCACATGCAAAACCTTCAAGTTGCACCGTCCGAACGTGTATTCCATCAAGGTCCCATCCGGCCGCCCGAGACCCGAGTTTGTGCATTTTACCGACTTTCTGGTTTTCGACCCAGATGGCCATCTGCGAATGCAAAACGATCCTGTTGCACCATCCGAACTTTTATTCCGTCAAGGTCCCGTCTGGCGTCCCAGGACCCAAGTTCGTGAGTTTTCCCGACTTTCCCGATTTCGACCTAGATGGACATCCTCGTATGCAAAATCATCAAGTTGCACCGTCCGGGCGTGTATTCCGTTAAGGTCCCGTCCGGCCGCCCAGGACTCAAGTTCGTGAGTTTTACTGACTTTCCCGACTTTCCTGATTTCGACCCAGATGTCCATCCGCGCATGCAAAACCATCAAGTTGCATCCTCCGGAAGTGTACTCTGTCAAGGTCTTGTCCGGTCGCTCAGGACCCAAGTTTGTGAGTTTTTCTGACTTTTTCCGATTTTGACCCAGATAGCCATACACGCATGCAAAAACCATCCAGTTGCACCATCCAAACGTGTATTCCATCAAGGTCCCTCCGGCACCACCGGACCCGAGTTCATGAGTTTTACCGACTTTCCAAAATTCGACCCAGACGGCCATACACATATGCAAAACCATCAAATTCCACTGTCCGGACGTGTATTACGAAAAGGCCCCTTCCAGCCGCCCGAGACACGAGTTCGTGAGTTTTAGCGACATTCTCGACTTTCCAGATTTTGACCCAAATGGCCATCTGCGAAAAAACCTTCAAGCTGCACCGTTCGAACGTGTATGCTGTCAAGGTCTCTTCCGGCCTCCCGGGACCCGAGTTCGTGAGTTTTACCGACTTTTCTGACTTACTCGATTTTTACCCAGATGTCCATCCGCGCAATCAAAACCATTAAGTTGCACCGTCCGGACATGTATTTTGTCAAAATTCCGTCCGGCCGCCGGGGACCCGAGTTATGAGTTTTGCCGACCTTCGCGATTTTTCTTATTTGGACCAATTTGGCCCTCCGCCCATGCAAAACCATGAAGTTGCACCTTCCGAACGTGTATTCCGTCAAGGTCCTGTCCGGCCGCCCAGACCGAGTTCATGAGTTTTATCGACTTTCTCTATTTAGAACTAGATGGCCTTCCGCGCATGCAAAACCATCAAGTTGCACCATCCAAACATGTATTTCATCAACGTCCTGTCCGGCCACCAGGGACCCAAGTGTCACACCCGGTTTCTCTGAAAAACAACTGAGTGAATATCACATGTATGCCAGGATCATTTTCTCATACATGTGATGACAAATAGTGAAGTATCATTTATTACAAGCCAGGTGTCGAATATAAATAAGTCTTACATAGCATATGTCTCGATGGACAATAATAAGTTCATGACATGTAAATAAAACAGCAGCGGAATATTATTCTTGCGGGCTCCGTCATAGGCGTTGCCCGGGGGACTCCATGAACCTAGAATCCTTCTTCGAGTCCGAAGTCTTGGTCATTGAACACCACATATCTCCTTGACCTGAGCAGCAATTTAAACCAACAAATATGCAAGTTTGAGTACCGTCGGTACTCAGCAAGTGTTGGAAAGTTATGTCATGCATGGCTAGAGCAAGGAGAGGTTGAACTCATGGTTAAAGCACTACGCAATTATTACCTACCACCTTAGCTTATTAAGCACCTACATTACTACACAGGTGAAATGGTCCCAATCTCCCAACCCATCATCATAATCAAATAACCATAACATCATTTCCAATGTTAAGCTCCCCGCTTAACATCCACAACCTCCAAAGTCATCATCCTCTAATCATGAATAAGTCCAAGCCGCTCTTGACCGTGAGCACGGTTGTCATGATAGTTTTGACTCTGCAGAGTTTGCACCACTGTACCCACATGTAGTGATTTCATCCCCCGTTGCTGGGTGGACAAAAAGAACCTCCATTATGCCAAAGGCTACGAACCACATTCACACTTTCCAGATGTGTAGCCAGAAGGTCACTATGAAGCCTTTACAAAGGGATTCCCGACGAGTATGGGCCCACTGAGGTTTCACCCCTAACAGCATACAAGAGGCTCCAACCCCGCTGCAGTGGCCCCCTCTTGAGCCTTGCGGTTCATATGGTAGTCCAGCTGACACCTACTCCCCGCACCATCTAACACACCCATACTACGCCAGGGATACACCTAATTAATTGGCCAAGCTGCCCCATCTCAGCATGTGGTTGGCACGGTAAAGCCAGATTACATGCTCCATGAACCGGTCCTTAGGATTCAGGCAAGTACTAAATACAAACCCGAGTCTCATGTACCAGCACCCACTAGATCATCCAACTTGCCTCGATCCCTACCTCTACATAACTTATAATGTCTCATTCAAGAGTAAGGTAAACAAGTTGATGATCTCATATCCCATTTATCTCATTCTAAGCATGGCTAAGCATAAGTAATATGAATGAATGACATAATAAAACAAATCCCAACCCAAGCTACAAGGAAACAAGATAATGCAATTCTAGGGAAACTTCCTAGCATGGGTTTCATATTTTAATTGACAATGCACATAATTCTATCTACACATCCTAGCATAGGATCAAAGTGATCAAGGACACTTGCCTTCTTTCTGCTGCTCTGGGAATGAAAAGTCCTGGTCTTGGAAGGGGAGAACTTGCTCTGGGGCAGGTTCTACTCATGCCAATACACATAGCAAAAGAAAACAACAATCCATAAGACAGGGTTCACACTTTCACTTCATACAAACCACACATACATACCTATGAAAGTCATTCACATTACTAAGTGTTGTGGTTATCCTAGATGTGTTGATTTTTGGCCTACATGCACTTTTAAACATATGTATATGATTTCTAACTTTTGTATTCAGATTTCTGTTTGCACACCATATATGAATTTCCAATTTAAACAAATTCTTTAATACACTCTTTAGCTACCAAGTTTGCATGGAAGGTAATTTCCTATGGGTTTTCAGATCTTCTACCAAATCCTAAACTGAAGCCTTTGTATTTGGAGACTTCATTTATCATTTTCTAGTTATGCATAACTATTTTCCTATATTTTCCAGATTTATTTTCTATGCCTAAAAGTGAGTTTTAATATTAAATAGTAGGACTTATTCATCTAAACAGAATAGGTTCTGATCTAAAATATTAAATAATATACTTTTGAACTTCTCCTCTGATGTGAACTAATTTAAATTTATTTTTAACAGTTTTCAGAATTATTTCCTAGCCTAAAAATGTGTTTCTAGAACTAATAAATATGAACAACACCCAAACAGATATCATTTCAGCCTAAAATTTATTTTTAGTTCATCCTAAAGTTTTCCAAGTGTTAGTAGAGTTTAAACTTGAATTAGCACTTGTGTTTGCCTTTCCTTTTAAATTTAAATCCTAGTTACACATTCAAATTTCTAAATTTAATACCATATAGGGTCAAAAAGGTAAATTCACCCTACTACATGGTCTAATTTATTATTTTACAAATTTCCAGGGGTCTAACTATGCATAACAGAGGGGTTTTGCTAATTTTTATTAAGTCTAGGGGCTAAAACTGATTTTTAATTAAATTTACATGAATTTCTGAAGTTCCAGGGGCTAGATCAGAAGTTTCTGGAGCTAGCTCGTATTTTCCGAGATCCCCAGGGGGTAGCGCGTAAGAATCCCGGCCTTTATAATGCGGGGCCAACGTGGACCGTCCGATTTAAAACAGACGGCTGAGATTATAACGTCGAACCGGTACGCCGGGGTTTTATGTCTACCGTGCGATTCAAAATAGACGGCGCACAAGCGGCCACGTCGCCCTGGCCGGAGCCAGCCCGCGCTGCCCGGCGGCGCACGGCGGCGGAAGGCGGCGATCTCGCCGGAAAACTTCGGATCTTCGTCTATTCCTCCTAAAATTGGGATTTCATGGCATAGATCGGTAGAGGGGAGGTCGGGGATCTCACCTCGGGGTTTTTCTTGAGCTCGGAGGCCCTGGAACGTGGTCGGCGACGAAGTCCGAGATGGAATCGCGGCGATGCACGTCGGAGTTGTGTTTAGAGCGCAATCTACCGAGTTTTCTGCACCTGCGTGTTTCCCCGGAGGCGGTGGAACAAGATTGGTGCGTTAGATCAGAAATCCCGAGCGAAGGTCGAGAGAAAAAGGTGATCGGAGCTTCGATTCTCACCGGGAGGAAAAACAGCCGATCGGGTGGGGAAAACGGGGCGATGTCGGCGTTTATATAGGCGGGGGAGGGCGGCGTGTCGGTTGTGATCGAATTGGAGTTGTCCGGGACCAGAATTCGGCTGGGGAACGCGGTTTTCTGGGGCAGTTTGGATTCGGGAGAGAGAGAGAAGTCCGGGGTCGGCCGAGCGCGCGCGAGGAAGAAGATAACGGCGGGCCCCGCGTGTCAATGAGCGGGAGAGAGGAGCGCGCGGCTGTGGGCTGGCGCGGGAAAAGGTGGTTTCGGCCCACTGGCCGGGGTTTTCTGTTTTTCTTTTTCTTTTTCCATTTCTTTTCTGGTTTTGATTTGAATTTGAATTTCTGCACCACATGCAATACGTCCAAAAAATTTTAAATTCCCCTCTTAACAGAATTTTGGGGTGTTACAGCTCTACCCCCTTAAAAGAAATCTCGTCATCGAGATTGGTGGTTCTAGGAAAACAATTCCGGAAATTGTGTCTTAAGCTCGTCTTCTCGCTCTCATGTGGCTTCCTCTTCCGAGTGATGCTTCAACTGCACCTTGCACATCCGGATTCTTTTATTTCTTGTGAGGCGTTCAATTGTCTCCAAAATCTTGACCGGTTGCTCGGCATAAGACAGATCCTCTCGTACGTCAACCTCATTCATGGGTAACATCTTTTCAAGCGTCCTTAGACATTTCTTGAGCTGTGACACATGGAATACATCATGCACATCGGATAGGCGAGCTGGTAGTTCTAGTTGATACGCCACTTCGCCTTTCCTCTCCAGAACTTGAAAGGGTCCGATGTATCGAGGTGATAACTTCACTTTCACCTTGAACCGACGAAGTCCTCGAATAGGGGACACCTTGAGGTAGACATAGTCCCCCACGTTGAAAACGAGCTCTCTTCTCCGTACATCGGCATAGCTCTTTTGTCGTGTCTGTGCTATCCTCAAGATGTTGCGAATTTCCCTCACTTTCGCCTTGGCTTCTTGTAGTACCTCGGGTCCAAACACTTTACTTTCCCCGGCTTGGTTCCAAAATAGTGGAGTTCTGCACTTTCTCCCATACAAAGCCTCAAACGGTGACATCTTCATACTAGCCTGGTAGCTGTTGTTATAGGAGAACTCCGCATACGGTAAGTTCTTATCCCAACTCCGATTGTTTTTGAGTGCACACGCTCTCAGCATGTCCTCAAGGATCTGATTGGTCCTTTCTGTTTGTCCGTCAGTCTGAGGATGATAGGCAGAGCTAAAATTCAGATGAGTTCCCATGGTTTCAAGTAACTTCTGCCAGAACCTTGAGGTGAACTGTGTCCCTCGATCTGACACTATCTTCTTTGGCACTCCATGGTAACACACGATCCTTGACATATACAACTCCGCCAATTTGGATCCGCTGTAGCTTTCTTTTACGGAAATGAAATGAGCTACCTTGGTTAGCCTGTCGATGATGACCCATATCGAATCATATCCTGATTGGGTCCTAGGTAGTCCCACTATGAAATCCATACCGATTTCTTTCCATTTCCATTCAGGTACTTTGTAACACCCCAAATTTTTATTCAAAACCCAAAACCATATTCAGAGGGGAATTTAAAAATTTTTGGATGTATTGCATGTTTTGCAAAAATTCAAATTCAAACTGGAATTCAAATTATACTCAAAACAGAAAAGAAAAGGAAAAAAGAAAAAGAGAAACGGGAAAAAAACCGGCCAGTGGGCCGAAACCCGCCAGCCGGCCCAGCTTCCCCGCGCCAGCCCGCCCCCGCGCGCGCCGCGCTGCCTCTCACCGACGGGTGGGACCCGCCTGTCATCCCTAACCCCGCGACCCCGGACTTTTCCCCGAGCGCGCGCGATCTTAACCGATCGGAAAATCCGTTCTGCCGCCCGAATTCTGGTCCCAGAAGAATCTAACTCGATCACAACTGACCCACCGCCCTCCCCCGGCTATAAAAACCCCAGCTCCGATCAGTTTTTCCCACGCGATCGCCGATTTTTACTCCGGTGAGCACCGAGACTTCGCCGGTGAATTCTGGCCGATCTAAGCTCGGAAACTCTGATCTAACTCGCTGGTCTTGATCCACCGCCTCCGGGGAACTTTGCAGGTGCAGAAAACTTGGAGAGTTACAGTGTAAACACAGCGCCGACGAGCTTCGCCGTGGTTTTGCCTCGGACCTCGCCGCCGATCGCTTTCCAGAACCCCCGAGCTCGAGAAAACCCCCGAGGTGAGATCCCTGACCTCCCCTCTACCGATCTATGCCATAAGATCACAGTTTTAGACAGAATTCTCGAGGATCCGAAACTTTCCGGCGAGATCGCCGCTTCCCGCCGCCGTGCGCCGCCGGCAGCGCCGCCCGCGCTCGATCAGAGCGACGTGGCCGCTTGTGCGCCGTTTATTTTAAATCGCACGGTAGACTTTAAAACCCCGCGTACCGGTTCGATGTTATAATCTCAGCCGTCGGTTTAATGTCGGACGGTCCACGTCAGCCCCGCATTATAAAGACTAGAATTCTTACGTGCTACCCCCTGGGGTTCTCTGGAATTGAGAGCTAGCCCCGAAAACTTAAGATCTAGCCCCTGGAACTCCAGAAAATCATGTAAATTCATTTAAAAGTCAGTTTTAGCCCCTGAACTTAATAGAAATTAGGAAAAACACCTCTGATAAGTGTAGCTAGACCCCTGGAAATTATGAAAATAATATTATAGACCCTGTAATGGGGTAAATTCATTATTTTAGCCCTGTTTAGTATTTAATGTAGAAAATTGAATATGTAACTAGTGTTTAAAAATTAAAAAGTGGGACAAACATAATTGTCAAAATTAATTAAAGACTTTCTCAGTACTTAGAAAACTTTGGAGTGAGGTAAAAATATATTTTTGGACTAAAATGAATCTGTTTCATTTAATTATTCACATTATTTAGTATAAGGACACATTTTTAAGTAAAGAATAGTTATAGAAAAATAGGGAAAATAATTATGAAATAGTCTATATCAGAAGCCAAGGTCAAAATATGATTTTAAATTATTTAGGACCAGAACCTATTCTGTTTAGGTGATGTGTATTACTAATTTAATAATAAAATACACAATTATGCATAGGAATATAAATCTGAAAATATAGCAACTAGTAAATGATAAATGGAGTTTCTAAAATCCAAAGAGTTCAGTTTAGGGTTGATAGAAGTTGTGAAGGCACATATGGAGAAGAAAAATACTTTCCATACATACTTGGTAGTTTAATGTAAGGAATTTATTTAAAACTGAAACACAACACATATAATGGTGAATGAAGTTCATAAATATGAATGTGTGGTTTGTATGAAGTAGAGGTGTGAACTATGTCTTATGATTGTTGTTTTTCTTTTGCTATGTGTGATGGTATGAAGTAGAACCTGTTCAAGAACAAGTTATTCATTTCCAAGATCAGGACTACCCATTTCAAGAGCAGCAAGAAGGAGGCAAGTGTCCTTGACCACTTTGATCCTATGCTAGGATGTGTAGATAGAATTATTTGCATTGTCAAATGAAATATAAAACCCATGCTAGGAAAGTTTCACTAGAATTGCATTACCTTGTTTCCTTGTAGCTTGGGTTGAGATTTAATTTGTCATGTCATTTATTTACATGCATTTGCTTAGCCATGCTTAGAATGGGATATTTGGGAAATGAGATCATCAGTTTATATTACCATACTCTTGAATGAGACATTGTGAGTTATGTAGAGGTAGGGATCAAGGCAAGTTGGATGTTTTGGTTGTGTGTTGGGTGCACGAGACTTGGGTTTGTGTTTAGTACTTGCTTGGATCCTAAGGACCGGTTCATGGAGCATGTAACCCGGCTTTACAGTGCCAACCACATGCTGAGATGGGGCAGCTTGACCAATTAATTAGGTGTATCCCCGGCGTAGTATGGGTGTGTTGGATGGTGCAGGGAGTAGGTGTCAGCTGGACTACCATATGAACCGCAAGGCTCAAGAGGGGGCCACTGCAGCGGGGTTGGAGCCTCTTGTATGCTGTTAGGGGTGAAACCTCAGTGGGCCCACGCTCGTCGGGAATCCCTTTGTAAAGGCTTTGTAGTGATCTCCTGGCTGCACACCTGGGAAGTGTGAATGTGGAACGTAGCCACTGGCATAATGGAGGTTCTTTTAGTCCACCCGGCAACGGGGGATGAAATCACTACTTGTGGGTACAGTGGTACAAACTCTGCAGAGTCAAAACTGTCTTGACAGCCGTGCTCACGGTTAAGAGCGGCCTGGACTTATTCATGATTAGAGGAGTGAAGGTTTTTGGGAGTTGTGGATGTTAAGCGGGGAGCTTAACATTGGAAATGATGTTATGGTTATTTGGTTATGATGATGGGATGGGAGATTGGGACCATTTCACCTGTGTAGTAATGTAGGTGCTTAATAAGCTAAGGTGATAGGTATTAATTGCGTAGTGCTTTAACCATGAGTTCAACCTCTCCTTGTTCTAGCCATGCATGATATAATTTTCCCACACTTGCTGAGTACCATTGGTACTCAACCTTGCATATTTGTTGGTTTATATTGCTGCTCAGGTCAAGATAATGAGGTGGTGTATAATGACCAAGATTTTGGACCCGAGGAAGGATTTTAGGTTCATGAAGACCCCCGGGCAACGCCTGTGATGGAGCCCTAAAAGAATAATATTCCGCTGCTAGTTTATTTACTTGTGATGAAGCATTTGTGTCCATTGAGACATTTGCGATGTAAGACTTATTTATATTCGACACCTGGCTTGTAATAAATGATGCTTTACTATTTGTCATCACATGTATGAGAAAATGATCCTGGCATACATGTGATATTCACTTGGTTGTTTCCTTCGGAAAAACCGGGGGTGACAAGAGGTGGTATCAGAGCCAGGTTGCCCGTAGGAACGTGGACCTAGGTAGAAATGGACGTATTTAAGGGCCCTATTTTCTTAAAAACTATTTTCCAAGGTGTGGGTGGAAAAGTGTTATAAAAGGAGTCATTTTCTTCATCTTACCCCAACTTTCATTCAAAATAGGATTTTTATTTGAGAATTTATCTAACCTAATTTTAAATTCTTTTGTTTTTAGATGGTTCGCATGATTCGCACCGCTCGTAAGTCCACAGGAGGGAGAGTTCCCGTAGTTGCCCTTGCTGAAAGAGAGGAGAGTCGTCCAGTGACGTACCTTTCCTATGGATTAGCAGTAGGAGACTTGTTGCGCCGTCTTCGACGTATGCTCGAAGCCGCAGGCAATACGGGCAAGCTCATCATCCACTACAACTCCACCAGGACCATCCGTGAGAAGAGGGAAGAATGGAGTTCGGAGATGAGGATTATACACGAGAATAAGCTACTGAAGATCCACCATTCTCCAGCTTGTCGAGCAACACAAGTTGACGCGGAGAAAGATGTCACCTGGGAGGCCATCACCTGCCAGAGTCACATCTATCGTCGCCACTTGGACAAAACTGAGTACATGTATGTCCTCCAACGTGAGAGTGGTACCACGGAGTACAAGTACCCACCGGTGCAGCAAGGGACTTCCCATGAGCACATGGACTTGTGCTTGGAGGATGCTGCTATGCTCAGCACTCGACTGCAGGAGTGTCAACAAGAGCTTCAGGATGTCCGAGACACCCTGAAGGAAACGGAGGCGTTGCTGCGAGCTTGCTTAAAGGCGAGAGAAAGAGGAGATGGGAATGAGCTGTGTGTCACCGTGAGTGATCCATGGACTCCTGACTCCCGGATCGCCGAGCAATCAGGCGTCGTCGCACTTCTCCACCAGCAGCCTCCCCACCCAAAGCAGAGTCAGAAGGTAGCCGAAATGAGGAGGAAGATCCCGAGGAGCCAGCTCAAGAGGACGAGTAGTGTAGAGTCTTTCCCCTAGCTAGCATAGATGATGCTTGGTGTGTGACGTGAGTAGTTACGTAGTTAATGGTGTGATAATGCTTGGTGTGTGACGTGAGTTGTGGAAGCCATGAGCAATTGTCCACAGCCTCGTCTTCAGATTGTTTTGCTTTGGTGTGTGAACCCACAGGAAATAATAGTGCATTTAGTTGGTGTGAGATATAAACCCTCGTAAAATTTCAACAAAGCCTCAACACCTTAAAGTACCAACAAACGAAAGTAGTAAGATGATACTAAATGGTATCAAATTAACATTTGTTGATTCTGCCAGATGGCCGGAAGAGGAAAAGGACGTGCTGCCAACCCCGCCAACAACAATGATGAGGCATGCAACCCTCATCTTTCTGGAGGCCAGGACCGGGGTGGTCGCCGTGAAGAAATTGATCCTCTCCACCAAATGCTGGAGAATCAAAATCAGCTTATCCAGAACTTGACTCAAGTGGTGGCCAACTTGCATCAAGTTCCACCTCCACAAGCTGCACCCCGCCAACCAAGGTTGAGTGAGTTTCTAGGAACTCAACCTCCAAAGTTTGCAAGTGCTGCTGAACCTCTGGAGGCAGATGATTGGCTGAAGACTATTGAAAGTAAGATGAGGATAATACAATGCCAAGGGTATGAGAGGGTGCTGTTTGCCTCTCATCAATTGCAGGGACCTGCTGCTGATTGGTGGACCGCCTATGTGGCCGCCCATCATGACCCTGAGAACATCACTTGGGAAGAGTTCAAGCGTAGCTTCCGCAACCACTACATCCCAAGAGGTGAACTCAAAAACAAGAGGAAAGAGTTTCTGGGACTGCAGCAGGGAAACATGACTGTGAGGGAATACCTCACTAAATTTACTCAACTATCCCGTTATGCTCCACGAGACATAGAGACTGATGAGCAGAAACAAGATTGTTTCGTGGAAGGACTTACCGCAGAAATGCAGTGTGCAATGTCCTCCAATGAGTATGAAAGCTTTCAAAAGATGGTGGACAGAGCATTTGTGGTGGAAAGGAAGCTAAAGGCCCTGGAAAATGAGAATAAGAGGAAGGCGGGATGGTCACATCAGGCCTCAGGGAGCAACACCCGCCCACGTATGATGCAGCAACCTACGGGGCAGACGAGCCGTGCTGCGGTACCCTATTCAGCACCAAGAGGGTACAACCCAAACTACAGGCCACCCGCAGCACCAGCACAGCCGCCACGTCAGTTTGTGCAGCAGCCTCGCCCCGCATATCCACCTCGACCAGCAGTGCAAGGACCCCCAAACCAACCCCAGGACAACAAAGGCCAGGCGTCTAAAATTGGGGTGCAATGTTTCAGCTGTGGCGAAGTGGGGCACTACGCCCACAAATGCCCAAAGAAGAAGCCTGCGCCGCCACAACAGCAGAATGTAGTGAGAGGACGGGTGAACCATGTCACCATGGAGGAAGCTCAAGAGGCACCCGACGTGGTAGTTGGTAAGTTTCCTGCCAATTTACACCTTGCAACTCTGCTGTTTGATTCTGGTGCTACCCACTCGTTCATTGCTCAAGGGTTTGTTAAGAAGCATGACCTAGCAACCACACAAATGAACCATATGTTAGCCGTAAACTCTCCAGGTGGAGAAATAAGGACAAGGCAAGTGTGTCCCAAAGTGAGCCTAGACATTAATGGGGTAGTATTTACTGCTAACCTCATAGTGATAGATTCACGAGGGATAGATATTATTTTGGGTATGGATTGGTTGACCAAACATAAAGGAATCATCCATTGTTCGACCAGAACGGTGGAACTAACTCACCCCAGTGGTACCAAAGTAAAGTTCATAACGATACACGAGCCTAGGAGGGACATTAAATTAAATCAAGTGGAGGTGAAAGTTGAGGAAATCAGGACTATCAGGGAATATCCAGATGTTTTCCCGGAGGAATTGCCAGGCATGCCTCCCGACCGTGACGTGGAATTCGCAATTGAGCTAGTACCGGGAACAGCCCCGATATACAAGAGACCTTATCGAATGGACTCCAAGCAGCTAGAAGAGCTCAAGGATCATTTGAGAGAATTGACGGAGAAGGGGTATATTCGCCCTAGTTCCTCACCATGGGGAGCTCCGGTGATATTTGTGCCTAAGAAAGACGGAACCCAAAGGTTATGCGTGGATTACCGTGCCTTGAATGAGGTAACCGTCAAGAACAAATACCCATTGCCCCGCATTGAAGACTTGTTCGATCAGTTGAGGGGAGCTTGTGTGTTCTCAAAAATTGATCTCAGGTCGGGGTACCACCAACTCAAGATAAGACAATCTGATATTCCCAAGACAGCTTTCGTATCTCGGTACGGACTGTATGAATACACCGTCATGCCTTTTGGGCTAACCAATGCCCCGACATATTTCATGTACCTCATGAACAAGGTATTCATGGAATATCTGGACAAATTTGTGGTGGTTTTCATAGATGATATTCTCGTCTTCTCCAAAGATGAAGAAGAACATGAGAAACATCTAAGGTTGGTGTTACAGAGGCTGAGAGAACACCAACTATATGCCAAGTTGAGTAAGTGTGAGTTTTGGCTGAAGAGAGTTCCCTTTTTAGGACATATAATCTCGGAGGGAGGAATCTCCGTAGATCCCGCCAAAATCGAGGATATCCAGAAGTGGAAGACCCCTGAAAATGTCGGGGAAGTTCGAAGCTTTTTGGGCTTGGCTGGATACTATCGACGGTTTATTGAGGGATTCTCCAAGATCTCGAGACCTCTCACCAAACTGTTGGAAAAGGGAATCGCATTCACCTGGACGCCACAGTGCGAGACGAGCTTTCAGGAGCTAAAGAAAAGATTGACAACAGCCCCAGTGCTGGTTATGCCAGATATGCAGAAGAATTTCACAGTGTACTGCGATGCCTCTGGGAATGGGTTGGGATGTGTTCTCATGCAAGAAGGACATGTCGTGGCATATGCATCCCGGCAGCTTCGGAAGCACGAGAAGAACTATCCTACACATGATCTAGAACTAGCTGCAGTGGTACACGCGTTGAAAATTTGGCGGCACTATTTGATGGGGAAGAGGACAGAGATATATACGGATCATAAGAGTTTGAAGTACATATTCACACAGCCAGATCTCAACCTCAGACAAAGGAGATGGTTAGAGCTAATCAATGACTTTGATGTGGGCATCAACTATCATCCCGGAAAAGCAAACGTCGTGGCCGATGCTTTGAGTCGGAAAGTGCAGGTCAATAAGTTGAGCTTAAAGGACATGCCCGCAGAATTGAAGGACGAGGTTATAAGGCTCAATCTATGTCTAGTAAATAGTGGTGAAGCCATCACCATGGAAGTGGACTCCACACTCGAGCAAGACATATGCGAGGGCCAAAAGAATGATGGGAAGATACAAGAGATCAGACAGCTCATCAAGGAAAATAAAGCTCCTGGTTTTAGAGAGGATGAACAAGGAACGGTGTGGCACGGGAGAAGAATCTGTGTGCCAGAAGTAAAGGAGATCCGTGAATTGATTTTAAAGGAGGCTCATGATTCCGACTATTCCATTCATCCTGGGAGTACGAAGATGTACCAGGATCTCAAGAGCAGGTATTGGTGGTATGGCATGAAGCGAGATGTCGCGGAACATGTTGCCCTATGTGACACATGTCAGTTGGTGAAAGCAGAACATCAACGACCCGCGGGATTATTGCAACCACTCAAAGTACCTGAATGGAAGTGGGAAGAAATCAGCATGGATTTTGTCGTGGGATTGCCTAGGACCCAATCCGGGTATGATTCAATATGGGTCATTATTGATAGGCTAACCAAGGTAGCTCATTTCATCCCTGTGAAAGAAAGCTACAGTGGATCTAAATTGGCAGAATTGTACATGTCAAGGATTGTGTGTTACCATGGAGTGCCAAAGAAGATAGTGTCGGACCGAGGGACACAGTTCACCTCGAGGTTTTGGCAGAAGTTGCATGAAACCATGGGAACCCATCTGAACTTCAGCTCTGCCTATCATCCCCAAACTGACGGGCAGACGGAGAGAACCAATCAGATCCTTGAAGATATGTTAAGGGCATGTGCACTCAAAAACAATAGGAGTTGGGACAAGAACTTACCGTATGCGGAGTTTTCCTATAACAACAGTTATCAGGCTAGTATGAAGATGTCACCGTTTGAAGCTTTGTATGGAAGGAAGTGCAGAACTCCTCTATTTTGGAACCAAACAGGAGAAAGTAAAGTGTTTGCTCCAGAAGTGCTACAAGAAGCCGAGGCAAAGGTGAGGGAGATTCGCAACAATTTGAGGATAGCACAAACACGCCAGAAGAGTTATGCTGATGTACGAAGAAGAGAACTCATTTTCAACGTGGGAGACTATGTTTATCTCAAGGTGTACCCTATCAGAGGACTTCATTGGTTCAAGGTGAAAGGGAAGTTGTCACCTCGATACATCGGACCCTTTCAAGTTTTGGAAAGAAAAGGCGAAGTGGCGTACCAACTAGAGTTACCGGTTCATCTATCGGATGTACACGATGTATTCCATGTGTCACAACTCAAGAAATGCCTGAGGACGCCTGAGGAGGTGTTACCCATGAATGAAGTGGATGTAGCTGAAGATTTGTCTTATGCAGAGCAACCATACAAGATTTTGGAGACAATGGAACGCCTCACCAGAAATAAGAGAATCCGGATGTGCAAGGTGCAGTGGAAGCATCACTCAGAAGAGGAAGCCACCTGGGAACGGGAAGATGAGCTCAAGGCACAATTTCCGGAATTGTTTTCTTAGAAACACCAATCTCGAGGACGAGATTTCTTTTAAGGGGGGTAGAGCTGTAACACCCCAAATTTTTATTCAGAACCCAAAACCATGTTCAGAGGGGAATTTAAAAATTTTTGGACGTATTGCATGTTTTGCAAAAATTCAAATTCAAACTGGAATTCAAATTATACTCAAAACAGAAAAGAAAAGGAAAAAAGAAAAAGAGAAACGGGAAAAAAACCGGCCAGTGGGCCGAAACCCGCCAGCCGACCCAGCTTCCCCGCGCCAGCCCGCCCCCGCGCGCGTCGCGCTGCCTCTCACCGACGGGTGGGACCCGCCTGTCATCCCTAACCCTGCGACCCCGGACTTTTCCCCGAGCGCGCGCGATCTTAACCGATCGGAAAATCCGTTCTGCCGCCCGAATTCTGGTCCCAGAAGAATCCAACTCGATCACAACTGACCCACCGCCCTCCCCCGGCTATAAAAACCCCAGCTCCGATCAGTTTTTCCCACGCGATCGCCGATTTTTACTCCGGTGAGCACCGAGACTTCGCCGGTGAATTCTGGCCGATCTAAGCTCGGAAACTCTGATCTAACTCGCTGGTCTTGATCCACCGCCTCCGAGGAACTTTGCAGGTGCAGAAAACTTGGAGAGTTACAGTGTAAACACAGCGCCGACGAGCTTCGCCGTGGTTTTGCCTCGGACCTCGCCGCCGATCGCTTTCCAGGACCCCCGAGCTCGAGAAAACCCCCGAGGTGAGATCCCTGACCTCCCCTCTACCGATCTATGCCATAAGATCACAGTTTTAGGCAGAATTCTCGAGGATCCGAAACTTTCCGGCGAGATCGCCGCTTCCCGCCGCCGTGCGCCGCCGGCAGCGCCGCCCGCGCTCGATCAGAGCGACGTGGCCGCTTGTGCGCCGTTTATTTTAAATCGCACGGTAGACTTTAAAACCCCGCGTACCGGTTCGATGTTATAATCTCAGCCGTCGGTTTAATATCGGACGGTCCACGTCAGCCCCGCATTATAAAGACTGGAATTCTTACGTGCTACCCCCTGGGGTTCCCTGGAATTGAGAGCTAGCCCCGGAAACTTAAGATCTAGCCCCTGGAACTCCAGAAAATCATGTAAATTCATTTAAAAGTCAGTTTTAGCCCCTGGACTTAATAGAAATTAGGAAAAACACCTCTGATAAGTGTAGCTAGACCCCTGGAAATTATGAAAATAATATTATAGACCCTGTAATGGGGTAAATTCATTATTTTAGCCCTGTTTAGTATTTAATGTAGAAAATTGAATATGTAACTAGTGTTTAAAAATTAAAAAGTGGGACAAACATAATTGTCAAAATTAATTAAAGACTTTCTCAGTACTTAGAAAACTTTGGAGTGAGGTAAAAATATATTTTTGGACTGAAATGAATCTGTTTCATTTAATTATTCACATTATTTAGTATAAGGACACATTTTTAAGTAAAGAATAGTTATAGAAAAATAGGGAAAATAATTATGAAATAGTCTACATCAGAAGCCAAGGTCAAAATATGATTTTAAATTATTTAGGACCAGAACCTATTCTGTTTAGGTGATGTGTATTACTAATTTAATAATAAAATACACAATTATGCATAGGAATATAAATCTGAAAATATAGCAACTAGTAAATGATAAATGGAGTTTCTAAAATCCAAAGAGTTCAGTTTAGTGTTGATAGAAGTTGTGAAGGCACATATGGAGAAGAAAAATACTTTCCATACATACTTGGTAGTTTAATGTAAGGAATTTATTTAAAACTGAAACACAACACATATAATAGTGAATGAAGTTTATAAATATGAATGTGTGGTTTGTATGAAGTAGAGGTGTGAACTATGTCTTATGATTGTTGTTTTTCTTTTGCTATGTGTGATGGTATGA
This sequence comes from Neostapfia colusana, assembly GCA_030760725.1. NCBI lineage: Eukaryota > Viridiplantae > Streptophyta > Magnoliopsida > Poales > Poaceae > Neostapfia > Neostapfia colusana. The sequence continues at coordinate 14,612,947 of JASWHV010000014.1, read as the reverse complement.
AGTAGAACCTGTTCAAGAACAAGTTATTCATTTCCAAGATCAGGACTACCCATTTCAAGAGCAGCAAGAAGGAGGCAAGTGTCCTTGACCACTTTGATTCTATGCTAGGATGTGTAGATAGAATTATTTGCATTGTCAAATGAAATATGAAACACATGTTAGGAAAGTTTCCCTAGAATTGCATTACCTTGTTTCCTTGTAGCTTGGGTTGGGATTTAATTTGTCATGTCATTTATTTACATGCATTTGCTTAGCCATGCTTAGAATGGGATATTTGGGAAATGAGATCATCAGTTTATATTACCATACACTTGAATGAGACATTGTGAGTTATGTAGAGGTAGGGATCAAGGCAAGTTGGATGTTTTGGTTGTGTGCTGGGTGCACGAGACTTGGGTTTGTGTTTAGTACTTGCCTGGATCCTAAGGACCGGTTCATGGAGCATGTAACCCGGCTTTACAGTGCCAACCACATGCTGAGATGGGGCAGCTTGGCTAATTAATTAGGTGTATCTCCGGCGTAGTATGGGTGTGTTGGATGGTGCGGGGAGTAGGTGTCAGCTGGACTACCATATGAACCGCAAGGCTCAAGAGGGGGCCACTGCAGCGGGGTTGGAGCCTCTTGTATGCTGTTAGGGGTGAAACCTCAGTGGGCCCACGCTCGTCGGGAATCCCTTTGTAAAGGCTTTGTAGTGATCTCCTGGCTGCACACCTGGGAAGTGTGAATGTGGAACGTAGCCACTGGCATAATGGAGGTTCTTTTAGTCCACCCGGCAACGGGGGATGAAATCACTACTTGTGGGTACAGTGGTACAAACTCTGCAGAGTCAAAACTGTCTTGACAGCCGTGCTCACGGTTAAGAGCGGCCTGGACTTATTCATGATTAGAGGAGTGAAGGTTTTTGGGAGTTGTGGATGTTAAGCGGGGAGCTTAACATTGGAAATGATGTTATGGTTATTTGGTTATGATGATGGGATGGGAGATTGGGACCATTTCACCTGTGTAGTAATGTAGGTGCTTAATAAGCTAAGGTGATAGGTATTAATTGCGTAGTGCTTTAACCATGAGTTCAACCTCTCCTTGTTCTAGCCATGCATGATATAATTTTCCCACACTTGCTGAGTACCATTGGTACTCAACCTTGCATATTTGTTGGTTTATATTGCTGCTCAGGTCAAGATAATAAGGTGGTGTATAATGACCAAGATTTTGGACCCGAGGAAGGATTTTAGGTTCATGAAGACCCCCGGGCAACGCCTGTGATGGAGCCCTAAAAGAATAATATTCCGCTGCTAGTTTATTTACTTGTGATGAAGCATTTGTGTCCATTAAGACATTTGCGATGTAAGACTTATTTATATTCGACACCTGGCTTGTAATAAATGATGCTTCACTATTTGTCATCACATGTATGAAAAAATGATCCTGGCATACATGTGATATTCACTTGGTTGTTTCCTTCGGAAAAACCGGGTGTGACATACTTTGAGTGGTTGCAATAATCCCGCTGGTCTTTGATGTTTTGCTTTCACCAACTGACATGTGTCACATAGGGCAACATGTTCTGCGACATCTCGCTTCATGCCATACCACCAATACCTGCTCTTGAGGTCATGATACATCTTCGTAGTACCAGGATGAATGGAATAGTCGGAATCATGAGCTTCCTTCAAGATCAATTCACGGATTTCCTTCACTTCAGGCACACAGATTCTTTTCCCGTGCCACACCGTACCTTGTTCATCCTCTCTGAAACCAGGGGCTTTATTATCCTTGATAAGTTTTCTAATTTCTTGTATCTTCTCATCATTCTTTTGACCATCGCGTATGTCTTGCTCTAATGTGGAGTCCACTTCCATGGCGATGGCTTCACCACTATTCACTACATCGTCCTTCAATTCTGCAGGCATGTCCTTCAAGCTCAACCTATTGACCTACACTTTCCGGCTTAAAGCATCTGCCACGACATTCGCTTTCCTAGGATGATAGTTGATGCCCACATCAAAGTCGTTGATTAGCTCTAACCATCTCCTTTGTCTGAGGTTGAGATCTGGCTGTTTGAAAATATACTTTAAGCTTTTATGATCCGTATATATCTCTGTACTTTTTCCCATCAAATAATACCGCCAGATCTTCAATGCGTGTACCACTGCAGCTAGCTCTAGGTCATGTGTAGGATAGTTCTTCTCGTGTTTCCGGAGCTGCCGGGACGCATAAGCCACGACATGCCTCTCTTGCATGAGAACACATCCCAACCCGTTTCTAGAGGCATTGCAGTACACCGAAAAGTTCTTCTGCATATCTGGCATAACTAGCACTGGGGCTGTTGTCAATCTTTTCTTCATCTCTTGAAAACTCGTCTCGTACTGCGGTGTCCATGTAAATGTGATTCCCTTCTCCAACAATTTGGTGAGGGGTCTCGAAATCTTGGAGAAACACTCGATAAACCGTCGATAATACCCAGCCAATCCTAAGAAGCTTCGAACTTCCCCGACATTCTCAGGGGTCTTCCACTTCTGTACATCCTCGATCTTGGCGGGGTCCACGGAGATTCCTCCCTCCGAGATTATATGTCCTAAGAAGGGAACTCTCTTCAACCAAAATTCACACTTGCTCAGCTTGGCATATAGTTGGTGTTCTCTCAGTTTTTGTAACACCAACCTTAAATGCCTCTCATGTTCTTCTTCATCTTTGGAAAAGACGAGAATGTCATCAATGAAAACCACCACAAATTTGTCCATATATTCCATAAATAACTTGTTCTTGAGATACATGAAGTATGCCGGGGCATTAGTTAGCCCGAAAGGCATGACGGTGTATTCATACAGTCCGTACCGAGATATGAAAGTTGTCTTTGGAATATCAGTTTGCCTTATCTTAAGTTGGTGCTATCCTGACCTGAGATCAATTTTCGAGAACACACAAGCTCCCCTCAACTGATCAAACAAGTCTTCAATGCGGGGTAATGGGTACTTGTTCTTGATGGTTACTTCATTCAACGCACGGTAGTCTACGAATAACCTTTGGGTTCCGTCCTTCTTGGGCACAAATATCACTGGAGCTCCCCATGGTGAGGAACTAGGACGAATGTACCCCTTCCCTGTCAATTCTCCTAAATGATCCTTGAGTTCTTCCAGCTGCTTGGAGTCCATACGATAAGGTCTCTTGTATATCGGAGCTGTTCCAGGCACTAGCTCAATCGCGAATTCCACTTCACGATCGGGAGGCATACCTGGCAACTCCTCCGGAAAAATGTCTGGATATTCCCTGATAATCCTGATCTCCTCCACTTTCACCTCAACTTGATTTAATTTAACGTCTCTCCTAGGCTCTTGTATTGTTATAAAATTTACTCTTGTGCCACTAGGGTGAGTTAGTTTCACCATTTTGGTCCAACAATGGATGATTCATTTATGTTTGGTCAACCAATCCATGCCCAAAATAATGTCTATCCCTTGTGAATCTATCCTATGAGGTTCGCAGTAAATACTACCCCATTAATGTCTAGATTCACCTTGGGACACACTTGTCTTGTCCTTATTTCTCCCCCTGGAAAGTTTACTGCTAGCATATGGTTCATTTGTGTCGTTGCTAAATCATGCTTCTTAACAAACCCTTGGGCAATGAACGAGTGGGTAGCACCAGAATTGAACAACAGGGTTGCAATGTGTAAATTGGCAGGAAACTTACCAACTACCACGTCGGGTGCCTCTTACGCCTCCTCCATGGTGACGTGGTTTACCCGTCCTCGCATTACATTCTGCTGTTGCGGCTGCACGGGCTTCTTCTTTGGGCACTTATGGGCGTAGTGCCCCACTTCAACACAGTTAAAGCATTGCACCCCTACCTTAGGTGTCTGGCCTTTGTTGTCTTGGGGTTGGTTTGGGGGTCCTTGTACTGCTGGTCGAGGTTGATATGTAGGGCGAGGCTGCTGTACAAACTGACGTTGTGGCTGTGCTGGTGCTGACGGAGGTCTGAAGTTCGGGTTGTACCCTCTCGGTGCTGAGTAGGGTACCGCAGCACGGCTCGTCTGCCCTGCGGTTTGCTGCATCAGACGTGGGCGTGTGTTGCTACCCGCGGCTTGGTGTGACCATCCCGCCTTCCTCTTGTTTTCAGTTTCCAAGGCCTTCAGCTTCCTCTCCACAACAAATGCTCTGTCCACCATCTTTTGGAAGCTTTCATACTCGTTGGAGGACATTGCACACTGCATTTCCGCTGTAAGTCCTTCCACAAAGCAGTCTTGTTTCTGCTCATCAGTCTCGATGTCCCGTGGTGCATAACAGGATAGTTGGGTGAATTTAGTTATGTATTCCCTCACAGTCATGTTTCCTCGCTGCAGCCCCAAGAACTCCTTTCTCTTGTTTTTGAGTTCACCCCTTGGTATGTAATGGTTGCGGAAACTACGCTTGAACTCTTCCCAAGTGATGTTCTCAGGGTCATGATGGGCTGCCACGTAAGCGGTCCACCAATCAGCAGCAGGTCCATACAATTGGTGAGAGGCAAACAGCACCCTCTCATACCCTTGGCATTGTATGATCCTTATCTTGCTCTCAATGGTCTTTAGCCAATCATCTGCCTCCAGAGGTTCAGCAGCACTTGCAAACTTTGGAGGTTGAGTCCCTAGAAACTCGCTCAACCTTGGTTGGCGTGGTGCAGCTTGTGGAGGTGGAGCTTGGTGCAAGTTGGCCACCACTTGAGTCAGGCCCTGGATGAGCTGATTCTGATTTTTCAAGCATTTGGTGGATGGGATCAACTTCTTCCCGACGACCACCCCTGTCTTGCCCTCCGGAAAGGTGAGGGTTGCCGGCCTCATCGTTGTTGGCGGGGTTGGCACCACGACCCCTTCCTCTTCCAGCCATCTATCATGATTGACCAAATGTCAATTTAAAGCATTACGTATTAACTTACCAAATTTGCTTGTTCAAACTTTAAAATGTTGAGACCTTATTTCATTTATATTTTCTGAGAATTTCATGTCTTACGCGAACATAAATGCACTCTTAATTCATATGGGTTCACACACCAAAGCAAAACAACCTGAAGACGAGGTTGTGGACAAACGCCCATGGCTTCCACAACTCACGTCACACCCCAAGCATTAACACACCATTAACTAAGGTAACGACTCGACTACTCGACAACCTGCTAAACTAAGAGATAGGACTCTACACTACTCGTATCACTGAGCTGGCTCCTCGGGATCTTCCTCATTATTGCGGCTGCCCTCTGACTCCGCTTTGGGTGGGCAAGCTGCTGGTGGAGAAGTGCGGCGACGCCTGCTCGCCCGGCGATCTGGGGAGTCAGGAGTCTATGTGTCATTCACGGTGACACACAGTTCATTCCCATCTCCTCTTTCTCTCACCCTCAAGCTGGCTCGAAGCAACGCCTCAGTCTCCTTCAGGGTGTCACGAACATCCTGAAGCTCCTGCTGACACTCCTGCAGTCGAGTGCTGAGCATAGCAGCATCCTCCAAGCACAGGTCCATGTGCTCATGGGAAGTTCCCTGCTGCACTGGCGGGTACTTGTACTCCGTTGTACCACTCTCACGCTGGAGGACATACATGTACTCAGTCCTGTCCAGGTGGCGACGGTAGATGTGACTCTGGCAGGTGATAGCCTCCCAGGTGACATCCTTCTCCGCATCGACCTGTGTCGCTCGACAAGCTGGAGAGCGTTGGATCTTAAACAGCTGATTTTTATGGATAATCCTCATTTCTGAACTCCATTCTTCCCGCTTCTCACGGATGGTCTGGGTGGAGCTGTAATGTATGATTAGCTTGCCCGTATTACCGGCGGCGTGGAGCATACGTCGAAGACGGCGCAACAAGCCTCCTACTGCCAATTCGTAGAAGAGGTACTGCCATCCGCGCATGCAAATACCATCCAGTTGCACCATCCGAACGTGTATTCCGTCAAGGTCCCATCCGGGGCCACCGGACCGAGTTCATGAGTTTTACCGGCTTCCCAAAATTCGACCTAGACGACCATGCACGCATGCAAAATCATCTAATTCCACCGTCCGGACGTGTATTCTGAAAAGGCCCCGTCCGGCCGCCCGGGACGCGAGTTCGTGAGTTTTAGCGACATTCTCGACTTTTCTGATTTTGACCCAAATGGTCATCCGCGGAAAAACCATCAAGCTGCCCGTTCGGACGTGTATGCTGTCAAGGTCTCTTCCGGTCTCTCGGGACCCAACTTCGTGAGTTTTACCGACTTTTCTGACTTTCTCGATTTCGACCCAGATGTCCATCCGCGCAATCAAATCCATCAAGTTGCACCGTCCGGACGTGTATTTCGTCAAGGTCCTGTCCATCTGCCCGGACCCGACTTCATGAGTTTTATCGACTTTTTCTATTTAGAACCAGATGGCCATCCGCACATGCAAAACCATCAAGTTCGACCGTCCACACATGTATTTCGTCAACGTCCTGTCCGGCAACTCGGGACCCGAGATTGTGAGTTTTATCGACTTTCCCGACTTTCTCGATTTCGACCAAGATGGCCATCCGTGCATGCAAAAACATCAAGTTGCACCGTCCGGACGTGTATTCCTTCAAGGTCTCATTCGTCTACACGGGATCCGAGTTCATGAGTTTACCCGACTTTCTCGATTTTGACCCAGATGGTATTCGCGCATGCAAAACCATCAAGTTGCACCGTCCGGACGTGTATTCCATCAAGGTCCCGTCCGGCCGCCTAGGACTCGAGTTCGTGAGTTTTACTGACTTTCCCGACTTTCACGATTTCGTCCGAGATGGCCATCCGCGAATGCAAAACCATCAAGTTGCACCATCCGAAGTGTACTCCGTCAAGGTCCGAAGTGTACTCCTGTCCGGTCGCTCGAGACCCGAGTTAGTTAGTTTTTTTTTTGACTTTTTCTGATTTTTACCCAGATGGCCATCCGCGCATGCAAAAACCATCCAGTTGCACCATCCGAACGTGTATTCCGTCAATGTCCCATTCGGCGCCACCGGACCGAGTTCATGAGTTTTACCGACTTTCCAAAATTTGACCTAGACGGCCATCCACGCATGCAAAACCATCAAATTCCACTGTCCGCATGTGTATTCTGAAAAGGCCCCGTCCGACCGCCCAGGACGCGAGTTCGTGAGTTTTAGCGACATTATCGACTTTCCCGATTTTGACCAAAATGGCCATACGCGAAAAAAGCATCAAGCTGCACCGTTCGCACGTGTATGCTGTCAAGGTCTCTTCCAGCCTCCCTGGACCCGAGTTCATGAGTTTTACCGACTTTCCTGACTTTCTCGATTTCGACCCATATGTCCATCCGCGCAATCAAATCCATCAAGTTGCACCGTCCGGACGTGTATTCCATCAAAATTCCATCCGGCCGCCAGGGATCCGAATTGTGAGTTTTGCCGACCTTCGCGACTTTTCCGATTTGGACCAATATGGCCATCCGCGCATGCAAAACCATGAAGTTGCACCTTTTGGGCGTGTATTCCGTCAAGGTCCTGTTCGGTCGTTCGGACCCGAGTTCATGAGTTTTAGACTTTCTCTATTTAGAACCAGATGGCCATCCATGCATGCAAAACAATCAAGTTGCACCATCTAGACATGTACTTCGTCAACGTCTTGTTCAGCCACCCGGGACCCGAGTTCGTGAGTTTTACCGACTTTCTCGATTTCGACCAAGACGGCCATCCGTGCATGCAAAAACATCAAGTTGCACCATCCGGACGTGTACTCCTTCAAGGTCCCATCCGTCTGCACAGGACCCGAGTTCATGAGTTTACCCAACTTTCTCGATTTTGACCCACATGGTATCCGCGCATGCAAAACTATCAGGTTGTATCGTCCGAACGTGTATTCCGTTAAGGTTCCGTCTGGCCGCCTAGGACTCGAGTTCGTAAGTTTCACCGACTTTCCCGATTTGGACCCAGATGTTAATCCGCGCATGCAAAACCATCCAGTTGCACCATCCGGAAGTGTACTCTGTCAAGGTCCTGTCCGGTCGCTCGGGACCCGAGTTAGTGAGTTTTTTCAACTTTTTATGATTTTGACCCAGATGGCCATCTGCGCTTGTAAAAACCATCCAGTTGCACCATCCGAACGTGTATTCCGTCAAGGTCCCATCCGGCGCCACCAGACCCGAGTTCATGAGTTTTACCGACTTTCCAAAATTTGACCCAGACGGCCATCCACGCATGCAAAACTATCAAATTTGTAACAGCCCAAGAAAAGGGACTTGCAAAAGTGGTTATTTTCATCACCTCACTGCACCACAGCTCATCTTGTGGACATCTTGTGAACACTTGTGAAGAGCAAGTAACCACTATCAAAAAGGGGATTAGAAGGGAAAACCCTAACTTTCACAAAGTAGGATTTCTACACATGAACATGAAAGGTTGAGCTCACCCCTAGACCTTATATGTTCTAGGGAAGGTTCATGCCAAATTTCATGCAAATCCAATACTCTTTGAGACACTTTTGGAGACATTTGAAAAGGGGGCCAATTTGAATGCAAATTCAAATTTCAGCAACTTTCATTACTTAAATTCAAAAGTTGACTTCATATTTAAATTCAGCACATTTTTCTGAGTTAGTCCCCCAATTTTCATCCCCATTGGACTTCATCTTGTCGGGAGCTAAATTTGCATTAATTCAAAACTGAATTTGAATTTCAGTTTAATAGTGAAGCAAATCTAGCCAAACCAATTTTAAATTTAGGAGATTAAATTCAAACAATGACTTGGAGGCTAAGTCTCACATTCAATTGTGAGTAGCTGGGATATTTCCAGTGCAAACAGAAATGAAAAGTTAGAAAAAGAATTAGAGGGGAGGTCCCACTTGTCAGCAGCCTTAATCCAGAAGCCTCATCAGCTGATTTTTCTCATTCGGCCAAGAAGCGTGTGCCAGCCGCTGTCGGCGTCAGCGCCCGACCGCCTCAGCCGGCCAGCTCCTGCTTCGTTGTGGGTCTTGACGCCCCGAAGAATTTCCCAGTTTAGGGTGGGGAGCTCATTTCGGGACCCGATTAGGTTTAGGAGAAATTCAGGAGGATCATCGTGTGGGAGGGCGAACAGAGCTGTGAAATAGCGTCTAGAGGTTCTTGCGCCCCTCCTTGATAAAAAACCGGAAGGAAACCACCGCCGGAATCACAAGTTCACCATAGAACAGTTTGGCGGAAGAGGGGGTCGCCGGTGAGGTCTGGTGCGCCGGCTGTTTCGGTTTCAGCCGAGGTCATGCCGAGCTTCCTGAGGTCTCCCTGAACGTGGCGACGCGATTAGCGCGCGAAGGAGGTGGTCAGGAGGGCGGGAACACGTTGCCGATGTTGCACTGAGACATAGCGCTCGTCGCCGGTGAGCTACGGCGGTTAGCTGACGGCGGCATGATGTCCAGCGTGCTCAGCGTCCAAAGTTATATGGGGGCGGCAAGTCTCACCGTCGCCGGCGAGCTAGGTCGCCGGGAACGCCGACCTCGCCAGAGCTCCGGCGGCTCGGGGCGGCGGCGTCGGGAGGAAGACGAAGGCATGGGTCCCACGTGTCAGCCGCTGAGTTAGACGCGCGCGAGAGCGCGGTTAGTTCAAATTAAACGGGCGGGTCCCGCTGTCAGGCTCTGGTTAAGCGTGGGAGGCGATTTTCTGTAGAAAAATAATTCAGGGATCAGCCCAAACTTTAGAAATTCATAACATTGGTCAGAAGTGTCCAAATCTAGTGAACCAAATTTTGTTGGATTCATCTCTTTGAGTACTATCCAGCAACATAAATTTCAGCTCATGAAACTTATTTCCCAGAATTAATTCACTAAAGTTTAAACTGTTAGGAATTTTATCTAGATAATTAATTTATGAAAAATTCTAAAATTTGGCTGGGAGGTTCATTGGAAAATCCTGGAGGCACAGTAAAATTTGTAGACCCATCCAGGTTCATTTAGTCCCCCTAAGGTGTGATTAAGTGAACTGCCCTGGGAAAATAGAAAAATATTCAGAAATATTTTTCAGATTTTCTCAAATCTTGTTTAGGGCATAACTTCCTCTAGAATTCTTCAAATGACATGAAACTAATTCCATTAGAACCATCTCAAATTCTAGTTTCCAGAAAGTAATGGTTGAAACCATGAAAATCACTAGAATTCTTTAGAGGTTCTAATATTGATCAAATAGGTTTTTATTTGTACAAGGCTCAAATGAACTTGGTTTCAAATGAAACTTGATCAAGACTCTGGTTAGGACCCTACCAAGCCACCAGAAAAATTTCAGAATGAAAGGGGAGGTCTAGCTAGAGTTATAGTAATTACTTATTCAATTCTAAACATTGCATATGAATTGACATATAGTATCTCGTTGACGTGTAGTCGCTGAAGGCGAAGAAACTCCGTAAGCGCTCGACTTCCTTCTTCCGGACGAAGCCCTAATCACTGACCAGCAGCAACAAGGCAAGCCCCGGTTTGCATTAACCAAATTTATAAAGTTTTTGCTTTGTTTACATACTTAGTGTGAGGTGTATATATGTGCATTAGGTGTAGGATGGTTGAGACCGCAAATGCATAACCAGATTTTCCTATAAGAGTGAGGGTAGTGTCTAAGACCTCAAGTAGACAGGCTAGGCTTAATGATTCCTAGAACTTCGGTACAAGTCGAGTAGTTAGAATCTACTCACGAGTTTAGGCTTGGGACACACGGAATTGGTTCGAGTGATATGAGATCACTTTAGTAATGAAAATGAGACTAGGCAAGGGCTAGGGCGCGGCAAGAGGAAGTCTTGTGTGCGCGGCCCTGTTTGTGTCGATTGAGGACGGATCCGTGTGCGGCTCTGCTGAACAAGTATTGAACGTACTGAAGGCATATCGGATATATGGGCCCCGATAAACCGATGTAACCTGTACCTCCGGGCTTCGAGGCATAGCGCACCGATTTATAGGTGTAGGCTGAGGGCAGCAAGGTGAAAATCTGCTAACGGGCATACAGAGATGCTCCGTGTAGGGAACCTCCTGCTCATTTCGGTGCGACCGGTTCAACGTTTGGGCTGTTGGGTGAAAGGTTGTCCCGTACGACATCGAGTGAGCATGCTGTGCAGGTCCACGGGTGGGCGTATGTGACGTGCTCTTTGGGTATCCCTGCAGGTGTATATCGAGTCAATTCGCCGTCCCTCGCGGTGACGAGTACAACTTGTTCACTGCGTCGTAACGTAGATAAACTATGGAATGTCATGATTCAGTTCTGCTGATATGTATAGTTGTATTGCTACATGTGTGCCGCCAAATATTGCTCACTAAATTTCCTATTCTTGAACTGTTAACTTGTGGCTAAAAGATGAAATAAGGATGGACTTGTAGGCGTGTCCATTTACTGCTACTTACCACCCCATGTCTGTTGTACACTACATGTAGAGTTTCATGCCTAGGTGAGTCGGTTAAGTCTTGTTGAGCCATCGTGCTCACGGTTGCTGCTATAAGTGTTTTTCAGGTGAGGAGCATCCCACGGACTCGGGTTACGAGTCCACCGGCGAGGGCTACCCTCCGTCGGGGATCACGGCTGAGTGGGAACCGTACACGCCGCGCTAAGCTGAGGAGTGCAGCTAGTGTGGGTTGCCCTAGGGCTGGGCAACTGACTTTTGCTAGATAGACGGGTGTGAGTTGTACAAATTTAACTTCCGCTGTGTAATATAAAAATAGTTTGTAACTGAGTGGTGTACTTCTTTGTACAGTTCAGTTGGTTTTCTATGTAATACAATGTATCCTTATGATGTGTGCTCTCGGGTGTCGCATCGTGCGGCACCACCCTCTGCGATTCTGGATGAGCGGATTCCGGTCCGCCACAAGCTGGTATCAGAGCGGCGTTGGGGATAGCACATTAATTAAGGGCTGTATTACGAGAAAAGTTAGATTTACGGTGAGAATTTGCTAGTTTGTCCAAGTAAAGACTATATTAGCATAGTTATTTAAAATGGCAAGACTAACATATGTGTTATAATTCTAAATTTTAATTATGTAACGACGTACCTGCGCTCAGATAAAAATAGTAAGGAACGCCACCGAAAGCGGTTCAATTTCGGTTAGCTCCCCTGACGAGGAATGTGGTTCAGTGATAGGTCTCACAGCTTGGTTTGAGACGTTAATATGAACTTTTGGACTCTTCATGTTCCTAAGTTCATATGAAACGCTCCGCGTGGTCAGTAACGCGAATGTGTGTTTGTCTGGAAATAGCCCAGGGGGACATACGCAACGCTTGCCATCGACGTGTCCTGCAGGGAAGTAGGTGGTATCTGTTGGGGTGATAAAATTCCCAACTGTGATGATCCGTTCGCGCTCCACTCGGGTTCCCCCATCATGTGGCGTTGAAACACGATCACGTACCTTGAGACGTGGCTTAACTCAAGGACGGCCGTATGGCAATGATACGGGCGTTTGTATTTACTTTCAAATGTGGACCTGCCTGAAATGAAAATAACCTTTGAGTGCATCATTATTTTGTGTTCTTCTGCAGGTACTAACCACGTATGTATGCCGTGTAGTATACGTGTGCGAGAGACCGTTTATTGCCACAATTGAGACGTATATGCCGGTATAATCCGGTTGGAATTTTCTTTTTCTGAGGAATATAGTACCGACATATCATAGGCATGTGCATGAAAGATTATGATAATAAGGAATTAAAATCACTAAGTTTCAACATTTAGGACCCTGGTTGGGTAGAAAAATTTAATAGTTGATCAGTGTAGTCAAAGAGATGGAAAAATAGAGTGCTCTGTTTTGAGCAGCAAGTTTGCTGAACTTTGACAGAGCATAACTCATAGATTATTTAGCCAATGGAGGTGTGGGATGGTTCTAGAAAGGTGTTTAAGCACTCTACAACTTTGTTGTAGACTCCCAGAGCTGAATCACACCTTAAGATGGCTTAAATCCCAGAGGATTGTAAACTGTCCAAAACCAGGACAGATTTAAAACACTCTCTGGACTGTTCTGTTTTTCAAGCATAACTTCCTGTAAAAAAATCTGAAATTATCATATGATACATATTTGGAAAGGATAGGAGATGTGTTACATCTTTGTAATTCAAAATTTCTGCAATTGAAGCACGGAATTAAGCTGAAATCAGAGTTGAGAACAGCAACTTCCAAAGGAGGTGCTGTTGAAATTCTTCTAGAAATTCTGTTGACTTTGAATTACCATAACTTTTAAACCAGAGCTGATCTGAGGGCAAATAAATACTCGTTGGAAAGATGCTGAAGTTAACTTTAACTTTGGTATTCAGCTTGAGTCATGAAAATGCCCAGCACCAGATCAAAGTCTGGAATATGTAGAAACTGATCATTCTGGCAGAGGGATGACAGTTGAACTCATTTGAGAAATTGTTGTACCCCAAGGGGTTTGAGTACTTCCAATTGGGTAGAAAATACTCATGAGTAGTTATCTTCAGCTAATGAAAGATTTGAGTATATGTCTTACTCAAGTTTCTTTTGCTAGAGACCATGTTTGTGTCGTATTGAAGATAAAAGGGTAGTATACGTGATGGCAAAGCGATATTAACGTCTTGTAGTGACAAAACCTAGTTGAGATAAACTTCCAAAGAGGGAGTCCATTAAATTGGATTTAACTAACTTGTATTTGGTCTGATAATGGTGTAGCTTGTGCAAAGTTATTACATTATCTGTATACGAGATGTATCGCATGTTTTACTGTCATTATATTTTACGCCTATTTTATTGGACTGCATGAAGTATGTTGTGGGACTGATGTTTATTGTCGTATGGTTGCAGATGGTTTGCACTCAGACCACGCATGAGATTGGTGGCTCTAGCCACAGGGGGGTGATGAATCCCAGCCACCTGCCTACGACAGCACCCCGCGGCAACAACCACCACCGCCGCCTCTGCTTACGCTAGCGGATGTGATTGCGGCACTGGTGGGTGGTCGTGAAGAGCAGACCGACCTGCTCCGCACGATCGTGCAGAATACGTCCCAGGCGGGGGTGCGTCAAGAGAGGGGGCCTCGTGAGCCCCGTGATGTGACGTACTCGGACTTCATGAGTACGCACCCTCCGGTGTTCACTGACACAGCAGAACCCCTGGAGACCGACAACTGGCTGCGGACAATTGAGTCCAAGTTCGGGCTGCTCCAATGTACGGAGCGGTAGAAGACTCTGTTCGCGGCGCAGCAGCTTCACGGTGCCGCTGGTGCGTGGTGGGTGAATTATGTCGCCTCACGTCCGGCTGGCCAGGCCGTGGAGTGGAAAAGAATTCTGGGAGGCGTTCCGCGCCTACCATATCCCTCCCGGGATAATGAAGCGGAAGTTTCAAGAGTTTTTGGAGCTGAAGCAGGACGGGAGAAGTGCCCATGACTACTCCCGTGCCTTCAACCATCTGGCGCAATATGCGTCGGATTACGTCTCCACCGAGGAGAAGAAGCGAGAGCACTTCTATCGGGGGTTACACCTCGAGATGAAGACGCATCTCATCCAATGCAATCACGGCATGTTCAATGATCTAGTCAATGCCGCGATCATGCAAGAAGACGCTCAGCGGGAGTTGGCGGCTGAGCAGCGGAAGCGCAGCACTCCACCCAGCAGTGGGGGTGGAGCTCCCCAGAAATACCACATGGTGTATCGAACACCATCCGATCAGCAGTGGCATCCACCGGTGCGACCTCAGCAGTTCGGGGGTCGCTCATTTCAGCCACCCCCATTCTGACCGCCGATGCCACCACCGCGACCGCAACAGCAGCAGCAGACGGTACCCCGGACGTTTCCACCGCCACAACACGCCCCAGGTTTCCGTCCGCCAATCAGCGGAGGACCGCCTCGCTACACATGCTTTACGTGTGGCCAGGCGGGCCATTTCTCGAAGGACTGTCCCCTGGGACAGCAGAGCAGCGGGCAAGCCCAGTTCCAGGGCGGTGCTCGAGGCCGACCTACGGTCAAGAAGGTTGGTCAGCGGACTGGGGGCGTTCTCAACCTCGACAATGAGGATGCCCCAGAGGGTGACAACGTGCTGGCGGATACATTCACTCTCAACAATCAAGCAATCATCATATTATTTGATTCGGGTGCAACCCACAACTTCATAAGTGCATCATATGTGGTTAAGCATCAACTGGAAGCCTTTCCCACCGAGTGCTCTTATATGATCTGCTCACCGGGAGGAAGGATTTCTGCAACTATGATGATCCCGAAAGCACCACTGTGCTTAGGTGGGAAGATAAATCCCACCACTATGATTATTCTTGAGGGACAGAAGATTGATGCAATCTTAGGGATGTCATGGCTAAGCTACCATGGCACTGTCCTGGAAACATTATCACGGACGGTTGACCTCAACTCCCCACTACACTGTCCGTAGTCCCTCATATTAGACAATCCAGTCTGGGAAGTTTCAGAAATTAATAATACTGAAGCTCTCAAGTTAGAGGACATCCTCGTAGTCCGGGAATACCCCGACGTGTTTCTGGATGATCTTCCGGGCATGCCACCTGAGCAGGATGTCGAGTTCAAGATTGAGCTTGCACCCTGGGACAACGCCCATATCACGGAGACCATATAAAATGGCTCCAAACGAGCTGGCTGAACTGAAAGAACAACTCAATGATCTGTTGAGCAAAGGTTTCATTAGGCCGAGTTCCTCGCCTTGGGGATGTTCGGCGCTGTTCGTGAAGAAGAAGGATGAAACCTTGAGGCTGTGTGTGGACTACCGGCCGCTCAATGCCGTCACCATCAAGAACAAATACCCACTGCCGCGCATTGACATCCTGTTTGATCAACTTGTGGGTGCAAGTGTATTCTCCAAGATGGACCTTCGCTCTAGATATCATCAAATAAAAATCCGGGCAGAGGATATCCTGAAGACGGCCTTCTCAACGAGATATGGCTTATATGAGTATCTCGTCATGTCTTTTGGTCTCACCAATGCTCCGGCCCATTTCATGTATCTCATGAACTCGGTGTTCATGCCGGAGCTGGATAAGTTCGTGGTGGTGTTCATTGATGATATCTTGGTTTACTCCAAGATAGAAGCAGAACACGCCGAACACTTGATAATCGTCCTTCAACGATTGCGGGACCATAAGCTATATGTCAAGTTCAGCAAATGCGAGTTTTGGATCAGCCAAGTGCCATTTTGGGACATATCATCTCAGCGGAAGACATTGCGCTTGACCCAAGTAAAATTGAACAAGTGCTGAAATGGAAAGCCCCCACTTCTGTCCATGAAGTCAGAAGCTTCCTCGGTTTAGCGGGATATTACCGGAGATTCATTCCAAGCTTCTCCAAGCTTGCTAAGCCGATGACAGAATTGTTGAAAAAGAGGACAAAGTATGTTTGGAACTCAGCATGTGAAGGAACGTTCCAATCATTAGTGAAGCATCTCACAACAGCCCTGGTCTTAGCTCAACCAGATACAACTAAGCCCTTCGACGTGTATTGTGATGCGTCCGGTATTGGGCTCGGCTGCGTGTTGATGCAAGAAGGACGTGTAGTCGCATATGGCTCACGCCAACTTCGGAACCATGAGCAGCACTATCCGACTAATGATCTGGAGCTTGCTGCTGTGGTTTTGGTGCTGAAAATGTGGAGGCACTATCTCCTTAGGAATTTGGTGCATCTCTACACCGACCACAAGAGCCTGAAGTATATTTTCACCCAGAAGGAGCTGAATATGAGGCAAATGAGGTGGTTAAAACTAATCAAAGACTATGAGATTAAAATTCATTACCACCCCGGCAAGGCGAATGTGGTTACCGACGCTCTGAGTCAGAAATCACATGTCCATAACCTCACCTTACACCGGTAGAGGAGGAAGAGCCGAGTTTATACTTGGTTCCTTATGGATCACTCTACAACCTTGCTCTCATCCCTACTATTAGGGAGAACATCATTGCAGCTCATAAAGTTGATAAGGGCATGGCACATCTCTGGAGACGGATAGACAATGGGGAAATCAAATGTTTCCGAAAAGATGATGAGGGGACGCTGTGGTTCAATGACTGCATAGTCGTACCCCGGAATATAGAGCTGAGAAAGAAGATTCTTAATGAAGCTCACTTGTCTAAATACTCCATTCATCCGGGCAGCAACAAAATGTACCAAGATTTGAAAAATAAATTTTGATGGACACGGATGAAGCGGGAAGTGGCTAAGTACGTATCCGAGTGCGATACGTGTAGACGAGTGAAAGTTGATCATATGAGGAAATCAGGGCTGCTGCAACCCCTGAAAATCCCGGCATGGAAATGGGAAGATGTGAACATGAATTTCATTATGGGATTACCCCTGATTTCCATCAAGCATGATTCCATTTGGGTAATCGTTGATCGGTTAACCAAGACAGCTCACTTCATCCCTATGCATACACGTTACAATGCTGGCAAATATGCGGAGCTGTACATAGTGAAAATCCTATGCTTATATGGGGTACCCAAGACCATAGTCTCAGATCGAGGTCCGTTATTCGTGTCTCGTTTTTGGGAGCAGTTACACGCTTCATTGGGTACTAAGCTAATTAGAAGCTCCGCCTATCACCCTCAGACAGATGGGCAAACAGAGAGGGTGAACCAGGTACTATAAGATATGTTGAGAGCGTGTGCCATCCACCACGGTAGGAACTGGGATGATCACCTACCGTTGGCGGAATTCTCGTACAATAACGGCTATCAGGCAAGTATCAAGATGGCACCCTATGAAGCTCTCTACGGTCGTAAATGCCGCACCCCATTAAACTGGTGCGAGTCCAGTGAGAGGGTCACATTCAGGGTTGATGTGGTGAACGATGCCAAAGAGCGTGTTCGGATGATTCAAGCTAACTCGAAGGCCGCTCAATCCCGGCAGAAAAGCTACGCTGATAAGAGGCATAGGCCGCTGCACTTTGATGTCGGGGAGCACGTGTATTTCCGATGAAAGACATGCACCAATTTGGCGTGAAGGGGAAACTCGCTCCCCAATTCATTGGACCCTATGCCATCACCGAGAAGTGTGGACCCGTGGCGTATAGACTGGAACTACCGGCATCTCTTGCTGGTGTTCATGATGTTTTCCATGTTTCACAACTACGGAAATGTCTGAAGTATACAGCTGCGGTTCCCGCCGAAGACATCGGCGAGTTGCAACCGGATTTAACATATGATGAACATCTGGTGACAATTATTGATGAGAACGCTCGGACCACACGTAGCCGATCGTTGTGGTTCTACAAGATACTCTGGAGTAACCACACCACCGAAGAAGCAATGTGGGAGAGCGAGGAATTTCTTTGCTCAAACTACCCGGAGTTCATGGCATCCCAGCACGGGTGAGTTTCTATTACATCGCTGCCTCTTCTTTTATAATCTCGGGACGAGATTCTTTTAAGGGGGAGGGATGTAACAGTCCAAGAAAAGGGACTTGCAAAACTGGTTATTTTCATCACCTCACTACACCACAGCTCATCTTGTGGACATCTTGTGAACACTTGTGAAGAGCAAGTAACCACCATCAAAAAGGGGATTAGAAGGGAAAGCCCTAACTTTCACAAAGTAGGATTTATACACATGAACATGAAAGGTTGAGCTCACCCCTAGACCTTATATGTTCTGGGAAAGGCTCAGGCCAAATTTCATGCAAATCCAATACATCTTTGAGGCACTTTTGGAGGCATTTGAAAAGGGGACCAATTTGAATGCAAATTCAAATTTCAGCAACTTTCATCACTTAAATTCAAAAGTTGACTTTATATTTAAACTCAGCACATTTTTCTGAGTTAGTCCCCCAATTTTCATCCCCATTGGACTTCATCTTGCCGGAGCTAAATTTGCATTAATTCAAAACTGAATTTGAATTTCAGTTCAATGGTGAAGCAAATCTAGCCAAACCAATTTCAAATTTAGGAGATCAAATTCAAACAATGACTTGGAGGCTAAGTCTCACATTCAATTGTGAGTAGCTGGGATATTTCCAGCGCAAACAGAAATGAAAAATCAGAAAAAGAATTAGAGGGGAGGTCCCACTTGTCAGCAGCCTTAACCCAGAAGCCTCCTCAGCTGATTTTTCTCATTCGGCCGAGAAGCGCGCGCCAGCTGCTATCGACGTCGGCACCCGACCTCCTCAGCCGGCCAGCTCCTGCTTCGGCGTGGGAAGTGGCTCGGCAGGTGTTGCGCCCTCCACTGCCCTCAGTGGCCTATAAAAGGCACGAAATTGGCCGGCGAGCTCCTATTTTCACGTACTTCAGTGAACCGCCGCTTAGCCACCCCAGTTCCGATCCCTTGCCAACCGAGCTGCGATCATCCTCTGCCCTCGACGTCCATAGAAAAGTGGAGCGCTAGCTTGTCCTCGAGGCCACCACGCAAACCGTTCCAAGATTTGACCTTTGTGCGCAGAGAATTTCCCAGTTTAGGGTGGGGAGCTCATTTCGGGACCGGATTAGGTTTAGGAGAAATTCGGGAGGATCATCGTGTGGGAGGGCGAACAGAGCTGTGAAATAGTGTCTATAGGTTCTTGCGCCCCTCCTCGATCAAAAACCGGAAGGAAACCATCGCCGGAACCATAGGTTCACCATAGAACAGTTAGGCGGAAGAGGGGGTCGCCGGTGAGGTCCGGTGCACCGGCTGTTTCAGTTTCAACCGAGATCATGCCGAGCTTCCCGAGGTCTCCCTGAACGTGGCGACGCGATTAGCGCGTGAAGGAGGTGGTCAGGAGGTCACCGCGTAAACCGTTCCAAGGTTCGACCTTTGTGCGCAGAGAATTTCTCAGTTTAGGGTGGGGAGCTCATTTCGGGACCCGGTTAGGTTTAGGAGAAATTCGGGAGGATCATCGTGTGGGAGGGTGAACAGAGCTGTGAAATAGCGTCTAGAGGTTCTTGCGCCCCTCCTCGATCAAAAACCAGAAGGAAACATCGCCGGAACCACAGGTTCACCATAGAACAGTTCGACGGAAGATGGGGTCGCCGGTGAGGTCCGGTGCACCGGCTGTTTCGGTTTCAACCGAGGTCATGCCGAGCTTCCCGAGGTCTCCCTGAACGTGGCGACGCGATTAGCGCGCGAAGGAGGTGGTCAGGAGGGCGGGAACACGTTGCCGATGTTGCACAGAGACATAGCGCTCGTCGCCGGCGAGCTACGGCGGTTAGCCGACGGTGGCATGATGTCCAGCGTGCTCAGCATCTAAAGTTATGTGGGGGCAGAAAGTCTCACCGTCGCCGGCAAGCTAGGTCGCCGGGAACGCCGACCTCGCTGGAGCTCCGGCGGCTCGGGGCGGCGGCGTCGGGAGGAAGACGAAGACATGGGTCCCACGTGTCAGCCGCTGAGTTAAGCGCACGCGAGAGCGCGGTTAGTTCAAATTAAACGGGTTGGTCCCGCTGTCAGTCTCTGGTTAAGCGCGGGAGGCAATTTTCTGTACAAAAATAATTCAGGGATCAGCCCAAACTTAGAAATTCATAACTTTGGTTAGAAGTGTCCAAATCTAGTGAACCAAATTTTGCTGGATTCATCTCTTTGAGTACTATCCAGCAACATAAATTTCAGCTCATGAAACTTAATGGTTTCTCAGAATTAATTCCCTAAAATTTAAACTGTTAGGAATTTTATCTGGAGAATTACTTTATGAAAAATTTTGAAATTTGGCTGGGAGGTTCATTGGAAAATGCTGGGTCACAGTAAAATTTTCAGACCCATCCAAGTTCATTTAGTCTCTCTAATGGTGTGATTAAATGAACCGCCCTGAGAAAATAGAAAAAATTACAGAAACATTTTTCAGATTTTCTCAAATCTTGTTTAGTGCATAACTTCCTCTAGAATTCTTCAAATGACATAAAACCAATTCCATTAGAACGATCTCAAATTCTAAGTAATGGTTGAAGCCATGAAAATACCTGGAATTTCTTAGAAGTTCTAATATTGACCAAATAGGCTTTTATTTGTACAAGACTCAAATGAACTTGGTTTCAAATGAAACTTGGTCAAGACTCTGTTTAGGACCCTACCAAGCCACTGAAAAAATTTCAGAACCAAAAGGGAGGTCTAGCTAGAGTTATAGTAATTACTTATTCAATTCTAAATATTGCATATGAATTGACATATAGTATCTCGTTGACGTGTAGTCGCTGAAGGCGAAGAAACTCCGGAAGTGCTCGACTTCCTTCTACCGGACGAAGCTCTAACCATTGACCAGCAGCAACAAGGCAAGCCCCGGTTTGCATTAACCAAATTTATAAAGTTTTGCTTTGTTTACATACTTAGTGTGAGGTGTATATATGTGCATTAGGTGTAGGATGGTTGAGACCCCAAATGCATAACCAGATTTTCCTATAAGAGTGAGGGTAGTGTCTAAGACCTCAAGTAGACAGGCTAGGCTTAATGATTCCTAGAACTTCGGTACAAGTCGAGTAGTTAGAATCTACTCGTGAGTTTAGGCTTGGGACACACGAGATTGGTTCGAGTGATGTGAGATCACCTTAGTAATGAAAATGAGACTAGGCAGGGGCTAGGGCGCAGCAAGAGGAAGTCCTGTGTGTGCGGCTCTGTACGTGTCGATTGAGGACCGATCCGTGTGCGGCCCTGCTGAACAAGTATTGAACGTACTGAAGGCATATCGGATATATAGGCCCCCATAAATAGATGTAACCTGTACCTCCGAGCGTCGAGGCATAACGCACTGATTTATAGGAGTAGGATGAGGGCAGTAAGGTGGAAATCTGCTAACGGGCATAGAGAGATGCTCCGTGTAGGGAACCTCCTGCTCGTTTCGGTGCGACCGGTTCGACGTTTGGGCTGTTGTGTGAAAGGTTGTCCCGTACGACATCGAGTGAGCGTGTTGTACAGCTCGACGGGTGGGCGTGCGTGACGTTCTCTTTGGATATTCCTGCAGGTGTATATCGAGTCGATTCGCCATCCCTCGCGGTGACGAGTACTGCTTGTTCACTGCGTCGTAACGTAGATAAACTATGGAATGTCATGATTCAATTCTGCTGACATGTATAATTGTATTGCTACGTGTGTGCCACCAAACATTGCTCACTAAATTTCCAATTCTTGAACTGTTAACTTGTGGCTAAATGATGAAATAAGGATGAATTTGTAGGCGTGTCCATTTGCTGCTACTTACCACCCCATGTAAGTTGTACACTACATGTAGAGTTTCATGCCTAGGTGAGTCGGTTAAGTCTTGTTGAGCCATCGTGCTCACGGTTGCTGCTATAAGTGTTTTTCAGGTGAGGAGCATCCCACGGACTCGGGTTACGAGTCCACCGGCGAGTGCTACCCTCCGTCGGGGACCACGGCTGAGTGGGAGCCGTACACGCCGCGCTAAGTTGTGGAGTGCAGCTAGTGTGTGTTGCCCTAGGGCTGGGCAACCGACTTTTGCTAGATAGACGGGTGTGAGTTGTACAAATTTAACTTCCACTGTGTAATATAAACAATAGTTTGTAACTGAGTAGTGTACTTCTTTATACATTTCAGTTGGTTTTCTATGTAATACAACGTATCCTTATGATGTGTGCTGTCGGGTGTCGCATCGTGTGGCACCACCCTCTACGATCCTGGATGAGCGGATTCCGGTCCGCCACAAAATTCCACTGTCCGGACGTGTACTCCAAAAAGGCCCCGTCCGACCACCCGGGATGCGAGTTCGTGAGTTTTAGCGACATTCTCGACTTTTCCGTTCGGACCCAAATGGCCACCACTGAAAAAACCATCAAGCTTCACAGTTCGGACGTGTATGCCGTCAAGGTCTCTTCCAACCTCCCGGGATCCGAGTTCGTAAGTTTTACCAACTTTCCCCACTTTCAAGATTTCGATCCAGATGTCCATCCGCGCAATCAAAACCATCAAGTTCCCCCGTCTGGACATTTATTCTGTCAAGATTTCGTCCAGCCACAGGGGACCCGAGTTTGTGTGTTTTGCTGACCTTCGCGACTTTTCCGATTTGGACCCAGATGGCCATCCGCGCATGCAAAACCATCATGTTGCACCTTCCGGACGTGTATTCCGTCAAGGTCCTGTCTCGCCGCCCGAACCCGAGTTAATGAATTTTATCGACTTTCTTTATTTAGAACCAGATAGCCATTCGCACATGCAAAACCATCAAGTTGCACCGTTGAGACATGTATTTCATCAACGTCCTGTCCGGCCACCCGGGATCCGAGTTTGTGAGTTTTATCGAGTTTCTCGATTTTGACCAAGATGGCAATCCGTGCATGCAAAAATTTCAAGTTGCACCATCCGGATGTGTATTCGTTCAAGGTCCCATCCGTCTGCACGGGACCTGAGTTCATGAGTTTACCCGATTTTCTCGATTTTTTGACCCAGATAATATCCACGCATGCAAAACCATCAAGTTGCACCGTCTGGACGTGTATTCCGTTAAGGTTCCGTGTAGCCGCCCAGCACTCGAGTTCGTGAGTTTCACCGACTTTCCCGATTTTGACCCAGATGGCCATCTGTGCATGCAAAACCATCCAGTTGCACCATCCAAACATGTATTCCGTCAAGGTCGCATACGGCGTCCCGGGACCCGAGTTCATGAGTTTTCTCGATTTTCCCAATTTCGATCCAGATGGCCATCCACGCACGCAAAACCATCAAGTTGCACCGTCCAGACGTGTATTCCGTCAAGGCCTAGTCCGGCCGCCTAGGACTCGTTTTCCTGATTTTACCGACTTTCTCGATTTTGACCCAGATAATATCCACGCATGCAAAACCATCAAGTTGCACCGTCCGGACGTGTATTCCGTTAAGTTTCCGTCTGGCCGCCCAGGACTTGAGATCGTGAGTTTTACCGACTTTCCCGATTTTGACCCAGATGGCCATCCGCGCATGCAAAACCATCTAGTTGCACCATCCAAACATGTATTCCGTCAAAGTCCCATACGGCGTCCTGGGACCCGAATTCATTATTTTTCCCGAGTTTCCCAATTTTGACCCAGATGGCCATCCACGTATGCAAAACCATCAAGTTGCACCGTCCGGACGTGTATTCCATCAAGAGCCCGTCCGGCCGCCCGGGACCCGAGTTCATGAGGTTTACCGACTTTCCCAATTTCGACCAAGATGGCCATTCGCACATGCAAAACCTTCAAGTTGCACCGTCCAAATGTGTATTCCGTCAAGGTCTCGTCCGGCCTCCCAAGACCTGAGTTCGTGCATTTTACCACGTTTCTGGTTTTTGACCCAGGTGGCCATCTGCAAATGCAAAACGATCCTGTTGAACCATCCGAATGTTTATTCCGTCAAGGTCCCGTCTGGCGTCCCAGGACCCGAGTTTGTGAGTTTTCCTGATCTTACGGATTTCGACCCAGAATGCCATCCTCGTATGCAAAATCATCAAGTTGCACCGTCCGGACGTGTATTCCGTCAAGGTCCCATCCGGCCGCCCAGGACTCCACTTCGTGAGTTTTACTGACTTTCCCGACTTCCCCGATTTCAACCCAGATGGCCATCCGCGCATGCAAAACCATCAAGTTGCACCATCCGGAAGTGTACTCTATCAAGGTCCCGTCCGGTTGCTCGAGACCCGAGTTAGTGAGTTTTTCCGACTTTTTCCTATTTTGAACCAGATGGCCATCCGCGCATGCAAAAACCATCCAGTTGCACCATCCGAATGTGTATTCCGTCAATGTCCCATCCGGCGCCACCGGACCAGAGTTAATGAGTTTTACTGACTTTCTAAAATTCGACCCAGACGGCAATCCACGCATGCAAAACCATCAAATTCCACCGTCCGGACGTGTATTCTGAAAATGCCCCGTTCGGCCGCCTGGGATGCAAGTTCGTGAGTTTTAGCGACATTCTCGACTTTCCCGATTTTGACCCAAATGGCCATCCGCGAAAAAACCATCAAGCTGCACCGTTCGTACGTGTATGCTTTCAAGGTCTCTTCCGGCCTACTGGGACTCGAGTTCGTGAGTTTTACCGACTTTCCCAACTTTCTTGATTTCGACCCAGATGTCCATCCGCGCAATCAAAACCATCAAGTTGCACCATCCGGACATGTATTTCGTCAAAATTCCGTCCAGCCGCCGGGGACCCGAGTTTGTGAGTTTTGCCGACCTTCGCGACTTTTCCGATTTGGGCCAATATGGCCATCCGCACATGCAAAACCATGAAGTTGCACCTTCTGGACGTGTATTCTGTCAAGGTCCTGTCCGGCCGCTCGGACCCGAGTTCATGAGTTTTATCGACTTTTTCTATTTAGAACCAAATGGCCATCCGCGCATGCAAAACCATCAAATTGCAGCGTCCAGACATGTATTTCGTCAACGTCCTGTCTGGCCACCCGGGACCCAAGTTCGTGAGTTTTACCGACTTTCTTGATTTCGACCAAGACGGCCATCCGTGCACTCAAAAACATCAAGTTGCAGCGTCCGGATGTGTATTTCATCAACGTCCTGTCTGATCACCTGGGACCCGAGTTCGTGAGTTTTACCGGTTTTACCGACTTTCGTGATTTCGACCCAGATCGCCATCCGCGCATGCAAAACCATCAAGTTGCACCATCCGGACGTGTATTCCGTTAAGGTTCCGTCTGGCTGCCCAGGACTTGAATTCGTGAGTTTTACTGACTTTCCCGATTCTGACCCAAATGTCCATCCGCGCAATCAAAACCATCAAGTTGCACCGTCCGGACATGTATTTCGTCAAGATTTCATCCGGCGGCCGGAAACCCGAGTTTGTGAGTTTTGCCGACCTTCGCGATTTTTCAAATTTGGACCTAGATGGTCATCCGCGCATGCAAAACCATCAAGTTGCACCTTTCGGACGTGTATTCCGTCAAGGTCCTGTCCGGCCGCTGGGGACCCAAGTTCGTCAATTTTACTAAATTTCCCGATTTTGACCCATATGGCCATTAGCGCATGCAAAACCGTTCAGTTGCACCATCCGAATGTGTATTCCATCATGGTTCCGCCCAACGTCCCGGGACCCAAGTTCGTGAGTTTTCCCGACTTTCCCAATATCGACCCAGATGGCCATCTGCGCATGCAAAACCATCAAGTTGCACCTTTTGAACGTGTATTCCGTCAAGGTCCTTTCCGGCCACCCAGGAGTCGTGCTCGTGAGTTTTATTGACTTTCTCTATTTGGAACCAGATGGCCATCCGGGAAAGCAAAACCATCAAGTTGCAGTGTCCGGACGTGTATTTCGTCAACGTCCTGTCCGGCCACCCGGGACCCGAGTTCATGAGTTTTATCGACTTTTCCGACATTCTTGATTTCGACCAAGACGGCCATCCGTGCATGCAAAACCATCAAGTTGCACCGTCCGGACATGTATTCCTTCAAGGTCCCATCCGTTTCCACGGGACCTGAGTTCATGAGTTTACCGGACTTTCCTAATTTCGACCCAGATGGCCATCCACGCATGCAAAACCATCAAATTGCACTGTCCGGACGTGTATTCTGTCAAGGCCCCTTCCGGCCGCCCGGGACTCGTGCTCGTGAGTTTTACCGATGTTTCCGACTTTCTCAATTTTGACCCAGATGGTATCCGCGCATGCAAAACCATCAAGTTGCACCGTCAGGACGTGTACTCCGTGAACGTTCCGTCTGGGCGCCCAGGACTCGAGTTCGTGAGTTTTACCAACTTTTCCAATTTTGACCCATATGCTCATCCGCGCATGCAAAACCATCCAGTTGCACCATCCAAACATGTATTCCGTCAAGGTCCCATACGGCGTCCCGGGACCCGAGTTCATGAGTTTTCCCGACTTTCCCAATTTCGACCGACATGGCCATGCGCGCATGCAAACCCATCCAGTTGCACCATCCTTCCGTCAAGGTCCCATACGGTTCCCGGGACCCGAGTTCATTACTTTTCCCGACTTTCCAAATTTTGACCCAGATGGCCATCCACGCATGCCAAACCATGAAGTTGCACCGTCCGGACGTGTATTCCGTCAAGGCCCCGTCCGGCCGCCCGGGACTCGAGATTGCGAGTTTTACCATCTTTCTCGATTTCGACCCAGATCGCGATCCACGCATGCAAACCATCCGGTTGCACCAACCGAACATGTATTCCGTCAAGGTCCCATCCGGCGCCAAAGTTCATGAGTTTTACCGACATTCCAAAATTCAACCTAGATGGCTATCCGCGCACGCGAATTCGTGAGTTTTAGCGACATTCTCGACTTTCCCGATTTTGACCCAAATGGCCACCCGCAAAAAATACCATCAAGCTGCACCGTTTGGACGTGTATGCCGTCAAGGTCTCTTCCAGCCTCCCGGGACCTGAGTTCATAAGTTTTACTGACTTTCCCGACTTTCAAGATTTCGACCCAGATGTCCATCCGCGCAATCAAAACCATCAAGTTGCACCGTCTGGACATGTATTCCGTCAAGATTCCGTCCGCCGCAGGGGACCCAAGTTCGTGAGTTTTGCTGACCTTCGCGACTTTTCTGATTTGGACCCAGATGGCCATCCGCGCTTGCAAAACCATGAAGTTGCACCTTCTGGACGTGTATTCCGTCAAGGTCCTGTCCGGCCGCCCGGACCCGAGTTCGTGAGTTTTATCGACTTTCTCCATTTAGAACCAGATGGCCATCCGCGCATACAAAACCATCAAGTTGCACCGTCCGGACATGTATTGCGTCAACGTCCTGTCCGGCCACCCGGGACCCGAGTTCGTGAGTTTAACCGACTTTTCCGACCTTCTCGATTTCGACCAAGACGGCCATCCATGCATGCAAAAACATCAAGTTGCACCGTCCGGACGTGTATTCCTAAAAGGTCCCATCCGTCTGCACGGGACCCGAGTTCATGAGTTTACCAACTTTCTCGATTTTGACCCACATGGTATCCGCGCATGCAAAACCATCAAGTTGCACCGTCCGGATGTGTATTACGTTAAGGTTCCATCTGGCCGCCCAAGACTCGAGTTTGTGAGTTTCACCGACTTTCCCGATTTTGACCCAGATGGCCATCCGCGTATGCAAAACCATCCAGTTGCACCATCCAAACATGTATTCCGTCAAGGTCCCATACGACATCCTGGGACCCGAGTTCATGAGTTTTCCCGACTTTCCCAGTTTTGACCCACATGGCCATCCACGCATGCAAAACTATCAAGTTGCACCGTCCGGACGTGTATTCAGTCAAGGCCCCGTCCGGCCGCCCGCGACTCGTGTTCATGAGTTTTACCGACTTTCTCGACTTTCTCGATTTCGACCCAGATGGTATACGCGCATGCAAAACCATCAAGTTGCACCGTCCGGACATGTATTCTGTTAAGGTTTTGTTTGGCCGCCCAGGACTTGAGTTCGTCAGTTTTACCGACTTTTCTGATTTCGACCCAGATGGCCATCAGCGCATGCAAAACCATCCAGTTGCACCATCCTAACATGTATTCCGTCAAAGTCCCATACGGCGTCCCGGGACTCGAGTTCATTAGTTTTCCCGACTTTCTCAATTCGACCCCGATGGCCATCCATGCATGCAAAACCATCAAATTGCACCGTTCGGACGTGTATTCCGTCAAGGGCCCGTCCGGCCGCCCAGGACCCGAGATCGTGAGTTTTACAGACTTTCCCGATTTCGACCAAGATGGACATTCGCACATGTAAAACCTTCAAGTTGCACCGTCAGAACGTGTATTCCGTCAAGGTCCCGTCCGGCCGCCCGAGACCCGAGTTCGTGCATCTTACCGACTCTCCCAACTTTCTGGTTTTCGACCCATATGGCCATCTATGAATGCAAAACAATCATGTTGCACCATCCGAACGTTTATTCCGTCAAGGTCCCGTCCAGCGTCCCAAGACCCAAGTTCGTGAGTTTTCCCGACATTCCCTATTTCGACCCAGATGGCCATCCTCGTATGCAAAATCATCAAGTTGCACCGTTCAGACGTGTATTCCGTCAAGGTCCCATCCGACCGCCAGGACTCGAGTTTGTGAGTCTTACTGACTTTCCCGATTTCGATCCAGATGGCCACCCATGCATGCAAAACCATCAAGTTGCACCGGCCGGACGTGTATTCCGTCAAGGCCCCGTCTGGCCGCCTGGGACTCGTGTTCGTGAGTTTTACCGACTTTCCCAACTTTCTCGATTTTGACCCAGATGGTATCCGCGCATGCAAAATCATCAAGTTGCACCGTTCGGACGTGTATTCCGTTAAGATTCCATCTGGCCGCCCAGGACATGAGTTCATGAGTTTTACCGACTTTCCTGATTTTGACCCAGATGGCCATCCGCGCATGCAAAACCATCCAGTTGCACAATCCAAACATGTATTCCGTCAAAATTCCATACGGCGTCCCGCTACCCGAGTTCATTAGTTTTCCTGACTTTCCCAATTTTGACCCAGAAGGCCATCCACGCATGCAAAACTATCAAGTTGCACCGTCCGGACGTGTATTACGTCAAGGTCCCATCTGGCCGCCGAGAACCGAGTTCATGAGTTTTATCGACTTTCCCAATTTCGACCAAGATGGCCATTTGCACATGCAAAACCTTCAAGGTGCACCGAACGTGTATTCCGTCAAGGTCCCATCCTGCTGCCCCAGACCCGAGTTCGTGCATTTTACCGACTTTCTTGTTTTCGACCCAGATGGCCATCTGCGAATGCAAAACGATCCTGTTGCAACATCCGAACGTTTATTCCGTCAAGGTTCCAAATAGCGTCCCAGGACCCAAGTTCTTGAGTTTTTCTAACTTTCACGATTTCGACCCAGATGGCCATCCTCGTATGCAAACTCATCAAGTTGCACCGTCCGGACGTGTATTCCGTCAAGGTCCCGTCCGGCCGCCCAGGACTCGAGTTCGTGAGTTTCACCGATTTTCTCAATTTTGACCCAGATGGCCATCCGTGCATGCAAAACCATCCAGTTGCACCATCCAAACATGTATTCCGTCAAGGTCCCATACGGCGTCCCGGGACCCGAGTTCATGAGTTTTCCTGACTTTCCCAATTTTGACCCAGATGGCTATCCACGCATGCCAAACATCAAGTTGCACTGTCCGGACGTGTATTCCGTCAAGGCCTAGTCCGGGCGCCCGGGACTCGTGTTCGTGAGTTTTACCGACTTTCCTGACTTTCTCAATTTCGACCAGATGGTATCCGCGCATGCAAAACCATCAAGTTGCACCGTTCGGACGTGTATTCCGTTAAGGTTCTCTCTGGCCGCCCAGAACTCGAGTTCATGAGTTTTACCGACTTTCCCGATTTGACCCAGATGGCCATCTGCGCATGTAAAACCATCGAGTTGCACCATCCAAACATGTATTCCATCAAAGTCCCATGTGGCGTCCCGGGACCCGAGTTTATTAGTTTTCCCGACTTTCCCAATTTCGACCCGGATGGCCATCCATGCATGCAATACCATCAAATTGCACCGTCCGGACGTGTATCAAGGTCCCATCTGGCCGCCCGGGACCCGAGATCGTGCGTTTTACCGATTTTCCTGATTTCGACCAATATGGTCATTCGCACATGTAAAACCTTCAAGTTGCACCATCAGAACGTGTATTCCGTCAAGGTCCCATCCGGCCGCCCGAGACCCGAGTTCGTGCACGACTTTCTGGTTTTCGACCCAGATGGCCATCTACGAATGCAAAACAGTCCTGATGTACCATCCGAACTTTTATTCTGTCAAGGTCCCATCCGGCGTCCCAAGACCAAAGTTCGTGAGTTTTTCCGACTTTCCCTATTTTGACCCAGATGGCCCTCCTCGTATGCAAAATTATCAAGTTACACAATCCGGACGTGTATTATGTCAAGGTCTCGTCTGGCCGCCTAGGACTCGAGTTTGTTAGTTTCACCGACTTACCTGATTTTGACCCAGATGGGCATCCGCGCATGCAAAACCATCCAGTTGCAACATCCAAACATGTATTCCGTCAAGGTCCCATACGGCGTCCCGGGACCCGAGTTCATGAGTATTCCCGACTTTCTCAATTTCGATCCAGATGGCTACCCACACATGCTGCATGCCAAACATCAAGTTGCACCGTCCGGACGTGTATTCCGTCAATGCCTAGTCCGGCAGCCCGGGACTCGTGTTCGTGAGTTTTACCGACTTTCTTGACTTTCTCGATCTCGAACAGATGGTATCCGCGCATGCAAAACCATCAAGTTGCACTGTCCGGACGTGTATTCCGTTAAAGTTCCACCTGGCCGCCCAGGACTCGAGTTTGTGAGTTTTATCGACTTTCCCGTTTTGACCCAGATGGCCATCCGCTCATGCAAAACCATCTGGTTGCACCATCCAAACATGTATTCCATCAATGTCCCATACGACGTCCCGAGACCAGAGTTTATTAGTTTTCCCGACTTTCCCTATTTCGACCCGGATGGCCATCCATGCATGCAAAACCATCAAATTGCACCGTCCGGACGTGTATTCCGTCAAGGTCCCGTCCGGCTGCTCGGGACCCGAGATCGTGAGTTTTACCGACTTTCCCGATTTCGACCAAGATGGCCATTCGCACATGTAAAACCTTCAAGTTGCACCATCAGAACGTGTATTCCGTCAAGGTCCCGTCTGGCCGCCCGAGACCCGAGTTCGTGCATCTTACCGACTTTCTTGTTTTCGACCCAGATGGCCATCTACGAATGCAAAACAATCCTGATGTACCATCCGAACGTTTATTCCGTCAAGGTCCCGTCCGGCGCCCCAAGACCCAAGTTCGTGAGTTTTTTTGACTTTCCCTATTTTGACCCAGATGGCCATCCTCATAAGCAAAATCATCAAGTTGCACCGTCCGGATGTGTATTCTGTCAAGGTCCCGTCCGGCCGCCCAGGACTCGAGTTCTTGAGTTTCACTGACTTTCCCGACTTTCCGATTTCGACCCACATGGCCATCCATGCATGCAAAACCATCAAGTTGCACCGGCCGGACGTGTATTCCGTCAAGACCCCGTCCGGCTGCCCGGGACTCGTGTTCGTGAGTTTTACCGACTTTCCCGACTTTCTCGATTTCGACCCAGATGGTATCCGCGCATGCAAAACCATCAAGTTGCACCGTCCGTATGTGTATTCCGTTAAGGTTCCGTGTGGCCGCCCAGGACTTGAGTTCGTGAGTTTTACCTACTTTCCCGATTTTGACCTAGATGGTCATCCGCGCATGCAAAACCATCAAGTTGCACCATCCAAACATGTATTCTGTCAAAGTTCTATACGGCGTCCTGCGACCCGAATTCATTATTTTTCTCGACTTTCCCGATTTCATCCCAGATGGCCATCCACGCATGCAAAACCATCAAGTTGCACCGTCCGGACGTGTATTCCGTCAAGGTCCCGGCTGGCCGCCGAGATCCGAGTTCATGAGTTTTACCGACTTTCCCAATTTCGACCAAGATGGCCATTCGCACATGCAAAACCTTCAAGTTGCACCGTCCGGACGTGTATTCTGTCAAGGTCCCGTCCGGCCGCCCGAGACCCGAGTTCGTGCATTTTACCGACTTTCTGGTTTTCGACCTAGATGGCCATCTGCAAATGCAAAACGATCCTATTGCACCATCCGAACGTTTATTCCATCAAGGTCCCCGCCTCGCGTCCCAGGACCCAAGTTCTTGAGTTTTCCTAACTTTCCCGATTTCGACCCAGATGGCCATCCTCGTATGCAACATCATCAAGTTGCACCGTCCAGACATGTGTTCCATCAAGGTCCCGTCAGGTAGCCCAGGATTCGAGTTCGTGAGTTTCACCGACTTTCCCGATTTTGACCTAGATGGCCATCCGTGCATGCAAAACCATCCAGTTGCACCATCCAAACATGTATTCCGTCAAGTTCCCATACGGCGTCCCGGGACCCGAGTTCATGAGTTTTCCCGACTTTCCCAATTTTGACTCAGATGGCTATCCACGCATGCCAAACATCAAGTTACACCGTCCGGACGTGAATTCCATCAAGGCCTAGTCCGGCCGCCCGGGACTCGTGTTCGTGAGTTTTCTTGACTTTCTCGATTTTGACCAGATGGTATCCGCGCATGCAAAACCATCAAGTTGCACCGTCCGGACGTGTATTCCGTTAAGGTTCCGTCTGGCTGACCTGGACTCGAGTTCGTGAGTTTTACCGACTTTCCCGATTTGACCTAGATGGCCATCCGTGCATGCGAAACCATCCAGTTGCACCATCGAAACATGTATTCCATCAAAGTCCCATACGGCGTCCCGGGACCCGAGTATATTAGTTTTCCCGACTTCCCCGATTTTGACCCGGATGGCCATCCATGCATGCAAAACCATCAAATTTTACCGTCCGGATGTGTATTCCGTCAAGGTCCGGTCCGGCCACCCGAGACCCGAGATTGTGAGTTCTACCGACTTTCCCAATTTCGACCAAGATGGCCATTCGCACATGTAAAACCTTCAAGTTGCACCATCAGAACGTGTATTCCGTCAAGGTCCCGTCCGGTCGCCCGAGACCCGAGTTCGTGCATCTTACCGACTTTCCCGACTTTCTGGTTTTCGACCCAGATGGCCATCTACGAATGCAAAACAATCCTGATGTACCATCCGAATATTTATTCCGTCAAGGTCCCGTCTGGCATTACAAGACCCAAGTTCGTGAGTTTTCCCGACTTTCCCTATTTCGACCCAGATGGCCATCCTCGTATGCAAAATCATCAAGTTGCACCGTCCGGACGTGTATTCTGTCAAGGTCCCGTCCGGCCGCCCAGGACTCGAGTTCGTGAGTTTTTCTAACTTTCGCGACTTTCTCGATTTTGACCCAGATGGCCATCCATGTATGCAAAACCATCAAGTTGCACCAGCCGGACGTGTATTCCGTCAAGGCCCCGTCCGGCTGACTGGGACTCGTGTTCGTGAGTTTTACCGACTTTCCCGACTTTCTCGATTTCGACCCAGATGGTACCCGCGCATGCAAAACCATCAAGTTGCACTGTCCGGACGGGTATTCCGTTACCCAGATGGCCATCCGCGCATGCAAAACCATCCAGTTGCACAATCCAAATATGTATTCCGTCAAAATTCCATACGGCGTCCCGCTACCCGAGTTCATTAGTTTTCCCGACTTTCCCAATTTCGACCCAGAAGGCCATCCACGCATGCAAAACCATCAAGTTGCACCATCTGGACGTGTATTACGTCAAGGTCCCGTCTGGCCGCCGAGACCCGAGTTCATGAGTTTTATCGACTTTCCCAATTTCGACCAAGATGGCCATTCGCATATGCAAAACCTTCAAGTTGCACCGTCCGAACGTGTATTCCGTGAAGGTCCCGTCCGGCCGCTCGAGACCCGAGTTCGTGCATTTTACTGACTTTCTGGTTTTCGACCCAGATGGCCATCAGCGAATGCAAAACGATCCTGTTGCAGCATCCGAACGTTTATTCCGTCAAGGTTCCGTCTAGCGACCCTGGACCCAAGTTCTTGAGTTTTTCTAACTTTCACGATTTCGACCCAGATGGCCATCCTCATATGCAAACTCATCAAGTTGCACCGTCCGGACGTGTATTCCGTCAAGGTCCCGTCCGGCCGCCCAGGACTCGAGTTCGTGAGTTTCACCGATTTTCTCGATTTTGACCCAGATGGCCATTCGCACATGTAAAACCTTCAAGTTGCACCATCAAAACGTGTATTCCGTCAAGATCCCGTCCGGCTGCCCGAGACCCGAGTTCGTGCATCTTATCAACTTTCCCGACTTTCTGGTTTTCGACCCAGATGGCCATCTACGAATGCAAAACAGTCCTATGTACCATCCAAACTTTTATTCCGTCAAGGTCCCATCCGGCGTCCCAAGACCAAAGTTCGTGAGTTTTCCCGACTTTCCCTATTTTGACCCAGATGGCCATCCTCGTATGCAAAACTATCAAGTTGCACAATCCGGACGTGTATTATGTCAAGGTCTCGTCTGGCCGCCTAGGACTCGAGTTCGTTAGTTTCACCGACTTACCCGATTTTGACCCAGATGGCCATCCGCGCATGCAAAACCATTCAGTTGCAACATCCAAACATGTATTCCGTCAAGGTCCCATACGGCGTCCTGGGACCCGAGTTCATGAGTTTTCCAGACTTTCCTAATTTCGACCCACGCATGCTGCATGCCAAACATCAAGTTGCACCGTCCGGACGTGTATTCCGTCAATGCCTAGTCCGGCAGCCCGGGACTCATGTTCGTGAGTTTTAACGACTTTCTCCATCTCGAACAGATGGTATCCACGCATGCAAAACCATCAAGTTGCACCGTCCGGACGTGTACTCCGTTAAAGTTCCGTCTGGCCGCCCAGGACTTGAGTTCGTGAGTTTTATCGACTTTCCCGTTTTGACCCAGATGGCCATCCGTGCATGCAAAACCATCTAGTTGGACCATCCAAACATGTATTCCATCAAAGTCCCATATGGCGTCCCGGGACCAGAGTTTATTAGTTTTCCCGACATTCCCTATTTCGACCCGGATGGCCATCCATGCATGCAAAACCTTCAAGTTGCACCGTCCGGACGTGTATTCTGTCAAGGTCCCGTCCGGCCGCCCGAGACCCGAGTTCGTGCATTTTACCGACTTTCTGGTTTTCGACCTAGATGGCCATCTGCAAATGCAAAACGATCCTATTGCACCATCCGAACGTTTATTCCATCAAGGTCCCCGCCTCGCGTCCCAGGACCCAAGTTCTTGAGTTTTCCTAACTTTCCCGATTTCGACCCAGATGGCCATCCTCGTATGCAACATCATCAAGTTGCACCGTCCAGACATGTGTTCCATCAAGGTCCCGTCCGGTAGCCCAGGATTCGAGTTCGTGAGTTTCACCGACTTTCCCGATTTTGACCTAGATGGCCATCCGTGCATGCAAAACCATCCAGTTGCACCATCCAAACATGTATTCCGTCAAGTTCCCATACGGCGTCCCGGAACCCGAGTTCATGAGTTTTCCCGACTTTCCCAATTTTGACTCAGATGGCTATCCACGCATGCCAAACATCAAGTTACACCGTCCGGACGTGAATTCCATCAAGGCCTAGTCCGGCCGCCCGGGACTCGTGTTCGTGAGTTTTCCTGACTTTCTCGATTTTGACCAGATGGTATCCGCGCATGCAAAACCATCAAGTTGCACCGTCCGGACGTGTATTCCGTTAAGGTTCCGTCTGGCTGACCTGGACTCGAGTTCGTGAGTTTTACCGACTTTCCCGATTTGACCTAGATGGCCATCCGTGCATGCGAAACCATCCAGTTGCACCATCGAAACATGTATTCCATCAAAGTCCCATACGGCGTCCCGGGACCCGAGTATATTAGTTTTCCTGACTTCCCCGATTTTGACCCGGATGGCCATCCATGCATGCAAAACCATTAAATTTTACCGTCCGGATGTGTATTCCGTCAAGGTCCGGTCCGGCCACCCGAGACCCGAGATTGTGAGTTCTACCGACTTTCCCAATTTCGACCAATATGGCCATTCGCACATGTAAAACCTTCAAGTTGCACCATCAGAACGTGTATTCCGTCAAGGTCCCGTCCGGTCGCCCGAGACCCGAGTTCGTGCATCTTACCGACTTTCCCGACTTTCTGGTTTTCGACCCAGATGGCCATCTACGAATGCAAAACAATCCTGATGTACCATCCGAATATTTATTCCGTCAAGGTCCCGTCTGGCATTACAAGACCCAAGTTCGTGAGTTTTCCCGACTTTCCCAATTTCGACCCAGATGGCCATCCTCGTATGCAAAATCATCAAGTTGCACCGTCCGGACGTGTATTCTGTCAAGGTCCCGTCCGGCCGCCCAGGACTCGAGTTCGTGAGTTTTTCTAACTTTCGCGACTTTCTCGATTTTGACCCAGATGGCCATCCATGTATGCAAAACCATCAAGTTGCACCAGCCGGACGTGTATTCCGTCAAGGCCCCGTCCGGCTGACCGGGACTCATGTTCGTGAGTTTTACCGACTTTCCCGACTTTCTCGATTTCGACCCAGATGGTACCCGCGCATGCAAAACCATCAAGTTGCACTGTCCGGACGGGTATTCCGTTACCCAGATGGCCATCCGCGCATGCAAAACCATCCAGTTGCACAATCCAAATATGTATTCCGTCAAAATTCCATACGGCGTCCCGCTACCCGAGTTCATTAGTTTTCCCGACTTTCCCAATTTCGACCCAGAAGGCCATCCACGCATGCAAAACCATCAAGTTGCACCATCTGGACGTGTATTACGTCAAGGTCCCGTCTGGCCGCCGAGACCCGAGTTCATGAGTTTTATCGACTTTCCCAATTTCGACCAAGATGGCCATTCGCATATGCAAAACCTTCAAGTTGCACCGTCCGAACGTGTATTCCGTGAAGGTCCCGTCCGGCCGCTCGAGACCCGAGTTCGTGCATTTTACCGACTTTCTGGTTTTCGACCCAGATGGCCATCAGCGAATGCAAAACGATCCTGTTGCAGCATCCGAACGTTTATTCCGTCAAGGTTCCGTCTAGCGTCCCTGGACCCAAGTTCTTGAGTTTTTCTAACTTTCACGATTTCGACCCAGATGGCCATCCTCATATGCAAACTCATCAAGTTGCACCGTCCGGACGTGTATTCCGTCAAGGTCCCGTCCGGCCGCCCAGGACTCGAGTTCGTGAGTTTCACCGATTTTCTCGATTTTGACCCAGATGGCCATTCGCACATGTAAAACCTTCAAGTTGCACCATCAAAACGTGTATTCCGTCAAGATCCCGTCCGGCCGCCCGAGACCCGAGTTCGTGCATCTTATCAACTTTCCCGACTTTCTGGTTTTCGACCCAGATGGCCATCTACGAATGCAAAACAGTCCGGCCGCTCGGGACCCGAGATCGAAAGTTTTACCGACTTTCCCGATTTCGACCAAGATGGCCATTCGCACATGTAAAACCTTCAAGTTGCACCATCAGAACGTGTATTCCGTCAAGGTCCCGTCTGGCCGCCCGAGACCCGAGTTCGTGCATCTTATCGACTTTCTCGACTTTCTTGTTTTCGACCCAGATGGCCATCTACGAATGCAAAACAATCCTGATGTACCATCTGAACGTTTATTCCGTCAAGGTCCCGTCCGGCGTCCCAAGACCCAAGTTCGTGAGTTTTCCTGACTTTCCCTATTTCGACCCAGATGGCTATCTTCATATGCAAAATCATCAAGTTGCACCGTCCGGATGTGTATTCTGTCATGGTCCCGTCCGGCCGCCCAAGACTCGAGTTCGTGAGTTTCACTGACTTTCCCGACTTTCCGATTTCGACCCAGATGGCCATCCCTGCATGCAAAACCATCAAGTTGCACCGGCCAGACGTGTATTCCGTCAAGACCCCGTCCGGTCGCCCGGAACTCGTGTTCGTGAGTTTTACCGACATTCCCGACTTTCTTGATTTCGACCCAGATGGTATCCGCGCATGCAAAACCATCAAGTTGCACCGTCCGGATGTGTATTCCGTTAAGGTCCCGTGTGGCCGCCCAGGACTTGAGTTCGTGAGTTTTACCTACTTTCCCGATTTTGACCCAGATGGCCATCCGCGCATGCAAAACCATCAAATTGCACCATCCAAACATGTATTCTGTCAAAGTTCTATACGGCGTCCCGCGACCCGAGTTCATTAGTTTTGACGACTTTCTCAATTTCAACCCAGATGACCATCCACGCATGCAATACCATCAAGTTGCACCGTCCGGACGTGTATTCCGTCAAGGTCCCGGCTGGCCGCCGAGATCCAAGTTCATGAGTCTTACCGACTTTCCCAATTTCGACCAAGATGGCCATTCGCACATGCAAAACCTTTAAGTTGCACCGTCCGGACGTGTATTCCTTCAAGGTCCCGTCCGGCCGCCCAAGACCCTTGTTCGTGCATTTTACCGACTTTCTAGTTTTCGACCTAGATGCCCATCTGCAAATGCAAAACGATCCTATTGCACCATCCGAACGTTTATTCCATCAAGTTCCCCGTCTGGCGTCCCAGGACCCAAGTTCTTGAGTTTTCCTGACTTTCCCGATTTGGACCCAGATGGCCATCCTCGTATGCAAAATCATCAAGTTGCACTGTCCGGCTGTGTATTCCATCAAGGTCCCGTCCGGTAGCCCAGGACTCGAGTTCGTGAGTTTCACCGACTTTCCCGATTTTGACCCAGATGGCCATCCGCGCATGCAAAACCATCCAGTTGCACCATCCAAACATGTATTCCGTCAAGTTCCCATACGGCGTCCCGGGACCCGAGTTCATGAGTTTTCCCGACTTTCCCAATTTTGACCCAGATGGCTATCCACGCATGCCAAACATCAAGTTGCACCGTCCGGACGTGTATTCCGTCAAGGCCTAGTCCGGCCGCCCAGGACTCGTGTTCGTGAGTTTTACCGAATTTCCCGACTTTCTCGATTTCGGCCAGATGGTATCCGCGCATGCAAAACCATCAAGTTGCACCGTCTGGACGTGTATTCCGTTAAGGTTCCGCCTGGCCGCCCAGGACTAGATTTCGTGAGTTTTACCGACTTTCCCGATTTGACTTAGATGGCCATCCGCGCATGCGAAACCATCCAGTTGCGCCATCCAAACATGTATTCCATCAAAGTCCCATACGGCGTCCCGGGACCCGAGTATATTAGTTTTCCCAACTTTCCCGATTTTGACCCGGATGGCCATCAATGCATGCAAAACCATCAAATTGTACCGTACGGATGTGTATTCCGTCAAGGTCCGGTCCGGCCGCCCGAGACCCGAGATCGTGAGTTCTACCGACTTTCCCGATTTCGACCAAGATGGTCATTCGCACATGTAAAACCTTCAAGTTGCACCATCAGAACGTGTATTCCGTAAAGGTCCCGTCCGGTCGCCCGAGACCCGAGTTCGTGCATCTTACCGACTTTCTGGTTTTCGATCCAGATGGCCATCTACGAATGCAAAACAATCCTGATGTACCATCCAAATATTTATTCCGTCAAGGTCCCGTCCGGCATTACAAGACCCAAGTTCGTGAGTTTTCCCGACTTTCCCTATTTCGACCCAGATGACCATCCTTGTATACAAAATCATCGAGTTGCACCGTCTGGACGTGTATTCTGTCAAGGTCCCGTCCGGCCGCCCAGGACTCGAGTTCGTGAGTTTTACTAACTTTCGCGACTTTCTCAATTTTGACCCAGATGGCCATCCATGTATGCAAAACCATCAAGTTGCACCAGCCGGACGTGTATTCCGTCAAGGCCCCGTCCGGCTGCCCGGGACTCGTGTTTGTGAGTTTTACCGACTTTCCCAACTTTCTCGATTTCGACCCAGATGGTATCCGCGCATGCAAAACCATCAAGTTGCACCGTCCGGACGGGTATTCCGTTAATGTTCCGTCTGGCCGCTCAGGATTTGAGTTCGTGAGTTTTATCGACTTTCCTGATTTTGACCCAGATGGCCATCCGCGCATGCAAAACCATCAAGTTGCACCATCCAAACATGTATTTTGTCAACGTTCCATATGGCATCCCGCGACCCGAGTTCATTAGTTTTCCTGAGTTTCCCAATTTCAACCCAGATGGCCATCTACGCATGCAAAACCATCAAGTTGCACCGTGTGGACGTGTATTCCGTCAAGATCCCGTCTGGCCGCCGAGACCTGAGTTCATTAGTTTTACCGACTTTCCAAATTTCGACCAAGATGGCCATTCACACATGCAAAACCTTCAAATTGCACCGTCCGAACGTATATTCCATCAAGGTCCCGTCCGGCCGCCCGAGACCCGAGTTCGTGCATTTTACCGACTTTCTAGTTTTCGACCTAGATGACCTTCTGCAAATGCAAAACGATCCTGTTGCACCATCCGAACGTTTATTCCGTCAAGATCCCGTCTGGCGTCCCAGGACCCAAGTTCTTGAGTTTTCCCGACTTTCCCGATTTCGACCCAGATGGCCATCCTCGTATGCAAAATCATCAAGTTGCACCATCCGGACGTGTATTCCATCAAGGTCCCGTCCGGCCGCCCAGGACTCGAGTTCGTGAGTTTTACTGACTTTCCCGACTTTCTCGATTTTGATCCAGATGGCCATGCGCGCATGCAAAACCATCAAGTTGCACCATCCGGAAAGTGTACTATGTCATGATCCTGTCCGGTTGCTCGGGACCCGAGTTAGTGAGTTTTTCGGACTTTTCCGATTTTGACCCAGATGGCCATTCGCGCATGCAAAAAACATAAAGTTGCACCATCCGAACGTGCATTCGGTCAAGGTCCCATCTGGCGCCACCGGACCCAGGTTCATGAGTTTTACCGACTCTCCAAAATTTGACCTAGACGGCCATCCACGCATGCAAAACCATCAAATTCCACTGTCGGGACGTGTATTCCGAAAAGGCCCCGTGCGGCCGCCCGCGACGCGAGTTCGTGAGTTTTAGCGACATTCCCGACTTCCCGATTTTGACCCAAATGGTTATTCGCGAAAAAACCATCAAGCTGCACGTTCAGATGTGAATGCTGTCAAGGTCTCCTCCGGCCTCCCGGCACCCGAGTTCGTGAGTTTTACCGATTTTCCCAACTTTCTCGATTTCGACCCAGATGTCTATTCACGCAATCAAAACCATCAAGTTGCACCGTCCAGACATGTGTTCCATCAAAATTCCGTCCGGCCGCCGGGACCCGAGTTTGTGAGTTTTGCCGACCTTCGAGACTTTTACGATTTGGACCAATATGGCCATCCGCGCATGCAAAACCATGAAGTTGCATCTTCCGGACGTGTATTCCGTTAAGGTCCTGTCTGACCGCCAGGATCCGAGTTCATGAGTTTTATCGACTTTCTCTATTTAGAACCAAATGGCCATTCACGCATGCAAAACCATCAAGTTGCACCGTCCAGACATGTATTTCGTCAACGTCCTGTCCGGCCACCCGGGACCCGAGATATGAGTTTTACTGACTTTCCCGACTTTCTCGATTTTGACCAAGACGGCCATCCGTGCACTCAAAAACATCAAGTTGCAGTGTCCGGACGTGTATTTCATCAACGTCCTATCCGACCACCCGAGACCCGAGTTCGTTAGTTTTACCGACTTTCCCGACTTTCTCGATTTCAACCCAGATGGCATCCGCGCATGCAAAACCATCAAGTTGCACCATCCGGACGTGTATTATATTAAGGTTCCGTCTGGCTGCCCTGGACTTGAGTTCGTGAGTTTCACCGACTTTCCTAATTTTGACCCAGATGACCATCCGCACAATCAAAACCATCAAGTTGCACCATTCGGACATGTATTCCGTCAAGATTCTGTCCGGCCACCGGAAACTCGAGTTTATGAGTTTTGCCGACCTTAGCGACTTTCCGATTTGGACCCAGATGGCCATCCGCACATGCAAAACCATCAAGTTGCACCTTTCGGACGTGTATTCCGTCAAGGTCCCGTCCGGCCACTGGGGACTCGAGTTCGTAAAGTTTACTAAATTTCCCGATTTTGACCCAGATGGCCATTCTCGCATGCAAAACCATCCAGTTGGATCATCCGAATGTGTATTCCATCATGGTTCCGTCCGATATCCCGAGACCCAAGTTCGTGAGTTTTCCCGACTTTCCCAATTTCGACCCAGATGGCCATCCGCGCATGCAAAATCATCAAGTTGCACCTTCTGAGCATGTATTCCGTCAAGGTCCTGTCCGTCCGCCCGGGAGCCGAGCTCGTGAGTTTTATTGACTTTCTCTATTTAGAACCAGATGGCCTTCCGCGCATGCAAAACCATCAAGTTGCAGCGTCCGGATGTGTATTTCATCAACGTCCTATCCGGTCACCCGGGACCCGAGTTTGTGAGTTTTACCGACTTTCTTGATTTCGACCAAGACGGCCATCTGTTCTTACAAAACCATCAAGTTGCACCGTCCGGTCGTGTATTCCTTCAATGTCCCATCAGTTTGCACGGGACCGAGTTCATTAGTTTACCTGACTTTCCTAATTTCGACCCAGATGGCCATCCAAGCATGCAAAACCATCAAGTTGCACCGTCCGGATGTGTATTCTATCAATGCCCCTTCTGGCCGCCCGGGACTCGTGTTCCTGAGTTTTACCGACTTTTCTGACTTTCTCAATTTCGACCAAGATGGTATCCGCGCATGCAAAACCATCAAGTTGCACCGTCCGGACGTGTATTCCATTAAGGTTCCGTCTGACCGCCCAGGACTCATGTTTTTGAGTTTTACCGACTTTCCCGATTTTGACCCTGATGCCCATCTGCGCATGCAAAACCATCCAGTTGCACCATTCAAACATGTATTCTGTCAAGGTCCCATACGGTGTCCCGGGACCTGAGTTCATGAGTTTTCCCGACTTTCCCAATTTCGATCGAGATGGCCATGCGCGCATGCAAAACCATCCAATTGCACCATCCAAACATGTATTCCGTCAATGTCCCATACGGTTCCCGGGACCCGAGTTCATTAGTTTTCCCGACTTTCCAAATTTTGACCGAGATGGCCATCCGCGCATGTCAAACCTTGAAGCTGCACCGTCCGAACGTGTATTCCGTCAAGGCCCAGTCCGGCCGCCCGGGACTCGAGATTGCGAGTTTTACTAACTTTCCCGATTTCTACCCAGATCGCCATCCGTGCATGCAAAACCATCAAGTCGCACCATCTGGACGTGTATTTTGTCAAGGTCCTGTTAACCCGCCCGGGGCTCGAGTTTGTGAGTTTTACCGACTTCCCCATATTCAACCCAGATGGCCATACGTGCATGCAAAATCATTTAGTTGCACCATGCGGACGTGTATTCCATCAAGGTCCCGTCCGGCCACCCGGGACCCGAACTCATTAGTTTTACCGACTTTCCAAATTTCGACTAAGATGGTTGTTCGCGCATGCAAAACCTTCAAAATGCACCGTCCGGACGTGTATTCCGTTAAGGTTCCGTCTGGCCACCTAGAACTCGAGTTCGTGAGTTTTACTGACTTTCTTGATTTTGACCCAAATGGCAACCGCGCATGCAAAACCATCCAGTTGCACCATCCAAACATGTATTCCGTCAAAGTCCCATACGGCGTCCCGGGACCCGAGTTTATTAGTTTT
Organism: Neostapfia colusana; assembly: GCA_030760725.1. Taxonomy (NCBI): domain Eukaryota; kingdom Viridiplantae; phylum Streptophyta; class Magnoliopsida; order Poales; family Poaceae; genus Neostapfia; species Neostapfia colusana. The sequence continues at coordinate 14,569,123 of JASWHV010000014.1, read as the reverse complement.
CCCGACTTTCCCAATTTCGATCCAGATGGCCATCCACGCATGCAAAACCATCAAGTTGCAAAGCCCGGACGTGTATTCCGTCATGGTCCCGTCCGGCAACCCGGGACCCGAGTTCGTGAGTTTTACCGACTTTCCCAATTTCGACCAAGATGGTCATTCGCACATGCAAAACCTTCAGGTTGCACCGTCGGAACGTGTATTCCCTCAAGGTCCCATCCGGCCGCCCGAGACCCGAGTTCGTGCATTTTACTGTGTTTCCCGACTTTCGGGTTTTTGACCCAGATGGTAATCTGCGAATGCAAAAGAATCCTGTTGCACCATCCGAACATTTATTCCGTCAAGGTCCCGTCCGACGTCCCAGGACCCAAGTTCGTTAGTTTCCCCGACTTTCTCCATTTCGACCCAGATGGTGTCCGTGCATGCAAAACCCTCAAGTTGCACCGTTCGGACGTGTATTCCATTAAGTTTCCGTCTGGCCGCCCAGGACTTGAGTTTGTGAGTTTTACCGACTTTCCTGATTTTGATCCAGATGGCCATCCGGGCATGCTAAACCATCAAGTTGCACCATCCAAACATGTATTCCGTCAAAGTCCCATATGGTGTCCTGGGACCCGAGTTCATTAGTTTTCCCGACTTTCCCGATTTCGACCCAGATGGCCATCCTCGTATGCAAAATCATCAAGTTGCACCGTCAGGACGTGTATTCGGTCAAGGTCCCGTCCGGCCGCCTAGGACTCGAGTTTGTGTGGTTTACTAACTTTCCCGACTTTCCCGATTTCGACCGAGATGGCCATCCGTGCATGCGAAACCATCAAGTTGCACCGTCCAGAAGTGTACTCTGTCAAGGTCCTGTCCGGTCGCTCGGGACCCGAGTTAGTGAGTTTTTCTGACTTTTTTCTGATTTTGACCCAGATGGCCATCCGCGCTTGCAAAAACCATCCAGTTGCACCATCTGAACGCGTATTCCATCAAGGTCCCATCCGGCGCCATCGGACCCAAGTTCATGAGTTTTACCGACTTTCCAAAATTAAAACCAGATGGCCATCCATGCATGTAAAGCCATCAAATTCCACTGTCTGGACGTATATTCTAAAAAAGCCCCGTCCGACCGCCCGGGACGCGAGTTCGTGAGTTTTAGCGACATTCTCGACTTTCCCAATTTTGACCCAAATGGTCACCCGCGAAAAAACCATCAAGCTGCACCGTTCGGACGTGTATGCCGTCAAAGTCTCTTCCGGCCTCCTGGGACCCAACTTCGTAAGTTTTATAGACTTTCCCGACTCTCTCGATTTCGACCAAGACGGCCATCCATGCATGCAAACACATCATGTTGCACCGTCCGGACGTGTATTCCTTCAAGATTCCGTCCGGCCGCAGGGCACCTGAGTTTGTGAGTTTCTGACCTTCACGACTTTTCTGATTTAGACCCAGATGGCTATCCGCGCATTCAAAACCATCTAGTTGCACCTTCCGGATGTGTATTCCATCAAGGAACTGTCCGGCCGCCCGGACCCGAGTTCATGAGTTTTATCGACTTTCTCTATTTAGAACCAGATGGCCATCCGCGCATGCAAAACCGTCAAGTTGCATGGCCCGGACATTTATTTCGTCAGCGTCCTGTCCGGCCACCCGGGACCCGAGTTCGTGAGTTTTACAGACTTCCCCGACTTTCTTGATTTCGACCAAGACGACCATCAATGCATGCAAAAACATCAAGTTGCACCGTCCGGACTTGTATTCCTTCAAGGTCCCATCCGTCTGCACGGGACCCGAGTTCATGATTTTACCCGACTTTCTCGATTTTGACCCAGATGTATCCACCATGCAAAACCATCAAGTTGCACCCTCCGGAAGTGTATTACGTTAAGGTTCCATCTAGCCGCCCTGGACTCGAGTTCATGAGTTTCACAGACTTACCCGATTTTGACCCCGATGGCCATCCGCGTATGCAAAACCATTCAGTTGCACCATCCAAACATGTATTCCGTCAAGGTCCCATACGGCGTCCCAGGACCTGAGTTAATGAGTTTTCCCGAATTTCCCAATTTCGACCCAGATGGGTATCCACGCATGCAAAACCATCAAGTTACACCGTTCGGACATGTACTCCGTCAGGCCCCGTCAGGCCGCCCGGGTCTCGTGTTCGTGAGTTTTACCGAGTTTCCCGACTTTCTCGATTTTGACCCACATGGTATCCGCGCATGCATAAAAATCAAGTTGCACCGTCCAGACGTGTATTCCGTTAAGGTTCCGTGTGGCCGCCCAGGACTTGAGTTCATGAGTTTTACCGACTTTCTCGATTTTGACCCAGATGACAATCTGCGCATGCAAAACCATCCAGTTGCACCATCCAAACATGTATTCCGTCAAATTCCCACACGGTGTCCCGGGACCCGAGTTCATTAGTTTTCCTGACTTTCTCAATTTCGACCCAGATGGCCATCCACGCATGCAAAACCATCAAGTTGCACCGTCCGGACGTGTATTCCGTCAAAGTACCATCCAGCCGCCTGGGACCCGAGTTCGTGAGTTTTACCGGATTTCCCAATTTTGACCAAGATGGCCATTCGCACATGCAAAAACCTTCAAGTTACACCGTCCGAACGTGTATTCCGTCGAAGTCCCGTGCGGCTGCCCGAGACCCGAGTTCGTGCATTTTACCGACTTTCTGGTTTTCGACCCACATGACCATCTGCGAATGCAAAATGATCCTGTTGCACCATCTGAACGTTTATTCCGTCTAGGTCCCATCCGGCGTCCCAGGACTCAAGTTCGTGAGTTTTCCCGACTTCCCCGATTTCGACCTAGATGGCCATCCTCGTATGCAAAATCATCAAGTTGCACCGTCCGGACGTGTATTCTGTCAAGGTCCCGTCTGGCCGCCTAGGACTCGAGTTCGTGAGTTTTACTGACTTTCCCGATTTTGACCCAGATGGCCATCCGAGCTTGCAAAACCATCAAGTTGCACCAACCGGAAGTGTACTCTGTCAAGGTCCTGTCCGGTCGCTCGAGACCGGAGTTAGTGAGTTTTTCCGACTTTTTTCCGATTTTGACCCAAATGGCCATCTGCGCATGCAAAAACCATCCAGTTGCACCATCCGAACGTGTATTCCGTCATGGTCCCATCCGGCGCCACTGGACCCGAGTTCATGAGTTTCACTGACTTTACAAATTCGACCCAGACGGCCATCCACGCATGCAAAACCATCAAATTCCACCATCCGGACGTGTATTCCGAAAAGGCCCGTCCGACCGCCCGGGACGCGAGTTTGTGAGTTTTAGCGACATTCTTGATTTTCCCGATTTTGACCCAAATGGCCATTCGCGAAAAAACCATCAAGCTGCACCGTTCGGACGTGTATGCTGTCAAGGTCTCTTCCAGCCTCTCGGGACCCGAGTTCGTGAGTTTTACCGACTTTACTGACTTTCTCAATTTCGACCCAGATGGCCATCCGTGCATGCAAAAACATCAAGTTGCACCGTCCGGACGTGTATTCCTTCAAGGTCCCATCCGTCTATACGAGACCCAAATTCATGAGTTTTCCCGACTTTCTCGATTTCAACCCACATGGCCATCCTCGTATGCAAAATCATCAAGTTGCACCGTCCGGACGTGTGTCCCATCAAGGTCCCGTCCGGCCACCTAGGACTCGAGTTCGTGAGTTTTTCTAACTTTCTCGACTTTCACGATTCCGACCGAGATGGCCATCCGCGCATGCAAAACCATCAAGTTGCACCATCCGGAAGTGTACTCTGTCAAGGTCCTGTCCGGTCGCTCGGGACCCAAGTTAGTGAGTTCTTCTGACTTTTTCTGATTTTGACCCAAATGGTCATCCGCGCATGCAAAAACTATCCAGTTGCAACATCTGAACGTGTATTCCGTCAAGGTCCCATCTGGCACCACCGGACCCGAGTTCATGAGTTTTACCGACTTTCCAAAATTTGACCAAGACGGCTATACACACATGCAAAACCATCAAATTCCACTGTCCAGACGTGTATTCCGAAAAGGCATCGTCCAGCTGCCTGGGACGCGAGTTCGTGAGTTTTAGCGACATTCTCGACTTTCCCGATTTTGACCCAAACGGCCATCCGCAAAAAAACCATCAAGCTGCACCGTTCGGACGTGTATGCTGTCAAGGTCTCTTCCGGCTTCCCGGGACCCGAGTTCGTGAGTTTTACTGACTTTCCTGACTTTCTCGATTTTGTCCCAGATGTCCATCCGCGCAATCCAAACGATCAAGTTGCACCGTCCAGACATGTATTTCATCAAAATTCCGTCCGGCCTCCGGGGACCCGAGTTGTGAGTTTTGCCGACCTTCGCGACTTTTCTTATTTGGACCAATATGGCCATACGCGCATGCAAAACCATGAATTTCACCTTTCGGACGTGTATTCCATCAAGGTCCTGTCCGGCTGCCCGGACCCGAGTTCATGAGTTTTATCGACTTTCTCTATTTAAAACCAATGGTCATTCGTGCATGCAAAACCATCAAGTTGCACTGTCGAGACCTGTATTTCATTAACGTCCTGTCCGGCCACCCGGGACTCGAGTTCGTGAGTTTTGACTTTCCCGACTTTCTCTATTTTGACCAAGAAGACCATCCGTGCATGCAAAAACATCAAGTTCCACCTTCTGGACGTGTATTCGTTCAAGGTACCATCCGTCTGCACGGTACCCGAGTTCATGAGTTTACCCGACTTTTTTGACCCACATGGTATCCGCGCATGCAAAACCATCAAGTTGCACTGTCCGGACGTGTATTCCATTAAGGTTCCGTGTGGCCGCTCAGGACTCGAGTTCGTGAGTTTCACAGACATTCCCGATTTTGAACCAGATGACCATCCGTGCATGCAAAACCATCCAGTTGCACCATCCAAACATGTATTCTGTTAAGGTCCCATATGGCGTCCCGGGACCCGAGTTCATGAGTTTTCCCGACTTTCCCAATTTTGACCCTGATGGTCATCCACACATGCAAAACCATCAAGTTGCACAGTACAGACGTGTATTCCGTCAAGGCCTAGTCCGGCCGCCCGGGACTAGTGTTCATGATTTTTACCGACTTTCCTGACTTTCTCGATTTCAATCCCGATGATATCCGCGCATGCAAAACCATCAAGTTGCACCGTCCGGACGTGTATTCTTTCAAGGTCCCATCCATGCACCGTCCGGACGTGTATTCTTTCAAGGTCCCATCCGTCTACACGGGACCCGAGTTCATGAGTTTACCCGACTTTCTCGATTTTGATCCAGATGGTATCCGCGCATGCAAAACCATCAAGTTGCACCGTCCGGACGTGTATTCCGTCAAGGTCCCGTCCGGCCGCCCAGGACTCTAGTTCGTGAGTTTTACTGACTTTCCTGACTTTCACGATTTTGACCCAGATGGTCATCCGCGCATGCAAAACTATCAAGTTGCACCATCCGGAAGTGTACTCTGTCAAGGTCCTGTCCGGTCGCTCGGGACCCGAGTTAGTGAGTTTTTTCCGACTTTTTTCTGATTTTGACCCAGATGGCCATCCGCGCATGCAAAAACCATCCAATTTCACCATCCGAACGTGTATTCCGTCAATGTCCCATCCGGTGCCACCGGACCGAGTTTATGAGTTTTACCGACTTTCCAAAATTCGACCCAGACGGCCATCCACGCATGCAAAACCATCAAATTCCACCGTCCGGACGTGTATTCTTAAAAGGCCATGTCTGGCCGCCCGGGACGCGAGTTCGTGAGTTTTAGCGACATTCTCGACTTTCCTGATTTTGACCAAAATGGCCATCCGTGAAAAAACCATCAAGCTGCACCGTTCGGACGTGTATGCTGTCGAGGTCTCTTTCAGCCTCCCGGGACCCGAGTTCATGAGTTTTACCGACTTTCCTGACTTTCTCGATTTCGACCCAGATGTCCATCCGCGCAATCAAATCCATCAGTTTGAACCGTCTGGACGTGTATTCCGTCAAAATTCCGTCCGGCCGCCGGGGACCCGAGTTGTGTGTTTTGTCGACCTTCGCGACTTTTCCGATTTGGACCAATCTGGCCATCCGCGCATGCAAAACCATGAACTTGAACTTTCCGGGCGTGTATTCCATCAAGGTCCTGTCCGGCCGTTCGGACTCGAGTTCATGAGTTTTATCGACTTTCTCTATTTAGAACCACATGGCCATCCGTGCATGCAAAACAATCAAGTTGCACCGTCCAGACATGTATTTCGTCAACGTCCTGTCCGGCCACCCGGAACTCGAGTTCTTGAGTTTTGCCGACTTTCCCAACTTTCTCGATTTTGACCAAGATGGCCATCCGTGCATGCAAAACCATCAAGTTGCACCGTCCGGACATGTATTCCGTTAAGGTTCCGTCTGGCTGCCTAGGACTCGAGTTCGTGAGTTTCACCGACTTTCCCGATTTCGACCCAGATGTCCATCCGCGCATGCAAAACCATCCAGTTGCACCATCCAAACAGGTATTCCGTCAAGATCCCATACAGCGTCCCGAGACCCGAGTTAATGAGTTTTCCTGACTTTCCAAATTTAGACCCAGATGGCCATCCACGCATGCCAAACCATCAAGTTTCACCGTCTGGGCGTGTATTCTGTCAAGGCATAGTCCGGCCACCCGGGACTCATGTTCATGAGTTTTACCGACTTTCTCGATTTTGACCCAGATGGTATCCACGCATGCAAAACCATCAAGTTGCACCGTCCGGACGTGTATTCCGTTAAGGTTCCGTCTGGCCGCCCAGGACTCGAGTTCCTGAGTTTTACCCACTTTCCCGATTTTGACCCAGATGGCCATCCGCGCATGCAAAACCATCCAGTTACACCATCCAAACATGTATTCCGTCAAAGTCCCATACGGCGTCCAGTGACCTGAGTTCATTTGTTTTCCTGATTTCCCAATTTTGACTCAGAAGGCCATCCCCGCATGCAAAACCATCAAGTTGCACCATCCGGACGTGTATTCTGTCAAGGTCCCGTCCAGCCGCCCGGGACCCGAGTTCGTGAGTTTTACCGACTTTCCCAATTTCGACCAAGATGGCCATTAGCACATGCAAAACCTTCAAGTTGCACCGTCCGAATGTGTATTCCGTCAAGGCCCCGTCCGGTCGCCCGAGACCCGAGTTTGTGGATTTTACCGACTTTCTGGTTTTCGACCTAGGTGGCCATCTGCGAATGCAAAACGATCCTGTTGCACCATCCAAACTTTTATTCCGTCATGGTCCCGTCCGGCATCCCAGGACCCAAGTTCGTAAGTTTTCCCGACTTTCTCGATTTTGATCCAGATAGCTATCCTCGTATGCAAAATCATCAAGTTGCACCGTCCGGACGTGTATCCAGTCAAGGTCCCGTCCGACCACCCAGGACTCGAGTTCGTGAGTTTTGCTGACCTTCGCGACTTTTCTGATTTGGACCCAGATGGCCATCCACGCATGCAAAACCATCAAGTTGCACCTTCCGGACGTGTATTCCGTCAAGGTCCTGTCCGGCCGTCCGGACCCGAGTTCATGAGTTTTATCGACTTTCTCTATTTAGTACCAGATGGCCATCCGCGAATGCAAAACCATCAACTTGCACCGTCCAGACCTGACGTCCTGTCTGGCCACCCGGGACCCGAGTTGATGAACCCAACGGGTACGGGGGACGCTCTATCTTTCGATGAGAGATGTTGGTAATGAACGAATTTGGTGGAGGCCGACGTTGGCTGCCCGACTACCACAACCAGAATGGTGTGGCGCCTTGAGCGACAGTTACACCGTCTCCTGGTAACTACGATTTGGGTGGAGGTCAACGTTGTGCTACCCGACTACAACAACCACAAGGATGCTGCGCCTTAGTGATAGTTACACCGGCTCCTGTTGTTGCTGTACTTGCCGTGTCATAAACAGCCTTGAACCTGCAAGCAATCGAAAAACAAGCAAGAACAAGATAACAAGGAAACACTCACGGGTGTGAAAAAGTTAGGGTTCTGATTCAAGTAATTGGAAAGTCTCGTCGACACTTGCGTTATAAGGAAGTAGCAATGGCTAAACTTACAGAAAACAAAACCCGCCCTGTCAAGGAGCTCTTGGACTATTTAAATAGGGGAGAGAAGAGGGAAATTCGTCCAACAACAAAAGTAGGACGTGATCTCCCTTATTCACTTCCTTTTTCTGTGATAGACTACCATTTAATAGGGAAAGAAAGAGGGAAACCCATCCAGCAGCAAGGCAGGATATGATTTCCTCTATTTCTTTCCTTATTATAGCACATCTATCTTTAAATGGGGGAAGAAAGAGGGAATTTCCTCCAGCAGCAAAGTTGGACGAGATTTCCCTTATTCCTTTCCTTATTTGTCTAAATCTCTCTTTATTACATGGCCCCAGCCTCAAGATTTCCCCTCGGGTGGAGCAGCCTTTATTGAATTAATCCCTCCATCCCTCCTAGCTGGATCAATTCCCAAGCACCTGATAATTAAGTTGACGTGCACGAGCGCGTGTCATTGGACCTTGATTAGCTGAGAGTGGTGAATGTGTTGTGGTTGTATCAACGGTAGCGATGTCCGCATCATCCTCCCCTTCTTGCAATTGAGTCGTCCTCGACTCAAATGTGTCTTCCTCGCCCATATATGGTTTCAAATCTGCAATATTAAAAGAGGAAGTAACCCCAAAATGTGCAGGCAACTCAATTTCATATGCATTATCATTAATTTTTCGAAGCACTTTGAAGGGTCCAGCAGCTCTAGGTAGTAATTTAGATTTTCTCAAATCAGGAAATCTATCCTTTCTCAAATGCACCCAAACCAAATCACCAGGTTCAAAAGTAACATGCTTCCTACCCTTGCTACCGGCTTGTTGATACTTAGCGTTCATGCTCTCAATGTTTGCTTTAGTTTGCTCATACATTTTAAAAATTAATTCAGCACGGCGAGAAGCATCAAAGTTCAATTTCTCTGAAGGTGGCAGAGCCAAAAGATTAATGGGAGCACGAGGAATAAAACCATATACAATCTGAAAAGGGCACAATTTAGTAGTAGAATGCAGCGAACGATTGTAAGCAAATTCAATATGAGGCAAACATTCTTCCCATAATTTGATGTTATGTTTCAGAACAGCCCTTAGCAAGGTAGATAAACTACGGTTCACTACTTTGGTCTGTCCATCAGTTTAAGGGTGACAAGTGGTAGAAAAGAGTAATTTTGTCCCCAACTTAGCCCATAAGGTTTTCCAAAAATGACTAAGAAATTTGGCATCTCTATCTGAAACAATAGTATTTGGAACCCCATGCAAACGAATAACTTCTCGAAAGAACAAATCAGCAATATGGGTAGCGTCATCAGTTTTGTGGCATGGTTTGAAATGTGCCATTTTAGAAAATCTGTCGACAACAATAAAAATACTATCCCCCCTTCTTTGTTCTAGACAATCCTAAAACAAAATCCATAGAAACATCCTCCCATGGAGCACTAGGAACAGGAAGAGGCATGTATAAACCATGTGGATTAAGACGGGACTTAGCTTTTTGACAGGTGGTGCAACGAGCAACAAACCGCTCCACATCTCTTCTCATCTTTGGCCAAAGAAATGGCTTGCTAAGATGTCTTCCGTCTTCTTGACACCAAAGTGTCCCATCAATCCTCCACCATGTGCTTCCTGCAATAGTACGATACGCACAGAACCAGCTGGAATGCACAATTTGTTAGTTCGAAACACAAAACCATTAGTGAGAACAAACTTGTTCCATGTTTTTCCTTCTTTACATTGCAGCAGCACATCTTTGAAATCAGCATCAAAAGCATATTGTTCTTTAATTGTTTCCAAGCCAAAAATCTTAAAATCAAGTTGGGACAACATATTGTAACAGCGAGATAAGGCATCTGCAATGACATTATCTTTTTCTTTCTTATGTTTGATGACATAAGGAAAGGACTCAATGAATTCTACCCACTTGGCATGCCTACGGTTCAGATTAGTTTGGTTCTTAATGTGCTTCAAAGATTCATGATCAGAATGTATAACAAATTGTTTAGTCCATAAATAATGTTGCCATGTTTCCAAAGTTCATACTAGTGCATATGATTCTTTATCATAAGTGGAATAGTTCAGACTAGGCCCATTCAGTTTCTCGCTAAAATAAGCAATAGGTTTCCCCTCTTGCAACAAGACACCTCCCAATTCAATACCACTAGCATCACATTCCAATTCAAAAGTCTTACTGAAATCTGGTAATTGGAGAAGGGGTGTATGAGTTAACCTATTCTTCAAAGTTGCAAATGCAGCCTCTTGCGCCTTGCCCCATGTGAATGGAGCACCCTTCTTTGTAAGCTCATGCAGTGGGCCTGCTATGGTGCTGAAGTCTTTCACAAAACGACGATAGAATCCAGCAAGTCCGAGAAAGCTTCGTACTTGTGTGACCGTGGTAGGAGTCGGCCAGCTGTGTATCACCTCCACCTTGGCTTGATCAACTTCAATTCCCTGTGGTGTCACAACATAGCCAAGAAAAGAGACTCGATCCGTGCAAAAGGTGCACTTGTCAATGTTACCAAATAAGCGTGCATCACGTAAAGCATTGAAAACAGCACGGAGATGATCGAGATGAACTTCGAGAGATGCGCTATAGATCAAGATGTCATCGAAATATACTACCACAAATCTTCCAATGAAAGCACGTAAAACCTCATTCATTAATCTCATGAAAGTGCTAGGTGCATTCGTGAGACCAAAAGGCATGACTAACCATTCATACAAACCAAACTTTGTTTTAAATGTTGTTTTCCATTCATCACCTAGCTTCATGCGAATTTGATGGTATCCACTACGCAAATCAATTTTAGAGAAAATTATCGAGCCACTAAGTTCATCAAGCATACCATCTAACCTAGTAATAGGATGACGATATCTAATGGTAATGTTATTAATTGCTCGATAATCTACACACATGCGCCATGATCCATCTTTCTTTGGGACCAAAAGGACAGGAACGGAGCAAGGACTAAGTGACTCACGCACATAACCTTTGTCGAGTAATTACTGTACTTGCCGCTGAATCTCCTTAGTCTCCTCCGGATTGGTCCTGTATGGTGCTCGGTTGGGCAAAGAAGCCCCAGGGATGAGGTCAATCTGATGCTCAATCCCTCTCAATGGTGGCAGCCCGGCTGGTACCTCTTGTGGAAACACATCAGCGTATTCCTGCAAAAGCTTAGTGATAGAAGGAGGCAAAGCACATGGTGTGTCGTGAAGTGAGAACAAAGCTTCTTTGCAAACAAACACATAGTAGATTGCAGTATCACTTTTTAATTCAAACAAATCAGATTTGGAAGCAAAAAAACAAGCGCTCTTTAATTTTATTTCATTCTTCTTCATATGAGCAGATTTGGAATTGTCAGTCTTAGGCTGTACCGATTTCTTCACGACATCTGAATTTTCATTTTCAGCAGATTTCTTATTTTTCTCTTTGCAAGCTCTAGCAATGTCATCCTTCAAAATAGCATCAAGGGACATCGGGTGCAAAACAAGTTTCTTCTCATGATGCATGAAAGAGTATTGATTTGATTTACCATGATGTAATGTATTTTTATCAAATTGCCAAGGTCGACCAAATAGCATAGAACAAGCTTGCATAGGTACCATATCACAATCAATGTAATCATGGTAGGAACCAATTGCAAATTCGACACGAACCAGACGTGTTACCTTAAGCTTACCACTGTCGTTGAACCATTGGATGTAGTAGGGATGTGGATGTAGAAGTGTTGTCATCCCAAGCTTTTCTACCATGGTAGCACTTGCTAAATTGTTGCAGCTTCCTCCATCAATAATAATGCGACACAATCGTTCTAAAACTACACACTTAGTTTGGAATAGATTGTGTCGCTGGTTCTGTTCAGTTTTGATCATTTGGACACTCAAGACACGCCTCACAACAAGACTCTCATAGTGGGCAGCATGATCAGCCCCAATGTGCTCTTCATCATCATTCTTCTTTCCTGCTTCTTGTGCAGCAAGCATGGCATATGTTTCATTATCTAAATCACTAGCGGATGAGTACTCACCATTTTCTCGTACAACCAGCACACGCTTGCTTGGGCAGTCCCTTCGTAGGTGCCCAAAACCCTTGCACTGGAGGCATTGAATGTCTTTTGTTCTCCCGGTAGAAGCAATGGAATAAGAAGTGTTGGCTGCAACTTGGGTGGATCTTTTTGTTGTCTCGATTGCACGCGAAGGTGCTGATTTTGATGTAGTCCTGGGCAACCCATTGGAAGCATCGTCTGGAGAATCATGTTTAGTACTAGCAGCACTTGAGTGGAACTGCCATGAGGTAGTTCGACCTGCAGAAATGTTAGTTCTTGTACGTCGTCCCTGCACTTCTCTTTCAGCCTTACAAGCAATATGGAATAATCGAGTGACGTTAGTGTATTCCTTATAAGCCAATATGTCCTGAATTTCTCTTGTTAAACCACCCATAAACCTAGCCATTGCAGGCTCTTCATTTTCAACTAGGCCACAACACATCATGCCTATTTGAAGTTCTTGATAGTATTCCTCAATAGATTTGTTGCCTTGCCTAAGTTGTTGTAATTTATGCAACAGGTCACGAGCATGATAGGAAGGAACAAAACGATGATGCATGATTCGTTTCAAAGCATTCCAAGTTTGTGGTACGGTAGCTGGATTTTTAGTTTGATATTCATGCCACCAAACAGAAGCAAAGTCAGTGAATTCACTAGTGGCAGCTCTAACCTGTTTATCATCAGGGAAATCATGGCATGCAAATTTTTGATCTACTGACAATTCCCAAGACAGATATGCATCCGGATCATATTTACCATCAAAAGATGGTATGGAGAATTTAATGCTGCGTAGGGAATCGTCATTGTCACGTACCTCGCGTCGTTGAGCTCGACCACCCATACCACGATGGTTGCGACGTGGCTGCCGTCGATACCTGAAAGGTCCATCATCAAGCTCGGTATCCGCCGAATACTCCGCCTCGTCATGTCTTGCAGCACTGCCAACGGAGTCGTGGCTGTCATCAACACGTCTTTGCCTCTCTTTGCGTCCAACCTGTTCCATCCTCTCCAATCGCTCAATGATTGCTGCAAGAGAAGTGTTAATAGCCCCAGCAGTGCTTTCTAATGTGATCAGTTTGGTGTTGGTGCAAATCTGCGTCGACTCTAATTGTCCAATGCGTTCATTGGTTACTTGAATATCCTCATTGAGAGCATCTGTGTGTAGCTTTACCTGGCGTTCGAAATGTTGAATGATGCCCCTCGTACGTGGTGAATGTGAAGATGTCTTATTCGCATCAGCTGACATGGTTAGTAAAGAAAGAAAATACAACAACAAGCAGATTAATCTTAACAGTTGCTAAGAGGTGGTAGGACAGCACAATTCCTCACTAGCAAGAAATCAAGGTCTTACAAGTTCTTACCATGCGATGCAGGAGGCGCCGGCAATCAGCAAGAACAACAACAAACGGTGGCTGCCAGCACAACCTTATGGTGTCGTAGACAATTTTGTGGAGCTGTAGGTGGCTGCTAGACACAATTTATGCAAAAGAACAACTAGTACCACATTAGTCACAACAAGTTAAATAAACGTTCCACGATGGTATTGTGCTAGTCCTAGCTTAAACCTTACTAGAGACGTGAGTCGTAACTCCACGTGACATTGGATTACTATGGTAGGGAAGATCGAATAGCCCGATCCGTTGTGTTTCAACAACGTTGAAAACAACAAGTTGAACTTCGAAACATGAAACAAATGTTACACAAATTGTCTTTCTTTTTTTTTGTACTTAGAAACTTCTTTTTTTTTGTGATTGTAATCAGTGCGGCTTTTCTTTTTGCACGTGCCTTTTTCTTGCTGATCTGTGCAGCTTTTCTTTTGCACTTGCCTTTTTTCTCAACTTTGGGTAGATAATGGAAATGGACTGAGAACAAAGTGGCATGAACTCAAAACTCTAGCGGTGAAAAACTTAGGACCAGCAACTTGACACAAAAAGGCAACCGTGAATTCAACAAGTCGAGAGCTAAGTAGCCAAGGAAAAGGCTCAAAGTGTTTTTAGGATTTCTTTTAGAGCGAACTTTTGTAGGCAAAAGTGGACTGTAGGTAAATGAAGAACAAGGAGAAAGGAAATCTCTCACCGAGCAACCTGAAATCTGATACCACTTGATAAACCCAATGGGTACGGGGGACGCCCTATCTTTCGATGGGAGATGTTGGTAATGAACGAATTTGGTGGAGGCTGACGTTGGCTGCCCGACTACCACAACCAGAATGGTGTGGCGCCTTGAGCGACAGTTACACCGTCTCCTGGTAACTACGATTTGGGTGGAGGTCAACGTTGTGCTACCCGACTACAACAACCACAAGGATGCTGCGCCTTAGCGATAGTTACACCGGCTCCTGTTGTTGCTGTACTTGCCATGCCAAGAACAGCCTTGAACCTGCAAGCAATTGAAGAACAATCAAGAACAAGATAACAAGCAAACACTCACGGGTGTGAAAAAGTTGGGGTTCTGATTCAAGTAATCGGAAGGTCTCGTCGACACTTGCGTTACAAGGAAGTAGCAATGGTTTAACTTACAGAAAACAAAACCCGCTCTGTCAAGTAGCTCTTGGACTACTTAAATAGGGGAGGGAAGAGGGAAATTCGTCCAACAATAAAGGTAGGACGTGATCTCCCTTATTCCCTTCCTTTTTCTGTGATAGACTACCATTTAATAGGGAAAGAAAGAGAGAAACCCATCCAGCAGCAAGGCAGGATATGATTTCCTCTACTTCTTTCCTTATTATAGCACATCTATCTTTAAATGGGGGAAGAAAGAGGGAATTTTGTCCAGCAGCAAAGTTGGACGAGATTTCCCTTATTCCTTTCCTTATTTGTCTAAATCTCTCTTTATTACATGGCCCCAACCTCAAGATTTCCCCTCGGGTGGAGCAGCCTTTATTGCATTAATCCCTCCATCCCTCCTAGCTGGATCAATTCCCAAGCACCTGATAATTAAGTTGACGTGCACGAGTGCGTGTCATTGGACCTTGATTAGCTGAGAGTGGTGAATGGGCTGGTGTTGTGGTTGTATCAACGGTAGCGATGTCCGCATCACGAGTTTCCCGACTTTCTCGATTTCGACCCAGATGGTATCTGCGCATGCAAAACCATCAAGTTGCACCGTCCGAACGTGTATTCCGTTAAGGTTCCGTCTGGCCGCCCAGGACTTGAGTTCGTGAGTTTTACCGACTTTCTGAATTTGACCCAGATGGCCATCCGCGCATGGAAAACCATCTAGTTGCACCATCCAAACATGTATTCCGTCAAAGTCCCATACGACGTCTTGGGACCCGAGTTCATTATTTTTTCCGAGTTACCCAATTTCGACCCAGATGGCCATCCACGCATGCAAAATCATCAAGTTGCACCGTCCAGACGTGTACTCCGTCAAGAGCCCGTCCGGCCGCCCGGGACCCTAGTTCGTGAGTTTTACCGACTTTCCCGATTTCGACCAAGATGGCCATTAGCACATGCAAAATTGTCAAGTTGCACCGTCCAAACGTGTATTCCGTCAAGGTCCCGTCCGGCCGCCCGAGACCCGAGTTCGTGCATTTTACCGACTTTCTGGTTTTCGACCCAGATGGCCATCTGTGACTGCAAAACGATCCTGTTGCACCATACGAACGTTTATTCCATCAAGGTCCTGTCCGGCGTCCCAGGACCCAAGTTCATGAGTTTTCCTGACTTTCCCGATTTCGACCCAGATGTCCATCCTCGTATTCAAAATTGTCAAGTTGCACCGTCCGGACGTGTATTCCATTAAGGTCCCGTCCGGCCGCCCAGGACTCGAGTTCGTGAGTTTTACTGACTTTCCCGACTTTTCCAATTTTGACCCAGATGGCTATCTGCGCATGCAAAACCATCAAGTTGCACCATCCGGAAGTGTACTCTATCAAGGTCCTGTCCGGTATCTCGGAACCCGAGTTAGTGAGTTTTTCCGACTTTTTCAGATTTTGACCTAGATGGCCATCCGCGCATGCAAAAACCATCCAGTTGCACCATCCGAACGTGTATCCCGTCAAGGTCCCGTCCGGCCGCCTAGGACTCGACTTCGTGAGTTTTACTGACTTTCCCGACTTTGCCGATTTCGACCCAGATGGCCATCCGTACATGCAAAACATCAAGTTGCACCATCCAGAAGTGTACTCTGTCAAGGTCCTGTCCAGTCGCTCAGGACCCGAGTTAGTGAGTTTTTTTGACTTTTTCCGATTTTGACCCAGATCGCCATCCGCGCATGCAAAACCATCCAGTTACATCATCCAAACATGTATTCCGTCAAGGCCCATACGGCGTCCAGGGACCCGAGTTCATGAGTTTTCCCGATTTCCAAATTTCGACCTAGATGGCCATCCAGACATGCCAAACCAACAAGTTTCACTGTCCGGACGTGTATCCCGTCAAGGCCTAGTCTGGCCACCCGGGACTTATATTCGTGAGTTTTACCGACTTTCTCTATTTCGACCCAGATGGTATCCGGGCATGCAAAACCATCAAGATGCACCGTCTGGACGTGTATTCCGTTAAGGTTCAGTCTGGCCGCCCAAGACTCGAGTTCGTGAGTTTTACAGACTTTTCAGGTTTTGACCCAGATGGCCATCCGCGCATGCAAAACAATCCAGTTGCACCATCCAAACATGTATTCCATCAAAGTCCCATACGGCGTCACTTGACCCGAGTTCATTAGTTTTCCTGACTTTCCCAATTTCGACTCAGATGACCATCCACGCATGCAAAACCATCAAGTTGCACCGTCCGGACGTGTATTCCGTCAAGATCCCATCCGGCCGCCCAGGACCCGAGTTAGTGAGTTTCATCGACTTTCGCAATTCCGACCAAGATGGCCATTAGCACATGCAAAACTTTCAAGTTGCACCGTCCAAACGTGTATTACGTCAAGGCCCCGTCCGGCCGCCCGAGACCCGAGTTTGTGCATTTTACCGACTTTCTGGTTTTCGACCCAGATGGCCATCTGCGAATGCAAAACAATCCTATTGCATCATACGAACTTTTATTCCGTCAAGGGACCGTCCGGCGTCCCAGGACCCAAGTTCGTGAGTTTTCCCGACTTTCCCGATTTCGACCCAGATGGCCATCCTCGTATGCAAAATCATCAAGTTGCACCGTACGGACGTGTATCCCATCAAGGTCCCGTCCGGCCGCCCAGGACTCGAGTTTGTGAGTTTTACTGACTTTTCCGACTTTTCCGATTTTGACCCAGATGGCCATCCGCGCATGCAAAACCATCAAGTTGCACCATCCGGAAGTGTACTCTGTCAAGGTCCTGTCCGGTCGCTCGGGACCCAAGTTTGTGAGTTTTTTCGACTTTTTCCGATTTTTATCCAGATGGCCATCCGCGCATACATAAACCATCCAGTTGTACCATCGGAACGTGTATTCCGTCGAGGTCCCATCAGGCACCACCGGACCCGAGTTCATGAGTTTTACTGACTTTCCAAAATTTGACCCAGACGGCCATACACACATGCAAAACCATCAAATTCCACCGTCCGGACGTGTATTCCGAAAAGGCCCCGTCCGACCGCCCGACGCGAGTTCGTGAGTTTTAGCGACATTCTCGATTTTCCCGATTTTGACCCAAATGGCCATCCGCGAAAAAACCATCAAGCTGCACCGTCGGACGTGTGTGCTGTCAAGGTCTCTTCCGGCCTCCCGGGACCCGAGTTCGTGAGTTTTACCGACTTTCCTGACTTTCTCGATTTTGACCCAGATGTCCATCCACGTAATCAAAACCATCAAGTTGTACCGTTCGGACATGTATTTCGTCAAAATTCCGTCCGGCCACCGGGGACCAAAGTTGTGAGTTTTGCCGACCTTCGCGACTTTTCCAATTTGTACCAATATGGTCATCCGTGCATGCAAAACCATGAAGTTGCACCTTCCGACGTGTATTCCGTCAAGGTCTT
Source organism: Neostapfia colusana (assembly GCA_030760725.1). Taxonomy (NCBI): domain Eukaryota; kingdom Viridiplantae; phylum Streptophyta; class Magnoliopsida; order Poales; family Poaceae; genus Neostapfia; species Neostapfia colusana. Next base: position 14,551,171 of record JASWHV010000014.1, on the reverse strand, counting down.
GTCTGGCCGCCCGGACCTGAGTTCATGAGTTTTATCGACTTTCTCTATTTAGAACCAGTTGGCCATCCGCGCATGCAAAACCATCAAGTTGCACCGTCGAGACGTGTATCTCATCAACGTCCTGTCCGGCCACCTAGGCCCCGAGTTTGTGAGTTTTACCGACTTTCCCGACTTTCTCGATTTGGACCAAGACGACCATCCGTGCATACAAAAACTTCAAGTTGCACCATCCGAACGTGTATTCGTTCAAGGTCCCATCCGTCTGCACGGGACGTGAGTTCATGAGTTTACCCGACTTTCTTGATTTGACCCAGATAATATCCGCGCTTGCAAAACCATCAAGTTGCACTGTCGGGACGTGTATTCCGTTAAGGTTCCGTGTGGCCGCCCAGGACTCTAGTTCGTGAGTTTCACCGACTTTCCCGATTTTGACCCAGATGGCCATCTGTGCATGCAAAACCATCCAGTTTGACCATCCAAACATGTATTCCATCAAGGTCCCATACGGTGTCCCGGGGCTCGAGTTCATGAGTTTTCCCGACTTTCTCAATTTCGACCCAGATGGCCATCAAAGCATGATGAGGGGGTAGCCCGATCTTCTCGGTGAACACGACAATGGGTGTGAAGATAACTTGTGAGGCGCTCACAAACTCTCCGGTTGTTCCCCTGCTGCCATTGCAACAGATCTCAACGATATGGATATTCGCAACACCACACACTTGTGCCCGTAACCGCCGGCCACGAAGCAGTTTGCAATCAACCAATTTCCAATGGAACGACAGATTACACTTGATTTTCAGAACAGAAGAATCATCAGATCGCAACAAAATGGTGAAGGGAAAAATACTCTAGATCGAAACAAAGTGGAATATTTAATCTCAGAGAATGCATACAGCAATTCAGTCTTGAATATTTTGATCACCCCCTAGAGCCATGACCCACAAGGGTATACATAGGACTCCTGGACGTACAATGCATGTTTGGTAACAAATAAATCACAGCGCTAGCTTTCCTAATTAAAACAGACTCCATTTGGAAAGAAAGAAATGACTGTCAACTTGATGTGGTTGCCACGGTCTGTATAGGTTTTCCTATAAAATGAGGACATACTCATTGCAATGTATGTATAATTATATTTCCAACGGATATTTATTTGCATGATTCAGAGTTTGGGAAAGAAATCTGCAGTTGTTACAAATTTTGAGCTTTTATTGCAATAACCGAACCCGGATTGATTTTAATGATTAATTCTTTAATGGTGGTGGTCCTGCCTCCCTCTCCTCCCCCATGTACTCCTTGATGTGGGGATCCAACTTGCAATTGTCTTCGAATATATCCTCTCCTTCACATGCTATAGATGTCTCAGCCTCAAATCTGATCATGCAAACATGCAAAGATTGAGGTAATATAAAAATCTCATTTGTAAAAGTATTATTGTCGAAGTGTTTGGTCGACACTTCCCCCGGGCCTGCACTGGGCAGCGCGGGGAGGTTCTTTTTTTGGAGGGGCTAATTCCTAGCGGAGAGCTTGCGCAGATAGACGAGTTAGTGAGAGCTTGACACGGCGAGTTTTACGTGGTTCAGGCCGCCGGAGCGTAAAACCCTACGTCCACGGCGAGCTATGGAGCTCGCTGTATTGCTAGCTGCTCAGGGCCGGAGGCCTGAGCTTGGGGGTGTGTTACAGCTTGAGGGCGTATGACTAGCGTATGAGTTGCAAAATGCAAACCCTTGCTATCGACGCCTACCCGAGCCTTTTATAGTCCAAGACTCGGGCGGCTTACAAGGGGAGCCGGGACCCGACAGGTGGTCCCAGGAAGATTGTCTGTTATCTACCGTATCTGCAGTTACGCCGGTAGTTGCCTCTGGTCGAAGGCTTCTGAGTCTTCATCTTGCCGCCCTGCCCATGCCGCATGCTAGTCGTAGTGGTTCATGACGGCTCAGGCGGCATGGGATGTCTTGTCGCGGCGTTTATTAGCTGACAGGTTCTGACACCGCGCGCCAGTCTGTGATGCGACTGGGCGCAACGGCACCTGACAGACGCGTGCTCCACGTTTTCGCGTCTTGGAAAGACGCGGGCCTTGAATACCTTGTACGGGCAAGGTGTGGGGCACCTTTACGCCCGCTGCCTACCGCTCGGGGGCAGGCAGCACCGTTCTTCTGGCCACATGGCGGGTCCGGAGCCCTTCTCTGAGGCGAGAAGGGTCCGGCCTGCGGGGCACGTGGAGCCTCCGGACCTCTCCCCGCGGAGGGGGAGGTCCAGCTTCTGTATGCCACGTGGTGGGCCCGGAGCTCTCCTCTGCGGAGAGGGAGGTCCGGCCCCGCTGGACGCGTGGCGTCTTCGGACCTCTCTCCCGCGGAGGGGGAGGTCCGGCTTCTGTATGCCACGTGGCGGGCCCGGAGCTCTCCTCTGAGGAGAGGGAGGTCCGGCCCCGCCGGACGCGTGGCGCCTTCGGAGCTCTCCCTGCGGAGAAGGGCGAGTACCTTAGGCATTTTACCCTATGCGCGGGGGTACCCCATATCTCAGGTACCGACAGTGGCCCCCGGGCCCATCTCGGGGGAGATAGCGAGCCCGAGGTGGGACCTCCGCCTCTTCCGATCCGCGCACTTTCTCTAAGTCCCGAATTGAACGCTGCCGGAGCACGAACAGCCACGGGATCGTGGGAGCGTACGCTCACTTGATGGTTGCTTTTACTGCGGCGGTTCCCAAGACTGCCACTTCTGCACGTTGCAGCGCTTTCTTCGGGAACCGCCGAAGTGCCTTGCCGGCTCATCTTCTTAGGAGACTGACTCCTTGCCCCCACCGCTTCAGTTAGGCAGCTTGGGCCCACCCGTCATCGGCATTCAGTCTAGGAACCGAAGCGATTGCCGGTGCGGGATATTCGAAGAGTTCCGAATCGCTTGGAATTACACCGGGAAGCTTTTTAGAGGGGGCCTTACCCACATTGCAGCTTCCCTTCGCACTTCTCAGCGTTTCTTCTCGGACTCTTGTGCTTTTGCTCTCTTGCTTTTGAGTTCTCCCTTGCCATGGCTTCCAACCCGCTGCCAGAGAAGAAACGTGCTCGATCTCCTCCAGCAACGGCGTCGGTGCCAAGTCGGGATTCCGGGGTGCCTGACACTCCCTCCGGTGGCGACTCGAAGAGGCCCCGGGTTGACGCGCTGGGGGAAGCTTCTGGGGCGTCCCCTGTTCCGCCAGTCCAAGCGACTGCGGAGCAGCCGTCAGTGACGATAGTGGGCTCTGGGAGTCCTACCCCGGCTCGGAAGTCGGGGTTCAGAGCTCACTGGAGTGTCCGCACTTCCCGGCCTTCCCCGTCTTGCGGGGAATCTGTGCCACAGCGTTCGGGGCCAGGGGCAACTGCCGCGGCCCCCAGGCCAGCGCGAACTTCTCCTGTTCCGGTGTGCCCGGACTCCGCGGCGGCGTCGTCTCTTCCTGCCGAGACGGCCACCGCGGCCCCCAAGCCGGCGCAGGTCGACCCTGCACTAGGCGGCCCGGCCTTTTCTCCAGCACCGCCTTCCCCGGTTCGCCCCTCTCCTCAGATCAAGGAGCCAGAAGCTGAAGAGAGCTCGGCAGGCCTGGCTACCAGAGCCTCGGAGCCAGCTTCACCTGATCGGCGTCTCATCTCAGTTGCTGGTGCGCCGACTCTTCCTGAGGAAGAGGTAATGGTGGAGGTCGTGGGGACTGCCCCGGCCTCTGTTGCTCCATTGCCTCTGGCGGATGCCTTCGCGCTTGCCGAGACAAGCGTTCGGCAGGTCTTGGCTGCATTAGGGCACGAGCGGGAGGAGTATACGGTTGAACGGGATCGCCTCCTCACCTGGGGGAACCTTTTGCGGGAGAGGACCGCGAAGGTTAAGAGTGAGCTCGACTCCAGGCAGGAGTTGCTCGACTTCAGGGAAGCGCTCGTCGACCGGATGAAGCGGGCTGTTGACCGCATGGACACCCAATCGCGGCGGATCAACAGGGAGGCCCTGGAGGCACACGCCCGGGCCGAAGAGAGCCTCTCTGCTGCTGTGGAAATACGGCAGCGGTTGGAGCACCGTGAACTCGCCGTTGAGGAGCGGGAGCGCTCCGTGGCAGCTGAGGCAGAGAGGGTCGCCACGCAGCTGGCCGTGGGCGAGGATGACCTCCGAGCTCGGATGGAGGAGCTGGAGATTCTGAAGGCAGACCTCGACTTGAGGGAGGAACAGGTCTCCCATGATTGCCGGGCGGTCTTGGACCGGGAGTTGACCGCCGGCTTCAAGGCCGCTGAGTTGGAGCGGCTAGCCAAGACTCTCCACCTTCGGGAGAATTCCCTGGCGGCCAAGGAGAAGGAATTCTCCGAGAGGAACCTGGAGGCTCTGCAGGCGGCCCGCCGCGAGGTGGAGGAGCTCTCAGCCTTGCGGTCCTCCGAGGCTCTTGCGGTCTCAAGCTTCGTGGATCGAGCGGGGTCCGCCCTGATCCCTCTTGGCTTCAGTCCGGTGAGGGCCGCGACTCCCGCATTGAAGGTGGCAGAGGTGATCCCTGCGTTGGAGTCGATCGGCGCCAAGCTAGACAGACTCGACTCGGTGGTCGCCAGCGAGCTTGAGGCCGAGGGCCGCGGCTTAGCTTTAGAGGTCGCCTCGCATGTGCTGGCATGCTTCAAGAGCCGCGACCCCTCTTTTTCGCTAGAGCCAGCGAGAGAGGGCCCAGCCGCGGAGCGGGAGGAAGCTGCCAGGGCTGAAGTCGAGGATGTGGCCGCCCTTGTAGCCGCAAGGTTCTGGCGTGAGCCGGGAGGTCCTTAGGACTTGTTTCTCCCTTTTTTATCGAGTCTGTAGTCCAGCTCATGGAGCCTTGCTTAATTTGACTCTCTTGGATACTTGTGTCTGTGATGCTTTTTCTCTCCTTCTTGGCTTTGCCTGGCTGAGTCCTTAGCTCCGCAAGGTACTCAGAGACCATTTCCAATCCCGGAGCTTCGCACAGACACCCTCCCCGGGTCCTAACCGTGTTAAGGGCCCCCGGAGGTCTCCGAACCTCGCCCTATGGGGGGCTCCAAATCTGCCTGCCATGTGGCGGGTCCGGAGCTCCTCCTCGAGAGACGGGAGCTCCGGCCATGTTGGACACGTAGGGCTTTCGGAGCCCTCCCACTGAGGGGGGAGGTCCGGTTCCTGCCTGCCACGTGGCGAGCCCGGAGCCCTCCTCAAGGAAGGAAAGAGTTCCGGGCCCGCTGGACACGTGGGGCCCCCGGGCCCCGCCCCTGCTGGAGGGGCAGGTCCCGGTCCTTCCAGTCCTAGGCCGGAGTAGCTGGTAGCTCCTTTCCCCCCGCTTCATGCAGTCCCTGTTGCCGTAACCTGGAGGTCCTGCACACAGGCAGAGGAAACGTAATTCTCCTCGGGGGGTCCTCCCCTCCCGTCTCCTAGTCTTATCCGTCTTATGGTCCTGACCCACTATACGGGGCTTGGACAATTCTGTGCACGAGGCGCCGGAGCTCCGGCTCCCTCCGAGGTCCGGGTACGGCCGTCCGATCCCTAGTACCGGGCCATGCGCTGGGGAAGCAGAGTGCACGCGCTTTGGGTTCATGACCAGGCAAAGCGGACGTACTCCCCTGGACCTCCGGAGGGCAGGATGCGCATGCTTTGGGCTCTGGGCCGGCTAAGCTGGATACGCACCCTGGACCCCCCATGCACAACGCTGGCCTTTCCTGGAGGTAACCAACTGGCACCGCAACACCTGACTGGGGGAGGCCCGGGAGACTCACTCGGCCATCGGCAGGTGCCTCAAGCGCAGCCGCCTTCGGTAGGATAGCAAATGCCAACTATGGATGAGCGCAGGAGAGGGGGAGCTAGATGTACGATGAACATACAGAGATAGTGCGATCATAAAAATTAATGCATAATTTAAATGAGCGCATGAGAGAGAGCTAAGTAGAACAGGTCTCTGTATTCGTGCCCATAGGTGGAATTCTGGCTGTACATGGGGGTAATGTTCCGCCTCGTCTACAAGGGAAGCAAGACTCTACGCGCTTAGGGTCGGAACCAGGCTAAACTGGACGTAGTCCTGTACCATCCCTTGAGACTTAGCTACCCCAAGCTCTGTTCCTAAATTCTATAGGGTCTATTACAGAAGTGAATAACCCTGTTCTATCGATGCTCAGTAAGTAGGACTTACAGTGTTGCTTCATGGCAAGGATTTTTTGGGAATGGATCCCACTCTCGGTTGAAAGGCATGTGTACCTGGGGCGGCAGCTTTCATGATTCGGAAGGGACCTTCCCTGCTGGGGGAGAGCTTATGGGTCCTTCTTGGAATATAGCGTGCCGCTTCACCAGGTTGCCCTCTTGCGGGCCCCCGTCGCGTTTGGTTCTTTGGCGGTAGTGCTTAGAGCATTAGCCGAGACCGTGCGTTGTGGGGTGTTCCCTGCAAGTCGAGTCTTGTCGAGGTTGTTATCTTCACGCTGGATCAGGTCCTGTGCGGCTTCTCTCGGGGGCCCCCGGGGAGTTCTCCCCTTCTGGCTAAGGCCTTCAAGGGGTAGGTGGACCCGGGCTCGCCTTGGATGACCTAAGGCGTCTTCCCCTTCTGGCAAGGCCTTCAAGGGGTTGACGGACCTTAGGCGACCCCCGAGAGGTATGTTCGAGGCACGGAGGCGTGCCGTAGTTGGCTAACGCCCTGGCCCGTCACCGTCGGAACTGGAGTCTTCTCCGTCATGCACTGTCTTTATGACACGCTGAGGCTCCTGGAACCCCACCTGGTGGGCAGCGGTGACTGGGGCATCGGCCTTCTGTTTGCCATCCCTCTGAGGGTAGGGCGGTGCTTCGGCCCTCTGCTGTCTCCCTTTGCGGAAGCGCTCTGCAAGCTTCTGGATCTCCCAGCACTCGGCGGCAGTATGGTTGCCGGTGCCATGCACAGGGCATAGCCCGCCCTGGTCACTGTCAGGGACCGGTGATTGCCGTTGCCTTTTGTCGGGGCGTGGCCCCCGAGCTCCACTGGTCGTCGCAGCTGCGGCAATGGGGGCCGTGAATGGTGACTTCATCTTGCACTCCCCCGGTTCTTGATCTTCTTGCCACCCCCATAGGCAGCAGCACCGGACCCGGGCTGTCCTCCTGACTCGGAGGTCGGCAGAGCGTGCGAGTTACGCCCTTCGGCTGCTCTGGCGCACTTGTCCGCCAGGCTGAAGAGCTCCGAGACATCGCGGACCTCTCTGGTCGCGAGCTTCTCAAGCATTTTCTCGTCCCGGACACCCTGTCGGAACGCCACCACCACAGAAGCGCTTTGGATATGTGGGATGGTGTTGCGCACCTGAGAGAACCGCTGGATGAAAGAGCGCAGCGACTCCCCAGGTTGTTGTTTGACGGCGTGGAGGTCAAGCTCCGTGCCGGGACGGGTGTAGGAGCTGCCGAAGTTGGCGATGAACTGCCGGCAGAGCTCCCCCCAGGAGGTTATGGACCCCTGAGGTAGGTTCATGAGCCAAGACCGAGCTGGGCCGGTCAAGGCGATGGGGAAGTAGTTGGCCATGACAGCCTCGTCCTCTCCTGCGGCAAGTACGGCGGTGGAGTAGATCTGGAGGAACTCCGCTGGGTTGACGCTGCCGTCGTACTTCTCGGGCAGGTGCGGGCGGAACTTGCGTGGCCACCTTGCGAAGCGAAGGTGGGGTGCAAGGGCCGCACATCCTGCACCTGCTGCCGCAGGTATAGGCGCTGCGAACGCTTGGTTCGCACCTGGCGCTGCGTATCCCGGCATGGGCAAGGCTGCACCATATACCGGGGCCGCTACTTGCGGCGCATATGGTTGTGGCATATGCTGCGCAGCATATGCCTGAGGCGGGGCTCGCATGGCGAAGACCTGCCCTTCTGGTTGTGTCGAGGCCGACGACATGCTGTCGCCTGCCTCATGGTTGCGACGCCTTTCTCGGCGTCGCTCGAGGTACACCCAGGCGTCCTGCCCCAAGTGGCACCGTTCCAGTTCCCTTCGCAGGTCCGTCGACAGGAGCCTGGAGGAGCTGGAATCCGCCGTTAGCCCGTCAACCGTGGGTGTGCACGTCAGCGACACAGCCGGTTGCCCTGGGCGCCGTCCTTGCCGAAACCGAGGGTTCGCGGCGGCGACGACGAGGCGGTCCACCTCGCGGACCCATTGCTGGGTCGCTGAATGGGGCGCATCCCCCGCAGGTGGGTTGCGCAGCAGCGCTCTTGCCGCAGCTAGCGCACCTCCATGGTGTACGCTCAGCGCTGCAGAAGACCTCACATTGGTCGGGGCCTGCATAGCCGGAGTCGGCGTTGCCGGAGTCGGCTGCTGGCTACCCGCTTGTGCCGACACACTCCGTCCTGAGTGTGTCGACATGTACTCCCCAGTGGTCACGGTTCGCCGTGAACGTGGGGGGGGGGGGGGAGTTTGCCGCTGAAGGAAGCTTGGTCATCTTCGTCGGCGGAAACTCGTCGCGCTAGGGGAAAAGCCCCCTACCTGGCGCGTCAAATGTCGAAGTGTTCGGTCGACACTTCACCCGGGCCTGCACTGGGCAGCCCGCGGAGGTTCTTTTTTCGGAGGGGCTAGTTCCTAGTGGAGAGCTTGCGCAGATGGACGAGTTAGTGAGAGCTTGACACGGCGAGTTTTACGTGGTTCAGGCCGCCGGAGCGTAAAACCCTACGTCCACGGCGAGCTATGGAGCTCGCTGTATTGCTAGCTGCTCAGGGCCGGAGGCCTGAGCTTGGGGGTGTGTTACAGCTTGAGGGCGTATGGCTAGCGTATGAGTTGCAAAATGCGAACCCTTGCTATCGACGCCTACCCGAGCCTTTTATAGTCCAAGACTCGGGTGGCTTACAAGGGTAGCCGGGACCCGACAGGTGGTCCCGGGAAGATTGTCTGTTATCTACCGTATCTGTAGTTACGCCGGTAGTTGCCTCTGGTCGAAGGCTTCTGAGTCTTCATCTTGCCGCCCTGCCCATGCCGCATGCTAGTCGTAGTGGTTGATGACGGCGCAGGCGGCATGGGATGTCTTGTCGCGGCGTTTATTAGCTGGCAGGTTCTGACACCGCGCGCCAGTCTGTGATGTGACTGGGCGCAACGGCACCTGACAGACGCGTGCTCCGCGTTTCCGCGTCTTGGGAAGACGCGGGCCTTGAATACCTTGTACGGGCAAGGTGTGGGGCACCTTTACGCCCGCTGCCTACCGCTCGGGGGCAGGCAGCACCGTTCTTCTGGCCACGTGGCGGGTCCGGAGCCCTTCTCTGAGGCGAGAAGGGTCCGGCCTGCGGGGCACGTGGAGCCTCCGGACCTCTCCCCGCGGAGGGGGAGGTCCAGCTTCTGTATGCCACGTGGCAGGCCCGGAGCTCTCCTCTGCGGAGAGGAAGGTCCGGCCCCGCTGGACGCGTGGCATCTTCGGACCTCTCTCCCGCGGAGGGGGAGGTCCGGCTTCTGTATGCCACGTGGCGGGCCCGGAGCTCTCCTCTGAGGAGAGGGAGGTCCGGCCCCGCCGGACGCGTGGCGCCTTCGGAGCTCTCCCTGCGGAGAAGGGCGAGTACCTTAGGCATTTTACCCAGTGCGCGGGGGTACCCCATATCTCAGGTACCGACAATTATATTCAACTAGGAGTGAATTCACCTGGTGTTCTAATAATTTGGCACGTGCTCTTGTAATTGATCCAATACGTATATCACTGGGTTCATGTTGAACATCAACCGGACCAGCAATGTCATGAATAGGAGAAAATGGTAAAGAGTTAGGGATGACCTCATCAACGCATGCAAAACCATCAAGTTGCACCGTCCGGACGTGTATTCTGTCAAGGCCTACTCCGGCCGCCTGGGACTCGTGTTCGTGATTTTACCGACTTTCTCGATTTCGACCCAGATGGTATCCGCGCATGCAAAACCATCAAGTTGCACCGTTCGGACGTGTATTCCGTTAAGGTTCCGTCTGGCCGCCCAGGACTTGAGTTCGTGACTTTTACCGACTTTCCCGATTTTGACCTAGATGGCCATCCGCGCATGCAAAACCATCTAGTTGCACCATCCAAACATGTATTCCGTCAAAGTCCCATACGGCGTCCTGGGACCCGAGTTCATTATTTTTCCCGAGTTTCCCAATTTCGACCCAGATGGCCATCCACACATGCAAAACCATCAAGTTGCACCCTCCGGACCTGTATTCCATCAAGAGCCCGTCCGGCCGCACGAGACCCGAGTTCGTGAGTTTTACTGACTTTCCCAATTTCGACCAAAATGGCCATTCGCACATGCAAAACCTTCAAGTTGCACTGTCCGAACGTGTATTCCGTCAAGATCCCGTCCGGTCTCCCGAGACCCGAGTTTGTGCATTTTACCGACTTTCTGGTTTTCGACCCAGATGGCCATCTGCGAAGGCAAAATGATCCTGTTGAACCATCCGAACGTTTATTCCATCAAGGTCCCGTCCGGCGTCCCAGGACCCGAGTTCGTGAGTTTTCCCGACCTTCCCGATTTCGACCCAGATTGCCATCCTCGTATGCAAAATCATCAAGTTGCACCGTCCGGACGTGTATTCCATCAAGGTCCCGTCCGGCCCCCCAGGGCTCGAGTTCGTGAGTTTTACTGACTTTGCTAACTTTCCCGATTTTGACCCAGATGGCCTTCCGCGCATGCAAAACCATCAAGTTGCAACATCCGGAAGTGTACTCTGTCAAGGTCCTGTCCGGTCGCTCGGGACCCGAGTTAGTAAGTTTTTCCGACTTTTTCCGATTTTGACCCAGATGGCCATCCGCGCATGCAAAAACCATCCAGTTGCACCATCCGAACGTGTATTCCATCAAGGTCCCATCCGACGCCACCGGACCCGAGTCCATGAGTTTTACTGACTTTCCAAAATTCGACCCAGACGGCAATCCAGGCATGCAAAACCATCAAATTCCATCGTCCGGACGTGTATACCGAAAAGGCCTCGTCCGGCCGCTTGGGATCCGTGTTTGTGAGTTTTAGCGACATTCTCGACTTTCCTGATTTTGACCCAAATGGCCATCCGTGAGAAAACCATCAAGCTGCACCGTTCGGACGTGTATGCTGTCAAGGTCTCTTCCGGCCTCCCGAGACTCGAGTTCGTGAGTTTTACCGACTTTCCCATCTTCCTCGATTCTGATCCAGATGTCCATTCGCGCAATCAAAACCATCAAGTTGCACCGTCCGGACATGTATTCCGTCAAAATTCCGTCCGGCCGCCGGGGACCCGAGTTTGTGAGTTTTGCCGCCCTTCACGACTTTTCTGATTTGGACCAATATGACCATCTGCGCATGCAAAACCATGAAGTTGCACCTTCCGGACATGTATTCCGTCAAGGTCCTGTCCGGCCGCCTGGACCCGAGATCAAGAGTTTTATCGACTTTCTCTATTTAGAACCAGATGACCATCTGTGCATGCAAAACCATCAAGTTGCACCGTCCAGAAATGTATTTTGTCAGCGTCCTGTCCGGCCACCCGAAACCCGAGTTCGTGAGTTTTACCGACTTTCGACATTCTCGATTTCGACCAAGACGGCCATCCGTGCATGCAAGAAAATCAAGTTGCACCATCCGGATGTGTATTCCTTCAAGGTCCCATCCGTCTGCACGGGACCCGAGTTCATGTGTTTACCCAACTTTCTCGATTTTGACCCAGATGGTATTCGCGCATGCAAAACCATCAAGTTGCACCGTCCGGACGTGTATTCCGTTAAGGTTCCGTCTGGCCGCATAGGACTCGACTTCGTGAGTTTCACCAACTTTCCCGATTTTAACCCAGATCACCATCCGCACATGCAAAACCATCCAGTTGCACCATTCAAACATGTATTCCGTCAAGGTCCCATACGGCGTCCCGAGACCCGAGTTCATGAGTTTTCCCGACTTTCCCAATTTCGACCCAGATGGCTATCCACGCATGCCAAACCATCAAGTTGCACAGTCCGGACGTGTATTCCGTCAAGGCCTAGTTCGGCCGCCCGGGACTCGTGTTCGTGAGTTTTACCGACTTTCTGGACTTTCTCGATTTTGACCAGATGGTATCCGCGCATACAAAACCATCAAGTAGCACCGTCCAGACGTGTATTCCGTCAAGATTCCGTCCGGCCGCCCGAGACCCGAGTTCATGAGTTTTACCGACTTTCCCAATTTCGACCAAGATGGCCATTCGCACATGCAATACCTTCAAGTTGCTCCATCCGGACGTGTATTCCGTCAAGGTCCCGTCCGGCCGCCTGAGACCCGAGTTCGTGCAATTTTCCGACTTTCTTGTTTTCGACCCAGATGGCCATCTGCGAATGCAAAACGATCCTGTTGCACCATCCGAATGTTAATTCCGTCACGGTCCTGTCTTGCGTCCCAGGACCCAAGTTCGTGAGTTTTCCCGACTTTCCTGATTTGGATCCAGATGGCCATCCTCGTATGCAGAATCATCAAGTTGCACCGTCCGGATGTGTATTCCGTCAAGGTCCCGTCTGGCCGCCAAGGACTCGACTTCGTGAGTTTTACTGACTTTCCTTATTTGGATCCAGATGGCCATCCTCGTATGCAGAATCATCAAGTTGCACCGTCCGGATGTGTATTCCGTCAAGGTCCCGTCCGGCCGCCAAGGACTCGAGTTCGTGAGTTTTACTGACTTTCCTGACTTTCTCGATTTTGACCCAGATGGCCATGCGCGCATGCAAAACAATCAAGTTGCACCATCCGGAAGTTTACTCTGTCAAAATCCTGTCCGGTTGCTCGGGACCCGAGTTAGTGAGTTTTTCTGACTTTTCCCAATTTTGACCCAGATGGCCATCCACGTATGCAAAAACCATCCAGTTGCACCATCCGAACATGTATTCGATCAAGTTTACCGACTTTCCAAAATTCAACCCATACGGCCATCCACGCATGCAAAACCATCAAATTCCACCGTCCGGACGTGTATTCCAAAACGGCCCCGTCCGGCCGTCCGGGACGCGAGTTCGTGAGTTTTAGCTACATTCTCGACTTTCTCGATTTTGACCCAAATGGCCATCCGCAAAAAACCATCAAGCTGCCCGTTCGGACATGTATGCTTTCAAGGTCTCTTCCGGCCCCCCGGGACCCGAGTTCGTGAGTTTTACCGACTTTCCCAACTTTCTTGATTTCAACCCAGATGTCTATCCGCGCAATCAAAACCATCAAGTTGCACCGTTCGGACATGTATTGTCACACCCGGTTTTTCCGAAGAACAACCAAGTGAATATCACATGTATGCCAGGATCATTTTCTCATACATGTGATGACAAATAGTGAAGCATCATTTATTACAAACCAGGTGTCGAATATAAATAAGTCTTACATAGCAAATGTCTCGATGGACAATAATAAGTTCATTACAAGTAAATAAACTAGCAGCGGAAAATTATTCTTGTGGGCTCCGTTACAGGCGTTGCCCGGGGGTCTCTATGAACCTAGAAACCTTCTTCGGGTCCAAAGTCTTGGTCATTATACACCACCTCATTATCTTGACCTGAGAAACAATATAAACCAACAAAATATGCAAGGTTGAGTACCAATGGTACTCAGCAAGTGTGGGAAAATTATATCATGCATGGCTAGAACAAGGAGAGGTTGAACTCATGGTTAAAGCACTACACAATTAATACCTATCACCTTAGCTTATTAAGCATCTACATTACTACACAGGTGAAATGGTCCCAATCTCCCATCCCATCATCATAATCCAATAACCATAACATCATTTCCAATGTTAAGCTTCCCGCTTAACATCCACAACTTCCAAAAACCATCACTCCTCTAATCATGAATAAGTCCAAGCCGCTCTTGACCGTGAGCACGGCTGTCATGACAGTTTTGACTCTATAGAGTTTGTACCACTGTACCCACATGTAGTGATTTCATCCCCCGTTGCCGGGTGGACTAAAAGAACCTCCATTATGCCAGTGGCTACGAACCACATTCACACTTTCCAGGTGTGTAGCCAGGAGATCACTACGAAGCCTTTACAAAGGGATTCTCGACGAGCGTGGGCCCACTAAGGTTTCACCCCTAACAGCATACAAGAGGCTCCAACCCCGCTGCAGTGGCCCCCTCTTGAGCCTTGCGGTTCATATGGTAGTCCAGCTGACACCTACTCCCCGCACCATCCAACACACCCATACTACGCCGGGGATACACCTAATTAATTGGCCAAGCTGCCCCATCTCAGCATGTGGTTGGCACTGTAAAGCCAGGTTACATGCTCTATGAACCGGTCCTTAGGATCCAGGCAAGTACTAAACACAAACCCGAGTCTCGTGCACCCAGCACACAACCAAAACATCCAACTTGACTTGATCCCTACCTCTACATAACTCACAATGTCTCATTCAAGAGTATGGTAAAATAAACTGATGATCTCATATCCCAATTATCCCATTCTAAGCATGGCTAAGCATATGCATGATAATAAATGACATGATAAAATGAATCTCAACCCAACCTACAAGGAAACAAGGTAATGCAATTCTAGGGAAACATCCTAGCATGGGTTTCATATTTCAATTGAAAATGCAAATAATTCTACCTACACATCCTAGTATAGAATCAAAGTGGTCAAGGACACTTGCCTCCTTCCTGCTACTCTTGAAATGGGTGGTCCTGATCTTGGAAAGGAATAACTTTCTCTTGAGAAGGTTCTACATCATACCATCACACATAGCAAAAGAAAAACAACAATCCATAAGACATAGTTCACACTCCCACTTCATACAAAACACACATTCATATTTATGAAAGTCATTCACCATTATATGTGTTGTGGTTACTCTATGTGTGTTGATTTGTGGCTTGCATGCATTTTTAATCATGTGTATATGATTCCTACTTTTGTGTTCACATTTATACTTACATACTATATATATGAGTTTCCAATTTACATAAATTCCTTATATTCAATTACTACACCTTTTAGCTACCAAGTATGCATGAAAGGTATTTTCCTTCTTCATAAGTGTCTTCAGAATTTCTACCAACCCTAAACTGAATTCTTTGGATTTTAGAACTCCATTTATCATTTACTAGTTACTATATTTTCAGGTTTATTTCCTATGCCTAAATGTGAACTTTATTATAAAAATAACAAGACACATCATCTAAACAGAATAGGTTCTGATCTAAAATATTTACTAATATATTTTTGACCTTTTCCTCTGATGTAAACTATTTTACAATTATTTTCCCTATTTTCCAGAACTATTCTTTACTTAAAAATGTGCCCCTAAATATGAATAATAAATTGAACAGATTCATTTCAGCCCAAAATATATTTTTATCTCACTCCAAAGTTTTCTAAATACTGAGAAAGTTTTTAATTTAATTTTGACAATATGTTTGTCCCACTTTTTAAATTTTAAACACTAGCCACATATTCAATTTCCTAAATTAAATATTAAACAGGGCTAAAAAGGTAAACTCACCCCACTACAGGGTCTATAATATTATTTTAACAATTTTCAGGGGTCTAGCTATACATAACAGAGGAGTTTTTCCTAATTTTTATTAAGTCCAGGGGCTAAAACTGATTTTTAAATGAATTTTCATGATTTTCTGAAGTTCCAGGGGCTAGATCAAAAGTTTCCGGGGCTAGCTCTTATTTTCCGAGAATCCCAGGGGGTAGCACGTAAGATTTCCAGTCTTTATAACGCGGGACTGACGTGGATCATCCGATTTAAAACAAACGGCTGAGATTATAACGCCGAACCGGTACACGGGGATTTAAAGTCTACCGTGCGATTTAAAATAGACGGCGCACAAGCGGCCACATCGCTCTGATCGAGCGCGGGCGGCGCTGCCTGGCGGCGGGAGGCGGCGGGAGGCGGCGATCTCGCCGGAGACTTTCGGATCTTCGAGAATTCTTCCTAGAACTGTGATCTTATGGCATAGATCGGTCGAGGAGAGGTCGGGGATCTCACCTCGGGGGTTTTCTTGAGCTCGGAGGTCCTGGAAGGCGGTCGGCGACGAGGTCCAAAGTGAAACACGGCGAGGCTCGTCGGCGCTGTGTTTGAACCGCAAGTCACCGAGTTTTCTGCACCTGCAGGGTTCCCCGGAGGCGGTGGATCAAGACCAGCGAGTTAGATCGGAATTTCCGAGCTTAGATCGGCCAGAATTTGCCGGAGAAGGCTCGGTTTCTCACCGGAGAAAAATCGGCGAATCGCGTGGGAAAAACAGAACGAGGCTGGGGTTTTTATAGACGGGAAAGGGCGGCGGGGTGGTTTAGATCGAGTTTGCGTCGCCCCCGATCAAAATTCGGCCGGTATTCGCAGAAATCCGGGTCGGTTTGGATTCGGGGTGAGAGAGTCACGGCGCGGGCGCGAGGTAGAAGAAGGGCTGGCGGGCCCCGCCTGTCAGTGGGACGAAGAGGCGCGCGCGGCTGCGGGCTGGCGCGGTGTTGGTTGGGCCGGCTGGTGGGTTTCGGCCCACTGGCCGCTTTTTTCTGTTTTCTTTTTTTTTTCTTTTTCTATTTCTTTTCTGTTTTGAATTTAAATTGAATTCCAGTTTGAATTTAAATTGTTGCAAAACATGCAACACGTCCAAAAATTTTTAAATTCCCCTCTTAACATGATTTAGGGTCTTAACAAGATTTTTGGGGTGTTACATGTATTCTGTCAAAATTCCGTCCGGCCGCCGGGAACCCGAGTTTGTGAGTTTTGCTGACCTTCACAACTTTTCCGATTTGTACCAATATGACCATCCGCGCATGCAAAACCATGAAGTTGCACCTTCCGGACGTGTATTCTGTCAAGGTCCTGTCCGGCCACCCGGACCCGAGGTTATGAGTTTTATCGACTTTCTCTATTTAGAACCAAATGGCCATCCGCGCATGCAAAACCATCAAGTTGCACCGTCCAGGCATGTATTTCGTCAACGTCCTGTCTGGCCACCCGGGACCCAAGTTCGTGAGTTTTTCCGACTTTCCCGACTTTCTCGATTTCGACCAAAACGGTCATCCGTGCACTCAAAAACATCAAGTTGCAGTGTCCGGACATGTATTTCATCAACGTCCTGTACAGTCGCCTGGGAAACGTGTTCGTGAGTTTTACCGGTTTTAACGACTTTCCTGATTTTGACCCAGATCGCCATCTGCACATGCAAAACCATCAAGTTGCACCGTCCCGACGTGTATTCCGTTATGGTTCCGTCTAGGCGCCCAGGACTCGAGTTCGTGAGTTTTACCGACTTTCCCGATTTGGCCTAGATAGCCATCCGCGCATGCAAAACCATCCGATTGCACCATACAAACATGTATTCCATCAAAGTCCCATACGGCGTCCCTGGACCTGAGTTTATTAGTTTTTCCAACTTTCCCAGTTTTGACCCGGATGGTCATCCATGCATGCAAAACCATCAAATTGCACCATCCGGACGTGTATTCCGTCAAGGTCCTGTCCGGCCGCCCGGGACACGAGATCGTGAGTTTTACCGACTTTCCCGATTTCGACCAAGATGGCCATTCACACATGTAAAACCTTCAAGTTGCACCTTCAGAACGTGTACTCCATCTAGGTCCCGTCCGGCTGCCCGAGACCCGAGTTCGTGCATCTTACCGACTTTCCCGACTTTCTGGTTTTCGACCCACATGGCCATCTACGAATTCAAAACAATCAGGTTGCACCATCCAAACGTTTATTCCATCAAGGTCCCGTCCGGCGTCCCAAGACCCAAGTTCGTGAGTTTTCCCGACTTTCCCTATTTCGACCCAGATGGCCATCCTCATATGCAAAATCATCAAGTTGCACCGTCCAGACGTGTATTCTGTCAAGGTCCCGTCCGGCCGCCTAGGACTCGAGTTCGTGAGTTTTACTGACTTTCCCAATTTCGACCAAGATGGCCATTCACACATGCAAAACCTTCAAGTTGCACCGTCCGAACGTGTATTCCATCAAGGTCCCGTTCGGCTGCCCGAGACCCGAGTTCGTGCATTTTACCGAGTTTCTAGTTTTTGACCCAGATGGCCATATGCGAATGCAAAAAAATCCTGTTCCAACATCCGAACGTCTATTCCGTCAAGGTCCCGTCTGGCATCCCAGTACCCAAGTTCTTGAGTTTTCCTGACTTTCCCGATTTCGACCCAGATGGCCATCCTCGTATGCGAAATTATTAAGTTGCAGCGTCCGGACGTGTATTCCGTCAAGGTCCCGTCCGGCCGCCCAGGACTCGAGTACGTGAGTTTACTGACTTTTCCGACTTTTTCGATTTTGACCCAGATGACCATGCGTGCATGCAAAACCATCAAGTTGCATCATCCGGAAGTGTACTCTGTCATGGTCCTGTCTGGTTGCTCGGGACCCGAGTTAGTGAGTTTTTCTGACTTTTTCCGATTTTGATCCAAATGGCCATCCGCGCATGCAAAATCCATAAAGTTGCACCATCCGAACGTGCATTCGGTCAATGTCCCATCCAGCGCCACCGGACCCGGGTTCATAAGTTTTACTGAGTTTCCAAAATTCGACCTAGACGGCCATCCACGCATGCAAAACCGTCAAATTCCACCGTCCGGACGTGTATTCCGAAAAGGCCCCGTCCGGCCGCCCGGGACGCGAGTTCGTGAGTTTTAGCGACATTCTCGACTTTCCTGATTTTGACCCAAATGGTTGTCCGCGAAAAAACCATCAAGCTGCATCGTTCGAACGTGTATGCTGTCAAGGTCTCTTCCGGCCTCCCGGCACCCGAGTTCGTGAGTTTTATCGACTTTCCTGATTTTGACCTAGATGGCCATCCGCGCATTCAAAACCATCCACTTGCACCATCCAAACATGTATTCCGTCAAAGTCCCATACGGCGTCCCGCGACCCGAGTTTATTAATTTTCCCGACTTTCTCAATTTCGATCCACATGACCATCCACGCATTCAAAACCATCAAGTTGCATCGTCCGAACGTGTGTTCCGTCAAGGTCCCGTCCGGCCGCCCGGGACCCGAGTTCATGAGTTTTATAGAATTGGTTCTCATAATTATCACATAATTATAAAACAGGAGTTTGTCGAAATTTTTCTTTTTTGTTGAATAATGCCAAATCAAATAAAAAATATCCAAAAATAAAAAAGTCAAAAGGAAATGAATTAGTTAATTCAATAAAAAAGAAAAGGGGACTAGCACTTGATTTCGTTGCCTAAGCGAATCCCATTCACTCGTTTACTCATGGAATGAGTCCGGTGGAAAGTTCAATCGATCTTTTTTTTTCATAAATTTTTTTCCTTTTGTCAAGGATCTTTGTCTCTTCTACTTTCCTGTCTAGGACTTCGATATACAAAATATATACTACTGTGAAGCGTAGATTGCTGTCAACAGAGAATTTTCTTAGTATTTAGGTATTTAGATTCCAAATTTCTTAGTATTTAGGTATTTAGATTCAAAATAAGAAAGGGGGCCTATTAAGATAAGAACTTATAAAATTGTAAAATAAGGATTAAGGGATTAGTTTGGGTTGCGCTATTCGACTTTCACAATTTTGACCAAGATGGCCATTCGGACATGCAAAACCTCCAAGTTGCACCGTCAGAACGTGTATTCAGTCAATGTCCCGTCCGGCCGCCAAAGACCCGAGTTCGTGCATTTTACCGTCTTTCTCGACTTTCTGGTTTTCGACCCAGATGACCATCTGCGAATGTAAAACAATCCTGTTGCACCATCCGAACATTTATTCCATCAAAGTCCCGTCCGGCGTCCCAGGACCCAAGTTCGTTAGTTTTACCGACTTTCTCGATTTTGACCCAGATGGTATCCGTGTATGCAAAACAATCAAGTTGCACCGTACGGATGTGTATTCCGTTAAGGTTCCGTCTGGCCGCCCAGGACTTGAGTTCGTGAGTTTTACCGACTTTTCTGATTTTGATCCAGATGGCCATCCGCGCATGCAAAACCATCTAGTTGCACAATCCAAACATATATTCCGTTGAAGTCCCATACGGCGTGCCGGGACCCGAGTTCATTAGTTTTCCAGACTTTCCCGATTTCGACCCAAATGGCCATCCTCATATGCAAAATCATCAATGCACCGTCAGGACGTGTATTCCGTCAAGGTCCCGTCCGGCTGCCCAGGACTCAAGTTCGTGAGTTTTCCTTACTTTCTCGACTTTCCCGATTTCGACCCAGACGACCATCTGTGCATGCAAAACCATGAAGTTGCACCGTCCGGAAGTGTACTCTGTCAAGGTCCCGTCCGGTCACTCGGGACCCGAGTTAGTGAATTTTTCCGACTTTTTCCGATTTTGACCCAGATGGCCATCCGTGCATGCAAAAACCATCTAGTTGCACCATTCGAACGTGTATTCCGTCAAGGTCCCATCTGGCGTCACCGAACCCAAGTTCATGAGTTTTACCAATTTTCCGAAATTCAACCCAGATGGCCATCCACGCATGTAAAACAATCAAATTCCACTGTCCAGACGTGTATTCTTGAAAGGCCCGTACGACTGCCCGGGACACGAGTTCGTGAGTTTTAGCGACATTCTCGACTTTGCCGATTTTGACCCAAATGGTCACCCGCGAAAAAACCATCAAGCTGCACCGTTCGGACGTGTATGCCGTCAAGGTCTCTTACGGCCTCCCGGGACATGACTTCGTAAATTTTACCGACTTTCCCGACTTTCTCGATTTCGACCAAGATGGCCATCCATGCATGCAGACATCAAGTTACACCGTCCGGACGTGTATTCCTTCAAGATTCCGTCCGGCCGCAGGGGACCATAGTTTGTGAGTTTTGCTGACCTTCGTGACTTTTCTGATTTGGACCCAAATGGCCATCCGCGCATGCAAAACCATCAAGTTGCACCTTCCGGACGTGTATTCCGTCAAGGTCCTGTCAGGCTGCTCGGACCCGAGTTCATGAGTTTTATCCACTTTCTCTATTTAGAACTAGATGACCATCCACGCATGCAAAACCATCAAGTTGCACCGTCCGGACATTTATTTCGTCAACGTCCTGTCTGACCACCCGGGACCCAAATTCGTGAGTTTTACCGACTTTCCCGACTTTCTTGATTTCGACCAAGACGACCATCCGTGCATGCAAAAACATCAAGTTACACCGCCCGGACGTGTATTCCTTCAAGGTCCCATCCGTCTGCACGGGACCCGAGTTCACGAGTTTACCCAACTTTCTCCATTTTTACGCAGATGGTATCCGCCATGCAAAACCATCAAGTTGCACCATTCGGACGTGTATTCCGTTAAGGTTCCGTCTGGCCGCCCAGGACTCGAGTTCATGAGTTTCACCGACTTACCTGATTTTGACCCAGATGGCCATCCACGTATGCAAAACCATCCAGTTACACCATCCAAATATGTATTCCGTCAAGGTCCCATACGGCCTCGGGACCCGAGTTAATGAGTTTTCCCGACTTTCCCAATTTCGACCCAGATGGGTATCCACGCATGCAAAACCATCAAGTTGCATCGTCCGGACGTGTATTCTGTCAGGCCCCATCAGGCCGCCCAGGACTCGTGTTCGTGAGTTTTACCGACTTTTCCGACTTTCTCGATTTTGACCCACATGGTATCCACGCATGCAAAACAATCAAGTTGCACCGTCCGGACGTGTATTCCGTTAAGGTTCCGTCTGGCCGCCCAGGACTTGAGTTCATGAGTTTTACCGACTTTCTCGATTTTGACCCAGATGACCATCCGCGCATGCAAAACCATCCAGTTGCACCATCCAAACATGTATTCCGTCAAATTCCCACACGGTGTCCCGTGACCCGAGTTCATTAGTTTTCCCGACTTTCCCAATTTCGACCCAGATGGTCATCCACGCATGGAAAACCATCAAGTTGCACCATCCGGACGTGTATTCCGTCAAGATCCCATCCAGCCGCCCGAGACCTGAGTTCGTGAGTTTTACCGACTTTCCCAATTTTGACCAAGATGGCCATTCGCACATGCAAAAACCTTCAAGTTGCACCGTCCGAACGTGTATTCCGTCAAGGTCTTGTCCGGCTGCCCGAGACCCGAGTTCGTGCATTTTACCGACTTTCTGGTTTTTGACCCAGATGGCCATCTGCGAACGCAAAACAATCCTGTTGCACCATCCGAACGTTTATTCCGTCTGGTCCCATCCGGCGTCCCAGGACCCAAGTTCGTGAGTTTTCCCGACTTTCCCGATTTTGACCCAGATGGCCATCCTCGTACGCAAAATCATCAAGTTGCACCATCCGGATGTGTATTCCGTCAAGGTCCCGTCCGGCCGCCTAGGACTCAAGTTCGTGAGTTTTACTGACTTTCCCGCCTTTCCCGATTTTGACCTAGATGGTCATCCGCACATGCAAAACCATCATATTGCACCATAAGGAAGTGTACTCTGTCAAGGTCCTGTGCGGTCGCTCGGGGCCCGAGTTAAAGAGTTTTTTCGACTTTTTCCGATTTTGACCCAGATGGCCATCCGCGCATGCAAAAACCATCCAGCTGCACCATGCGAACGTGTATTCCATCAAGGTCCCATCCAGCGCCACCGGACCCGAGTTCATGAGTTTCACTGACTTTCCAAATTCGACCTTGACGGCCATCCACGCATGCAAAACCATCAAATTCCACGGTCCGGACGTGTATTTCGAAAAGGCCCCGTCCGGCCGCCCGAGACGCGAGTTCGTGAGTTTTAGCGACATTCTCGACTTTCCCGATTTTGACCCAAATGGCCATCCGCGAAAAAACCATCAAGCTGCACCGTTCGGACGTGTATGCTGTCAAGGTCTCTTCCGGCTTCCTGGAACCCGAGTTCGTGAGTTTTACCGACTTTCTCGATTTTGACCCAGATGTCCATTCGCGCAATCAAAACCATCAAGTTGCACCATCCGGACATGTATTCCGTCAAAATTCCGTCCGGCCGCCAGGGACCCGAGTTTGTGAGTTTTTCCACCCTTCGCGACTTTTCCGATTTGGACCAATATGACCATCCGGACATGCAAAACTATAAAGTTGCACCTTCTGGACATGTATTCCGTCAAGGTCCTGTCCGGTCGCCCGGACCCGAGTTCATGAGTTTTATCGACTTTCTCTATTTAGAACCAGATGGCCATCCGCGCATGCAAAACCATCAAGTTGCACTGTCCAGAAATGTATTTCTTCAACGTCCTATCCGGCCACCCGGGACCCGAGTTCATGAGTTTTACCGACTTTCCTGACTTTCTCAATTTTGACCAAGACGGCCATCCGTGCATGCAAAAACATCAAGTTGCACCATCCGGATGTGTAATTCTTCAAGGTCCCATCCATCTGCACGGGACCCGAGTTCATGAGTTTACCAAACTTTCTCGATTTTGACCCAGATGGTATCCACGCATGCAAAACCATCAAGTTGCACCGTCCGGACTCTTATTCTGTTAATGTTCCGTCTGGCCGCCCAGGACTCGAGTTCATGAGTTTCACCGACTTTCTCGATTTTGACCCAGATGGCCATCCACGCATGCAAAACCTCCCAGTTGCACCATCCAACACTTGTATTCCGTCAAGGTCCCACACGGCGTCCCGGGACCCGAGTTCATGAGTTTTCCCGACTTTCCCAATTTCGACCCGGATGGCTATCCACGCATGTCAAACCATCAAGTTGCACCGTCCGGACATGTATTCCGTCAAGGCCTAGTCTGGCCACCCGGGACTCGTGTTCGTGAGTTTTACCGACTTTCCCGACTTTCTCGATTTCGACAAGATGGTATCCGCACATGCAAAACCATCAAGTTAAAACCGTCCGGACGTGTATTCCGTTAAGGTTCCGTCTGGCCGACCAGGACTCGAGTTCGTGAGTTTTACCGACTTTCCCGATTAGGACCCAGATGGCCATCCGCGCAAGCAAAACCATCCAGTTGCACCATCCAAACATGTATTCCGTCAAAGTCCCATATGGCATCCTGGGACCGGAGTTTATTAGTTTTCCCGACATTCCCAATTTAGACCCAGATGGCCATCCACGCATGCAAAACCATCAAGTTGCACCGTCCGGACGTGTATTCTGTCAAGGTCCCGTCCGGACGCCCGGGACCCGAGTTCGTGAGTTTTACCGACTTTCCCGATTTCGACAAAGATGGCCATTCGCACATGCAAAACCTTCAAGTTGTACCGTTAGAACGTGTATTCCATCAAGGTCCAGTCCGGCCGCCCGAGACCTGAGTTCATGCATTTTACCGGCTTTCTAGTTTTTGACCCAGAAGGCCATCTGCGAATGCAAAACAATTTTGTTGCACCATCCGAAAGTTTATTCCGTCAAGGTCCTGTACGGCGTCCCAGGACACAAGTTCGTGAGTTTTTTTGATTTTCCCGATTTTGACCTAGATGGCCATCCTTGTATGCAAAATCATCAAGTTGCACCGTCCGGACGTGTATTCCGTTAAGGTTCCGTCTGGCTGCCAAGGACTCGAGTTTGTGAGTTTCACCGACTTTCCCTATTTTGACCTAGATAGTCATCCGCGTATGCAAAATCATCCAGTTGCACCATCAAAATATATATTCCGTCAAGGTCCTATACGGTATTCCGGGACCCGAGTTCATGAGTTTTCCCGACTTTCCCAATTTCGACCCAGATAGCCATCTACGCATGCAAAACCATCAAGTTGCACCGTCCAAACGTGTATTCCATCAAGGTCCCGTCCAGCCGCCCGGGACCCGAGTTCGTGATTTTTACCGACTTTCCCAATTTCGATCAAGATGGCTATTCGCACATGCAAAACCTTCAAGTTGCACCGTCCGAACTTGAATTCTGTCAAGGTCCTGTCCAGCATCCCGAGACCCGAGTTCGTGCATTTTACCGACTTTCTAGTTTTCGACCCAGATGGCCATCTGTGAATGCAAAAGGATCCTGTTGCACAATCCGTACGTTTATTCCGTCAAGGTCCCGTCCGACGTCCCAGGACCTAGGTTTGTGAGTTTTACCTGACTTTCCCGATTTCGACCCAGATGGCCATCCTCGTATGCAAAATCATCAAGTTGCACCGTCCGGCTGTGTATTCCATCAAGGTCCCGTCCGGTAGCCCAGGACTCGAGTTCATGAGTTTCACCGACTTTCCCGATTTTGACCCAGATGGCCATCCGCGCATACAAAATCATCCAATTGCACCATCCAAACATGTATTCCGTCAAGGTCCCATACAGCGTCCCAGGACCCGGGTTCATGAGTTTTCCCGACTTTTCTAATTTCGACCCAGATGGCTATCCACGCATGCCAAACCATCAAGTTGCACCGTCTGGACGTGTATTCCATCAAGGCCTAGTCCGACCGCCCGGGACTCGTCTTCGTGAGTTTTATCGACTTTCCCGACTTTCTCGATTTTGACCAGATGGTATCCGCGCATGCAAAACCATCAAGTTGCACCGTCCAGATGTGTATTCCGTTAAGGTTCTGTCTGGCCGCCCAGGACTCGAGTTCATGAGTTTTACCGACTTTCCCGATTAGGACCCAAATGGCCATCCGCGCAAGCAAAACTATCTAGTTGCACCATCCAAATATGTATTCCGTCAAAGTCCCATATGGCGTCCCGGGACCCGAGTTTATTAGTTTTCCCGACTTTCCCAATTTCGACCCAGATGGCCATCCACGCATGCAAAACCATCAAGTTGCACCGTCCGGACGTTTACTCCGTCAAGGTTCCATCCGGCCGCCCGGGACCCGAGTTCGTGAGTTTTACCGACTTTCCCGATTTCGACCAAGATGGCCATTCGCACATGCAAAACCTTCAAGTTGCACCGTCAGAACATGTATTCCGTCAAGGTCACATCTGGCCACCCGAGACCCGAGTTCGTGCATTTTACCGACTTTCCCGAGTTTGTGGTTTTTGACCCAGATGGCCATCTGCGAATGCAATACAATCCGGTTGCACCATCCGAATGTTTATTCCGTCAAGGTCCCGTCCGGCATCCCAAAACCCAAGTTCGTGAGTTTTCCGACTTTCCCAATTTCGACCCAGATGGCCATCCTCGTATGCAAAATCATCAAGTTGCACCGTCCGGACGTGCATTTCGTCAAGGTCCCGTGCGGCCGCCCAGGACTCGAGTTCGTGAGTTTTACTGACTTTTCCGATTTTGACCCAGATGGCCATTCGCACATGCAAAACATCAAGTTGCACCATCCGGAAGTGTACTCTGTCAAGGTCCTGTCCGGTCGCTCGGGACCCGAGTTAGTGAGTTTTTTTTTTATTTTTTCCAATTTTGGCCTAGATGGCCATCCGCGCATGCAAAAACCATCTAGTTGCACCATCTGAACGTGTATTCCGTTAAGGTCCCATCCGGCGCCAGCGGACCCGAGTTCATGAGTTTTACCGACTTTCCGAAATTCGACCCAGACGACCATCCACGCATGCAAAAACATCAAATTCCACTGTCCGGATGTGACACCCTTTTCCGGAAACAGAACCGAATTAATACACATGTGTGCCCAGGATGTTCATCACACATACACATGTAATCCTCAAACTGAATTCAGAATATAACCACGAATAAATAGTGTTTAAGTACTTTATTACACCGACTAATTGTCTTTATTCTTGCAGCGGAAGTCTCTAAACGACAGCGAAAATAATTAAACAGCAGTAGGCTCCATCTTCAACTCCACAAGCAACTTGACGGTAGTTCACACGCCTAATACTCCACATGGTCCTCGAAGTACTCTTCTCCTGTTGCTGATGTTTATGTAATAATGCAAGGTTGAATACATGACGTACTCAACAAGTGCGGAAAAAAATATGACATGTAACTTACAACAAGGTAGGAATAAAAAGGCTCATTGCAGCAAGCAAATTTTATTTCACAAACATGATAAAAACAGTAACTACTTCTAGGTGAAATTTATCCCAATATGATCAAGTAATTCAGCATCTTTTTCTCCATCATAACTCACCCTTTTCTCAAGTACCAACCAGCCATTAACCTTTCTCAAGTTCATCTCATACTCATAAACATTCATAACCGTCTCATAATTCATACATCCAAAACCAAACTCAATGTCATGACTCAAAACAGTCCCAAAAAAAATCCCAATGACCATACCATAACCATACCGAACATCCATCCCAAGTTTTCCCTTCTAATCATGTGAGTTGGCCAGGTGCTTGTGACCGTAAGCACGGCTATCATGATAGTTTTACACTCTGCAGAGGTGGCACCACTTTACCCACAAGTTTGTGATTTCGTCACGCGTCGGTGACTGCAGAACCTTCATTATACCAGTAGACAACCGCCGGTGTATGGCTAAGAGATCACGAAATAGGCTTTACAAAGGGGCTACTAGATGTATGGACACTAAGGTTTCACCGGCAGTCTCGAATCACCATTATCTCACCCACGACCCCCCTCTTGTGCCATGCAGTTCCCAGGGCAGTCCTCTCTCGACTCCCATTCCCCGCACCATCCACGGTCCATAACAAGCTGTAACACCCCAAAATTTTGATTTAAAACCCTAAATCATGTTAAGAGGGGAATTTAAAAATTTTTGGACGTGTTGCATGTTTTGCAAAAATTCAAATTCAAACTAGAATTCAAATTAAACTCAAATCAGAAAAGAAATAGAAAAAGAAAAAGAGAAAACAGAAAAAAAACAGGCCAGTGGGCCGCCACCCACCAGCCGGCCCAACCAGCGCCGCGCCAGCCCGCAGCCGCGCGCGCTGTTTCCTTCCGCTGACAGGTGGGACCCACCAGCTCGTCTTCTACCTCGCGCCCGCGCCGGACTCCCTCTCACCCGAATCAAAACCGATCGGGATTTCTGCGTATCCCCGCTGAATTCTGTTCGTTGGCGACGTGGACTTGATCTAAACCACCCCGCCGCCCTCCCCCGCCTATAAAAACCCCGGCCTCGTTCTGTTTTTTCTACGCGATCCGCCGATTTTCCTCCGGTGAGAACCGAGACTTCTCCGACGAATTCTGTCCGATCTAAGCTCGGAAATTCCGATCTAACTCGCTGGTCTTGATCCACTGCCTCCGGGGAATCTTGCAGGTGCAGAAAACTCGGTGACTTGCGGTGTAAACACAGCGCCGACGAGCCTCGCCGTGGTTTCACATCGGACCTCGTCGCCGATCGCTTTCCAGGACCTTCGAGCTCCAGAAAACCCCCGAGGTGAGATCCCCGACCTCCCCTCTACCGATCTATGCCATAAAATCACAGTTCTAGGGAGAATTCTCGAAGATCCGAAAGTCTCCGGCGAGATCGCCGCTTCCCGCCGCCGTGCGCCGCCGGCAGCGCCGCCCGCGCTCGATCAGAGCGACGTGGCCGCTTGTGTGCCGTTTATTTTAAATCGCACGGTAGGGTTTAAATCCCCGCGTACCGGTTCGACTTTATAATCTCAGCCGTCGGTTTAAAATCGGACAGTCCACGTCAGCCCCGCGTTATAAAGACTGGAAATCTTACGTGCTACCCCCTGGGGTTCTCGGGAAATAAGAGCTAGCCCCGGAAACTTCTAATCTAGCCCCTGGAACTTCAGAAAATCATGTAAATTCATTTAAAAATCAGTTTTAGCCCCTGGACTAAATAAAAATTAAGAAAAACTCCTCTGATAAGTGTAGCTAGACCCCTGGAAATTCTGAAAATAATATTATAGACCCTGTAGTGGGATGAGTTTACCTTTTTAGCCCTGTTTAGTAATTAATTTAGGAAATTGAATATGTGGCTAGTGTTTAAAAATTAAAAAGTGGGACACATTTTGGGTTGAATTGAATCTGTTTAATTTATTATTCACATTTAGGGACACATTTTTAAGTAAAGAATAGTTATAGAAAATAGGGAAAATAATTGTGAAATAGTTTACATCAGAGGCAAAGGTAAAAATATGTTATTAATTTTTTTAGGACCAGAACCTATTCTG
The DNA here is from genome assembly GCA_030760725.1 of Neostapfia colusana. NCBI lineage: Eukaryota > Viridiplantae > Streptophyta > Magnoliopsida > Poales > Poaceae > Neostapfia > Neostapfia colusana. The sequence continues at coordinate 14,522,467 of JASWHV010000014.1, read as the reverse complement.
TTTAGATGATGTGTCTTACTATTTTCATAATAAAGTACACATTTATGCATAGGAAAATAAATCTGAAAATATAGCAACTAGTAAATGATAAATGGAGTTTCTAAAATCCAAAGAATTCAGTTTAGGGTTGGTAGAAATTCTGAAGACACATATGGAGAAGAAAAATACCTTTCATGCATACTTGGTAACTAAAAGGTGTAGTAAATTGGAAACTCATATATAAAGTATGCAAGCATAAATGTGAATACAAAAGTAGGAATCATATACACATGATTAAAAGTGCATGCAAGCCACAAATCAACACACATAGAGTAACCACAACACATATAGTTGTGAATGACTTTCATAAATATGAATGTGTGGTTTGTATGAAGTGGAAGTGTGAACTATGTCTTATAGATTGTTGTTTTTCTTTTGCTATGTGTGATGGTATGATGTAGAACCTGCTCAATAGCAAGTTATTCCTTTCCAAGATCAGGACTACCTATTTCGACTACCCATTTCAAGAGCAGCGGGAAGGAGGCAAGTGTCCTTGACCACTGTGATCCTATACTAGGATGTGTAGTTAGAACTATTTGCATTGTCAATTGAAATATGAAACCCATGTTAGGAAGTTTCCCTAGAATTGCATTACCTTGTTTCCTTGTAGCTTGGGTTGGGATTTATTTTATCATGTCATTTATTATTATGCATATGCTTAGCCATGCTTAGAATGGGATATTTGGGATATGAGATCATCAGTTTATGTTACCATACTCTTGAATGAGATATTGTGAGTTATGTAGAGGTAGGGATCAAGGCAAGTTGGATGTTTTGGTTGTGTGCTGGGTGCACGAGACCTGAGTTTGTGTTTAGTACTTGCCTGGATCCTAAAGACCGGTTCATAGAGCATGTAACCTGGCTTTACAGTGCCAACCACATGCTGAGATGGGGCAGCTTGGCCAATTAATTAGGTGTATCCCCGTCATAGTATGAGTGTGTTGGATAGTGCGGGGAGTAGGTGTCAGCTGGACTACCATATTAACCGCAAGGCTCAAGAGGGGGCCACTGCAGCGGGGTTGGAGTCTCTTGTATGCTGTTAGGGGTGAAACCTCAGTGGGCCCACGCTCGTCGGGAATCCCTTTGTAAAAGCTTCGTAGTGATCTCCTGGCTACACACCTGGGAAGTGTGAATGTGGTTCATAGCCACTGGCATAATAGAGGTTCTTTTAGTCCACCCGGCAACGGGGGATGAAATCACTATATGTGGGTACAGTGGTACGAACTCTGCAGAGTCAAAACTGTCATGACAGCCGTGCTCACGGTCAAGAGCGGCTTGGACTTATTCATGATTAGAGGATTGATGGTTTTGGAAGTTGTGGATGTTAAGCGGGGAGCTTAACATTGGAAATGATGTTATGGTTATTGGATTATGATGACGGGATGGGAGATTGGGACCATTTCACTTGTGTAGTAATGTAGGTGCTTAATAAGCTAAGGTGATAGGTATTAAGTGCGTGGTGCTTTAACCATGAGTTCAACCTCTCTTTGATCTAGCCATGCATGATATAATTTTCCCACACTTGCTGAGTACTATTGGTACTCAACCTTACATATTTGTTGGTTTATATTGCTGCTCAGGTCAAGATAATGAGGTGGTGTATAATGACCAAGACTTTGGATCCGAAGAAGGTTTTTAGGTTCATGGAGACCCCCGGGCAACGCCTGTGATGGAGCACTCAAGAACAATATTCCGCTGCTAGTTTGTTTATTTGTGATGAATTTATTATTGTCTATCGAGACATTTGCCATGTAAGACTTATTTATATTCGACACCTGGCTTGTAATAAATGATGCTTCACTATTTGTCATCACATGTATGAGAAAATGATCTTGGCATACATGTGATATTCACTTGGTTGTTCTTTAGAAAAACCGGGTGTGACAGAAGTGGTATCAGAGCCAAGGTTGCCCGTAGGAACGTGGACCTAGGTAGAAATGGACGTATTTAAGGGCCCATTTTCTTAAAAACTATTTTACAAGGTGTGTGTTGAAAAGTGCTATTTAATGAGTCACTTTCTTCATCTTACCCCAACTTTCATTCAAAATAGGATTTGGTTTAAGAGTTTATCTAACCTAAGTTTAAATTCTTTTTGTTTTAGATGGTTCACATGATTCGCACCGCTCGCAAGTCTACAGGAGAGAGAGTTCCCGTAGTTGCCCTTGCCCAAAGAGAGGAGAGCCGTCCGGTGACGTACCTTTCCTACGGATTGGCAGTAGGAGGCTTGTTGCGCCGTCTTCGACGTATGCTCGAAGCCGCCGGCAATACGGGCAAGCTAATCATCCACTATAACTCCACCAGGACCATCCGTGAAAAGAGGGAAGAATGGAGTTCAGAGATGAGGATTATACACGAAAATCAGCTGCTTAAGATCCACCACTCTCCAGCTTGTCGAGGGACACAGGTCGATGCGGAGAAGGATGTCACCTGGGAGGCCATCACCTGCCAGAGTCACATCTATCGTCGCCACCTGGACAGGACTGAGTACATGTATGTCCTCCAGCGTGAGAGTGGTACAACGGAGTATAAGTACCCGCCAGTGCAGCAAGGGACTTCCAATGAGCACATGGACTTGTGCTTGGAGGATGCTGCTATGCTCAGCACTCGACTGCAGGAGTGTCAGCAAGAGCTTCAGGATGTTCGGGACACCCTGAAGGAAACGGAGGCGTTGCTGCCAGCCTACCTGAGGGCGAGAGAAAGAGGAGATGGGAATGTACTGTGTGTCACCGCGAATGATACATGGACTCCTGACTCCCCAGATCGTCGGGCGATAAGGCGTTGTCGCACTTCTCCACCAGCAGCCTCCCCACCCAAAGCAGAGTCAGAAGGAAGCCGAAATGATGAGGAAGATCCCAAGGAGCCAGCTCAAGAAAACGAGTAGTGTAGAGTCCTTCTCTTAGTTAGCAAGATGTCGAATAGTCGAGTCGTTAAGTTAAGTTAATGGTGTGTTAATGCTTGGTGTGTGACGTGAGTTGTGGAAGCCATGAGCAATTGTCCACAGCCTCGTCTTTAGATTGTTTTGCTTTGGTGTGAGAACCCACATGAAATAATATTGCATTTATTTTTTTGTGAAAAATGAACCCTCAGAAAAGTATAACAAAGCCTCAACGCTTCAAAGTACAAACAAATGAAAGTAGTAAGATGATACTAAATGCTTTCAAATTAACATTGGTTGATTCTGCTAGATGGCTGGAAGAGGAAAAGGACGTGCTGCCAACCCCGCCAACAACAACGATGAGGCATGCAACCCTCATCTTTCTGGAGGCCAGGACCGGGGTGGTCGCCGTGAAGGAGTTGATCCCCTCCACCAAATGCTGGAGAATCAGAATCAGCTCATCCAGAACTTGACTCAAGTGGTGGCCAACTTGCATCAAGTTCCACCTCCAAAAGCTGCACCACGCCAACCAAGGTTGAGTGAGTTTCTAGGAACTCAACCTCCGAAGTTTGCAAGTGCTGCTGAACCTCTGGAGGCAGATGATTGGCTTAAGACCATTGAGAGCAAGATGATGATCATACAGTGCCAAGGGTATGAGAGGGTGCTGTTTGCCTCTCATCAATTGCATGGACCTGCTGCTGATTGGTGGACCGCCTACGTGGCTGCCCATCATGACCCTGAGAACATCACTTGGGAAGAGTTCAAGCGTAGCTTCCGCAACCATTACATCCCAAGAGGTAAAATCAAAAACAAGAGGAATGAGTTTTTGGGACTGCAGCAGGGAAACATGACGGTGAGGGAATACCTCACTAAATTTACTCAACTATCCCGTTATGCCCCACGGGACATAGAGACTGATGAGCAGAAACAAGATTGTTTCATGGAGGGACTTACCGCAGAGATGCAGTGTGCAATGTCCTCAAATGAGTATGAAATCTTCCAAAAGATAGTGGACAGAGCATTTATGGTAGAAAGGAAGCTAAAGGCCTTGGAAAATGAGAATAAGAGGAAGGCCGGGTGGTCACACCAAGCCTCAGGGAGCAACACCCGCCCCCGTCTGATGCAGCAACCAGCAGGGCAGACGAACCGTGCTGCGGTACCCTACTCAGCACCAAGAGGGTACAACCCGAACTACAGGCCTCCGGCAGCACCAGCACCACCACAACGTCAGTTCGTACAGCAGCCTCGCCCCGCATATCCACCTCGACCAGCAGTGCAAGGACCTCCAAACCAACCCCAAGACAACAAAGGCCAGGCACCTAAGGTTGGGGTGCAATGTTTTAGCTGTGGAGTAGTGGGGCACTACGCCCATAAATGCCAAAAGAAAAAGCCCGGACAACCACAACAGCAGAATGTGATGCGAGGACGGGTGAACCACGTCACTATGGAGGAAGCGCAAGAGGCACCCGACGTGGTAGTTGGTAAGTTTCCTGCCAATTTACACCTTAAACCCTGCTGTTTGATTCTGGTGCTACCCACTCGTTCATTGCTCAAGGGTTTGTTAAGAAGCATGACCTAGCAACAACACAAATGAACCATATGCTAGCCGTAAACTCTCCAGGTGGAGAAATAAGGACAAGACAAGTGTGCCCCAAAGTGAATCTAGACATTAATGGGGTGGTATTTACTGCTAACCTCATAGTGATAGATTCACAAGGGATAGATATTTCTTGGGTATGGATTGGTTGACAAAACATAAAGGAATCATCCATTGTTCGACCAGAACGGTGGAACTAACTCACCCTAGTGGCACAAGAGTAAAGTTCATAACAATACACGAGCCTAGGAGGGACATTAAATTAAATCAAGTTGAGGTGAAAGTTGAGGAAATCAGGACCATCAGGGAATATCCAGATGTTTTTCTGGAGGAGTTGCCAGGTATGCCTCCCGATCGTGAAGTGGAATTCGCGATTGAGCTAGTACCTGGAACAGCCCCGATTTACAAAAGACCTTATCGGATGGACTCCAAGCAGCTGGAAGAACTCAAGGATCATTTGAGAGAACTGACGGAGAAGGGGTATATTCGCCCTAGTTCCTCACCTTGGGGAGCTCCGGTGATATTTGTGCCCAAGAAGGACGGAACCCAAAGGTTATGCGTGGATTACCGTGCTTTGAATGAGGTAACCATCAAGAAGAAGTACCCATTACCCCGCATTGAAGACTTGTTTGATCAGTTGAGAGGCGCTTGTGTGTTCTCGAAAATTGATCTCAGGTCAGGATACCACCAACTCAAGATAAGACAATCTGATATTCCCAAGACAGCTTTCGTATCACGGTATGGACTGTATGAATACACTGTCATGCCTTTCGGGCTAACTAATGCCCCGGCATACTTCATGTACCTCATGAACAAGGTATTCATGGAATATCTGGACAAATTTGTGGTGGTTTTCATAGATGACATTCTCGTTTTCTCCAAAGATGAAGAAGAACATGAGAAACATCTAAGGTTGGTATTGCAAAGGCTGAGAGAACACCAACTATATGCTAAGTTGAGCAAGTGTGAGTTTTGGCTGAAGAGAGTTCCCTTCTTAGGATATATAATCTCGGAGGGAGGAATCTCCGTGGATCCTGCCAAAATCGAGGATATACAGAAGTGGAAGACCCCTGAAAATGTCGGGAAAGTTCGAAGCTTTTTGGGATTGGCTGGATACTATCGACGGTTTATTGAGGGATTCTCCAAGATCTCGAGACCTCTCACCAAACTGTTGGAGAAGGGAATCACATTCACATGAACGCCGCAGTGCGAGAAGAGTTTTCAGGAGTTAAAGGAAAGATTGACAACAGCCCCAGTGCTGGTTATGCCAGATATGTAAAAGAGTTTCACGGTGTACTGCGATGCCTCTGGAAACGGGTTGGGATGTGTTCTCATGCAAGAAGGGCATGTCGTGGCTTATGCATCCCGGCAGTTTCGGAAGCACGAGAAGAACTATCCTACACATGACCTAGAACTAGCCGCAGTGGTACACACGTTGAAAATTTGGCGGCACTATTTAATGGGGAAGAGGACCGAGATATATACGGATCATAAGAGTTTGAAGTACATATTTACACAGCCAGATCTCAACCTCAGACAAAGGAGATGGTTAGAGATAATCAATGACTTTGATGTAGGCATCAATTATCATCCTGGGAAAGCAAACGTCGTGGCCGATGCTTTGAGTCAGAAAGTGCAGGTCAATAAGTTGAGCTTGAAGGACATGCCTGCAGAATTGAAGGACGAGGTTATAAGGCTCAATCTATGCCTTGTGAATAGTGGTGAAGCCATCGCCATGGAAGTGGACTCCACACTAGAGCAAGACATCCGCGAGGGTCAAAAGAATGACGAGAAGATACGAGAGATCAGACAACTCATCAAGGAAAATAAAGCTCCTGGTTTTAGAGAGGATGAACAAGGAACGGTGTGGCACGGGAAAAGAATCTGTGTGCCAGAAGTAAAGGAGATCCGTGAATTGATTTTGAAGGAGACTCATGATTCTGACTATTCCATTCATCCTGGGAGTACGAAGATGTACCAGAACCTCAAGAGCAGGTATTGGTGGTATGGCATGAAGCGAGATGTCGCGGAACATGTTGCCCTATGTGACACATGTTAGTTGGTGAAAGCAGAACATCAATGACCCGCGGAATTATTGCAATCACTCAAAGTACCTGAATGGAAATGGGAAGAAATCAGCATGGATTTTATCGTGGGATTGCCTAGGACCCAATCAGGATATGATTCGATATGGGTCATCATTGATAGGCTAACCAAGGTAGCTCACTTCATCCCCGTGAAGGAAAGATACAGCGGATCCAAATTGGCAGAGTTGTACATGTCAAGGATCGTGTGTTACCATGAAGTGCCAAAGAAGATTGTGCCGGATCGAGGGACACAGTTCACCTCAAGATTCTGGCAGAAGTTGCATGAAACCATGGGAACCCATCTGAACTTTAGTTCTGCCTACTATCCCCAAACTGATGGGCAGATGGAAAGAACCAATCAGATCCTTAAAGATATGTTGAGGGCATGTGCACTCAAAAACAATCGGAGTTAGGATAAAAACTTACCGTATGCGGAGTTTTCCTATAACAACAGCTATCAAGCTAGTATGAAGATGTCACCGTTTGAAGCTTTGTACGGGAGGAAGTGCAGAACTCCCCTATTTTAGAACCAAACGGGAGAAAGTAAAGTGTTTGGTCCAGAAGTACTACAAGAAGCCGAGGCGAAGGTGAGGGAAATTCGCAACAACTTGAGGATAGCACAAACACGCCAAAAGAGCTATGCCGATGTACGAAGAAGAGAGCTCGTTTTCAACGTGGGAGACTATGTCTATCTCAAGGTGTCCCCTATCAGAGGACTTCGTCGGTTCAAGGTGAAAGGGAAGTTGTCACCTCGATACATCGGACCCTTTCAAGTTTTGGAGAGGAAAGGCGAAGTGGCGTATCAACTAGAATTACTGGCTCGTCTATCGGATGTACACGATGTATTCCATGTGTCACAACTCAAGAAATACCTGAGGACGCCTGAAGAGGTGTTACCCATGAATGAAGTGGACGTAGCTAGGGATTTGTCTTATGCCGAGCAACCATACAAGATTTTGGAGACAATGGAACGCCTCACCAGAAATAAAAGAACCCGGATGTGCAAAGTGCAGTGGAAGCGTCACTCAGAAAAGGAAGCCACCTGGGAGCGGGAAGATGAGCTCAATGCACAATTTCCGGAATTGTTTTCTTAGAAACACCAATCTCGAGGACGAGATTTCTTTTAAGGGGGATAGAGCTGTAACACCCCAAAATTTTGATTTAAAACCCTAAATCATGTTAAGAGGGAAATTTAAAAATTTTTGGACGTGTTGCATGTTTTGTAAAAATTCAAATTCAAACTGGAATTCAAATTAAACTCAAATCAGAAAAGAAATAGAAAAAGAAAAAGAGAAAACAGAAAAAAACAGGCCAGTGGGCCGCCACCCACCAGCCGGCCCAACCAGCGCCACGCCAGCCCGCAGCCGCGCGCGCTGTTTCCTTCCGCTGACAGGTGGGACCCACCAGCTCATCTTCTACCTCGCGCCCGCGCCGGACTCCCTCTCACCCGAATCAAAACCGATCGGGATTTCTGCGTATCCCCGCTGAATTCTGTTCGTAGGCGACGCGGACTTGATCTAAACCACCCCGCCGCCCTCCCCCGTCAATAAAAACCCCGGCCTCGTTCTGTTTTTTCCACGCGATCCGCCGATTTTCCTCCGGTGAGAACCGAGACTTCTCCGGCGAATTCTGTCCGATCTAAGCTCGGAAATTCCGATCTAACTCGCTGGTCTTGATCCACCACCTCCGGGGAACCTTGCAGGTGCAGAAAACTCGGTGACTTGCGGTGTAAACACAATGCCGACGAGCCTCGCCGTGGTTTCACCTCGGACCTCGTCGCCGATCGCTTTCCAGGACCTCCGAGCTCAAGAAAACCCCCGAGGTGAGATCCCCGACCTCCCCTCTACCGATCTATGCCATAAAATCACAGTTCTAGAGAGAATTCTTGAAGATCCGAAAGTCTCCGGCGAGATCGCCGCTTCCCGCCACCGTGCGCCGCCGGCAGCGCCGCCCGCGCTCGATCAGAGCGACGTGGCCGCTTGTGTGCCGTTTATTTTAAATCGCACGGTAGGGTTTAAATCCCCGCGTACCGGTTCGACGTTATAATCTCAGCCGTCGGTTTAAAATCGGACGGTCCACGTCAGCCCCGCGTTATGAAGACTGGAAATCTTTCGTGCTACCCCCTGGGGTTCTCGGGAAATAAGAGCTAGCCCCGGAAACTTCTGATCTAGCCCCTGGAACTTCAGAAAATCATGTAAATTCATTTAAAAATCAGTTTTAGCCCCTGGACTTAATAAAAATTAAGAAAAACTCCTCTGATAAGTGTAGCTAGACCCCTGGAAATTCTGAAAATAATATTATAGACCCTGTAGTGGGGTGAGTTTACCTTTTTAGCCCTGTTTAGTAATTAATTTAGGAAATTGAATATGTGGCTAGTGTTTAAAAATTAAAAAGTGGGACAAACATATTGTCAAAATTTAATTAAAGACTTTCTCATTGTTTAGGAAACTTTGGAGTGAGATAAAAACATATTTTGGCCTGAATTGAATCTGTTTAATTTATTATTCATATTTAGGGACACATTTTTAAGTAAAGAATAGTTATAGGAAATAGGGAAAATAATTGTGAAATAGTTTACATCAGAGGCAAAGGTAAAAATATGTTATTAAATTATTTAGGACCAGAACCTATTCTGTTTAGATGATGTGTCTTACTATTTTCATAATAAAGTACACATTTATGCATAGGAAAATAAATCTGAAAATATAGCAACTAGTAAATGATAAATAGAGTTTCTAAAATCCAAAAAATTCAGTTTAGGGTTGGTAGAAATTCTGAAGACACATATGGAGAAGAAAAATACCTTTCATGCATACTTGGTAACTAAAAGGTGTAGTAAATAAATATAAGAAAAATTATTTAAATTGGAAACTCACATATAAAGTATGCAAGCATAAATGTGAATACAAAAGTAGGAATCATATACACATGATTAAAAGTGCATGCAAGACACAAATCAACACACATAGAGTAACCACAACACATATAGTTATGAATGACTTTCATAAATATGAATGTGTGATTTGTATGAAGTGGAAGTGTGAACTATGTCTTATAGATTGTTGTTTTTATTTTGCTATGTGTGATGGTATGATGTAGAACCTGCTCAAGAGCAAGTTATTCCTTTCCAAGATCAGGACTACCCATTTCAAGAGCAGCAGGAAGGAGGCAAGTGTCCTTGACCACTTTGATCCTATACTAGGATGTGTAGTTAGAACTATTTGCATTGTCAATTGAAATATGAAACCCATGTTAGGAAGTTTCCCTAGAATTGCATTACCTTGTTTCCTTGTAGCTTGGGTTGGGATTTATTTTATCATGTCATTTATTATTATGCATATGCTTAGCCATGCTTAGAATGGGATATTTAGGATATGAGATCATCAGTTTATGTTACCATACTCTTGAATGAGATATTGTGAGTTATGTAGAGGTAGGGATCAAGGCAAGTTGGATGTTTTGGTTGTGTGCTGGGTGCACGAGATTTGGGTTTGTGTTTAGTACTTGCCTGGATCCTAAGGACCGGTTCATGGAGCATGTAACCTGGCTTTACAGTGCCAACCACATGCTGAGATGGGGCAGCTTGGCCAATTAATTAGGTGTATCCCCGGCGTCGTATGGGTGTGTTGGATGGTGCGGGGAGTAGGTGTCAACTGGACTACTATATGAACCGCAAGGCTCAAGAGGGGGCCACTGTAGCGGGGTTGGAGCCTCTTGTATGCTGTTAGGGGTGAAACCTCAGTAGGCCCACGCTCGTCGGGAATCCCTTTGTAAAGGCTTCGTAGTGGTCTCCTGGCTACACACCTGGGAAGTGTGAATATGGTTCGTAGCCACTGGCATAATGGAGGTTCTTTTAGTCCACCCGGCAACGGGGGATGAAATCACTACATGTGGGTACAATGGTACAAACTCTGCAGAGTCAAAACTGTCATGACAGCCTGCTCACGGTCAAGAGCGGCTTGGACTTATTCATGATTAGAGGATTGATGGTTTTGGAAGTTGTGGATGTTAAGCGGGGAGTTTAACATTGGAAATGATGTTATGGTTATTGGATTATGATGATGGGATGGGAGATTGGGACCATTTCACTTGTATAGTAATGTAGGTGCTTAATAAGCTAAGGTGATAGGTATTAAGTGCGTAGTGCTTTAACCATGAGTTCAACCTCTCCTTGATCTAGCCATGCATGATATAATTTTCCCACACTTGCTGAGTACCATTGGTACTCAACCTTGCATATTTGTTGGTTTATATTGCTGCTCAGGTCAAGATAATGAGGTGGTGTATAATGACCAAGACTTTGGACCCGAAGAAGGTTTCTAGGTTCATGGAGACCCCCGGGCAACGCCTGTGATGGAGACCTCAAGAACAATATTCCGCTGGTAGTTTGTTTATTTGTGATGAATTTATTATTGTCCATCGAGACATTTGCCATGTAAGACTTATTTATATTCGACACCTGGCTTGTAATAAATGATGCTTCACTATTTGTCATCACATGTATGAGAAAATGATCCTGGCATACATGTGATATTCACTTGGTTGTTCTTCGGAAAAACCGGGTGTGACACAAGCTAGCAACACACCTAATTAGTCAGCTAAGCCGCACCCATATTTAGCCTTGTGGTGGCACTATTTTTCGAGCATGTGCTAGCATAAACCGGTCCTTAGATCTAGGCCAAGTAAACCACCATCTTATTCAGCAATATCCACGAACCAATTGCCTAGATCTCCCCCGATTCATTGCTCATTATCATCATCAAGTTCTCATTATCATTATTCATATGAGTGCAGTAGCTAACCATATTTTAATTCAGCTTCCAATATCCCGTGGATTAAGCGAAGCAAAAAGGAAAAATGACCATACCCGACTCATCAACTTTTCCAGCGATAAGGATGGTTAACAAAACTAGTATACTCCTATAAAAGGGTGTTCCATCAAGTTGACTCAAGCATATGAGTATTTGCAAACAAAACAGTTTCAAAACATGGGATCAATATGGTCAAGGGGCACTTGAGTTGCTCCTATGACTCTTGTTGCTCAAGCGTCTCGAAGTCTTGGTGCTGTAGTTCTTCGTAGATGGCTTCCTGAGCTTGTCCTTCTACTCACGATCATGCACATACAAAATTTACAGCAATTCAAACATTGTGCACAACTCTACTCAAGACGCACTGGTGTAGATGAATGTCAATCCTATAGTGTCGTTTTATTAAACCAGTTTGTACATGTTCTAGATGTTTTAATAGGCTTGCATGGGGTTTTATGATGAACAAGGGTGTAGGGATCAAGTGTGTATGTGGTGATGATATTGACTCAAGATCTAGATCAATTCTACCATCAAAAACCGATCAAAACACGATCTGTCCACACGTAAAAGTTTCTGCTCGAAGGGAGCAAAGAGAACGGATGCGTAGAAACAGCGGCGACGTCGTAAACGAAGACCTACCTCACTTCCCTTTGATGGCAGGGCCTTTCCTCATAGCAATGGCAGCAGCGGGGGCTCACCGGTGACTGAACTCTGGCGAGGGGTGTGTACAACTCGGTGAGTTGGGGGCTAGGACCTCTAGGTCGTCGACTCGGGAGGGTGAAAAACAAAAGGGGTTACAGCCAAGGAGGTGGTTTTGGGTTCTATTTATAAGGGGAAAAAGAGGAGTCCTACTCTGATTGGAGCTCAAATAAGAGTCCTATTCAATTTGTTTTGGAATCTTAACAAACTTATCTCCAATTGATTTGATGCGGCAGCAATGCAGGAGAAATTGTGTCGGTACCCTCAGTACCAGGTACTCTCGCATACAAGAGAAAAATCGCCTAAAGACCTCGCATCTCCGCAGTGGTGAGCTCCGGAGGTGCCACGTGTCCGGCGGGGGCCGGGCCTATCTTCTACTATCTTTTCACCATTTTATGATTCTTTCTCCAATCCTACTTCTTTTTAAAAATGTTTCTCTATTAAAAATGTATGCAATGCAAGGAAGTGAATTTGAGGGTGTTACAAACCTACCCCCTTATACTAAATATCGCCCTCGAGATTCGATAGAGTATAGAATAGGTGAGGAAATTTTGCCTTGAGGTCTTCCTCACGCTCCCATGTGGTTTCAGCTTCCGTGTGATGGCTCTACTGTATCTTGCATCAACGGATCACTTTATTCCTCGTGTCCCTTTTCTTCACGTCCAAAATTGGTGGGGTGCTCCGCATAGGTCAGATCCTCTTGAACCTCAAGCTCATCCATCTGTACTTGTTCTTCCGGTACTCTTAAGCACTTCTTTAGTTGGGATACGTAAAACATGTCGTGTACATTGGAGAGGTGCGTTGGCAGCTCTAGTTGATAGGCTACTTCTCCTCGCTTGCCCAAAATCTTAAATGACCCGATGTAGCGAGGACCCTTGACGTTGAATCGTCGTTGGCCTCGGATAGGCGATACCTTAAGGTATACGAAGTCTCCTACTTCGAAGATCAAACTTATTCGCCTATTGTCCGCATAACCTTTTTGTCGTGACTGAGCAGCCTTCAAATTTTCTCGTATCGTTTGGACTTGCTTTTCAGCGTCTTGCAGCACTTCGGGTCCAAACACTTGGCTCTCTCCGGTCTCATTCCAGAACAGCGGCGTTCTACACCGTCTATCATACAATGCTTCAAAAGGTGACATCTTCAAGCTGGCTTGATAGTTGTTGTTGTATGAGAATTCAGCATACGGCAAGCTCCTATCCCAACTGTGCCCATGTTTTAAGGCGCAAGCTCTCAACATGTCTTCCAAAATTTGATTTGTCCTCTCAGTTTGCCCGTCAGTTTGCGGGTGGTAAGCGGAGCTGAAATTCAACCGTGTATCCATGGCTTCATGCAGCTTCTTCCAGAACCTAGAGGTAAATTGAGAACCCCGATCTGAAACTATCCTCTTCGGAACTCCATGGCGATACATGATTTGCTCCATATACAGCCCGGCAAGTTCTGCGACGCGGTACGTGGTTCTAACAGGAAGAAAAATGGCTGTTTTCATTAATCGATCCACAATAACCCAAATGGAGTCGTAACCCGACCAAGTACGTGGCAATCCAACAATGAAATTCATACTGATGTTTTCCCACTTCCACTCGGGTACTTTCAATGGCTGCAACAGTCCAGCGGGTCTTTATGTTCGGCCTTCACACATTGGCATGTGTTGCATAAGGCAACATATTTAGCTATGTCCCTTTTCATACCGTCCCACCAATAGCAAGTTTTCAGATCTTTGTACATCTTTGTACAGCCAGGATGTATGGAATAAGGTGAGTCATGTGTCTCCTTTAATATCGTGTCACGGATGTGCTTCACGTTAGGCACGCAAATCCTTTTCCCTAACCAAAGCGTGCCCTTCTCGTTTTCCTTGAAATCCTTTTATATGCCTAGTCGGATTCTTTTCTTGATTTCCTTGATTTCCTCATCCGTTGCTTGGTCATCTTGTATCTCTTGTTCCAGCAAAGAGTTGAGTTCTATCACTTCCATCTCGTTCAAGAACCCGAGATGTAATCGTTCGAACTCCTTGCGCAGCTCGGGCGGTAGCTCCCGAACCGTGAGTTGGTAACATGCTTCCTTTCGGCTCAACGCATCAGCTACTACATTGGCCTTTCCGGGGTGATAGTTGATTCCAACATCATAATCCTTGATGAGTTCTAACCATCGACGTTGCCTCAAATTCAGATCCGTTTACGTGAATATATACTTGAGGCTTTTATGATCCGTATAGATCTCACATCGGTGGTCAAGAATATAATGCCTCCAAATCTTCAAGGCATGTAACACGGCTGCAAGTTCCAAGTCATGTGTGGGGTAATTCAGCTCGTGTTTCTTTAGTTGTCTCGATGCATAGGCTACCACTTGTCCTTCTTGCATGAGAACACATCCAAGCCCTTGTCTTGATGCGTCACAATATATATCAAAACTCTTGCTTACGTCCGGCAATACCAAAACCGGCGCTGTGGTTAGTCTTTTCTTGAGCTCTTCAAAGATTTCTTGACACAGTGGTGTCCACTGAAATTCTTTCCCCTTCATTAGCAATTCAGTCATAGGCTTCGCTATTTTGGAGAAATCCTTGATGAACCGTCGGTAGTATCCAGCCATCCCAAGGAAACTCCGAATATCCCTCACATTCTGCGGTTGGTTCCACTTCAGAACATCTCCGACTCTTTCGGGATCAACAGATAATCCTCTCTCGGAGATGATGTGGCCTAGGAACGATATCTCCTTTAGCCAAAATTGACACTTGCTGAACTTGGCATACAATTGATGCTCTCGCAGTTTCTGTAATGTCAATCTCAAATGTTCTTCATGTTCTTTCTCGCTTTTTAAATACACCATGATATCGTCGATGAAAACCACGACGAACTTATCCAAGTACTCTATGAAGACCTTATTCATGAGGTACATAAAATATGCAGGTGTATTCGTTAACCCAAAAGACATAACGGTATATTCATACGAACCATACCATGTTTGAAATGCAGTCTTGGGTATGTCGGAGGGCTTAATCTTCAGCTGGAAATATCCCGACCGAAGATCAATCTTGAAGAAAATTAGGGCACCCTTCATTTGGTCGAATAGGTCCTCTATACAGGGCAATGGGTATTTATTCTTGATCATCACCTCATTGAGAGACCTATAATCCACACACATCCTTTGTGTCCCATCCTTCTTGTCTACGAAGAGCACGGGAGCTCCTCAGGGGGACGAGCTTGGGTGTATAAAACCTTTTTCTAGTTGCTCCTGAATTTGCTTCTTAAGTTCCACTAGTTCATTTACGGGCATCCTATATGGCCTTTTTGCTATAGGTGCAGTTCCAGGTACTAAATAAATGGCAAATTCAATGTCCCGGTCAGGTGGCATACCAGGAAGTTCTTCCGGGAACACATCTGAAAATTTCTGAACCACCGGAATGCTTTCTAATGTTGCTTTTTTCGACGTGGTTCAACACTGCCTTCTCGGTTGCCGGTTGGGCTGACTCGAACTCAATACGAGTACCGTGCTCATTTGTCAACTGCACACTCCTCTCAACACATTGAATTACTCCGTTGTGCTAGCTTAACCAACTCATTCCATGTATTATATCAATCCCTTAGGAATCCAAGACAATAAGATTGGCAAGAAAGTCTACCCCCCTTATTCTAAGATTTACTTTCGGACATACTATATTAGTCCTCATCTCTCCACCGGGAGAATTAACTAACATAGTGTGTTTTATGTGTGATATGGGCAGATTATACTTGTCAACATACTTGGATGATATGAATGTATGCGATGCTCCGGAATCAAATAAAACAATGACGGGGTTGGAGTTGGCAAGGAACATACCAATCACGACGTCCTCAGCTTGTGGCGCATCCTCAGCGGAGACATGATTCACGTTACCACGAGCGTAGTTCTGTTGCCCACGGTTACCTTGCGTAGCTCCTCCATTCGGCCGTGGATTCTGTCTTGGTGTGTTGGTCGGCTGTCCAAGGCCTTTCTTCGCGCATTGACTTGCAAAGTGTCCCACCTCTCCGCATGCAAAGCATGCTTTGTTGTCCAAAACAGCAGGAGCGTTGGGGTGAGAGTGGTTTTGAGTATAGGCGCCCATGTTGGGACGGGGCGTAGGAGGCAAAGGCATACGAGGTGCTTGCATGACAGGCCGTTGTTGCGGTGGCTGATTAGGGCGAGGTGGATTTGCAGGGCGGAAAGTAGAAGCGGACGAGCCATACTGTGGTGCAGCTGGGGGCATGAAATGGGGACATATATTGCTCCCTTGTGGCTGGTATGGTATCTTCCTCTTGCCCTCTTGCTCGATCTCATGGATCTGCTCTCAACCACTATAGTTTTGTCAACGAGCTTCGAAGTTTGCATAATCATTGTTGAGCAGCTGAACTTGAATCTCATTGTTCAATCCTCTCATGAACAAGTATTGCTTCCTTTGATCCGAGTTGACGTCTTCGGAAGCATATATTGACAGCTGCGTGAACTTGTTGAGTTACTCATTCACGCTCTTCTTTTCTTGGCAGAGACCTTCGAACTCTTGCCTTTTAAGCATCATGACTCCAGCAAGGACATAATGAGAGCGTAAACTCTCCTTGAATTCAGCTCAAGTGATAGTCTCCTGGTTGTCATGAGCATTGCAAAGAGCGTCTCACCAGTCAGCGGCTGCTCCCATAAGTTGGTGCGATGCGAAGAGAACTTTCTCCCGATCATCGCACTGAACAATAGCAAACTTCTTTTCCATGGATTTCAACCAATTATCAGCCTCCATGGGATCATTAGCTTGTGTAAAAGTAGACGGTCGAGTCCTCATGAACTCTTCCAACCTGTTGTGAGCCGGCGGTGGTGGTGGTGGTGGTGGGGTGCAGGAACAGGGTTAGGATTGTTGTTGTTGTTGGCTTGCAGCTGTCCCAAAGTTTGTATCATGGTTTGCATGAGCTGGTTCTGCATAGCCATCAACCGTTCAAGGTTGTTTGCACCAGCCCCGGGGTTAACATTTTCAGGAACTTCAACGTTGCCATCCTCTTGTGGTTGAGGGTGGTCACGAATGTTCCTCCTTTGACGGCTGGCGTTTTCGCTCACCATCCGTGAGAGAGAGTTGGGTAGAATAGAAAAGAGAAGTTTAGATTGATCCCCCCAACTATATGCATCAAGGGTATGAACTAAATATCTTCTTTTATTAATTTTAGCCTATATGAGGATGTGAACACATGCCAAAGCATCTCACATCTCTCTACTATGTGTGGAGGTGGACTTTCGCAGAAGTATCCCACATCTCACACTAGCACACAAACACAAGCAATCATCACAAAATTTCAACACACCACTCCTATTCACGATACTACGATTTAAACGTTCCTATTACGGCTTATTCAATGGGAATCCTAAACTTAAGCATGTGAACTGGTGTTGTTCCCGCCGTGTAATGGGGATAGTCCATCAGACACCTCAATGGGGTTTAGTGCACTCCCACGTGGTGGTGAACGAGTACTTATGCGTGTCGTGCTCCGGATCACCGGCATCTATAAATAGGACATGAGAAACTTTAGAGAAGGAAGAAAATACTTCAAAACTTCAGAAGCTATGAAGCAAGAAAGCAAAAGTGTTGTTGTCCAAAAGAAGAGAAAAAAAGGGGCTGAAAATAGCACTTTACGGTAGCTGAATTGATAAGAAAAGTGCAGCAGCAAGCAATTTTTGAAAATAGCAGTTTGGGGGGGTGTTCCTATGTGTTTTAGAGTGTCCATTCTACCTAAGCTTCCATCCTACGGTCAACGTAGCTCTTATACCAATCTGCGACACCCGGTTCCGGAAACAGAACCGAGTTAATGCATATGTGTGCCCAGCATGTTCATCACACATACACATATAATCCATAAACTAAATTTAAAATATACCCACACATAAATAGTGTTTAAGTAATTTATTACATCGACTAATTGTCTTTATTCTTGCAGCGGAAGTCTCTAAACGACAGCGGAACTAATTAAACAGCAGTAGTCTCCATCTTCAACTCCACAGGCAAGTTGATGGTAGTTCGCACGCCTAGTACTCCACATGGTACTCGAAGTACTCTTCTCCTGTTGCTTATATTTATATAATAATGCAAGGTTAAGTACATGATGTACTCAGCAAGTGCGGAAAAAAATATGACATGTAGCTTACAACAAGTTAGGAATAAAAAGGTTCATTGTAGCAAGCAAATTTTATTTCACAAACATGATAAAAACAGCAACTATTTCTAGGTGAAATTTATCCCAATATGACCAAGTAATTCAGCATCTTTTTCTTCATCATAACTCACCTTTTTCTCAAGTCTCAACCAGCCATTAACCTTTCTCAAGTTCATCTCATACTCATAAAACCAAACTCAAAGTCATGACTCAAAACAGTCCCAAAAGAACTAATCCCAATGACCATACCATTACCATACCGGACATCCATCCCAAGTTTTCCCTTATAATCATGTGAGTTGGCCAGGTGCTTGTGACCGTAAGCATGGCTATCATGATAGTTTTACACTCTGCAGAGGTGGCACCACTTTACCCACAAGTTTGTAATTTTGTCACCCGTCGGTGACTGCAGAACCTCTATTGTACCAGTACACAACCGTCGGTGTATGGCCAAGAGATCATAAAATAACCTTTACAAAGGGGCTACTAGATGTATGGACTCACTAAGATTTCACCGGCAGGCTCGAAACACCATTCTCCCACCCACAGGCCCCCTCTTGTGCCATGCAGTTCCCAGGGCAGTCCTCTCTCGAATCCCATTCCCCGCGCCATCCACGGTCCATAACAAGCTAGCAACATACCTAATTAGTCAGCTAAGACGCACCCATATTTGGCTTTGTGGTGGCACTTTTTTCCTGGCATGTGCTGGCATGAACCGGTCCTTAGATCTACGGCAAGTAAACCACCATCTCATTCAGCAACATCCACGAACCAAGCTTGCCTAGATCCCCCCTGATTCATTGCTCATTATCATCATCAAGTTCTAATTATCATTATTCATATGAGTGCAGTAGCTAACCATATTTTAATTCAGCTTCCCGTATCCCGTGGAAAAGCGACGCAAAAAAGAAAAACGACCATACCCGACTCATCAACTTTTCCAGCGACAAGGATGGTTAAGAAAACTAGTAAACTACTATAAAAGGGTGTCCCATCAAGTTCACTCAAGCATACGAGTTTTTGTAAATAAAATAGTTTCAAAACATGGGATCAATATGGTCAAGGGGCACTTGCCTTGCTCCTGTGGCTCTTGTTGCTCAAACGTCTCGAAGTCTTGGTGCTGTAGTTTTTTGTAGATGGCTTCCTGAGCTTGTCCTTCTAATCACGACCACGCACATACAAAATTTACAGTAATTCAAACATCATGCACAACTCTACTCAATACGCAATGGTGTAGATGAATGCCAATCTTATGGTGCTGTTTTATTAAACCAGTTTGTACGTGTTCTAGAATGTTTTAATGGGCTTGCGGTTTTATGATGAACAAGGGTGTAGGGATCAAATGTGGACACGGTGATGATCTTGACTCAAGATCTAGATCAATTCTACCATCAAAAACCAACCAAAACATGATCTGTCCACACGTAAAAGTTTCTGCTCGAAGGGAGTGAAGAGAACGGATGCGTAGAAACAGCGGCGACGTCATAAACGAAGACCTACCTCACTTCCCTTTGATGGCAGGGCCTTTCCTCCTAGCAATGGCAGCAGCGGGGGCTCACCGGCAACTGAACTCCAGCGAGGAGTGTGTCCAACTCGCTGAGTTGGGGGCTAGGACCTTCAAGTCATCGACTCGGGAGGGTGAAAAAGAAAAGGGGTTATGGCCAAGGAGGTGTTTTTGGGTTCTATTTATCAGGGGGAAAAGAGGAGTCCTATGCCGATTGGAGCTCAAATAAGAGTCCTATTAAATTTGTTTTGGGATCTTAACAAAGTTATCTCCAATTGATTTGGTGCGGTAGCAATGTGGGATAAATTGTGTCGGTACCCTCAGTACCGGGTACTCCCGCGTAAAAGAGAAAAATCACCTAAAGACCTCGCATCTCCGCAGTGGTGAGCTCCGGAGGTGCCACGTGTCCGGCGGGGGCCGGGCCTCCCCTCTCCTCAGTGGCGAGCTCTGGGCCTGCCACACGGCCAGTAGAGTCGGGCCTCGCCCCCCTCCGCAGGGGCGAGCTCCGAGGACGCCACGCGTCCGACGGGGCCGGGCCTCTCTTCTCCTCAGAGGCGAGCTCCGAGGGCGCCACGTGTCCAGCGGAGCCGGGCCTCCCTTCTCCTCAGAGGCGAGCTCCGAGGACGCCACGTGTCCAGCGGAGCCAGGCCTCCCTTCTCCTCAGAGACAAGCTCCAGTGGTGACACGTGTCCAGCGGACCGGGGCCTCTCCTCTCCTCAGAGGCAAGCTCCGGTGGCGACACGTGTCCAGCGGACCGGGGCCTCTCCTCTCCTCTGAGGCGAGCTCTGGTGGTGACACGTATCCAGCGGGCCGGGGCCTCTCCTGTCAGAGGCGAGCTCCGGTGGTGACACGTGTCCAGCGGGACCGGACCTCTCTCCTCCTCAGAGGAGAGCTCCAAGAGCGACACATGTCCAGCGGTGCCGGACCTCACCCCCTCCGCGGAGGTGAGCTCCACGGGCGACACGTGTCTAGCGGAGCCGGACCTCATCCCTTTCCGCAGGGACGAGCTCCGAAGGCGCCACGTGTCCCACGGGGCTGGGCCTCGCCTCTCCTCCGAGGCGATCTCTGAGGACGACACGTGTCCCGCGGGGTCGGACCTCCTCTCTCTTCAGAGGCGAGCTCCGAGCATGCCACATGGCCAGCAGTGCCGGACCTCACCCCTTTGCAGGGGCGAGCTCCGAAAGCTCCACGTATCCCGGGGGCCGGAGGAAGTGTCGATAGCGCACCTTGGCAATTTGGAATTGGCTCATTTCAGCTATCTTTTCACCATTTTTATGATTCTTTCTGCAATTCTACTTCTTTTTAAAAATATTTCTCTATGAAAAATGTATGCAACGCAAGGAAGTGAATTTGAGGGTGTTACGCTGGACGTGTATTCCGAAAAGGCCCCGTCCGACCGCCCGGGACGCGAGTTCGTGAAAGCGACCTTCTTGACTTTCTTGAATTTGACCCAAATGGCCACCCGCAAAAAAAACCATCAAGCTGCACCGTTCGGACGTGTATGCCGTCAATGTCTCTTCTAGCCTCTCGGGATACCGACTTTCCCGACTTTCAAGATTTCGACCCAGATGTCCATTCGCGCAATCAAAACCATCAAGTGCACCTTCTGGACATGTATTCCGTCAAGATTCTGTCCGGCCGCAGGGGACCCGAGTTTGTGAGTTTTGCTGACCTTCGTGACTTTTCCGATTTGGACCCAGATGGCCATCCGCGCATGCAAAATAATCAAGTTGCACATTCCGGACGTGTATTCCGTCAAGGTCTTGTCCGACCGCCTGGACCCGAGTTCGTGAGTTTTATCGACTTTCTCTATTTAGAACCAGATGGCCATCCGCAAGCAAAACCATCATGTTGCACCGTCCGGACATGTATTTCCTCAACGTCCTGTCCGACCACCCGGGACCCGAGTTCGTGAGTTTTACCAACTTTCCCGATTTTCTCGATTTCGACCAAGACGGCCATCCATGCATGCAAAACCATCAAGTTGCACCGTCCGGATGTGTATTCCTTCAAGGTTCCATCAATCTGCACGGGACCCGAGTTCATGAGTGTCGGTACCTGAGATATGGGGTACCCCTGCGCACAGGGTAAAATGCCTAAGGAACTCGCCCTTCTCCGCAGGGAGAGCTCCGAAGGCGCCACGCGTCCGGCGGGGCCGGACCTCCCTCTCCTCAGAGGAGAGCTCCGGGCCCGCCACGTGGCATACAGAAGCCGGACCTCCCCCTCCGCGGGAGAGAGGTCCGAAGGCGCCGCGTGTCCAGCGGGGCCGGACCTCCCTCTCCTCAGAGGAGAGCTCCGGGCCCGCCACGTGG
The DNA here is from genome assembly GCA_030760725.1 of Neostapfia colusana. Classification (NCBI taxonomy): domain Eukaryota; kingdom Viridiplantae; phylum Streptophyta; class Magnoliopsida; order Poales; family Poaceae; genus Neostapfia; species Neostapfia colusana. Next base: position 14,500,406 of record JASWHV010000014.1, on the reverse strand, counting down.
CCAGCAGAAGCCGAGCCTCTCCCTCCGCGGAGAGAGGTCCGGAGGCTCCACGTGCCCCGCAGGACTGACCCTTCTCTTCTCTGAGAAGGGCTCCGGGCCCGCCACGTGGCAGCAGAGCGACGCTGCCTGCCCCGAGCGAAAGGCAGCGGGCGTAAATACGCCCCATACCTTGCACGTACAAGGTATTCAAGGCCCGCATCTTCCCAAGACGCGGAAACGCGGAGCACGCTTCTGTCAGGTGCCGTTGCGCCCAGTCGCATCACAGACTGGCGCGCGGTGTCAGAACCTGTCAGCCAATAAACACCGCGACAAGACATCCCATGCCGCCTGCGCTGTCATCAACCATACGACTAGCATGCGGCATGGGCAGGGCGGCAAGATGAAGACTCAGAAGCCTTCCACCAGAGACAACTACCGGCATAACTGCAGATACGGTAGATAATAGACAATCTCCCCGGGACCACCTGTCGGGTACCGGCTCCCCTTGTAAGCCGCCCGAGTCTTGGGCTATAAAAGGCTCGGGTAGGCGTCGATAGCAAGGGTTCGCACTTTGCAACTCATACGCTAGCCATACACTCTCAAGCTGTAACTCACCCCCAAGCTCAGGCCTCCGGTCCTGAGCAGCAAGCAATACAGCGAGCTCCAGAGCTCGCCGTGGACGTAGGGTTTTACGCTCCGGCGGCCTGAACCACGTAAAACTCGCCGTGTCAAGCTCTCACTAACTCGTCCATCTGCGCAAGCTCTCCGCTAGGGACTAGCCCCACCGAAAAAAGAACCTCCACGGGCTGCCCAGTGCAGGCCCGAGGGAAGTGTCGACCGAACACTTCGACATTTGGCGCGCCAGGTAGGGGGCTTTTTCCCCTAGCACGACGAGTTTCCGCCAACGAAGATGACCAAGCTTCCTTCAGCGGCAAACTCTCCCCCTCCGCGTTCACGGCAAACCGTGACCACTGGGGAGTACATGTCGACACACTCAGGACGGAGTGTGTCGGCACAAGCGGGTAGCCAGCAGCCGACTCTGGCAACGCCGACTCCGGCTATGCAGGCCCTGACCAGTGTAAGATCTTCTGCAGCGCTGAGCGTACACCATGGAGGTGCGCTAGCTGCAGCAAGAGCGCTGCTGCGCAACCCACCTGCAGGAGATGCGCCCCATTCAGCGACCCAGCAATGGGTCCGCGAGGTGGACCGCCTCGTCGTCGCCGCCGCGAACCCTCGGTTTCGGCGAGGACGGCGCCCAGGACAACCGGCTGTGTCGCTGACGCGCACACCCACGGTTGACGGGCTAACGGCGGATTCCAGCTCCTCCAGGCTCCTGTCGACGGACCTGCGAAGAGAACTGGAACGGTGCCACTTGGGCCAGGACGCCCGGGTGTACCTCGAGCGACGCCGAGAAAGGCGTCGCAACCATGAGGCTGGCGACAGCAAGTCGTCGGCCTCGACACAACCAGAAGGGCAGGCCTTCGCCACACGAGCCCTGCCTCAGGCATATGCTGCGCAGCATATGCCACAACTATATGCGCCGCAAGCAGCGGCCCCGGTCTATGGTGCAGCCTTGCCCATGCCGGGATACACGGTGCCAAGTACGAACCAAGCATTCGCAGCGCCAGTACCTGCAGCAGCAGGTGCAGGATGTGCTGTCCTTGCACCCCACCTTCGCTTCGCAAGGTGGCCACGCAAGTTTCGCCCGCACCTGCCCGAGAAGTACGACGGCAGCGTCAACCCAGCGGAGTTCCTCCAGATCTACTCCACCGCCGTACTTGCCGCAGGAGGGGACGAGGCTGTCATGGCCAACTACTTCCCCGTCGCCTTGACCGGCCCAGCTCGGTCTTGGCTCATGAATCTACCTCAGGGGTCCATAACCTCCTGGGGAGAGCTCTGCCGGCAGTTCGTCGCTAACTTCGGTAGCTCCTACACCCGTCCCGGCATGGAGCTTGACCTCCACGCCGTCAAGCAACAACCTGGGGAGTCGCTGTGCTCTTTCATCCAGCGGTTCTCTCAGGTATGCAACACCATCCCGCATATTCAGAACGCTTCGGTGGTGGTGGCGTTCCGGCAAGGCGTTCGGGACAGGAAGATGCTCGAGAAGCTCGCGACCAGGGAGGTCCGCGATGCCTCAGAACTCTTCAACCTGGCAGACAAGTGTGCCAGAGCAGCCGAAGGGCGGAACTGGCACTCTCTGCCGGCCCCCAAGCCAGGGGGTCAGCCGGGATCCGGCGGCGCTTCGTACGGAAGTAGCATAAAAACATCAGCCGCGGTCCCTGTTGTCGCAACGGCGGCGCCCAGTGGAGCTCGGGGGCCGCGCCCTGACAAGAGGCCGCGACAACCACCGGCCCCAGACGGGGGCCAGGATGAATTATGCCCTGTGCATGGCACCAGCTATCATACCGCTACCGAATGCCGGGAAATCCAGAAGCTCGCGGAGCGCTTCCGGAAAGGGAAGCAGCCTCTAACTGATGCCCCACCCAACGATCAAAGGGGCGGCAAGCAGAAGGTCGAGGCCCGAGACGGCGTCGACCGCCGGGTGGAGTTCCAGGAGCTTCAGCACGCCGTAACGGCAGTGCGCAGTCATGGGAGCTCCAGTTCCAGTGATGACGAGCACCGGAAGATGCTCTATGTCATCTTCGGCGGGTCCGCTGACCCCCCGTCCCGGAGCACGGCTAAGGCCTTGCGTCGAGCGGTAGCGTCGGTGGCTCCCCTCCCAGGTGTAGCACCGCACCTCAGGTGGATGGGAACCCCCATCAGCTTCGATGACACCGACTGCCCCAGGAACATGGCTGGGGCCGGCCAACTGCCACTCGTGGTGGCCCCCACCATCGCCAACATGAAGATGTACCACGTTTTGGTGGATGGCGGGGCTGGGCTGAACCTCATCAGTCACGCAGCCTTCCAGAAGCTGCAGATCCCCATGGCCAAGCTCGCCCCATCGAGCCCGTTCTCAGGGGTGGGACCGGGACAGGTCGTTCCCTACGGCCACATCAGCCTCCCGATGACCTTTGGGGCACCGGACAGCTACCGGACAGAGTACATTCTGTTCGACGTGGCCGAGATTGACCTCCCCTTCAACGCCATAATTGGCAGGCCAGCCCTGTACCGATTCATGGCAGTAGCCCACTACGGCTACCTTGTCTTGAAGATGCCTACACCAACAGGCGTCCTCAAGATTTGTGGAGACCGTGCTGCTGCAGTGTTAGCCTTGGAAAAGCTTCAGGCGCTTACAGCGACTAGAGCGCCAACCCTAGGCAGCGCAGAACCAAACCAGCTCCACCCGAGTGCACGCCACCGTGCCTCTACCACAGCACCCCGCGTGCAACCCCTCGATGAGGACGACGTCCCCACAAGGCTCGTCCGAATCAGTGCCGATGCCACCCAGACTACCTGGGTAGCTGGGGGCCTGGATAGCAAATAGGAAGGCGCGCTTGTTGCCCCCCTCCGGCACAAGGTCGATGTGCTGCATGACAGCCGTCGCCGAGGCCAGAGATCCCTAGGGAGGTGATTGAGCACTACTTAAAGGTCTTTCCCGACGTCCAGCCGTCCGACAAGGCAGAGAGTCCGCCGCTCCCGGCGCTTGGCAAACCGTGTTGTTATCCCGAAGGCCAGCGAGAAGCTCTGGAAGTGCATCCACTACACCAGTCTCAATAAGGCATGCCCTAAAGACTTATTTTCTCTCCCTATGATAGACCAAATAGTAGATTCGATGCCAGGCTGTGATATGCTGCGCTTCCCAAATGCTTGCTAGGGCTCCCATCAGACCCCTTGGCCTGGAGTAGTTGAAGGGCACCCTTTACCTGCTAATCCCGGCATAAACCGACTCGGCATAGCTAGGGGTCCCGCGAATTTCTGGTCTTCGCGCCAATGGCTTTAACCCCATACCACCGTAACCTGTTTCGCTACCAAGAAGCAAGCACCAAAAAAAAACCCGGAGGCCCAAACCGGACCTCGGGTCCCTGACACAACCTCCCGGAGGACCAGCCGGACCTCCCGGAGGTGCAATGGGACCCCTCCCCGGAGCTCCCGGGACATCAGCGGAGCTTCCCGGGAGGTCCAAAGCAGCCTGGGGACCTCCGAGTATCGAGCACCCGGCGGTCTCCCCAGGCTAAAAGCTATCCTCCACAGCCCCCACGCGGCGGACAATGCCGCCAAATGGGCGGCGGAGCTACTGAAGTTTGACCTAGGCTCCCTTTCCCATCATGCAGACATTAACCGAGCACTAGTTCACTTGTGGCTGAAGTAGACGCATGCTCAGGGGGCCACGAAGACGATGAAACAGGACCCTAAGCCCTGACCTTCACCAGGCCTTACCGAATGATGTTCGTCGATGGCTCCTTGCGAAAGCAGGGGGCCGATGCTAGCGTACTGTTCCTCAGGCCATCGGGGGAGCAGTCTGGGTATGTGGCGCGTTTCAATTCCAAGGCAGCCAACAACATAGCAAAGTATGAAGTGCTCATCCTCCTTGCTAGTCGTTGGCTCAGGGCAACTCCCAGTCTGGTTATCAACCAAGACGGTGGAGACAGACCTCCTCACCTTGGACCTGCACCACGTACCGCGCGCTAGCAAGGCCGCAGCTGACGACCTTTCAACGAAGACCCCCACCGGAGCCACTGTGCCTGAAGGGGGCCTCGAGAGGACGTTGCCGCGGCCCACAGCCCGGCCCGCCGAGCCGGGCGAAGGGGGCTAGACCAGCACCTCGAAGCTGGCGGTCCCGGCGGCCATGGACGCCGCCAAGGATCATAAGCGTCACTGGGGACTCCGTGCAATCCAGCGCTCAAGATCCAGATGCTCAAGTCAGACCCGATGCATGGATCACGGAGGTCCGGGACTACTTGAAAGACAATATCCTCCCTGATGAACGTGTATCCGCTGAACGGATTGTGCGTATGGCTAAGAGACACATGGCGGTAGAGGGGGATCTATACCGACGTGGCGCCAACCACATCCTATTGCGGTGCATAACCCAGGGGGAAGGCTGCGACTTGTTCGCTGAGATCCATGGAGGCGAATGTGGGAGTCACTCTTCCTCACGCACGCTTGTCGGTAAAGCCTTTCGGCATGGCTTCTACTAGCCGGCAACACTCCAGGATGCCGTCGATCTGGTCGAGAGCTGCTAGGCGTGTCTGTTCCATGCCAAGCAGATCCATACACCGGCTTGGATGGTACAGATGATCCAGCCCACATGGCCATTTGCCATACTGGGGCTGGACATCCCGGGCCTGGGACCATTCCCCAGAACCGAGGACGGGGGCCCGCCCCCGAACCTTCGGAACATGGAACACCGCTGTAAGTTCTACCCCTAGAGCAACAATAGGACAGACCCTTCTTTTTATAGTAAATTCCATAAAAGCCCAAGAACAGGGCTTGGAGCAACTAAGCCTCAGGGGACGGTCCAGGACTACGTTCAGCTTCGCCTGGTTCCGACCCCAAGCGCGTAGAGTCTTGCTTCCCTTGAGGTGGGTCGTGGCCTACATATTCGGCCCGCCTTCCCCCGTATGGAAATTTATATGAAAAGAAACCTACCCTACGTTGCTCTTCTTTGGTATTCATTTAATTTACTTATTAAATTTTTATGATTACCCTACTAACGCGTGCTCACTATGCGTTCAACTCCCCCTTCTCATTCTCATCTTTAGTCGGAATCTGCTGCCCTGCCAAAGGCGGTTGCGCGGGAGGTACCGGTCGAAAGCCAGGGGGGACCCAAGCCCCCGGCACTTCGCGCATGGTAGTTCCCAAGCACCATATAAGTGGACGGGGACCGTAAGCCAGATAAGACTAAGAGATAGAGGGGGGGCCCCCAAGGAGAATTACTTTTTCCTTACTTGTGTGCAGGACCTCTCAGCCTCAGCTCCCCGCAGGAGTATGGTAGGCGCATCCATCCAATAGAACGCACCTACCAGGGGGCCGCTACGGGATCGCGCAAGGCCAAAAAACCCCAAGGTAAGATCAAAGAGCTAGACCTCACAGGGGCAAGGCCCGAAGGCCCCACGTGTCCAGCAGGACCAGACCTCCCACCTCCTTGAGAGTGGGAGCTCCGGGACCGCCGCGTGGTCTACAGAAGTCGGACCTCCCCCCTCTGCGGGGAGAGGCCCGAGAGCTCCACGTGCCCTGCAAGCCCGGAACTCCCCTCAGGCGGGAGCTCCGGGCCCGCCACGTGACCAACAGGCCCGGACCCCCCTCCGATCTCGTGAGGCGGGTCCTGGAGACCTCCGGAACCCTTAGTATACAGTGAGGACCCGGAGAAGGTGTCTATGCAGAGCTTCGAGATTGGTCAAGGCCTCCGAGTCCTTGCGGAGCTAAGGACTCGGTCAGGAAAGGCCAAGAAGAAGACTAAGACATGCAGACACAGAAAGAAACAGAAGTCTGTCCATACGAAGGCTCCACGAGCTGGGCTACAGACTCAACAAAAATAAAGTACAGGGCCTTGTGGACACGAGGGCAGATGCCTAGGGGTCCCCGGACTCCCGATGAAACCTAGAGGCCACGAGGGCAGCTAAGTCCTCGACTTCGGCCCTGGCAGCTTCCTCCCGATCGGCGACGGGTCCTAGACGAACCGGCCCCAGAGAAAAGGAAGGGTCTCGGCTAACGAAGCACGACAGAACGTGCATCGCAACCTCCTTCACGAGGCCCCGACCTTCCGCTTCCAGCTCGTCGGTGATCACTGATTCGAGCCGACCTAGCTCGTCGCCAAGAGACTCAAGGGCCGGGGCCGCTTCGGACATCGGCCGCGCTGGGGTCTCCACCTGCACAGGGCTGAAACCAAGAGGAGCCAAGGCGGATCCCGCCTTGGCAATGAAGCACCAGACCGCCTGGGCCTCGGCAGTCCGCAAGGACTGGAGCCTCTCTACCTCTTGGCGAGCCGCTAGCTCGTGATCCATCGCCGCCTGACGCTCCTTGGAGAACTGCTCCTCCCTCGCGGCGACAGCCGACTCACGGAGCCCCAGCTCCTCGGACCGAGCCCTTAGCTCCTCCACCTTGGCCCTCAGCCGGGCGGTGGTCTTCTCCTCCTCGGCCGCAACGGCGCGTTCCCGATCAGCGACAGCGTGCTCCCGACGGGCTACCTGCAGCTGCAACTCCTCCGTGGCGGCGGAACACTCCTTGGCTTTGGCTTCAGCTTGGGCCAGAGCCTCGCGGTAGGTGACACGAACCCGCTGGGCCTCTGACTCCAAGCGGCTAATGGCCTTCTTCTGAGTGCCAAGCAGAGCACTCATGGCCTCAAGCCTTGACTGCCTTGAGTCAAGGTCCGCCCGAGCACGCTGCTGCCAGCTGAGAAGGCGTTCCATCTCGCTGGCCAATGCCTTCCGCTCCTGCTCAAAGGCAGATTGGAGCTGCCGGGCGCTGGTCTGGGCACGCCCCAGGGCGTCCCACACGGGTGCCGGAGCAGGGGGGATAGGAGTTGCGCCGCTGGACCCCCCTGACGAGTCTAAGACCGGCGGGGGCGCCGGCGCCTCAGCAGCCACGGTGGGGCGCTGTCCTAAGCAGGCCAGGGGGCCAGCAGGCGCACCTACAGCAGCCCTCCCGGTCTCAAGACCTGGCTTCTGGACTGGTGAAGGAGGGCGGGTAGGAGCAGATGTGGCCACCGCGGAAAATGAACCTGCTGGTGCAGAGGGTGCCCCCATCGATTTGGGAGCCAGGGGGGCCGCCACGGTCCCCAGGTGCTGAGGCGCGGAGCTTCCGCTGGTTGAAGGCGGCCGGATAAGAGGCCCGCCCCTGGTAGCCGGTTGGTCCCTGCAAAGAAGAAGAAGCCCTCAGAATAAAAGAAGAGGCAAGAGCTCTGCTCCTATAAGCCAGAAAGAATAACACTTACTGGGCGGCATGAGCGCTCCAGCGAGCTTGCAGCACTGGCCTCTGGGCTGTAGCTGAACCGCCAGGACCAGCGGCTGGAACGGTCGCGGAATGGAACGCCTGGATCCCCGGCGCACTCGCCGGCGTCGCCCCACCAACATCCGTCCTGGGAGCCCCTCCGCTTGAGGAAGGATGGCGAGGTACCTGGGCTGATTTGGACGGCTGCTGTCTGGGGAGAGACCCGCCGGGGAGAGACACTCGGGACCTCTTCGGGTCGCCACCCGATGGACCAGCACCTCTGGGAGATGGGGGCAAAGTAGCTCCCGCACCCTGACTCGGCACAGGCGGCACCCTCGGAGGAGACCGGGCGCGTTTCTTCTCTAGATGCCCGGGGGCTGGCTCTTTTCCTTTCCCTTTGTCGGCGGCTTGGGTTCCGTCGGCTCTGGGGGAGGGTTTGACAGCAGCGGATGCCTCATGCCCTGACCCGGGGTGCTCGGTTCCTGGAATGGTGATACCCCGGAAGGCATCCCCGACCTGTCGGACGGCAATCCCGATATCATCAAGGTTCGACATCTTCCGCAGGAGCTCTGACCTCCTCTGAGGCTCCAAGAAGAGGGGGTGGCAGAGGGCGGAAGGGCGGGGTCGCCACTGGGAATGTAGTCACCGCTCACCTTGCTCACCATCTCGTTCAGCTCCTCGTCGGAAGGGTCAGAGCCAGGGCCTCTCTCCAGCCTGTAGATTGTCGAGCAATTAATAACATTACCATTAGATATCGTCATCCTATTCCTAGGTTAGATGATATGCTTGATGAACTTAGTGGCTCGATGATTTTCTCTAAAATTGATTTGCGTAGTGGATACCATCAAATTCGCATGAAGCTAGGTGATGAATGGAAAACAGCGTTTAAAACAAAGTTTGGTTTGTATGAGTGGTTAGTCATGCCTTTTGGTCTCACGAATGCACCTAGCACTTTCATGAGATTAATGAATGAGGTTTTACGTGCTTTCATTGGAATATTTGGGGTAGTATATTTCGATGACATCTTGATCTATAGCGCATCTCTCGAAGTTCATCTTGATCATCTCCGTGCTGTTTTCAATGCTTTATGTGATGCACGCTTATTTGGTAACATTGACAAGTGCACCTTTTACACGGATCGAGTTTCTTTTCTTGGCTATGTTGTGACACCACAGGGAATTGAAGTTGATCAAGCCAAGGTGGAGGCGATACACAGCTGGACGACTCCTACCACGGTCACACAAGTATGAAGCTTTCTCGGACTTGCTGGATTCTATCGTCGTTTTGTGAAAGACTTCAGCACCATAGCAGGCCAACTGCATGAGCTTACAAAGAAGGGTGCCCCATTCACATGGGGCAAGACGCAAGAGGCTGCATTTGCAACTTTGAAAAATAGGTGAACTCATACACCCCTTCTCCAATTACCAGATTTCAGTAAGACTTTTGAATTGGAATGTGATGCTAGTGGTATTGGATTGGGAGGTGTCTTGTTGCAAGAGGGGAAACCTATTGCTTATTTTAGCGAGAAACTGAATGGGCCTAGTCTGAACTATTCCACTTATGATAAAGAATTATATGCACTAGTACGAACTTTGGAAACATGGCAACATTATTTATGGCCTAAAGAATTTATTATACATTCTGATCATGAATCTTTGAAGCACATTAAGAACCAAACTAATTTCAACCGTAGGCATGCCAAGTGGGTAGAATTCATTGAGTCCTTTGCTTATGTCATCAAACACAAGAAAGGAAAAGATAATGTCATTGCAGATGTCTTATCTCGCCGTTACAATATGTTGTCCCAACTTGATTTTAAGATTTTTGGCTTGGAAACAATTAAAGAACAATATGCTTTTGATGCTGATTTCAAAGATGTGCTGCTGCAATGTAAAGAAGGAAAAACATGGAACAAGTTTTGTGTTTCGAACTAACAAATTGTGCATTCCCAACTTTGCTGCTGGACGAAATTCCCTCTTTCTTCCCCCATTTAAAGATAAATGTGCTATAATAAGGAAAGAAATAGAGGAAATCATATCCTGCCTTGCTGCTGGATGGGTTCCCTCTTTCTTTCCCTATTAAATGGTAGTCTATCACAGAAAAAGGAAGGGAATAAAGGAGATCACGTCCTACCTTTGTTGCTGGACGAATTTCCCTCTTCCCTCCCCTATTTAAGTAGTCCAAGAGCTCCTTGACAGGGCAGATTTTGTTTTCTGTAAGTTTAGCCATTGCTACTTCCTTGTAACGCAAGTGTCGACGAGACCTTCCGATTACTTGAATCAGAACCCCAACTTTTTCACACCCGTGAGTGTTTGCTTGTTATCTTGTTCTTGCTTGTTCTTCGATTGCTTGCAGATTCAAGCCTGTTCTTGGCACGGCAAGTACAGCAATAACAGGAGCCAGTGTAACTATCGCTAAGGCGCAGCATCCTTGTGGTTGTTGTAGTCGGGTAGCACAACGTCGACCTCCACCCAAATCGTAGTTACCAGGAGACGGTGTAACTGTCCCTCAAGGCGCCACACTATTCTGGTTGTGGTAGTCAGGTAGCCAACGTCGGCCTCCACCAAATTCGTTCATTACCAACATCTCTCATCGGAAGATAGGGCGTCCCCCGTACCCGTTGGGTTCATCACAAAGTTCGTGAGTTTTTCCGACTTTCCCGATTTCGACCCAGATGGCCATCCTCGTATGCAAAATCATCAAGTTGCACCGTCCGGACGTGTATTCCGTCAAGGTCCCGTCCGGCCACCCAGGACTCGAGTTCGTGAGTTTTACTGACTTTCCCGACTTTCCCTATTTCGACGCAGATGGCCATCCGCGCATGCAAAACATCAAGTTGCACCATCCGAAAGTGTACTCTGTCAAGGTCCTGTCCGGTCGCTCGGGCCCCGAGTTAGTGAGTTTTTTTTGACTTTTTCTGATTTTAACCCAAACGGTCATCTGTGCATGCAAAAACATCAAGTTGCACCATTCGAACGTGTATTCCGTCAAGGTCCCATCCGGCGCCACCGGACCCGAGTTTATGAGTTTTACCGACTTTTCGAAATTCAACCCAGACAGCCATCCACGCATGCAAAACCATCAAATTCCACTGTCCAGACGTGTATTCGGAAAAGGCCCCGTCCGACCGCCTGGGACGCGAGTTCTGAGTTTTAGCGACATTCTCGACTTTCCTGATTTTGACCCAAATGGCCACCCGCCAAAAAACCATCAAGCTGCACTGTTCGGACGTGTATGCCGTCAAGGTCTCTTCCAGCCACCCGGGACCCGAGTTCGTAAGTTTTACCAACTTCCAAGATTTCGACCTAAATGTCCATCCGCGCAATCAAAACCATCAAGTTGCACCGTTTGGGCATGTATTCCGTCAAGATTCCGTCCGGCCGCAGGGGACCCGAGTTTGAGTTTTGCTGACCTTCGTGACTTTTTTGATTTGGACTCAGATGGCCATCCGCGCATGCAAAACCATCAAGTTGCACGTTCTGGACGTGTATTCCGTCAAGGTTTGTCCGGCCGCCCGGACCCGAGTTCGTAAGTTTTATCGGCTTTCTCTATTTAGAACCAGATGGCCATCCGTGCATGCAAAACCATCAAGTTGCACCGTCCGGACATGTATTTCATCAACGTCTTCTCGATTTCGACCAAGACGACCATCCATGCATGCAAAAACATCAAGTTGCACCGTTCGGACGTGTATTTCTTCAAGGCCCCATCCATCTGCACGGGACCAGAGTTAATGAATTTACCTGACTTTCTCGATTTTGACCCGGATGGTATCCGTGCATGCAAAACCATCAAGTTGCACTGTCCGGACGTGTATTCCGTTAAGGTTCCGTCTGGCTGCCCAGGACTCGAGTTTGTGAGTTTCACCGACTTTCCCAATTTTGACCCAGATGGTCATCCGCGTATGGAAAACCATGCAGTTGCACCATCCAAACATGTATTCCGTCAAGGTCCATTCGACATCCCGGGACCCGAGTTCGTGAGTTTTCCCGACTTTCCCAATTTTGACTCAGATGGCCATCCACGCATGCAAAACCAACAAGTTGCACCGTCCGGACGTGTATTCCGTCAAGGTCCCGTCCAGCCGCCCGGGAACCGAGTTCGTGAGTTTTACCGACTTTTTTCAATTTCGACCAAGATGGCCATTCGCACATGCAAAACCTTCAAGTTGCACCATCCGAACGTGTATTCCATCAAGGTCCCATCCGGCCTCCCGAGACCAGAGTTCGTGCATTTTACCGACTTTATGGTTTTCGACCTAGATGGCCATCTGCGAATGCAAAACGATCCTGTCGCACCATCCGAACGTTTATTCTGTGAAGGTCCTGTCCAGCGTCCCAGGACCTGAGTTCGTTAGTTTTTCTGACCTTCCCGATTTCGACCCAGATTGCCATCCTCGTATGCAAAATCATCAAGTTGCACCGTCCGGACGTGTATTCCGTCAAGGTCCCGTCCAGCCGCCCAGGACTCGAGTTCGTGAGTTTTACTGACATTCCTGACTTTCCCGATTTCAATCCAGATGGCCATTCATGCATGCAAAACCATCAAGTTGCACCTTCCGGAAGTGTACTCTGTCAAGTTCCAGTCCGGTCGCTCGATACACGAGTTAGTGAGTTTTTCCGACTTTTTCCGATTTTGACCCAGATGGCCATCCGCGCATGAAAAAACTATCTAGTTGCACCATACAAACATGTATTTTGTCAAGGTCCCATCTGGTGCCAACGGACCCGAGTTCATGAGTTTTACCAACTTTCCAAAATTCGACCCAGACGGCCATCCACGCATGCAAAACCATCAAATTCCACCGTCTGGACGTATATTCCGAAAAGGCCCTGTCCAGCAGGCCGGGACTCGAGTACGTGAGTTTTAGCGACATTCTCGACTTTCCCAATTTTGACCCAAATGGCCATCCGTGAAAAAAAACCATCAAGCTGCATCCTTAGGATGCGTATGCTGTAAGGTCTCTTCCGGCCTCCCGGGACCCGAGTTTGTGAGTTTTGCCGACTTTTCCGACTTTCTCGATTTCGACCCACATGTGCATTCACGCAATCAAAACCATCAAGTTGCACCATCCGGACATGTATTCCATCAAAATTCCATCCGGCCGCCGGGGACCCGAGTTTGTGAGTTTTGCCACACTTCGCGACTTTTCCGATTTGGAGCAATATGACCATCTGCGCATGCAAAACCATGACCTTATACCTTTCGGACATGTATTCCGTCGAGGTCCTGTCCTAGTTCAAGAGTTTTATCGACTTTCTCTATTTAAAACCAGATGGTCATCCGCGCATGCAAAACCATCAAGTTGCACCGTCCAGACATGTATTTCGTCAACGTCCTGTCCGGCCACCTGGGATCCGAGTTCATGAGTTCCGACTTTCTCAATTTTGACCAAGATGGCCATCCGAGTATGTAAAACCATCAAGTTGCACCATCCGGACGTGTATTCCGTCAAGGCCTAGTCCGGCCGCTCGGGACTCGTGTTCGTAAGTTTAACGACTTTCCCGACTTTCTCGATTTTGACCAGATGGTATCCGCGCATGCAAAACCATCAAGTTGCACCGTCCGGACGTGTATTCCGCTAAGGTTCCATCTGGCCGCCCAGGACTCGAGTTTGTGAGTTTTACCGACTTTCCCGATTTTGACCCAGATGGCCATCCGCGCATGCAAAACCATCAAGTTGCACCGTCCGGACATGTATTTCATCAACGTCCTGTCCGACCACCCGGGACCCGAGTTCGTAAATTTTATCGACTTTCCCGACTTCCTCGATTTTGACCAAGACGGCCATCCATGCATGCAAAAACATCTAGTTGCACCGCCCGGACGTGTATTCCTTCAAGGTCCCATCCGTCTGCACGGGACCCGAGTTCATGAGTTTACCCGACTTTCTCGATTTTGACCTAGATGGTATCCGTGCATGCAAAACCATCAAGTTGCACCGTCCGGACGTGTATTCCGTTAAGGTTTCGTCTCGTTGCCCTGGACTCAAGTTTGTAAGTTTCATCGACTTTCCTGATTTTGACATAGATGGTCATCCGCGTATGTAAAACCATGCAGTTGCACCATCAAACACATGTATTCCGTCAAGGTCCCATACGGCATCCCGGGACCCGAGTTCGTGAGTTTTCCCGACTTTCCCAATTTTGACCCAGATGGCCATCCACGCATGCAAAACCATCAAGTTGCACCGTCCGGACGTGTATTTCGTCAAGGTCCCGTCCAGCCGCCCGGGACCCAAGTTCGTGAGTTTTATCGACTTTCCCAATTCTGACCAAGATGGTCATTCGCACATGCAAAAACCTTCAAGTTGCACCGTCCGAACGTGTATTCCGTCAAGGTCCCGTCCGGCCGCCCGAGACCCGAGTTCGTGCATTTTACCGACTTTCTGGTTTTCGACCCACATGGCCATCTGCGAATGCAAAACGATTCTGTTGCACCATACAAACGTTTATTCCGTCTGGGTCCCATCCAGCGTCCCAGGACCCAAGTTCGTGAGTTTTTCCGACTTTCCCGATTTTGACCCAGATAGCCATCCTCGTATGCAAAATCATCAAGTTGCACTGTCCGGACGTGTATTCCGTCAAGATCCCGTCCGGCCACCTAGGACTCGAGTTCGTGAGTTTTACTGAGTTTCCCGACTTTCCCGATATCGACCCACATGGGCATCCGTGCATGCAAAACCGTCAAGTTGCACCATCCGGAAGTGTACTCTATCAAGGTCCTGTCCGGTCGCTCGGGACCCGAGTTAGTGAGTTTTTCTGACTTTTTCCGATTTTGACTTAGATGGCTATCCGTGCATGCAAAAATCATCCAGTTGCACCATCTGAACGTGTATTACGTCAAGGTCCCATCCAGCGCCACTGGACCCGAGTTCATGAGTTTCACTGACTTTCCAAATTCGACCCAGACGGCAATCCACACATGGAAAACCATCAAATTCCACCGTCGAAACGTGTATTCCAAAAAGGCCCCGTCCAGCCGCCCGGGACGCGAGTTCGTGAGTTTTAGCGACATTCTCGACTTTCCCGATTTTGACCTAAATGGCCATCTGCGAAAAAACCATCAAGCTGCACCGTTCAGACGTGTATGCTGTCAAGGTTTCTTCTGGCTTCCCGGGATCCAAGTTCGTGAGTTTTACCGACTTTCCCGACTTTCTCGATTTTGACCCAGATGTCCATTCACGCAATCAATACCATCAAATTGCACAATCCGGACATGTATTCCGTCAAAATTCCGTCCGGCCGCTGGGGACCCGAGTTTGTGAGTTTTGCCACCCTTCGCGACTTTTCCGATTTGGACCAATATGACCATCCGCTCATGCCAAACCATGAAGTTGCACCTTCCGGACATGTATTCCGTCAAGGTCCAGCCCGGCCGCCCAGACCCGAGTTCATGGTTTTTATCGATTTTCTCTATTTAAAACCAGATGGCCATCCGCGCATGCAAAACCATCAAGTTGCACTGTCCAGATATGTATTTCGTCAACGTCCTGTCTGGCCACCCGGGACCCGAGTTCGTGAGTTTTGCCGACTTTCCCGACTTTCTCGATTTCGACCAAACGGCCATCCGTGCATGCAAAAACATCAAGTTGCATCATCCGGATGTGTATTCCTTCAAGGTCCCATCCGTCTACACGGGACACGAGTTCATGAGTTTACCCAACTTTCTCGATTTTGACCGAGATGGTCTCCGCGCATGCAAAACCATCAAATTGCATCGTCCGGACGTGTATTCCGTTAAGGTTCCGTCTGGCCGCCCAGGACTCGAGTTTGTGAGTTTCACCGACTTTCCAGATTTTGACCCAGATGGCCATCCGCGCATGCAAAACCATCCAGTTGCACCATCCAAATATGTATTCCGTCAAGGTCCCATATGGCGTCTCGGGACCTGAGTTCATGAGTTTTCCGACTTTCCCAATTTCGACCCAGATGGCTATCCACGCATGCCAAACCATCAAGTTGCACCGTCCGGAAGTGTATTCCGTCAAGGCCTAGTCCGGCCGCCCGGGACTCGTGTTCTTGAGTTTTACCGACTTTCCTAACTTTCTTGATTTCGACCAGATGGTATCTGCGCATGCAAAACCATCAAGTTGCACCGTCCGGACGTGTATTCCGTTAAGTTTCCGTCTGGCTGCCCAGGACTCGAGTTCGCGAGTTTTACCGACTTTCTCGATTAGGGCCCAAATGGCCATCCGCGCAAGCAAAACCATCCAGTTGCACCATCCAAACATGTATTCCGTCAAAGTCCCATACGGCGTCCTGGGACTCGAGTTTATTAGTATTCCCGACTTTCCCAATTTCGACACAGATTGCCATCCACGCATGCAAAACCATCAAGTTCCACCATCCGGATGTGTATTCCGTCAAGGTCCCGTCCGGCCACCCGGGACCCGAGTTCGTGAGTTTTACCGACTTTCCCGATTTCGACCAGATGGCCATTCGCACATGCAAAACCTTCAAGTTGCACCGTCAGAACGTGTATTTCGTCAAGGTCCCGTCCGGCTGCCCGAGACCCGAGTTCGTGCATTTTACCGACTTTCTGGCTTTCGACCCAGATGGCCATCTGCGAATGCGAAACAATCCTGTTGCACCATCTGAACTTTATTCCGTCACGGTCCCATCCGGCGTCCCAAGACCCAAGTTCGTGAGTTTTCCCGACTTTCCCTATTTCGACCCAGATGGCCATCCTCGTATGCAAAATCATCAAGGTCCACCGTCCGTACGTGTATTCCGTCAAGCTCCCGCCCGGCCGCCCAGGACTCGAGTTCGTTAGTTTTACTGACTTTCCTGACTTTCCCGATTTTGACCCAGATAGCCATCCATGCATGCAAAACCATCAAGTTGCACCATCCGGACGTGTATTCCGTCAAGGCCCCGTCCGGTCACTCGGGACTCGTGTTTGTGAGTTTTACCGACTTTCCCGACTTTGACCCAGATGGTATCCGCGGATGCAAAGCCATGAAGTTGCACCGTCCGGACGTGTATTCCGTTAAGGTTCCGTCTGGCCACCCAGGACTTGAGTTCGTGAGTTTTACCGATTTTCCCGATTTTGACCCAGGTGGCCATCTGCGCATGCAAAACCATCCAGTTGCACCATCCAAACATGTATTCCGTCAAAGTTTCATACGGCGTCCCGCGACCCGAGTTCATTAGTTTTCCCGACTTTCCCAATTTCAACCCAGATGGCCATCCATAAATGCAAAACCATCAAGTTGCACCGTCCGGACGTGTATTCCGTCAAGGTCCCGTCTGGCCGCCCGAGTCCCGAGATCATGAGTTTTACCGACTTTCCAAATTTCGACCAAGATGGCCATTCGCACATGCAAAACCTTCAAGTTGCACCGTCCAAACGTGTATTCCGTCAAGGTCCCGTCCGTCCGCCTGAGACCTGAGTTCATGCATTTTACCGACTTTCTAATTTTTGACCCAGATGGCCATCTGCGAATGCAAGACGATCCTGTTGCACTATCCGAACGTTTATTCCGTCCAGGTCCCGTCTGGCGTCCCAGGACCCAAGTTTTTGAGGTTTGCCGACTTTCCCGATTTCGACCCACATGGCCATCCTCGTAGGCAAAATTATTAAGTTGCACCGTCTAGACGTGTATTCCGTCAAGGTCCCCTCCGGCCGCCCAGAACTCGAATTCGTGAGTTTTACTGACTTTCCCGACTTTCTCGATTTTGACCCACATGCCATGCGCGCATGCAAAACCATCAAGTTGCACCATCCGGAAGTGTACTCTGTCAAGGACCTATCCGGTTGCTCGGGACCCGAGTTAGTGAGTTTTCCTGACTTTTTCCCATTTTGACCCAGATGGCCATCCGAACATGTATTCGGTCAAGGTCCCATCCGGCGCCACCGGACCCGAGTTCATGACTTTTACCAACTTTCCAAAATTCAACCTAGACAGCCATCCACGCATGCAAAACCATCAAATTCCACCGTCCGGACGTGTATTCTGAAAAGGACCCGTCCGGCCGTCCGGGACACGAGTTTGTGAGTTTTAGCGACATTCTCGACTTTCCCGATTTTGACCCAAATGGCCATCCGCGAAAAAACCATCAAGCTGCACCGTTCGGACGTGTATGCTGTCAAGGTCTCTTCCAGCCTCTTGACACCCGAGTTCGTGAGTTTTACCGACTTTCGCAACTTTCTCGACCCAGATGTCCATCCGCGCAATCAAAACCATCAAGTTGCACCGTCCGGACATGTGTTCCGTCCAAATTCCGACCGACCGCCGGGGACCCAAGTTTGTGAGTTTTGCAGACCTTCGCGACTTTTACAATTTGGACCAATATGGCCATGCGCGCATGCAAATCCATGAAGTTGCACCTTCCGGACGTGCGTTCCATCAAGGTTCTGTCCGGCCGGCCGGACCCGAGTTCTTGAGTTTTATCGACTTTCTCTATTTATAACCAGATGGCCATCCGCGCATGCAAAACCATTAAGTTGCACCGTCCAAACATGTAGTTCGTCAACGTCCTGTCCGGCCAACCGAGGCCCGAGTTCGTGAGTTTTACCGACTTTCCCGACTTTCTCAATTTCGACCAAGACGACCATCCTTGCATGCAAAAACATCAAGTTGCACCGTCCGGATGTGTAGTCCTTCAAGGTCCCATCCGTCTGCACGGGACCCGAGTTCATGAGTTTACCCAACTTTCTCGATTTTGATCCAGATGGTATCCGCGCATGCAAAACCATCAAGTTGCACCGTACGGACGTGTATTCCGTTAAGGTTCCGTCTGACCGCCTAGGACTTGAGTTTGTGAGTTTGACCGACTTTCTCGATTTTGACCCAGATGGCCATTCGCGCATGCAAAACCATCCAGTTGCACCATCCAAACATGTATTCCGTCAAGGTCCCATACGGCGTCCCAGGACCTGAGTTCATGAGTTTTCTCGACTTCTCCAATTTCGACCCAGATGCTATCCACGCATGCCAAACCATCAAGTTGCACCGTCCAGACATGTATTCTGTCAAGGCATAGTCCGGCCACTCGAGACTCATGTTCGTGAGTTTTAGCAACTTTCCCGACTTTCTCGATTTCGACCAGATGGTATCCGCGAATGCAAAACCATCAAATTGCACCGTCTGGATGTGTATTCCGTTAAGGTTCCGTCTGGCCACCCAGGACTCGAGTTCATGAGTTTTACCGATGTCGAAGTGTGTGGTCGACACTTCCCCCGGACCTGCACTGGGCAGCCCGTGGAGGTTCTTTTTCGGAGGGGCTAGTCACTTGCGGAGAGCTTAAGCGTATGGACGAATTAAGGAGAAGCTTGACACGGTGAGTTTTACGTGGTTCAGGCCGCCGAAGCGTAAAACCCTACGTCCACGGCGAGCTAAGGAGCTCGCTGTATTGCTTGTTGCTCAGAACCCGAGTCCTGAGCTTGGGGATGAGTGATGTCTAGCGTATGAGTTGCGGGAGTACGAACCCTTGCTAACGTCGCCTACCCGAGCCTTTTATAGTCCAAGGCTCGTGTGGCTTACAAGGGGGCCCGGGACCCGACAGGTGGTCCCGGGGAGATTGCCTGCAGACTATCGTATCCGCAGTTATGTCGGTCGTTGTCTCTGGCGAAGGCTTCTGAGTCTTCGTCTTGCTGCCCTGCCCATGCCGCATGCTAGTCGTAGTGGTTGATGACGGAGGAGGCGGCAGGGGATGTCTTGTCGCTGTGTTTATTGGCTGGCAGGTTCTGACACCGCGCGCCAGTCTGTGATGTGACTGGTCGCAACGGCACCTGACAGAGGCGTGCTCCGCGTCTCCGCGTCTTGGGAAGGCGCGGGCCTTGAATACCTTGTACGGGCAAGGTATGGGGCATCTTTACGCCCGCTGCCTACTGCTCGGGGGTAGGCAGCGCTCTTCTGCTGGACACGTGGCGGGCCCGGAGCCCTCCTCAGAGAAGAGTGAGGTCCAGCCCTGCAGGACACGTGGAGCCTTCAGACCTCTCCCCGCGGAGGGGGAGGTCCGGCTTCTGTCGGCCACGTGGCAAGCCCGGAGCTCTCCTCTGAGAAGAGGGAGGCCCGGCCCCGCTGGATACGTGGCGCCTTCGGACCTTTCCCCCGCGGAGGGGGGAGGTCCGGCTTCTGCAGGCCACGTGGCGTGCCCGGAGCTCTCCTCTGATGAGAGGGAGGTCCGGCCCCGCCGGACGCGTGGCGCCTTCGGAGCTCTCCCTACGGAGAAGGGCGAGATCCTTAGGCATTTTCCCCTGTGCGCGGGGGTACCCCATATCGCGGGTACCGACAACCGATTTTCCCGATTTTTTGACCCAGATGGCCATCCGCGCATGCAAAACCATCCAGTTGCACCATCCAAACATGTATTCCATCAAAGTCCCATACGGCGTCCCGGGACCCGAGTTTATTAGTTTTCCCGACTTTCCCAATTTCGACCCGGATGGCATCCATGCATGCAAAACCATCAAATTGCACCGTCTGGACGTGTATTCTGTCAAGGTCCCGTCCGGCCGCCCGGGACCCGAGATCGTGTGTTTTACCAACTTTCCCGATTTCAGCCAAGATGGCAATTCTCACATGTAGAACCTTCAAGTTGCACCGTCAGAATGTATATTCCGTCAAGGTCCCCTCCGGCTGCCCGAGACCCGAGTTCGTGCACCTTACCGACTTTCCCGACTTTCTATTTTTCGACCCAGATGACCATCTACGAATGCGCAACAATCCTGTTGCACCATCCAATGTTTATTCCATCAAGGTCCCGTCCCGCGTCCCAAGACCTAAGTTCGTGAGTTTTCTCGACTTTCACTATTTCGACCCGGATGGCCATCCTCGTATGCAAAATCATCAAGTTGCACCGTACGGACATGTATTCCATCAAGGTCCCGTCCAGCCACCCAGGACTCGAGTTCGTGAGTTTTACTGACTTTCCCGACATTCCCGTTTTTGACCCAGATGGCCATCTATGCATGCAAAACCATCAAGTTGCACCGTCCGGACGTGTATTCTATCAAGGCCCCGTCCGGCTGCCCGGGACTCGTGTTCGTGAGTTTTACCGACTTTCCCGACTTTCTTGATTTTGACCGAGGTGGTATCCGCGCTTGCAAAACCATCAAGTTGCACCATCCGGACGTGTATTCCATTAAGGTTCCGTCTGGCCGCCTAGGACTTGAGTTCGTGAGTTTTACCGACTTTCCTGATTTTGACCCAGATGGCCCTCCACGCATGCAAAACCCGTCAAGTTGCACCGTCCAGACGTGTATTCCGTCAAGGTCCTGTCCGGCCGCCCGAGCCCCGAGTTCATGAGTTTTACCGACTTTCCCAATTTCGACCAAGATGGCCATTCGCACATGCAAAACCTTCAAGTTGCTCTGTCCAAACGTGTATTCCGTCAACGTCCCGTCCGGCCGCCCAAGACCCGAGTTCGTGCATTTTACTGACTTTTTAGTTTTGGACCCAGATGGCAATCTGCGAATGCAAAACGATCCTGTTGCACCATCTGAAAATTTATTCCGTCAAGGTCCCGTCTGGCGTCCCAGGACCCAAGTTCGTGAATTTTCCCGACTTTCCCGATTTCGACCCGGATGGCCATCCTCGTATGCAAAATCATCAAGTTGCACCGTCCGGACGTGTATTTCGTCAAGGTCCCGTCCAGGCGCCCAGGACTCGAGTTCGTCAGTTTTACTAACTTCCCCGACTTTCCCGTTTTCGACCCAGATGGCCATCTATGCATGGAAAATCATCAAGTTGCACCGTTCGGACGTGTATTCTATCAAGGCCCCTTCCGGCCGCCCGGGACTCGTGTTCGTGAGTTTGACCGAATTTCCCGACTTTCTCGATTTTGACCGAGATGGTATCCGCGCATGCAAAACCATCAAGTTGCACTGTCCGGACGTGTATTCCATTAAGGTTCCGTCTGGCCGCCCAGGACTTGAGTTTGTGAGTTTTACCGACTTTCCCGATTTTGACCCAGATGGCCATTTGCGCATGCAAAACCATCCAGTTGCACCATCCAAAAATGTATTCCGTCAAAATTCCATACGGCGTCCCCAGACCCGAGTTCTTTAGTTTTCCTGACTTTCCCAATTTCGACCCAAATGGCCATCCACGCATGCAAAACCATCAAGTTGCACCGTCCGGACGTGTATTACGTCAAGGTCCCATCCGGCCGCCCGAGACCCGAGTTCATGAGTTTTACCGACTTTCTCAATTTCGACCAAGATGGCCATTCGCACATGCAAAACCTTCAAGTTGCTCCGTCGAAACGTGTATTCCGTCAAGGTCCCGTCCGGCCACCCGAGACCCGAGTTCGTGCATTTTACCGACTTTTTAGTTTTTGACCCAGATGGCAATCTGCGAATGCAAAACCATCCAGTTGCACCATCCAAACATATATTCCGTCAAGGTCCCATACGGTTCCAGGGACCCGAGTTCATTAGTTTTTCCGACTTTCCAAATTTTGACCCAGATGGCCATCCACGCATGCCAAACCATGAAGTTGCACCGTCCGGACGTGTATTCCGTCAAGGTCCCGTATGGTCGCCCGGGACTCGAGATTGCGAATTTTACCGACTTTCCCGATTTCAACCCAGATCGCCATCCGCGCATGCAAAACCATCCAGTTGCACCATCTGGACGTGTATTTTGTCAAGGTCCTCTTAGGCCGTCTAGGGCTCGAGTTGTGAGTTTTACCGACTTTCCCATATTCAACCCAGATGGCTATACGTGCATGCAAAATCATTAAGTTGCACCATGCGGACGTGTATTCCGTCAAGGTCCCATCCGGATAACCGAGACCCGAGTTCATTAGTTTTACCGACTTTCCCAATTTCAACCAAGATGGCCATTCGCGCATGCAAAACCTTCAAGTTGCAACGTCCGGACGTGTATTCCGTTAAGGTTCCGTCTAGCCACCCAAAATTAAAGTTCGTGAGTTTTACCGACTTTCCCAATTTTGACCCACATTGCCATCCGCGCATGCAAAACCGTCCAATTGCACCATCCAAACATGTATTCCATCAAAGTCCCATACGGTGTCCCGGGACCCGAGTTTATTAGTTTTCCCGACTTTCCCAATTTCGACCCAGATGGCCATCCACGCATGCAAAACTATGAAGTTGCACCGTCCAGACGTGTATTCTGTCAAGGTCTCGTCGGGCCGCCCAGGATCCGAGTTCGTGAGTTTTACCGACTTTTCCAGTTTCGACCAAGATGGCCATTCGCATATGAAAAACCTTTAAGTTGCACCATCAGAACGTATATTCCGTAAAGGTCCTGTCCGGCCGCCCGAGACCCGAGTTCGTGCATTTTACCGTCTTTCCCGACTTTCTGGTTTTCGACCCATATGGCCATCTGCGAATGCAAAACAATCCTGTTGCACCATCCGAACATTTAATACGTCAAGGTCTCGTCCGGCGTCCCAGGACCCAAGTTCGTGAGTTTTACCGACTTTCTCGATTTCGACCCAGATGGTATCCGTGCATGCAATACCATCAAGTTGCACCGTCCGGACGTGTATTCCGTTACGGTTCCGTCTGGCCGCCCAGGACATGATTTCGTGAGTTTTACCGACTTTCCCGATTTTGACCCAGATGGCCATCCGCGCATGCAAAACCATCCAGTTGCACCATCCAAACATGTATTCCATCAAAGTCCCATACGGCGTCCCGGGACCTGAGTTCATTAGTTTTCCCGACTTTCCCGATTTTGACCCAGATAATCATCCTCGTATGCAAAATCATCAAGTTGCACTGTCCGGACGTGTATTCCGTCAAGGTCCCGTCCGGCCGCCCAGGACTCAAGTTCGTAAGTTTTACTGACTTTCCCGACTTTCCCGATTTCGACCCAGATGGCCATCCGTGCATGCAAAACTATCAAGTTGCACCGTCCGGAAGTGTACTCTGTCAAGGTCCCGTCCGATCGCTCGGGACCCGATTTAGTGAGTTTTTCCGACTTTTTCTGATTTTGACCTAGATGGACATCCGCACATGCAAAAACCATCCAGTTGCACCATCCGAACGTGTATTCCGTCAAGGTCCCATCCGGTGCCACCGGACCCGAGTTCATGAGTTTTACCAACTTTCCGAAATTCGACCCAGATGGCCATCCACGCATGCAAAACCATCAAATTCCACTGTCTGGACGTGTATTCCAAAAAGGCCCCGTCCGACCGCCCGGGATGGGAGTTCGTGAGTTTTAGTGACATTCTCAACTTTCCCGATTTTGACCCAAATGGTCACCCGCGTAAAAAACCATTAAGCTGAACCGTTCGGACGTGTATGATGTCAAGGTCTCTTCGGAACTCTCGGGACCCGAGTTCGTAAGTTTAACTGACTTTCCCGACTTTCTCGAATTCGACCAAGACGTTCATCCATGCATGCAAAAACATCAAGTTGCACCGTCCGGACGTGTATTCCTTCAAAATTCTGACCGGCCGCAGGGGACCCGAGTTTGTGAGTTTTGCTGACCTTCGTGACTTTTCCGATTTGGACCCAGATGGCCATCCGCGCATGCAAAACCATCAAGTTGCATCTTCCGGACGTGTATTCCGTCAAGGTCCTGTCCGGCCGCCCGGACCTGAGTTCGTGAGTTTTATCGACTTTCTCTATTTAGAACCAGATGGCAACCAGATGGCCATTCGCGCATGCAAAACCCTCAAGTTGCACCGTCCGGACATGTATTTCGTCAACGTCCTGTCCGGCCACCCGGGACCCGAGTTCGTGAGTTTTACTGACTTTCTCGATTTCGACCAAGACGACCATCCATGCATGCAAAAACATCAAGTTGCATCGTACGGACGTGTATTCCTTCAAAGTCCCATCCGTCTTTACGGGACCCGAGTTCATGAGTTTACCTGACTTTCTAGATTTTGACCCAGATGGTATCCACGCATGCAAAACCATCAAGTTGCGCCGCCCGGACGTGTATTCCGTTAAGGTTCCGTCTAGCCGCCCAGGACTCGAGTTCGTGAGTTTCACCGACTTTCCCGATTTTCACCCAGATGGCCATCCGCGTATGCAAAACGATCCTGTTGCGCTATCCGAATGTTTATTCTATCTGGGTCCCATCCGGCGTCCCAGGACCCAACTTCGTGAGTTTTCCCGACTTAGCCGATTTCGACCCAGATGGCCATCCTCGTATGCAAAATCATCAAGTTGCACCGTACAGACATGTATTCCGTCAAGGTCCCGTTCGGCCACCTAGGACTCAAGTTCGTGAGTTTTACTGACTTTCCCGATTTCGACCCAGATGGCTATCCGCGCATGCAAAACCATCAAGTCGCACCATCCAGAAGTGTACTCTGTCAAGGTCCTG
Source organism: Neostapfia colusana (assembly GCA_030760725.1). NCBI lineage: Eukaryota > Viridiplantae > Streptophyta > Magnoliopsida > Poales > Poaceae > Neostapfia > Neostapfia colusana. Next base: position 14,475,352 of record JASWHV010000014.1, on the reverse strand, counting down.
TCCGGTCGCTCGGGACTCGAGTTAGTGAGTTTTTCCGACTTTTTCCAATTTTGACCCAGATGACCATCTGCACATGCAAAAACCATCCAGTTGCACCATCCGAACGTGTATTCCGTCAAGGTCCCATCCGGCGCCACCGGACCCGAGTTCATGAGTTTTACTGACTTTCCAAATTCGACCTAGACGGCCATCCACACATGCAAAACCATCAAATTCCACCGTCCGGACGTATATTTCGAAAAGGCCCCGTTCGACCGCCCGAGACGCAAGTTCATGAGTTTTAGCGACATTCTCGACTTTCCCGATTTTGACCCAGATGCCATCCGTGAAAAAGCCATCAAGCTGCATCATTCGGACGTGTATGCTGTCAAGGTCTCTTCTGGCTTACCGGGACCCGAGTTCGTGAGTTTTATCGACTTTCCTGACTTTCTCGAATTCGACCCAGATGTCCATTTGCGCAATCAAAACCATCAAGTTGCACCATACGGACATGAATTCCGTCAAAATTCTGTCCGGCCGCCGGGGACCCGAGTTTGTGAGTTTTGCCGCCCTTCGTGAATTTTCCGATTTTTGGACCAATATGACCATCCGCGCATGCAAAACCATGAAGTTACACCATCCAAACATGTATTTCGTCAAGGTCCCATATGGCATCCCAGGTCCCGAGTTCATGAGTTTCCCCGACTTTCCAAATTTCGACTCACATGGCTATCCACGCATCCACAACCATCAAGTTGCACCGTCCGGACGTGTATTCCGTCAAGGCCCCGTCCGGCCGCCTGAGACTCATGTTCGTGAGTTTTACCTACCTTCCCGACTTTCTCGATTTTGACCCAGATGGTATCCGCGCATGCAAAACCATCAAGTTGCACCATCCAGACGTGTATTCCTTTAAGGTTTTGTCTGGCCATCCAGGATTCGTGAGTTTTACCGAGTTTCCCGATTCTGACCCAGATGGCCACCCGCGCATGCAAAACTATCCAGTTGCACCATCCAAACATGTATTCCGTCAAAGTTTCCTACGGTGTCCCGCGACCCGAGTTCATTAGTTTTCCCGACTTTCCCAATTTCAACCCAGATGACCATCCATGCATGCAAAACCATCAAGTTGCACCGTCCGGACTTGTATTCCGTCAAGGTCCTGTCTGGTCGCCCGAGTCCCGAGTTAATGAGTTTTACCGACTTTCCCAATTTCAACCAAGATGGCCATTCGTACATGCAAAACCTTCAAGTTGCACCGTCCAAACGTGTATTCTGTCAAGGTCCCGCCCGGCCGCCTGATACCCGAGTTCATGCAATTTACCAACATTCTGGTTTTCGACTCAGATGGCCATCTGCGAATGCAAGACGATCCTTTTGCACCATCCGAACGTTTATTCCGTCAAGGTCCCGTTTGGCATCCCAAGACCCAAGTTTTTGAGTTTTCCCGACTTTCCTAATTTCGACCCACATGGCCATCCTCGTATGCAAAATCATCAAGTTCCACCGTCTGGACGTGTATTCCGTCAAGGTCCCCTCTGGCCGCCCAAGACTCGAATTCATGAGTTTTACTGACTTTCTCGATTTCGACCCACATGGCCATGCGCGCATGCAAAACCATCAAGTTGCACCATCCGGAAGTGTACTCTGTCAAGGACCTATCCGGTTGCTCGGGACCCGAGTTAGTGAGTTTTTCTGACTTTTTCCGATTTTGACCCAGATGGCCATCCGAACGTGTATTCGGTCAAGGTCCCATCCGGCGCCACCGGACCCGAGTTCATGACTTTTACCAACTTTCCAAAATTCAACCCAGACGGCCATCCACGCATGCAAAACCATCACCGTACGGACGTGTATTCTGAAAAGGCCCCGTCCGGTCGCCCGAGACACGAGTTTTTGAGTTTTAGGGACATTCTCAACTTTCCCGATTTTGACCCAAATGGCCATCCGCGAAAAAACCATCAAGCTGCACCGTTCGGATGCTATGCTCTCAAGGTCTCTTCAGGCCTCCCAGCACCCGAGTTCGTGAGTTTTACCGACTTTCGCAACTTTTTCGACCCAGATGTCCATCCGCGCAATCAAAACCATCAAGTTGCACCGTCCGGACATGTGTTCCGTCAAAATTCCGACTGGCCGCCGGGGACCCAAGTTTGTGAGTTTTGCAGACCTTCGTGACTTTTACAATTTGGACCAATATGGCCATGCGCGCATGCAAAACCATGAAGTTGCACCTTCCGGACGTGCGTTCCGTCAAGGTTCTGTCCGGCCGCCCGGACCCGAGTTCATGAGTTTTATCGACTTTCTCTATTTAGAACCAGATGGGCATCCGTGCTTGCAAAATCATCAAGTTGCACCATCGAAACATGTATTTTGTTAACGTCCTCTCCGGCCACCCGGGACCCGAGTTCGTGAGTTTTACCGACTTTCCTGACTTTCTCAATTTCGACCAAGACGACCATCCGTGCATGCAAAAACATCAAGTTGCACCGTCCGGATGTGTATTCCTTCAAGGTCCCATCCGTCTGCACGGGACCCGAGTTCATGAGTTTACCCAACTTTCTCGATTTTGATCCAGATGGTATCTGCGCATGCAAAACCGACAAGTTGCACCGTACGGACGTGTATTCCGTTAAGGTCCGTCTGACCGCCTAGGACTCGAGTTCGTGAGTTTCACCGACTTTCCCGATTTTGACCCAGATGGCCATCCGCGCATGCAAAACCATCCAGTTGCTCCATCCAAACATGTATTCCATCAAGGTCCCATACGGCGTCCCGGGACCCGAGTTCATGAGTTTTCTCGACTTTTCAAATTTCGACCCAGATGGCTATCCACGCATGCCAAACCATCAAGTTGCACAGTCCGGACGTGTATTCCGTCAATGCCTAGTACGGCCGCTCGAGACTCGTGTTCGTGAGTTTTACCATCTTGCCCTACTTTCTCGATTTCGACCAGATGGTATCCGCGCATGCAAAATCATCAAGTTGCACCGTCCGGACGTGTATTCCGTTAAGGTTCCGTCTGGCGACCTAGGACTCGAGTTCGTGAGTTTTACCGACTTTCCCGATTTTGACCCAGATGGCCATCCACGCATGCAAAACCATGCAGTTGCACCATACAAACATGTTTTCCATCAAAGTCCCATACGGCGTCCCGGGACCCGAGTTTATTAGTTTTCCCGACTTTCCCAATTTCGACCCGGATGGCCATCCATGCATACAAAACAATCAAATTGCACCGTCCGGACGTGTATTCCGTCAAGGTCCCGTCCAGCCACCCGGGACCCGAGATCGTGTGTTTTACCGACTTTCCCGATTTCAACCAAGATGGCAATTCTCACATGTAGAACCTTCAAGTTGCACCGTCAGAACGTATATTCCGTCAAGGTCCCCTCCAGCTGCCCGAGATCCGAGTTCGTGCATCTTACCGACTTTCCTGACTTTCTATTTTTCGATCCAGATGGCCATCTACGAATGCGCAACAATCCTGTTGCACCATCCAAAGTTTATTCCATCAAGGTCCCGTCCAGCGTCCCAAGACCCAAGTTCGTGAGTTTTCTCGACTTTCCCTATTTCGACCCAGATGGCCATCCTCGTATGCAAAATCACCAAGTTGCACCGTCCGGACGTGTATTCCATCAAGGTTCCGTCCGGCCACCCAGGACTCGAGTTCGTGAGTTTTACTGACTTTCCCGACTTTCCCGTTTTCGACCCACATGGCCATATCTATGCATGCAAAACCATCAAGTTGCACCGTCCGGACGTGTATTCCATTAAGGTTCCGTCTGGCCGCCCAGGACTTGAGTTCGTGAGTTTTACCGACTTTCCCGATTTTGACCCAGATGGCCCTCTACGCATGCAAAACCATCAAGTTGCACCGTCCGGACGTGTATTCCGTCAAGGTCCCGTCCGGCCGCCCGAGACCCGAGTTCATGAGTTTTACCGACTTTCCCAATTTCGACCAATATAGTCATTCGCACATGCAAAACCTTCAAGTTGCTCCGTCCAAACGTGTATTCCGTCAAGGTTCCGTCCGGCCGCCCGAGACCCGAGTTCGTGCATTTTACCGACTTTTTAGTTTTCGACCCAGATGGCAATCTGCGAATGCAAAACGATCCTGTTGTACCATCCGAAAATTTATTCCGTCAAGGTCCCGTCTGGCGTCCCAGGACCCAAGTTCGTGAGTTTTCCCGACTTTCCCGATTTCGACCCGGATGGCCATCCTCGTATGCAAAATTATCAAGTTTCACCGTCCGGACGTGTATTTCGTCAAGGTCCCGTCCGGGCGCCCAGGACTCAAGTTCGTGAGTTGTACTGACTTTCCTGACTTTCCCATTTTCGACCCAGATGGCCATCTATGCATGCAAAACCATCATGTTGCACCGTTCGGATGTGTATTCTATCAAGGCCCCGTCCGACCGCCCGAGACTCGTGTTCGTGAGTTTTACCGAATTTCCGACTTTCTCGATTTTGATCGAGATGGTATCGGCGCATGCAAAACCATCAAGTTGCACCGTCCGGACGTGTATTCCATTAAGGTTCCATCTGGCCGCCCAGGACTTGAGTTCCTGAGTTTTACCGACTTTCCCGATTTTGACCCAGATGGCCATCTGCGCATGCAAAACCATCCAGTTGCACCATCCAAACATGTATTCCGTCAAAATTCCATACGACGTCCCCAGACTCGAGTTCTTTAGTTTTCCTTACTTTCCCAATGTCGACCCAGATGGCCATCGACGCATGCAAAACCATCAAGTTGCACCGTCTGGACGTGTATTCCGTCAAGGTCCCGTCCGGCCTCCCGAGACCCGAGTTCATGAGTTTTACCGACTTACCCAATTTCGACCAAGATGGCCATTCGCACATGCAAAACCTTCAAGTTGCTCCGTCGAAACGTGTATTCCGTCAAGGTCCCGTCCGGCCACCCGAGACCCGAGTACGTGCATTTTACCGACTTTTTAGTTTTCGACCCAGATGGCAATCTGCGAATGCAAAATGATCCTGTTGCACCATACGAACGTTTATTCCGTCAAGGTCCCGTCTGACGTCCCAGGACCCAAGTTCATGAGTTTTCCCGACTTTCCCAATTTCGACCCGGATGACCATCCTCGTATGTAGAATCATCAAGTGCAATGTCCGGACGTGTATTTCTTCAAGGTCCAATCCAGTCACCCAGGACTCGAGTTCGTGAGTTTTACTGACTTTCCCGACTTTCTCGATTTCGACCTAGATGGCCATGCGCGCATGCAAAGCCATCAAGTTGCACCATCCGGAAGTGTACTCTGTCAAGGTCCTGTCTGGTTGCCCGGGACCCGAGTTAGTGAGTTTTTCCGACTTTCTCCGATTTTGACCCAGATGGCCATCCGCGCATGCAAAAACCATCCAGTTGCACCATTCAAACGTGTATTCGGTCAACGTCCCATCCGGCGCCAGCGGACCCGAGTTCATGAGTTTTACCCACTTTCCAGAATTCGACCCAGACGGCCATCCACACATGCAAAACCATCAAATTCCACCGTCCGGATGTGTATTCTGAAAAGGCTCCGTCCGGCCGCCAGGGACGCGAGTTCGTGAGTTTTAGCGACATTCTCGACTTTCCCGATTTTGACCCAAAATGGCCATCCGCGAAAAAAACATCAATCTGCACCGTTCGGACGTGCATGCTTTCAAGGTCTCTTCCGGCCTCCCGGCACATGAGTTCTTGAGTTTTACCGACTTTTCCAACTTTCTCGATTTCGACCCAGATGTCCATCCGAGTAATCAAAACCATCAAGTTGAACTGTCCAGACATGTGTTCCATCAAAATTCCATCCGGCCGCCGGGGACCCGAGTTTGTGAGTTTTGCCGCCTTCGCGACTTTTACGATTTGGACAAGTATGGCCATCCGCGCATGCAAGACCATGAAGTTGCACCTTCGGGACGTATATTCCGTCAAGGTTCTGTCCGGCCGCCTGGACCCGAGTTCATGAGTTTTATCGACTTTGTCTATTTAAAACCAGATGGCCATCCGCGCATGCAAAACCATCAAGTTGCACCGTCCAGACCTGTATTTTGTCAACGTCCTGTCCGGCCACCCGGGACCCGAGTTTGTGAGTTTTACCGACTCACAAACTCGGGACCCAGATGGCATCCGAGAATGTAAAATCATCAAGTTGCACCATCCGGACGTGTATTCTGTTAAGGTTCCGTCTGGCTGCCCAGGACTTGAGTTCGTGAGTTTTACCGACTTTCCCGATTTTGACCCAGATGTGATGCGGACATCGCTACCGTTGATACAACCACAACACCAGCCCATTCACCACTCTCAGCTAATCAAGGTCCAATGACACGCGCTCGTGCACGTCAACTTAATTATCAGGTGAATTCATTCCTGACTGTTCAAAGTAATTATCCTTCAAATGGGGACCTATTAAAGCCTTGTGATGACCTTGTTATTATTAGGTGATTGGGAATTGATCCAGCTAGGAGGGATGGAGGGATTAATGCAATAAAGGCTGCTCCACCCGAGGGGAAATCTTGAGGCTGGGGCCATGTAATAAAGAGAGATTTAGACAAATAAGGAAAGAAATAAGGGAAATCTCGTCCAACTTGCTGCTGGACGAAATTCCCTCTTTCTTCCCCCATTTAAAGATAGATGTGCTATAATAAGGAAAGAAATAGAGGAAATCATATCTTGCCTTGCTGCTGGATGGGTTTCCCTCTCTTTCCCTATTAAGTGATAGTCTATCACAGAAAAAGGAAGGGAATAATGGAGATCACGTCCTACCTTTGTTGCTGGACGAATTTCCCTCTTCCCTCCCCTATTTAAGTAGTCCAAGAGCTACTTGACAGGGCGGGTTTTTGTTTTCTGTAAGTTTAGCCATTGCTACTTCCTTGTAACGTAAGTGTCGACGAGACCTTCCGATTACTTGAATCAGAACCCCAACTTTTTCCACCCGTGAGTGTTTGCTTGTTATCTTGTTCTTACTTGTTCTTCGATTGCTTGCAGGTTCAAGGCTGTTCTTGGCACGACAAGTACAGCAACAACAGGAGCCGGTGTAACTATCGCTAAGGCGCAGCATCCTTGTGGTTGTTGTAGTCGGGTAGCACAACGTCGACCTCCACCCAAATCGTAGTTACCAGGAGACGGTGTAACTGTCGCTCAAGGCGCCACACCATTCTGGTTGTGGTAGTCGGGTAGCCAACGTCGGCCTCCACCAAATGCGTTCTTTACCAACATCTCTCATCGAAAGATAGGGCGTCCCCATACCCGTTGGGTTCATCAAGTGGTATCAGATTTCAGGTTGCTCGGTGAGAGATTTCCTTCTCCTTGTTCTTCATTTACTTACAGACCACTTTTGCCTACAAAAGTTCGCTCTAAAAAAATCCTAAAAACACTTTGAGCCTTTTGCTTGGCTACTTAGCTCTCGACTTGTTGAATTCACGGTTGCCTTTTTGTGTCAAGTTGTTGGTCCTAAGTTTTTCACCGCTAGAGTTTTGAGTTCGTGCCACTTTGTTCTCAATCCATTTCCATTACCTACCCAAAGTTGAGAAAAAAGGCAAGTGCAAAAGAAAAGCTGCACGGATCAGCAAGAAAAAGGCACGTGCAAAAAGAAAAGCCGCACTGATTACAATCACAAAAAAAAAAGTTTCTAAGTACAAAAAAAAGAAAGACAATTTGTGTAACATTTGTTTCATGTTTCAAAGTTCAACTTGCTGTTCTCAACGTTGTTGAAACACAACGGATCGGGCTGTTCAAACTTCCCTACCATAGTAATCCAACGTCACGTGGAGTTACGGCTCACGTCTCTAGTAAGGTTTGAGTTAGGACCAGCACAATACCATCATGGAACGTTTATTCAACTTGTTGTGACTAATGTGGTACTAGTTGTTCCTTTGCACAAATTGTGTCTAGCAGCCACCTATAGCTCCACAAAATTGTCTACGACACCATAAGATTGTGCTGGCAGCCACCGTTTGTTGTTGTTCTTGCTGATTGCCGGCGCCTCCTGCATCGCATGGTAAGAACTTGTAAGACCTTGATTTCTTGCTAGTGAGGAATTGTGCTGTCCTACCACCTCTTAGCAACTGTTAGGATTAATCTGCCTGCTGTTGTATTTCCTTTCTTTACTAACCATGTCAGCTGATGCGAATAAGACATCTCCACATTCACCACGTACGAGGGGCATCATTCACCATTTCGAACGCCAAGTAAAGCTACACACAGATGCTCTCAATGAGGATATTCAAGTCACCAATGAACGCACTGGTCAATTAGAGTCGACGCAGATTTGCACCAACACCAAACTGACCACATTAGAAAGCACTGCTGGGGCTATTAACACTTCTCTTGCAGCAATCATTGAGCGATTGGAGAGGATGAAACAGGTTGGACGCGAAGAGAGGCAAAGACGTGTTGATGACAGCCACGACTCCGTTGGCAGTGCTGCAAGATATGACGAGGCGGAGTATTCAGCGGATACCGAGCTTGATGATGGACCTTTCAGGTATCGACGGCAGCCACGTCGCGGCCATCGTGGTATGGGTGGTCGAGCTCAACGACGCGAGGTACGTGACAATGACGATTCCCTACGCAGCATTAAATTCTCCATACCACCTTTTGATGGTAAATATGATCTGGATGCATATCTGTCTTGGGAATTGTCAGTAGATCAAAAATTTGCATGCTATGATTTCCCTGATGATAAAAAGGTTAGAGCTGCCACTAGTGAATTCACTAACTTTGCTTCTGTTTGGTGGCATGAATATCAAACTAAAAATCCAGCTACCGTACCACAAACTTGGAATGCTTTGACACGAATCATGCGTCATCGTTTTGTTCCTTCCTATCATGCTCGTGACCTGTTGCATAAATTACAACAACTTAGGCAAGGCAACAAATCTGTTGAGGAATACTATCAAGAACTTCAAATAGGCATGATGCGTTGTGGCCTAGTTGAAAATGAAGAGGCTGCAATGGCTAGGTTTATGGGTGGTTTAACAAGAGAAATTCAGGACATATTGGCTTATAAGAAATACACCAACGTCACTCGATTATTCCATCTTGCTTGTAAGGCTGAAAGAGAAGTGCAGGGATGACGTACAAGAACTAACATTTCTGCAGGTCGAACTACCTCATGGCAGTTCCGCTCAAGTGCTGCTGGTACTAAGCATGATTTTCCAGACGATGCTTCCAATGGGTTGCCCAGGACTACATCAAAATCAGCACCTTCGCGTGCAATCGAGACAACAAAAGGATCCACCCAAGTTGCAGCCAACACTTCTTCTTCCATTGCTTCTACCGGGAGAAGAAAAGACATTCAATGCCTCCAGTGCAAGGGTTTTGGGCACCTACGAAGGGACTGCCCAAGCAAGCGTGTGCTGGTTGTACGAGAAAATGGTGAGTACTCATCCGCTAGTGATTTAGATAATGAAACATATGCCATGCTTGCTGCACAAGAAGCAGGAAAGAAGAATGATGATGAAGAGCACATTGGGGCTGATCATGCTGCCCACTATGAGAGTCTTGTTGTGAGGCGTGTCTTGAGTGCCCAAATGATCAAAGCTGAACAGAACCAGCGACACAATCTATTCCAAACTAAGTGTGTAGTTTTGGAACGATCGTGTCACATTATTATTGATGGAGGAAGCTGCAACAATTTAGCAAGTGCTACATTGGTAGAAAAGCTTGGGATGACAACACTTCCACATCCACATCCCTACTACATCCAATGGTTCAACGACAGTGGTAAGCTTAAGATAACACATCTGGTTCATGTCGAATTTGCAATTGGTTCCTACTATGATTACATTGATTCTGATGTGGTACCTATGCAAGATTGTTCTATGCTATTTGGTCGACCTTGACAATTTGATAAAGATACATTACATCATGGTAAATCAAATCAATACTCTTTCATGCATCATGAGAAGAAACTTGTTTTGCACCCGATGTCCCCTGATGCTATTTTGAAGGATGATATTGCTAGAGCTTGGAAAGAGAAAAATAAGAAATCTGCTGAAAATGAAAATTCAGATGTCGTGAAGAAATCGGTACAGCCTAAGACTGACAATTCCAAATCTGCTCATATGAAGAAAAATGAAATAAAATTAAAGAGCGCTTGTTTTTTTGCTTCCAAATCTGATTTGTTTGAAGTCGGTAAAACTCACGAATTGGGGTCTCGGGTGGCCGGATAGGACATTGACGAAATACATGTCTAGACGGTGGAACTTGATAGTTTTGCATACGTGGATGGACATCTAGTTCTAAATAGAGAAAGTCGATAAAACTCATGAACTCGGGTTCGGGCGGCCGGACAGGACCTTGACGGAATACACGTCTGGAAGGTGCAACTTAGAAAAGTCGCGAAGGTCGGCAAAACTCACAAACTCGAGTCCCCGGCGGCCGGAAGGAATTTTGATAGAATACATGTCCGGACGGTGCAACATGATGGTTTTGATTGCGCGGATGGACATCTGGGTCAAAATCGAGAAAGTCGGGAAAGTCGGTAAAACTCACGAACTCGGGTCCCAGGAGGCCGGAAGAGACCTTGACAGCAAACACGTCCGAACGGTGCAGCTTGATGGTTTTTTTGCAGATGGCATTTGGGTCAACATCGAGAAAGTAGAGAATGTCGCTAAAACTCACGAACTCGCGTCCCGGGCGGCCGGACGGGGCCTTTTCAGAATATACGCCCGGACGGTGTAATTAAATGGTTTTGCATGCGTGGATTGCCCTCTGGGTTGTTTTTTGGAAAGTGTAAAACTCATGAACTCGGGTCCGGTGGCGCCGGATGGGACCTTGACGGAATACACGTTCAGATGGTGCAACTGGATGGTTTTTGCATGCGCGGATGGCCATCTGGGTCAAAATCGGAAAAAGTCGGAAAAACTCACTAATTTGGGACCTTGACAGAGTACACTTCCGGATGGTGCAACTTGATGGTTTTGCATGCGCGGATCGCCATCTGGGTCGAAATCGGGAAAGTTAGTAAAACTCACGAACTCGAGTCCTGGGCGGTCGCACGGGACCTTGACGGAATTGACGTCCGGACGGTGCAACTTGATGTTTTTGCATGCACGAATGGCCGTCTTAGTCGAAATCGAGGAACTCAGGAAAGTCGGTAAAACTCACGAACTCGGGTCCTGGGTGGCAAGACAGGACGTTGACGAAATACATGTTTGGATGGTGCAACTTGATGGTTCTGCATGCGCGGATCGCCATCTGGTTCTGAATAGAGAAAGTCGATAAAACTCATGAACTCGGGTCCGGGCGGCCGGACAGGACCTTTACGGAATACACGTCTGGAAGGTGGAACTTCATGGTTTTGCATGCGCGGATGGCCATATTGGTCCAAATTAGAAAAGTCGCGAAGGTCGGTAAAACTCACAAACTCGGGTCCCCGGCGGCCGGACAGAATTTTGACGGAATACATGTCCGGACGGTGCAACTTGATGGTTTTAATTGCGCAGATGGACATGTGGGTCCAAATCGAGAAAGTGGGGAAAGTCGGTAAAACTCACGAACTCAGGTCCCGGGAGGCCGGAAGAGACCTATATAGCATACACGTCCGAACGGTGCAGCTTGATGGATTTTTCACGGATGGCCATTTGGGTCAAAATCGGGAAAGTTGAGAATGTCGCTAAAACTCACGAACTCGCATCCCGGGCGATCGGACGGTGTCGAAGTGTGCGATCAACACTTCCCCCGGGCCTGCACTGGGCAGCCCGCGGAGGTTCTTTTTTCGGAGGGGCTAGTTCCTAGCGGAGAGCTTGCGCGGATGGACGAGTTAGTGAGAGCTTGACACGGGAAGTTTTACGTGGTTCACGCCGCCGGAGCGTAAAACCCTACGTCCACGGCGAGCTATGGAGCTCGCTGTATTGCTTGCTGCTCAGGGCCGGGGGCCTGAGCTTGGGGGTGAGTTACAGCTTGAGAGTATATGGCTAGCGTATGAGTTGCAGAATGCGAACCCTTGCTATCGACGCCTACCCGAGCCTTTTATAGTCCAAGGCTCGGGCGGTTTACAAGGGAAGACGGGACCTGACAGGTGGTCCCGGGAAGATTGTCTATTATCTACCGTATCTGTAGTTACGCCGGTGGTTGCCTCTGGTCGAAGGCTTCTGAGTCTTCATTTTGCCGCCCTGCCCACGCCGCGCACTAGTCATAGTGGTTGATGACGGCGCAGGCGGCATGGGATGTCTTGTCGCGGCGTTTATTACCTGGCAGATTCTGACACCGCGCGCCAGTCTGTGATGCGACTGGACGCAACGGCACCTGACAGGCGCGTGCTCCGCGTTTCCGCGTCTTGGGAAGACGCGGGCCTTGAATACCTTGTACGGGCAAGGTGAGGGGCGCCTTTACGCCCGCTGCCTACCGCTCGGGGGCAGGCAGCACCGTTCTTCCAGCCACGTGGCGGGTCCGGAGCTCTTCTCTGAGGAGAGGGAGGTCCGGCCCCGCTGGATGCGTGGCGCCTTCGGACCTCTCTCCCGCGGAGGGGGAGGTCCGGCTTCTGCATGCCACGTGGCGGGCCCGGAGCTCACCTCTGAGTAGAGGGAGGTCCGGCCCCGCTGGACGCGTGGCGTCTTCGGACCTCTCTCCCGCGGAGGGGGAGGTCCGGCTTCTGTATGCCACGTGGCGGGCCCGGAGCTCTCCTCTGAGGAGAGGGAGGTCCGGCCCCGCCAGACGTGTGGCGCCTTTGGAGCTCTCCCTGCGGAGAAGGGCGAGCACCTTAGGCATTTCACCCTGTGCGCGGGGGTACCCCATATCTCAGGTACCGACAGTGGCCCCCGGGCCCATCATGGGGGAGATAGCGAGCCCAAGGTGGGACCTCCGTCTCTTCCGATCCGCGCACTTTCTCTAAGTCCCGACTTGGCCGCTGCCGGAGCACGAACGGCCGCGGGGTCGTGAGAGCGTGCGCTCACTTGATGATTGCTTTTACTGCAGCGGTTCCCAAGGCTGCCACTTCTGCACGTTGCGGCGCTTTCTTCGGGAACCGCCGAAGGGCCTTGCCGGCTCATCTTCTTAGGAGACTGACTCCTTGCCCCCACCGCTCCAGTTAAGCGGCTTGGGCCCACCCATCATCGGCACTCGGTCTAGGAGCCGAAGCGGTTGCGGGTGCGGGGTATTCGAAGAGTTCCGAATCGCTTGGAACTGCACCGGGAAGCTTTTTAGAGGGGGTCTCACCCACATTGTAGCTTCCCTTCGCACTTCTCTGCGTTTCCTCTTGGACTCTTGCGCTTTTGCTTTCTTGCCTTTGAGCTCTCCCTTGCCATGGCTTCCAACCCGCTGCCAGAGAAGAAACACGCCCGATCTCCTCCAGCAACGGCGCTGGTGCCAAGTCGGGATTCTGGGGTGCCTGACACTCCCTCCGGTGGCGACTCGAAGAGGCCCCGGGCTGATGTGCTGGGGGAAGCCTCTGTGGCGTCCCCTGTTCCGCCAGTCCAAGCGACTGCGGAGCGGTCGTCGGAGACGGTAGCGGGCTCTGGAAATCCTACCCGGCTCGGAAGTCGGGGTTTAGAGCCCGCTGGAGTGTCCGCGCTTCCCGGCCTTCCCCGTCTTGCGGGGAATCTGTGCCGATGCGCTCGGAGCCAGGGGCAACTGCTGCGGCCCCCAGGCCAGCGCGGACTTCTCCTGTTCCGGTGTGCCCGGACTCCGCGGCGGCGCCGTCTCTTCCTGCCGAGACGGCCACCGCGGCCCCCGAGCCAGCACAGGTTGATCCTGCACTAGGCGGCCTGGCTTCTTCTCCAGCTCCGTCTTCCCCGGCTCGTCCCTCTCCTCAGGTCAAGGAGCCAGAAGCTGAAAAGAGCCCCGCTGGCCTGGCTGCCAGTGCCGCGGAGCCAGCTTCTCCTGATCGACGTCTCGTCTCGGCGGCTGGCGCGTCGGCTCTTCCTGAGGACGAGGTAATGGAGGGGGTCGGAGGGACTGCCCCAGCCTCTGTTGCTCCATTGCCTCTGGCGGACGCCTTTGCGCTTGCCGAGTCGAGCGTCCGGCAGGTCTTGGCTGCACTAGGGCGCGAGCGGGAGGAGTATACGGTTGAACGGGACCGCCTCCTCACCTGGGGGAACCTTTTGCGGGAGAGGACCGCGAAGGTTAAGAGCGAGCTCGACTCCAGGCGGGAGTTGCTCGACTTCAGGGAAACGCTTGTCGACCGGATGAAGCGGGCTGTTGACCGCATGGACACCCAGTCGCGGTGGATCAACAGGGAGGCCCTGGAGGCTCACGCCCGGGCCGAAGAGAGCCTCTCTGCTGCTGTGGAAATACGGCAGCGGTTGGAGCGCCGCGAACTCGCCGTTGAGGAGCGGGAGCGCTCCGTGGCAGCTGAGGCAGAGAGGGTCGCCGCGCAGCTGGCTGCAGGCGAGGATGACCTCCGAGCTCGGATGGAGGAGCTGGAGATTCTGAAGGCAGACCTTGACTTGAGGGATGAACAGGTCTCCCATGATCGCCGGGCGGTCTTGGACCGGGAGTTGACTGCCGGCTTCAGGGCCGCTGAGTTTGAGCGGCTGCCGAGACTCTCCGCCTTCGGGAGAGTTCCCTGGCGGCCAAGGAGAAGGAATTCTCCGAGAGGAACCTGGAGGCTCTGCGGGCGGCCCGCCACGAGGTGGAGGAGCTCTCAGCCCTACGGTCCTCCGAGGCCCTTGCGGTCTCAAGCTTCGTGGATCGAGCGGGGTCCGCCCTGATCCCTCTTGGTTTCAGTCCGGTGAGGGCCGCAACTCCCGCATTGCAGGTGGCAGAGGTGATCCCTGCATTGGAGTCGATCGGCGCCAAGCTGGACAGACTCGACTCGGTGGTCGCCAGCGAGCTTGAAGCCGAGGGCCGCGGCTTAGCTTTAGAGGTTGCCTCGCATGTGCTGGCATGCTTCAAGAGCCGCGACCCCTCTTTCTCACTGGAGCCAGCAAGAGAGGGCCCAGCCGCGGAGCGGGAGGAAGCCGCCAGGGCAGAAGTCGAGGATGTGGCCGCCCTTGTAGCCGCAAGGTTCCGGCGAGAGCCGGGAGGTCCTTAGGACTTGCTTCTCCCTTTTTTTATCGAGTCTGTAGTCCAGCTCAAGGAGCCTTGCTCAATTTGACTCTCTTGGATACTTGTGTCTGTGACGCTTTTTCCCTCCTTCTTGGCTTTGCCTGGCTGAGTCCTTAGCTCCGCAAGGTACTCAGAGGTCATTTCCAATCTCGGAGCTTCGCACAGACACCCCCCCGGGTCCTAACCGTGTTAGGGGCCCCCGGAGGTCTCCGAACCTCGCCCTATGGGGGGCTCCAAATCTGCCGGCCACGTGGTGGGTCCGGAGCTCCTCCTCAAGAGACGGGAGCTCCGGTCATGTTGGACACGTAGGGCTTTCGGAGCCCTCCCGCTGAGGGGGGAGGCCCGGTTCCTGCCTGCCACGTGGCGAGCCCGGAGCCCTCCTCAAGGAAGGAGAGAGTTCCGGGCCTGCTGGACATGCGGGGCCCCCGGGCCCCGCCCCAGCTGGAGGGGCGGGTCCCGGTCCTTCCAGTCCCAGGCCGGTGTAGCTGGTAGCTCCTTTCCCCCCGCTTCATGCAGTCCCTGTTGCCGTAACCTGAATGTCCTGCACACAGGTAGAGGAAACGTAATTCTCCTCAGGGGGTCCTCCCCTCCTGTCTCCTAGTCTTATCCGTCTTATGGTCCTGGCCCGCTATGCGGGGCTTGGGCAATTCTGTGCACGAGGCGCCGGAGCTCCGGCTCCCTCCGAGGTCCGGGTATGGCCGTCCGATCCCTAGTACCGGGCCATGCGCTGGGGAAGCAGAGTGCACGCGCTTTGGGTTCATGACCGGCAAAACGGACGTACTCCCCTGGACCTCCGGAGAGCAGGATGCGCATGCTTTGGGCTCTGGGCCGGCTAAGCTGGATACGTACCCTGGACCCCCCATGCACAACGCTGGCCTTTCCTGGAGGTGACCAACTGACACCGCAACACCTGACTGGGGGAGACCCGAGAGACTCACTCGGCCATCGGCAGGTGCCTCAAGCGCAGCCGCCTTCGGGAGGATAGCAAATGCCGACTATGGATGAGCGCAGGAGAGGGGGAGCTAGACGTATGATGAACATACAGAGATAGTGCGATCATAAAAATTAATGCATAATTTAAATGAGCGCATGAGAAGGAGCTAAGTAGAACAGGTCTCTGTATTTGCGCCCATAGGTTGAATTCTGGCTGTTCGTGGGGGCAATGTTCCGCCTCGTCTACAAGGGAAGCAAGACTCTACGCGCTTAGGGTCGGAACCAGGCTAAACTGGACGTAGTCCTGTACCGTCCCTTGAGACTTAGCTACCCCAAGCTCTGTTCCTAAGTTCTATGGGGTCTATTACAGAAGTGAATAACCCTGTTCTACCGATGCTCAGTAAGTAGGACTTACAGTGTTGCTCCATGGCAAGGATTTTTGGGAAATGATCCCACTCTCGGTTGAAAGGCATGTGTACCTGGGGCGGCAGCTTTCACGATTCGGAAGGGACCTTCCCTGCTGGGGGAGAGCTTATGGGTCCTTCTTGGAATATAGCGTGCCACTTCACCAGGCTGCCCTCTTGCGGGCCCCCGTCGCGTTTGGTTCTTTGGCGGTAGTGCTTAGAGCATTAACCGAGACCTTGCGTTGTGGGGTGTTCCCTGCAAGCCGAGTCTTGTCGAAGTTGTTGTCTTCACGCTGGATCAGGTCCTGCGTGGCTTCTCTCGGGGGTCCCCCGGGGAGTTCTCCCCTTCTGGCTAAGGCCTTCAAGGGGTAGGTGGACCCGGGCTCTCCTTGGATGACCTAAGGCGTCCCCCCCTTCTGGCAAGGCCTTCAAGGGGTTGACGGACCCTAGGCAGCCCCCGAGAGGTATGTTCCAGGCACGGAGGCGTGCCGTAGCTGGCTAACGCCTTGGCCCGTCACCGTCGGAACTGGAGTCCTCACCGTCATGCACTGTCTTTATGACACGCTGAGGCTCCTGGAACCCCACCTGGTGGGCAGCGGTGACTGGGGCATCGGCCTTCTTTTTGCCATCCCTCTGAGGGCAGGGCGGTGCTTCAGCCCTCTGCTGTCTTCCATTGCGGAAGCGCTCTGCGAGCCTCTGGATCTCCCAGCACTCGGCAGCTGTATGGTTGCAGGTGGTGCCATGCACGGGGCATAGCCCGCCTTGGCCACTGTCTGGGGCCGGTGATTGCCGCTGCCTCTTGTCGGGGCGCGGCCCCCGAGCTCCACTGGTTGTCGCAGCTGCGGCGACGGGGGCCGTGAATGGTGACTTCATCTTCCCATTCCCCCGGTTCTTGGTCTTCTTGCCACCCCCATAGGCAGCAGCACCGGACCCGGGCTGCCCTCCTGACTCGGAGGTTGGCAGTGCGTGCCAGTTCCGCCCTTCGGCTGCTCTGGCGCACTTGTCCGCCAGGCTAAAGAGCTCCGAGACGTCGCTGACCTCTCTGGTCGCGAGCTTCTCGAGCATTTTCTTGTCCCGGACACCCTGTCGGAACGCCACCACCACAGAGGCGCTTTGGATATGTGGGATGGTGTTGCGCACCTGAGAGAACTGCTGGATGAAAGAGCGCAGCGACTCCCCAGGTTGTTGTTTGACGGCGTGGAGGTCGAGCTCCGTGCCGGGACGGGTGTAGGAGCTGCCGAAGTTGGCGATGAACTGCCGGCAGAGCTCACCCCAGGAGGTTATGGACCCCTGGGGTAGATTCATGAGCCAGGACCGGGCTGGGCCGGTCAAGGCAACGGGAAAATAGTTGGCCATGACAGCCTCATCGCCTCTTGCAGCAAGTACGGAGGTGGAGTAGATCTGGAGGAACTCCGCTGGGTTGACGCTTCCGTCGTACTTCTCGGGCAAGTGCGGGCGAAACTTGCGCGGCCACCTTGCGAAGCGAAGGTGGGGTGCAAGGGCCGCACATCCTGCACCTGCTGCTGCAGGTACTGGCGCTGTGAACAGGTGGTTCGCACCTGGCACCACGTATCCCGGCATGGGCAAGGCTGCACCGTAGGCCTGGGCCGCTACTTGCGGCGCATATGGTGGTGGCATATGTTGCGCAGCATATGCCTGAGGCGGGGCTCGCATGGCGAAGGCCTGCCCTTCTGGTTGCGTCGAGGCCGACGACATGCTGTCGCCTGCCTCATGGTTGCGACGCCTTTCTCGACGTCGCTCGAGGTACACCCGGGCGTCCTGCCCCAAGTGGCACCGTTCCAGTTCCCTTCGCAGGTCCGTCGACAGGAGCCTGGAGGAGCTGGAATCCGCCGTTAGCTCGTCAACCGTGGGTGTGCGTGTCAGCGACACAGCCGGTTGCCCCGGGCGCCGCCCTCGCCGAAACCGAGGGTTCGCGGCGGCGACGACGAGGCGGTCCACCTCGCGGACCCATTGCTGGGTCGCTGAATGGGGCGCATCCCCTGCAGGTGGGTTGCGCAGCAGCGCTCTTGCTGCAGCTAGCGCACCTCCATGGTGTACGCTCAGCGCTGCAGAAGACCTCACGCTGGTCGGGGCCTGCATAGCCGGAGTCGGCGTTGCCGGAGTCGGCTGCTGGCTACCCGCTTGTGCCGACACACTCCGTCCTGAGTGCGTCGACATGTACTCCCCGCTGGTCACGGTTCGCCGTGAATGCGGTGGGGGAGAGTTTGCCACTGAAGGGAGCTTGGTCATCTTCGTCGGCGGAAACTCGTCGCGCTAGGGGAAAAGCCCCCTACCTGGCGCGCCAAATGTCGAAGTGTGCGATCGACACTTCCCCCGGGCCTGCACTGGGCAGCCTGTGGAGGTTCTTTTTTCGGAGGGGCTAGTTCCTAGCGGAGAGCTTGCGCGGATGGACGAGTTAGTGAGAGCTTGACACGGGAAGTTTTACGTGGTTCAGGCCCCCGGAGCGTAAAACCCTACGTCCACGGCGAGCTATGGAGCTCGCTGTATTGCTTGCTGCTCAGGGCCGGGGGCCTGAGCTTGGGGGTGAGTTACAGCTTGAGAGTATATGGCTAGCGTATGAGTTGCAGAATGCGAACCCTTGCTATCGACGCCTACCCGAGCCTTTTATAGTCCAAGGCTCGGGCGGTTTACAAGGGAAGCCGGGACCCGACAGGTGGTCCCAGGAAGATTGTCTATTATCTTCCGTATCTGTAGTTACGCCGGTGGTTGCCTCTGGTCGAAGGCTTCTGAGTCTTCATTTTGCCGCCCTGCCCACGCCGCGCACTAGTCATAGTGGTTGATGACGGCGCAGGCGGCATGGGATGTCTTGTCGCGGCGTTTATTACCTGGCAGGTTCTGACACCGCGCGCCAGTCTGTGATGCGACTGGACGCAACGGCACCTGACAGGCGCGTGCTCCGCGTTTCCGCGTCTTGGGAAGACGCGGGCCTTGAATACCTTGTACGGGCAAGGTGAGGGGCGCCTTTACGCCCGCTGCCTACCGCTCGGGGGCAGGCAGCACCGTTCTTCCAGCCACGTGGCGGGTCCGGAGCTCTTCTCTGAGGAGAGGGAGGTCCGGCCCCGCTGGACGCGTGGCACCTTCGGACCTCTCTCCCGCGGAGGGGGAGGTCCGGCTTCTGCATGCCACGTGGCGGGCCCGGAGCTCACCTCTGAGGAGAGGGAGGTCCGGCCCCGCTGGACGCGTGGCGTCTTCGGACCTCTCTCCCGCGGAGGGGGAGGTCCGGCTTCTGTATGCCATGTGGCGGGCCCGGAGCTCTCCTCTGAGGAGAGGGAGGTCCGGCCCCGCCAGACGCGTGGCGCCTTCGGAGCTCTCCCTGCGGAGAAGGGCGAGCACCTTAGGCATTTCACCCTGTGCGCGGGGGTACCCCATATCTCAGGTACCGACAGACAGGGTCTTTTTGGAATACACGTCCGGACGGTGGAATTCGATGGTTTTGCATGCGTGGATGGCCATCTGTGTCAAAATCGAAAAAAGTCAGAAGAACTCACTAACTCGGGTCCCGAGCGACCGGACAGGACCTTGATAGAGCACACTTCCGGATGATACAACTTGATGGTTTTGCATGCGCGGATGGCCATCTAGGTTGAAATCGGGAAAGTCGGGAAAGTCGGTAAAACTCACGAACTCGAGTCCCGGGCGACCGGACTAGGCCTTGACGGAATACACGTCCGGACGGTGCAATTTGATGGTTTTGCATGCGTGGATTGCCATCTGGGTCGAAATTGGGAAACTCGGGAAAACTCATGAACTCGGGTCCCGGGACGACGTATGAGACCTTGACAGAATACATGTTTGGATGGTGCAACTGGATGGTTTTGCATGCGTGGATGGCCATCTGGGTCAAAATCAGGAAAGTCGGTGAAACTCACGAACTCGAGTCCTGGTCGGCCACACGGAACCTTAACAGAATACACGTCCGGACGGTACAACTTGATGGTTTTACATGCGCGAATACCGTCTGGGTCAAAATCTAGAAAGTCGGATAAACTCATTAACTCGGGTCCCGTGCAGACGGATGGGACCTTGAAGGAATACACGTCCGGACGGTGCAACTTGATGTTTTTGCATGCACGGATGGCCGTCTTGGTCGAAATCAAGAAAGTCGGTAAAACTCACGAACTGGGGTCTCGGGTGGCCGGACTGGAAGTTGACGAAATACATGTCTGGACGGTGCAACTTGATGGTTTTGCATGCGCGGATGGCCATCTGGTTCTAAATAGAGAAAGTCGATAAAACTAATGAACTCGGGTCCGGGCGGCCAGACAGGACCTTGACGGAATACACGTCCAGAAGGTGCAACTTCATTGTTTTGCATGCACGGATGGCCATATTGGTCAAAATCAGAAAAGTCGCGAAGGTCGGTAAAACTCACAAACTCGGGTCCTTGGATGCCGGACGGAATTTTGATGGAATACATATCCGGACGGTGCAACTTGATGGTTTTGATTGCGCGGATGGACATCTGGGTCGAAATCGAGAAAGTCGGTAAAACTCACGAACTCGGGTCCCGGGAGGCCGGAAGAGACATATATAGCATACACGTCCGAACGGTGCAGCTTGATGGTTTTTTCACGGATGGCCATTTGGGTCAAAATCGGGAGAGTTGAGAATGTCGCTAAAACTCACGAACTCGCATCCCGGGCGATCGGACGGGGTCTTTTCGGAATACACGTCCG
Source organism: Neostapfia colusana (assembly GCA_030760725.1). Taxonomy (NCBI): domain Eukaryota; kingdom Viridiplantae; phylum Streptophyta; class Magnoliopsida; order Poales; family Poaceae; genus Neostapfia; species Neostapfia colusana. Next base: position 14,454,350 of record JASWHV010000014.1, on the reverse strand, counting down.
GACGGTGCAATTTGATGGTTTTGCATGCGTGGATGGCCGTCTGGGTCGATTTTTAGAAAGTGTAAAACTCATGAACTTGGGTCCGGTTGCGCCGGATGGGACTTTGACGGAATACACGTTCCGATGGTGCAACTGGATGGTTTTTGCATGCGCGGATGGCCATTTGGGTCAAAATCGGAAAAAGTCGGAAAAACTCACTAATTCGGGTCCCGAGCAACGGGACAGGACCTTGACAGAGTACACTTCCGGATGGTGCAACTTGATGGTTTTGCATGCGCGGATGACCATCTGGGTCGAAATCGGGAAAGTCGTGAAAGTCAGTAAAACTCACGAACTCGAGTCCTAGGCGGCCGGACGGGAACTTGATGGAATACACGTCCGGACGGTGCAACTTAATGATTTTGCATGCGAGGATGGCCATCTGGGCCGAAATCCGGAAAGTTGGGAAAACTCACGAACTTGGGTCCTGGGACGCCGGACGGGACCTTGACGGAATAAACGTTCGGATGGTGCAGCAGGATCGTTTTTGCATTCACAGATGGCCATCTTGGTCAAAAACAAGAAAGTCGGTAAAATGCACGAACTCGGGTCTCGGGCGGCCGGATGGGACCTTCAAGGAATACACGTTCGGACGGTGCAACTTTAAGGTTTTGCATATGCGAATGGCCATTTTGGTCGAAATTGGTAAAGTCGGTAAAACTCATGAACTCGGGTCCCGGGCTGCCGGACGGGATCTTGACGGAATACACGTCCGGACGGTGCAACTTGATGGTTTTGCATGCGTGGATGGTCATCTAGGTCAAAATTGGAAAAGTTGGGAAAACTAATGAACTCAGGTCCCGGGACGCCGTATGGGACTTTGACAGAATACAAGTTTGGATGGTGCAACTTGATGGTTTTGCATGCGCGAATGGCCATCTGGGTAAAAATCGGGAAAGTCGGTAAAACTCACGAACTCGAGTCCTGGGCAGCCAGATGGAACCTTAACCAAATATACGTCTGGACGGTGCAACTTGATGGTTTTGCATGCGCGGATACCATCTGGGTCGAAATTGAGAAAGTCGGGAAAGTCGGTATAACTCACGAACACGAGTCCCGAGCGACCGGACTAGGCCTTGACGGAATACACGTCCGGACAGTGCAACTTGATGGTTTTGCATGCGTGAATTGCCATCTGGGACGAAATTGAGAAAGTCGGAAAAACTCATGAACTCGGGTCCCGAGACGCCGTATGGGACCTTGATAGAATACATGTTTGGATGGTGCAACTGGATATTTTTGCATGCGCGGATGGCCATCTGGGTCAAAATTGGGAAAGTTGGTGAAACTCACGAACTCGAGTCCTGGGCGGCCACACGGAACCTTAAGGGAATACACGTCCGGACGGTGCAACTTGTTGGTTTTGCATGCGCGGATACCATTTGGGTCAAAATCTAGAAAGTCGGATAAACTCATGAACTCGGGTCCCGTGCAAATGGACGGGACCTTGATGGAATACACATACGGACGGTGCAACTTGATGTTTTTGCATGCATGGATGGCCGTCTTGGTCGAAATCGAGATCAGAAAAGTCGGTAAAACTCACAAACTCGGGTCCCGGGTGGCCAGACGGGACGTTGACGAAATACATGTCAGGATGGTGCAACTTGATGGTTGTGCATTCGTGGATACCATCTGCGTGAAAATCGAGAAAGTCGGGTAAAATCATGAACTCGGGTCCCGTGCAGACAGATGGGATCTTGAAGGAATACGCGTCCGGACGGTGCAACTTGATGTTTTTGCATGTACGGATGGCATCTTGGTCGAAATTAAGAAAGTCGGGAAAGTCGGTAAAACTCACGAACTGAGCTCTCGGGTGGCCGGATAGGACGTTGACGAAATACATGTCTGGACGGTGCAACTTGATGGTTTTGCATGCGCGGATGGCCATCTGGTTCTAAATAGAGAAAGTCGATAAAACTCATGAACTCGGGTCCGGGCGGCCGGACAGGACCTTGACGGAATACACATCCAGAAGGTGCAACTTTATGGTTTTGCATGCGCCGATGGCCATATTGGTCCAAATCAGAAAAGTCGCGAAGGTTGGCAAAACTCACAAACTTGGGTCCGTGGGCGGCTGGACGGAATTTTGATAGAATACATGTCCGGACGGTGCAACTTGATGGTTTTAATTGCGCGGATGAACATCTAGGTCGAAATCGAGAAAGTCGGTAAAACTCACGAACTCGGGTCCTTGGAGGCCGGAAGAGACCTTGACAGAATACCCGTCCGAACGGTGCAGCTTGATGGTTTTTTTGCTGATGGCCATTTGGGTCAAAATCAGGAAAGTCGAGAATGTCGCTAAAACTCACGAACTCGCGTCCCGGGCGGCCGGATGGGGCCTTTACGGAATACACGTCCGGACGGTGTAATTTGATGGTTTTGCATGCGTGGATGGCCGTCTGGGTCGATTTTTGGGAAGTGTAAAACTCATGAACTCGGTTCCGGTGGCGCCGGATGGGACCTTGACGGAATACACGTTCCGATGGTGCAACTGGATGGTTTTGCATGCGCGGATGGCCATCTGGATCAAAATCGGAAAAAGTCAGAAAACTCACTATTTCGGGTCCCGAGCGACCGGACAGGACCTTGACAGAGTACACTTCCGGATGGTGCAACTTGATGGTTTTGCATGCAAGGATGGCCATCTGGGTCGAAATCGGGAAAGTCGTGAAAGTCAGTAAAACTCACGAACTCAAGTCCTAGGCGATCGGACGGGACCTTGACGGAATACACGTCCGGACGGTGCAACTTGATGATTTTGCATACGAGGATGGCCATCTGTGTCGAAATCAGGAAAGTCGGGAAAACTGACGAACTTGGGTCCTGGGATGCCGGACGGGACCTTGATTGAATAAACGTTCTGATGGTGCAGCAGGATCGTTTTGCATTCGCAGATGGCCATCTGGGTCGAAAACCAGAAAGTCATTAATATGCACGAACTCGGGTCTCAGACGGCCAGACGGGACCTTGACGGAATACACGTTCGGACAGTGCAAATTGAAGGTTTTGCATGTGCGAATGGCCATCTTGGTCGAAATTGGGAAAGTCGATAAAACTCACGAACTTGGGTCCCGGGCGGCCAGACGGGACCTTGATGGAATACACGTCGGGACGGTGCAACTTGATGGTTTTGCATGCGTGGATGGCCATATGGGTCGAAATTGAGAAAGTCGGGAAAACTAATGAACTCGGGTCCGGGACGCCGTATGAGACTTTAACGGAATACATGTTTGGATGGTGCAACTGGATGGTTTTGCATGCATGAAGGTAAAATGCACGAACTCGGGTCTCGGCCGGCTGGACGGGACCTTAACGGAATACACGTTTGGATGGTGCAACATGAAGGTTTTGCATGTGCGAATGGCCATCTTGGTCAAAATTGGGAAAGTCGGTAAAACTCACGAACTCGGGTCCCGGGTGGCCGGATGGGATCTTGAAGGAATATACGTCCAGACGGTGTAACTTGATGGTTTTGGATGCGTGGATGGCCATCTGGGTCAAAATAGGAAAGTCGGGAAAAGTAATGAACTCAGATCAAGGTACGCCGTATGGGATTTTGACGGAATACATGTTTGGATGGTGCAACTGGATGGTTTTGCATGCGCGGATGACCATCTAGGTCAGAATCGGGAAAGTCGGTAAAACTCACAAACTCGAGTCCTGGGCGGCCAGACGGAACCTTAACGGAATACATGTCCGGACGGTGCAACATGATGGTTTTGCATGAGCGGTTACCATCTGGGTCGAAATCGAGAAAGTCGGTAAAACCTACGAACACGAGTCCCAGGCTGCCGGACTAGTCCTTGACAGAATACACATCCGGATGGTGCAACTTGATGGTTTTGCATGTGTGGATTGCCATCTGGGTCAAAATTGGGAAAGTCGGGAAAACTCATGAACTCGGGTCCCAGGACGCTGTATGGGACCTTGATAGAATACATGTTTGGATGGTGCAACTGGATGGTTTTGCATGCGCGGATGGCCATCTGGGTCAAATTCGGGAAAGTCAGTGAAGCTCACGAACTTGAGTCCTGGGTGGCCACACGGAACCTTAACGGAATACATGTCCGGACGGTGCAACTTGATGGTTTTGCATGCGCGGATACCATCTAGGTCAAAATCTAGAAAGTCAGATAAACTCATGAACTCGGATCCCGTGCAGACAGATGAGACCTTGAAGAAATACACGTCCGGATACCATCTGGGTCAAAATGTAGAAAGTTGGTGTAACACACTCAAATTCATTTCATTGCATTGCCTACATTTTTCATAGAGAAACATCTTAAAAGAAGTAGAAATGGAGAAAAAATCATAAAAATGGTGGGGAATGGGAAAAAGATAGCTGAAATGACACAAATCTAATTTGTCAAAGTGCGTTGTCGACACTTCCCTGGGGCGCGGGACACGTGGCGCCTTCGGAGCTCACCCATGCGGAAGTGATGAGGTCTGACCCCGCGGGACACGTGGCGCCTTCGGAGCTCACCCCTGCGGAAGGGATGAGGTCCAGCCCCGCGGGACACGTGATGCCTTCGGAGCTCACCCCTGCTGAAGGGATGAGGTCTGGCACCGCTGGATACGTGTCGCCCTCGGAGCTCGCCTCCGAGGAGAGGGGAGGTCCGCCACCGCTGGATACGTGTCGCCCTCGGAGCTCGCCTCCGAGGAGAGGGGAGGTCCGGCACCGCTGGACACGTGTCGCTCTCGGAGCTCACCTCCACGGAGGGGGTGAGGTCCGGCTCCGCTGGACACGTGGCGCCCTCGGAACTCGCCTCTGAGGAGAAAGGAGGCCCGGCTCCGCTGGACACATGGCGCCCTCGGAGCTCGCCTCTGAGGAGAAGGGAGGCCCAGCTCCGCTGGACACGTGGTGCCCTCAGAGCTCGCCTTTGAGGAGAACGGAGGTCCGGCACACGTGGCAGGCCGGGGTTCGCCTCTGAGAAGAAGGGAGGCCCGGCCCCGCCGGACAGGTGGCGCCCTTGGAGCTCGCCCCTGCGGAGGGAGCGAGGCTCGGCACTTCTGGCCGCTTGGCAGGCCCGGTGCTCGCCTCTGGTTAGAGGGGAGGCCCGGCCCCCGCTGGACACGTGGCACCTCCGGAGCTCACCACTGCGGAGATGCGAGGTCCTTAGGCGGATTTTTCTCCTGTACACGGGAGTACCCGGTACTGAGGTTACCGACACAATATCCCCAAGGCTGCCGCACCTAACTGAAAAGATAAGTTTGTTGAAATCTAAAATTTAATTGGACTCTTATTTGAACTCCAATTGAAGTAGGACTCCTCTTTTTCCTCTTATAAATAGAACCCAAAAACCCCCCTTGGCCGTAACCCCTTTTCTTTTTTCACCCTCCCGAGTCGACGACTTGGAGGTCCTAGCTCCCAACTCGCCGAGTTGGACACATCCCCCCCTCGCCGGATTTCAGTCGCCGGTGAGCCCGCCGACAAGCCCCGTCACGTCTCGCTGTCGCTGGAAAAGAGCCGACGATCATAAGGGAAGTAAGCTATGTCTTCGTTACCCATCTTACGATATCGTCGCTGTTTCTACGCATCCGTTTTCTTCGTCCCCCTTCGAGCAGAAACTTTTACGTGTGGACAGATCGTGTTTTGATCGGTTTTTGACGGTGGAATTGATCTAGATCTTGAGTCAAGATCATCACCACGTCCACACTTGATCTCTACATCCTTGTTCATCATAAAACCCCATGAAAGCCCATTAAAAACATGCAAGAACACGTACAAACTGGTTTAATAAGACAACACCATAGGATTGGCATTCGTCTACACCATTGCATCTTGAGTAGAGTTCCACATGATGTTTGATTGCTGTAAATTTTTGGTCGTGAGTAGAAGGACAAGCTAGGAAGCCATCTACGAAGAACTACAGCGCAAAGACTTCGAGACGCTTGATCAACCAGAGCCACGGGAGCAAGGCAAGTGCCTCTTGACCATATTGATCCCATGTTTTGAAACTGTTTTATTTGCGAAAACGTGTATGCTTGAGTTAACTTGATGGGACACCCTTTTATAGGAGTTTACTAGTTTTGTTAACAACCCTTGTCGCCAGGAAAGTTGATGAGTCGGGTATTGTCGTTTTTCCTTTTTGCTTCGCTTAATCCACGGGATACGGGAAGCTGAATTAAAATAGGGTTAGCTACTGCCCTCTTATGAATAGTAATGATGAGAACTTGATGATGTTAATGAGCATGGAATCGGGGTGATCTAGGCAAGCTTGGTTCGTGGATGTTACTGAATGAGATGGTGGTTTACTTGCCATAGATCTAAGGACCGGTTCATGCCAGCACATGCCAGGAAAACAATGGCACCATAAGGCCAAATATGGGTGCGGCTTAGCTGACTAATTAGGTGTGTTACTAGTTTGTTATGGACTGTGGATGGCGCGGGGAATGAGAGTCGAGAGAGGACTGTCCTGTGAACTGCATGGCACAAGAGGGGGCCCGTGGGTGGGAGAATGGTGATTTGAGCCTGCCGGTGAAATCTTAGTGAGTGCATACATCTAGCAGCCCCTTTGTAAAGGCTATTTTATGATCTCTTGGCTATACACCGACGGTTGTGTACTGGTATAATAGAGGTTCTGCAGTCGCCGACGGGTGACGAAATCACAAACTTGTGGGTAAAATGCTGCCACCTCTGCAGAGTGTAAAACTATCATGATAGTCGTGCTTCCGGTCACAAGCACCTGACCAACTCACATGATTAGAGGGAAAACTTGGGATGGACGTTCGGTATGGTTACGGTATGGGATTGGTTTTGGGATTGTTTAAGTCATGAAAATGAGTTTAATTTTGGTTATATGAATATGAGACGGATATGAATATTTATGAGCATGAGATGAACTTGAGAAAGATTAATGGTTGGTTAAGACTCGATAAATGGTGAATCATGATGGAGGAATGTCACTGTTTTACTTAGTTATATTGGGATAAATATCACTTAGAAATAGTTGCTGTTTTTATCATATTTGTGAAATAAAATTTACTTGCTGCAATGAGCCTTTTTATTCCATTCCTTGTTGTAAGTTATATGTCATACTTTTCCCGCACTTGCTGAGTACAACATGTACCCACCCTTGCATTATCACATAAATATCAGCAACAGGAGAATAGTACTTCGAGGACCATGTGGAGTACTAGGCATGAAACTACCGTCAACATGCCTGTGGAGTTGAAGATGGGGCCGCTGCTATTTAGTTATTTCCGCTGTTGTTTATAGACTTCCGCTGCAAGAATAAGTTAGAGATTCATGAGTGAGACAATGAGTCGATGTAATAAAGTACTTAAACCCCATTTATTCATGGTTATATTCTGAATTTAGTTTGTGGATTATATGTGTATGTGTGATGAACATCCTGGGCACACATATGCATTAACTTGGTTCTGTTTTCGGAACCGGGTGTCACAGATTGGTATCAGAGCCACGTTGACTGTAGGATGCAAGACTAGGTAGAATGGACAATCTAAAACACATAGGCACACTCTTCTAAAACTGCTATTTTCAAAAATTACTTGTTGTTGCACTTTTCTTGTCAAATCAGCCACCGCAAAGTGCTATTTTCAGCCCCTCTTTTTCTCTTCTTTTGGACAGCAAACCTTTGCTTTCTTGCCCTATAACTTCTGAAGTTTTAGAGTTATTTCTTGTTTCTCTAAACTTTCTCATGTCTTATTATAAGATGCCGGTGACTAGGAGCACCAGCGCCATCTAACCCTACATGGACTGCCGACTCACCATGGCGTGCGCCCATGTATGGACCACCTCCGTCACACGACGAGAACAGCTGTAACAGGAATAAGCTGTAACAGGAACTTTTAAATCGTAGTAGCGTGAATAGGAGTGGTGTGTTAAAATTTGTTGATGATTGTTTGTATTTGTATGCTGGTGTGAGTTGTGGGACACTTCGATGAATATCCACATCCACACATAGTGGAGAGATGTGAGATGCTTCGGCATGTGTTCACATCCTCCTATAGGCTGAAATAAATAAAAAAAGATATTTAGTTCATACCCCTTGATGCATATAGTTTGGGGGGATCAATATAAACTTCTATCTTCTATTCTACTTAACTCTCTCTCACAAATGGTGAGGGAAAACGCCAGCCGTCAAAGGAGGAACGTACGTGGTAACCATGCACCACAAGAGGATGACAACGTTGAGGTTCCTGAAAATGCCAACCCCGGGCTGATGCAAACAACCTTGAACGGTTGATGGCTATGCAGAACCATCTCATACAAACTATGATACAAACGTTGGGACAGCTGCAAACCAACGACCTCAACAATCCTAACCCCGTTCCTACACCCCCACCACCTCCAGCGCCATCACTGCCGGCTCATAACAGATTGGGAGAGTTCATGAGGACTCGACCATCTACTTTTGCATAAGCTAATGATCTAATGGAGACTGATGATTGGTTGAGATCCATGGGAAAAGAAGCTTGCTATTGTTAAGTGCGATGATCGGGAGAAAGTTCTCTTCGCATCGCACCAACTTATGGGAGCAGCCACTGACTGGTGGGACGCTCTTTGCAATGCTCATGACAACCAGGAGATTATCACTTGGGCTGATTTTAAGGAGAGTTTTCACTCTCATTAAGTCCCTGCTGGAGTCATGATGCTAAAAAGGCAAGAGTTTGAAGCCCTCCACCAAGTAAGGAAGAGCGTGAAAGAGTACCTCAACAAGTTCACGCAGCTGTCAAGGTATGCTCCCGAAGACGTCAACTCAGATCAAATGAAGCAATACTTGTTCATGAGAGGATTGAACAATGAGATCCAAGTTCAGCTGCTCAACAACGATTATGCAAACTTCCAGAAGCTCGTTGACAAATCTATAGTGGTTGAGAGCAAGATTCGTGAAATCAAGCAAGAGGGCAAGAGGAAGAGGTCATACCAGCCACAAGGGAGCATTGTACGTCTCCGTTTCATGCCACCAGCTGCACCACAGTATGGCTCGTCCACTTCTACTTTCCGCCCTGCAAATCCACCTCGTCCTAATCAACCACCGCAGCAACGTCCTGTCATGCATGCACCTCGTGTGCCTTTGCCCCCTGCGCCCCATCTCAACATGGGCGCCTATGCTCAAAACCACCCTCGCCCTAGTGTTCTTGCTGTTTTGGGCAACAAAGCATGCTTTGCATGCGGAGAGGCGGGACACTTTGCAAGTCAATGCCCGAAGAAAGACCTTGGACAGCCGACCAACGCACCAAAATAGAACCCACGGCCGAGTGGAGGAGCTACGCAAGGTAACCGTAGACAGCGGAACTACGCTCGTAGCAACGTGAATCATGTCTCCGCTGAGGAAGCGCAACAAGCTGAGGACTTCGTGATTGGTATGTTCCTTACCAACTCCAACCCAGCCACTGTTTTATTTGATTCTAGAGCATCACATTCATTCATATCATCCAAGTATGTTGCCAAGTATAATCTGCCCATATCACATATGAAATACGCTATGTTGGTTAATTCTCCCGGTGGAGAAATGAGGACTAATATAGTATGTCCGAAAGTAAACCTTAAAATAATGGTGGTAGACTTTCTTGCTAACCTTATTGTCTTGGATTCCTAAGGGATTGATATAATACTTGGAATGGATTGGTTAAGCAAGCACAACGGAGTAATTCAATATGCAGCTGACAAATGAGCACGGTACTCGTATTGAGTTTGAGTCAGCCCAGCCGGCAACCGGGAAGGCAGCGTTGAACCACGTCGAATAAGCAACATTGGAAAGCATTCCCGTGGTTCAAGAATTTTCAGATGTGTTCCCGGAAGAACAAGTACCGATGGATGAGCTCGAGCTTCAAGAGGATATGACCTATGTGGAGCACCCCGTCTAAATTTTGGACGTGAAGGAAAGGGTCACGAGGAACAAAGTGATACATTGGTTCAAGGTACAGTGGAGCCATCACAAGAAAGCCGAAACTACATGTGAGTGTGAGGAAGACCTCAAGGCAGAATTCCCTCACCTATTCTCTACTCTATCGAATCTCGAGGGGAGATTCAGTGTAAGGGGGGTAGTTTTGTAACACACTCAAATTCATTTCCTTGCATTGCATACATTTTTCATAGAGAAACATTTTAAAAGAAGTAGAAATAGAGAAAAAAATCATAAAAATAGTGGGGAATGGGAAAATATAGCTAAAATGAGCCAATTCCAATTTGTCGAAGTGCGCTGTCGACACTTCTCCGGGGCGCGGGACACGTGGCGCCTTCGGAGCTCACCCCTATGGAAATGATGAGGTCCGGCCCCACGGGACACGTGGCACCTTCGGAGGTAACCCCTGCAGAAGGGATGAGGTCCGGCCCCCCGGGACATGAGGCGCCTTCGGAGCTCCCCCCTGCGGAAGGGATGAGGTCTGGCACTGCTGGACACGTGTCGCCCTCGGAGCTCGCCTCTGAGGAGTGGGGAGGTCTGACACCGCTGGACACGTGTCGCTCCCGGAGCTCACCTCCGTGGAGGGGGTGAGATCTGGCTCCGCTGGACACGTGGCGCCCTCGGAGCTCGCCTCTGAGGAGAAGGGAGGGCTGGCTCCGCTGGACACGTGGTGCCCTCGGAGCTCGCCTCTGAGGAGAAGGGAGGCCTAGCTCCGCTGGACACGTGGCACCCTCGGAGCTCGCCTCTGAGGAGAAGGGAGGTCCGACACTGCTGGACACGTGGCAGGCCCGGGGCTCGCCTCTGAGGAGAAGGTAGACCCGGCCCCGCCGGACACGTGGCGACCTCGGAGCTCGCCCCTGCGGAGGGAGCGAGGCTCGGCTCTGCTGGCCGCGTGGCAGGCCCGGAGCTCGCCTCTAAGGAGAGGGGAGGTCCGGCCCCCGCTGGAGACGTGGCACCTCCGGAGCTCACCACTACAGAGATACAAGGTCCTTAGGTGGATTTTTCTCCCGTACACGGGAGTACCCGGTACTGAGGGTACCAACACAATATCCCCAAGGCTGCCGCACCTAACTGAAAAGATAAGTTTGTTAAAATCCAAAATTGAATTTGACTCTTATTTGAGCTCCAATTGGAGTAGGACTCCTCTTTTTCTCCTTATAAATAGAACCCCAAAACCCCCTTGGCCGTAACCCCTTTTATTTTTTCACCCTCCCGAGTTGACGACTTGGAGGTCCTAGCCCGCAACTCGTCGAGTTGGACACCCCCCCTCGCCAGAGTTCAGTCGTCGGTGAGCCCGGCGACAAGCCCTGTCGGGCCTCGCCGTCGTCGGAAAAGAGCTGACGATCATAAGGGAAGTAAGGTAGGTCTTCGTTACCCATCTTACGGCGTCGTCGCTGTTTCTACGCATCTGTTTTCTTCGTCCCCCTTCGAGCAGAAGCTTTTACGTGTGGACAGATCGTGTTTTTTGATCGGTTTTTGACGGTGGAATTGATCTAGATCTTGAGTCAAGATCATCACCACGTCCACACTTGATCCCTACATCCTTGTTCATCATAAAACCCCATAAAAGCCTATTAAAACATGCATGAACAACTACAAACTTGTTTAATAAAACAACACCATTGGATTTGCATTTGTCTACACCATTGCATCTTGCGTAGAGTTGTGCATGATATTTGATTGCTGTAAACTTTGTATCTGTGTAGTCGTGAGTGGAAGGACAAACTCGGGAAGCCATCTACGAAGAACTACAGCGCCAAGACTCGAGATGTTTGAGCAACCAGAAACACGGGAGCAAGGCAAGTGCCCCTTGACCATATTGATCTCATGTTTTGAAACTGTTTTGTTTGCGAAAACGTGTATGCTTGAGTCAACTTGATGGGACACTCTTTTATTGGAGTTTACTAGTTTTGTTAACCACCCTTATCGCCGGGAAAGTTGATGAGTCGGGTATGGTCATTTTTCCTTTTTGCTTCGCTTAATCCACGGGATACGGGAAGCTGAACTAAAATATGGTTAGCTATTGCACTCTTGATGAGGGGGTAGCCCGATCTTCTCGATGAACACAACAATGGGTGTGAAGATAACTTGTGAGACGCTCACGAACTCTCCGGCTGTTCCCCTGTTGCCAATGCAACAGATCTCAACCCTATGAATATTCGCAACACCACACACTTGTGCCCGTAACCGCCGGCCACGAAGCAGTTTGCAATCAACCGATTCCTAATGGAGCGACAGATTACACTTGATTTTCATAACAGAAGAATCACCAGATCGCAACAAAATGGTGAAGGGAAAAATACTCCAGATCGAAACAAAGTGAAATATTTAATCTCAGTGAATGCATACAGCAATTCAGTCTTGAATATTTTGATCACCCCCTAAATCCACGACCCACAACGATATACATAGGACTCCTGGACGTACAAAGCATGTTTGGTAACAAATTAATCACAGCGCTAGCTTTCCTAATTAAAACAGACTCCATTTGGAAAGAAACAGAAATGGCTGTCAACTTGATGTGGTTGCCACGGCCTGTATATGTCTTCCCATAAAATGAGGTCATACTCATTGGAAAGTATGTATAATTATCTTTCTAACGGATATTTATTTGCATGATTTGGAGTTCAGGAAAGAAATCTGCAACTGTTTCAAATTTTGAGCTTTTGTTGTCATAACCGAACCCGAATTGATTTTCATGATTAATTCTTTAATGGTGGTGGTCCTGCCTCCCTCTCCCCCCCACGTACTCCTTGATGTGGGGATCCAACTTGCAATTGTCTTCGAATATATCATCTCCTTCACATGCTATAGATGTTTCAGCCTCAAATCTGATCCATGCAAACATGCAAAGATTGAGGTAGTACAAAATTCTCATTTATAAAAGTATTATATTCCACTAGGAGTGGATTCACCTGGTATTCTAATAATTTGGCACGTGCTCTTGTAATTGATCCAATACGTATATCACTGGGTTCATGTTGAACATCAATCGGACCAGCAATGTCATGAATAGGAGAAAATGGTAAAGAGTTAGGGATGACCTCATCATCCTCCCCCTTCAAAAGGCGTCGTCCACGACGTGCCACGGTTGTTACCATCATATGGTGTCAAATCAGCAACATTTAAAGTGTTACTGACACCAAACTCATCTCTAGGAATATCTATCTTGTAAGCATTATCATTGATCTTGGCAAGCACTTTATAAGGTCCATCACCTCGAGGCAGCAACTTAGACTTGCGTTGTTCAGGAAATCTGTCTTGACGGAAGTGTACCCACAACATGTCACCTTGCTGAAACAAAACCTCCTTTCTCTTCTTGTTGACACGATCAACATTGTACTTGCCCTTCTTTTCAATTTCTTCTTTTGTCTTCTCGTGTATCTTCTGCACAAAATCTGCCCGCTTGGACGTTTCCTTGTTGACTCTCTCTTGAATTGGGAGGGGCAGCATATCAAGTGGTGTAATGGGTTTAAAACCATAGACCACCTCGAACAGACACAACCGTGTTGTTGAGTGGACCGCCCTGTTATATGCAAACTCCACATGTGACAAACACTCCTCCCACACTCGCAGGTTCTTTTTGATCATGGAATGCAGCAACGTTGAAAGTGTGTGATTCACCACCTCCGTTTGTCCATCTGTTTGGGGGTGACAAGTAGTGCTGAATAATAACTGTCCCTAGCTTTCCCCAAAGTGTCTTCCAAAAGTAGCTCATGAACTTCACATCACGATCAGAAATAATCGTCTTGGGTACTCCATGTAAGCGCACAATGTCCCTGAAAAATAGATTAGCAATATGCGACGCATCGTCGCTCTTGTGGCAGGCAATAAAATGTGCCATCTTAGAAAATTGATCGACTACCACAAAAATTGAATCATGTCCTCTCTTGGTCCTAGGCAATAATAACACAAAATCCATGCTTATATCTTCCCATGGTGTAGTAGGAGCAGGAAGAGGGGTATACAAACCGTGAGGTTTCAGCTTGGATTTCAATCTGTGAAAAGTAATGCATCGCCGAACAAATCTGTCCACATCACGTCTCATCTTAGGCCAATAAAAGTGATCAGCAACCATAAGTAAAGTCTTCTCACATTCAAAATGTCCCATCAAACCGCAGGCATGGGATTCCTGCAATAACAACAAATGCATAGACGACTCAGGAATACATAGTTTATTACCTCTAAACAAGTACCCTTCATGTATATGATATTTTTCCCATGATTTCACATCTGTATACAACTTAGATGGTGTGGAAAAATCAGGATCAGTAGCATATAAGTCACGCAAACTCTCTAAACCGGAAACTTTAACATCTAATTGTTTCAATAACATACTTTTTCAAGAGAGAGCATCAACAACAACATTATCTTTACCCTTCGTATACTTAATGATGTATGGAAAAGACTCAATAAATTCAACCCATTTAGCATGTCGTTTATTTAAATTGCACTGACTTTTCAAAAAATTTAATGCCTTATGATCAGAATGTATGATGAATTCTTTTGGCCACAAATAATGTTGCCAAACCTCAAGAACACGGACAAGAGCATATAATTCTTTATCATAAACATGATCATTCAATCGTGCACCATTCAATTTTTCAGAAAAATCTGCAATCGGTCTACCCTCTTGCATCAACACATCCCCAATACCAAGTCCACTAGCGTCACATGCAACCTCGAATTGTTTAGTGAAATCTGGAAGTGCAAGTAAAGGTGCAGCAATCAAATGACGTTTTAGTTCATCAAAAGCATTTTCTTGGGCTGTGCCCCACACAAAGTCAACACCTTTCTTTGTAAGCTTTATTTAAAAGTGCAGGAACTGTACTAAAATCCTTCACAAAACGCCTATAAAAACCAGCAAGACCATGAAAGCTTCGTACTTGACTAACATTCAATGGCGTAGGCCAATTCTTTATAGCAGAAATTTTAGATTCATCTACCTCAACTCCATGTGCAGAAACAACATATCTTAAAAATGTCACCTTATCTTTGCAAAATGTGCACTTATCAAGAAGCTTGGTGTCACGCAACACATGCAAGACTTGTCGAATATGAGCGATATGTTCAGATTCATTGCGGCTGTAAATAAGGATATCATCAAAATAGACAACCATAAACTTGCCAATAAAATGTCCCAAAACATGGTTCATTAGTCTCATGAAAGTACTAGGCGCATTAGTCAACCTAAAAGGCATAACTAACCACTCATATAATCTAAATTTAGTTTTAGAAAGCAGTCTTCCATTCATCCCCTTTCTTTATTCTAATTTAATGATAACCACTACGTAAATCAATTTTAGAAAATAACACAGCATCACTCAATTCATCTAGCATATCTTCTAACCGTGGAATAGGATGTCGATATCGAATAGTAATGTTATTAATTGCTCTACAATCTACACACATGCGCCATATACCATCTTTTTTAGTAACTAAAATAACAGCAACAACACAAGGACTTAAACTCACATGAATGCACCCTTTGTCGAGAAGCTCTTGTACTTGTTTCTGAATTTCTTTTGTCTCATTGGGGTTGGTGCGGTATGGCGCACGGTTGGGCAGCGGCGCTCCTGGAATCAAATCAATTTGATGCTCTATCCCTCGCAATGGTGGCAAACCAGCAGGGATCTCCTCCGGAAACACATCGCTGAATTCCTGCAAAACATTAGAGACACCAATGGAGAGAGGGGTCATATCATTAGAAAACAAAATTTTACCCTTGCACATAAGTACAAGAGATGCAGCTGTAGGATCCTCACAAAACTCTCTCAAATCTGATTTGGTGGCTAGCATTACTAAGGAATTCACTCCCTCATGTTCCTTTTTACCACTCAGATTTGGTTTGTGGCTCTCGCTCATTGAAAGTGGAGTCTCTCTCGCCTATCTAATCTCTCACGCTCTTTATCACAATTGACTTTAAATTTCTGGCGAGACTCATTGACAATATGTTGTGGTGTCATGGGTTGCAAAGTAATTTCCTTGCCATCCAATTCAGGCTATAAGTGTTGGCTCTCCCATTGTGATGAACATCACGATCATATTGCCAAGGGCAGCCCAACAGCAAGTGACATACAGTCATAGGACCATGTGGAGTACTAGGCGTGCGAACTACCGTCAATATGCCTGTGGAGTTGAAGATGGAGCCGCTGCTATTTAGTTATTTTCGCTGTCGTTTAGAGACTTCCGCTGTAAGAATAACTTAGAGATTCATGAGTGAGACAATGATTCAATGTAATAAAGTATTTAAACCCCATTTATTCGTGGTTATATTCTGAATTCAGTTTATGGATTACATGTGTATGTGTGATGAATATTCTGGGCACACATATGCATTAACTTGGTTCTGTTTTCGGAACCGGATGTCACAGTCGGGTAAACTCATGAACTCAGGTCCCGTGCAGATGGATGGGACCTTGAAGGAATACACGTCTAGACAGTGCAACTTGATGTTTTTGCATGCACGGATGACCGTCTTGGTCGAAATCGAGAAAGTCGGGAAAGTCGGTAAAACTCACGAACTGGGGTCTCGGATGGCCGGACAGGACGTTGATGAAATACATGTCTCGACGGTGCAACTTGATGGTTTTGCATGCGCGGATGGCCATCTGGTTCTAATAGAGAAAGTCGATAAAACTCATTAACTTGGGTCCGGGCGGCCGGACAGAACTTTGACGGAATACACGTCCAGAAGGTGCAACTTCATGGTTTTGCATGCGCGTCCGAACGGTGCAGCTTGATGGTTTTTTCGGGAATCGAGATGGCCATCTGGGTCGAAATTGGAAAAGTTGGAAAAACTCACAAACTTGGGTCCTGGGATGCCGGACGAGACCTTGACGGAATAAACGTTCGGATGGTGCAACAGGATTGTTTTGCATTCGCAGATGGCCATCTGGGTCGAAAACCAGAAAGTCAGGAAAGTCGGTAAAATGCACGAACTCGGATCTCTGGCGGCCGGACGGGACCTTGACGGAATACACGTTCTGACGGTGCAACTGAAAGGTTTTGCGTGTGCGAATGGCCATCTTGGTCGAAATCGGGAAAGTCGGTAAAACTCACGAACTCGGGTCCCGGGCGGCCGGACGGGACCTTGACGGAATACACGTCCGGACGGTGCAACTTGATGGTTTTGCATGCGTGGATGGTCATCTAGGTCGAAATTGGGAAAGTCGGGAAAACTAATAAACTCGGGTCCCGGGACGCCGTATGGGACTTTGATGGAATACATGTTTGGATGGTGATGAACCCAACGGGTACAGGGGACGCCCTATCTTTCGATGAGAGATGTTGTAATGAACGAATTTGGTGGAGGCCGACGTTGGCTGCCCGACTACCACAACCAGAATGGTGTGGCGCCTTGAGCGACAGTTACACCGTCTCCTCGTAACTACGAATTTGGGTGGAGGTCGACGTTGTGCTACCCGAATACAACAACCACAAGGATGCTGCGCCTTAGCGATAGTTACACCGGCTCCTGTTGTTGCTGTACTTGCCGCGCCAAGAACAGCCTTGAACCTGCAAGCAATCGAAGAACAAGCAAGAACAAGATAACAAGCAAACACTCACGGGTGTGAAAAAGTTGGGGTTCTGATTCAAGTAATCGGAAGGTCTCGTCGACACTTGCGTTACAAGGAAGTAGCAATGGCTAAACTTACAGAAAACAAAACCCGCCCTGTCAAGGAGCTCTTGGACTACTTAAATAGGGGAGGGAAGAGGGAAATTTGTCCAGCAACAAAGGTAGGACGTGATCTCCCTTATTCCCTTCTTTTTTCTATGATAGACTACCATTTAATAGGGAAAGAAAGAGGGAAACCCATCCAGCAGCAAGGCAGGATATGATTTCCTCTATTTCTTTCCTTATTATAGCACATCTATTTTTAAATGGGGGAAGAAAGAGGGAATTTCGTCCAGCAGCAAAGTTGAACGAGATTTCCCTTATTCTTTTCCTTATTTGTCTAAATCTCTCTTTATTACATGGCCCCAGCCTCAAGATTTTCCCTCGGGTGGAGCAGCCTTTATTGCATTAATCCCTCCATCACTCCTAGCTGGATCAATTCCCAAGCACCTAATAATAACAAGGTCATCACAAGGCTTTAATAGGTCCCCATTTGAAGGATAATTACTTTGAACAGCCAGAAATGAATACACCTGATAATTAAGTTGACGTGCACGAGCGCGTGTCATTGGACCTTGATTAGCTGAGAGTGGTGAATGGGCTGGTGTTGTGGTTGTATCAACGGTAGCGATGTCCGCATCATCCTCCCCTTCTTGCAATTGAGTCGTCCTTGACTCAAATGTGTCTTCCTCGCCCATATATGGTTTCAAATCTGCAATATTAAAAGAGGAAGTAACCCCAAAATGTGCAGGCAACTCAATTTCATATGCATTATCATTAATTTTTCGAAGCACTTTGAAGGGTCCAGCAGCTCTAGGTAGTAATTTAGATTTTCTTAAATCAGGAAATCTATCCTTTCTCAAATGCACCCAAACCAAATCACCAGGTTCAAAAGTAACATGCTTCCTACCCTTGCTACCGGCTTGTTGATACTTAGCGTTCATGCTCTCAATATTTAATTTAGTTTGCTCATGCATTTTAAGAATTAATTTAGCACGGCGAGAAGCATCAAAATTCAATTTCTCTGAAGGTGGCAGAGTCAAAAGATCAATGGGAGCACGAGGAATAAAACCATATACAATCTGAAAAGGGCACAATTTAGTAGTAGAATGCAGCGAACGATTGTAAGCAAATTTAATATGAGGCCAACATTCTTCCTGTAATTTGATGTTATGTTTCAGAACAGCCCTTAGCATGGTAGATAAACTACGGTTCACTACTTCGGTCTGTCCATCAGTTTGAGGGTGACAAGTGATAGAAAAGAGTAATTTTGTCCCCAACTTAGCCCATAAGGTTTTCCAAAAATGACTAAGAAATTTGGCATCTCTATCTGAAACAATAGTGTTTGGAACCCCATGCAAACAAACAACTTCTCGAAAGAACAAATCAGCAATATGGGTAGCATCATCAGTTTTGTGGCATAGTATGAAATGTGCCATTTTAGAAAATATGTCGACAACAACAAAAATACTATCCCTCCCCTTCTTTGTTCTAGGCAATCATAAAACAAAATCCATAGAAACATCCTCCCATGGAGCACTAGGAACAGGAAGAGGCATGTATAAACCATGTGGATTAAGACGGGACTTAGCTTTTTGACAGGTGGTGCAACGAGCAACAAACCGCTCCAAATCTCTCCTCATCTTTGGCCAAAAGAAATGGCTTGCTAAGATGTCTTCCGTCTTCTTGACACCAAAGTGTCACATCAATCCTCCACCATGTGCTTCCTGCAATAGTAAGATACGCACAGAACCAGCTGGAATGCATAATTTGTTAGTTCAAAACACAAAACCATTAGTGAGAACAAACTTGTTCCATGTTTTTCCTTCTTTACATTGCAGCAGCACATCTTTGAAATCAGCATCAAAACCATATTGTTCTTTAATTGTTTCCAAGCCAAAAATCTTAAAATCAAGTTGGGACAACATATTGTAACGGCGAGATAAGGCATCCACAATGATATTATTTTTTCCTTTCTTGTGTTTGATGACATAAGGAAAGGACTCAATAAATTCTACCCACTTGGCATGCCTACGGTTCAGATTAGTTTGGTTCTTAATGTGCTTCAAAGATTCATGATCAGAATGTATAACAAATTCTTTAGGCCATAAATAATGTTGCCATGTTTCCAAAGTTCGTACTAGTGCATATAATTCTTTATCATAAGTGGAATAGTTCAGACTAGGCCCATTCAGTTTCTCGCTAAAATAAGCAATAGGTTTCCCCTCTTGCAACAAGACACCTCCCAATCCAATACCACTAGCATCACATTCCAATTCAATAGTCTTACTGAAATCTGATAATTGGAGAAGGGGTGTATGAGTTAACCTATTCTTTAAATTTGCAAATGCAGCCTCTTGCGTCTTACCCCATGTGAATGGGGCACCCTTCTTTGTAAGCTCATGCAGTGGGCCTGCTATGGTGCTGAAGTCTTTCACAAAACGACGATAGAATCTAGCAAGTCCGAGAAAGCTTCGTACTTGTGTGACCGTGGTAGGAGTCGGCCAGCTGTGTATCGCCTCCACCTTGGCTTGATCAACTTCAATTCCTTGTGGTGTCACAACATAGTCAAGAAAAGAAACTCGATCCGTGCAAAAGGTGCACTTGTCAATGTTACCAAATAAGCATGCATCACGTAAAGCATTGAAAACAGCACGGAGATGATCAAGACGAACTTCGAGAGATGCGCTATAGATCAAGATGTCATCGAAATATACTACCACAAATCTTCCAATGAAAACACGTAAAACCTCATTCATTAATCTCATGAAAGTGCTAGGTGCATTCGTGAGACCAAAAGGCATGACTAACCAGTCATACAAACCAAACTTTGTTTTAAACGCTGTTTTCCATTCATCACCTAGCTTCATGCGAATTTGATGGTATCCACTACGCAAATCAATTTTAGAGAAAATCATCGAGCCACTAAGTTCATCAAGCATATCATCTAACCTAGGAATAGGATGACGATATCTAATGATAATATTATTAATTGCTCGACAATCTACACACATGCGCCATGATCCATCTTTCTTTGGGACCAAAAGGACAGGAACGGAGCAAGGACTAAGGGACTCACGCACATAACCTTTATCGAGTAATTCCTGTACTTGCCGCTGAATCTCCTTTCTCTCCTCCGGATTGGTCCTGTATGGTGCTCGGTTGGGTAAAGAAGCCCCAGGGATGAGGTCAATCTGATGCTCAATCCCTCTCAATGGTGGCAGCCCGGCTGGTACCTCTTGTGGAAACACATCAGCGTATTCCTGCAAAAGCTTAGTGATAGAAGGAGGCAAAGCACATGGTGTGTCGTGAAGTGAGAACAAAGCTTCTTTGCAAACAAACACATAGCAGATTACAGTATCACTTTTTAATTCAAACAAATCAGATTTGGAAGCAAAAAAACAAGCGCTCTTTAATTTTATTTCATTCTTCTTCATATGAGCAGATTTGGAATTATCAGTCTTAGGCTGTACCGATTTCTTCACGACATCTGAATTTTCATTTTCAGCAGATTTCTTATTTTTCTCTTTGCAAGCTCTAGCAATGTCATCATTCAAAATAGCATCAGGGGACATCAGGTGCAAAACAAGTTTCTTCTCATGATGCATGAAAGAGTATAGATTTGATTTACCATGATGTAATGTATCTTTATCAAATTGCCAAGGTCGACCAAATAGCATAGAACAAGCTTGCATAGGTACCACATCACAATTAATGTAATCATGGTAGGAACCAATTGCAAATTCGACACGAACCAAACGTGTTACCTTAAGCTTACCACTGTCGTTGAACCATTGGATGAAGTAGGGATGTGGATGTGGAAGTGTTGTCATCCCAAGCTTTTCTACCATGGTAGCACTTGCTAAATTGTTGCAGCTTCCTCCATCAATAATAATGCGACACGATCGTTCCAAAACTACACACTTAGTTTGGAATAGATTGTGTCGCTGGTTCTGTTCAGCTTTGATCATTTGGGCACTCAAGACACGCCTCACAACAAGACTCTCATAGTGGGCAGCATGATCAGCCCCAATGTGCTCTTCATCATCATTCTTCTTTCCTGCTTCTTGTGCAGCAAGCATGGCATATGTTTCATTATCTAAATCACTAGCGGATGAGTACTCACCATTTTCTCGTACAACCAGCACACGCTTGCTTGGGCAGTCCCTTCGTAGGTGCCCAAAACCCTTGCACTGGAGGCATTGAATGTCTTTTGTTCTCCCGGTAGAAGCAATGGAAGAAGAAGTGTTGGCTGCAACTTGGATGGATCCTTTTGTTGTCTCGATTGCACACGAAGGTGCTGATTTTGATGTAGTCCTGGGCAACCCATTGGAAGCATCGTCTGGAGAATCATGCTTAGTACCAACAGCACTTGAGCGGAACTGCCATGAGGTAGTTCGACCTGCAGAATTGTTAGTTCTTGTACGTCGTCCCTGCACTTCTCTTTCAGCCTTACAAGCAAGATGGAATAATCGAGTGACGTTAGTGTATTCCTTATAAGCCAATATGTCCTGAATTTCTCTTGTTAAACCACCCATAAACCTATCCATTGCAGCCTCTTCATTTTCAACTAGGCCACAACGCATCATGCCTATTTGAAGTTCTTGATAGTATTCCTCAATAGATTTGTTGCCTTGCCTAAGTTGTTGTAATTTATGCAACAGGTCACGAGCATTGATAGGAAGGAACAAAACGACGACGCATGATTCGTGCCAAAGCATTCCAAGTTTGTGGTACGGTAGCTGGATTTTTAGTTTGATATTCATGCCACCAAACAGAAGCAAAGTCAGTGAATTCACTAGTGGCAGCTCTAACCTTTTTATCATCAGGGAAATCATGGCATGTAAATTTTTGATCTACTGATAATTCCCAAGACAGATATGCATCCGGATCAAATTTACCATCAAAAGGTGGTATGGAGAATTTAATGCTGCGTAGTGAATCGTCATTGTCACGTACCTCGCGTCGTTGAGCTCGACCACCCAAACCACGATGGTCGCGACGTGGCTGCCGTCGATACCTGAAAGGTCCATCATCAAGCTCGGTATCCGCCGAATACTCCACCTCGTCATATCTTGCAGCACTGCCAACGGAGTCGTGGCTGTCATCAACACGTCTTTGCCTCTCTTCGTGTCCAACCTGTTCCATCCTCTCCAATCACTCAATGATTGCTGCAAGAGAAGTGTTGATAGCCCCAGCAGTGCTTTCTAATGTGGTCAGTTTGGTGTTGGTGCAAATCTGCGTCGACTCTAATTGACCAATGCGTTCATTGGTGACTTGAATATCTTCATTGAGAGCATTTGTGTGTAGCTTTACTTGGCGTTCGAAATGCTGAATGATACCCCTCGTACGTGGTGAATGTGGATATGTCTCATTCGCATCAGCTGACATGGTTAGTAAAGAAAGGAAATACAACAGCAAGCAGATTAATCCTAACAGTTGCTAAGAGGTGGTAGGACAGCACAATTCCTCACTAGCAAGAAATCAAGGTCTTACAAGTTCTTACCATGCGATGCAGGAGGCGCCGGCAATCAGCAAGAACAACAACAAACGGTGGCTGCCAGCACAACCTTATGGTGTCGTAGACAATTTTGTGGAGCTGTAGGTGGCTGCTAGACACAATTTGTGCAAAGGAACAGCTAGTACCATATTAGTCACAACAAGTTGAATAAACGTTCCACGATGGTATTGTGCTGGTCCTAGCTCAAACCTTACTAGAGACGTGAGCCGTAACTCCACGTGACGTTGGATTACTATTGTAGGGAAGTTCGAACAGCCTGATCCGTTGTGTTTCAACAACGTTGAAAACAGCAAGTTGAACTTCGAAACATGAAACAAATGTTACACAAATTGTCTGTCTTTTTTTGTACTTAGAAACTTTTTTTGTGATTGTAATCAGTGCGGCTTTCTTTTTGCACGTGCCTTTTTCTGCTGATCCGTGCAGCTTTTCTTTTGCACTTGCCTTTTTTCTCAACTTTGGCTAGATAATGGAAATGGACTGAGAACAAAGTGGCACAAACTCAAAACTCTAGCGGTGAAAAACTTAGAACCAGCAACTTGACACAAAAAGGCAACCATGAATTCAACAAGTCGAGAGCTAAGTAGCCAAGCAAAAGGCTCAAAGTGTTTTTAGGATTTTTTTAGAGCAAACTTTTATAGGCAAAAGTGGACTGTAGGTAAATGAAGAACAAGGAGAAGGAAACCTCTCACCGAGCAACCTGAAATCTGATACCACTTGATGAACCCAACGGGTACAGGGGACGCCCTATCTTTCGATGAGAGATGTTGTAATGAACGAATTTGGTGGAGGCCGACGTTGGCTGCCCAACTACCACAACCAGAATGGTGTGGCGCCTTGAGCGACAGTTACACCATCTCCTGGTAACTACGATTTGGGTGGAGGTCAACGTTGTGATACCCGACTAAAACAACCACAAGGATGCTGCGCCTTAGCGATAGTTACACCGGCTCCTGTTGTTGCTGTACTTGTCGTGCCAAGAATAGCCTTGAACCTGCAAGCAATCGAAGAACAAGCAAGAACAAGATAACAAGCAAACACTCACAGGTGTGAAAAAGTTGGGGTTCTGATTCAAGTAGTCGGAAGGTCTCGTCGACACTTGCTTTACAAGGAAGTAGCAATGGCTAAACTTACAGAGAACAAAACCCGCCCTGTCAAGGAGCTCTTGGACTACTTAAATAGGGGAGGGAAGAGGGAAATTCGTCCAGCAACAAAGGTAGGACGTGATCTCCCTTATTCTCTTCCTTTTTCTGTGATAGACTACCATTTAATAGGGAAAGAAAGAGGGAAACCCATCCAGCAGCAAGGCAGGATATGATTTCCTCTATTTCTTTCCTTATTATAGCACATCTATATTTAAATGGGGGAAGAAAGAGGGAATTTCGTCCAGCAGCAAAGTTGGACGAGATTTCCCTTATTCCTTTCCTTATTTGTCTAAATCTCTCTTTATTACATGGCCCCAGCCTCAAGATTTCCCCTCGGGTGGAGCAGCCTTTATTGCATTAATCCCTCCATCACTCCTAGCTGGATCAATTCCCAAGCACCTAATAATAACAAGGTCATCACAAGGCTTTAATAGGTCCCCATTTGAAGGATAATTACTTTGAACAGCCAGAAATGAATTCACCTGATAATTAAGTTGACGTGCATGAGCGCGTGTCATTGGACCTTGATTAGCTGAGAGTGGTGAATGGGCTGGTGTTGTGGTTGTATCAACGGTAGCGATGTCCGCATCAGATGGTGTAACTCGATAGTTTTGCATGCGCAGATGGCCATCTGGGTCAAAATCGGGAAAGTCGGTTAAACTCACGAACTCGAGTCCTGGGCGGCCAGACGGAACCTTAACGGAATACACGTCCGGACGGCACAACTTGATGGTTTTGCATGCGCGGATACCATCTGATCGAAATTGAGAAGGTCGGGAAAGTCGATATAACTCACGAACACGAGTCCCGGGCGGCCGGACTAGGCCTTGATGGAATACACGTTCGGACGGTGCAACTTGATGGTTTGGCATGTGTGGATAGCCATCTCGGTCGAAATTGGGAAAGTCGGGAAAACACATGAACTCGGGTCCCAGGACGCTGTATGGGACCTTGACGGAATACATGTTTGGATGGTGCAACTGGATGGCTTTGCATGCGCGAATGGCCATCTGGGTCAAAATCGGGAAAGTCGGTGAAACTCACGAACTCGAGTCCTGGGTGGCCAGATGGAACCTTAACGGAATACACGTCCGGACGGTGCAACTTGATGGTTTTGCATGCGCGGATACCATCTGGGTCAAAATCGAGAAAGTTGGGTAAACTCATGAACTCAGGTCCCATGCAGACGGATGGGACCTTGAAGGAATACACATCCGGATGGTGCAACTTGATGTTTTTGCATGCACGGATGGTCGTCTTGGTCGAAATCGAGAAAGTTGGAAAAGTCGGTAAAACTCACGAACTCGGGTCCCGGGTGGCCGGATAAGACGTTGACGAAATACATATCTGGACAGTGCAACTTGATGGTTTTGCATGTGCGGATGGCCATCTGGTTCTAAATAGAGAAAATCGATAAAACTCGTGAACTCGGATCCGGGCGGCCGGACAGGAACTTGACGAAATACATGTCCGGAAGGTGCAACTTCATGGTTTTGCATGCGCGGATGGTCATATTGGTCCAAGTCGGAAAAGTCGCGAAGGGCGGCAAAACTCACAAACTCGGGTCCCCGGCGGCCAGACGGAATTTTGACGGAATACATGTCCGGATGGTGCAACTTGATGGTTTTGATTGCGCGAATGGACATCTGGGTCGAATTCGAGAAAGTTGGGAAAGTCGATAAAACTTACGAACTCGGGTCCCGGGAGTCCGGAAGAGACCTTGACCGCATACACGTCCGAACGGTGCAACTTAATGGTTTTTTCGTGGGTGACCATTTGGGTCAAAATCAGGAAAGTCGAGAATGTCACTAAAACTCACGAACTCGCGTCTCGGGCGGTCGGACGGGGCCTTTTTGGAATACACGTCCGGACAATGGAATTTGATGGTTTTGCTGCGTGGATGGCCATCTGGTTCGAATTTCGGAAAGTCGGTAAAACTCATGAACTCGGGTCCGGTGGCGCTGGATGGGACCTTGACGGAATACACGTTCGGATGGTACAACTGGATAGTTTTTGCATGTGCGGATATCCATCTGGGTCATAATCGGAAAAAGTCGAAAAAACTCACTAAATCGGGTCCCGAGCGACTGGACGTGACCTTGACAGAGTACACTTCCGGACGGTGCAACTTGATAGTTTTGCATGCACGGACGGCCATCTGGGTCGAAATCGGAAAAGTCGGGAAAGTCAGTAAAACTCACGAACTTGAGTCCTGGGCGGCCGGACGGGACCTTGACGGAATACACGTCCGGACGGTGCAACTTGATGATTTTGCATACGAGGATGGCCATTTGGGTCGAAATCGGGAAAGTAGGGAAAACTAAAGAACTCGGGTCCCGGGACGCCGTATGGGACTTTGACGGAATACATGTTTGGATGGTGCAACTGGATGGTTTTGCATGCGCGGATGGCCATCTGGGTCAAAATCGGGAAAGTCTGTAAAACTCACGAACTCAAGTCCTGGGCGGCCAGACGGAACCGTAACGGAATACACGTCCGGACGGTGCAACTTAATGATTTTGCATGCACAGATACCATCTGGGTCGAAATCGAGATAGTCGGTAAAACTCACGAACTTGGGTCCTGGGACGCCGGATGGGACCTTGACGGAATAAATGTTCGGATGGTGCAACCGGATTGTTTTGCATTCGCAGATGTCCATCTGGGTCGAAAACCAGAAAGTCGGGAAAGACGGTAAAATGCACGAACTCGGGTCTCGGGCGGCCGGACGGGACCTTGACGGAATACACATTCTGACGGTGCAACTTGAAGGTTTTGCATGTGCGAATAGCCATCTTGGTCGAAACTAGAAAAGTCGGTAAAACTCATGAACTCGGGTTCCGAGCGGCCCGACGGGACCTTGACGGAATACACGTCTGGACAGTGCAACTTGATGGTTTTGCATGCGTGGATGGCCATCTGGGTCGAAATTGGGAAAGTCAGGAAAACTAATAAACTCGGGTCCCGGGACGCCGTATGGGACTTTGATGGAATACATGTTTGGATGGTGCAACCGGATGGTTTTGCATGCGCGGATGGACATCTGGATCAAAATCGAGAAAGTCGTTAAAACTCACGAACTCGAATCCTGGGTGGCCAGACGGAACCTTAATGGAATACATGTCCGAACGGTGTAACTTGAAGGTTTTGCATGCGCGAATGACCATCTTGGTCGAAATTGGGAAAGTCGGTAAAACTCATGAACTCGGGTCCCGGGTGGCCGGACGGGACCTTGACGGAATACACGTCCGCATGGTGCAATGTGACACCCTCATTTTCGGGTTCTGCATATATTCTTATTTTATATGTAGAAAATATTTTAAAATAAGAAAAAATAGAGAAAATATTAAAAAGACAGCCAAAAAGAGCCAAATTCCAGTTTATAGAGAGCGCCGAAGATAATTCCCGCGGCCGCTGACCATGTGGCGCGTTCGGAGCTCACCTCCGAGAGGTATGGCCTCGCTAGACACGTGCCGCTCTCGGAGCTCACCTCCGGGGAGTCCGACACTACCGAACACGTGTCACCTCCGGAGCTTGCCTCCGGGAGGTCCGACGCTGATGGACACGTGTCGACCTCGGAACTCGTCTTTGAGGAAAAAGGAAGTCCGGTGCTACTTGACGAGTGGCATTCTCGGAGCTCACCTCAGAAGAGAGGGGAGGTCCGGAATTGACACATGGCACCCCGGAGCCACCTCCGAAGAGAGGGGGAGGTCCGGAACTGACACGTGGTGTTCGCGGAGCTCGCCTCTATTGAGAGGGGAGGTCCCGACCCACCAGACACGTGGCGCACGTGGAGCTCGCCTCTGAAGAGAGGGAGGTCCCGCCCGCTAAGATACGTGGCGCACGCGGAGCCGCCTCTGAGGAAACCCTCACCTGTCACGCGGCATAACCGGTGCTCGTCTTTGCGGAAAAGGGAGACCTGGCCCCCGATGGACACGTGGAGCTTCCGGAGCTCATCACCGCGTAAGGACGCGATTCTAAAGCGGTTTTTCTTCTGTATGCGTGGGAATCCCCGGTACTGAGGAAACCGACACGACTTCCACAATGTTACCAAACCAAATCGGCAAGAGATAAGTTGTTAAGATTCAGAAACAGTTTGAATGGGACTCTTATTTGAAGTCCAATCAGATAAGAACCCTTCATTTCCCTCTTATAAATAGAACCCAAGTAACATCTTCTCTAAGCCGACAACTTAGAACCCTAGCCCCAACTCACCGAGTAAACCCTTTGCCGGAGTTCAGTTGCGGGAGATCGCCGGAAGAGAGCCCCGACGATCTGTCTTGCTAGGAGAAGAACCCCGAGACCAAGAAGAACGTAAGGTAGGTCTCCAATACCACCTTACGACATCATCGCGTTTTCTTTGCATCTGTTCTTCGATTCCTTTTGAACAGAAGCTTTTTCGTGGATAGATCACGTGTTGATCAGTTTGATCTAGAGTCCAGATCATCACCACGTTCACATTTGATCCGAACACCTCTGTTCATCATAAAACCCATGCAAGACATGCAAGAACACATACAACCGATCTAATAAAAACTGCACCATAGGATTAACATGCATATGCCTCATTGCATCTTAAAGTAAAGTTTATGCATGATATTGATTGCTGTGAATCTTGCATTTGCGTCATCACGAATAGAAGGACAAGCTCAGGGAGCTATCTACGACGGACTACAACAACAAGATTTTGAGCAACCGGAACTGCTAGAACAAGCCAAGTGTCCCTTGAGCATATTGATCCTATGTTTTGGGAAACTATTTTGTTTTGCGAAAAGGTGTGTGCGCTGAGTCAAACATGATGGGAAACCCTTTTACAGGAGTTTACTAGTTTTGGTTAAACCACCCTTGTCGCCTGGGAAGTTTATGAGTCGGGTATGGTTTTTGCTTTTATGCTTCACTCAATCTATGGGATTGGGAGGCGAGATAGATGTGTCTAGCTAACTGCACTCATAATGATAATGAGAAACTGATGTTGTTAATGAACATGGATCGGAGGGAGATCTAGGCAAGGCTGGGTTTGTGCATGAGGTAGCTTGAGATGGTGGTTACTTGCCGTAGATCTAAGGACCGGTTCATGTGAGCACATGCCAGGATAACAGTGCCACCACGAGGCCAAGTATGGGTGCGGCTTAACTGACTAATTAGGTAAGTTACTAGATTGTTATGGACCGTGGAAGGCGCGGGGAATGGGAGTCGAGTGAGGACTGTCCTGGGAACTGCATGACACAAGAGGAGGCCCGTGGGTGGGAGAATTGGAGATTCTAGCCTGCCGGTGAAATATTAGTGAGTCCATACATCTAGTAGCCTCTTTGTAAAGACTATTTTGTGATCTCTTGACCATACACCAACGGTTGTGTACTGGTGTCGGTACCCTCAATACGGGGTACCCCCGCGCAAAAGGGAAA
Organism: Neostapfia colusana; assembly: GCA_030760725.1. Lineage (NCBI taxonomy): Eukaryota > Viridiplantae > Streptophyta > Magnoliopsida > Poales > Poaceae > Neostapfia > Neostapfia colusana. Next base: position 14,424,750 of record JASWHV010000014.1, on the reverse strand, counting down.
ATGCCTAAGGACCTCACCCTTCTCCGCAGGGAGAGCTCCGAAGGCGCCATGTTTCCAGCGGGGCCGGACCTCCCTCTCCTCAGAGGAGAGCTCCGGACCCGCCACGTGGCAAACTGAGCCGGACCTCCCCCCTCCGCGGGGAGTGCTCCAGGGGCTCCACGTGTCCCGTGGGGCCGGACCTCCCTCTCCTCAGATGAGAGCTCCGGGACCGCCACGTGGCCAGCAGAAGCCGGACCTCCCCCCTTCCGCGGGGAGAGCTCCGAAGGCTCCACGTGTCCCGCGGGGCCGGAGCTTCCTCTCCTCAGAGGAGAGCTCCGGGCCCGCCACGTGGCCAGCAGTGCCGCGCTACCTGCCCCCGCATGGCAGGCGGCAAGAGTAAAGACGCGCCATACCTTGCCCGTACAAGGTATTCAAGACCCGCGCCTTCCTAAGGCGCGGAGACGCGGAGCACGCCTCTGTCAGGTGCCGTTGCACCCAGTCACATTGCAGACTAGCGCACCGCGTCAGAGTCTGCCCGCCAGTAAACACAGCGACAAGACATCCCCTGCCGCCCCTGCCATCATCAACCACTATGACTAGCTTGCGGCATAAGCAAGGCGGCAGAACGAAGACTCGGAAGTCCTCGCCAGAGACAACTACCGGCGTAGCTGCAGATACGGTAGATGGCAGGCAATCTCCCCGGGACCACCTGTCGGATCCCGGGCCCACCTTATAAGCCGCCCGAGCCTTAGACTATAAAAGGCTCGGGTAGGCAACGTTAGCAAGGGTTCGACTCTTTGCACACATACGCACCAGCATCCGAGCACTTAGGTCATCATCAAGCTCAGGACTCCGGTTCTGAGTAGCAAGCAATACAACGAGCAACTATGCTCACCATGGACGAAGGGTATTACGCTCCGGTGGCCTGAACCACGTAAAAATCCCCGTGTCAAGCTTCTCCCTCAATCGTCCCTAACGCTGAAGCTCTCCGTGAGTGACTAGCCCCTCGAAAAAGAACCTCCGCGGGCTGCCCAGAGCAGGCCCGGGGGAAGTGTCGGCTACACACTTCGACATTTGGCGCGCCAGGAAGGGGGCTTTTCCCTTGCGCGACGAGCTTCTGCCGACGAAGATGACGAAGCTTCCTTCGGCGGCAAGCTCTCCCCGCCCACGTTCACGACGAACAGTGACTAGCGGGGACTACGTCTCGACACACTCAGAACGGAGTGTGTCGGCGCAACCTGGAAGCCAGCAGCCGACTCCGGCAGCGCAGGCTCCAGCGAGCGTGAGATCCTCTGCAGCGCTGAGCGTCTCCCACGGGGGCGCACTAGCTGCAGCACGAGCGCTATTGCACAATCCACCTGCTGGGGATGCGCCTCAGTCAGCGACCCAGCAGTGGATTTGCGACGTAGACCGTCTCGTCGTCGCCCCCGCCAACCCTCGACTTCGGCGGGGACGACGTCCCAGTCAGCCGGCAGTGTCGCTGATGCGCACGCCAACGGTTGATGGGCACACGGCAGATTCCCGCTCCACCAGGCTCCCATCGGAGGACCTGAGGACGGAGCTGGAACGACACCACTTGGGCAAAGATGCCCGAGTGCTCATCGAGCGACGGCGAGAAAGGCGTCGCAACCAAGAGGTTGGCGACAGCATGTCGACCACCTCGACCCAGCCTGAGGCGCAGACGTTCGCCACGCGATCTCTGCCCCAGGCATACGCCACGCAGCATATGCCCCAGCCATATGCCCTGCAAATGGTGCCCCCGATCTATGGCACAGTTATGCCCATACCGGGGTATACGGTGCCGGCAACGAACCAAACGTTCGCGGCAACAACTCCTGCAGCAACAGGAGCAGGATGTGCGGCCCTGGCGCCATACCTTTGCTTCGCGAAGTGGCCGCGCAAGTTCCGGCCGCACCTGCCCGAGAAGTACGATGGCAGCGTCAACCCGGCGGAGTTCCTCCAGATCTACTCCACCGCCATCCTTGCTGCAGGAGGGGACGAGGCAGTCATGACCAACTACTTCCCCGTCGCCTTGACTGGCCCAGCCCGGTCTTGGCTCATGAATCTCCCCCAGGGTTCCATAACCTCCTGGGGAGAGCTCTGCCGGCAGTTCTATGCTAACTTCGGCAGCTCCTACACCCGGCCTGGCACGGAGCTCGACCTCCATGCCGTCCAGCAACAACCGGGAGAGACGCTGTGCTCCTTCATCCAGCAGTTTTCTCAGGTACGGAACACCATCCGGCATATCCAAAATGCTTCTGTGGTGGTGGCGTTCCGGCAGGGTGTACGGGACAAGAAGATGCTTGAGAAGCTCGCGACCAGAGAGGTTCGCGACGTCTCAGAGCTCTTCAGCCTGGCGGACAAGTGCGCCAGGGCAGCGCGAAGGGCAGAACTGGAACTCACTGCCAGCCTCCGAGTCAGGAGGACAGCCCGGATCTGGTGCTGCTTCCCATGGAAGCGGCAAGAAGATCAAGAACCGGGGCGGTGGCAAGATGAAGCCACCGACCGCAGCTCCCGTTGCTGCAGCAGCAGCACCCAGCAGAGCTCGGGGGCCACGCCCCGACAAAAGGCAGTGACGGTCACCAGCCCCAGATGGTGACCAAGGCGAGCCATGCCCCGTGCACGACACCAGCAATCATACTGCTGCTGAGTGCCGGGAGATTCAGAAGCTCGCGGAACGCTTCCGCAAGGGGAAGCAACCGCGTGCTGACGCCCCTCCCTTCCGTCAAAGGGAGGGCAAGCAGAAGGTCGACACTCAAGACAACGTCGGCCACCAGGTGGGGTTCCAGGAGCCTCAACGCGCCGTGAAGGCGGTGCACAACCACGAGGACTTCGGCTCCAGCGACGACGAGCCGTGGCAGTAGCCCACTACGGCTACCTCACCTCGCAGATGCCTGCACCAGCAGGCGTCCTCAAGATCTGTGGAGACTGCACTGCTGTGGTATCAGCCTTGGAAAAGCTCTAAGCAATTGCAGCAGCCCAAGCACCAGCCCCCGGCGGTGCAGAACCGGGCCAGCTCCACCCGAGCGCACGTCTCTGTGCCTCGGCCTCACCTCCCGGGTGCCGCCTAGGATCCGTCAACCTCCTGTCGGCCTGAGCCAATGGAAGAAGACATCCTGGGTCCCCCAAGAAGAGTCCGGGTCCGCCTACCTCTTGTCGGCCTGAGCCAATAGAGGAATGTACCACGGGGCCCCCGGGAGAAGCCGCGCAGGACCAGCTCCGGTGTGAAGATATCGACCTCGTCGAAGAGGCACGATTACAAACAGCACCCCACAACGCACGGCCCCAGCTGGTGCTCCGGCACTACCGCCAAAGGACCAAGCGCGTATGGAAGCTACAAGGAGGCGACCTGGTGCCGCGGCGCACACTTTCCCGTGAAGGACCTATAAACTCTCCCCCAGCCGGGAAGGTCCCTTCCGAGTCACGAAAGTTGCTGCCCCAGGTACATACGCGTCTCCACCAAGGATGGGATCCGCTCCCGAACCATTGGAGCATGGAACATCACTGTAAGTTCTATCCCCTGAGCATTAGTAGAACAGGCCTTTACCTTTTTGTAATAGATCCCATAGGCTCCAGGAACAGCGCTCGGAGCAGCTAAGCCTCAGGGGACGGTCCAGGACTACGTCCAGCTTGGCCTGGTTCTGACCCCAAGCGCGTAGAGTCTTGCTTCCCTTCTTAATGGGGCGGGTCATTGCCTCCATGTTCAGCCTGCCTTCCTCCTATGAGCATTTACACAGAAGCTTGTTCTACCACGCTCTTACTTATGTGCTCATTTAAATTACGCATTAATTTCTATGACCGCACTTTCCATGTATGCTCACCGTACATTTAGCTCCCCTTTCTTGCTCTCATCCATAGTCAGCATTTGCTATCCTACCGAGTCAGGTGTTGCGGTGCCAGTTGGTCACCTCCAGCAAAGGCCCGCGCTGTGCATGGGGGGTCCAGAGTGCGTAGCCTGCTTTGCCGGTTCCGACACAAAGCGTGCGCGTCCTGTCCTTCGGAGGTCCAGGGAGTACAGCCGCTTTGCCTGGTTCCGTACTGAAAGCCTGTGCACTCTGCCTCCCCGGCGTTGGGTCCGGTACTAGGGGCCGGACGATCGTACCCTGACCTCGGAGGGAGCCAGAGCCCCGGCGCCTCGCGCACAGAATTGCCCAAGCCCCGTATACCGGACTAGGACCGTAAGCCAAATAAGACTAAGAGACGGGGGGGGGGGGGGCACAACCCCCGAGGAGAATTACGCTTCCTCTACCTGTGTGCAGGATCTCCAGGTTTTAGCTACGGGGACCGCACGAAGGGGGGGGATAGAGCTATCGTCTACTCCAACGCAAGACCGAAGGATCCGGACCTCGCCCCCTCTGCAGGGGCGGGCTCCGGAGGCCCCACGTGTCCGGCGGGGCCGGAGCTCCCCTATCCTCAGAGGGTAGCTCCAGGCCTGCCACGTGGCCGACAGAGCCGGGCCTCGCCACCTCCGCAGGGGTGAGTTGAAGGCCCCATGTGTCCCGCGGGGCCGGACCTCCATCTTCTCAGAGAAGAGCTCCGGGCCCGCCATATGGCCGGCAGATCCGGACCTCCCCGTCCTCACGAGGCGAGCTCCGAAGACCCCTGGGGCCCTTAACTCAATAAGGACCCGAGGAAGGTGCCTGTACAGGACTTCAAGGTTGGTGAGGACCTCTGAGTACCTTGCGGAGCTAAGGACTCGGCCAGGCCAAGCCAAGGAGAGGATAAAATTATACAGGCATGGTAAATAACAAGAGTCTATTTATTCAAGGCTCCATGAGCTGAGCTACAGACTCGATAAAAAAAATAATACAAGCTCTAGGATTCCCCTGGTTCACGCCGGAACCTAGAGGCTACAAGGGAGGCTACGTCTCCAACTTCAGCCCTGGCGGCTTCCTCCCGCTCAGCGGCAGGGCCCTGCATCGCTGGCTCCAGTGAGAAGGAGGGATCCCGGCTCCGGAAGCACGCCAGCACGTGCGTAGCAACCTCCGTCGCCAGACCCCGTCCTTCTGCCTCGAGCTCGCCGGCAACCACAGCTTCAAGCCTGTTCAGCTTGGCGCTGATAGACTCGAGCGCGCGGGGATCACCTCGGCCACCTTCTGCGCCGAGGCCGCTGCCCTCACCGGGCTGAAGCCAAGAGGGACCAGGGCGGACCCTGCCTGGTCGACGAAGCTCGAGACTGCCCGGGCCTCGGAGGACCGTGAGGCCAGGAGCTCCTCCACCTCGCGGCGGGCTGCCAGCAGGGCATCGAGGCCCCTCTCGGAGAATTCCTTCTCCTTGGTTGCCAGCGAGCTCTCCCGAAGCTGGAGGCTCTGGGCAAGATGGTCCAACTCCGAAGCCCGGAAGTCGGCTGCCAGCTCCCGATCCAGGGCCGCCTGGTGCTTCTGGGAGACCTGCTCCTCTCTCGCGACCAGGTCTGCCTTCCGGGTCTCCAGCTCCTTGGCTCGGGCCCTCAGGTCACCCTCACCAGCCGCCAGCCGTGCGGCGATCTTCTTCGCCTCGGCCGCCGCAGAGCGCTCCTGGTCCGCGATGGCGCGCTCACGGCGCTTCAGCTTCAGACGCAGATCCTCCAAAGCGGAGAGTCGCTCATCGGCCTGAGCGTGAGACTCGCGGGCCTCCCGGTATAGCCGCCAAGTCTCAGAGTCCAGCCGGTTGACGGCCCTCCTCTGACGGTCAAGGAGTGCCTCTATGACATCGAGCGACGCCCGCCTCGAGTCAAGCTCCTCCCTGACCTCCTCGGTTCGCTCCTTCAAGAGGCGCCCCCAGGTGAGGAGGCGATCCCTCTCTACGGCCTGCCCCTCCCGCTCTCGAACGAGCGCAGCTAGAACCTGCCGGACGCTCGTCTGGGCGAGCTCAAGAGCGTCTGCCAGGGGCAGCAGGGCGGCAGAGGCCGAAGCCGCGCCCCCGACCTCCTCCATCACGTCGTCTTCAGGAGGAGTCGACACCCTGGCAACCGGGATAAGGCTCTGATCAGGAGAAGCCGGCACTGGGGCAGGCTCGCTCCCGGTGCGCCCCGGTTCGCTGCCCACCCTAGGGCCCGTGGCAGCTTCTCCCGCTTCGGCAACAGGACGCGGGACACCGTCAGCCGGTCCCGCCGAACCTTCAGCAACAGCCGGCTCCCGAGCCGGTGAAGGGGGATGAACGGAAGGAGTCGCCACTGCCGCAGGAGCCCGGCTGACCGGCGCAGAAGGAACTTGCGCTGGTTTGGGGGCCGCTGCGACCGTTTCGGTTTCCGGGTGCTGCGGCGCAGATCCCCCATCAGTCGGGGATGGCCGGGAAACGGGAACGTTACCGGCACTCGAGGGGTCCCTGCAAACATGGGAGACTCCCGAGTTAAGAAAAGAAGAAGACAATACATGCTCTAGAATCCGGTAGACGTCACTTACCGAGAGACACGAGCGCTCCAACGGGCTCTGAACCCCGGCTTCCGAGCCGGGGTAAGTCCACTAGAACCTGCCGCCGTCGCCGCCGAGGGCTGCCCTGCAGTCACCTGGACTGGCGGAGCAGGGGATGCTTCTGAAGCCCCCCTAGACGCCGATCTGGCTCCTGAGGTCAGGGGCGCCTGAGTTCTTGGCTCGCCCCTGGGCATCGCCGCACCAGCACTCCCCCTCGAAGCACCACCTCCTGAGGAAGGAGGGCGCAACGCCTGGGGACCTTCAGTCCGTCGCCGCTCAAGAGGAGTTCCATCGGGATGATGAGCCCGAGGCCTCTTGGAGTCGCCACCGGACGGGGCGCCATCTCCAGAAGCAGGGCGCGCAGGCGCCCTGGATCCCTGACTCGGCGCAAACGCCACCGCCGGAGGAGACCGGGCGCGTTTCTTCTCCGGAGGCAGGTTGGAAGCCATGGCAGATGGAGGCTCAAGGACAGGGAAGACAAGGGCACAAGAGCTCAAGGAAGATGCAAGCGATGGGAAGTGCGAAGGGAAGCCGCGATGCGGGTAAGATCCCCTCTTGAACTTCCCAGGAGCGATTCAAAGCGATTCGAAACTCTTCGAATACGCCGCTTGGACAACCGCTTTGGCTCCAAGACCAAGCGTCGATGACAAGTGGACCCAAGCCGTCCAGCTGAAGCAGTGGGCCAAGAAGTCAGTCTCCCAAGGATTTGAGCCGGCAATACGCCTCGGCGGAAGGCGCTGCGACGTGCAGAAGTGGCAGCCTTGGGAACCGCTGCAGTAAAAGCAGCCATCAAGTGGGGCACACGCTCCCACGATCCCGCGACTGTTCGTGCTCCGGCAACGGTCAATACGGGTCTTCGAGAAGGTGCGCGGAGTGGAAGAGACGGAGGCCCCACATCGGGCTCGCTATCTCCCCCGAGATGGGCCCGGGGGCCACTGTCGGTACCCTCAATACGGGTACCCCCGCGCACAAGGGAAAATGCCTAAGGACCTCGCCCTTCTCTGCAGGGAGAGCTGCGAAGGCGCCATGTGTCCAGCGGGGCCGGACCTCCCTCTCCTCAGAGGAGAGCACCGGACCCGCCACGTGGCAAACTGAGCCGGACCTCCCCCCTCCGCGGGGAGAGCTCCGGGGGCTCCACGTGTCCCACGGGGCCGGACCTCCCTCTCCTTAGAGGAGAGCTCCGAGCCCGCCACGTGGCCAGCAGAAGCCGGACCGCCCCCCTCCGCGGGAAGAGCTCCGAAGGCTCCACGTGTCCCATGGGGCCGGAGCTCTCTCTCCTGAGAGGAGGGCTCCGGGCCCGCCACGTGGCCAGCAGTGCCGCGCTACCTGCCCCCGCACGGCAGGCGGCAAGAGTAAAGACGCGCCATACCTTGCCCGTACAAGGTATTCAAGACCCGCGCCTTCCCAAGTCGCGGAGACGCGGAGCACGCCTCTGTCAGGTGCCGTTGCGCCTAGTCACATCGCAGACTGGCGCGCCGCGTCAGAGCCTGCCCGCCAATAAACACAGTGACAAGACATCCCCTGCCGCCCCTGACATCATCAACCACTACGACTAGCTTGCGGCATGGGCAGGGCGGCAGAACGAAGACTCGGAAGCCCTCGTCAGAGACAACTACCGGCGTAACTGCAGATACGGTAGATGGCAGGCAATCTCCCAAGGACCACCTATTGGGTCCCGGGCCCACCTTGTAAGCCACCCGAGCCTTGGACTATAAAAGGCTCGGGTAGGCAACGTTAGCAAGGGTTTAACTCTTTGCACACATACGCACCAGCATCCGAGCACTTAGGTCATCCTCAAGCTCAGGACTCCGGTTCTGAGCAGGAAGCAATACAACGAGCAACTCTGCTCACCGTGGACGTAGGGTATTATGCTCCGGTGGCCTGAACCACGTAAAAATCCCCGTGTCAAGCTTCTCCTTCAATCATCCCTAACGCTGAAGCTCTCCGTGAGTGACTAGCCCCTCTGAAAAAGAACCTCCAGGGGCTGCCCAGAGCAGGCCCGGGGGAAGTGTCGGCTACACACTTTGACAACTGGTATAATGGAGGTTCTACAGTCGCCGACGGATGATGAAATCACAAACTTGTGGGTAAAGTGGTACAAACTCTGCAGAGTCTAAAATATCATGATAGCCGAGCTTACGGTCACGACCGTCTGGCCAACTTCCATGATTAGTTGGGATGGTTATTGGTTATAGTTATTGGTTATGCTTATTGGTTATGGTTTTGGTTATGGTTTGGCTTTCGGGACTGTTGAGTCCGGGTGATAAGATTTGGTTTTATGACTATTGAGTCATGACAACGAGATTGGTCTCGGTGTGAGACGGATTTGTTTATAAATGGTAGCGAATATGAGATGGTATTCGTGAGATGGTAGCGAATACGAGAAGGTATTCGTGAGCAAGAATGAAGTTGATTAATATCTGGTTGAGACATGGAAAGTGATGAACATAATAGAGGTATGTTGGTATTTTAATACATGTTGGGATTACAATCACTTATAGTTAAGTTGTTGTTTTATCACGGTTTTGATAAATAACTTTGCTTTCTGCAATGAGCCTTTTTATACCTACATTGTTGTGAGCTACATATCATATTTTCCCGTACTTGCTGAGTACATCATTGTACTCAAACTTGCATTATTATTTCATCATCAGCAACAGGAGAAGATTACTATGGAGACCAGGTGGAGCATTAGGCGTGTAATCTGTCCTCAACCTTGCCTGTGGGGACGGAGTAGAGATGGAGCAGCTGTTGCTTAGATTGTTTCCGCCCTAGTTAGAGGACTTCTGCTGCATAGAAATAAGACTTCCGCTGCCAAGATGAGTCCAAGACTCATGAAACCTTATAAGAAACTCTGTTATTTGTGGTTATATATATTCTGAAATTCAGTTTGTAGATGATGTGTATATGTGTGATGTATATCCTGGGCACACATATGCATCAGTTCTCAGTTCCGTGGTTTTTTTCCACGAAATTGAGAGCGTCACAGACTGGTATCAGAGCCACGGGTCGACAGTAGGTTACACGCTTAGAAGTCACAGATTGGTATCAGACACAGATTGGTATCAACGTGCCACGGGTTGATCGTAGATCACACAACCTAGATAGATCACAGATTGCTAAGCCACGCTGACCATAGGATGCAAACCTAGGATGCATAGGTTGGCATTGGAACTACCTTGACATAGGATACAAGCTTAGGAGAAGACATAGTTGGATCACAGATTGTCATCACTCTAAGCCATATAGGACCCCCATTGAATAAGCCTTGAATAGGATTTGTGTGAGCCCTTGTGATGATTGCTTGGGATTGTATGCTTAGTGTGAGTTGTGGGACGTCTCAAGCGTTGTCCATATCCACACATAAGTAGGAAAGAGGTGTGAGATGCCTCGGCACTTATTCACATCCTCATATGGGCTAATATATAGTCCAATCCACCTTGATGCATATAGTTAGGGGGATCCATCTAACGTTCTAATCTCTATTCTATTTCGTTCTCTCCCACAGATGGTGAGAGGAAACGCCGGCTACCAAGGGAGGAACGTCCGTGGCAACTAAGAGGATGGCCACGATGAAGTTCCCGTTAACCCCAGAGCTGGTGAGAACAATCTGGAACGGTTGATGGCCTTGCAGAATCAACTTATGCAAACCATGATCCAAACTTTGGGTCAGTTGCAGGCCAACAATAACAACCCTGTTCCGGCACCACCGCCGGCTCATAACAGACTAGGAGAGTTCATGAGGACTTGACCACCCACCTTTGCTCAAGCTAACGACCCCATGGAGGCCGACGACTGGTTGAAATCAATGGAGAAGAAGCTTGTCATAGTTCAGTGCAATGACCGAGAGAAGGTTCTCTTTGCGTCATACCAACTCATGGGAGCTGCCGCTGACTGGTGGGATGCCCTGTGTAACGCTCAGGTCGACCCGGAGACGATTACTTGGACTGAGTTCAAGGAGAGTTTCCGCTCTCATTACATCTCTGCTGGTGTAATTATGCTCAAGAGACAGGAGTTCGAAGGTCTCCGCCAAGGACAGAAAAGCATGAACGAGTATCTCAACAAGTTCACGCAACTGTCCCGGTACGCCCCCGAAGATGTCAACTCGGACCAACAGAAGCAGTAGTTCATGAGAGGGTTGAACAATGAGATCCAGTTTAGCTCCTCAACAATGACTACGCGAGCTTCTAGAAGCTGGTTGACAATGCTATAATAGTTGAAAGCAAGATCTGAGAGATCGAGCGAGAGGGCAAGAGGAAGATGCAATACCAGACACAAGGGAGCAACATACGACCTCGGTACATGCCCCCATCTGCACCACAGTATGGATCGACGACTCCTGCATACCGCCCTAATCAACCACTACAGCAACGTCCTGTCGTGCAAGCACCTCGTGTGCCTTTGCTTCATGCGCCACAACCCAACATGGGCACTACTGTCCAAAACCCCCGCCCCAACGTACCTGGTATCGTAGGCAACAGGGCATGCTTTGCATGCGGAGAAACAGGACACTTCACAAACCAGTGCCCGAGGAGAGGTCCTGGACAGCAAGGCAACGTGCCCAAACAGAACCCATGGCCGAACGGAGGGAACAATCAAGGGAACCGTGGACAGCAGAACTATGCTCGCGGCAACGTGAACCATGTCTCTGCTGAGGAAGCACAACAGGCTGAGGACACCGTAATTGGTATGTTCCTTGCCTACTCCAACCCAGGCACCATTTTATTTGATTCTGCAGCATCACATTCCTTCATATCATCCAAGTATGTTGCCAAGCATAATATACCCATATCACACTTAAATTGTACTATGTTGGTTAATTCTCCCGGTGAAGAGATGAGGACTAATATAGTATGTCCGAAAGTAAGACTTAAAATAAGGGGGGTAGACTTCCTTACCAACCTCATTGTCTTGGATTCCCAACGGCTTGACATAATACTCGGGATGGATTGGTTGAGCAAGCACAACGGAGTAATCCAATGTGCTGAAAGGAGCGTGCAGTTGATAAACGAGCACGGTACTCGTATCAAGTTTGAGTCAGCCCAACAAACAATCAAGAAGGCAATTTTGAACCACGTCGAAGGAGCAACATTGGACAGCATTCCAGTGGTTCAAGAATTCTCGGACATGTTTCCGGAAGAGCTTCCAGGTATGCCACCTGAACGGGACATTGAGTTTGCCATTGATTTGGTACCCGGAACTGCACCCATAGCAAAGAGACCCTATAGGATACCCACCAATGAACTAGTGGAACTCAAGAAGTAAATTCAGGAGCAGTTGGAGAAGGGTTTTATATGTCCAAGCTCGTCATCATGGAGAGCCCCCGTGCTCTTCGTAGACAAGAAGGATGAGACCCAAAAGATGTGCGTGGACTATAGGTCTCTCAACGAGGTGACGATCAAGAACAAATAGCCTCTGCCCCGTATAGAAAACCTATTCGACCAAATGAAAGGAGCCCGAGTGTTCTCCAAGATTGATCTTCAGTCGGGATACTTCCAGCTGAAGATTAAGCCCTCCAATATACCTAAGACTGCCTTTCAAACACGGTATGGTTCGTATGAATATACCGTCATGTCTTTTGGGTGAACAAATGCACCCGCATACTTCATGTACCTTATGAACAAGGTTTTCATGGAGTACTTGGATAAGTTCGTCGTGGTTTTCATCGACGACATTATGGTGTTTTCAAAAAGTGAGGAGGAGCATGAAGAACATTTGAGATTGACCTTGCAGAAAATGCGCGAGCATCAATTGTATGCCAAGCTTAACAAGTGTCAATTTTAGCTAAAGGAGATATCGTTCCTAGGCCACATTATCTCCGAGTAAGGAGTATCGGTTGATCCCGGAAAAGTGGGAGATGTTATGAAGTGGAACCAACCGCAAAACGTGAGTGATATTCGGAATTTTCTTGGGATGGCTGGATACTACCGACGCTTCATCAAAGACTTCTCTAAGATAGCAAAACCTATGAGGGAGTTGCTAACAAAAGGAAAAGCGTGCCAGTGGTCATCAGCGTGCCAAGAGAGCTTTGAGGAACTCAAGAAAAGGCTAACCACAGCGTCGGTTTTGGTATTGCCGGACGTAAGCAAGAGCTTGGACATATATTGTGACGCATCAAGAAAAGGGCTCGGATGTGTGCTCATGCAAGAAGGACAAGTGATAGCCTATGCCTCATGACATTAAAGAAGCACGAGCCTAATTATCCTATACATGACTTGGAGCTAGCAGCGGTAGTGCATGCATTGAAGATTTGGAGACATTATATCCTTGGTCATCGATGTGAGATCTATACGGATCATAAAAGCCTCAAGTACATATTTACACAAACGGACTTGAATTTGAGGCAACGCCGGTGGTTGGAACTCATCAAGGATTACGATATTGGAATCAACTACCACCCTGGAAGGGCCAATGTAGTAGCTGATGCATTGAGTTAGAAGGGAGTATGTCACCAACTCACGGTTCAGGAGCTACCACCCGAACTACGCAAGGAGTTCGAACGGTTACACCTCGGATTCTTGAACAAGGTGGAAGTGATGGAACTCCACTCTTCATTGGAGCAAGAGATAAGAGATGGCCAAGTAACGGATGAGGAGATCAAGGACAGGATCCGACAAGGAATAGAGAAGTATTTCAAGGAAGACGAGAAGGGTACGCTTTGGCTAGAAAAAAGGATTTGTGTGCCTAACGTGAAACACATCCGCGACATGATACTAAAAGAGGCACATGATTCACCTTATTCCATACATCCCGGAAGTACCAAGATGTACAAGGACCTGAAAACTTGTTATTGGTGGGATGGTATGAAGAGGGACATAGCCGAATATGTTGCCCTATGCGACACATGCCAACAGGTGAAGGCCGAACATCAAAGACCCGTTGGATTGTTGCAACACTTGAAGGTACCTGAGTGGAAGTGGGAAGACATCAGTATAGATTTCATCGTCGGGTTGCCACGTACTCAGTCGGGTTACGACTCCATCTGGGTTATCGTGGACCGATTGACGAAAACAGTCCATTTTCTCCCTGTAAGGACCAAGTACAACATTACGCAACTAGCCGAGTTGTACATGGAGTGAATCGTGTGTCGTCATAGAGTCCCGAGGAGCATAGTCTCAGATCGGGGTTCTCAGTTTACCTCTAGATTTTGGAGGAAGCTGCAGAAAGCTATGGGTACACGACTGGATTTTAGCTCCGCTTACCACCCGCAGACCGACGGGCAAACGGAAAGGACAAACCAAATTTTGGAGGACATGTTGAGAGCCTGTGCCTTGAAATATGGACGTAGTTGGGATAGGAGTTTGCCGTACGTGGAATTCTCCTATAACAACAGCTATCAAGCCAGCTTGAAAATGTCGTCTTTCGAAACATTATATGGCAGACGGTGTATAACGTCGTTGTTTTGGAATGAGGCCGGAGAAAACCAAGTGTTTGGACCCGAAGTGCTACAAGAAGCTGAAAAGCAAGTCTAAACGATACGGGGGAACTTAAAGGTTGCTCAGTCAGGACAGAAAGGCCATGCAGACAATAGACGAAGAAAGTTGACTTTCAAAGTAGGAGACTACGTATATCTTAAGGTATCGCCTATCCGTGGCCAACGACGTTTCAACGTCAAAGGCAAGTTAGCACCTCGCTACATCGGACCATTTAAGATTTTGGACAAGCGAGGGGAAGTAGACTATCAACTAGAGCTCCCAACGCACCTCTCCGACGTACATGACGTATTTCATGTATCTCAGCTCAAGAAGTGCTTGAGGGTGCCAGAAGAGCAAGTACCAATGGAAGATCTCGAACTTTAAGAGGACCTGACCTATGCAGAGCACCCTGTCCGAATTTTGGACGTAAAGGAAAGGGTCACGAGGAACAAAGTGATCCGATGGTGCAAGTTACAATGGAGCCATCACACCGGATCTGAAGCCACATGGGAGCGTGAAGAAGATATCAAGACAGAGTTTCCTCATCTATTCTCTACTAACGAATCTCGAGAACGAGATTCAATTTAAGAGGGGTAGATTTGTGACACCCTCATTTTCGGGTTCTGCATATTATGGGGACCACCCCGTGGTTCACCCACTCCAGGATCGCATAGGATGGTGCCGTACGATGCGACACCCAACAGCACACACGAAAAGAATTAAGAACAACATACAACTTTAATTTGATATAAAATAGCGGAAGTCTTTTACAAAAACTTAAGTAACAGCGGAAGTATTATACATATATGGCCTCTCATTCTAACTATGCAAAAGTGCAGCCGTCCAGCCCAGGGACGCTACACACTAGCAGCAAGTAACCGGAGATCACGACGGCGTGCAGGGCTCCAGCTCGGCCATGTACCCCGACGGAGGCATCGCCTCATCCTCGGAACCTTCCTCATAACTCTCACCTGCACACAGCTCAAATATTGCAACCATGAGCATGATGGCTCCGCAAGGCTTAACCGTCTAGCCTAGGCATGGAACTCTACATGCAGGGATATGTAAGATAGGAAAAAGGACTTTGCATCAAAGACACGCCTATAAGTTGATCCTTACTTTGAGTTTTATAGCAGCAGATTCATGTGCCTTAGGCAGCCCTCACATCGGAAGTCCACAATCAAACAAGAAACGCTTTCCTCCAATATGGTGATGCCCAAAGCGGAAAGTGAACTTAATTAGCTCTACATCTACAGCAGACATGGTTTTCAACACATTAATATATCATCACAGCATATTATCATTCAACTGGCTTACTTCATTTCTTACTACGTCACGAAACAGTGAACAAGCGGTACTCAAATAACCGCGAGGGACGGTGATTGCAATCAGGAGAAACCCGGACAACACGTTGCATACACCCACTTTCAGAAGCGTGATTCCACACCCCTTCCTACTCTATTGTATGCAACAACCTTTCAAAGGCAACCCAAACAACGAACCGGTCCATCCGTAACGGGCAGGAGGTCCCCGCGTGGAGCATGACTGTGCCCACCGGCAGATTTACACCTTGCTACCCTCAATCCACTCCTATTTACGGTTGGGTAAGACTCGGCACCCAGGTTAACCAATTACATCAGTTTCCTGCTTATGTTAGTATGCCATCCGGTACTGTTCAAAACTTGTTCAGCAGGCCCGCACACGACTCAGTCCTCAATCGACATCAACAGGGCTACGCACATGAGACCTCCGCTCACTGCTTCCTATCCCCCCTGCTGGGTCTCATTTTCTCTATTTATAAGCCATTTTCTATTCTGACCAAACCGTGTGATAAAACCTTACCTCGCGAGTAGATTCCAACTACTCGACTTCTACTGAGATCCTAAGCATATTAGCATGGCATTCTCTACTCGTCGAGTCTATAAGCTACCCAACCCTCCATAGGATTTAAAAGGTTATGCAAGTGGGGTTTCAATCACCCTAACTCTAATGCAAACATTCACCCTAGACGTAAGTGATACAAATAAAAAGCTTTATAAAAGGTACTTAAGTGCAAACCGGGTCTTGCCTGGTTGCGAGTCAAACGGGAAGTTAGCTTCTGGTGGGAGGACGTCCAAGGGCTCCGATGCGTCTTCAACTTCGGTCACTAAATGAAATGTAACAAAATATGTGTGTAAGTATTAAGGATTTATAAGAATTGAACTTCTATTCATAGCTACTGCTATTTAGGATCCTTAATTGGCTTTGAATTGTTACAGTAGATACTAGACTCTCTAAGGATGATCTGAGCAAAATTTGGAGAAATGTCATTGCACATTGTGTTCTCCAAAATTCCCACAAGCACAAGGCTTCTCTGAATTTTGAGACCAAATCAGGAGCTTTGACATAGCTAACAGTGGAAGATGTGATTAGGGTAAGTCTCCATGGCTCTAACAAAATTTGTTTCACCATTTTTGGAGCTACCAACAGAGAGATATGAATTTTTGAAGTTGAACAGGAGTTCTGAAATAGTTTCTGTTTAAATTGAAATTTTCAAATAAAGCCTGAACTTGGGAAGGCAGTTTAGCCTAGCAAACAAACTCCAATGAAGCCCAAATTTTTACTGGAGATCAGTAACTATGAAAAGGACTAGCTGCCCAAATTTAGGAATATTTCATAAAGAATTGCTCCTGTAATAAATCTCTAAACAATTTACTAAAAACAATTCTACAGAAAATCCTGGGCATCTTCATAGTAAGCAATTTGTTTCTCTGTGAAGTATCATGAGGATTCCAACAAAATTGGTCTGACTCTTTTTGGAGTTTTCTACACAAAGTTATGGGCTTGCAAAGATCAGCTAATTCCTGAAATTATTTCCCTAACAGAAACTTGAAATAATTGTGACTGGGCCCACCGTTTTAAACTGGACCAGTGAAATTGCGGCAACATCGGGGGCTACGGAGTTAACCCGCGCAGCCACAGCAGATCCTAAGCCGCACCCCGGTCCGGCGCCTAACCAGTGCCACTGACAGGTGGGGCAGGCCTTCACCTTCATCTACCTCGCGCCCGGCCGGCCTCCTCGCCGGAGGAACGACTGTGCCTGTAAAATCCCCAAAAGTGGTAGAAAGAAAATTCTGCTCATGTACACTTATGAAAAATGAGGGGAATTAAAACCTTGAATTATAATGGGGTGAGTTCAAAGTGAGGGTTTAGACTTCCCGAAACTTCCAAACATGGAGATCTAAATGCACAGCTTAGATCTTCATATTTCAAATATTTACCCTTCCAAATTTCAGCTTGTTTGGAGGAATTTTCATATTTGTTTGGGATTAAAAGGAAAAGCCCTCTAATCTGAATTTCAAATTTAGTTTCAAATTCCAATCCCCTCAATTTGAAAATTTGGTTTCACAAATGTGTTCTCCACCTTTGAATGAGCAGCCATGCCACAAATTAGAAATTTGGGGCTGGTTTGCTATGTGTTTGGGGACAAACTAAAGTGGAGAATTCAAACTCCATTTCAAATTCAAATGATCAAACCCAATTTAAATTCTACACCAGGATTCAAACCATTTGAATTCAGCAAATTCAAACCTTAACTTTGGAGTGAAGTATAGACTTTAATTTTGAGTTGCTGGATGGAAAATATAAGAGGAAATTTAAATAAACAAAGGGGGAGGTGGGACCCAATTACCAGCCACACAGAGCAACTCAACCGACTGTTTTCCTCCTCGGGCGATCACCGCGCGCCAGCTCCCGGGCAGCCCGTCGCCCAACGTTGTCCACCGAGCTGCTTCCTCCGACGTCGGTTCACGCGCGTGGACGTTCAAAGCGGCAGCCGAGTGCCGGTTCCTTCTTCTCCACGTTGCACTACAACATTTCTAGCCCCCCCCCCCCCTGCTCGAGCGCGCGGCTGCAGACCGAGCTGCCCTTTTGCCCTCAGTTCCTCTGCGCCGATCGTCTTTGGGCGACACCAGCACCTAGCTGAGCCACCTCCCAGCTCCACCGGAGCCTCCTCGGCGTTATTCCAACAGCCTCCAGCTCGTGACAGACCCTCCATACCGGCGCCGAACCGTTCTGCTCCGAAGGAAAACAGAGCTCGACATCGCCGCCGTGGTTCCCCATCTACCAGCTGACTCCGACCTCCCCAGTGCGAGGGAAACCACCCAGAGGTGCGTCACGAAGTCTAGTTTCTCATACCGATGCCTTTTGGTACTTTACCACCACCGGCTAGCCGTAATTTGGAGACTTCCGATGATACACGTAGAAGATAGCTCGAGACCGTTTCGGGAAATTCTTTCCACACGCTGAATCATCGGGTCCCTGGCCCTAGACACAGCTACTAGATCCCCTAGCGCCTCCCCACGCTGAAGCACGGCGCAAACTATCCTCTATATGACCCTAGCGACGAGAATTCGTCGCCGCCGGCTGAAACGGTTCGGTTCACCGTCGAGCTGCACCTTGCACGAGTTTTCACCCCCTGTTGTGTGCAAGAACGTGCTCCTCACATCACCCTGATGCTTGCGGTGCTCTCCCCAACCGGGATACTCGCCTGCTACGCGAGAACGACGGCGCCGGGGTGAGGTTTGCCGCTGCCACCGTCGGGGAGATATTTCCGGCCATTTAGCGCCACCACCGAGCTCACCAGAGTGTTCCTCATCGGATTTTAGGCACAGGCGGCAGGGATTGAGCCGTCTAAGGCACGGGGCAGCCGTTCCGGCGAGGCACAGTCACCCCTCCGGCGAGGGGGCCGGCCGGGCGCGAGGTAGAAGAAGGTGGGGGCCTGCCCCACCTGTCAGTGGCACCGAGTAGACGCCGGATCGATTTGTGGCTCGGGATCTAATGTGGCTGTGCGGGTTAAACACCGTAGCCCCGGTGTTGCCGAAATCTCACTGGTCCAATTTAAACAGTGGACCCAGCTCAATTATTTGAAGTTTATATTAGAGTAATAATTCCAGGAAATTAGCTGATCTTTCCAACCCCATAACTTGTGTAGAAAACTCCAAAAAGGGTGAGACCAATTTTGTTGGAATTCTCATGAGGAGTACTTCGCAGAGAAACCAATTTTAGGCTATGAAAATGCACGGGGATTTCTGTAGAATTGTTTTTATTAAATCCTTTAGGGATTTATTACAGGGGCAATTCTTTATGAAATGTTCCCAAATTTGGGCAGCAAATCCTTTCCATAGTTACTGATCTCCAGTAAAAATTTGGGCTTCATTGGAGGTCATTTGCTAGACTAAACTGCCTTCCCAAGTTCAGCCTTTATTTGGAAATTCAAATTTAAATAGAAACTTTTCAGAACTCCTGTCCAACTTCAAAAATTCATATCTCTCTGATGGTAGCTCCAAAAATGGTGAAACAAATTTTGTTAGAACCATGGAGACTTATCCTGGTCAGATCTTCCATTATTAGCTATGTCAAAGCTCCTGATTTGGGCTATAAATTCAGAGAAGCATTGTACTTGTAGGAATTTTAAAGACTACATAGTGTAATGACATGTCTCCAAATTTGGCTCAAATCATCCTTAGAGAGTCTAGTATCCATTGTAAAAATCCCAAAACCAATTAAGAATCCTAAATAGAAGTAGCTATGAATAGTAGTTCAATTCTTATAAATCCTTAATACTTATACATCTATTTTGCTACATTTCATTCAGTGACCAAAGTTGAGGACGCACCGGAGCCCTTGGACGTCCTCCCACCTGAAGCTAACTTTCCGTTTGACTCGCAACCAGGCAAGCCCCGGTTTGCACTTAAATACTTTTTATAAAATTCTTTATTTGTATCACTTATGTCTAGGGTGAATGTTTGCATTAGAGTTAGTGTGTTTAAAACTCCACTTGCATAACCTTTTAAATCCTATAAAGGGTTGGGTAGCTTACAGAGCCAACGAGTAGACAAGGCCCCGCTAATATGCTTAGGACCTCGGTAGAAGTCGAGTAGTTAGAATCTACTCGCGAGGTAAGGTTTATCACACGGTTTGGTCAGAATAGAAAATAGCTTAAGAGTGGTGAAAATGAGACCCAGCAGGGGGGATAGGAAGCAGTGAGCGGAGGTCTCACGTGTGTAGCCCTGTTGGTGTCGATTGAGGACCGAGTCGTGTGCGGGCCTGCTGAACAAGTATCGAACAGTACCAGATGGCATACTGACATAAGCAGAAAACCGATGTAAATGGTTAACCTGGGTGCCGAGGGTTACCCAACCGTAAACAGGAGTGGGTTGAGGGTAGCAAGATGTAAATCTGCCAGTGGGCACAGTCACGCTCCACGAGGGGACCTCCTGCCCGTTACGGATGGACCGGTTCAGTGTTTGGGTTGCCTTTGAAAGGTTGTTGCATACAACAGAGTAGGAAGGGGTGTGGAATCACGCTTCTGAAAGTGGGTGTATGCAACGTGTTGTCCGGGTGTCTCCTGATTGCAATCACCGTCCCTCGTGGTTATTTGAGTACCACTTGTTCACTGTTTCGTGACGTAGTAAGAAGTAAAGAAAGCCAGTTGAATGATAATATGCTGTGATGATATATTAATGTTTTGGAAACTATGTCTGCTGTAGATGTAGAGCTAATTAAGTTTACTTTCCACTTTGGGCATCACCACATCGGAGGAAAGCGTTTTTTGTTTGATTGTGGACTTCCGATGTGAGGGCTGCCTAAGGCACATGAATCTGCTGCTATAAAACTGAAAGTAAGGATCAACTTATAGCCGTGTCTTTATTGCAAAGTCCTTTCCTACCTTACACATCGTTGCACGTAGAGTTCCATGCCTAGGGTTGACGGTTAAGACTTGCTGAGCCTTCATGCTCACGGTTGCAATATTTGAGCTGTGTGCAGGTGAGAGTTATGAGGAAGGTTCCGAGGACGAGGCGATGCCCCCGTCGGGGTACACGGCCGAGCTGCAGCCCTGCACGCCGCCGTGATTCTCCGGTTCCTTGCTGCTAGCGTGTAGCGTCCCCGGGCTGGACGGATGTACTTTTGCATAGCTAGGATGAGAGGCCGTATATGTATATTACTTCCGCTGTATGAATAGATTTTGTAAAAAGACTTCCTCTGTTGTATATCAAATAAAAGTTTGTATGTTGTTCTTTATTCTTTTCTTGTGTGCTGTTGGGTGTCGTATCGTACGGCACCACCCTATGCGATCCTGGAGTGGGTGAACCACAGGGTGATCCCCACAGTGCCTCGCCGGAACGGCTGCCCCGTGCCTTAGACGGCTCAATCCTCGCCGCCTGTGCCCAAAACCCGATGAGGAACACTCTGGTGAGCTCGGTGGCGGCGCTAAATGGCCGGAAATACCTCCCCGACGGTGGCAGTAACTCGGGCGACTCCGGCGACATGGTACTCACCCGGCGAGCCTGGAAACCGACATCGGTTTGGTCCTACAGCACCGCCATGACATGGGGAACCTAGAACACTACCCTGATCCCTCTGGAAATGGCCGGAAACATAAGCTCACCGTGCGACGGAAGTGGTTCTTCACCGCCGTGAGGGAAAACACGGAGAACCCTTCGGAATCTGCATGGTTTGCTTGCCGTTTGCTCGAGAAGGGTCGTCATGGCTTGGAGAACCTATGCCTAGACTCTTGTGAATCTCTAACCCAATGTGGTCGAGGAATTTCCCGTTTCTTTCGCCTCGGTTCCAAGAAACCACCGGTGACAAACTTCAAATTCCGGCCGACCTAGGCTACGACCTAGCTCCAAACCGGGAGGACAACAAGAAGGGTCGACAACACACCTAGAACACCGGTTGGTTGAGCGTGAACGAGTATGAGGTGACCGGTCGACGGTGCAGCATCGTGACAGCAAAGTTTGAACGTGGAACGACGAACTATGTGCAGTTCTCGGGATCGGTTCGGGGGAACGTTATGGACTGTCTTCAGGGAGGAACTAGAGAGCCTTGCGCACCTTCCTATGACCTCAACCGGGCGTGACAACGCCAGGGTTGCGTCGGTGACGGGCGGGCGGCGCGGAGCAACCGAGCGGCGGTCGAGGCTACTCGAGCTGAGCAGAGGGTTGAATGTGCGAGTGAGGCAACGTTCACGTGGGCACCAGGGCGGTGATATCCTTCTCGGTGTGCTGATCTCCCGAGCAGGAGGTGGCGCGTTGGAAATCAGCGGGAGTGGGTCGCAGCCGGCGCTGGCGTTCGCTAGCTGTTCGACCGAAGGAAAAACAGAGGCGGTGAAGGAAATTGGGTGACTGACATGTGGACCCCATCCCCTCAATTCTCAGTCAACTTTTTCCACTGATATTTCTCCACAGCTACTCAAACTTAAAGGCTTTGCTTCACCTCAAAGTCATAGTTTGAATATGCTGAATTCAAATGGTTTGAATTCTGGTGTAGAATTTGAATTGTGTTTGATCATTTGAATTTGAGATGCATTTGAATCCTCCCCTTTGCCTTGCTCCAAAATATAGCAAACCAGGCTCAAAATTTCTGATTTTTGCATGGCTGTTAATTCAAATGTAAGGAACACATTTGTGGAACCAAATTTGCAAATTGAAAAAACTCAAATTTGAAACTGAATTTCAAATTCAGATTAGGGGGCTTCTCCTTTGAATCCCAAACAAATATTAAAACTCCTCCAAATGAACTGAAATTTGGAAGGGTGAATATTTGGGCTATGAAGATCCAAGTTATGAATTTAGATCTCCATGTTTGGAAATTTTTGGGAAATTTAAATCCTCACTTTGAACCTACACCGTTCTAATTCAAAGTTTAAATTCCCCTCATTTTTTCTAAGTGTACATGAGCTGAATTTTTCTTGCTACCACTTTTTAGTGATTTTACATCCCTTCCCCCTTAAACAATTTCGTCCCGAGATTCCAAAAGAAATGCAAAGCGGGGAAAACTTTACCGGGTATATGATGATAGCAAGTCCGGATAATACGTTCGCAGATAGTCCTCGCTTTCTCATGTCGCCTCATCAGCGGTATGGTTGCTCCACAAGACCTTATAGAATCATAAGATCTGGTTTCTTGTGGCACGAGTCTTTTCATCGATAATCCGGATTGGATACTCCGTGTACGTGAGGTCCGGTTGAAGAACTTCTATGTCTTCCGTGCGGATTTCAGCTGAGGGTTTGAGGCACTTTCTCAGCTGAGAGATTTGGAAGACGTTGTGAATGCCCGCGAGCGACGCCGGTAATTCCAGGCGATACGCCACGGGTCCGCATTTTTTAATGATGACAAACGGACCAATGAACCGCGGCGCAAGTTTACTCTTCACTCCGAAAAGATGGACTCCCTTCATTGGAGACACACGGATATAAACATGGTCCTCGATGTCGAAGTGGAGAGGACGACATCTTTTATCCGCATAGCTTTTCTAACGAGACTGAACGGCCTTAAGATTGGCTTGTATTACTCACACTCGTTCTTCAGCTTCATTCACAAGTTCGATGCCATAGATGACTCGTGATGAACCCAACGGGTACGGAGGACGCCCTATCTTTTGATGAGAGATGTTGGTAAAGAACGAATTTGGTGGAGGCCGACGTTGGCTGCCCGACTACCACAACCAGAATGGTGTGGCGCCTTGAGCAACAGTTACACCGTCTCCTGGTAACTACGATTTGGGTGGAGGTCGACGTTGTGCTACCTGACTAAAACAACTACAAGGATGCTGCGCCTTAGCGATAGTTACACCGGCTCCTGTTGTTGCTGTACTTGCCATGCCAAGAACAGCCTTGAACCTGCAAGCAATCGAAGAACAAGCAAGAACAAGATAACAAGCAAACACTCACGGGTGTGAAAAAGTTGGGGTTCTGATTCAAGTAATCGGAAGGTCTCGTCGACACTTGTGTTACAAGGAAGTAGCAATGGCTAAACTTACAGAAAACAAAAACCCGCCCTGTCAAGGAGCTCTTGGACTACTTAAATAGGGGAGGGAAGAGGGAAATTCGTCCAGCAACAAAGGTAGGACGTGATCTCTCTTATTCCCTTCCTTTTTCTGTGATAGACTACCATTTAATACGGAAAGAAAGGCAGGCAACTCAATTTCATATGTATTATCATTAATTTTTCTGTGATAGACCACCATTTAATTCGTCCAGCAACAAAGGCAGACAACTCAATTTCATATGTATTATCATTAATTTTTCGAAGCACTTTGAAGGGTTCAGCAGCTCTAGGTAGTAATTTAGATTTTCTCAAATCAGAAAATCTATCCTTTCTCAAATGCACCCAAACCAAATCAGCAGGTTCAAAAGTAACATGCTTCCTACCCTTGCTACCGGCTTGTTGATACTTAGCGTTCATGCTCTCAATGTTTGCTTTAGTTTGCTCATGCATTTTAAGAATTAATTCAGCACGGCGAGAAGCATCAAAATTTAATTTCTCTGAAGGTGGCAGAGCCAAAAGATCAGTGGGAGCACGAGGAATAAAACCATATACAATCTGAAAAGGGCACAATTTAGTAGTAGAATGCAGCGAACGATTGTAAGCAAATTCAATATGAGGCAAACATTCTTCCCATAATTTGATGTTATGTTTCAGAACAGCCCTTAGCATGGTAGATAAACTACGGTTCACTACTTCGGTCTGTCCATCAGTTTGAGGGTGACAAGTGGTAGAAAAGAGTAATTTTGTCCCTAACTTAGCCCATAAGATTTTCTAAAAATGACTAAGAAATTTGGCATCTCTATCTGAAACAATAGTGTTTGGAACCCCATGCAAATGAACAACTTCTCGAAAGAACAAATCAGCAATATGGGTAGCATCATCAGTTTTGTGGCATGGTATGAAATGTGCCATTTTAGAAAATCTGTCGACAACAACAAAAATACTATCCCTCTCCTTCTTTGTTCTAGTCAATCCTAAAACAAAATCCATAGAAACATCCTCCCATGGAGCACTAGGAACAGGAAGAGGCATGTATAAACCATGTGGATTAAGACGGGACTTAGCTTTTTGACAGGTGGTGCAACGAGCAACAAA
The DNA here is from genome assembly GCA_030760725.1 of Neostapfia colusana. Lineage (NCBI taxonomy): Eukaryota > Viridiplantae > Streptophyta > Magnoliopsida > Poales > Poaceae > Neostapfia > Neostapfia colusana. Next base: position 14,400,057 of record JASWHV010000014.1, on the reverse strand, counting down.
CCGCTCTACATCTCTTCTCATCTTTGGCCAAAAGAAATGGCTTGCTAAGATATCTTCCGTCTTCTTGACACCAAAGTGTCTCATCAATCCTCCACCATGTGCTTCCTGCAATAGTAAGATACGCACAGAACCAGCTGGAATGCACAATTTGTTAGTTCGAAACACAAAACCATTAGTGAGAACAAACTTGTTCCATGTTTTTCCTTCTTTACATTGCAGCAGCACATCTTTAAAATCAGCATCAAAAGCATATTGTTCTTTAATTGTTTCCAAGCCAAAAATCTTAAAATCAAGTTGGGACAACATATTGTAACGGCGAGATAAGGCATCCGCAATGACATTATCTTTCCCTTTCTTGTGTTTGATGACATAAGGAAAGGACTAAATGAATTCTACCCACTTGGCATGCCTACGGTTCAGATTAGTTTGGTTTTTAATGTGCTTCAAAGATTCATGATCAGAATGTATAACAAATTCTTTAGGCCATAAATAATGTTGCCATGTTTTCAAAGTTCATACTAGTGCATATAATTCTTTATCATAAGTAGAATAGTTCAGACTAGGCCCATTCAGTTTCTCGCTAAAATAAGCAATAGGTTTCCCCTCTTGCAACAAGACACCTCCCAATCCAATACCACTAGCATCACATTCCAATTCAAAAGTCTTACTGAAATCTGGTAATTGGAGAAGGGGTGTATGAGTTAACCTATTCTTCAAAGTTGCAAATGCAGCCTCTTGCGCCTTGCCCCATGTGAATGGAGCACCCTTCTTTGTAAGCTCATGCAGTGGGCCTGCTATGGTGCTGAAGTCTTTCACAAAACGACGATAGAATCCAGCAAGTCCGAGAAAGCTTCGTACTTGTGTGACCGTGGTAGGAGTCGGCCAGCTGTGTATCGCCTCCACCTTGGCTTGATCAACTTCAATTCCCTATGGTGTCACAACATAGCCAAGAAAAGAGACTCGATCCGTGCAAAAGGTGCACTTGTCAATGTTACCAAATAAGCGTACATCACGTAAAGCATTGAAAACAGCACGGAGATGATCGAGATGAACTTCGAGAGATGCGTTATAGATCAAGATGTCATCGAAATATACTACCACAAATCTTCCAATGAAAGCACGTAAAACCTCATTCATTAATCTCATGAAAGTGCTAGGTGCATTCGTGAGACCAAAAGGCATGACTAACCACTCATACAAACCAAACTTTGTTTTAAACGCTGTTTTCCATTCATCACCTAGCTTCATGCGAATTTGATGGTATCTACTACGCAAATCAATTTTAGAGAAAATCATCGAGCCACTAAGTTCATCAAGCATATCATCTAACCTAGGAATAGGATGACGATATCTAATGGTAATGTTATTAATTGCTCGACAATCTACACACATGCACCATGATCCATCTTTCTTTGGGACCAAAAGGACAGGAACGGAGCAAGGACTAAGGGACTCACGCACATAACCTTTGTCGAGTAATTCCTGTACTTGCCGCTGAATCTCCTTAGTCTCCTCCGGACTGGTCCTGTATGGTGCTCAGTTGGGCAAAGAAGCCCCAGGGATGAGGTCAATCTGATGCTCAATCCCTCTCAATGGTGGCAGCCCGGCTGGTACCTCTTGTGGAAACACATCAGCGTATTTCTGCAAAAGCTTAGTGATAGAAGGAGGCAAAGCACATGGTGTGTCGTGAAGTGAGAACAAAGCTTCTTTGCAAACAAACACATAGCAGATTGCAGTATCACTTTTTAATTCAAACAAATCAGATTTGGAAGCAAAAAAACAAACGCTCTTTAATTTTATTTCATTCTTCTTCATATGAGCAGATTTGAAATTGTAGTCTTAGACTGTACCGATTTCTTCACGACATCTGAATTTTCATTTTCAGCAGATTTCTTATTTTTCTCTTTGCAAGCTCTAGCAATGTCATCCTTCAAAATAGCATCAGGGGACATCGGGTTTAAAACAAGTTTCTTCTCATGATACATGAAAGAGTATTGATTTGATTTACCATGATGTAATGTATCTTTATCAAATTGCCAAGGTCGACCAAATAGCATAGAACAACCTTGCATAGGTACCACATCACAATCAGTGTAAATTGCAAATTCGACACGAACCAGACGTGTTACCTTAAGCTTACCACTGTCGTTGAACCATTGGATGTAGTAGGGATGTGGATGTGGAAGTGTTGTCATCCCAAGCTTTTCTACCATGGTAGCACTTGCTAAATTGTTGCAGGTTCCTCCATCAATAATAATGCGACACGATCGTTCCAAAACTATACACTTAGTTTGGAATAGATTGTGTCGCTGGTTCTGTTCAACTTTGATCATTTGGGCACTCAAGACACGCCTCACAACAAGACTCTCATAGTGGGCAGCATAATCAGCTCCAATGTGCTCTTCATCATCATTCTTCTTTCCTGCTTCTTGTGCAGCAAGCATGGCATATGTTTCATTATCTAAATCACTAGCGGATGAGTACTCACCATTTTCTCGTACAACCAGCACACGCTTGCTTGGGCAGTCCCTTCGTAGGTGCCCAAAACCCTTGCACTGGAGGCATTGAATGTCTTTTGTTCTCCCGGTAGAAGCAATGGAAGAAGAAGTGTTGGCTGCAACTTGGGTGGATCCTTTTGTTGTCTCGATTGCACGCGAAGGTGCTGATTTTGATGTAGTCCTGGGCAATCCATTGGAAGCATCGTCTGGAGAATCATGCTTAGTACCAGCAGCACTTGAGCGGAACTGCCATGAGATAGTTCAACCTGCAGAAATGTTAGTTCTTGTGCGTCGTCCCTGCACTTCTCTTTCAGCCTTACAAGCAAGATGGAATAATTGAGTGACGTTAGTGTATTCCTTATAAGCCAATATGTCCTGAATTTCTCTTGTTAAACCACCCATAAACCTAGCCATTGCAGCCTCTTCATTTTCAACTAGGCCACAACGCATCATGCCTATTTGAAGTTCTTGATAGTATTCCTCAACAGATTTGTTGCCTTGCCTAAGTTGTTGTAATTTATGCAACAGGTCACGAGCATGATAGGAAGGAACAAAACGATGACGCATGATTCGTTTCAAAGCATTCCAAGTTTGTGGTACGGTAGCTGGATTTTTAGTTTGATATTCATGTCACCAAACAGAAGCAAAGTCAGTGAATTCACTAGTGGCAGCTCTAACCTTTTTTATCATCAGGAAAATCATGGCATGCACATTTTTGATCTACTGACAATTCCCAAGACAGATATGCATCCTGATCATATTTACCATCAAAAGGTGGTATGGAGAATTTAATGCTGCGTAGGGAATCATCATTGTCACGTACCTCGCGTCGTTGAGCTCGACCACCCATACCACGATGGTCGCGACGTGGCTGCCGTCGATACCTGAAAGGTCCATCATCAAGCTCGGTATCCGCCGAATACTCCGCCTCGTCATATCTTGCAGCACTGCCAACGGAGTCGTGGCTGTCATCAACATGTCTTTGCCTCTCTTCGCGTTCAACATGTTCCATCCTCTCCAATCGCTCAATGATTGCTGCAAGAGAAGTGTTAATAGCCCCAGCAGTGCTTTCTAATGTGGTCAGTTTGGTGTTGGTGCAAATCTGCGTCGACTCTAATTGACCAATGCGTTCATTGGTGACTTGAATATTCTCATTGAGAGCATCTGTGTGTAGCTTTACTTGGCGTTCGAAATGCTGAATGATGCCCCTCGTACGTGGTGAATGTGGAGATGTCTTATTCGCACCAGCTGACATGGTTAGTAAAGAAAGGAAATACAACAGCAAGCAGATTAATTCTAACAGTTGCTAAGAGGTGGTAGGACAGCACAATTCCTCACTAGCAAGAAATCAAGGTCTTACAAGTTCTTACCATGCGATGCAGGAGGCGCCGGCAATCAGCAAGAACAACAACAAACGGTGGCTGCCAGCACAACCTTATGGTGTCGTAGACAATTTTGTGGAGCTATAGGTGGCTGCTAGACACAATTTGTGCAAAGGAACAGCTAGTACCACATTAGTCACAACAAGTTGAATAAACGTTCCACGATGGTATTGTGCTGGTCCTAGCTCAAACCTTACTAGAGATGTGAGCCGTAACTCCACGTGACGTTGGATTACTATGGTAGGGAAGTTCGAACAGCCCGATCCGTTGTGTTTCAACAACGTTGAGAACAGCAAGTTGAACTTCGAAACATGAAACAAATGTTACACAAATTGTCTTTCTTTTTTTTGTACTTAGAAACTTTTTTTGTGATTGTAATCAGTGCGGCTTTTCTTTTTGCACGTGCCTTTTTCTTGCTGATCCGTGCAGCTTTTCTTTTGCACTTGCCTTTTTTCTCAACTTTGGGTAGATAATGGAAATGGACAGAGAACAAAGTGGCACGAACTCAAAACTCTAGCGGTGAAAAACTTAGGACCAGCAACTTGACACAAAAAGGCAACCGTGAATTCAACAAGTTGAGAGCTAAGTAGCCAAGCAAAAGGCTCAAAGTGTTTTTAGGATTTTTTAGAGCAAACTTTTGTAGGCAAAAGTGGACTGTAGGTAAATGAAGAACAAGGAGAAGGAAATCTCTCACCGAACAACCTGAAATCTGATACCACTTGATGAACCCAACGGGTACGGGGAACGCCCTATCTTTCGATGAGAGATGTTGGTAAAGAACGAATTTGGTGGAGGCCGATGTTGGCTGCCCGACTACCACAACCAGAATGGTGTGGCGCCTTGAGCGATAGTTACACCGTCTCCTGGTAACTACGATTTGGGTGGAGGTCGACGTTGTGCTACCCGACTACAACAACCACAAGGATGCTGCGCCTTAGCGATAATTACACCGGCTCCTGTTGTTGCTGTACTTGCCGTGCCAAGAACAGCCTTGAACCTGCAAGCAATCGAAGAACAAGCAAGAACAAGATAACAAGCAAACACTCACGGGTGTGAAAAAGTTGGGGTTCTGATTCAAGTAATCGGAAGGTCTCGTCGACACTTGCGTTACAAGGAAGTAGCAATGGCTAAACTTACAGAAAATAAAAACCCGCCCTGTCAAGGAGCTCTTGGACTACTTAAATAGGGGAGGGAAGAGGGAAATTCATCCAGCAACAAAGGTAGGACGTGATCTCCCTTATCCCCTTCCTTTTTCTGTGATAGACTACCATTTAATAGGGAAAGAAAGAGGAAAACCCATCCAGCAGCAAGGCAGGATATGATTTCCTCTATTTCTTTCCTTATTATAGCACATCTATCTTTAAATGGGAGAAGAAAGAGGGAATTTCGTCCAGCAGCAAAGTTGGACGAGATTTCCCTTATTCCTTTCCTTATTTGTCTAAATCTCTCTTTATTACATGGCCCCAGCCTCAAGATTTTCCCTCGGGTGGAGCAGTCTTTATTGCATTAATCCCTCCATCCCTCCTAGCTGGATCAATTCCCAAGCACCTAATAATAACAAGGTCATCACAAGGCTTTAATAGGTCCCCATTTGAAAGATAATTACTTTGAACAGCCAGGAATGAATTCACCTGATAATTAAGTTAACGTGCACGAGCGCATGTCATTGGACCTTGATTAGCTGAGAGTGGTGAATGGGCTGGTGTTGTGGTTGTATCAACGGTAGCGATGTCCGCATCAACTCGCTCGTCGGACTCGCACCAGTTAAGGGGTGTGCGACATTTCTGGCCGTAGAGAGCTTCATACGGCACCATCTTAATGCTAGCTTGATAGCCATTGTTGTAAGAAAATTCTGCCAATGCAAATGATCGTCTCAATTCTTGCCGTGGTGGATGGCACAAGCGCGTAGAATGTCTTCCAACACTTGGTTCACCCGTTCGGTTTGACCATCCGTCTGCGGGTGATACGTGGAGCTTCGGATCAGTTTGGTCCCCAATGACGCGTGCACCTGTTCCCAAAACCGAGCGACGAACAGCGCACTGCGATCTGAAATAATGGAGTGGAGAACACCGTACAAGCACAAGATCCTTGCAATGTACAGCTCCACATATTTCTTGACCACGTAGCCCGTATGTATGGGAATAAAATGTGCCGACTTGGTTAGTCGATCGACTATCACCCAAATCGAATCATGATTGTGAGACGTGAGAGGTAAACCAACAATGAAGTCCATGCTGATATCCTCCCACTTCCACGCCGGAATGTTCAAGGGTTGCAGATGTCCAGCTTTTCACATATAGTCGACTTTCACCCGCCGACACATATCACATTCGGATACGTACTTTGCGATTTCTCTTTTCATCCGTGTCCACCAAAATCTGGTCTTCAGATCCTGGTACATCTTGTTTCTGCCCGGATGAATGGAATACTTGGACAAATGAGCCTCGTCCAAGATCTTCTTCCGAAGACTCATGTCGCGGGGTACCACTATACGGTCTTTAAACCATAGAGTACCGTTTTCATCTCTTCGGAAGCATTTAATTTTGTCATTTTTCATCCTTCTCCGAATGTGCGACATTCCCACGTCTTTCTTCTGCGCTTCCATAATCTCCTCTCGTATTGTAGGGACGAGAGCAAGATTATACAATGCCCCATATGGAACCAAGTACAGACTCGGCTCCTCCTATTCAAGTGGGATGATGGACATATTGTTGACATGAGATTTGCGGCTCAAGGCGTCGGTAACCACGTTTGCCTTCCCGGGATGGTAGTGAATCTCTATCTCATAGTTTTTGATCAACTCTAACCATCTCTGTTGCCGCATATTCACCTCCTTTTGAGTGAATATATATTTCAGACTTTTGTGGTCGGTGTAGAGGTGCACTAAGTTACCAAGCAAATAGTGTCTTCACATTTTCAATGCCAACACCACAGCAGCGAGCTCAAGATCATGAGTCGGATAGTGCTGCTCATGGTTACGAAGTTGACGTGAGCGATAGGTGACCACTCTTCCTCCTTGCATCAATACACAGCCAAGCGCGATGCCAGACGCATCACAATATACGTCGAAGGGCTTGTTTGTATCCGGTTGAGCTAACATCGGGGCTGTTGTAAGATGCTTCACTAATGCTTGGAAATCTTCTTCACAAGCTGAGCTCCAAACATATTTGATCCCCTTCTTCAACAGTTCAGTCATCGGTTTAGCAAGATTGGAGAAGTTGGGTATGAATCTCCGATAATATCCTTCTAACCCGAGAAAACTTCTGACTTTATGGACTGATGTGGGGGACTTCCATTTCAGCACTTGTTCGATTTTGCTTGGATCAACTGCAATGCCTTCTGCAGAAATAATGTGACCAAGGAATGGCACTTGGTTGATCAAAAACTCGCACTTGCTGAACTTGGCATAAAGCTTATGGTCTCGTAATCGTTAAAGCACGGTATGCAAGTGTTTGGCGTGTTATTCTTCACACTTTGAGTAAACCAAGATGTCATCTATGAACACCACCACGAACTTGTCCAACTCCGGCATGAATACTGAGTTCATGAGATACATGAAATGTGTCGGAGCGTTGGTGAGACCAAAGGACATGACGAGGTATTCATACAACCTATATCTCGTCAAGAATGTCGTCTTTGTAATATCTTTCGCTCGGATCTTGATTTGATAATATCCAGAGCGAAGATCCATCTTTGAAAATACACTCGCACTCACAAGTTGATCGAAGAGAATATCGATGCGGGGCAGTCGATATTTATTCTTGATGGTGACGGCGTTGAGAGGTCGGTAGTCCACACACAACCTCAAGGTTTCATCCTTCTTCTTCACAAACAGCGCCGAGCATCCCCATGGCGAGGAACTCGGTCGAATGAAACCCTTCTTCATTAAGTCATTGAGCTGCTCCTTCAATTCAGCCAGCTCATTCGGAGCCATCTTGTACGGTCTCCATGAGATCGGTGTTGTCCCGGGTACAAGTTCGACCTTGAATTCGACATCCCTTTCGGGTGGCATGCCCGGGAGATCATCCGGAAAGACATCCGGGTATTTACGGACCACACGAATATCCTCAAGTTTTGTGGCTTCCGTGTTATATGTGGCTGGAGCTTCTTGAACCGAACGGTCAAGAATAAGAACATGTCTTCGATGGCTAAGTGGTGGACGTTGCCGGGTTTTGGTGCTAGTTTCTTGGGCTGGTTGTGGGGCTGATTAGCACCCTGATACAGTGCTGCACCCCTGCCCTATGCGGCTCGGGGCAGTCCCTTGAAATATGCCCGACACGGCCACACGTGAAGCACGTGTAAGGTGTCGGTGTCCCGCCGACTTGAGGACGGAATCCCGGTGCACGCTGCTGAAACTGAGGCGCACGCGGGACCATCCTTTGCTGTTGCTGTTGCTGTGGTGGATACGTCGGTTGGAAGCCCGACGCATTATATTGTCGACCGCGAAACTCAGGTGGTCGCACCGGTGGCTGCCATCTCTGACCGGATGGTGAGCGATACACCATGCGGTATTTCTGTGGCATCCCACCACTGCTGCTCGTCAGCGTGCTGCGTTTTCTCTTATCAGAACCACGCTCGCGCTGAGCATTCTCTTGTAGAATCACAGCATTAAAGAGGTCGTTGAATGTGCCGCGATTGCTTTGGGCGAGATGGACCTTCATCTTTGAATTCAGGCCCCGGAAGAATGCGTTGCGCTTGTTGTCTTCCGTCCCCACAAACCCTGGCGCATATTGTGCCAGCCGGTTGAATAACCTGGAGTACTCGTGAGCACTCCTCTCGCCCTGTCGTAGCGCCAGGAACTCCTGGAGCTTCATTTCCATAACCCTGGGAGGTATGTGATAGGCGCGGAACGCCTCCCGGAACTCTGTCCATGTGACGGCATGGCCAGCCGGTAATGAGGCGATGTAGTTCGCCCACCATGTACCGGCTTCTCCTTGAAGCTGTTGCGCTGCATACAGCGCCTTCTGGTGTTCGGTGCATAGTAGCAGCCCGAACTTTGCCTCTAGAGTGCGGATAAAGCTGTCCGCCTCCAACGGCTCTTCGGCCTCCGTAAAGACCGGTGAATGGGTCACAGGAATTCTGAATAAGAACTTTGTTGGTGCTGGCGTTGCCCATTATCTTGGCGTCCTCCCTGATGGGACGCATTCTGCTGGACTAGCATCCGCAGCAACTCGGTTTGCTCGTCGCGCGAGCCGACCACTCGGCGAGAACCTCCGCAAGATTCCTTGGAAGTTCTGGCGGTGGAGGAGGTGGTTGCTGCTGCGTCGTGGTTTGCTCCGGAGGTGGAGACTCATCACCACGAACTTGACTCGAACCTCCCTCCTCTTGCGTTGAGCGTGTCGGCACCATTCTGCATTCATATCATTGAAACGATCAGCACATGTTGGTTTAGCTCATCCAGTCGATGGAATGGTAATGCGAGAATGGAATAAATACTGTGCATAACAATCACACATATGGATAAAGTATAAACTTTATGCAACATATACATCCCTGGACCGTGTCACACGATCGAGTTCCAAAGTGTTGAACTTTATGGGTTAAAAGTTTATTTCGACCATCGGGGTCACCACGGGATGTTAAGTGTGTTAGCATGCGTAATTCCTCGCTATTGTACTGGACCCAAATATGTACTAACTCGAAATTATATGTTGAATGCACTTTTTGACTCCAACTCGCTGTTTTACAACAGCCGCTGGATATCGAAAGGTGAAACCTAGTTGTTTGGTTGAAAAATTTCAACATGGTGCCTTGTCCAGCTTCTGGTCCAGCTGACCAGTCTGGATAATCCAACAGTTTTGCCCATCTAGAGGCAAAATATGGACTAGAGTTCAACAACAAAGTTGTAGAACATTTCCTGTTCTTTCCAACGCTGTCTTGCTTGACCCTTAGAAATTTTTCTACAGTAAGTTGTGGTTGGAATATAAAAAATTCCAGAGAGCACTTTGGTCTGTCCTGTTTCTTGACAGTACCTACTCTTCTGAGATTTTCATCCATTTGGAGGGAGATTATATTCAGGAGCTCTACAGAAAAGTTGTAGTGGACTTCAAAACCTTTCCAGAATGGTATCCCACACCTCCATTGGTTCAACCAATCTTAAGTTATGCCCTGTTCAAGTTCAGAAAAATTTTCTGCCTAAAACAGGGAGATTGTTCCTAAGTTTTTGAGATTGAATCTATACTCCCAATTGACTCTTAGTTCAATATAGGAGTTTACTAACTCCTAAATAGAATCCTAAACTTCATTTTGACTTTTTTCTTTGAAAATAAACTTTTATGCAGTCTCGGTACTACATTTCCTCACCAAAGAAAAATCCTAAACCGGTATTCCGGCATATACGTGTCAAATGGTGGAACTAAAGACGTCACTCACAAACGGTTTCTACACGTCATGCACTAACGTGGTTAATGTACCTGCAGAAGAACACACAATAATTATGCACACAAGGGTTTTGGGTATTTTAGGCAGTTCCATATCATAGTAAAAACATACGGTCCGTATCATTGTCATACGGATCGTCCTTGAGTCAAGCCACGTCTCAAGGTACATGGTCGTGTTTTCACACCACACGACGGGGAATCCGAGTAGAGCGCGAACAGGTCGTCACGGTTGGGAATTTTATCAACCAAACGGATACCACCTACTGCCTCATGACCGTTGAAGCACGCTGATGGTGAGCGCTGCGTATGGCCCTTTGAACATTGAACGTTCAAGAGTTGCATACTATCATGTTGCTTACCACACGATGGAGTATTCTCACTTTTGCCTAAAGCATGCTAGAGATCAGCATTTTCATATGCTCTCAGGACCATAGAGAAGGTTCAGAGACTCATATTAACTACCGTGCCAAGCCACGGTATATCCTTCCATACTATTACTCGTATGGTGAGTTACCGCAATTGATCCGCCTGCGGTGGCGTACCTTACCTCTTACCTAACGTCGGAGTGTCGTTACAGAATATATAACAAGTATGTTAGTATTTTCACCTTAATAACTACTACTATCATAGACCTCATATAGGCTTAGTGGCTAATCCTCACTCGACTACTTCTAAATTTTCAAAATAGGCTCTTTTCAAGCGTGCTATTCCCAATGCGGCTCTGATACCATGACTGTGGGGACCACCCCGTGGTTCACCCACTCCAGGATCGTATAGGGTGGTGCCGTACGATGCGACACCCAACAGTACACATAAAAAGAATTAAGAACAACATATATTTTTTATTTGATATAAAACAGCGGAAGTCTTTTACAAAAACTTAAGTAATAGCGGGAGTATTATACATATATGGCCTCTCATCCTAACTATGCAAAAGTGCAGCCGTCCAGCCCGGGGACGCTACACACTAGCAGCAAATAACCGGAGATCACGGCGGCGTGCAGGGCTCCAGCTCGGCCGTGTACCCCGATGGGGCATCGCCTCATCCTTGGAACCTTCCCCATAACTCTCACCTGCACACAGCTCAAATATTGCAACCGTGAGCACGATGGCTCCGCAAGGCTTAACCGTCTAGTCTAGGGATGGAACTCTACATGCAGGGATATGTAAGATAGGAAAAACGACTTTGCATCAAACACACGACTATAAGTTGATCCTTACTTTCAGTTTTATAGCAGCAGATTCATGTGCCTTAGGCAGCCCTCACATCAGAAGTCCACAATCAAACAAGAAATGCTTTCCTCCGATGTGGTGATGCCCAAAGCGGAAAGTAAACTTAATTAGCTCTACATCTACAGCAGACATGGTTTTCAACATATTAATCTATCATCACAGCATATTATCATTCAACTGGCTTACTTCATTTCTTACTACGCCACGAAACAGTGAACAAACGGTACTCAAATAACCGCGAGGGACGGTGATTGCAATCAGGAGACACCCGGACAACACGTTGCATACACCCACTTTCAGAAGCGTGATTCCACACCCCTTCCTACTCTGTTGTATGCAACAACCTTTCAAAGGCAACCCAAACACCAAACCGGTCCATCTGTAACGGGCAGGAGGTCCCCACGTGGAGCGTGACTGTGCCCACCGGCAGATTTACACCTTGCTACCCTCAACCCACTCCTATTTACGGTTGGGTAAGCCTCGGCACCCAGGTTAACCAATTACATCGGTTTCCTGCTTATGTCAGTATGTCATCCGGTATTGTTCGATACTTGTTCATCAGACCCGCACATGACTCAGTCCTCAATCGACACCAACAGGGCTACGCACGTGAGACCTTCGCTCACTGCTTCCTATTCCCCCTGCTGGGTCTCATTTTCTCCACTTTTAAGCCATTTTCTATTCTGACCAAGTGTGATAAAACCTTACCTCGCGAGTAGATTCCAACTACTCGACTTCTATCAAGATCCTAAGCATATTAGAATGGCATTCTCTACTCGTCGAGTCTGTAAGCTACCCAACCCTCCATAGAGTTTAAAATGTTATGCAAGTGGGGTTTCAGTCACCCTAACTCTAATGCAAACATTCACCCTAGACGTAAGTGATACAAATAAAAAGCTTTATAAAAGGTACTTAAGTGCAAATCGGGGCTTGCCTGGTTGCGAGTCAAACAGGAAGTTAGATTCTGGTGGGAGGACGTCCAAGGGCTCCGGTGCGTCTTCAACTTCGGTCACTAAATGAAATGTAACAAAATATGTGTGTAAATATTAAGGATTTATAAGAATTGAACTTCTATTCATAGCTACTGCTATTTAGGATCCTTAATTGGCTTTGGGATTTTTACAATGGATACTAAACTCTCTAAGGATGAACTGAGCAAAATTTGGAGAAATGTCATTGCACATTGTGGTCTCCAAAATTCCCATAAGCACAATTCTTCTCTAAATTTTGAGCCCAAATTAGGAGCTTTGACATAGCAAACAGTGGAAGATCTGATTAGGGTAAGTCTCCATGGCTCTAATAAAATTTGTTTCACCATTTTTGGAGCTACCAACAGAGAGATATGAATTTTTTGAAGTTGAACAGGAGTTCTGAAATAGTTTCTGTTTAAATTGGAATTTTCAAATAAAGGCTGAACTTGGGAAGACAGTTTAGCCTAGGAAATAAACTCCAATGAAGCCCAAATTTTTACTAGAGATCAGTAACTATGAAAAGGACTAGCTGCCCAAATTTGAGAATATTTCATAAAGAATTGCTCCTGTAATAAATCCCTAAAGGATTTATTAAAAACAATTCTACAGAAAATCCTGGGCACTTTCGTAGTAAGCAATTTGTTTCTCTGTGAAGTACTCCTCATGAAGATTCCAAAAAAATTAGTCTCACTCTTTTTGGAGTTTTCTACACAAAGTTATGGGCTTGCAAAGATCAGCTAATTCCTAGAATTATTTCCCTAACAGAAACTTCAAATAATTGTGACTCGGCCCACCGTTTTAAACCGGACCAGTGAAATTGCGGCAACATCGGGGGCTACGGAGTTAACCCGCGCAGCCACAGCAGATCCTGAGCCTCACCCCGATCCGGTGCCTAACCAGTGCCACTGACAGGTGGGGCAGGCCTTCACCTTCGTCTACCTCGCGCCCGGCCGGCCTCCTCGCCGGAGGAACGACTGTGCCTCGCCGGAACGGCTGCCCCGTGCCTTAGACGGCTCAATCCTCGCCGCCTGTGCCCAAAACCCGACGAGGAACACTCTGGTGAGCTCGGTGGCGGCGCTAAAGGGCTGGAAATACCTCCCTGACGGTGGCAGTAACTCGGGCGACTCCGGCGACATGGTACTCACCCGGTGAGCCCGGAAACCGACCGCGGTTCGGTCCTACAGCACCGCCGTGACATGGGGAACCCAGAACACTACCCTGATCCCTCGGAAAACGGCCGGAAACATAAGCTCACCTGCGACTGAAGTGGTTCTTCACAGCCGTGAGGGAAAACACGGAGAACCCTTCGGAATCTGCATGGTTTTGCTTGCCGTTTGCTCGAGAAGGGTCGTCATGGCTTGGAGAACCTATGCCTAGACTCTCGTGAATCCCTAACCCAATATGGCCGAGGAATTTCCCGTTTCTTTCGCCTCGGTTCCAAGAAACTGCCGGTGACAAACTTCAAATTCCGGCCGACCTAGGCTACGACCTAGCTCCAAACTGGGAGGACAACAAGAAGGATCGACAACGCACCTAGAACACCGGTTGGTTGAGCGTGAACGAGTCTGAGGTGACCGGTCGACGGTGCAGCGTCGTGACAGCAAAGTTTGAACGTGGAACGACGAACTATGCGCTGTTCTTGGGATCGGTTCGGGGGAACGTTATGGACTGTCTTCAGGGAGGAACTAGAGAGCCTTGCGCACCTTCCTATGACCTCAACCGGGCGTGACAACGCCGGGGTTGCGTCGGTGACGGGCGGGCGGCGCGGAGCAACCGAATGGCGGTCGAGGCTACTCGAGCTGAGCAGAGGGTCGAATGTGCGAGTGAGGCAACATTCACGTGGGCACCAGGGCGGTGAAATATCCTTCTCGGCGTGCTGATCTCCCGAGCAGGAGGTGGCATGGTGGAAATCAGAGGGAGTGGGTCGCAGCCGGCGCTGGCGTTCTCTAGCTGTTCGACCGAAGGATAAACAGAGGCGGTGAAGGAAATTGGGTGAATGACATGTGGACCCCATCCCCTCAATTCTCAGTCAACTTTTTCCACTGATATTTCTCCACAGCTACTCAAACTTAAAGGCTTTGCTTCACCTCAAAGTCATAGTTTGAATATGCTGAATTCAAATGGTTTGAATTCTGGTGTAGAATTTGAATTGTGTTTGATCATTTGAATTTGAAATGCATTTGAATCCTCCCCTTTGCCTTGCTCCAAAAATATAGCAAACCAGGCCCAAAATTTCTGATTTTTGCATGGCTGTTAATTCAAATGTAAGGAACACATTTGTGGAACTAAATTTGCAAATTGAGAAAACTCAAATTTGAAACTGAATTTCAAATTCAGATTAGAGTGCTTCACCTTTTAATCCCAAACAAATATTGAAACTCCTCCAAATGAACTGAAATTTGGAAGGGTGGATATTTGGGCTATGAAGATCCAAGTTATGAATTTAGATCTCCAGTTTTGGAAGTTTTTGGGAAATTTAAATCCTCACTTTGAACCTACAACGTTATAATTCAAAGTTTATATTCCCCTCATTTTTCCTAAGTGTACATGAGCTAAATTTTTCTTGCTACCACTTTTTAGTGATTTTACACATATATTCATATTTTATATGTAGAAAACATTTTAAAATAAGAAGAAATAGAGAAAATATTAAAAAGACAGCCAAAAAGAGCCAAATTCCAGTTTACAGAGAGCGCCGAAGACAATTTCCGTGGCCGCTGACCACGTGGCGCGTTCGGAGCTCACCTCCGAGAGGTCCGGCCTCGCTAGATACGTGCCACTCTCGGAGCTCACCTCTGGGGGGTCCGACACTACCGGACACGTGTCAACTTCGGAGCTCGCCTCCGAGAGGTCCGACGCTGATGGACACGTGTCGACCTCGGAACTCGTCTCTGAGGAAAAAGGAAGTCCGACGCTACTTGACGCGTGGCATTCTCGGAGCTCACCTCAGAAGAGAGGGGAGGTCTGGAATTGACACATGGCACCCCGGAGCCACCTCCGAAGAGAGGGGGAGGTCCGGAACTCACATGTGGCATTCACGGAGCTCACCTCTGTTGAGAGGGGAGGTCCCGACCCACCAGACACGTGGCGCACGTGGAGCTCGCCTCTGAAGAGAGGGAGGTCCCGCCCGCCAGGATACGTGGCACACGCGGAGCCGCCTCTGAGGAAACCCTCGCCTGACACGCGGCACAACCGGAGCTCGTCTTTGCGGAAAAAGGAGGCCAGCCCCCCGATGGACACGTGGAGCTTCTGGAGCTCATCACCGCGTAAGGACGCGATTCTGAATCGGTTTTTCTTCTGTATGCGTGGAAATCCCCGGTACTGAGGAAACCGACACGACTTCCACAATGTTACCAAACCAAATCGGCAAGAGATAAGTTTTTAAGATTCAAAAACAGTTCGAATGGGACTCTTATTCAAAGTCCAATCAGATAAGAACCCTTCGTTTCTCTCTTATAAATAGAACCCGAAACAAACCCCTTGGTCGTAACATCTTCTCTGAGCCGACAACTTAGATCCCTAGCCCTAACTCACCGAGTAAACCCTTCGCCGGAGTTCAGTCGCGGGAGATCACCGGAAGAGAGCCCCGACGATCTGTCTTGCTAGGAGAAGAACCCCGAGACCAAGAAGAACGTAAGGTAGGTCTCCAATACCACCTTACGACATCATCGCGTTTTCTTTGCATCTGTTCTTCGATTCCTTTCGAACAGAAGCTTTTTCGTGGACAGATCACGTGTTGATCGGTTTGATCTAGAGTCCAGATCATCACCACGTCCACATTTGATCCAAACACCTCTGTTCATCGTAAAACCCATGCAAGACATACAAGAACACGTACAACCGATCTAATAAAAACTGCACCATAGGATTAACATGCATATGCATCATTGCATCTTAAAGTAAAGTTTGTGCATGATATTAATTGCTGTGAATCTTGTACATGCGTGATCGCGAATAGAAGGAAAAGCTCAGGGAGCTACCTACGACGGACTAGAACAACAAGATTTTGAGCAACCGGAATGATGCGGACATCGCTACCGTTGATACAACCACAACACCAGCCCATTCACCACTCCCAGCTAATCAAGGTCCAATGACACGCGCTCGTGCACGTCAACTTAATTATCAGGTGCTTGAGAATTGATCCAGCTAGGAGGGATGGAGGGATTAATGCAATAAAGGCTGCTCCACCCGAGGAGAAATCTTGAGGTTGGGCCATGTAATAAAGAGAGATTTAGACAAATAAGGAAAGGAATAAGGGAAATCTGTAACACCCCAAATTTTGATTCAAAACTCTAAACCATGCTCAGAGGGGAATTTAAAATTTTTTGGACGTGTTGCATGTTTTGCAAAAATTCAAATTCAAACTGGAATTCAAATTAGACTCAAAACAGAAAAGAAATGGAAAAAGAAAAAGAAAAACGGGAAAAAACCGGCCAGTGGGCCGAAACCCGCCAGCCGGCCCAGCTTCCCCGCGCCAGCCCGCCCCCGCGCGCGCCGCGCTGCCTCTCACCGACGGGTGGGACCCGCCTGTCATCCCTAACCCCGCGACCCCGGACTTTTCCCCGAGCGCGCGCGATCTTAACCGATCGGGAAATCCGTTCTGCCGCCCGAATTCTGGTCCCAGAGGACTCCAACTCGATCACAACAGACCCACCGCCCTCCCCCGGCTATAAAAACCCCCGATCCGATCAGTTTTTCCCACGCGATCGCCGATTTTTACTCCGGTGAGCACCGAGACTTCGCCGGTGAATTCTGGCCGATCTAGGCTCGGAAACTCTGATCTAACTCGCTGGTCTTGATCCACCGCCTCCGGGGAACTTTGCAGGTGCAGAAAACTCGGAGAGTTACGGTGTAAACACAGCGCCGACGAGCTTCGCCGTGGTTTTGCCTCGGACCTCGCCGCCGATCACTTTCCAGAACCCCCGAGCTCGAGAAAACCCCCGAGGTGAGATCCCTGACCTCCCCTCTACCGATCTATGCCATCAGATCACAGTTCTAGGCAGAATTCTCGAGGATCCGAAACTTTCCGGCGAGATCGCCGCTTCCCGCCGCCGTGCGCCGCCGGCAGCGCCGCCCGCGCTCGATCAGAGCGACGTGGCTGCTTGTGCGCCGTTTATTTTAAATCACACGGTAGACTTTAAAACCCCGCGTACCGGTTCGATGTTATAATCTCAGCCGTCGGTTTAAAATCGGACGGTCCACGTCAGCCCCGCATTATAAAGACTGGAATTCTTACGTGCTACCCCCTGGGGTTCTCTGGAATTGAGAGCTAGCCCCGGAAACTTCAGATCTAGCCCCTGGAACTCCAGAAAATCATGTAAATTCATTTAAAAATCAGTTTTAGCCCTGGACTTAATAAAAATTAGGAAAAACACCTCTGATAAGTGTAGCTAGACCCCTGGAAATTATGAAAATAATATTATAGACCCTGTAATGGGGTGAGTTCATTATTTTAGCCCTGTTTAGTATTTAATCTAAAACATTGAATATGTAACTAGTGTTTAAAAATTAAAAAGGGGGATAAACATAATTGTCAAAATTAATTAAAAACTTTCTCAATACTTAGAAAACTTTGGAGTGAGATAAAAGTATATTTTTGGGCTGAAATGAATCTGTTTCATTTATTATTCACATTTATTAGTATAGGGACACATTTTTAAGTAAAGAATAGCTATAGAAAAATAGGGAAAATAATTATGAAATAGTATACATCAGAAGCCAAGGTCAAATTATGATATTAAATTATTTAGGACCAGAACCTATACTGTTTAGATGATATGTATTACTAATTTCATAATAAAATACACAATTATGCATAAGAATATAAATCTGAAAAATATAGCAACTAGTAAATGATCAATGGAGTTTTCAAAAATCTAAAGAATTCAGTTTAAGGTTGGTAGATATTCTGAAGGCACATATGGAGAAGAAAAAAATACTTTTCATACATACCTGGTAGTGAAAAGGTGTAGTAGTTTAATATAAGGAATTTATTTAAAACAGAAACACAACACATATAATGGTGAATGAATTTCATAAATGTGAATGTGTGATTTGTATGAAGTGTAAGTGTGAACTATGTCTTATGGATTGTTGTTTTTCTTTTGCTATGTGTGATGGTATGAAGTAGAACCTGTTCAAGAACAAGTTATTCATTTCCAAGATCAGGACTACCCATTTCAAGAGCAGCAAGAAGGAGGCAAGTGTCCTTGACCACTTTGATCCTATGCTAGGATGTGTAGATAGAATTATTTGCATTGTCAAATGAAATATGAAACCCATGCTAGGAAAGTTTCCCTAGAATAGCATTACCTTGTTTTCCTTGTAGCTTGGGTTGGGATTTATTTTACCATGTCATTTATTTACATGCATATGCTTAGCCATGCTTAGAGTGGGATATTTGGGACATGATATCATCAGTTTATATTACCATACTCTTGAACGAGACATTGTGAGTTATGTAGAGGTAGGGATCAAGGCAAGTTGGATGTTTTGGTTGTGTGCTGGGTGCACGAGACTTGGGTTTGTGTTTAGTACTTGCCTGGATCCTAAGGACCGGTTCATGGAGCATGTAACCCGGCTTTACAGTGCCAACCACATGCTGAGATGGGGCAGCTTGGCCAATTAATTAGGTGTATCCCCGGCGTAGTATGGGTGTGTTGGATGGTGCGGGGAGTAGGTGTCAGCTGGACTACCATATGAACCGCAAGGCTCAAGAGGGGGCCACTGCAGCGGGGTTGGAGCCTCTTGTATGCTGTTAGGGGTGAAACCTCAGTAGGCCCACGCTCGTCGGGAATCCCTTTGTAAAGGCTTCGTAGTGATCTCCTGGCTGCACACCTGGGAAGTGTGAATGTGGATCGTAGCCACTGGCATAATGGAGGTTCTTTTAGTCCACCCGGCAACGGGGGATGAAATCACTACATGTGGATACAGTGGTACAAACTCTGCAGAGTCAAAACTGTCTTGACAGCCGTGCTCACGGTTAAGAGCGGCCTGGACTTATTCATGATTAGAGGAGTGAAGGTTTTTGGGAGTTGTGGAAGTTAAGCGGGGAGCTTAACATTGGAAATGATGTTATGGTTATTGGATTATGATGATGGGATGGGAGATTGGGACCATTTCACCTGTGTAGTAATGTAAGTGCTTAATAAGCTAAGGTGATAGGTATTAATTGCGTAGTGCTTTAACCATGAGTTCAACCTCTCCTTGTTCTAGCCATGCATGATATAATTTTCCCACACTTGCTGAGTACCATTGGTACTCAACCTTGCATATTTGCTGGTTTATATTGCTGCTCAGGTCAAGATAATGAGGTGGTGTATAATGACCAAGATTTTGGACCCGAGGAAGGTTTTTAGGTTCATGAAGACCCCCGGGCAACGCCTGTGATGGAGCCCTAAAAGAATAATATTCCGCTGCTAATTTATTTACTTGTGATGAACTTATTATTGTCCATCGAGACATTTACTATGTAAGAGTTACTTATATTCGACACCTGGCTTGTAATAAATGATGCTTCACTATTTGTCATCACATGTATGAGAAAATGATCCTGGCATACATGTGATATTCACTTGGTTGTTTCTTCGGAAAAACCGGGTGTGACAAAATCTCATTCAACTTTGCTGCTGGACAAAATTCCCTCTTTCTTCCCCCATTTAAAGATAGATGTGCTATAATAAGGAAAGAAATAGAGGAAATCATATCCTGCCTTGCTGCTGAATGGGTTTCCCTCTTTCTTTCCCTATTAAATGGTAGTCTATCACAGAAAAAGGAAGGGAATAAGGGAGATCACGTCCTACCTTTGTTGCTGGACGAATTTCCCTCTTCCCTCCCCTATTTAAGTAGTCCAAGAAGCTCCTTGACAGGGCGGGTTTTTGTTTTCTGTAAGTTTAGCCATTGCTACTTCCTTGTAACGCAAGTGTCGACGAGACCTTCTGATTACTTGAATCAGAACCCCAACTTTTTCACACCCGTGAGTATTTGCTTGTTATCTTGTTCTTGCTTGTTCTTCGATTGCTTGCAGGTTCAAGGCTGTTCTTGGCACGGCAAGTACAGCAACAACAGGAGCCGGTGTAACTATCGCTAAGGTGCAGCATCCTTGTGGTTGTTGTAGTCGGGTAGCACAACGTCGACCTTCACCCAAATCGTAGTTACCAGGAGACGGTGTAACTGTCGCTCAAGGCGCCACATCATTCTGGTTGTTGTAGTCGGGCAGCCAACGTCGGCCTCCACCAAATTCGTTCATTACCAACATCTCTCATCGAAAGATAGGGCGTCTCCCGTACCCGTTGGGTTCATGAAGTGGTATCAGATTTCAGGTTGCTCGGTGAGAGATTTCCTTCTCCTTGTTCTTCATTTAACTACAGTCCACTTTTGCCTACAAAAGTTCGCTCAAAAAATCCTAAAAACACTTTGAGCCTTTTGCTTGACTACTTAGCTCTCGACTTGTTGAATTCACGGTTGCCTTTTTGTGTCAAGTTGCTGGTCCTAAGTTTTTCACCGCTAGAGTTTTGAGTTCGTGCCACTTTGTTCTCAGTCCATTTCCATTACCTACCCAAAGTTGAGAAAAAAAGGCAAGTGCAAAAGAAAAGCTGCACGGATCAGCAAGAAAAAGGCACGTGCAAAAATAAAAGCCGCACTGATTACAATCACAAAAAAAGTTTCTAAGTACAAAAAAAAAGAGAGACAATTTGTGTAACATTTGTTTCATGTTTCGAAGTTCAACTTGCTGTTTTTAACGTTGTTGAAACACAATGGATCGGGCTGTTCGAACTTCCCTACCATAGTAATCCAACGTCACGTGGAGTTACGGATCACGTCTCTAGTAAGGTTTGAGCTAGGACCAGCACAATACCATCGTGGAACGTTTATTCAACTTGTTGTGACTAATGTGGTACTAGCTGTTCCTTTGCACAAATTGTGTCTAGCAGCCACCTACAGCTCCACAAAATTGTCTACGACACCATAAGGTTGTGCTGGCAGCCACCGTTTGTTGTTGTTCTTGCTGATTGCCGGCGCCTCCTGCATCGCATGGTAAGAACTTGTAAGACTTTGATTTCTTGCTAGTGAGGAATTGTGCTGTCCTACCACCTCTTAGCGACTGTTAGGATTAATCTGCTTGCTGTTGTATTTCTTTTCTTTACTAACCATGTCAGCTGATGCGAATTGGACATCTCCACATTCACCACGTACGAGGGGCATCATTCAGCATTTCGAACACCAAGTAAAGCTACACACTCTCAATGAGGATATTCAAGTCACCAATGAACGCATTGGTCAATTAGAGTCGACGCAGATTTGCACCAACACCAAACTGACCACATTAGAAAGCATTGTTGGGGCTATTAACACTTGCAGCAATCATTGAGTGATTGGAGAGGATGGAACAGGTTGGACGCGAAGAGAGGCAAAGACGTGTTGATGACAGCCACGACTCCGTTGGCAGTGCTGCAAGATATGACGAGGCGGAGTATTCGGCGGATACCGAGCTTGATGATGAAGCTTTCAGGTATCGACGGCAGCCACGTCGCGACCATCGTGGTATGGGTGGTCGAGCTCAACGACGCGAGGTACGTGACAATGACGATTCCCTACGCAGCATTAAATTCTCCATACCACCTTTTGATGGTAAATATGATCCGGATGCATATCTGTCTTGGGAATTGTCAGTAGATCAAAAATTTGCATGCCATGATTTCCCTGATGATAAAAAGGTTAGAGCTGCCACTAGTGAATTCACTGACTTTGCTTCTGTTTGGTGGCATGAATATCAAACTAAAAATTCAGCTACCGTACCACAAACTTGGAATGCTTTGAAACGAATCATGCGTCATCGTTTTGTTCCTTCCTATCATGCTCGTGACCTGTTGCATAAATTACAACAACTTAGGCAAGACAACAAATCTGTTGAGGAATACTATCAAGAACTTCAAATAGGTATGATGCGTTGTGGCCTAGTTGAAAGTGAAGAGGCTGCAATGGCTAGGTTTATGAGTGGTTTAACAAGAGAAATTCAGGACATATTGGCTTATAAAAAATACACTAACGTCACTCGATTATTCCATCTTGCTTGTAAGGCTGAAAGAGAAGTGCAGGGACGACGTACAAGAACTAACATTTCTGCAGGTCGAACTACCTCATGGCAGTTCCGCTCAAGTGCTGCTGGTACTAAGCATGATTCTCCAGACGATGCTTCCAATGGGTTGCCCAGGACTACATCAAAATCAGCACCTTCGCGTGCAATCGAGACAACAAAAGGATCCACCCAAGTTGCAGCCAACACTTCTTCTTCCATTGCTTCTACCGGGAGAACAAAAGACATTCAATGCCTCCAGTGCAAGGGTTTTGGGCACCTACGAAGGGACTGCCCAAGCAAGTGTGTGCTGGTTGTACGAGAAAATGGTGAGTACTCATCCGCTAGTAATTTAGATAATGAAACATATGCCATGCTTGCTGCACAAGCAGCAGGAAAGAAGAATGATGATGAAGAGCACATTGGGGTTGATCATGCTGCCCACTATGAGAGTCTTGCCGTGAGGCGTGTCTTAAGTGCCCAAATGATCAAAGCTGAACAGAACCAGCGACACAATCTATTCCAAACTAAGTGTGTAGTTTTGGAATGATCGTGTCGCATTATTATTGATGGAGGAAGCTGCAACAATTTAGCAAGTGCTACCATGGTAGAAAAGCTTGGGATGACAACACTTCCACATCCACATCCCTACTACATCCAATGGTTCAACGACAGTGGTAAGCTTAAGGTAACACGTCTGGTTCGTGTCGAATTTGTAATTGGTTCCTACCATGATTACATTGATTGTGATATGGTACCTATGCAAGCTTGTTCTATGCTATTTGGTCGACCTTGGCAATTTGATAAAGATACATTACATCATGGTAAATCAAATCAATACTCTTTCATGCATCATGAGAAGAAACTTGTTTTGCATCCGATGTCCGCTGATGCTATTTTGAAGGATGACATTGCTAGAGCTTGCAAAGAGAAAAATAAGAAATCTGCTGAAAATGAAAATTCAGATATCGTGAAGAAATCGGTACAGTCTAAGACTGACAATTTCAAATCTGCTCATATGAAGAAGAATGAAATAAAATTAATGAGTGCTTGTTTTTTTGCTTCTAAATCTGATTTGTTTGAATTAAAAAGTGATACTGCAAGCTGCTATGTGTTTGTTTGCAAAGAAGCTTTGTTCTCACTTCACGACACACCATGTGCTTTGCCTCCTTCTATCACTAAGCTTTTGCAGGAATACGCTGATGTGTTTCCACAAGAGGTACCAGCCGGGCTGCCACCATTGAGAGGGATTGAGCATCAGATTGACCTCATCCCTGGGGCTTCTTTGCCTAACCGAGCACCATACAGGACCAATCCGGAGGAGACTAAGGAGATTCAACGGCAAGTACAGGAATTACTCGACAAAGGTTATGTGCGTGAGTCCCTTAGTTCTTGCTCCATTCCTGTCCTTTTGGTCCCAAAGAAAGATGGATCATGGCGCATGTGTGTAGATTGTCGAGCAATTAATAACATTACCATTAGATATCGTCATCCTATTCCTATGTTAGATGATATGCTTGATGAACTTAGTGGCTCGATGATTTTCTCTAAAATTGATTTGCGTAGTGGATACCATCAAATTCGCATGAAGCTAGGTGATGAATGGAAAACAGCGTTTAAAACAAAGTTTGGTTTGTATGAGTGGTTAGTCATGCCTTTTGGTCTCACGAATGCACCTAGCACTTTCATGAGATTAATGAATGAGGTTTTACGTGCTTTCATTGGAAGATTTGTGGTAGTATATTTCGATGACATCTTGATCTATAGCGCATCTCTCGAAGTTCATCTTGATCATCTCCGTGCTGTTTTCAATGCTTTACGTGATGCACGCTTATTTGGTAACATTGACAAGTGCACCTTTTGCACGGATCGAGTTTCTTTTCTTAGCTATGTTGTGACAACACAGGGAATTGAAGTTGATCAAGCCAAGGTGGAGGCGATACACAGTTGGCCGACTCCTACCACGGTCACACAAGTACGAACCTTTCTCGGACTTGCTGGATTCTATCGTCGTTTTGTGAAAGACTTCAGCACCATAGCAGGCCCACTGCATGAGCTTACAAAGAAGGGTGCTCCATTCACATGGGGCAAGGCGCAAGAGGCTGCATTTGTAACTTTGAAGAATAGGTTAACTCATACACCCCTTCTCCAATTACCAGATTTCAGTAAGACTTTTGAATTGGAATGTGATGCTAGTGGTATTGGATTGGGAGGTGTCTTGTTGCAAGAGGGGAAACCTATTGCTTATTTTAGCGAGAAACTGAATGGGCCTAGTCTGAACTATTCCACTTATGATAAAGAATTTTATGCACTAGTACGAACTTTGGAAACATGGCAACATTATTTATGACCTAAAGAATTTGTTATACATTCTGATCATGAATCTTTGAAGCATATTAAGAACCAAACTAATCTAAACCGTAGGCATGCTAAGTGGGTAGAATTCATTGAGTCCTTACCTTATGTCATCAAACACAAGAAAGAGAAAGATAATGTCATTGCGGATGCCTTATTTCGCCGTTACAATATGTTGTCCCAACTTGATTTTAAGATTTTTGGCTTGGAAACAATTAAAGAACAATATGCTTTTGATGCTGATTTCAAAGATGTGCTGCTGCAATGTAAAGAAGGAAAAACATGGAACAAGTTTGTTCTCACTAATGGTTTTGTGTTTTGAACTAACAAATTGTGCATTCCAGCTGGTTCTGTGCGTATCTTACTATTGCAGGAAGCACATGGTGGAGGATTGATGGGACACTTTGGTGTCAAGAAGACGGAAGACATCTTAGCAAGCCATTTCTTTTGGCCAAAGATGAGGAGAGATGTGGAGCAGTTTGTTGCTCATTGCACCACCTGTCAAAAAGCTAAGTTCCGTCTTAATCCACATGGTTTATACATGTCTCTTCCTGTTCCTAGTGCTCCATGGGAGGATGTTTCTATGGATTTTTTTTTAGAATTGCCTAAAACAAAGAAGGGGAGGGATAGTATTTTTGTTGTTGTCGATAGATTTTCTAAAATGGCACATTTCATACCATGCCACAAAACTGATGATGCTACCCATATTGCTGATTTGTTCTTTCGAGAAGTTGTTCATTTGCATGGGGTTCCAAACACTATTGTTTCAGATAGAGATGCCAAATTTCTTAGTCATTTTTGGAAAACCTTATGGGCTAAGTTGGGGACAAAATTACTCTTTTCTACCACTTGTCACCCTCAAACTGATGGACAGACCGAAGTAGTGAACCGTAGTTTATCTACCATGCTAAGGGCTGTTCTGAAACATAACATCAAATTATGGGAAGAATGTTTGCCTCATATTGAATTTGCTTACAATCGTTTGCTGCATTCTACTACTAAATTGTGCCCTTTTAAGATTGTATATGGTTTTATTGCTCGTGCTCCCATTGATCTTTTGGCTCTGCCACCTTCAGAGAAATTGAATTTTGATGCTTCTCGCCGTGCTGAATTAATTCTTAAAATGCATGAGCAAACTAAAGCAAATATTTAGAGCATGAACGCTAAGTATCAACAAGCCGGTAGCAAGGGTAGGAAGCATGTTACTTTTGAACCTGGTGATTTGGTTTGGGTGCATTTGAGAAAGGATAGATTTCCTGATTTGAGAGAATCTAAATTACTACCTAGAGCTGCTGGACCCTTCAAAGTGCTTCGAAAAATTAATGATAATGCATATGAAATTGAGTTGCCTGCACATTTTAGGGTTACTTCCTCTTTTAATATTACAGATTTGAAACCATATATGGGCGAGGAAGACACATTTGAGTCGAGGATGACTCAATTGCAAGAAGGGGAGGATGATGCGGACATCGCTACCGTTGATACAACCACAACACCAGCCCATTCACCACTCTCAGCTAATCAAGGTCCAATGACACGCGCTCGTGCACGTCAACTTAATTATCAGGTGCTTGAGAATTGATCCAGCTAGGAGGGATGGAGGGATTAATGCAATAAAGGCTGCTCCACCCGAGGAGAAATCTTGAGGCTGCGGCCATGTAATAAAGAGAGATTTAGACAAATAAGGAAAGGAATAAGGGAAATCTCGTTCAACTTTGCTGCTGGACGAAATTCCCTCTTTCTTCCCCCATTTAAAGATAGATGTGCTATAATAAGGAAAGAAATAGAGGAAATCATATCCTGCCTTGCTGCTGGGTGGGTTTCCCTCTTTCTTTCCCTATTAAATGGTAGTCTATCACAGAAAAAGGAAGTGAATAAGGGAGATCACGTCCTACCTTTGTTGCTGGACGAATTTCCCTCTTCCCTCCCCTATTTAAGTAGTCCAAGAAGCTCCTTGACAGGGCGGGTTTTTGTTTTCTGTAAGTTTAGCCATTGCTACTTCCTTGTAACGCAAGTGTCGACGAGACCTTCCGATTACTTGAATCAGAACCCCAACTTTTTCACACCCGTGAGTGTTTGCTTGTTATCTTGTTCTTGCTTGTTCTTCGATTGCTTGTAGGTTCAAGGCTGTTCTTGGCATGGCAAGTACAGCAACAACAGGAGCCGGTGTAACTATCGCTAAGGCGCAGCATCCTTGTGGTTGTTGTAGTCGGGTAGCACAACGTCGACCTCCACCCAAATCGTAGTTACCAGGAGATGGTGTAACTGTCGCTCAAGGCGCCACACCATTCTGGTTGTGGTAGTCGGGCAGCCATCGTCGGCCTCCACCAAATTCGTTCATTACCAACATCTCTCATCGAAAGATAGGGCGTCCCCCGTACCCGTTGGGTTCATCACGGAACCGCCAGAACAAGCAACTGCCACTTGACCATATTGATCCTATGTTTTAGGAAACTAGTTTATTTTGTGAAAAGGTGTGTGTGCTGAGTCAAACATGTTGAATAACCCTTTTATAGGAGTTTACTAGTTTTGGTTAAACCACCCTTGTCGCCTGGGAAGTTTATGAGTCGGGTATGGTTTTTGCTTTTATGCTTCGCTGAGTCCATGGGATTGGGAGGCGAGATAGATGTGTCTAGCTAACTGCACTCGTAATGATAATGAGAAACTGATGTTGTTAATGAACATAGATCGGAGGGAGATCTAGGCAAGCCTGGGTTTGTGCATGAGGTAGACTGAGATGGTGGTTACTTGCCGTAGATCTAAGGACCGGTTCATGTGAGCACATGCTAGGATAACAGTGCCACCACGAGGCCAAGTATGGGTCCGACTTAGCTGACTAATTAGGTAAGTTACTAGATTGTTATGGACCGTGGAAGGCGCGGGGAATGGGAGTCGAGTGAGGACTGCCCTGGTAAGTGCATGGCACAAGAGGGGGCCCGTGGGTGGGAGAATTGGAGATTCTAGCCTGCCGGTGAAATCTTAGTGAGTCTATATATCTAGTAGCCCCTTTGTAAAGGCTATTTTGTGATCTCTTGACCATACACAAATGGTTGTGTACTGGTATAATGGAGGTTTTGCAGTCGCCGACAGGTGACGAAATCACAAACTTGTGGATAAAGTGGTTAAACTCTGCAAAGTCTAAAACTATCATGATAGCCGAGCTTACGGTCACGAGCACCTTGCCAACTTCCATGATTAGTTGGGATGGTTATTGGTTATAGTTGTTGGTTATGGTTATTGGTTATGGTTTTGGTTATGGTTTGACTTTCGGGACTGTTGAGTCCGGGTGATAAGATTTGGTTGCATGACTATTGAGTCATGGCAACGAGATTGGTCTCGGTGTGAGATGGATTTGTTTATAAATGGTAGCGAATACGAGATGGTAGTCGTGAGATGGTAGCGAATACGAGAAGGTATTCGTGAGCAAGAATGAAGTTGATTAATGTCTGGTTGAGACATAGAAAGTGATGAACATAATGGAGGTATGTTGGTATTTTAATACATGTTAGGATTACAATCACTTATAGTTAAGTTTCTGTTTTATCATGGTTTTGATAAATAACTTTGCTTTCTGCAATGAGCCTTTTTATATCTATCTTGTTGTGAGCTACATATCATATTTTCTCGCACTTGTTGAGTACATCATTATACTCAAACTTGCATTATTATTTCATCATCAGCAACAGGGGAAGATTACTATGAAGATCAGGTGGAGCATTAGGCGTGTAATCTATCCTCAACCTTGCCTGTGGGGACGGAGTAGAGATGGAGCCGCTGTTGCTTAGATTGTTTCCGCACTAGTTAGGGGACTTCTGTTGCATAGAAATAAGACTTCCGCTGTAAGATTAGACTTCCGCTGCCAAAATGAGTCAAAGACTCATGAAACCTTATAATAAACTCTGTTATTCGTGGTTATATATATTCTGAAATTCAATTTGTGGATGATGTGTATATGTGTGCTGAATATCCTGGGCACACATATGCATTAGTTCTCGGTTCCGTGGTTTTTTCCACAAAATTGAGGGTGTCACATGCAACTTAATGATTTTACATGCACGTATGGCCATCTGGGTTGAATATGGGAAAGTCGGTAAAACTCACAAACTCGAGCCCCGGACGGCCTAACAAGACCTTGACAAAATACACGTCCAGATGGTGCAAGTTGATGGTTTTGCATGCGCGGTTGGCGATCTGGGTCGAAATCGGAAAGTCGGTAAAACTCGCAATCTCGAGTCCCGGGCGGCCGGACAGGGCCTTGACGGAATACACGTCCGGATGGTGCAACTTCATGGTTTGGAATGCGTGGATGGCCATCAGGGTCAAAATTTGGAAAGTCGTGAAAACTAATGAATGCGGGTCCCGGGAACCGTATGGGACCTTGACGGAATACATGTTTGGATGGTGCAACTGGTTGGTTTTGCATGCGCGCATGGCCATCTCGGTCGAAATTGGGAAAGTCGGGAGAACTCATGAACTTGGGTCCCGGGACGTCGTATGGGACCTTGACAGAATACATGTTTGGATGGTGCAACTGGATGGTTTTGCATGCGCGGATGGGCACTGTAACACCCCAAAATTTTGATTCAAAGCCCTAAATCATGTTAAGAGGGGAATTTAAAATTTTTTGGACGTGTTGCATGTTTTGCAAAAATTCAAATTCAAACTGGAATTCAAATTAAACTCAAATCAGAAAAGAAATAGAAAAAGAAAAAGAGAAAACAGAAAAAAACCGGCCAGTGGGCCGAAACCCACCAGCCGGCCCAGCCAGCGCCCGCGCCAGCCCGCAGCCGCGCGCGCTGCTGCCTCACACTGACAGGCAGGACCCACCCGATCTTCGTCTACCTCGCGCCGCGCGGGACTCCCTAGCACCCGAATCAAAACCGATCGGGATTTCGGCGTATCCCCGCTGAATTCTGTTCGTAGGCGACGCGGACATGATCTAAACCACCCCGCCGCCCTTCCCCGTCTATAAAAACCCCGGCCTCGTTTTGTTTTTCCCACGCGATCGGCGATTTTTCCTCCGGTGAGAACCGAGACTTCTCCGGTGAATTCTGGCCGATCTAAGCTCGGAAATTCCGATCTAACTCGCTGGTCTTGATCCACCGCCTCCGGGGAACCTTGCAGGTGCAGAAAACTCAGTGATTTGCGGTGTAAACACAGCGCCGACGAGCTTCATCGTGGTTTTGCCTCGGACCTCGTCGTCGATCACTTTCCAGGAACTCCGAGCTCAAGAAAACCCCCGAGGTGAGATCCCCGACCTCTCCTCGACCGATCTATACCATAAAATCACAGTTCTAGGAAGAATTCCCGAAGATCTGAAAGTTTCCGATGAGATCGCCGCTTCCCGCCGCCGTGCGCCGCCGGCAGCGCCGCCCGCGCTCGATCAGAGCGACGTGGCCGCTTGTGCGCCGTTTATTTTAAATCGCACGGTAGGGTTTAAATCCCCGCGTACCGGTTCGATGTTATAATCTCAGCCGTCGGTTTAAAAATCGGACGGTCCACGTCAGCCCCGCGTTATAAAGACTGGAATTCTTACGCGCTACCCCCTGGGGTTCTTGGGAAATAATAGCTAGCCCCGGAAACTTCTGATCTAGCCCCTCAAACTCCAAAAAATCATGTAAATTCATTTAAAAATCAGTTGTAGCCCCTGGACTTAATAAAAATTAGGAAAAACACCTCTGATAAGTGTAGCTAGACCCTTATAAATTCTGAAAATAATATTATAGACCCTGTAGTGGGGTGAGTTTACCTTTTTAGCTCTGTTTAGTATTTAAATTAGGAAATTGAATATGTGGCTAGTGTTTAAAAATTAAAAAGTGGGACAAACATATTGTCATAATTAAATTAAAAACTTTCTCAGTATTTAGAAAACTTTGGAGTGAGATAAATACATATTTTGGGCTAAATTGAATCTGTTTAATTTATTATTCACATTTAGGGACACATTTTTAAGTAATGAATAGTTTTAGAAAATAGGAAAAATAATTGTGAAATAGTTTTCATCAGAGGCAAAGGTCAAAATATGTTATTAAATTATTTAGGATCAGAACCTATTCTGTTTAGATGATGTATATTACTAATTTCATAATAAAGAACACATTTATGTAGAGGAAAATAAATCTAAAATTATAGCAACTAGTAAATGATAAATGGAGTTTCTAAAAACCAAAGAATTCAGTTTAAGGTTGGTAACAAGTCTAAAGGCACATATGGAGAAGAAAAATACTTTTCATACATACTTGGTAGTAAAAAGGTGTAGTAGTTGAATATAAGCAATTTATTTAAATTGGAAACTCATATATAAATAGTAGGTAAGTATAAATGTGAACACAAAAGTAGAAATCATATACACATGATTAAAAGTGCATGCAAGCCACAACTCAACACACATAAAGTAACCACAACACATATAATGGTGAAGGACTTTCATAAATGTGAATGTATGGTTTGTATGAAGTAGAAGTGTAAACTATGTCTTATGATTGTTGTTTTTCTTTTGCTATGTGTGATGGTATGATGTAGAACCTGCTCAAGAGCAAGTTATTCCTTTCCAAGACCAGGACTACCCATTTCAAGAGCAGCAAGAAGGAGGCAAGTGTCCTTGACCACTTTGATCCTATGCTAGGATGTGTAGCTAGAATTATTTGCATTGTCAATTGAAATATGAAACCCATGCTAGGAAGTTTCCCTAGAATTACATTACCTTGTTTTCTTGTAGCTTGGGTTGGGATTTATTTTATCATATTATTTATTATTATGCATATGCTTAGCCATGCTTAGAATGAGATAATTGGGACATGAGATCATCAGTTTATTTTACCATACTCTTGAATGAGATATTGTGAGTTATGTAGAGATAGGGATCAAGGCAAGTTGGATGTTTTGGTTGTGTGCTGGGTGCACGAGACTCGGGTTTGTGTTTAGTACTTGTTTGGATGCTAAGGATCGGTTCATGGAGCATGTAACCTGGCTTTACAGTGCCAACCACATGCTGAGATGGGGCAGCTTGGCCAATTAATTAGGTGTATCCCCGGCGTAGTATGGGTGTGTTGGATGGTGCGGGGAGTAGGTGTCAGCTGGACTACCATATGAACCGCAAGGCTCAAGAGGGGGCCACTGCAGTGGGGTTGGAGCCTCTTGTATGCTGTTAGGGGTGAAACCTCAGTGGGCCCACGCTCGTCGGGAATCCCTTTGTAAAGGCTAAGTAGTGATCTCCTAGCTACACACCTGGGAAGTGTGAATGTGGATCGTAGCCACTGGCACAATGGAGGTTCTTTTAGTCCACCCGGCAACGGGGGATGAAATCACTACATGTGGGTACAGTGGTACAAACTCTGCAGAGTCAAAACTGTCATGACAGCCGTGCTCACGGTCAAGAGCAGCTTGGACTTATTCATGATTAGAGGAGTGATGGTTTTTGAAGTTGTGGATGTTAAGCGGGAAGCTTAACATTGAAAATGATGTTATGGTTATTGGATTTTGATGATGGGATTGGAGATTGGGACCATTTCACTTGTGTAGTAATATAGGTGCTTAATAAGCTAAGGTGATAGGTATTAATTGCGTAGTGCGTTAACCATGAGTTCAACCTCTCCTTGTTCTAGCCATGCATGATATAATTTTCCCACACTTGCTGAGTACCATCGGTACTCAACCTTGCATATTTTGTTGGTTTATATTGCTGCTCAGGTCAAGATAATAAGGTGGTGTATAATGACCAAGACTTTGGACCCGAAGACGGTTTCTAGGTTCATGGAGACCCCCCGGGCAACACCTGTGAAGGAGCCCTCAAGAATAATATTCCGCTGCTAGTTTATTTACTTGTGATGAACTTCTTATTGTCCATCGAGACATTTGCTATGTAAGACTTATTTATATTCGACACCTGACTTGTAATAAATGATGCTTCACTATTTGTCATCACATGTATGAGAAAATGATCCTGGCATACATGTGATATTCACTCGGTTGTTCTTCGGAAAAACCGGGTGTGACAGAGGTGGTATTAGAGCCAAGGTTGCCCGTAGGAACGTGGACCTAGGTAGAAATGGACGTATTTAAGGGCCCTATTTTCTTAAAAACTATTTTACAAAGGTGTGGATTGAAAAGTGTTATTTAAATGGGTCACTTTCTTCATCTTACCCCAACTTTCATTCAAAATAGGATTTTTGTTGAGAGTTTACCTAACCTAATTTTAAATTCTTTTTGTTTTAGATGGTTCGCATGATTCGCACCGCTCGCAAGTCCACAGGAGGGAGAGTTCCCGTAGTTGCCCTTGCCGAGAGAGAGGAGAGCCATCCGGTGACGTACCTTTCCTACGGATTGGCAGTAGGAGGCTTATTGCGCCGTCTCCGGCGTATGGTCGAAGCCGCCGGCAATACGGGCAAACTAATCATCCACTATAACTCCACCAGGACCATCCGTGAGAAGAGGGAAGAATGAAGTTCAGAGATGAGGATTATACACGAAAATCAGCTGCTTAAGATCCACCACTCTCCAGCTTGTCGAGCAACACAGGTCGATGCGGAGAAAGATGTCACCTGGGAGGCCATCACCTGCGAGAGTCACATCTATCGTCGCCACTTGGACAAAACTGAGTACATGTATGTCCTCCAACGTGAGAGTGGTACCACGGAGTACAAGTACCCGCCGGTGCAGCAGGGGACTTCCCATGAGCACATGGACTTGTGCTTGGAGGATGCTGCTATGCTCAGCACTCGACTGCAGGAGTGTCAACAAGAGCTTCAGGATGTCCAGGACACCCTGAAGGAAACGGAGGCATTGCTGCGAGCCTGCTTAAGGGCGAGAGAAAGAGGAGATGGGAATGAACTGTGTGTCACCGCGAATGATACATGGACTCCTGACTCCCCAGATCGCCGAGCGATCAGGCGTCGTCGCACTTCTCCACCAGCAGCCTCCCCACCCAAAGCAGAGTCAGAAGGCAGCTGAAATGATGAGGAAGATCCCGAGGAGCCAACTCAAGAAAACGAGTAGTGTAGAGTCCTTCCCTTGGTTAGCAAGATGTCGAATAGTCGAGTCGTTATAATTAGTTAATGGTGTGTTAATGCTTGGTGTGTGACGTGAGTTGTGGAAGCCATGATGCAATTGTCCACAGCCTCGTCTTCAGATTGTTTTGCTTTGGTGTGTGAACCCACATGAAATAATAGTACATTTATTCGGTGTGAGATATGAACCCTCGTAAAAGTATAACAAAGCCTCAACACTTCAAAGTACAAACAAATGAATGTAGTAAGATGATACTAAATGCTTTCAAATTAACATTGGTTGATTCTGCCAGATGGCCAGAAGAGGAAAAGGATGTGCTGCCAACCCCGCCAACAACAACGATGAGGCATGCAACCCTCATCTTTCTGGAAGCCAGGACCGGGGTGGTCGCCGTGAAGGAGTTGATCCTCTCCACCAAATGCTGGAGAATCAAAATCAGCTCATCCAGAACTTGACTCAAGTGGTGGCCAATTTGCATCAAGTTCCACCTCCACAAGCTGCACCACGCCAACCAAGGTTGAGTGAGTTTCTAGGAACTCAACCTCCAAAGTTTGCAAGTGCTGCTGAACCTCTGGAGGCAGATGATTGGCTTAAGACCATTGAGAGCAAGATGAGGATCATACAGTGCCAAGGGTATGAGAGGGTGCTGTTTGCCTCTCATCAATTGCATGGACCTGCTGCTGATTGGTGGACCGCCTACGTGGCCGCCCATCATGACCCTGAGAACATCACTTGGAAAGAGTTCAAGCGTAGCTTCCGTAACCATTACATCCCAAGAGGTGAACTCAAAAACAAGAGGAAGGAGTTTTTGGGACTGCAGCAGGGAAACATGACGGTGAGGGAATACCTCACTAAATTTACTCAACTATCCCGTTATGCCCCACGGGACATAGAGACTGATGAGCAGAAACAAGATTGTTTCGTGGAAGGACTTACTGCAGAAATGCAGTGTGCAATGTCCTCAAATGAGTATGAAAGCTTCCAAAAGATGGTGGACAGAGCGTTTGTGGTAGAAAGGAAGCTAAAGGCCTTGGAAAATGAGAATAAGAGGAAGGCCGGGTGGTCACATCAAGCCTCAGGGAGCAACACCCGCCCACGTCTGATGCAGCCACCTGCAGGGCAGACGAACCGTGCTGCGGTACCCTACTCAGCACCAAGAGGGTACAACCCGAACTACAGACCTCCCGCAGCACCAGCACAGCCGCAACGTCAGTTTGTGCAGCAGCCTCGCCCCGCATATCCACCTCGACCAGCAGTACAAGGACCCCCAAACCAACCCCAAGACAGCAAAGGCCAGGCACCTAAGGTTGGGGTGCAATGTTTTAGCTGCGGAGAAGTGGGGCACTACGCCCACAAATGCCCAAAGAAGAAGCCCGCGCATCCACAACAGCAGAATGTAATGAGAGGACGGGTGAACCACGTCACTATGGAGGAAGCACAAGATGCACCCGACGTGGTAGTTGGTAAGTTTCCTGCCAATTTACACCTTGCAACCCTGCTGTTTGATTCTGGTGCTACCCACTCGTTTATTGCTCAAGGGTTTGTTAAGAAGTATGACCTAGCAACAACAAAAATGAACCATATGCTAGCCGTAAACTCTCCAGGTGGAGAAATAAGGACAAGACAAGTGTGTCCCAAGGTGAATCTAGGCAATAATGGGGTAGTGTTTACTGCTAACCTCATAGTGATAGATTCCTAAGGGATCGATATTATTTTGGGCATGGATTGGTTGACCAAACATAAGGGAATCATTCATTGTTCGACCAGAACGGTGGAACTAACTCACCCTAGTGGCACAAGAGTAAAGTTTATAACAATACAAGATCCTAGGAGGGACATTAAATTAAATCAAGTTGAGGTGAAAGTGGAGGAGATCAGGATTATCCGGGAATATCCAGATGTTTTTCCGGAAGAATTGCCAAGTATGCCTCCCGATCGTGAAGTGAAATTTGCAATTGAGCTAGTACCTGGAACAGCCCCGATTTATAAAAGACCTTATCGGATGGACTCCAAGCAGCTGGAAGAACTCAAGGATCATTTGAGAGAATTGTCGGAGAAGGGGTATATACGTCCTAGTTCCTCACAATGGGGAGCTCCGGTGATATTTGTGACCAAGAAGGACGGAACCCAAAGGTTATGTGTGGATTACCGTGCTTTGAATGAGGTAACCATCAAGAACAAGTACCCATTACCTCGCATTGAAGACTTGTTTGATCAGTTGAGAGGCGCTTGTGTGTTCTCGAAAATTGATCTCAGGTCGGGCTACCACCAACTCAAGATAAGGCAATCTGATATTCCCAAGACAGCTTTCATATTTTGGTACGGACTGTATGAATACACTGTCATGCCTTTCGGGCTAACTAATGCCCCGGCATACTTCATGTATCTCATGAACAAGGTATTCATGGAATATCTGGACAAATTCGTGGTGGTTTTCATAGATGACATTCTCGTCTTCTCCAAAGATGAAAAAGAACATGAGAAACATCTAAGTTTGGTGTTGCAGAGGCTAAGAGAACACCAACTATATGCCAAATTGAGCAAGTGTGAGTTTTGGCTGAAGAGAGTTCCCTTCTTAGGACATATAATCTCGGAGGGAGGAATCTCCGTAGATCCCGCCAAAATCGAGGATATACAGAAGTGGAATACCCCTGAAAATGTCGGGGAAGTTCGAAGCTTTTTGGGATTGGCTGGATACTATCGACGGTTTATTGAGGGATTCTCTAAGATCTCGAGACCTCTCACCAAACTGTTGGAGAAGGGAATCACATTCACATGGACGCCACAGTGCGAGACGAGTTTTCAGGAGCTGAAGAAAAGGTTGACAACAGCCCCAGTGTTGGTTATGCCAGATATGCAGAAGAATTTCACGGTGTACTGCGATGCCTCTGGAAACGGGTTGGGATGTGTTCTTATGCAAGAAGGGCATGTCGTGGCTTATGCATCCCGGCAGCTGCGGAAGCACGAGAAGAACTATCCTACACATGACCTAGAACTAGCCGCAGTGGTACACGCGTTGAAAATTTGGCGGCACTATTTGATGGGGAAGAGGACCGAGATATATACGGATCATAAGAGTTTGAAGTACATATTCACACAGCCAGACCTCAACCTGAGATGGCTAGAGTTAATCAATGGCTTTGATGTGGGCATCAACTATCATCCCAGGAAACCAAACGTCGTGGCCGATGCTTTGAGTCGGAAAGTGCAGGTCAATATGTTGAGCTTGAAGGACATGCCTGCAGAATTGAAGGACGAGGTTATAAGGCTCAATCTATGTCTAGTAAATAGTGGTGAAGTCATCGCCATGAAAGTGGACTCCACACTAGAGCGAGACATACGCGAGGGTCAAAAGAATGATGAGAAGATATAAGAGATCAGACAACTCATCAAGGAAAATAAAGCTCCGGGTTTTAGAGAGGACGAACAAGGAACAGTGTGGAACGGGAAAAGAATCTGTGTGCCAGAAGTAAAGGACATCCGTGAATTGATTTTGAAGGAGGCTCATGATTCTGACTATTTCATTCATCCTGGGAGTACGAAAATGTACCAGGACCTCAAGGGCAGGTATTGGTGGTATGGCATGAAGCGAGATGTCGCGGAACATGTTGCCCTATGTGACACATGTCAGTTGGTGAAAGCAGAACATCAACGACCCGCGGGATTATTGCAACCACTCAAAGTGCCTGAATGGAAATGGGAAGAAATCAGCATGGATTTCATCGTGGGATTGCCTAGGACCCAATCCGGATATGATTCAATATGGGTCATCATTGACAGGCTAACCAAGGTAGCTCACTTTATCCCCGTGAAGAAAAGCTACAGCGGATCCAAATTGGCAGAGTTGTACATGTCAAGGATCGTGTGTTACCATGGAGTGCCAAAGAAGATTGTGTCGGATCGAGGGACACAGTTCACCTCAAGGTTCTGGCAGAAGTTGCACGAAACCATGGGAACCCATATGAAGTTTAGTTCTGCCTATCATCCCCAAACTGATGGGCAGACGGAAAGAACCAATCAGATCCTTGAAGATATGCTAAGGGCATGTGCGCTCAAAAACAATAGGAGTTGGGACAAGAACTTACCGTATGCGGAGTTTTCCTATAACAACAGCTATCAAGCTAGTATGAAGATGTCACCGTTTGAAGCTTTGTATGGGAGGAAGTGCAGAACTCCCCTATTTTGGAACCAAACAGGAGAAAGTAAAGTGTTTGGTCCAGAAGTGCTACAAGAAGCCGAGGCGAAGGTGAGGGAAATTCGCAACAACTTGAGGATAGCACAGACACGCTAAAAGAGCTATGCCGATGTACGAAGAAGAGAGCTCGTTTTCAACGTGGGAGACTATGTCTATCTCAAAGTGTCCCCTATCAGAGGACTTCATCGGTTCAAGTTGAAAGGGAAGTTGTCACCTCGATACATCGGACCCTTTCAAGTTCTGGAAAGGAAAGGCGAAGTGGCGCATCAACTAGAGTTACCAGCTCGTCTATCGGATGTGCACGATGTGTTCCATGTGTCACAACTTAAGAAATGTTTGAGAACGCCTGAAGAGGTGTTACCCATGAATGAAGTGGACGTAGCTGGGGATTTGTCATATGCCGAGCAACCATACAAGATTTTGGAGACAATGGAACGCCTCACCAGAAATAAAAGAATCCGGATGTGCAAGGTGCAGTGGAAGCATCACTCAGAAGAGGAAGCCACCTGGGAGCGGGAAGATGAGCTCAAGGCACAATTTCCGGAATTGTTTTCTTAGAAACACCAATCTCGAGGACGAGATTTCTTTTAAGGGGGGTAGAGCTGTAACACCCCAAAATTTTGATTCAAAGCCCTAAATCATGTTAAGAGGGGAATTTAAAATCTTTTGGACGTGTTGCATGTTTTGCAAAAATTCAAATTAAACTCAAATCAGAAAAGAAATAGAAAAAGAAAAAGAGAAAACAGAAAAAAACCGGCCAGTGGGCCGAAACCCACCAGCCGGCCCAGCCAGCGCCCGTGCCAGCCCGCAGCCGCGCGCGCTGCTGCCTCACACTGACAGGCGGGACCCACCCGATCTTCGTCTACCTTGCGCCGCGCCGGACTCCCTCGCACCCGAATCAAAACCGATCGGGATTTCGGCGTATCCCCGCTGAATTCTGTTCGTAGGCGACGCGGACATGATCTAAACCACTCCGCCGCCCTTCCCTGTCTATAAAAACCCCGGCCTCGTTTTGTTTTTCCCACGCGATCGCCGATTTTTCCTCCGGTGAGAACCGAGACTTCTCCGGCGAATTCTGGCCGATCTAAGCTCGGAAATTCCGATCTAACTCGCTGGTCTAGATCCACCGCCTCCGGTGAACCTTGCAGGTGTAGAAAACTCGGTGATTTGCGGTGTAAACACAGCGCCGACGAGCTTCGCCGTGGTTTTGCCTCAGACCTCATCGCCGATCACTTTCCAGGACCTCTGAGCTCAAGAAAACCCCCGAGGTGAGATCCCCGACCTCTTCTCTACCGATCTATGCCATAAAATCACAGTTCTAGGAAGAATTCCCGAAGATCCGAAAATTTCCGGCGAGATCGCCGCCGTGCGCCGCCGGCAGCGCCGCCCGCGCTCGATCAGAGCGACGTGGCCGCTTGTGCACCGTTTATTTTTAATCGCACGGTAGGGTTTAAATCCCCGCGTACCGGTTCGACGTTATAATCTCAGTCGTCGGTTTAAAATCGGACGGTCCACGTCAGCCCCGCGTTATAAAGACTAGAATTCTTACGCGCTACCCCCTGGGGTTCTCGGGAAATAAGAGCTAGCCCCGGAAACTTCTGATCTAGCCCCTGGAACTCCTGAAAATTATGTAAATTCATTTAAAAATCAGTTTTAGCCCCTGGACTTAATAAAAATTAGGAAAAACACCTCTGATAAGTGTAGCTAGACCCCTAGAAATTCTGAAAATAATATTATAGACCCTGTATTGGGGTGAGTTTACCTTTTTAGCTCTGTTTAGTATTTAAATTAGGAAATTGAATATGTGGCTAGTGTTTAAAAATTAAAAAGTGGGACAAACATATTATCATAATTAAATTAAAAACTTTCTCAGTATTTAGAAAACTTTGGAGTGAGATAAAAATATATTTTGGGCTAAATTGAATCTGTTTAATTTATTATTCACATTTAGGGACACATTTTTAAGTAATGAATAGTTTTAGAAAATATGAAAAATAATTGTGAAATAGTTTTCATTAGAGGCAAAGGTCAAAATATGTTATTAAATTATTTAGGATCAGAACCTATTCTGTTTAGATGATGTATATTACTAATTTCATAATAAAGAACACATTTATGTAGAGGAAAATAAATCTGAAATTATAGCAACTAGTAAATGGTAAATGGAGTTTCTAAAAACAAAGAATTCAGTTTATGGTTGGTAACAAGTCTAAAGGCACATATGGAGAAGAAAAATACTTTTCATACATACTTGGTAGTAAAAAGGTGTAGTAGTTGAATATAAGCAATTTATTTAAATTAGAAACTCATATATAAATAGTAGGTAAGTATGAATGTGAACACAAAAGTAGGAATCATATACACATGATTAAAAGTGCATGCAAGCCACAACTCAACACACATAAAGTAACCACAACACATATAATGGTGAAGGACTTTCATAAATGTGAATGTATGGTTTGTATGAAGTAGAAGTGTGAACTATGTCTTATGATTGTTGTTTTTCTTTTGCTATTTGTGATGGTATGATGTAGAACCTGCTCAAGAGCAAGTTATTCCTTTCCAAGACCAGGACTACCCATTTCAAGAGCAGCAAGAAGGAGGCAAGTGTCCTTGACCACTTTGATCCTATGCTAGGATGTGTAGCTAAAATTATTTGCATTGTCAATTGAAATATGAAACCCATGCTAGGAAGTTTCCCTAGAATTGCATTACCTTGTTTCCTTGTAGCTTGGGTTGGGATTTATTTTATCATGTTATTTATTATTATGCATATGCTTAGCCATGCTTAGAATGGGATAATTGGGACATGGGATCATCAGTTTATTTTACCATACTTTTGAATGAGATATTGTGAGTTATGTAGAGGTAGGGATCAAGGCAAGTTGGATGTTTTGGTTATGTTCTGGGTGCACGAGACTCGGGTTTGTGTTTAGTACTTGCCTGGATCCTAAGGACCGGTTCATGGAGCATGTAACCTGGCTTTACAGTGCCAACCACATGCTGAGATGGGGCAGCTTGGCCAATTAATTAGGTGTATCCCTGGCGTAGTATGGGTGTGTTGGATGGTGCGGGGAGTAGGTGTCAGCTGGACTACCATATGAACTGCAAGGCTCAAGAGGGGACCACTGCAGCGGGGTTGGAGCCTCTTGTATGCTGTTAGGGGTGAAACCTCAGTGGGCCCACGCTCGTCGGGAATCCCTTTGTAAAGGCTACGTAGTGATCTCCTGGCTACACACCTGAGAAGTGTGAATGTGGATCGTAGCCACTGGCATAATGGAGGTTCTTTTAGTCCACCCGGCAACGGGGGATGAAATCACTACATGTGGGTACAGTGGTACAAACTCTGCAGAGTCAAAACTGTCATGACAGCCGTGCTCACGGTCAAGAGCGGCTTGGACTTATTCATAATTAGAGGAGTGATGGTTTTGGAAGTTGTGGATGTTAAACGGGAAGCTTAACATTGGAAATGATGTTATGGTTATTGGATTTTGATGATGGGATGGGAGATTGGGACCATTTCACTTGTGTAGTAATGTAGGTGCTTAATAAGCTAAGGTGATAGGTATTAATTGCGTAGTGCGTTAACCATGAGTTCAACCTCTCCTTGTTCTAGCCATGCATGATATAATTTTCCCACACTTGCTGAGTACCATCGGTACTCAACCTTGCATATTTTGTTGGTTTATATTGCTGCTCAGGTCAAGATAATAAGGTGGTGTATAATGACCAAGACTTTGGACCCGAAGACGGTTTCTAGGTTCATGGAGACCCCCCGGGCAACACCTGTGAAGGAGCCCTCAAGAATAATATTCCGCTGCTAGTTTATTTACTTGTGATGAACTTCTTATTGTCCATCGAGACATTTGCTATGTAAGACTTATTTATATTCGACACCTGGCTTGTAATAAATGATATTTCACTATTTGTCATCACATGTATGAGAAAATGATCCTGGCATACATGTGATATTCACTCGTTTGTTCTTCGGAAAAACCGGGTGTGACAGGCACCTGGGTCAAAATAGGGAAAGTCGGTAAAACTCACGAACTCAAGTCCTGGGCAGCCAGACGGAACCTTAATGGAATACACGTCCGGACGATGCAACTTGATGGTTTTGCATGCACGGATACCATCTGGGTTGAAATTGAGAAAGTCAGAAAAGTCGGTAAAACTCACGAACACGAGTCCTGGGCGTCCAGAAGGGGCCTTGACAGAATACACGTCCGGACGGTGCAACTTTATGGTTTTGCATGCGTGGATGGCCATCTGGGTCGAAATTAGGAAAGTCGGGTAAACTCATGAACTCGGGTCCTGTGCAAACGGATGGGACCTTGAAGGAATACATGTCCAGACGGTGCAACATGATGGTTTTGCATGCACGGATGGCCGTCTTGGTCGAAATCGAGAAAGTCGGGAAAACTCAGGAACTCGGGTCTCGGGTGGCCGGACAGGACGTTGACGAAATACACGGCCGGGCGCTGCAACTTGATGGTTTTGCATGCGTGGATGGCCATCTGGTTCTAAATAGAGAAAGTAAATAAAACTCACGAGCTCGGCTCCCAGGCCGCCGGACAGGACCTTGATGGAATACACGTTCAGAAGGTGAACTTGATGGTTTTGCATGCGCGGATGGCAATCTGGGTCGAAATTGGGAAAGTCGGGAAAACTCATGAACTTGGGTCCCGGGACGTCGGACAGAACCATGATGGAATACACATTCGGATGGTGCAACTGGATGGTTTTGCATACGCGAATGGCCATTTGGGTCAAAACCGGGAAATTTAGTAAAATTCACGAACTCGAGTCCCCAGCAGCCGGACGGGACCTTGATGGAATACACGTCCGAAAGGTGCAACTTGATGGTTTTGCATGCGCGGATGGCCATATGGGTCCAAATCGGAAAAGTCACAAAGGTCAGCAAAACCCACAAACTCAGGTTTCCGGCGGCCGGACGGAATACATGACCGGACGGTGCAACTTGATGGTTTTGATTGCGCGGATGGACATCTGAGTCAAAATCGGGAAAGTCGGTAACTCACGAACTCAAGTCCTGGGCAGCCAGACGGAACCTTAACGGAATACACGTCCGGATGGTGCAACTTGATGGTTTTGCATGCCCGGATGCCATCTGGGTTGAAATCGAGAAAGTCGGTAAAACTCACGAACTCAGGTCCCGGGTGGCCGAACAGGACATTGATGAAATACACGTACGGACACTGCAACTTGATGTTTTGGATGCACAGATGGCTGTTTTGGTCGAAATCGAGAAAGTTGGGAAATTTGGTAAAACTCACGAACTCGGGTCCCGGATGGCCGGACAGGACATTGATGAAATACATGTCTGGACGGTGCAACTT
Organism: Neostapfia colusana; assembly: GCA_030760725.1. Classification (NCBI taxonomy): domain Eukaryota; kingdom Viridiplantae; phylum Streptophyta; class Magnoliopsida; order Poales; family Poaceae; genus Neostapfia; species Neostapfia colusana. The sequence goes on along the minus strand of JASWHV010000014.1, from coordinate 14,356,599 downwards.
GATAGTTTTGCATGCGCGGATGGCCATCTGGTTCTATATAGAGAAAGTCGATAAAACTCATAAACTTGGGTTCGGGCGGCCGGACAGGACCGTGAAAGAACACACGTCCGGAAGGTGCAACTTCATGGTTTTGCATGCACGGATGCCCATATTGGTTTAAATCGAAAAAGTCGCGAAGGTCGGCAAAACTCACAAACTCGGGTCCCCGGCGGCCGGACGGAATTTTGACGGAATACATGTCCGGACGGTGCAACTTGATGGTTTTGATTGCGCGGATGGACATCTGGGTCGAAATCGAGAAAGTTGCGAAAGTCGGTAAAACTCACGAACTTGGGCTCCGGCAGGCCGGAAGGGACCTTGACAGCATACACGTCCGAACGGTGCAGCTTGATGGTTTTTTTGCGGATGGCCATTTGGGTCAAAATCGGGAAAGTCGAGAATGTCGCTAAAACTCACGAACTCGCGTCCCGGGCGGCCGGACGGGGACTTTTCGGAATACACATCCGGCGGTGGAAATTTGATGGTTTTGCATGCGTGGATGGCAGTTTGGGTCGAATTTTGGAAAGTCGGTAAAACTCATGAACTCGGGTCCGGTGGCGCCGGATGTGACCTTGACCGAATACACGTTGGGATGGTGCAACTGGATGGTTTTTGCATGCGCGGATGGCCGTCTGGGTCAAAATCGGAGAAAGTTGGAAAAACTCACTAACTCGGGTCCCGAGCAACCAGACCAGACCTTGACAAAGCACACTTCCGGATGGTGCAACTTAATGGTTTTGTATGCTCGCATGGCCATCTGGTTCGAAATCGAGAAAGTCGGGAAAGTCAGTAAAACTCACGAACTCAAGTCCTGGGCGCCCGGACGGGAACTTGACGGAATACACGTCCGGATGGTGCAACTTGATGATTTTGTATACGAGGATAGCTATCCGGGTCGAAATCGGCAAAGCCGGGAAAACTCACGAACTTGGGTCCTGGGACGCAAGACGGGACCTTGACGGAATAAACGTTTGGATGGTGCAACAGGATCATTTTGCATTTGCAGATTGCCATCTGGGTCAAAAACTAGAAAGTCGGTAAAATGCACGAACTCGGATCTCGGGCGGCCGGACGAGACCTTGACGGAATACACGTCCGGACGGAGCAACTTGAAGGTTTTGCATGTGCGAATGGCCATCTTGGTCGAAATTGGAAAAGTCGTTAGAACTCATGAACTCGGGTCTCAGGCGGCCAGACGGGACCTTGACGGAATACACGTCCGGATGGTGCAACTTGATTGTTTTGCATGTCGATGACCATCTGGGTTGAAATTGGGTAAGTCGGGAAAACTAATAAACTCGGGTCCCAGGACGCCGTATGGGACTTTGACGGAATACATGTTTGGATGGTGCAACTGGATGGTTTTGCATGCGCGGGTGGCCATCTGGGTCAGAATCGGGAAAGTTGGTAAAACTCACGAACTCAAATCCTGGGTGGCAAGATGAAACCTTAACGGAATACACGTCCGGACGGTGCAACTTGATGGTTTTGCATACGCGGATACCATCTGGGTCAAAATCGAGAAAGTCGGGAGGGTAGGTAAAACTCACAAACACAAGTCCCGGACGGCCGGACGGGGCCTTGACGGAATACACGTCCGGACGGTGCAACTTGATGGTTTTGCATGCGTGGATGGGCATCCGAGTCGAAATTTGGAAAGTCAGGAAAACTCATGATCTCGGGTCACGGGATGCCGTATGGGACCTTGACGGAATAAATATTTGGATGGTGCAACTTCATGGTTTTGCATGCGCGGATGGTCATATTGGTCCAAATCGGAAAAGTCACGAAGGGCGGCAAAACTCACAAACTCAGGTCCCCGGCGGCCAGACGGAATTTTGACGGAATACATGTCCGGATGGTGCAACTTGATGGTTTTGATTGCGTGAATGGACATCTGGGTCGAATTCGAGAAAGTCGGGAAAGTCGATAAAACTCACGAACTCGGGTCCCGGGAAGCCGGAAGAGAGCTTGACAGCATACACGTCCGAACGATGCAGCTTGATGGTTTTTTCGCGGATGGCCAGGTGGGTCAAAATCGGGAAAGTCGAGAATGTCGCTAAAACTTATGAACTCACGTCCCGGGCGATCGAACGGGGCCTTTTTGGAATATACGTCCGGACGGTGGAATTTGATGATTTTGCATGCGTGGATGGCCGTCTAGGTCAAATTTGGAAAGTCAGTAAAACTCATGAACTCGGGTCCGGTGGCGCCGGATGGGATCTTGACGGAATACACGTTCGGATGGTGCAACTGGATGGTTTTTGCATGCGCGGATGGCCATCTGGGTCAAAATCGGAAAAAGTCAGAAAAACTCACTAACTCGGGTAACCGGACAGGACCTTGACAGAGTACACTTCCGGATGGTGCAACTTAATAGTTTTGCATGCGCGGATAGCCATCTGGGTCGAAATCGGGAAAGTTGGGAAAGTTAGTGAAACTCACGAACTCGAGTTCTAGGTGGTCGGACGGGACCTTGACGGAATACATGTCCGGACGGTGCAACTTGATGATTTTGCATACAAGGATGGCCATCTGGGTCGAAATCGGCAAAGTCGGGAAAACTCACGAAGTTGGGTCCTGGGACGCCGGATGGGATCTAGACAGAATAAACATTCGGATGGTGCAACAGGATCATTTTGCATTCATAGATGGTCATCTGGGACGAAAACCAGAAAGTCGGTAAAATGCACGAACTCGAGTCTCGGGCGGCCGGACGGAACCTTAACGGAATACACGTCCGGACGGTGCAACTTGATGGTTTTGCATGCGTTGATGGCCATCTGGGTCGAAATTGGGAAAGTCAGGAAAACTAATGAACTCGGGTTCCGGGACGCCGTTTGTGACTTTGACGGAATACATGTTTGGATGTTGCAACTGGATGGCTTTGCATCCGCGGATGGCCATCTGGGTCAAAACCGGGAAAATCAGTAAAACTCACGAACTCAAGTCCTGGGCGGCCAGACGGAACCTTAACGGAATACACGTTCGGACGGTGCAACTTTATGATTTTGCATGCGTGGGTACCATGTGGGTCGAAATCGAGAAAGTCGGGAAAGTCGGTAAAACTCACGAACACGAGTCCCGGGCGGCCTGACGGGGCCTGACGGAATACACGTCCGGATGGTGCAACTTGATGGTTCTGCATGCGTGGATACCCATCTCGGTCGAAATTGAGAAAGTCGGAAAAACTCATAAACTCGGGTCCTGGGTGGCCGGACGGGACCTTGACGGAATACACGTCCGCATGGGAAAGTTGGTAAAACTCACAAACTCGAGCCCCGGACGGCCTAACAGGACCTTCACACAATACACGTCCAGATGGTGCAACTTGATGGTTTTGCACGCGCGGATGGCGACCTGGGTCGAAATCGGGAAAGTTGGTAAAACTCGCAATCTCAAGTCCCGGGTGGCCAGACGGGGCCTTGACGGAATACACGTCCGGACGGTGCAACTTCATGGTTTGGCATTCGTGGATGGCCGTCTAGGTCAAAATTTGGAAAGTCGGGAAAACTAATGAACTCGGGTCCGGGGAACCGTATGGGACCTTGATGGAATACATGTTTGGATGGTGCAACTGAATGGTTTTGCATGCGCGCATGGCCATCTCGGTCGAAATTGGGAAAGTCAGAAAACTCATGAACTCGGGTCCTGGGACGCCGTATGGGACCTTGACGGAATACATGTTTGGATGGTGCAACTGGATGGTTTTGCATGCGCGGATGGGCATCTGGGTCAAAATCGGGAAAGTCGGTAAAACTCACGAACTCAAGTCCTGGGCGGCCAGACGGAACCTTAACGGAATACACATCCGTACGGTGCAACTTGATGGTTTTGCATGCACGGATACCATCTGGGTTGAAATTGAGAAAGTCAAAAAAGTCGATAAAACTCACGAACACGAGTCCCGGGCGGCCGGAAGGGGCCTTGATAGAATACACGTCCGGACGGTGCAACTTGATGGTTTGCATGCGTGGATGGCCATTTGGGTCGAAATTAGGAAACTCGGGTAAACTCATGAACTCGGGTCCGGTGCAAACGGATGGGACCTTGAAGGAATACACGTCCGGATGGTGCAACATGATGGTTTTGCATGCACGGATGACCGTCTTGGTCGAAATCGAGAATGTCGGGAAAGTCGGTAAAACTCACGAACTCGGGTCCCTGGTGTCTGGACAGGACGTTGACGAAATACACGGTCGGACGCTGCAACTTGATGGTTTTGCATGCGCGGATGGCCATCTGGTTCTAAATAGAGAAAGTCAATAAAACTCACGAGCTCGGCTCCCGGGCGGCCGGACAGGACCTTGATGGAATACACGTTCAGAAGGTGCAACTTGATGGTTTTGCATGCGCGGATAACAATCTGGGTCAAAATTGGCAAACTCGAGAAAACTCACGAACTTGGGTCCCGGGACATCGGACGGAACCATGATGGAATACACATTTGGATGGTGCAACTGGATGGTTTTGCATGGGCGAATGGCCATCTTGGTCAAAATCAGGAAATTTAGTAAAATTCACGAACTCGGGTCCCCAGCAGCCGGACAGGACCTTGACGGAATACATTTCCAAAAGGTGCAACTTGATGGTTTTGCATGCGTGGATGGCCATATGGGTCCAAATCGGAAAAGTCGCGAAGGTCGGCAAAACTCACAAACTTGGGTTTACGGCAGCCGGACGGAATACATGACCGGACGGTGCAACTGGATGGTTTTGATTACGCAGATGGACATCTGGGTCAAAATCGGGGAAGTCAGTAAAACTCACGAACTCAAGTCCTGGGCAGCCAGACGGAACCTTAACGGAATACACGTCCGGATGGTGCAACTTGATTGTTTTGCATGCGTGGATGCCATCTGGGTTGAAATCGAGAAAGTCGGGAAAGTCGGTAAAACTCACGAACTTGGGTCCTGGGTGGCCGGACAGGACGTTGATGAAATACACGTCCGGACACTGCAACTTGATGTTTTTGATGCACGGATGGCTGTTTTAGTCAAAATCGAGAAAGTTGGGAAAGTCGGTAAAACCCACGAACTCGGGTCCCGGGTGGCCGGATAGGACGTTGATGAAATACATGTCTGGATGGTGCAACTTGATGGTTTTGCATGTGCGGATGACCATCTTGTTCTAAATATAGAAAGTCGATAGAACTCATGAACTCGGGTTCGGGCGGCCGGACAGGTTCGTGATGGAACACACGTCCAGAAGGTGCAACTTCATGGTCTTGCATGTGCGGATGGCCATATTAATTTAAATCGGAAAAGTCACGAAGGTCGGCAAAACTCAAAAACTCGGGTCCCCGGTGGCCGGATGGAATTTTGATAGAATACATGTCCGGACGATGCAACTTGATGGTTTTGATTGCGCGGATGGACTTCTGGGTCAAAATCGAGAAAGTTGGGATAGTCGGTAAAACTCACGAACTCGGGTTCCGGGAGGCCGGAAGGGACCTTGACAGCATACACGTCCGAACGGTGCAGCTTGATGATTTTTTCACGGATGGCCATTTGGGTTGAAATCGGGAAAGTCGAGAATGTCGCTAAAACTCACGAACTCGCGTCCCGGGCGGCCGTATGGGGCCTTTTCGGAATACACGTCTGCATGCGTGGATGGCAGTTTGGATCGAAATTTGAAAAGTCGGTAAAACTCATGAACTCGGGTCCGGTGGCGCCGGATGGGACCTTGACCGAATACACGTTGGGATGGTGCAACTGGATGGTTTTTGCATGCGCGGATGGCCGTCTGGGTCGAAATCGGAGAAAGTTGGAAAAACTCACTAACTCGGGTCCCAAGCAACCAGACCAGACCTTGACAAAGCACACTTCCCGATGGTGCAACTTAATGGTTTTGTATGCTCGCATGGCCATCTGGTTCGAAATCGAGAAAGTCAGGAAAGTCAGTAAAATCACGAACTCGAGACCTGGGCGCCCGGATGGGACCTTGACGGAATACACGTCCGAACGGTGCAACTTGATGATTTTGCATACGAGGATGGCCATCCGGATCGAAATCTGGAAAGTCAGGAAAACTCACGAACTTGGATCCTAGGACGCAAGACGGGACCTTGACGGAATAAACATTCGAATGGTGCAACAGGATCGTTTTGCATCTGCAGATTGCCATCTGGGTCGAAAACTAGAAAGTCGGTAAAATGCACAAACTCGGGTCTTGGGCGGCCGGACGGGACCTTGATGGCGCAACTTGAAGGTTTTGCATGTGCGAATGGCCATCTTGGTTGAAATTGGGAAAGTCGTTAAAACTCATGAACTCGGGTCTCGGGTGGCCGGACGGGACATTAACGGAATACACGTCCAAACGATGCAACTTGATTGTTTTGCATGCGTCGATGGTCATCTGGGTTGGAATTGGGAAAGTCGGGAAAACTAATAAACTCGGGTCCCGGGACGCCGTATGGGACTTTGACGGAATACATGTTTGGATGTGCAACTGGATAGTTTTGCATGCGCGGGTGGCCATCTGGGTCATAATCGGGAAAGTCGGTAAAACTCACGAACTCAAATCCTGGGTGGCCAAACGAAACCTTAACAGAATACACGACTGGACGGTGCAACTTGATGGTTTTGCATGCGCGGATACTATCTGGGTAAAAATCGAGAAAGTCGGGAATGTCGATAAAACTCACGAACACGAGTCCCGGGCGACCAGACGGGGCCTTGACGGAATACACGTTCGGACGGTGCAACTTGATGGTTTTGCATGCGTGGATGGCCATCTGAGTCGAAATTTGGAAAGTCGGGGAAACTCATGAACTCGGGTCCCGGGATGCCATATGGGACCTTGACAGAATACATGTTTGGATGGTGTAACTTCATGGTTTTGCATGCGTCGATGGTCATATTGGTCCAAATCGGAAAATTCGCGAAGGGCGGCAAAACTCACAAACTCGGGTCCCCGGCGGCCAGACGGAATTTTAACGGAATACATGTCCGGATGGTGCAACTTGATGGTTTTGATTGCACGAATGGACATCTGGGTCGAATTCGAGAAAGTCAGGAAAGTCGATAAAACTCACAAACTCGAGTCCCGGGAAGCCAGAAGAGACCTTGACAGCATACACGTCCGAACGATGCAGCTTGATGGTTTTTTCGCGGATGGCCATCTGGGTCAAAATCGGGAAAGTCAAGAATGTCGCTAAAACTCATGAACTCGCGTCCCGAGCGGTCGAACGGGGCCTTTTCGGAATATACGTCCGGACGGTGGAATTTGATGGTTTTGCATGTGTGGATGGCCGTCTAGGTCGAATTTGGAAAGTCAGTAAAACTCATGAACTCGGGTCCGGTGGCGCCGGATGGGACCTTGACGGAATACACGATCGGATGGTGCAACTGGATGGTTTTTGCATTGGCGGGTGGCCATCTGGGTCAAAATCGGAAAAAGTCGGAAAAACTCACTAACTCGGGTCCCGAGCGACCGGACAGGACCTTGACAGAGTACACTTCTGGATGGTGCAACTTGATGATTTTGCATGCGCGGATAGCCATCTGGGTCGAAATCGGGAAAGTCGGGAAAGTCCTAGGCGGCCGAACGGGACCTTGACGGAATACATGTCCGTACGGTGCAACTTGATGATTTTGCATACGAGGATGACCATCTGGGTCGAAATCGGCGAAGTCGGGAAAACTCACGAAGTTGGGTCCTGGGACGCCGGATGGGACCCAGACAGAATAAACATTCGGATGGTGCAACAGGATCGTTTTGCATACACGGATGGCCATCTGGGTGAAAATCGGGAAAGTTGGTGAAACTCACGAACTCGAGTCCTGAGCGGCCAGACGGAACCTTAACGGAATACACTTCCGGGCGGCGCAACTTGATGGTTTTGCATGCGTGGATACCATCTGGGTCAAAATTGCGAAAGTCGGTTAAACTCATGAACTCGGGTCTCGTAAAGACGGATGGGACCTTGAAGGAATACACGTCCGGACGGTGCAACTTGATGTTTTTGCATGTATGGATGGTCGTCTTGGTCGAAATCGAGAAAGTCAGGAATGTCGGTAAAACTCACGAACTCGGGTCCCGAGTGGCCGGACAAGACGTTGACGAAATACATTGATGCGGACATCGCTACCGTTGATACAACCACAACACCAGCCCATTCACCACTCTCAGCTAATCAAGGTCCAATAACACGCACTCGTGCACGTCAACTTAATTATCAGGTGAATTCATTCCTGGCTGTTCAAAGTAATTATCTTTCAAATGGGGACCTATTAAAGTCTTGTGATGACCTTGTTATTATTAGGTGCTTGGGAATTGATCCAGCTAGGAGGGATGGAGGGATTAATGCAATAAAGGCTGCTCCACCCGAGGGGAAATCTTGAGGCTGGGGTCATGTAATAAAGAGAGATTTAGACAAATAAGGAAAGGAATAAGGGAAATCTCGTCCAACTTTGCTGCTGGACGAAATTCCCTCTTTCTTCCCCCATTTAAAGATAGATGTGCTATAATAAGGAAAGAAATAGAGGAAATCATATCCTGCCTTGCTGCTGGATGGGTTTCCCTCTTTCTTTCCTTATTAAATGGTAGTCTATCACAAAAAAGGAAGAGAATAAGGGAGATCACGTCCTACCTTTGTTGCTGGACGAATTTCCCTCTTCCCTCCCCTATTTAAGTAGTCCAAGAGCTCCTTGACAGGGCGGGTTTTTGTTTTCTGTAAGTTTAGCCATTGCTACTTCCTTGTAACGCAAGTGTCGACGAGACCTTCCGATTACTTGAATCAGAACCCCAACTTTTTCACACCCGTGAGTGTTTGCTTGTTATCTTGTTCTTCGATTGCTTGCAGGTTCAAGGCTGTTCTTGGCACGGCAAGTACAGCAACAACAGGAGCCGGTGTAACTATCGCTAAGGCGCAACATCCTTGTGGTTGTTGTAGTCGGGTAGCACAACATCGACCTCCACCCAAATCGTAGTTACCAGGAGACGGTGTAACTGTCGCTCAAGGCGCCACACCATTCTGGTTGTGGTAGTCGGGCAGCCAACGTCGGCCTCAACCAAATTCGTTCTTTACCAACATCTCTCATCGAAAGATAGGGCGTCCCCCATACCCGTTGGGTTCATCCAGTGGTATCAGATTTCAGATTGCTCGGTGAGAGATTTCCTTCTCCTTGTTCTTCATTTACCTACAGTCCACTTTTGACTACAAAAGTTCGCTCTAAAAAAAATCCTAAAAACACTTTGAGCCTTTTGCTTGGCTACTTAGCTCTCGACTTGTTGAATTCACGGTTGCCTTTTTGTGTCAAGTTGCTGGTCCTAAGTTTTTCACCGCTAGAGTTTTGAGTTCGTGCCACTTTGTTCTCAGTCCATTTCCATTATCTACCCAAAGTTGAGAAAAAAGGCAAGTGCAAAAGAAAAGCTGCACGGATCAGCAAGAAAAAGGCACGTGCAAAAAGAAAAGCCGCACTGATTACAATCACAAAAAAAAAGTTTCTAAGTACAAAAAAAAAAGAAAATTTGTGTAACATTTGTTTCATGTTTCGAAGTTCAACTTGCTGTTTTCAACGTTGTTGAAACACAACGGATCGGGCTGTTCGAACTTCCCTACTATAGTAATCCAACGTCACGTGGAGTTACGGCTCACGTCTCTAGTAAGGTTTGAGCTAGGACCAGCACAATACCATCGTGGAACGTTTATTCAACTTGTTGTGACTAATGTGGTACTAGCTGTTCCTTTGCACAAATTGTGTTTAGCAGCCACCTACAGCTCCACAAAATTGTCTACGACACCATAAGGTTGTGCTGGCAGCCACCGTTTGTTGTTGTTCTTGCTGATTGCCGGTGCCTCCTGCATCGCATGGTAAGAACTTGTAAGACCTTGATTTCTTGCTAGTGAGGAATTGTGCTGTCCTACCACCTCTTAGCAACTGTTAGGATTAATCTGCTTGCTGTTGTATTTCCTTTCTTTACTAACCATGTCAGCTGATGCGAATAAGACATCTCCACATTCACCACGTACGAGGGGCATCATTCAGCATTTCGAACGCCAAGTAAAGCTACACACAGATGCTCTCAATGAGGATATTCAAGTCACCAATGAACACATTAGTCAATTAGAATCGACGCAGATTTGCACTAACACCAAACTGACCATATTAGAAAGCACTGCTGGGGCTATTAACACTTCTCTTGCAGCAATCATTGAGCGATTGGAGAGGATGGAACAGGTTGGACGCGAAGAGAGGCAAAGACGTGTTGATGACAGCCACGACTCCGTTGGCAGTGCTGCAAGATATGACGAGGCGATACACAGCTGGCCGAGCCCTACCACGGTCACACAAGTACGAAGCTTTCTCGGACTTGCTGGATTTTATCGTCGTTTTGTGAAAGACTTCAGCACCATAGCAGGCCCACTGCATGAGCTTACAAAGAAGGGTGCTCCATTCACATGGGGCAAGGCGCAAGAGGCTGCATTTGCAACTTTGAAGAATAGGTTAACTCATACACCCCTTCTCCAATTACCAGATTTCAGTAAGACTTTTGAATTGGAATGTGATGCTAGTGGTATTGGATTGGGAGGTGTCTTGTTGCAAGAGGGGAAACCTATTGCTTATTTTAGCGAGAAACTGAATGGGCCTAGTCTGAACTATTTAATTATGATAAAGAATTATATGCACTAGTACGAACTTTAGAAACATGACAACATTATTTATGGACTAAAGAATTTGTTATATATTCTGATCATGAATCTTTGAAGCACATTAAGAACCAAACTAATCTGAACCGTAGGCATGCCAAGTGGGTAGAATTCATTGAGTCCTTTCCTTATGTCATCAAACACAAGAAAGGAAAAGATAATGTCATTACGGATGCCTTATCTCGCCGTTACAATATGTTGTCCCAACTTGATTTTAAGATTTTTGGCTTGGAAACAATTAAAGAACAATATGCTTTTGATGTTGATTTCAAAGATGTGCTGCTGCAATGTAAAGAAGGAAAAACATGGAACAAGTTTGTTCTCACTAATGGTTTTGTGTTTCGAACTAACAAATTGTGCATTCCAGCTGGTTCTGTGCGTATCTTACTATTGCAGGAAGCACATAGTGGAGGATTGATGGGACACTTTGGTGTCAAGAAGACGGAAGACATCTTAGCAAGCCATTTCTTTTGGCCAAAGATGCGAAGAGATGTGGAGCGGTTTGTTACTCGTTGCACCACCTGTCAAAAAGCTAAGTACCGTCTTAATCCACATGGTTTATACATGCCTCTTCCTATTCCTAGTGCTCCATGAGAGGATGTTTCTATGGATTTTGTTTTAGGATTGCCTAGAACAAAGAAGGGGAGGGATAGTATTTTTATTGTTGTCGACAGATTTTCTAAAATGGCACATTTCATACCATGCCACAAAACTGATGATGCTACCCATATTGCTGATTTATTCTTTCGAGAAGTTGTTCGTTTGCATGGGGTTCCAAACACTATTGTTTCAGATAGAGATGCCAAATTTCTTAGTCATTTTTGGAAAACCTTATGGGCTAAGTTGGGGACAAAATTACTCTTTTCTACCACTTGTCACCCTCAAACTGATGGACAGACCGAAGTAGTGAACCGTAGTTTATCTACCATGCTAAGGGCTGTTCTGAAACATAACATTAAATTATGAGAAGAATGTTTGCCTCATATTGAATTTGCTTACAATCGTTCGCTGCATTCTACTACTAAATTGTGCCCTTTTCAGATTGTATATAGTTTTATTCCTCGTGCTCCCATTGATCTTTTGGCTCTGCCACCTTCAGAGAAATTGAATTTTGATGCTTCTCGCCGTGCTGAATTAATTCTTAAAATGCATGAGCAAACTAAAGAAAACATTGAGAGCATGAACGCTAAGTATCAACAAGCCGGTAGCAAGGGTAGGAAGCATGTTACTTTTGAACCTGGTGATTTGGTTTGGGTGCATTTGAGAAAGGATAGATTTCCTGATTTGAGAAACTCTAAATTACTACCTAGAGCTGCTGGACCCTTCAAAGTGCTTCGAAAAATTAATGATAATGCATATGAAATTGAGTTGCCTTCACATTTTGGTGTTACTTCCTCTTTTAATATTGCAGATTTTTAAACCATATATGGGCGAGGAAGACACATTTGAGTCGAGGACGACTCAATTGCAAGAAGGGGAGGATGATGTGGACATCGCTACCGTTGATACAACCACAACACCAGCCCATTCACCACTCTCAGATAATCAAGGTCCAATGACACGCGCTCGTGCACGTCAACTTAATTATCAGGTAAATTCATTCCTGGCTGTTCAAAGTAATTATCCTTCAAATGGGGACCTATTAAAGCCTTGTGATGACCTTGTTATTATTAGGTGCTTGGGAATTGATCCAGCTAGGAGAGATGGAGGGATTAATGCAATAAAGGCTGCTCCACCCGAGGGAAAATCTTGAGGCTGTGGCCATGTAATAAAGAGAGATTTAGACAAATAAGGAAAGGAATAAGGGAAATCTCGTCCAACTTTGCTGCTGGACGAAATTCCCTCTTTCTTCCCCCATTTAAAGATAGATGTGCTATAATAAGGAAAGAAATAGAGGAAATCATATTCTGCCTTGCTGCTGGATGGGTTTCCCTCTTTCTTTCCCTATTAAATGGTAGTCTATCACAGAAAAAGGAAGGGAATAAGGGAGATCACGTCCTACCTTTGTTGCTGGACGAATTTCCCTCTTCCCTCCCCTATTTAAGTAGTCCAAGAGCTCCTTGACAGGGCGGGTTTTTGTTTTCTGTAAGTTTAGCCATTGCTACTTCCTTGTAACGCAAGTGTCGACGAGACCTTCCGATTATTTGAATCAGAACCCCAACTTTTTCACACCCGTGAGTGTTTGCTTGTTATCTTGTTCTTGCTTGTTCTTCGATTGCTTGCAGGTTCAAGGCTGTTCTTGGCACGGCAAGTACAGCAACAACAGGAGCCGGTGTAACTATCGCTAAGGCGCAACATCCTTGTGGTTGTTGTAGTCAGGTAGCACAACGTCGACCTCCACCCAAATCGTAGTTACCAGGAGACGGTGTAACTGTCGCTCAAGGCGCCACACCATTCTGGTTGTGGTAGTCGGGCAGCCAACGTCAGCCTCCACCAAATGCGACGTTGGCTGCCCGACTACCACAACCAGAATGGTGTGGCGCCTTGAGCGACAGTTACACCGTCTCCTGGTAACTACGATTTGGGTGGAGGTCGACGTTGTGCTACCTGACTACAACAACCACAAGGATGCTGCGTCTTAGCGATAGTTACACCGGCTCCTGTTGTTGCTGTACTTGTCGTGCCAAGAACAACCTTGAACCTGCAAGCAATCGAAGAACAAGCAAGAACAAGATAACAAGCAAACACTCACGGGTGTGAAAAAGTTGGGGTTCTGATTCAAGTAATCGGAAGGTCTCGTCGACACTTACGTTACAAGGAAGTAGCAATGGCTAAACTTACAGAAAACAAAAACCCGCCCTGTCAAGGAGCTCTTGGACTACTTAAATAGGGGAGGGATGAGGGAAATTCGTCCAGCAACAAAGGTACGACGTGATCTCCCTTATTCCCTTCCTTTTTATGTGATAGACTACCATTTAATAGGCAAAGAAAGAGGGAAACCCATCCAGCAGCAAGGCAGGATATGATTTCCTCTATTTCTTTCCTTATTATAGCACATCTATCTTTAAATGGGGGAAGAAAGAGGGAATTTCGTCCAGTAGCAAAGTTGGACGAGATTTCCTTATTCCTTTCCTTATTTGTCTAAATCTCTCTTTATTACATGGCCCCAGCCTCAAGATTTCCGCTCGGGTGGAGCAGCCTTTATCGCATTAATCCCTCCATCCCTCCTAACTGGATCAATTCCCAAGCACCTGATAATTAAGTTGACGTGCACGAGCGCGTGTCATTGGACCTTGATTAGCTGAGAGTGGTGAATGGGCTGGTGTTGTGGTTGTATCAACGGTAGTGATGTCCGCATCATCCTCCCCTTCTTGCAATTGAGTCGTCCTCGACTTAAATGTGTCTTCTTCGCCCATATATGGTTTCAAATCTGCAATATTAAAAGAGGAAGTAACCCCAAAATGTGCAGGCAACTCAATTAATTTTTTGAATCACTTTGAAGGGTCCAGCAGCTCTAGGTAGTAATTTAGATTTTCTCAAATCAGGAAATCTATCCTTTCTCAAATGCACCCAAACCAAATCACCAGGTTCAAAAGTAACATGCTTCCTACCCTTCCTACCGGCTTGTTGATACTTAGCGTTCATGCTCTCAATGTTTGATTTAGTTTGCTCATGCATTTTAAGAATTAATTCAGCACGGCGAGAAGCATCAAAATTCAATTTCTCTGAAGGTAGCAGAGCCAAAAGATCAATGGGAGCACGAGGAATAAAACCATATACAATCTGAAAAGGGCACAATTTAGTAGTAGAATGCAGCGAACGATTGTAAGCAAATTCAATATGAGGCAAACATTCTTCCCATAATTTGATGTTATGTTTCAGAACAGACCTTAGCATGGTAGATAAACTACGGTTCACTACTTCGGTCTGTCCATCAGTTTGAGGATGACAAGTGGTAAAAAAGAGTAATTTTGTCCCCAACTTAGCCCATAAGGTTTTCCAAAAATGACTAAGAAATTTGGCATCTCTATCTGAAACAATAGTGTTTGGAACCCCATGCAAACGAATAACTTCTCGAAAGAACAAATCAGCAATATGGGTAGCATCATCAGTTTTGTGGCATGGTATGAAATGTGCCATTTTAGAAAATCTGTCGACAACAAAAAAATACTATCCCTCCCCTTCTTTGTTCTAGACAATCCTAAAACAAAATCTATAGAAACATCCTCCCATTGAGCACTAGGAACAGGAAGAGGCATGTATAAACCATGTGGATTAAGACGGGACTTAGCTTTTTGACAGGTGGTGCAACGAGCAACAAACCGCTCCACATCTCTTCTCATCTTTGGCCAAAAGAAATGGCTTGCTAAGATGTCTTCCGTCTTCTTGACACCAATATGTCCCATCAATCCTCCACCATGTGCTTCCTGCAATAGTAAGATACGAACAGAACCAGCTGGAATGCATAATTTGTTAGTTCGAAACAAAAACCATTAGTGAGAACAAACTTGTTCCATGTTTTTCCTTCTTTACATTGCAGCAGCACATCTTTGAAATCAGCATCAAAAGCATATTGTTCTTTAATTGTTTCCAAGCCAAAATCTTAAAATCAAGTTGGGACAACATATTGTAACGGCGAGATAAGGCATCCGCAATGACATTATCTTTTTCTTTCTTTTGTTTGATGACATAAGGAAAGGACTCAATAAATTCTACCCACTTGGCATGCCTACGGTTCAGATTAGCTTGTGTCGGTACCTGAGATATGTGGTACCCCCGCGCACAGGGTAAAATGTCTAAGGAACTCGCCCTTCTCCGCAGGGAGAGCTCCGAAGGCGCCACGCGTCCGGCGGGGCCGGACCTCCCTCTCCTCAGAGGAGAGCTCCGGGCCCACCATGTGGCATACAGAAGCCGGACCTCCCCCTCCGCGGGAGAGAGGTCCGAAGGTGCCGCATGTCCAGCGGGGCCGGACCTCCCTCTCCTCAGTGGAGAGCTCCGGGCCCGCCACGTGGCCAACAGAAGCCGAGCCTCCCCCTCCGCGGGGAGAGGTCCGGAGGCTCCACGTGCCCCGCGGGACTGACCCTCCTCTCCTCTGAGAAGGGCTCCGGGCCCACCACGTGGCAGCAGAACGACGCTGCCTGCCCCGAGCGGTAGGCAGCGGGCGTAAATACGCCCCATACCTTGCCCGTACAAGGTATTCAAGGCCCGCGTCTTCCCAAGACGCGGAGCACGCTTCTGTCAGGTGCCGTTGCGCCCAGTCGCATTACAGACTGGCGCGCGGTGTTAGAACCTGTCAGCCAATAAACACCGCGACAAGACATCCCATGCCGCCTGCGCCGTCATCAACCACTACGACTAGCATGCGGCATGAGCAGGGGGCAAGATGAAGACTCAGAAGCCTTCGACCAGAGACAACTACCGGCATAACTGCAGATACGGTAGATAATAGACAATCTTCCCGGGACCACCTGTCGGGTCCCGGCTCCCCTTGTAAGCCGCCCGAGTCTTGGACTATAAAAGGCTCGGGTAGGCGTCGATAGCAAGGGTTCGCACTTTGCAACTCATACGCTAGCCATACACTCTCAAGCTGTAACTTACCCCCAAGCTCAGGCCTCCGGTCCTGAGCAGCAAGCAATACAGCGAGCTCCAGAGCTCGCCGTGGACGTAGGGTTTTACGCTCCGGCGGCCTGAACCACGTAAAACTCGCCGTGTCAAGCTCTTACTAACTCGTCCATCTGCGCAAGCTCTCCGCTAGGGACTAGCCCCACCGAAAAAGAACCTCCGCGGGCTGCCCAGTGCAGGCCCGGGGGAAGTGTCGACCGAACACTTCGACATTTGGCGCGCCAGGTAGGGGGCTTTTCTCCTAGCGCGACGAGTTTCCGCCAACGAAGATGACCAAGCTTCCTTCAGCGGCAAACTCTCCCCCTCCGCGTTCACGGCGAACCGTGACCACTGGGGAGTACATGTCGACACACTCAGGACGGAGTGTGTCGGCACAAGCTGGTAGCCAGCAGCCGACTCCGGCAACGCCGACTCCGGCTATGCAGGCCCCGACCAGTGTGAGATCTTCTGCAGCGCTGAGCGTACACCATGGAGGTCCGCTAGCTGCAGCAAGAGCGCTACTGCGCAACCCACCTGCGGGGGATGCGCCCCATTCAGCGACCCAGCAATGGGTCCGCGAGGTGGACCGCCTCGTCGTCGCCGCCGTGAACCCTCGGTTTCGGCGAGGACGGCGCCCAGGACAACCGGCTGTGTCGCTGACGCACACACCCACGGTTGACGGGCTAACGGCGGATTCTAGCTTCTCCAGGCTCCTGTCGACGGACCTGCGAAGGGAACTGGAACGGTGCCACTTGGGCCAGGACGTCCGGGTGTACCTCGAACGACGCCGAGAAAGGCGTCGCAACCATGAGGCTGGCGACAGCATGTCGTCGGCCTCGACACAACCAGAAGGGCAGGCCTTCGCCACGCGAGCCCTGCCTCAGGCATATGCTGCGCAGCATATGCCACAACTATATGCGCCGCAAGCAGCGGCCACGGTCTATGGTGCAGCCTTGCCCATGCCGGGATACGCGGTGCCAAGTGCGAACCAAGCGTTCGCAGCGCCAGTACCTGCAGCAGCAGGTGCAGGATGTGCGGCCCTTGCACCCCACCTTCGCTTCGCAAGGTGGCCACGCAAGTTTCGCCCACACCTGCCCGAGAAGTACGACGGCAGCGTCAACCCAGCGGAGTTCCTCCAGATCTACTCCACCGCCGTACTTGCCGCAGGAGGGGACGAGGCTGTCATGGCCAACTACTTCCCCGTCGCCTTGACCGGCCCAGCTCGGTCTTGGCTCATGAATCTACCTCAGGGGTCCATAACCTCCTGGGGAGAGCTCTGCTGGCAGTTCGTCGCCAACTTCGGCAGCTCCTACACCCGTCCCGGCACGGAGCTTGACCTCCACGCCGTCAAGCAACAACCTGGGGAGTCGCTGCGCTCTTTCATCCAGCGGTTCTCTCAGGTACACAACACCATCCCGCATATCCAAAGTGCCTCTGTGGTGGTGGCGTTCCGACAGGGTGTCCGGGACGAGAAAATGCTTGAGAAGCTCGCGACCAGAGAGGTCCGCGACGTCTCGGAACTCTTCAGCCTGGCGGACAAGTGCGCCAGAGCAGATGAAGGGCGGAACTGGCACGCTCTGCCGACCTCCGAGTCAGGAGGACAGCCCGGGTCCGGTGCTGCTGCCTATGGGGGTGGCAAGAAGACTAAGAACCGGGGGAGTGGCAAGATGAAGTCACCATTCACGGCCCCCGTCGCCGCAGCTGCGATGACCAGTGGAGCTCGGGGGCCACGCCCCGACAAAAGGCAGCGGCAATCACCGGCCCCAGACAGTGACCAAGGCGGGCTATGCCCCGTGCATGGCACCTGCAACCATACTGCTGCCGAGTGCTGGGAGATCCAGAGGCTCGCAGAGCGCTTCCGCAAAGGAAGACAGCAGAGAGCTGAAGCGCCGCCCTACCCTCAGAGGGATGGCAAACAGAAGGTCGATGCCCCAGTCACTGCTGCCCACCAGGTGGGGTTCCAGGAGCCTCAGCGTGTCATAAAGACAGTGCATGACGGTGAGGACTCCAGTTCCGACGGTGACAGGCCAGGGCGTTAGCCAACTGCAGCGCGCCTCCGTGCCTCGAACATACCTCTCGGGGGCCGCCTAAGGTCTGTCAACCCCTTGAAGGCCTTGCCAGAAGGGGAAGACGCCTTAGGTCATCCAAGACGAGCCCGGGCCTACCTACCCCTTGAAGGCCTTAGCCAGAAGGGGAGAACTCCCCGGGGGCTTCCAGGAGAAGCCGCGCAGGACCTGATCCAGCGCGAAGATAACAACCTCGTCGACAAGACTCGGCTGCAGGGAACACCCCGCAACGCACGGTCTCGGCTAATGCTCTAAGCACTACCGCCAAAGAACCAAACGCGCCGGGGGCCTGCAGGAGGGCAACCTGGTGAAGCGGCACGCTCTATTCCAAGAAGGACCCATAAGCTCTCCCCCAGCAGGGAAGGTCCCTTCTGAATCATGAAAGCTGCCGCCCCAGGTACACATGCCTTTCAACCGAGAGTGGGATCCATTCCCAAAAATCCTTGCCATGAAGCAACACTGTAAGTCCTACTTCCTGAGCATCAGTAGAACAGGGTTATTCCCTTCTGTAATAGATCCCATAGAATTTAGGAACAGCGCTTGGGGCAGCTAAGTCTCAAGGGACGGTACAGGACTACGTCCAGTTTAGCCTGGTTCCGACCCTAAGCGCGTAGAGTCTTGCTTCCCTTGAAGACAAGGCGGAACATTGCCTCCCTGTACAGCCAGAATTCCACCTATGGGTACGAATACAGAGACCTGTTCTACTTAGCTCTCTCTCATGCGCTCATTTAAATTATGCATTAATTTTTATGATCGCACTATCTCTGTATGTTCATCGTACATCTAGCTCCCCCTCTCCTGCGCTCATCCATAGTCGGCATTTGCTATCCTACCGAAGGCGGCTGCGCTTGAGGCACCTGCCGATGGCCGAGTGAGTCTCTCGGGCCTCCCCCAGTCAGGTGTTGCGGTGCCAGTTGGTTACCTCCAGGAAAGGCCTGCGTTGTGCATGGGGGGTCCAGGGTGCGTATCCAGCTTAGCCGGCCCAGCGCCCAAAGCATGCGCATCCTGCCCTCCGGAGGTACAGGGGAGTACGACCACTTTGCCTGGTCATGAACCCAAAGCGCGTGCACTCTGCTTCCCCAGCGCATGGCCCGGTACCAGGGATCGGACGGCCGTACCCGGACCTCAGAGGGAGCCGGAGCTCCGGCGCCTCATGCACAGAATTGCCCAAGCCCCGTATAGCGAATCAGGATCGTAAGACGGATAAGACTAGGAGACGGGAGGGGAGGACCCCCCCGAGGAGAATTACGTTTCCTCTGCCTGTGTGCAGGACCTCCAGGTTACGGCAACAGGGACTGCATGAAGCAAGGGGAAAGGAGCTACCAACTACTCCGGCCTAGGACTGGAAGGACCGGGACCTGCCCCTCCAGCAGGGGCGGGACCCAGGGGCCCCACGTGTCCAGCGGGCCCAGAACTCTCTCCTCCCTTGAGGAGGGCTCCGGGCTCGCCACGTGGCAGGCGGAAACCGGACCTCCCCCCTCGGTGGGAGGGCTCCGAAAGCCCTACGGGTCCAACATGGCCGGAGCTCCCGCCTCTTAAGGAGGAGCTCCGGACCCACCACGTGGCAGGCAGATCTGGAGCTCACCATAGGGCGAGATCCGGAGACCTCCGGGGGCCCCTAACACCGTTAGGACCCGGGGAGGGTGTCTGTGCAAAACTCCGAGATTGGAAATGGCCTCTGAGTACCTTGCGGAGCTAAGGACTCAGCCAGGCAAAGCCAAGAAGGAGAGAAAAAGCATCACAGACACAAGTATCCAAAAGAGTCAAATTAAGCGAGGCTCCATGAGCTGGACTACAGACTCGATAAAAAGGGACAAACAAGTCCTAAGGACCTCCCGGCTCCCGCCGGAACCTTGCGGCTATAAGGGCGGCCACATCCTCGACTTCTGCCCTGGCAGCTTGCTCCCGCTCTGCGGCTGGGCCCTCTCTCGCTGGTTCTAGCGAAAAAGAGGGGTCGCGGCTCTTAAAGCATGCCAGCACATGTGAGGCAATCTCTAAGGCTAGGCCACGCCCCTCGGCCTCAAGCTCGCTGGCGACCACCGAGTCTAGCCTGTCCAGCTTGGCACCGATCGACTCCAGCGCGGGGATCACCTCCAACGCAGGGGCCACGGTCCTCACCGGACTAAAGCCAAGAGGGATCAGGGCGGACCCCGTCCGATCCACGAAGCTCGAGACCGCAAGAGCCTCGGAGGACCGCAAAGCCGAAAGCTCCTCCACCTCGCGGCAGGCCGCCTGCAGAGCCTCCAGGTTCCTCTCGGAGAATTCCTTCTCCTTGGCCACCAGGGAGCTCTCCCGAAGGTGGAGAGCCTTGGCGAGCCGCTCCAACTCAGCGGCCTTGAAGTTGGCGGTCAACTCCCGGTCCAAGACCGCCCGGCGATCACGGGAGACCTGTTCCTCCATTAAGTCGAGGTCTGCCTTCAGGATCTCCAGCTCCTCCATCCGAGCTCGAAGGTCATCCTCGCCCGCAGCCAGCTGCGCGGCGACCCTCTCCACCTCAGCTGCCATGCAACGCTCCCGTTCCTCAACGGCGAGTTCACGGCGCTCCAACCGCTGCCGTATCTCCACAGCAGCAGAGAGGCTCTCCTCGGCCCGGGCGTGTGCCTCCAGGGTCTCCCTGTTGATCCGCCGCGATTGGGTGTCCATGCGGTCGACAGCCCGCTTCATCCGGTCGAGGAGCGCTTCCCTGAAGTCGAGCAACTCCCACCTGGAGTCGAGCTCACTCTTAACCTTCGCGGTCCCCTCCCGCAAAAGGTTCCCCCAGGTGAGGAGGCGGTCCCGTTCAACCGTATACTCCTCCCGCTCGCGCCCTAGTGCAGCCAAGACCTGCCGGACGCTCGTCTCGGCAAGCGCGAAGGCATCCGCCAGGGGCAATGGAGCAACAGAGGCCGGGGCAGTCCCCCCGACCTCCTCCATTACCTCGTCCTCAGGAAGGGCCGACGCACCAGCAACCGAGATGAGACGCCGATCAGGAGAAGCTGGCTCCGAGGCTCTGGCAGCCAGGCCAGCCGGGCTCTCTTCAGCTTCTGGCTCCTTGACCTGAGGAGAGGGGCGAGCCGGGGAAGGCGGTGCTGAAGAAGAGGCCGGGCCGTCTAGTGCAGGGTCAACCTGCGCTGGCTTGGGGGCCGCGGTGGCCGTCTCGGCAGGAAGAGACGACGCCGCCGCGGAGTCCGGGCACACCGGAACAGGAGAAGTTCGCGCTGGCCTGGGGGCCGCGGCAGTTGCCCCTGGCTCCGAGCGCAGCGGCACAGATTCCCCGCAAGTCGGGGGAGGCCGGGAAGCGCGAACACTCCAGCGGGCTCTGAACCCCGACTTCCGAGCCGGGGTAGGACTTCCAGAGCCCGCTACCGTCACTGACGGCCGCTCCGCAGTCGCTTGGACTGGCGGAACAGGGGACGCCCCAGAAGCTTCCCCCAGCACATCAACCCGGGGCCTCTTCGAGTCGCCACCGGAGGGAGTGTCAGGCACCCCAGAATCCCGACTTGGCACAGACGCCGCTGCTGGAGGAGATCGAGCGCGCTTCTTCTCTGGCGGCGGGTTGGAAGCCATGGCAAGGGAGAACTCAAAGGCAAGAGAGCAAAAGCACAAGAGTCCGAGGAGAAACGCAGAGAAGTGCGAAGGGAAGCTGCAATGTGGGTAAGCCCCCTCTAAAAAACTTCCCGGGTGCAATTCCAAACGATTCGGAACTCTTCGAGTACCCCGCACCGGCAACCGCTTCGGTTCCCAGACCGAGTGGCGATGACGGGTGGGCCCAAGCCGCCTAACTGAAACGGTGGGGGCAAGGAGTCAGTCTTCTGAGAAGATGAGCCGGCAAGGCACTTCGGCGGTTCCCGAAGAAAGCGCCGCAACGTGCAGAAGTGGCAGTCTTGGGAACCGCCACAGTAAAAGCAACCATCAAGTGAGCGCACGCTCCCACGATCCCGTGGCCGTTTGTGCTCCGGCAGCGGTCAATTCGGGACTTAGAGGAAGTGCGCGGATCGGAAGAGACGGAGGTCCCACCTCGGGCTCGCTATCTCCCCCGAGATGGGCCCGGGGGCCACTGTCAGTACCTGAGATATGGGGTACCCCCGCGCACAGGGTAAAATGCCTAAGGAACTCGCCCTTCTCCGCAGGGAGAGCTCCGAAGGCGCCACGCGTCCGGCGGGGCCGGACCTCCCTCTCCTCAGAGGAGAGCTCCGGGCCCGCCACGTGGCATACAGAAGCCGGACCTCCCCCTCCGCGGGAGAGAGGTCCGAAGGTGCCGCGTGTGCAGCGGGGCCAGACCTCCCTCTCCTCAGAGGAGAGATCCGGGCCCGCCACGTGGCCAACAGAAGCCGAGCCTCCCCCTTCGCGGGGAGAGGTCCGGAGGCTCCACGTGCCCCGCGGGACTGACCCTCCTCTCCTCTGAGAAGGGCTCCGGGCCCGCCACATGGCAGCAGAACGACGCTGCCTGCCCCGAGCGGTAGGCAGCGGGCGTAAATACGCCCCATACCTTGCCCGTACAAGGTATTCAAGGCCCGCGTCTTCCCAAGACGCGGAGCACGCTTCTGTCAGGTGCCGTTGCGCCCAGTCGCATCACAGACTGGCGCGCGGTGTCAGAACCTGTCAGCCAATAAACACCGTGACAAGACATCCCATGCCGCCTGCGCCGTCATCAACCACTACGACTAGCATGCGGCATGGGCAGGGCGGCAAGATGAAGACTCAGAAGCCTTCGACCAGAGACAACTACCGGCATAACTGCAGATACGGTAGATAATAGACAATCTTCCCGGGACCACCTGTCGGGTCCCGGCTCTCCTTGTAAGCCGCCCGAGTCTTGGACTATAAAAGGCTCGGGTAGGCGTCGATAGCAAGGGTTCGCACTTTGCAACTCATACGCTAGCCATACACTCTCAAGCTGTAACTCACCCCCAAGCTCAGGCCTCCGGTCCTGAGCAGCAAGCAATACAGCGAGCTCCAGAGCTCGCCGTGGACGTAGGGTTTTACACTCCGGCGGCCTGAACCACGTAAAACTCGCCGTGTCAAACTCTTACTAACTCGTCCATCTGCGCAAGCTCTCCGCTAGGGACTAGCCCCACCGAAAAAAGAACCTCCGCGGGCTGCCCAGTGCAGGCCCGGGGGAAGTGTCGACCGAACACTTCGACAGTTTGGTTCTTAATGTGCTTCAAAGATTCATGATCAGAATGTATAACAAATTCTTTAGGCCATAAATAATGTTGCCATGTTTCCAAAGTTGGTACTAGTGCATATAATTCTTTATCATAAGTGGAATAGTTCAGACTAGTCCCATTCAGTTTCTCGCTAAAATAAGCAATAGGTTTTCCCTCTTGCAACAAGACACCTCCCAATCCAATACCACTAGCATCACATTCCAATTCAAAAGTCTTACTGAAATCTGGTAATTGGAGAACGGGTGTATGAGTTAACCTATTCTTCAAAGTTGCAAATGCAGCCTCTTGCGCCTTGCCCCATGTGAATGGAGCACCCTTCTTTGTAAGCTCATGCAGTGGGCCTGCTATGGTGCTGAAGTCTTTCACAAAACGACGATAGAATCCAGCAAGTCCGAGAAAGCTTCTTACTTGTGTGACCGTGGTAGGAGTCGGCCAGCTATGTATCGCCTCCACCTTGGGTTGATCAACTTCAATTCCCTGTGGTGTCACAACATAGCCAAGAAAAGAGACTCGATCCATGCAAAAGGTGCACTTGTCAATGTTACCAAATAAGTGTGCATCACGTAAAGCATTGAAAACAGCACGGAGATGATTGAGATGAACTTCGAGAGATGCGCTATAGATCAAGATGTCATCGAAATATACTACCACAAATCTTCCAATGAAAGCACATAAAACCTCATCATTAATCTCATAAAAGTGCTAGGTACATTAGTGAGACCAAAAGGCATGACTAACCACTCATACAAACCAAACTTTGTTTTAAACGCTGTTTTCCATTCATCACCTAGCTTCATGCGAATTTGATGGTATCCACTACGCAAATCAATTTTAGAGAAAATCATCGAGCCACTAAGTTCATCAAGCATATCATCTAACCTAGGAATAGGATGACGATATCTAATGGTAATGTTATTAATTGCTCGACAATCTACACACATGCGCCATGATCCATCTTTCTTTGGGACCAAAAGGACAGGAACGGAGCAAGGACTAAGGGACTCACGCACATAACCTTTGTCGAGTAATTCCTGTACTTGCCGCTGAATCTCCTTAGTCTCCTCTGGATTGGTCCTGTATGGTGCTCGGTTGGGCAAAGAAGCCCCAGCAATGAGGTCAATTTGATGCTCAATCCCTCTCAATGGTGGCAGCCCGGCTGGTACCTCTTGTGGAAACACATCAGCGTATTGCTGCAAAAGCTTAGTGATAGAAGGAGGCAAAACACATGGTGTGTCGTGAAGTGAGAACAAAGCTTCTTTGCAAACAAACACATAGCAGATTGCAGTATCACTTTTTAATTCTCCGACTTTCTCGATTTCGACCAAGACGACCATCTGTGCATCCAAAAACATCAAGTTGCACCGTCCAGACGTGTATTCCTTCAAGGTCCCATCCGTCTGCACGGGACCCGAGTTCATGAGTTTACCCGACTTTCTCGATTTTGACCAGATGGTATCCGTGCATGCAAAACCATCAAGTTGCACCATCCAGACATGTATTTCATCAACGTCCTGTCTAGCCACCCGGGACCCGAGTTCGTGAGTTTTACTGACTTTCCCGACTTTCTCGATTTTGACCAAGACGGCCATCCGTGCATGCCAAAACATCAAGTTGCACCGTACGGACGTGTATTACTTCAAGGTCCCATCCATCTGCACGGGACTCGAGTTCATGAGTTTATCTGACTTTCTAGATTTTGACCCAGATGGTATCCGCGCATGCAAAACCATCAAGTTGCACCGTCCGGACGTGTATTCCATTAAGGTTCCGTGTGGCCGCACAGGACTCGAGTTCATGAGTTTCACCGACTTTCTCGATTTTGACCCAGATGGACATCCGCGCATGCAAAACCATCCAGTTGCACCATCCAAACATGTATTCTATCAAGGTCCCATATGGCGTCTCGGGACCCGAGTTCATGAGTTTTCCCAACTTTCTCAATTTCGACCCAGATGGCAATCCACGCATGCAAAACCATCAAGTTGCACCGTCCGGACGTGTATTCCGTCAAGGCCTAGTCCGGCCGCCCGGGACCCGAGTTTGTCAGTTTTACCGACTTTTCTGACTTTCTCGATTTCAACCCAGATGGCATCCGCGCATGCAAAACCATCAAGTTGCACCATCCGGACGTGTATTCCGTAAGGTTCCGTCTGGCTGCCCAGGACTTGAGTTCATTAGTTTTATCGACTTTTCCGATTTTGACCCAGATGTTCATTCGCGCAATCAAAACCATCAAGTTGCACCATCCGGACATGTATTCCATCAAGATTCCATCCGGCCGCCGGAAACCCGAGTTTGTGAGTTTTGCTGACCTTAGCGACTTTTCCGATTTGGACCCAGATGGCCATCCGCGCATGCAAAACCATCAAGTTGCACCTTTCGGACATGTATTCTGTCAAGGTCCCGTCCAGCCGCTGGGGACCCGAGTTCGTAAATTTTACTAAATTTGCCGGTTTCGACCCAGATGGTCATTCGCACATACAAAACCATCCAGTTGCATCATCCGAATGGGTATTCCATCATGGTTCCGTCCGATGTCCCAGGACCCAAGTTCGTTAGTTTTTCTGACTTTCCCAATTTCGACCCAGATGGCCATCCGCGCATGCAAAACCATCAAGTTGCACTTTTCTGAACGTGTATTCCGTCAAGGTCCTGTCCGGCCGCCCGTGTGTCGAGCTCATGAGTTTTATTGACTTTCTCTATTTAGAACCAGATGGCCTTCCGCGCATGCAAAACCATCAAGTTGCAGCGTCCGGACATGTATTTCGTCAACATTCTGTCAGGCCACCCGGGACCCGAGTTCGTGAGTTTTACCGACTTTCCCGACTTTCTTGATTTCGACCAAGAGGGCCATCCGTGCATGCGAAACCATCATGTTACACCGTCCGGTTGTGTATCCCTTCAAGGTCCCATCCGTTTGCACAGGACCCGAGTTCATGAGTTTACCCGACTTTCCTAATTTCGACCCAGATGGTCATCCACGCATGCAAAACTATCAAGTTGCACCGTGAGGACGTGTATTCTGTCAAGGCCCCTTCCAGCCGCCCGGGACTCGTGTTCGTGAGTTTTACTGACTTTTTTGACTTTCTCAATTTTGACCCAGATGGTATCCGCGCATGCAAAACCATCAAGTTGCACCATCTGGACGTGTATTTTGTCAAGGTCCTGTTAACCCGCCCAGGGCTCGAGTTTATGAGTTTTACCGACTTTCCCATATTCAACCCCTGGGCATACATGCATGCAAAATCATTAAGTTGCACCATGCAGACGTATATTCCGTCAAGGTCCCGTCCGGCCATCCGGGACCTGAGTTCATGAGTTTTCCCGACTTTCCCAATTTCAACCCAGATGGCAATCCACGCATGCAAAACCAATCAAGTTGCACCATCCGGACGTGTATTCCTTCAAGGTCCTATCCGTCTGCACGGGACCCGAGTTCATGAGTTTACCCGACTTTCTTGATTTTGACCCAGATGGTATCCGCGCATGCAAAATTTTCAAATTGCACTGTCCGGACATGTATTCCGTTAAGGTTCCGTGTGGCCGCCCAGGACTCAAGTTCGTGAGTTTCACTGAATTTCCCGAATTTGACCCAGATGGCCATTCGTGCATGCAAAACTATCCAGTTGCACCATCCAAACATGTATTCTGTCAAGGTCCCATACGGCGTCCCGGGACCCGAGTTCATGAGTTTTCCTGACTTTCCCAATTTCAACCCAAATGAGTATTCACGCATGCAAAACCATCAAGTTACACCGTCCGGACGTGTATTCCGTCAGGCCCCGTCTGGCCGCCGGGACTCGTGATCGTGAGTTTTACCGAGTTTCCCGACTTTCTCGATTTTGATCCAGATGGTATCCGCACATGCAAAACCATCAAGTTGCACCGTCCGGGCGTGTATTCCGTTAAGGTTCTGTCTGGCCGCCCAGGCTTGAGTTCTTGAGTATTACTGACTTTCTCGATTTTGACCCAGATGGTCATCCGCGCATGCAAAAACATCCAGTTGCATCATCCAAACATGTATTCCGTCAAAGTCTCACACGGCGTCCTGGGACCCGAGTTCATTAGCTTTCGCGACTTTCCCAATTTCGACTCAGATGGCCATCCACGCATGCAAAACCATCAAGTTGCACCGTCCGGACGTGTATTCCGTCAAGGTCCCGTCCAGCCGCCTGGGACCCGAGTTCGTGAGTTTTATTGACTTTCTATATTTAGATCCAGATGGCCATCCGCGTATGCAAAACCATCAAGTTGCAGCGTCCGGACGTGTATTTCGTCAACGTCCTGTCAGGCCACCGGGACCCGAGTTCGTTAGTTTTACCGGCTTTCCCGATTTTCTTGATTTCGACCAAGACGGTCGTCCGTACATGCAAAACTATCAAGTTGCACTGTCCAGTCGTGTATCCCTTGAAGGTCCCATCCGTTTACACAGGACCCGAGTTCATGAGTTTACCCGACTTTCCTAATTTCGACCCAGATGGCCATCCACGCATGCAAAACCATCAAGTTGCACCGTCAGGACGTGTATTCTGTCAAGGCCCCTTCCGGCCTCCCGGGACTCGTGTTCTTGAGTTTTACCGACTTTTTCGACTTTCTCAATTTTGACCCAGATGGTATCCGCGCATGCAAAACCATCAAGTTGCACCGTCCGCACGTGTATTCCGTTAAGGTTCCGTCTGGCCGCCTAGGACTCGAGTTCGTGAGTTTTACCGACTTTCCCGATTTTGACCCAGATGCCCATCCGCGCATGCAAAACCATCCAGTTCGTGAGTTTTACTGACTTTCTCGATTTCAACCCAAATGGCATCCGCGCATGCAAAACCATCAAGTTGCACCATCCGGACGTGTATTCCGTTAAGGTTCCGTCTGGCTGCACAGAACTTGAGTTCGTGAGTTTTACCAACTTTCCCGATTTTGACCCAGATCTCCATCCGCGCAATCAAAACCATCAAATTGCACCGTCCGGCCATGTATTCTGTCAAGATTCCGTCTGGCCGCCGGAAATCCGAGTTTATGAGTTTTGCCGACCTTCGCGACTTTTCCGATTTGGACCCATATGGCCATCCGCGCATGCAAAACCATCAAGTTGCACCTTTCGGACGTGTATTCCGTCAAGGTCCCGTCCGGCCACTGAAGACCCGAGTTCGTGAATTCTACTAAATTTCTCGATTTTGACCTAGATGGTCATTCGCGCATGCAAAACCATCCAGTTGCACCATCCAAATGTGTATTCCATCTTGGTTCCGTCCGACGTCGCGGGACCCAAGTTCGTGAGTTTTCCCAATTTCTCAATTTTGACCTAGATTGCCCGCGCATGCAAAACCATTAAGTTGCATCTTTTGAACGTGTACTCCATCAAGGTCCTGTCCGGCCGCCCGGGAGCCGAGCTCGTGACTTTTATTGACTTTCTCTATTTAGAACCAGATGGCCATCCGCGCATGCAAAACCATCAAGTTGCAGCGTCCGGACGTGTATTTCGTCAACGTCCTGTCCGGCCACTCGGGACCCGAGTTCGTGAGTTTTACCAACTTTCCCGACTTACTCGATTTCGACCAAGACGGCCATCCGTGCATGCAAAACCATCATGTTGCACCGTCCGGAAGTGTATTCCTTCAAGGTCCCATCCGTTTACCCGACTTTCTTAATTTCGATGCAGATGGCCATCCATGCATGCAAAACAATCAAGTTGCACCATCCGGACGTGTATTCTGTCAAGGCCCCTTCCGGCTGCCCGGGACTCGTGTTCGTGAGTTTTACCGACTTTCTCAATTTCGACCCAGATGGTATCAGTGCATGCAAAACCATCAAGTTGCACCGTCCGGACGTATATTCCGTTAAGGCTCCGTCTGGCGGCCTAGGACTTGAGTTCGTGAGTTTTACAGACTTTCCTGATTTTGACCGAGATGCCCATCCGCGCATGCAAAACCATCCAGTTGCACCATCAGAACATGTATTCCGTCAAGGTCCCATACGGCGTCCTGGGACCCGAGTTCATGAGTTTTCCCAACTTTATCAATTTCGACCGAGATGGCCATGCACGCATACAAAACCATCCAGTTGCACCATCCAAACATGCATTCCGTCAATGTCCCATACGGTTCCCGGGACCCGAGTTCATTAGTTTTCCCGACTTTCCAAATTTCGACCCAGATGGCCATCCACGCAGCCAAACCATGAAGTTGCACCGTCCGGACGTGTATTCCGTCAAGGTCCTGTCCAGTCGCCCGGACCCGAGTTCATGAGTTTTATCGACTTTCTCTATTTAGAACCAGATGGCCATCCGCACATGCAAAACCATCAAGTTGCACCGTCCAGACATGTATTTCATCAACGTCCTGTCCGGCCACCCGAGACCCCAGTTCGTGAGTTTTACCGACTTTTCTGATTTTCTCGATTTCAACCAAGACGGCCATCCGTGCATGCAAAAACATCAAGTTGCACCGTCCGGACGAGTATTCCTTCAAGGTCCCATCTGTCTGCACGAGACCGAGTTCATGAGTTTACCCGACTGTGACACCCGGTTCCGAAAACAGAACCAAGTTAATGCATATGTGTGCTCAGAATGTTCATCACACATACACATGTAATCCACAAACTGAATTCAGAATATAACCATGAATAAATAGGGTTTAAGTACTTTATTACATCGACTCATTGTCTCACTCATGAGTCTCTAACTTATTCTTGCAGCGGAAGTCTCTAAACGACAGCGGAAATAACTAAATAGCAGCGGCTCCATCTTCAACTACAAAGGCATGTTGACGGTAGTTCGCACGCCTAGTACTCCACATGGTCCTCGAAGTACTCTTCTCCCGTTGCTGATGTTTATGTAATAATGCAAAGGTGAGTACATGTCGTACTCAGCAAGTGCGGAAAAAGTATTACATGTAGCTTACAACAAGGTATGCAATAAAAAGACTCATTGCAGCAAGGAAATTATTTCACAAATATGATAAAAACAACAACTATTTCTAAGTGATATTTATCTCAATATAACCAAGTAAAACAGAAACATTCCTTCATCATGATTCACAATTTATCGAGTCTCAACCAACCATTAATCTTTCCCAAGTTCATCTTATGCTCATAAATATTCATATTCGTCTCATATTCATATAATCAAAACAAAACTCATTTTCATGACTCAAACAATCCCAAAACTAATCCCATACCATAACCATACCGAACATCCATCCCAAGTTTTCCCTCTAATCATGTGAGTTGGCCAGGTGCTTGTGACCGGAAGCACGGCTATCATGATAGTTTTACACTCTGCAGAGGTGGCATCACTTTACCCACAAGTTTGTGATTTTGTCAACCGTCGGTGACTGCAGAACCTCCATTATACCAGTACACAACCGTCGGTATATGGACAAGAGATCACAAAATAGTCTTTGCAAAGGGGGTACTAGATGTATGGACTCACTAAGGTTTTACCGACAGGCTCGAATCACCATTCTCCCACCCACGGGCCCCCTCTTGTGCCATGCAGTTCCCAGTGCAGTCCTCTCTCGACTCCCATTCCTCGCGCCATCCACGCCCATAACAAACTAGTAACACACCTAATTAGTCAGCTAAGCCGCACCCATGTTTGGCCTTGTGGTGGCACTGTTTTTCTGGCATGTGCTGGCATGAACCGGTCCTTAGATCTACGGCAAGTAAACCACCATCTTATTCAGTAACATGCACGAACCAAGTTTGCCGAGATCACCCCGATTCCATGTTCGTTAACGTCATCAAGTTCTCATCATTACTATTTATAAGAGTACAGTAGCTAACCATATTTTAATTCAGCTTCCCGTATCCCGTGGATTAAACAAAGCAAAAAGGAAAAACGACCATATCCGACTGATCAACTTTCCCGGCGACAAGGGTGGTTAACAAAACTAGTAAACTCCTATAAAAGGGTGTCCCATCAAGTTGACTCAAGCATACAAGTTTTCGCAAACAAAACAATTTCATAACATAGGACCAATATGGTCAAGGGGCACTTGCCTTGCTCCCGTGGCTCTGGTTGCTCAAGCGTCTTGAAGTCTTTGTGCTGTAGTTCTTCGTAGATGGCTTCCTGAGCTTGTCCTTCTAGTCACGACCACGCACATACAAAATTTACAGCAATCAAACATCATGCACAACTCTACTCAAGATGCAATAGTGTAGACGAATGCAAATCCTATGGTGCTGTTTTATTAAACCAGTTTGTACGTGTTCTTGCATGTTTTAATGGGCTTTTATGGGGTTTTATGATGAACAAGTGTGTAGGGATCAAGTGTGGACGTGGTGATGATCTTGACTCAAGATCCAGATCAATTCCACCGTCAAAAACTGATCAAAACATGATCTGTCCATATTTAAAAGTTTCTGCTCGAAGGGGGACAAAGAAAACGGATGCGTAGAAACAGCGACGACGTCGTAAGATGCTAACGAAGACCTACCTTACTTCCCTTATTATCGTCGGCTCTTTTCCGGTGACGGCGAGGCGTGACGGGGCTTGTCGGCGGGCTCACCGGCGACTGAACTCCGGCAAGGTTGGGGGTGTCCAACTCGACGAGTTGGGGGCTAGGACCTCCAAGTCGTCGACTCGGGAGGGTGAAAAAAGAAAAGGGGTTAAGGCCAAGGGGGGTTTTGAGTTCTATTTATAAGGGGAAAAAGGGGAGTCCAGCTCCAATTGGAGCTCAAATAAGAGTTCAATTCAATTTTGGATTTCAACAAACTTATCTTTTCAGTTAGGTGCGGCAGCTTTGGGGATATTGTGTCGGTACCCTCAGTACCGGGTACTCCCGCGCACAGGAGAAAAAATCCGCTTAAGGACCTCGCATCTCCGCAGTGGTGAGCTCCGGAGGTGCCACGTATCAAGCGCGGGCCGGGCCTCCCCTCTCCTCAGAGGCGAGCTCCAGGCCTGCCACGCGGCCAGCAGAGCCGAGCATCGCTCCCTCCGCAGGGGCGAGCTCCAAGGTCGCCACGTGTCCGACGGGGCCGGGCCTCCATTCTTCTCAGAGGCGAGCCCCGGGTCTGCCACGTGTCCAGCAGTGCCGGACCTCCCTTCTCCTCAGAGGTGAGCTCCAAGGGCGCCACGTGTCCAGCGGAGCCGGACCTCACCCCCTCCGCGGAGGTGAGCTCCGAGAGCGACACGTGTCCAGCGGTGCCGGACCTCCCCTCTCCTCGTAGGCGAGCTCCGAGGGTGACATGTGTTAAGTGGTGCCGGACCTCATCCCTTTCGCATGGGTGAGCTCCGAAGGCGCCACGTGTCCCGCGGGGCTGGACCTCATCCCTTCCGCAGGGGTGAGTTCCGAAGGCGCCACGTGTCTCACTCATGAATCTCTAACTTATTCTTGCAGCGGAAGTCTCTAAACGACAGCGGAAATAACTAAATAGCAGCGGCTCCATCTTCAACTCCATAGGCATGTTGACGGTAGTTCACACGCCTAGTACTCGACATGGTCCTCGAAGTACTCTTCTTCTGTTGCTGATGTTTATGTGATAATGCAAGGGTGAGTACATGTCGTACTCAGCAAGTGCGGGAAAAGTATGACATGTAGCTTACAACAAGGTATGGAATAAAAAGGCTCATTGCAGCAAGCAAATTTTATTTCACAAACATGGTAAAAACAGCAACTAGTTAACTAATTAGTAACACACCTAATTAGTCAGCTAAGCCGCACCCATATTTGGCCTTGTGGTGGCACTGTTTTCCTGGCATGTGCTGGCATGAACCGGTCCTTAGATCTACGACAAGTAAACCACCATCTCATTCAGTAAAATCCACGAATCAAGCTTGCCTAGATCACCCCGATTCTATGCTCATTAACATCATCAAGTTCTCATCATTACTATTCATAAGAGCTTAGTAGCTAACTATATTTTAATTAAGCTTCCCGTATCCCGTGGATTAAGTGAAGCAAAAAGGAAAAAACGACCATACCCGACTCATCAACTTTCCCGATGATAAGGGTGGTTAACAAAACTAGTAAACTCCTATAAAAGGGTGTCCCATCAAGTTGACTCAAGCATACACGTTTTCGCTAACAAAACAGTTTCAAAACATGGGATCAATATGGTCAAGGGGCACTTGCCTTGCTCCCGTGGCTCTGGTTGCTCAAGCGTCTCAAAGTCTTGGCACTGTAGTTCTTCATAGATAGTTTCCTAAACTTGTCCTTCTATTCACGACCATGCACATACAAAATTTACAGCAATCAAACATCATGCACAACTCTACTCAAGATGCAATGGTGTAGACGAATGCCAATCCTATGGTGCTGTTTTATTAAACCAGTTTGTACGTGTTCTTGCATATTTTAATGGGCTTTCATGGGATTTTATGATGAACAAGGGTGTAGGGATCAAGTGTGTACGTGGTGATTATCTTGACTTAAGATCTAGATCAATTCCACCGTCAAAAACCGATCAAAACACGATCTGTCAACACGTAAAAGTTTCTGCTCGAAGGGGGACAAAGAAAACGGATGCGTAGAAACAGCGACGACGTCGTAAGATGGGTAACGAAGACCTACCTTACTTCTCTTATGATCGTCGGCTCTTTTCCAGCAATGGCGAGATGTGACGGGGCTTGTCGGGGTGTCCAACTCGGCGGGTTGGGGGCTAGGACCTCCAAGTCGTCGACTTGGGAGGGTGAAAAAAGAAAATGGGTTATGGCCAAGGGGGTTTTTTGGTTCTATTTATAAGGGGAAAAAGAGGAGTCCTACTCCAATTGGAGTTCAAATAAGAGTCCAACTCAATTTTGGATTTCAAGAAACTTATCTTTTCAGTTAGGTGCGGCAGCCTTGGGGATATTGTGTCGGTATTCTCAGTACCGGGTACTCCCGCACACAGGAGAAAAATCCACCTAAGGACCTCGCATCTCCGCAGTGGTGAGCTCTAGAGGTACCACGTGTCCAGCAGGGGCGGGCCCTCCCCTCTCCTCATAGGCGAGCTCCGGGCCTACCACGCGGCCAGCAGAGCCGAGTCTCGCTCCCTCCACAGGGGTGAGCTCCGAGGGCGTCACCTGTCCGGTGGGGCCGGGCCTCCCTTCTCCTGAGAGGCGAGCACCGGGCCTGCCATGTGTCCAGTAGTGCCGGACCTCCCTTTTCTCAGAGGCGAGCTCCGAGGGTGCAACGTGTCCAGCGAAGCCGGGCCTCCTTCTCCTCAGAGGCGAGCTCTGAGGGCGCTACGTGTCCAGCGGAGCCGGGCCACCCTTCTCCTCAGAGGCGAGCTCCGAGGGCGCCATGTGTCCAGCGGAGCCGGACCTCACCCCCTCCGTGGAGGTGAGCTCCGAGAGCGACACGTGTCCAGCGGTGCCGGACCTCCCCTCTCCTCAGAGGTGAGCTCCGAGGGCGACACATGTCCAGCGGTGCCGGACCTCATCCCTTCCGTAGGGGTGAGCTCCGAAGGCGTCACGTGTCCCGCGGGGTCGGACCTCATCCCTTCCACAGGGGTGATCTTCGAAGGCGCCACGTGTCCCACGGGGCCGGACCTCATCCCTTCCATAGGGGTGAGCTCCGAAAGCACCACGTGTCCCAAGCCCCAGGGAAGTGTCAACAGTGCACTTCGGAAAATTGGAATTGACTCATTTCAGCTATCTTTTTCCCATTCCCCACTATTTTTATGATTTTTTCTTCATTTCTACTTCTTTTAAAATGTTTCTCTATGAAAAATGTATGCAATGCAAGGAAATGAATTTGAGCGTGTTACACCAACTTTCTAATTTTGACCCAGATAGTATCCGCACATGTAAAACCATCAAGTTGCACTGTCCGGACGTGTATTCCGTTAAGGTTCCGTGTGGTCGCCCAGGACTCGAGTTCGTGAGTTTCACCGACTTTCCCGATTTTGACCCAGATAGCCATCCGAGCACGCAAAACCATCCAGTTGCACCATCGAAACATGTATTCTGTCGAGGTCCCATACGGCATCCCGGGACCCGAGTTCATGAGTTTTCCTGAATTTCTCAATTTCGACCCAGATGACAATCCACGCATGCAAAACCATCAAGTTGCACCGTCCGGACGTGTATTCCGTCAAGGCCTAGTCCGGCCGCCTGGGACTCATGTTCGTGAGTTTTACCGACTTTCCCGACTTTCTCGATTTCGACCCAGATGGTATCCGCGCATGCAAAACCATCAAGTTGCAGCGTCCGGAAGTGTATTCCGTTAAGGTTCCGTCTAGCCGCCTAGGACGCGAGTTCGTGAGTTTTACCGACTTTCTCGATTTTGACTCAAATGACCATCCGCGCATGCAAAACCATCCAGTTGCACCATCCAAACATGTATTCCGTCAAAGTCCCATACAGCGTCCCTTGACCCGAGTTTATTAGTTTCCCGACTTTCCTAATTTCGATCCAGATGGCCATCCACGCATCTAAAACCATCAAGTTGCATCGTCCGGACGTGTTTCCATCAAGGTCCCGTCCGGCCGCCCGGGACCCGAGTTCGTGCATTTTACCGACTTTCTGGTTCTCGACCCAGATGGCCGTCTGCGAATGCAAAACCATCCAGTTGCACCATCCAAACATATATTCCGTCAAAGTCCCATACGGTATCCCGGGACTCGAGTTCATTAGTTTTCCCAACTTTTCCAATTTCGACAAAGATGGCCATCCACGCATGCTAAACCATCAAGTTGCACCCTCCGGACGTGTATTCTGTCAAGGTCCCGTCCGGCCGCCCGGGACCCGAGTTCGTGAGTTTTTTTGACTTTCCCAATTTCGACCAAGATGACCATTCGCACATGCAAAACCTTCAAGTTACACCATCCGAACGTGTATTCCGTCAAGGTCCCGTGCGGCCATCCGAGACCCGAGTTCGTGCATATTAATGACTTTCTGGTTTTCGATTCAGATGACCATCTGCGAATGCAAAACAATCCTGTTGCACCATCCGAACGTTTATTCCGTCAAGGTCTAATCCGGCGTCTCAGGACCCAAGTTCGTGAGTTTTCCCGACTTTCCTGATTTTGACCCAGATGGCCATCCTCGTATGCAAAATAATCAAGTTGCACTGTTCAGATGTGTATTCCATCAAGGTCCCGTCCGGCCGCCTAGGACTCGAGTTCGTGAGTTTTACTGACTTTTACAACTTTCCCGATTTTGACCCGGATGGCCATCCGCGCATGAAAACCATCAAGTTGCACCATCCGGAAGTGTATTCTGTCAAGGTCCTGTCTGGTCGCTCGGGACCCGAATTAGTTTCTCTGACTTTTCCAATTTTTACCCAGATGGCCATCCGCGCATGCAAAAACCATCCAGTAGCAGCAACGGAACGTGTATTCTGTCAAGGTCCCATCCGGCGCCACCGGATCCGAGTTCATGAGTTTTACACTTTCCAAAAATCGACCCAGACGGCCATCCACGCATGCAAAACCATCAAATTCCACTGTACGGACGTGTATTCCGAAAAGGCCCCGTCCGGCCGCCCGGGACGCGAGTTCGTGAGTTTTAGCGACATTCCTGACTTTCCTGATTTTGACCCAAATGACCATCAGCAAAAAAAAACATCAAGCTGGACCATTCGGACGTGTATGCTGTCAAGGTCTCTTCCAGCCTCCCGGGACCTGAGTTTGTGAGTTTTACCGACTTTCCCGATTTCTCGATTTCGACCCAGATGTCCATCCGCGTAATCAAAACCATCAAGTTGCACCGTCCGGAAATGTATTCCATCAAAATTCCGTCTGGCTGCCGGGGTCGCGAGTTTGTGAGTTTTGCCGACCTTCGCGACTTTTCCGATTTGGACCTATATGGCCATCCGCGCATGCAAAACCATGAAGTTGCACCTTCCGGACGTGTATTCCATCAAGGTCCTATCCGGCCGCCCGGACCCGAGTTTATGAGTTTTATCGACTTTCTCTATTTAGAACTAGATGGCCATACGCGCATGCAAAACCATCAAGTTGCACCATCCAGACATATATTTCGTCAACGTCCTGTTCGGCCACCCGAGACCTCAGTTCGTGAATTCTACCGACTTTTCCGATTTTCTCGATTTCGACCAAGACGGCCATCCGTGCATGCAAAAACATCAAGTTGCACCGTCCGGACATGTATTCCTTCAAGGTCTCATCCGTCTGCACGGGAGCCGAGTTCATGAGTTTACCCGACTTTCTAGATTTTGAAATAGATGGTATCCGCGCATGCAAAACCATCAAGTTGCACCGTCCGAACGTGTATTCCTTTAAGGTTCCGTGTGGCCGCCCAGGACTCAAGTTCGTGAGTTTCACCGACTTTCCCGATTTTGACCCAGATGGCCATCCGCGCATGCAAAACCATCCAGTTGCACCATCCAACCATGTATTCTATCAAGGTCCCATACGGCGTCCCGGGACCCGAGTTCATGAGTTTTCCCGACTTTCCCAATTTTGTCCCAGATGGCAATCCACGCATGCAAAACCATCAAGTTGCACCGTCCGGACGTGTATTCCATCAAGGCCTAGTCTGGCCGCCCGGGACTCGTGTTCATGGGTTTTCCCGACTTTCTCGATGTCGACCCAGATGGTATCCGCGCATGCAAAACCATCATCTTGCACCGTCCGGACGTGTATTCCGTTAAGGTTCTGTCTGGCCGTCCAGGACTCGAGTTCGTGAGTTTTACCGACTTTCCCGATTTTGACCCAGATGGCCATCCGCGCATGCAAAACCATCCAGTTACACCATCCAAACATTTATTCCGTCAATGTCCCATACGGCGTCCTAGGACCCGAGTTCATGAGTTTTCCCGACTTTCCCAATTTTGACCCAGATGGCCATCCCCGCATGCAAAACCATCAAGTTGCACCGTCCGGACGTGTATTCTGTCAAGGCCTAGTCCGGCCGCCCAAGACTCGTGTTTGTGAGTTTTACCGACTTTCTCGATTTCGACCCAGATGGTATCCACGCATGCAAAACTATCAAGTTGCACCGTCCAGACGTGTTTTCCGTTAAGGTTCCGTCTGGCCGCTCAGGACTTGAGTTCGTGAGTTTTACCGACTTTCCCGATTTTGACCTAGATGGCCATCCGCGCATGCAAAACCATCTAGTTGCACCATCCAAACATGTATTCCGTCAAAGTCCCATACGTTGTCTCGGGACCCGAGTTCATTAGTTTTCCCGACTTTCCCAATTTTGACCCAGATGGCCATCCACACATGCAAACCCGTCATGTTGCACCGTCCAGACGTGTATTCCGTCAAGGTCCCGTCCTGTTGCCCGGGACCCGAGTTCGTGAGTTTTACCGATGTTCCCAATTTCGACCAAGATGGCCATTCGCACATGCAAAACCTTCAAGTTGCACCATCCAAACGTGTATTCCTTCAAGGTTCCATCCGGCCGCCCGAGACCCGAGTTCGTGCATTTTACCGAGTTTCTAGTTTTTGACCCAGATGGCCATCTGCGAATGCAAGACAATCCTGCTGCACCATCCAAATGTTTATTCCGTCAAGGTCCCGTTCAGCGTCCCAGCACCCAAGTTCGTGAGTTTTCCCAACTTTCCTGATCTCGACCCAGATGGCCATCCTCGTATGTAAAATCATCAAGTTGCACCATCCGGACGTGTATTAAGTCAAGGTCCCGTCCGACCGCCTAGGACTCGAGTTCGTGAGTTTTACTGACTTTCCTAATTTCGACCTAGATGGCCATCCGCTCATGCAAAACCATCAAGTTGCACGATCCGGAAGTGTACTCTGTCAAGGTACTGTCCGGTCGCTCGGGACCCGAATTAGTAAGTTTTTTTTTTACTTTTTCCGATTTTGACCCAGATGGCTATCCGCGCATGCAAAAGCCATCCATTTACACCATCAGAACGTGTATTCCATCAAGGTCCCATCCGGTGCCACCGGACCCGAGTTCATGAGTTTTACACTTTCCAAAAATCGACCCAGACGGCCATCCACACATGCAAAACCATCAAATTCCACCGTCCGGACTTGTATTCCGTAAAGGCCCTGTCCGGCCGCCCGGGACGCGAGTTTGTGAGTTTTTTAGCGACATTCTCGACTTTCCCGATTTTGACCCAAATGGTCATTCGCGAATAAACCATCAAGCTGCACCGTTCGGACGTGTATGCTGTCTAGGTCTCTTCCAGCCTCCCGGGACCCGAGTTCGTGAGTTTTACCGACTTTCTCAACTTTCTTGATTTCAACCCAGATACCATCATCGCAATCAAAAGCATCAAGTTGCACCGTCCGGACATGTATTCCATCAAAATTCCGTCCGGCCGCCGGGGACCCGAGTTTGTGAGTTTTGCCGACCTTCGTGACTTTTTTGAA
Source organism: Neostapfia colusana (assembly GCA_030760725.1). Classification (NCBI taxonomy): domain Eukaryota; kingdom Viridiplantae; phylum Streptophyta; class Magnoliopsida; order Poales; family Poaceae; genus Neostapfia; species Neostapfia colusana. The sequence goes on along the minus strand of JASWHV010000014.1, from coordinate 14,316,922 downwards.
TTGGACCAATATGGCCATCCCCGCAGGCAAAATCATGAAGTTCCACCTTCTGGACGTGTATTCCGTCAAGGTACTGTCCGGCCACCCGGACCTGAGTTCATGAGTTTTATTGACATTCTCTATTTTGAACCAGATGGCCATCTGCGCATGCAAAACCATAAGGTTTGCACCATCCAGGCATGTATTTCGTCAACGTCCTGTCTGGCCAACCGGGACCCAGATGGCCATCCACGCATGCAAAACCATCGAGTTGCACCATCCAAACATGTATTCCGTCAAAGTCCCATACGGCGTCCCGGGACCCGAGTTCATTAGTTTTCCTGACTTTCCCATTTTCGACCTAGACGACCATCCACGCATGCAAAACCATCAAGTTGCACCGTCCGGACGTGTGTTCCGTCAAGGTCCCGTCCGGCAGCCCGGGACCCGAGTTCGTGAGTTTTACCGACTTTCCCAATTTCGACCAAGATGGCCATTCGTACATGCAAAACCTTCAAGTTGCACCGTCCGAACATGTATTCTTTCAAGGTCCCGTCCGGCCGCCCGAGACCCGAGTTCGTGCATTTTACCGACTTTCTGGTTTTCGACCCAGATAGCCATCTGCGAATGCAAAACGATCCTGTTGCACGATCCGAACGTTTATTCTGTCAAGGTCCCGTCCCGCGTCCCAGGACCCAAGTTCACGGGTTTTCCTGACTTTCCTGATTTCGACCCAGATGGCCATCATTGTATGCAAAATCATCAAGTTGCACTGTCCGAACATGTATTCCGTCAAGGTCCCGTACGACCGCCCAGGACTCGAGTTCGTAAGTTTTACTGATATTTCCGACTTTCCCGTATTCTACCCAGATGGCCATCCGCGCATGCAAAACCATCAAGTTGTACCATCCGTAAGTGTGCTCTGTCAAGGTCCTGTCAAGTCGATCGGGACCCGAGTTAGTGAGTTTTTCCGACTTTTTCCGATTTTGACCCAGATGGCCATCCGCGCATGCAAAAACCATCCAGTTGCACCATCCGAACGTGTATTCTGTCAAGATCCCATCCGGCGCCACCGGACCCGAGTTCATGAGTTTTACACTTTCCAAAAATTGACCCAGACGGCCATCCACGCATGCAAAACAATCAAATTCCACCGTCAGGACGTGTATTACAAAAACGCCCCGTCCTGCCGCCCGGGACGAGAGTTCGTGAGTTTTAGTGACATTCTCGACTTTCCCAATTTTGACCCAAATGGCCATCCGTGAAAAAACCATCAAGCTGCACCGTTCGGACATGTATGCTTTCTAGGTCTCTTCAGGCCTCCCAGGACCCGAGTTCGTGAGTTTTACCGACTTTCCCGATTTTGACCCAGATGGCCATACGGGCATGCAAAACCATCCAGTTGCACCATCCAAACATATATTCTGTTAAAGTCCCATACGGCGTCCCTTGACCCGAGTTAATTAGTTTTCCCGACTTTACTAATTTCGACCCAGATGGCCATCCACGCATCCAAAACCATCAAGTTGCACCGTCCGGACGTGTATTCCGTCAAGGTCCCATCCGGCCGCCCGGGACCCGAGTTCGTGAGTTTTACCAACTTTCCCAATTTGACCAAGATGGCCATTCGCACATGTAAAACCTTAAAGTTGCACCGTATGAACGTGTATTCCATTGAGGTCCTGTCCGGCCGCCCGAGACCTGAGTTCGTGCATTTTACCGACTTTCTGGTTTTCGACCCAGATGGCCATCTGCGAATGCAAAATGATCCTGTTGCACCATATGAACGTTTATTCCGTCAAGGTCCTGTCCCGCGTCCCAGGACCCAAGTTCGTGGGTTTTCCTGACTTTCCGGATTTCGATCCAGATGACCATCCTCATATGCAAAATCATCAAGTTGCACCGTCCGGACGTGTATTCCATCAAGGTTCCGTGTGACCGCCCAAGACTCGAGTTCGTGAGTTTTACTCACTTTCCCGACTTTCCCGATTCGACCCAGATGTCGATCCGCGCATGCAAAACCATCAAGTTGCACCATCCGGAAGTGTACTCTGTCAAGGTCCTGTCCGGCCGCTCGGGACCCGAATTAGTGAGTTTTTATGACTTTTTCCGATTTTGACCCAGATGGTCATCCACGCATACAAAAACCATCTAGTTGCACCATCTGAACGTGTATTCCGTCAAGGTCCCATCCGGCGCCACCGGAACCGAGTGTATGAGTTCTACACTTTCCAAAAATCGAGTTCGTGAGTTTTACTGACTTTCCCGACTTTTCTGATTTCGATCCAGATGGCCATTCGCTCATGCAAAACCATCAAGTTGCGCCATCTGGAAGTGTACTCTATCAAGGTCATGTCCGGTCACTCGGGACCCAAATTAGTGAGTTTTTCTGACTTTTTCTGATTTTGACCTAGATGGCCATGCGCGCATGCAAAAACCATCCAGTTGCACCATCCGAACGTGTATTCTGTCAAGGTCCTATCCGGCGCCACCGGACCCGAGTTCATGAGTTTAAAACTTTCCAAAAATCAACCCAGACGGCCATCCACGCATGCAAAACCATCAAATTCTACCGTCCGGACGAGTATTCCGAAAAGGCCCCGTCCGGCCGCCCGGGACGCGAGTTCATGAGTTTTAGCGACATTCTCGACTTTCCCGATTTTGACCCAAATGGCCATCCGCGAAAAAAACCATCAAGCTGCACCGTTCGGACGTGTATGCTGTCTAGGTCTCTTCAAGCCTCCCGGGACCCGAGTTCGTGAGTTTTACCGACTTTCCCGATTTTGACCCAGATGGCCATCCGGGCATGCAAAACCATCCAGTTGCACCATCCAAACATGTATTCCGTCAAAGTCCCACACGGCGTCCCTTGACTCGAGTTCATTAGTTTTCCCGACTTTACTAATTTCGACCCAGATGGCCATCCACGCATCCAAAACCATCAAGTTGCACCGTCTGGACGTGTATTCCGTCAAGGTCCCGTCCGGCCTTCCGGGACCCGAGTTTGTGAGTTTTACCAACTTTCCCAATTTGAACAAGATGGCCATTCGCACACGTAAAAGCTTCAAGTTGCACCGTCCGAACGTGTATTCCATTAAGGTCCCGTCCGGCCGCCCGAGACCTGAGTTCTTGCATTTTACCGACTTTCTGGTTTTCGACTCAGATGGCCATCTGCGAATGCAAAATGATCCTGTTGCACCATCCGAACGTTTATTCCGTCAAGGTCCTGTCCCGCGTCCCAGGACCCAAGTTCGTGGGTTTTCCCGACTCTCCCGATTTCGACCCAGATGACCATCCTCGTATGCAAAATCATCAAGTTGCACCGTCCGGACGTGTATTCCATCAAGGTTCCGTGCGACCGCCCAAGACTCGAGTTCGTGAGTTTTACTGACTTTCCCAATTTTGACCCAGATGGCGATCCACGCATGCAAAACCATCAAGTTGCACCATCCGGAAATGTACTCTGTCAAGGTCCTGCCCGGTCGCTCGGGACCCGAATTAGTGAGTTTTTCCGACTTTCTCCGATTTGGACCCAGATGACCATCCGCGCATGCAAAAACCATCCAGTTGCACCATCTGAACGTGTATTCCGTCAAGTTCGCATCCGGCGCCACCGGACCTGAGTTCATGAGTTTTTACACTTTCCAAAAATCGACCCAGACGACCATCCACGCATGCAAAACCATTAAATTCCACCGTCCGGACGTGTATTCCAAAAAGGCCCTGTTCGGCCGCCCGGGACGCGAGTTCGTGATTTTAGCGACATTCTCGACTTTCTCGATGTTGACACAAATGGCCATCAGCAAAAAAACCATCAAGCTGCAATGTTCGGACGTGTATGCTGTCAAGGTCTCTTCCGGCCTCCCGGGACCCGAGTTCGTGAGTTTTATCGACTTTCTCAATTTCGACCAAAATGGCCATTCGCACATGTAAAATCGTCAAGTTGCACCGTCCGAACGTGTATTCCGTCAAGGTCTCGTCCGGCCGCCCGAGACCCGAGTTCGTGCATTTTATCGACTTTCTGGTTCTCGACCCAAATAGCCATCTGCGAATGCAAAACGATCATGTTGCACGTTCCGAACATTTATTCCGTCAAGGTCCTGTCCCGCGTCCCAGGACCCAAGTTCGTGAGTTTTCTTGACTTCCCCGATTTCGACCCAGATGACCATCCTCGTATGCAAAATCATAAAGGTTCACCGTCCGGACGTGTATTCCGTCAAGGTCCCGTCCGGCCGCCCAGGACTCGACTTCGTCAGTTTTACTGACTTTTCCGGCTTTCCCGATTTTGACCCAGATGGCCATCCGCGCATGCAAAACCATCAAGTTGCACCATCCGGAAGTGTACTCTGTCAAGGTCCTGTCCGGTCGCTCGGGACCCAAATTAGTGAGTTTTTCTGACTTTTTCCGATTTTGACCCAAATTGCCATCCGCGCATGCAAAAACCAACCAGTTGCACCATCCGAACGTGTATTCTGTCAAGGTCCCATCCGGCGCCACCGGACCCGAGTTCATGAGTTTTACACTTTCCAAAAATCGACCCAGATGGTCATCCACGCATGCAAAATAATCAAATTCCACCTTCCAGATGTGTATTCCGAAAAGGCCCCGTCCGGCCGCCCGGGCCTCTAGTTCATGAGTTTTAGCGACATTCTCGACTTTCTCGATTTTCACCCAAATGGCCATCAGCAAAAAAACCATCAAGCTGCACCGTTCGGACGTGTATGCTGTCAATGCCTCTTCCAGCCTCCTGGGACCCGAGTTCGTGAGTTTTACCGACTTTCTCGATTTCGACCCAGAAGTCCATCCGCGCAATCAAAACCATCATGTTGGACCGTCCGGACATGTATTCCATCAAAATTCCTTCTGGCCGCCGGGGACCCGAGTTTGTGAGTTTTGCCGACCTTCGCGACTTTTCCAATTTGGACCAATATGGCCATCCGCGTATGCAAAACCATGAAGTTGCACATTCTGGACGTGTATTCCGTCAAGGTCCTGTCCGGCCGCGCGGACCCGAGTTCATGAGTTTTATCGACTTTCTGTGTTTAGAACCAGATGGCCATCCGCGCATGAAAAACCATCAAGTTTCACCGTCCAGACATGTATTTCGTCAACGTCCTGTCCGACCACCCGAGACCACAGTTCGTGAGTTTTACCGACTTTCCTAACCTTCTCGATTTTGCATCATCCAGACATGTATTCTATCAAGGTCCCATACGGCGTCCCGGGACCCGAGTTCATGAGTTTTCCCGACTTTTCCAATTTTGACCCACATGGCAATCCACGGATGCAAAATCATCAAGTTGCACTGTCCGGACGTGTATTACGTCAAACCCTAGTCCGGCCGCCCGGGACTCGTGTTCGTGACTTTTCCCGACTTTCTCGATTTTGACCCACATGGTATCCGCGTATGCAAAACCATCAAGTTGCACCGTCCGGACGTGTATTCGGTTAAGGTTCCATCTGGCCACCCCGGACTCGAGTTCGCGAGTTTTACCGACTTTCGCAATTTTGACCGACATGGCCATCCGCGCATGCAAAACCAACGAGTTGCACCATCCAAACATGTATTCCGTCAAAGTCCCATACGGCGTCCCGGGACCCGAGTTCATTAGTTTTCCCGACTTTCCCAATTTCGACCTAGATGGCTATGCACGCATGCAAAATCATCAAGTTGCACCGTCCGGACGTGTATTCCGTCAAGGTCTCGTCCGGCCGCCCGGGACCCGAGTTCGTGAGTTTTATCGACTTTCCCAATTTCGACCAAGATGACCATTCGCACATGCAAAACCTTCAAGTTGCACCGTCCGAACGTGTATTCCGTCAAGGTCTCGTCCGGCCGCCCGAGACCCGAGTTCATGCATTTTACCGACTTTCTGGTTTTCGGCCCAACTGGCCATCTGCAAATGCAAAATGATCCTGTTGCACGATCCGAACGTTTATTCCGTCAAGGTCCCGTCCCGCGTCCCAGGACCCAAGTTCGTGAATTTTCTCGACTTCCCTGATTTTGACCCAGATGGCCATCCTCGTATGCAAAATCATCAAGTTGCACCGTCCGGACGTGTATTCCGTCAAGGTCCCGTCCGGTCGCCCAGAACTCGAGTTTGTGAGTTTTACTGACTTTCGCGACTTTCCCGATTTTGACCCAGATGGCCATCCGCGCATGCAAAACCATCAAGTTCGACCATCCGGAAGTGTACTCTATCAAGGTCTTGTCCGGTCGCTCAGGACCCGAATTAGTGAGTTTTTCTGACTTTTTATGATTTTGACCCAGATGGCTATCCGCGCATGCAAAAACCATCCAGTTGCACCATCCAAACGTGTATTCTGTCAAGGTCCCATCCAACGCCAGTGGGCCCGAGTTCATGAGTTTTACACTTTCCAAGAATCGACCCAGACCGCCATCCACGCATGCAAAACCATCAAATTCCACCTCAGGATGTGTATTCCGAAAAGGCCCCGTCCGGCCGCCCGGGACGCGAGTTCATGAGTTTTAGCGACATTCTCGACTTTCTCGATTTTGACACAAATGGCCATCAGTAAAAAAAATCATCAAGCTGCACAGTTTGGATGTGTATGCTGTCAAGGTCTCTTCCGACCTCCAGGGACCCGAGTTCGTGAGTTTTACCGACTTTCCCAACTTTCTCGATATCGACCCAGATGTTCATCCGAGCAATCAAAACCATCATGTTGCACCGTCCGGACATGTATTCCATCATAATTCCTTCCAGCCACCGGGGACCCGAGTTTGCTAGTTTTGCCGACCTTCGCGACTTTTCCCATTTGGACCAATATGGCCATCCGCGCATGCAAAACCATGAAGTTGCATCTTCCGGAAGTGTATTCCATCATGGTCCTGTCCGGCCGCCCGGACCCGAGTTCATGAGTTTTATCGACTTTCTCTATTTAGAACCAGATGGCCATCCGCGCATGCAAAACCATCAAGTTCCACCTTCCAGACATGTATTTTGTCAACGTCCTGTCCGGCCACCTGAGACCCCAATTCGTGAGTTTTACCGACTTTTCCGACTTTCTCGATTTCGACCAAGACGACCATCTGTGCATCCAAAAACATCAAGTTGCACCGTCCGGATGTGTATTCCTTCAAGGTCCCATCCGTCTGCACGGGACCCGAGTTCGACCAAGATGGCCATCCGCGCATGCAAAATCATCAAGTTGCACCATCCGAAAGTGTACTCTGTCAAGGTCCTGTCCGGTCACTCAGGACCCGAGTTAGTGAGTTTTTCCAACTTTTTCTGATTTTGACCCAGATGGCCATCCGCGCATGCAAAAACCATCCAGTTGCACCATCCGAACGTTTATTCCGTCAAGGTCCCATCCGGCGCTACCGGACCCGAGTTCATGAGTTTTACCGACTTTCCAAAATTCGACCCAGACGGCCATCCACGCATGCTAAACCATCCAATTCCACCGTCCGGACGTGTATTCCGAAAAGGCCCCGTCCAGCCGCCCGACACGCGAGTTCGTGAGTTTTAGCGACATTCTCGACTTTCCAGATTTTGACCCAAATGGCCATCCGCGAAAAAACCATCAAGCTGCACTGTTCGGACATGTATGCTGTCAAGGTCTCTCCCGGCCTCCCGGGACCCGAGTCTTGAGTTTTACCGACTTTCCCAACTTTCTCAATTTCGACCCAGATGTCCATCCGTGCAATCAAAACCATCAAGTTGCACCGTCCGGAAATGTATTCCGTCAAAATTCCGTCTGGCCGCCGGGGACCCGAGTTTGTGAGTTTTGTCGACCTTCACGACTTTTCCGATTTGCACCAATATGGCCAACCGCGCATGCAAAACCATGAAGCTGTACCTTCCGGACGTGTATTCCGTCAAGGTCCTGTCCGGCCGCCCGGACCCGAGTTCATGTGTTTTATCGACTTTCTCTATTTAGAACCAGATGGCCATCCGCGCATGCAAAACCATCAAGTTGCACCATCCAGACATGTATTCCGTCAACGTCCTGTCCGGTCATCCGGGACCCGAGTTCGTTAGTTTTACTGACTTTCCCGACTTTCTCAATTTCGACCAAGACGGCCATCCGTGCATGCAAAAGCATCAAGTTGCACCGTCCGGACGTGTATTCCTTCAAGGTCCCATTCGTTTGCATGGGACCCGAGTTTATAAGTTTACCCGACTTTCTCGATTTTGACCCAGATGGTATCCGCGCATGCAAAACGATCAAGTTGCACCGTTCGGACGTGTATTCCATTAAGGTTCCGTGTTGCTGCCCAGGACTCGAGCTTGTGAGTTTCACCGACTTTTCCGATTTTGACCCAGATGGTCATCCGTGCATGCAAAACCATCCAGTTGCACCATCCAAACATGTATTCCGTCAAAGTCCCATACGGCGTCCAGGGACCCGAATTCATGAGTTTTCCCAACTTTTCCAATTTCGACCCACATGGCCATCCACGCATTCAAAACCTTCAAGTTGCACCTTCCGGACGTGTATTCCGTCAAGACCTAGTCCGGCCGCCCGGGACTCGTGTTCGTGAATTTACCGACTTTCCCGACTTTCTCGATTTCGACCCAGATGGTATCCACGCATGCAAAACTATCAAGTTGCACCGTCCGGACGTGTATTCTGTTAAGGTTTCGTCAGGACACCCAGGACTTGAGTTCGTGAGTTTTACGTACTTTCTCGATTTTTACCCAAATGGCCATCCGCGCATGCAAAACCATATAGTTGCACCATCCAAACATGTATTCCGTCAAAGTCCCATACGGTGTCCCTTGACCCGAGTTCATTAGTTTTACCGACTTTCCCAATTTCGATCCAGATGGCCATCTACGCATGCAAAACCATCAAGTTGCACCGTCCGGACGTGTATTCCGTCAAGGTCCCGTCCGGCCGCCCGGGACCTGAGTTCGTGAGTTTTACTAACTTTCCCAATTTCAACCAAGATGACCATTCGCACATGCAAAACCTTCAGGTTGCACCGTCAAGGTCCCGTCCGGCTGCCTGAGACCCGAGTTCGTGCATTTTACCAACTTTCCGGTTTTCGATCCAGATGGCCATCTGCGAATGCAAAACGATTCCGTTGTACCATCCGAACGTTTATTCCGTCAAGGTCCCGTCCGGCGTCCCAGGACCCAAGTTCGTGAGTTTTCCCGACTTTCCTGATTTTGACCGAGATGGCCATCCTCGTATGCAAAATCATCAAGTTGCACCATCCGGACGTGTATTCCGTTAATGTCCCGTCCGGCCGCCCAGGACTCGAGTTCAGGAGTTTTACTAACTTTCCCGACTTTCCTGATTTCGACCCAGATGGCCATCCGCGCATGCAAAACCATCAAGTTGCACTCTCTGGAAGTGTACTCTGTTAAGGTCCTGTCCGGTCGCTCGGGACCTGAGTTAGTGAGTTTTTCTAATTTTTCCGATTTTAACCCAGATGGCCATCCGCGCATGCAAAAGCCATCCAGTTGCACCATCTGAACGTTTATTCCGTCAAGGCCCCGTCCGGCGTCCCAAGACCAAAGTTCGTGAGTTTTCCTGACTTTCTTTATTTCGACCAAGATGGCCATCCTCGTATGCAAAATCATCAAGTTGCACCGTCCGGACGTGTATTCCGTCAAGGTCCCGTCCGGCCGCTCAGGACTCGAGGTCGTGTGTTTTAATGACTTTCACGACTTTCCCAATTTCGACCCAGATGACCATCCGCGCATGCAAAACCATCAAGTTGCACCATCCCAAAGTGTACTCTATCAATGTCCTGTCTGGTCGCTCGGGACCCGAGTTAGTGAGTTTTTTTTTGACTTTTTCCAATTTTGACCTAGATGGCCATCCGTGCATGCAAAACCCATCCAGTTGCACCATCCGAATGTGTATTCCGTCAAGATCCCATCCGGCGCCACCGGACCCGAGTTCATGAGTTTTACCGAGTTTCCAAAATTCGACCCAGACGGCCATCCATGCATGCAAAACCATCAAATTCCACCGTCCGAACGTGTATTTCGAAAAGGCCCTGTCCGGTCGCCCGGGACGCGAGTTTGTGAGTTTTAACGACATTCTTGAATTTCCCGATTTTGACCCAAATGGCCATCCGCGAAAAAACCATCAAGCTGCACAGTTCGGACGTGTATGCTGTCAAGGTCTCTTCCGGCCTCCCGGGACCCGAGTTCGTGAGTTTTACCGACTTTCTTGACTTTCTCGATTTTGACCCACATGTCCATCCGCGCAATCAAAACCATCAAGTTGCACCGTCCGGACATGTATTCCGTCCAGCCGCCGGGGACATGACTTGTGAGTTTTGCCGACCTTCACGACTTTTCTGATTTGGACCAATATGGCCATCCGCGCATGCAAAACCATGAAGTTGCACATTCCGGATGTGTATTTCGTCAACGTCCTGTCCAGCCACCCGGGACCCGAGTTCGTGAGTTCTACCGACTTTCCTGACTTTCTCGATTTCGACCAAGACAGCCATCCGTGCATGCAAAAACATCAAGTTGCACCGTCTAGACGTGTATTCCTTCAAGGTCCCATCCGTCCGCATGGGACCCGAGTTCATGAGTTTACCCGACTTCCTCGATTTTGACCCAGATGGTATCCGCACATGCAAAACCATCAAGTTGCACCGTCCGTACATGTATTCCGTTAAGATTCCGTGTGGCCGCCCAGGACTCGAGTTCGTGAGTTTCACCGACTTCCCCGATTTTGACCCAGATGGCCTTTCGCGCAAGTAAAACCATCCAGTCGCCCATCCAAACATGTATTCCGTCAAGGTCCCACACGGCGTCCCGGGACCCGAGTTCATGAGTTTTCCCGACTTTTCCAATTTCGATCCAGATGGCCATCCACGCATGCAAAACCTTCAAGTTGCAACATCCGGACGTGTATTCCATCAAGGCCTAGTCCGGCCATCCGGGACTCGTGTTCGTGAGTTTTACCGAGTTTCCCGACTTTCTCGATTTTGACCCAGATGGTATCCACGTATGCAAAACCATCAAGTTGCACCGTCCGGACGTGTATTCCGTTAAGGTTCCGTGTGGCCACCCAGGACTCAAGTTCGTGAGTTTCACCGACTTTCCCGATTTTGACCCAGATGGCCATCCGCGCATGCAAAACCATCCAGTTGCACCATCCAAATATGTATTCCGTCAATGTCCCATACGGCGTCCCGGGACCCGAGTTCATGAGTTTTCCCGACTTTCCCAGTTTTGACCCAGATGACCATCCACGCATGCAAAACCATCAAGTTGCACCATCCGGACGTGTATTCCGTCAAGGTCCCGTCCAGCCGCCAGGAAACCGAATTCGTGAGTTTTACCGACTTTCTCAATTTTGACCATGATGGCCATTCGCACATGCAAAACCTTCAAGTTGCACCGTCCGAACGTGTATTCCATCAAGGTCCCGTTTGGCCGCCCGAGACCCGAGTTCGTGCATTTTACCGACTTTCTGGTTTTTGACCCAGATGGCCATCTGCGAATGCAAACCGATCCTGTTGCACCATACGAACGTTATTCCGTCAAGGTCCTGTCCGGCGTCCCAGGACCCAAGTTCGTGAGTTTTTCCGACTTTCCCGATTTTGACCCAGATGGTCATCCTCGTATGCAAAATCATCAAGTTGCTCCGTCCGGACGTGTATTCCGTCAAGGTCCCGTCCGGCTGCCCAGGACTTGAGTTCGTGAGTTTTATTGACTTTCCCGACTTTTCCGATTTCGACCCAGATGGCCATCCACGCATGCAAAACCATCAAGTTGCACCATCCGGATGTGTACTCTGTCAAGGTCCTGTCCGGTCGCTCGGGACCCGAGTTAATGAGTTTTTTCCAACTTTTTCCGATTTTGACCCAGATGGCCATCCGCGCATGTCATCGAGTTGTACTATCCGAACGTGTGTTCCGTCAAGGTCCCATCCGGTGCCACCGGACCCGAGTTGATGAGTTTTACACTTTCCAAAATTTGACCCAGACAGCCATCCACGCATGCAAAACCATCAAATTCCACCGTCCGGACGTATATTCCGAAAGAGGCGAGTTCGTGAGTTTTAGCGACATTCTCGACCTTCCAGATTTTGACCCAAATGGCCATCCGCGAAAAAACCATCAAGCTGCACCGTTCGTATGTGTATGTTGTCAACGTCCTGTACGGCCACTCGGGACCCGAGTTCGTGAGTTTTACCGACTTTTTCGATTTTGATCAAGACGGCCATCCGTGCATGCAAAAACATCAAGTTGCACTGTCCGGACGTGTATTCCTTCAAGGTCCCATCCGTCTGTACGGGACCCGAGTTCATGACTTTACCCGACTTTCTCGATTTTGACCCAGAATACCATCCGCGCATGCAAAACCATATAGTTGCATCACCCAAACATGTATTCCGTCAAATTCCCATACGGTGTCCCTTGACCCGAGTTTATGAGTTTTCCCGACTTTCCCAATTTCGACCCAGATGGCCATCCACGCATGCAAAACCATCAAGTTGCACCATCCGGACGTGTATTCCGTCAAGGTCCCGTCCGGCCACCCGGGAACCGAGTTCGTGAGTTTTACCGACTTTCTCAATTTTGACCATGATGGCCATTCGCACATGCAAAACCTTCAAGTTGCACCGTCCGAACGTGTATTCCGTCAAGGTCCCATTCGGCCGACCGGGACCCGAGTTCGTGCATTTTACCGACTTTCTGGTTTTTGACCCAGATGGTCATCTGCGAATGCAAACCGATCCTGTTGCACCATCCGAACGTTTATTCCGTCAAGGCCCCGTCCGGCGTCCCAGGACCCAAGTTCGTGAGTTTTTCTGACTTTCCCGATTTCGACCCACATGGCCATCCTCGTATGCAAAATCATCAAGTTGCTCCGTCCGGACGTGTATTCAGTCAAGGTCCTGTCCGGCTGCCCAGGACTTGACTTTGTGAATTTTATTGACTTTTCCAACTTTCCCGATTTCGACCCAGATGGCCATCCACGCATGCAAAACCATCAAGTTGCACCATCCGGAAGTGTACTCTGTCAAGGTCCTGTCCGGTTGCTCGGGGCCCGAGTTAGTTAGTTTTTTTTACTTTTTCCGATTTTGACCCAGATGGCCATCCGCGCATGCCATCGAGTTGTACCATCCGAACTTCTGTTTCGTCAAGGTCCCATCCGGTGCCACCGGACCCGAGTTCATGAGTTTTACACTTTCCAAAATTTGACCCAGGCGGTCATCCATGCATGCAAAACCATCAAATTCCACCGTCTGGACGTGTATTCTGAAAAGGGCCTGTTTGGCCATCCGGGACGCAAGTTCGTGAGTTTTAGCGACATTCTCTACCTTCCCAATTTTGACCCAAATGGCCATCCGTGAAAAAACCATCAAGCTGCACCGTTTGTACGTGTATGTTGTCAACGTCCTTGGCTACTCGGGACCCGAGTTCGTGAGTTTTACCGACTTTCTCTATTTTGATCAAGACGGCCATCCGTGCATGCAAAAACATCAAGTTGCACCATCCGGACGTGTATTCCTTCAAGGTCCCATCCGTCTGCACGGGACCAGAGTTCATGACTTTACCCAACTTTCTTGATTTTGACCCAGATGGCCATCCGCGCATGCAAAACCATATAGTTGCACCATCCAACCATGTATTCCGTCAAAGTCCCATACGGTGTCCCTCGACCCGAGTTCATTAGTTTTCCCGACTTTCCCAATTTCAACCCAGATATCCATCCGCGCATGCAAAACCATCAAGTTGCACCGTCCGGACATGTATTCCGTCAAGGTCCCATCCGGCCGCCCGGGACCCGAGTTCATGAGTTTTACCGACTTTCCCAATTTCGACCATGATGGCCATTCGCACATGCAAAACCTTCAAGTTGCACCGTCAAGGTCCCGTCCGGCAGCCCGAGACTCGATTTCGTGCATTTTACCAACTTTCCGGTTTTTGACCCAGATGGTCATCTGCGAATGCAAAACGATCATGTTGCACCATCCGAACGTTTATTCCGTCAAGGTCCCATCCGGCGTCCCAGGATCCAAGTTCGTGAGTTTTCCCAACTTTCCTGATTTCGACCGAGATGGCCATCCTCGTATGCAAAATCGTCAAGTTGCACCGTCCGGACGTGTATTCTGATGAGGTCATCCCTAACTCTTTACCATTTTCTCCTATTCATGATATTGCTGGTCCGGTTGATGTTCAAAATGAACCCAGTGATATACGTATTGGATCAATTACAAGAGCACGTGCCAAATTATTAGAACACCAGGTGAATTCACTCCTAGTTGAATATAATACTTTGACAAATGAGAATTTTATACTACCTCAATCTTTGCATGTTTGCATGATCAGATTTGTGACTGAAACATCTATAGCATGTGAAGGAGAGGATATATTCGAAGACAATTGCAAGTTGGATCCCCACATCAAGGAGTGCATGGGGGAGGAGAGGGAGGCAGGACCACCACCATTAAAGAATTAATCATGAAAATCAATTCGGGTTCGGTTATGGCAACAAAAGCTCAAAATTTGAAACAGCTGCAGATTTCTTTTCCGAACTCCGAATCATGCAAATAAATATCCGTTGGAAAGATAATTATACATATTTCCAATGAGTATGGCCACATTTATGGGAAGACATATACAGGCCGTAGCAACCACATCAAGTTGACATTCATTTTTGTTTCTTTCCAAATGGAGTTTGTTTTAATTAGGAAAGTTAGCGCTGTGATTTATTTGTTACCAAACATGCTTTGTACGTCCAGCAATCCTATGTGGGTCGTGGCTTTAGGGGGTGATCAAAATATTCAAGACTGAATTGCTGTATGCATTCCCTGAGATTAAATATTCCACTTTGTTTCGATCTGAAGTATTTTTCCCTTCATCATTTTGTTGCAATCTGGTGATTCTTCTATTCTGAAAATCAAGTGTAATCTGTCATTCCTTTGGGAATTGGTTGATTGCAAACTGCCTCGTGGCCGGCGGTTACGGGCAAGTGTGTGGTGTTGCGAATATCCATAGGGTTGATATCTGTTGCATTGACAGCAGGGGAACAGCCGGAGAGTTCATGAGCGTCTCACAAGTTATCTTCACACCCATTGTCATGTTCATCGAGAAGATCAGGCTACCCCCTCATCATCTTGGTATCAGATTCCAGTGTTGACTCGGTGAGCAATTTTTCATCCCATAGATTAGTTTTTTTGTCCTATCCAGAAAAAGTCATAAAAATACATACATCAGGTGTAGATTTTTGCCATAGCCTAGATGGCATCATTTTTCAATTTCTAGTTGCTGGTCGTTTTCCTTGTTGCATCTAAGTATTTATTTCTGTTATTCAAGTTCAAAGTGTAAAAAAAAGAAGCAAGAAGAGTAAAGAAAAGCGGCCTAGCATTTCATGCTTTAAGTTTTAGTTTTGGAGCTTGTTTAGATTGAGCAGTCTTGTGCCTGTTATAACCTGAACTATTTGCAAGCATCCATCCTTGTTCATTGCAACACGAGCAATAATCCAACATACATCATTGTTTGAGCTCATTTTCTGAGTTGCATTTGGTCATTTCCCCTCCACCATTGTGTTCCATCTTGTTTCTCATTGTCATACGATCAGCACTAGGATTTGTGAATTGGTGTTGTTAGGTATCCCAACCAAGCTCCACCATATACCCTGGTTTGTCGTGTGATAGTATTGACCCTCAATGTTCGCTACATCACATCCGTGCAAGTTCTGCCCATACAAGTTGGTAAGCTATATTAATTCACTTTGGAACGGTATGATACCTTGTTTCTGTCAGTTTTAAGTGAGTTGAGTGTTTTCCACATATATATACATTTTTTCTTGTGCGGGCTAATCATGTCTTTAAAGGAGATCGATATGACACAGAAAAAGAGTCCTACTGATGTGGTACATTGGAATGAATATGAGGCTCTTCGTGATCAACTTCAACGACAAATTTTGAATGCAACAAATCCTCTTCATGAGGGTGTTCAGAATATGGAGTTGGGCCTCAAAGATGTCACTGAAACTATCACTGACACACAATGACAAGTTACTGAAGTTCAGCAGAACCTCACTACAATGCAGCGAGCTATGACAACTTTGCCAGCATCGGTTGATCGTCAACAACATCGCCAGCATGATGATAATGGTGTACAAGGTGGTAGTGATGCTCACGCCTCCAATGTTCAAGACCATCTCGCCGGCCAAGCTGTTGGTCGTGGTAATGGAGGGCATGGTGGAGACCAAGCTGGTGGAGGCCGTGGATTTGCTCCCCACCGTGTGCGTCGTCAATGTGATGATCCTAATTTTGCACAACCAGTCCAACGTGATGAGGATGGACTGGGCAAACCAAAATTCACCATGCCCAAATTTGTGGGTTCTACTGAAGTTGAAGAGTATCTCAATTGGGAGCTGAAAGTGGAAAAATTATGGCGTATGCATGAGTACACAGAGGACAAGAAAATAAAGTTAGCATCTTCTGAATTTGATGATTATGCTTTGATTTGGTGGGACAACTTGGTGCAGTCCAGAATTGAAGATGGTTATCCACCCATTGTCACATGGAGAGCCATGAAGGAGGAGTTGTGTGGTCGTTTTGTCCCACGCAACTATATTCGTTCTCTCTATGACAGATTGCAGAATTTGAAGCAAGGCCCCTTGTCTGTTGATGATTATTTTCAAGAGATGGAGTTGATCATGCAGCGTGCTTGAGTGCGTGAACAGCCCGATGCAGCGTTTCCTTGCTGGTTTGAATTATAACATCAAGCACATTGTTCGGCATCACCAGTACTTTGACATGACAGAGTTATTACATCAAGCACGTGAGGCAGAATTGCAGTTGGTTGATGATGCCAAGTTTGCACCTCGCTCTTCAGCGAATAGAGGTCGTTTTCCACCGCGGACATCACCTAGTGTGGAGCCTACGCATAACTCTACTACTGGATTCTATGGGGATACTTCATACGAATCAGATTTGATGGTTTTGAATGCTAAAAAGCCATCACAACCTGCTGCTAGTGCTGCTGGCTCCTCTATTTCCACACCCAGAAATATAGACATGAATTGTCATACATGTGGTGGCCGGGGTCACTTCAAGAAAGATTGCCCCAATAGAAAGGTTATGTTGATCAATGAAGAAACTGCTGAGTACGAGACCGGGGATGATGCTGATCCAGAATCAGATTGTTGGGAGGAAGATGAGGATGGCTCATTAGATGCTTATGCGACACATTTACCCACTATTGTTTGCTCGCCAAAGGTATTGAGTGTTACTCTTAGTTGTGCAGATCAGCGGTGCAATTTGTTTCAAACAAAGGCCATCGTTGGTCCTGGCAAAGCGTGCAAAGTTATTATTGATGGCGGTAGTTGTCATAATTTGGCTAGCAAAGATCTCTGTACCAAGCTAAATCTGAAATACTTTCCGCACCCCAATCCTTATTACATTCAGTGGCTGAGTGATAGTGGAGAGATGAAGATCAGCTACATGGTGCAAGTAGAGTTTCAGATTGGACCATATAAAGATACCGTCGAATGTGATGTGGTTCCTATGACTGTATGTCACTTGCTGTTGGGCCGCCCTTGGCAATATGATCGCGATGTTCATCACAATGGAAGAGCCAACACTTATAGCCTGAATTGGAATGGCAAGGAAATTACTTGCAACCTATGACACCGCAACATATTGTCAATGAGTCTCGCTAGAAATTTAAAGTCAATTGTGACAAAGAGCGTGAGAGATTAGATAGGCGAGAGACTCCACTTTCAGTGAGCGAGAGCCACAAGCCAAATCTAAGTGGTAAAAATAAATGTGAGGGAGTGAATTCCTTAGTAATGCTATCCACGAAATCAGATTTGAGAGAGTTTTGTGAGGATCCTACAGCTGTATCTCTTGTACTTATGTGCAAGGGTGAAATTTTATTTTCTAATGATATGACCCCTCTCTCCATTGGTGTCTCTAATGTTTTACAGGAATTCAGCGATGTGTTTCCGGAGGAGATCCCTGCTGGTTTGTGTCACACCAGGTTTTTCCGAAGGAAACAACCAAGTGAATATCACATGTATGCCAGGATCATTTTCTCATACATGTGATGACAAATAGTGAAGCATCATTTATTACAAGCCAGGTGTCGAATATAAATAAGTCTTACATCGCAAATGTCTCAATGGACACAAATACTTCATCACAAGTAAATAAACTAGCAGCGGAATATTATTCTTTAGGGCTCCATCACAGGCGTTGCCCGGGGGTCTTCATGAACCTAAAATCCTTCCTCGGGTCCAAAGTCTCGGTCATTATACACCACCACATTATCTTGACCTGAGCAGCAATATAAACCAACAAATATGCAAGGTTGAGTACCAATGGTACTCAGCAAGTGTGGGAAAATTATATCATGCATGGCTAGAACAAGGAGAGGTTGAACTCATGGTTAAAGCACTACGCCATTAATACCTATCACCTTAGCTTATTAAGCACCTACATTACTACACAGGTGAAATGGTCCCAATCTCCCATCCCATCATCATAACCAAATAACCATAACATCATTTCCAATGTTAAGCTCCCCACTTAACATCCACAACTCCCAAAAACCTTCACTCCTCTAATCATGAATAAGTCCAGGCCGCTCTTAACCGTGAGCACGGCTGTCAAGACAGTTTTGACTCTGCAGAGTTTGTACCACTGTACCCACAAGTAGTGATTTCATCCCCCGTTGCCGGGTGGACTAAAAGAACCTCCATTATGCCAGTGGCTACGTTCCACATTCACACTTCCCAGGTGTGCAGCCAGGAGATCACTACAAAGCCTTTACAAAGGGATTCCCGACGAGCGTGGGCCCACTGAGGTTTCACCCCTAACAGCATACAAGAGGCTCCAACCCCGCTGCAGTGGCCCCCTCTTGAGCCTTGCGGTTCATATGGTAGTCCAGCTGACACCTACTCCCCGCACCATCCAACACACCCATACTACGCCGGGGATACACCTAATTAATTGGCCAAGCTGCCCCATCTCAGCATGTGGTTGGCACTGTAAAGCCGGGTTACATGCTCCATGAACCGGTCCTTAGGATCCAGGCAAGTACTAAACACAAACCCAAGTCTCGTGCACCCAGCACACAACCAAAACATCCAACTTGCCTTGATCCCTACCTCTACATAACTCACAATGTCTCATTCAAGAGTATGGTAATATAAACTGATGATCTCATTTCCCAAATATCCCATTCTAAGCATGGCTAAGCAAATGCATGTAAATAAATGACATGACAAATTAAATCCCAACCCAAGCTACAAGGAAACAAGGTAATGCAATTCTAGGGAAACTTTCCTAGCATGGGTTTCATATTTCATTTGACAATGCAAATAATTCTATCTACACATCCTAGCATAGGATCAAAGTGGTCAAGGACACTTGCCTCCTTCTTGCTGCTCTTGAAATTGGTAGTCCTGATCTTGGAAAGGAATAACTTGCTCTTGAGCAGGTTCTACTTCATATCATCACACATAGCAAAAGAAAAACAACAATCATAAGACATAGTTCACACTTCCACTTCATACAAACCACACATTCACATTTATGAAATTCATTTACCATTATATGTGTTGTGTTTCAGTTTTAAATAAATTCCTCATATTAAATTACTACACCTTTTCACTACCAGGTGTGTATGAAAAGTATTTTTCTTCTCCATATGTGCCTTCAGAATTTCTACCAACCCTAAACTGAATTCTTTGGATTTTAGAAACTCCATATATCATTTACTAGTTGCTATATTTTCAGATTTATATTCCTATGCATAATTGTGTATTTTATTATGAAATTAGTAATACACATCATCTAAACAGTATAGGTTCTGGTCCTAAATGATTTAATAACATATTTTGACCTTGGCTTCTGATGTAGACTATTTCACAATTATTTTCCCTATTTTTCTATAACTATTCTTTACTTAAAAATGTGTCCCTATACTAATAAATGTGAATAATAGATGAAACAGATTTATTTCAGCCCAAAAATATATTTTTATCTCACTCCAAAGTTTTCTAAGTACTGAGAAAGTTTTTAATAAATTTTGACAATTATGTTTGTCCCCCTTTTTAATTTTTAAACACTAGTTACATATTCAATTTTTAAATTAAATACTAAACAGGACTAAAATAATGAATTCACCCCATTACAGGGTCTATAATATTATTTTCATAATTTCTAGGGGTCTAGCTACACTTATCAGAGGTGTTTTTCCTAATTTCTATTAAGTCCAGGGGCTAAAACTGACTTTTAAATGAATTTACATGATTTTCTGGAGTTCCAGGGGCTAGATCTTAAGTTTCCGGGGCTAGCTCTCAATTCCAGAGAACCCCGGGGGGTAGCACGTAAGAATTCCAGTCTTTATAATGCGGGGCTAACGTGGACCGTCCGATTTTAAACCGACGGCTGAGATTATAACATCGAACCGGTACGCGGGGACTTAAAGTCTACCGTGCGATTTAAAATAAACGGCGCACAAGCGGCCACGTCGCTCTGATCGAGCGCGGGCGGCGCTGCCGGCGGCGCACGGCGGCGGGAAGCGGCGATCTCGCCGGAGAGTTTCGGATCCTCGAGAATTCTGCCTAAAACTGTGATCTTATGGCATAGATCGGTAGAGGGGAGGTCAGGGATCTCACCTCGGGGGTTTTCTCGAGCTCGGGGGTCCTGGAAAGTGCTCGGCGGCGAGGTCCGAGGCAAAACCACGGCGAAGCTCGTCGGCGCTGTGTTTACACTGTAACTCTCCAAGTTTTCTGCACCTGCAAAGTTCCCCGGAGGCGGTGGATCAAGACCAGCGAGTTAGATCAGAGTTTCCGAGCTTAGATCGGCCAGAATTCACCGGCGAAGTCTCGGTGCTCACCGGAGTAAAAATCGGCGATCGCGTGGGAAAAACTGATCGGAGCTGGGGTTTTTATAGCCGGGGGAGGGCGGTGGGTCAGTTGTGATCGAGTTGGATTCTTCTGGGACCAGAATTCGGGCGGCAGAACGGATTTTCCGATCGGTTAAGATCGCGCGCGCTCGGGGAAAAGTCCGGGGTCGCGGGGTTAGGGATGACAGGCGGGTCCCACCCGTCTGTGAGAGAGAGCGCGGCGCGCGCGGGGGCGGGCTGGCGCGGGGAAATTGGGCCGGCTGGCGGGTTTCGGCCCACTGGCCGGTTTTTTTTCCCGTTTCTCTTTTTCTTTTTCCATTTCTTTTCTGTTTTGAGTATAATTTGAATTCCAGTTTGAATTTGAATTTTTGCAAAACATGCAACACGTCCAAAAATTTTTAAATTCCCCTCTGAACATGGTTTAGGGTTTTAAATCAAAATTTGGGGTGTTACAGTTTGCCACCATTGCGAGGGATAGAGCATCAAATTGATTTGATTCCAGGAGCGTCGCTGCCCAACCGTGCGCCATACCGCATCAACCCCGATGAGACAAAAGAAATTCAGAAACAAGTACAATAGCTTCTCGACAAAGGGTACATTCGTGTGAGTTTAAGTCCTTGTGTTGTTCCTGTCATTTTAGTTCTAAAAAAGATAGTACATGGCGCATGTGTGTAGATTGTAGAGCAATTAATAACATTACAATTCGGTATCGTGATCCTATTCCACGGTTAGAAGATATGCTAGAGGAATTGAGTGGTGCTGTGTTGTTTTCTAAAATTGATTTGCGTAGTGGTTATCATCAAATTAGAATGAAGGAAGGGGATGAATGGAAGACTGCTTTCAAAACTAAATTTGGATTATATGAGTGGTTAGTTATGCCTTTTGGGTTGACTAATGCGCCTAGTAGTTTCATGAGACTAATGAACCATGTTTTGAGACATTTTATTGGCAAGTTTGTGGTTGTTTATTTTGATGATATCCTTATTTACAGTCGCAATGAATCTGAACATATCGCTCATATTCGACAAGTCTTGCATGTGTTGCGTGACGCCAAGCTTTATGGTAATCTTGATAAGTGCACATTTTGCAAAGATAAGGTGACATATGTTGTTTCTGCACATGGAGTTGAGGTAGATGAATCTAAAATTTCTGCTATAAAGAATTGGCCTACGCCATTGAATGTTAGTCAAGTACGAAGCTTTCATGGTCTTGCTGGTTTTTATAGGTGTTTTGTGAAGGATTTTAGTACAGTTGCTGCACCTTTAAATGAGCTTACAAAGAAAGGTGTTGACTTTGTGTGGGGCACAGCCCAAGAAAATGCTTTTGATGAACTAAAACGTTGTTTGATTGCTGCACCTTTACTTGCACTTCCGGATTTCACTAAACAATTTGAGATTGCATGTGACGCTAGTGGACTTGGTATTGGGGGTGTGTAGATGCAAGAGGGTAGACCGATTGCATATTTTTCTGAAAAATTGAATGGTGCACGACTGAATTATCCTGTTTATGATAAAGAATTATATGCTCTTGCCGTGTTCTTAAGGTTTGGCAACATTATTTGTGGCCAAAAGAATTCATCATACATTCTGATCATGAGGCATTAAAATTTTTAAAAAGTCAGTCCAATTTAAATAAACGACATGCTAAATGTGTTGAATTTATTGAGTCTTTTCCATACATCATTAAGTATATGAAGGGTAAAGAAAATATTGTTGCAGATGCTCCCTCTCGAAAAAGTATGTTATTGACACAATTGGATGTTAAAGTTTCCGGTTTAGAGAGTTTGCGTGACTTATATGCTACTGATCCTGATTTTTCCACACCATATAAGTTGTGTACAGATGTGAAAGTATGGGAAAAATATCACATACATGAAGGGTACTTGTTTAGAGGTAATAAACTATGTATTCTCGAGTCGTCTGTGCGTTTGTTGTTATTGCAGGAATCCCATGTGTAAAGGTCCCAAAAATACGAATACAAACAAACTCATGCTTGCACAAAGTTAATTTCATAGGTATGAAAATTTAGACTTGTTTAAATTTTTCCACATATGATGACACACATGAGTGTCCCACCACTCTAGACTAGGATCAATTGAGGGTTGGGGGACAAAGTTATTTTAAAACCCATGTGTAAGCTCTCATGTGCAAGGGGAAATGGGATCCAGATTTGTAAACTCAAATTTCAAATGAGGGCAACAATAGGAGTGCAAACTGTTGTGATCAAAACCTCATTTGCAGCAGCCAAACAAAAGATCAGGTTTCATATTTGAATTCTTTATGTCCAAATTAGGGGGTAGGCAATATTTCAGGAAATTTTGAAGATATTTGCTACCCATTTTTCCAAATAGACCTAAATGTACAATGAATTCAAATACATAATTGTACTTGGATGAATTGTGCCCAATTATCCAAAGGCAGTTTGTAACACCCCAAATTTTGATTCAAAACTCTAAACCATGTTCAGGGGGGAATTTAAAAATTTTTGGACGTGTTGCATGTTTTGCAAAAATTCAAATTCAAGCTGGAATTCAAATTATACTCAAAACAGAAAAGAAATGGAAAAAGAAAAAGAGAAACGGGAAAAAAACCGGCCAGTGGGCCGAAACCCGCCAGCCGGCCCAGCTTCCCCGCGCCAGCCCGCCCCCGCGCGCGCCGCGCTGCCTCTCACCGACGGGTGGGACCCGCCTGTCATCCCTAACCCCGCGACCCCGGACTTTTCCCCGAGCGCGCGCGATCTTAACCGATCGGGAAATCCGTTCTGCCGCCCGAATTCTGGTCCCAGATGACTCCAACTCGATCACAACAGACCCACCGCCCTCCCCCGGCTATAAAAACCCCCGATCCGATCAGTTTTTCCCACGCGATCGCCGATTTTTACTTCGGTGAGCACCGAGACTTCGCCGGTGAATTCTGGCCGATCTAAGCTCGGAAACTCTGATCTAACTCGCTGGTCTTGATCCACCGCCTCCGGGGAACTTTGCAGGTGCAGAAAACTCGGAGAGTTACGGTGTAAACACAGCGCCGACGAGCTTCGCCGTGGTTTTGCCTCGGACCTCGCCACCGATCACTTTCCAGGACCCCCGAGCTCGAGAAAACCCCCGAGGTGAGATCCCTGACCTCCCCTCTACCGATCTATGCCATAAGATCACAGTTTTAGGCAGAATTCTCGAGGATCCGAAACTTTCCGGCGAGATCGCCGCTTCCCGCCGCCGTGCGCCGCCGGCAGCGCCGCCCGCGCTCGATCAAGAGCGACGTGGCCGCTTGTGCGCCGTTTATTTTAAATCGCACGGTAGACTTTAAAACCCCGCGTACCGGTTCGATGTTATAATCTCAGCCGTCGGTTTAAAATCGGACGGTCCACGTCAGCCCTGCGTTATAAAGACTGGAATTCTTGCATGCTACCCCCTGGGGTTCTCTGGAATTGAGAGCTAGCCCCGGAAACTTCAGATCTAGCCCCTGGAACTCCAGAAAATCATGTAAATTCATTTAAAAATCAGTTTTAGCCCCTGGACTTAATAAAAATTAGGAAAAACACCTTTGATAAGTGTAGCTAGACCCCTGGAAATTATGAAAATAATATTATAGACCCTGTAATGGGGTGAGTTCATTATTTTAGCTCTGTTTAGTATTTAATTTAGAAAATTGAATATGTAACTAGTGTTTAAAAATTAAAAAAAGTGGGACAAACATAATTGTCAAAATTAATTAAAAACTTTCTCAGTACTTAGAAAACTTTGGAGTGAGGTAAAAATATATTTTTGGACTGAAATGAATCTGTTTCATTTAATTATTCACATTATTTAGTATAAGGACACATTTTTAAGTAAAGAATAGTTATAGAAAAATAGGAAAAATAATTATGAAATAGTCTACATCAGAAGCCAAGGTCAAAATATGATTTTAAATTATTTAGGACCAGAACCTATTCTGTTTAGGTGATGTGTATTACTAATTTAATAATAAAATACACAATTATGCATAGGAATATAAATCTGAAAATATAGCAACTAGTAAATGATAAATGGAGTTTCTAAAATCCAAAGAGTTCAGTTTAGGGTTGATAGAAGTTGTGAAGGCACATATGGAGAAGAAAAATACTTTCCATACATACTTGGTAGTTTAATGTAAGGAATTTATTTAAAACTGAAACACAACACATATAATGGTGAGTGAAGTTCATAAATATGAATGTGTGGTTTGTATGAAGTAGAGATGTGAACTATGTCTTATGATTGTTGTTTTTCTGTTGCTATGTGTGATGGTATGAAGTAGAACCTGTTCAAGAACAAGTTATTCATTTCCAAGATCAGGACTACCCATTTCAAGAGCAGCAAGAAGGAGGCAAGTGTCCTTGACCACTTTGATCCTATGCTAGGATATGTAGATAGAATTATTTGCATTGTCAAATGAAATATGAAACCCATGCTAGGAAAGTTTCCCTAGAATTGCATTACCTTGTTTCCTTGTAGCTTGGGTTGGGATTTATTTTACCATGTCATTTATTTACATGCATTTGCTTAGCCATGCTTAGAATGGGATATTTGGGACATGAGATCATCAGTTTATATTACCATACTCTTGAATGAGCTATTGTGAGTTATGTAGAGGTAGGGATCAAGGCAAGTTGGATGTTTTGGTTGTGTGCTGGGTGCACGAGACTTGGGTTTGTGTTTAGTACTTGCCTGGATCCTAAGGACCGGTTCATGGAGCATGTAACCCGGCTTTACAGTGCCAACCACATGCTGAGATGGGGCAGCTTGGCCAATTAATTAGGTGCATCCCCGGCGTAGTATGGGTGTGTTGGATGGTGCGGGGAGTAGGTGTCAGCTGGACTACCATATGAACCGCAAGGCTCAAGAGGGGGCCACTGCAGCGGGGTTGGAGCCTCTTGTATGCTGTTAGGGGTGAAACCTCAGTGGGCCCACGCTCGTCGGGAATCCCTTTGTAAAGGCTTCGTAGTGATCTCCTGGCCGCACACCTGGGAAGTGTGAATGTGGATCGTAGCCACTGGCATAATGGAGGTTCTTTTAGTCCACCCGGCAACGGGGGATGAAATCACTACTTGTGGGTACAGTGGTACAAACTCTGCAGAGTCAAAACTGTCTTGACAGCCTGCTCACGGTTAAGAGCGGCCTGGACTTATTCATGATTAGAGGAGTGAAGGTTTTTGGGAGTTGTGGATGTTAAGCGGGGAGCTTAACATTGGAAATGATGTTATGGTTATTTGGTTATGATGATGGGATGGGAGATTGGGACCATTTCACCTGTGTAGTAATGTAGGTGCTTAATAAGCTAAGGTGATAGGTATTAATTGCGTAGTGCTTTAACCATGAGTTCAACCTTTCCTTGTTCTAGCCATGCATGATATAATTTTCCCACACTTGCTGAGTACCATTGGTACTCAACCTTGCATATTTGTTGGTTTATATTGCTGCTCAGGTCAAGATAATGAGGTGGTGTATAATGACCAAGATTTTGGACCCGAGGAAGGATTTTAGGTTCATGACATGTATGAGAAAATGATTTTGAACCTGGCTTGTAATAAATGATGCTTCACTATTTGTCATCACATGTATGAGAAAATGATCCTGGCATACATGTGATATTCACTTGGTTGTTTCTTCGGAAAAACCGGGTGTGACAGAGGTGGTATCAGAGCCAAGGTTGCCCGTAGGAACGTGGACCTAGGTAGAAATGGACATATTTAAGGGCCCTATTTTCTTAAAAACTATTTTCCAAAGTGTGGGTGGAAAAGTGTTATTAAAGGAGTCATTTTCTTCATCTTACCCCAACTTTCATTCAAAATAGGATTTTTGTTTGAGAATTTATCTAACCTAATTTTAAATTCTTTTGTTTTAGATGGTTCGCATGATTCGCACTGCCCGTAAGTCCACAGGAGGGAGAGTTCCCGTAGTTGCCCTTGCCGAAAGAGAGGAGAGTCGTCCAGTGACGTACCTTTCCTATGGATTGGCAGTAGGAGATTTGTTGTGCCGTCTTCGACGTATGCTCGAAGCCGCCGGCAATACGGGCAAGCTTATCATCCACTATAACTCCACCAGGACCATCCGTGAGAAGAGGGAAGAATGGAGTTCGGAGATGAGGATTATACACGAGAATCAGTTGCTTAAGATTCACCACTCTCCAGCTTGTCGAGCCACACAAGTTGACGCGGAGAAAGATGTCACCTGGGAGGCCATCACCTGCCAGAGTCACATCTATCGTCGCCACTTGGACAAAACTGAGTACATGTATGTCCTCCAACGTGAGAGTGGTACCACGGAGTACAAGTACCCACCGGTGCAGCAAGGGACTTCCCATGAGCACATGGACTTGTGCTTGGAGGATGCTGCTATGCTCAGCACTCGACTGCAGGAGTGTCAACAAGAGCTTCAGGATGTCCGAGACACCCTGAAGGAAACGGAGGCGTTGCTGCGAGCTTGCTTAAAGGCGAGAGAAAGAGGAGATGGGAATGAACTGTGTGTCACCGTGAGTGATCCATGGACTCCTGACTCCCCGGATCGCCGAGCAATCAGGCGTCGTCGCACTTCTCCACCAGCAGCCTCCCCACCCAAAGAAGAGTCAGAAGGTAGCCGAAATGAGGAGGAAGATCCCGAGGAGCCAGCTCAAGAGGACGAGTAGTGTAGAGTCTTTCCCCTAGCTAGCAAGAGGTCGAGTAGTCGAGTCGTGACATAGTTAATGGTGTGATAATGCTTGGTGTGTGACGTGAGTTGTGGAAGCTATGAGCAATTGTCCACAGCCTCGTCTTCAGATTGTTTTGCTTTGGTGTGTGAACCCACAGGAAATAATAGTGCATTTATTTGGTGTGAGATATGAACCCTCGTAAAATTTTAACAAAGCCTCAACACATCAAAGTACCAACAAATGAAAGTAGTAAAGATGATACTAAATGGTATCAAATTAACATTTGTTGATTCTGCCAGATGGCCGGAAGAGGAAAAGGACGTGCTGCCAACCCCACCAACAACAATGATGAGGCATGCAACCCTCATCTTTCTGGAGGCCAGGACCGGGGTGGTCGCCGTGAAGAAATTGATCCTCTCCACCAAATGCTGGAGAATCAAAATCAGCTTATCCAGAACTTGACTCAAGTGGTGGCCAACTTGCATCAAGTTCCACCTCCACAAGCGGCACCACGCCAACCAAGGTTGAGTGAGTTTCTAGGAACTCAACCTCCAAAGTTTGCAAGTGCTGTTGAACCTCTGGAGGCAGATGATTGGCTGAAGACCATTGAAAGTAAGATGAGGATAATACAATGCCAAGGGTATGAGAGGGTGCTGTTTGCCTCTCATCAATTGCAGGGACCTGCTGCTGATTGGTGGACCGCCTACGTGGCCGCCCATCATGACCCTGAGAACATCACTTGGGAAGAGTTCAAGCGTAGCTTCCGCAACCACTACATCCCAAGAGGTGAACTCAAAAACAAGAGGAAAGAGTTTCTGGGACTGCAGCAGGGAAACATGACGGTGAGGGAATACCTCACTAAATTTACTCAACTATCCCGTTATGCTCCACGAGACATAGAGACTGATGAGCAGAAACAAGATTGTTTCGTGGAAGGACTTACCGCAGAGATGCAGTGTGCCATGTCCTCCAATGAGTATGAAAGTTTTCAAAAGATGGTGGACAGAGCATTTGTGGTGGAAAGGAAGCTAAAGGCCCTAGAAAATGAGAATAAGAGGAAGGCGGGATGGTCACATCAGGCCTCAGGGAGCAACACCCGCCCACGTATGATGCAGCAACCTACGGGGCAGACGAGCCGTGCTGCGGTACCCTATTCAGCACCAAGAGGGTACAACCCAAACTACAGGCCACCCGCAGCACCAGCACAGCCGCCACGTCAGTTTGTGCAGCAGCCTCGCCCCGCATATCCACCTCGACCAGCAGTACAAGGACCCCCAAACCAACCCCAGGACAACAAAGGCCAGGCGTCTAAGATTGGGGTGCAATGTTTCAGCTGTGGCGAAGTGGGGCACTACGCCCACAAATGCCCAAAGAAGAAGCCTGCGCCGCCACAACAACAGAATGTAGTGAGAGGACGGGTGAACCATGTCACCATGGAGGAAGCACAAGAGGCACCCGACGTGGTAGTTGGTAAGTTTCCTGCCAATTTACACCTTGCAACTCTGCTGTTTGATTCTGGTGCTACCCACTCGTTCATTGCTCAAGGGTTTGTTAAGAAGCATGACCTAGCAACCACACAAATGAACCATATGTTAGCCGTAAACTCTCCAGGTGGAGAAATAAGGACAAGACAAGTGTGTCCCAAAGTGAGCCTAGACATTAATGGGGTAGTATTTACTGCTAACCTCATAGTGATAGATTCACGAGGGATAGATATTATTTTGGGTATGGATTGGTTGACCAAACATAAAGGAATCATCCATTGTTCGACCAGAACGGTGGAACTAACTCACCCCAGTGGTACCAAAGTAAAGTTCATAACGATACACGAGCCTAGGAGGGACATTAAATTAAATCAAGTGGAGGTGAAAGTTGAGGAAATCAGGACTATCAGGGAATATCCAGATGTTTTTCCGGAGGAGTTGCCAGGTATGCCTCCCGACCGTGACGTGGAATTCGCAATTGAGCTAGTACCGGGAACAGCCCCGATATACAAGAGACCTTATCGAATGGACTCCAAGCAGTTAGAAGAGCTCAAGGATCATTTGAGAGAATTGATGGAGAAGGGGTATATTCGCCCTAGTTCCTCACCATGGGGAGCTCCGGTGATATTTGTGCCCAAGAAAGACGGAACCCAAAGGTTATGCGTGGATTACCGTGCCTTGAATGAGGTAACCATCAAGAACAAGTACCCATTACCCCGCATTGAAGACTTGTTTGATCAGTTGAGGGGAGCTTGTGTGTTCTCGAAAATTGATCTCAGGTCGGGGTACCACCAACTCAAGATAAGGCAATCTGATATTCCCAAGACAGCTTTCGTATCTCGGTACGGACTGTATGAATACACTGTCATGCCTTTCGGGCTAACCAATGCCCCGGCATATTTCATGTACCTCATGAACAAGGTATTCATGGAATATCTGGACAAATTTGTGGTGGTTTTCATAGATGATATTCTCGTCTTCTCCAAAAATGAAGAAGAACATGAGAAACATCTAAGGTTGGTGTTACAGAGGCTGAGAGAACACCAACTATATGCCAAGTTGAGCAAGTGTGAGTTTTGGCTGAAGAGAGTTCCCTTTTTAGGACATATAATCTCGGAGGGAGGAATCTCAGTCGATCCCGCCAAAATCGAGGATATCCAGAAGTGGAAGACCCCTGAAAATGTCGGGGAAGTTCGAAGCTTTTTGGGATTGGCTGGATACTATCGACGGTTTATTGAGGGATTCTCCAAGATCTCGAGACCTCTCACCAAACTGTTGGAAAAGGGAAGCACATTCACCTGGACGCCACAGTGCGAGACGAGCTTTCAGGAGCTAAAGAAGAGATTGACAACACCCCAGTGCTGGTTATGCCAGATATGCAGAAGAATTTCACAGTGTGCTGCGATGCCTCTGGAAATGGGTTGGGATGTGTTCTCATGCAAGAAGGACATGTCGTGGCATATGCATCCCGGCAGCTTCGGAAGCACGAGAAGAACTATCCTACACATGATCTAGAACTAGCTGCAGTGGTACACGCGTTGAAAATTTGGCGGCACTATTTGATGGGGAAGAGGACAGAGATATATACGGATCATAAGAGTTTGAAGTACATATTCACACAGCCAGATCTCAACCTCCGACAAAGGAGATGGTTAGAGCTAATCAATGACTTTGATGTGGGCATCAACTATCATCCTGGGAAAGCAAACGTCGTGGCCGATGCTTTGAGTCGGAAAGTGCAGGTCAATAAGTTGAGTTTGAAGGACATGCCTGCAGAATTGAAGGACGAGGTTATAAGACTCAATCTATGTCTAGTAAATAGTGGTGAAGCCATCGCCATGGAAGTGGACTCCACACTCGAGCGAGACATACGCGAGGGCCAAAAGAATGATGGGAAGATACAAGAGATCAGACAGCTCATCAAGGAAAATAAAGCTCCTGGTTTTAGAGAGGATGAATAAGGAACGGTGTGGCACGGGAGAAGAATCTGTGTGCCAGAAGTAAAGAAGATCCGTGAATTGATTTTAAAGGAGGCTCATGATTCCGACTATTCCATTCATCCTGGGAGTACGAAGATGTACCAGGACCTCAAAGGCAGGTATTGGTGGTATGGCATGAAGCGAGATGTCGCGGAACATGTTGCCCTATGTGACACATGTCAGTTGGTGAAAGCGGAACATCAACGACCCGCGGGATTGTTGCAACCACTCAAAGTGCCTGAATGGAAATGGGAAGAAATCAGCATGGATTTTGTCGTGGGATTGCCTAGGACCCAATCCGGATATGATTCAATATGGGTCATTATTGATCGGCTAACCAAGGTAGCTCATTTCATTCCTGTGAAAGAAAGCTACAGCGGATCCAAATTGGCAGAATTGTACATGTCAAGGATCGTGTGTTACCATGGAGTGCCAAAGAAGATAGTGTCGGACCGAGGGACACAGTTCACCTCGAGGTTTTGGCAAAAGTTGCATGAAACCATGGGAACCCATCTGAATTTCAGCTCTGCCTATCATCCCCAAACTGACGGGCAGACGGAGAGAACCAATCAGATCCTTGAAGATATGTTAAGGGCATGTGCACTCAAAAACAATAGGAGTTGGGACAAGAACTTACCGTATGCGGAGTTTTCCTATAACAACAGCTATCAAGCTAGTATGAAGATGTCACCGTTTGAAGCTTTGTATGGAAGGAAGTGCAGAACTCCCCTATTTTGGAACCAAACAGGAGAAAGTAAAGTGTTTGGTCCAGAAGTGCTACAAGAAGCCGAAGCGAAGGTGAGGGAGATTCGCAACAATTTGAGGATAGCACAAACACACCAGAAGAGTTATGCTGATGTACGAAGAAGAGAGCTCGTTTTCAACGTGGGAGACTATGTTTATCTCAAGGTGTCCCCTATCAGAGGACTTCGTCGGTTCAAGGTGAAAGGGAAGTTGTCACCTCGATACATCGGACCCTTCCAGGTTTTTGGAAAGGAAAGGCGAAGTGGCGTACCAACTAGAGTTACCGGTTCATCTATCGGATGTGCACGATGTATTCCATGTGTCACAACTCAAGAAATGTCTGAGGACGCCTGAGGAGGTGTTACCCATGAATGAAGTGGATGTAGCTGAAGATTTGTCTTATGCCGAGCAACCATACAAGATTTTAGATACAATGGAACGCCTCACCAGAAATAAGAGAATCCGGATGTGCAAGGTGCAGTGGAAGCATCACTCAGAAGAGGAAGCTACCTGGGAAAGGGAAGATGAGCTCAAGGCACAATTTCCGGAATTGTTTTCTTAGAAACACCAATCTCGAGGACGAGATTTCTTTTAAGGGGGGTAGAGCTATAACACCCCAAATTTTGATTCAAAACTCTAAACCATGTTCAGGGGGGAATTTAAAATTTTTTGGACGTGTTGCACGTTTTGCAAAAATTAAAATTCAAACTGGAATTCAAATTATACTCAAAACAGAAAAGAAATGGAAAAAGAAAAAGAGAAACGGGAAAAAAACCGGCCAGTGGGCCGAAACCCGCCAGCCGGCCCAACTTCCCCGCGCCAGCCCGCCCCCACGCGCGCCGCGCTGCCTCTCACCGACGGGTGGGACCCGCCTGTCATCCCTAACCCCGCGACCCCGGACTTTTCCCCGAGCGCGCACGATCTTAACCGATCGGGAAATCCGTTCTGCCGCCCGAATTCTGGTCCCAGAGGACTCCAACTCGATCACAACAGACCCACCGCCCTCCCCCAGCTATAAAAACCCCCGATCCGATCAGTTTTTCCCACGCGATCGCCGATTTTTACTCCGGTGAGCACCGAGACTTTGCCGGTGAATTCTGGCCGATCTAAGCTCGGAAACTCTGATCTAACTCGCTGGTCTTGATCCACCGCCTCCGGGGAACTTTGCAGGTGCAGAAAACTCGGAGAGTTACGGTGTAAACACAGCGCCGACGAGCTTCGCCGTGGTTTTGCCTCGGACCTCGCCGCCGATCACTTTCCAGGACCCCCGAGCTCGAGAAAACCCCCGAGGTGAGATCCCTGACCTCCCCTCTACCGATCTATGCCATAAGATCACAGTTTTAGGCAGAATTCTCGAGGATCCGAAACTTTCCGGCGAGATCGCCGCTTCCCGCCGCCGTGCGCCGCCGGCAGCGCCGCCCGCGCTTGATCAAGAGCGACGTGGCCGCTTGTGCGCCGTTTATTTTAAATCGCACGGTAGACTTTAAAACCCCGCATACCGGTTCGATGTTATAATCTCAGCCGTCGGTTTAAAATCGGACGGTCCACGTCAGCCACGCGTTATAAAGACTGGAATTCTTGCGTGCTACCCCCTGGGGTTCTCTGGAATTGAGAGCTAGCCCCGGAAACTTCAGATCTAGCCCCTGGAACTCCAGAAAATCATGTAAATTCATTTAAAAATCAGTTTTAGCCCCTGGACTTAATAAAAATTAGGAAAAACACCTCTGATAAGTGTAGCTAGACCCCTGGAAATTATGAAAATAATATTATAAACCCTGTAATGGGGTGAGTTCATTATTTTAGCTCTGTTTAGTATTTAATTTAGAAAATTGAATATGTAACTAGTGTTTAAAAATTAAAAAAAGTGGGACAAACATAATTGTCAAAATTAATTAAAAACTTTCTCAGTACTTAGAAAACTTTGGAGTGAGGTAAAAATATATTTTTGGACTGAAATGAATCTGTTTCATTTAATTATTCACATTATTTAGTATAAGGACACATTTTTAAGTAAAGAGTAGTTATAGAAAAATAGGGAAAATAATTATGAAATAGTCTACATCAGAAGCCAAGGTCAAAATATGATTTTAAATTATTTAGGACCAGAACCTATTCTGTTTAGGTGATGTGTATTACTAATTTAATAATAAAATACACAATTATGCATAGGAATATAAATCTGAAAATATAGCAACTAGTAAATGATAAATGGAGTTTCTAAAATCCAAAGAGTTCAGTTTAGGGTTGATAGAAGTTGTGAAGGCACATATGGAGAAGAAAAATACTTTCCATACATACTTGGTAGTTTAATGTAAGGAATTTATTTAAAACTGAAACACAACACATATAATGGTGAGTGAAGTTCATAAATATGAATGTGTGGTTTGTATGAAGTAGAGATGTGAACTATGTCTTATGATTGTTGTTTTTCTGTTGCTATGTGTGATGGTATGAAGTAGAACCTGTTCAAGAACAAGTTATTCATTTCCAAGATCAGGACTACCCATTTCAAGAGCAGCAAGAAGGAGGCAAGTGTCCTTGACCACTTTGATCCTATGCTAGGATATGTAGATAGAATTATTTGCATTGTCAAATGAAATATGAAACCCATGCTAGGAAAGTTTCCCTAGAATTGCATTACCTTGTTTCCTTGTAGCTTGGGTTGGGATTTATTTTACCATGTCATTTATTTACATGCATTTGCTTAGCCATGCTTAGAATGGGATATTTGGGACATGAGATCATCAGTTTATATTACCATACTCTTGAATGAGCTATTGTGAGTTATGTAGAGGTAGGGATCAAGGCAAGTTGGATGTTTTGGTTGTGTGCTGGGTGCACGAGACTTGGGTTTGTGTTTAGTACTTGCCTGGATCCTAAGGACCGGTTCATGGAGCATGTAACCCGGCTTTACAGTGCCAACCACATGCTGAGATGGGGCAGCTTGGCCAATTAATTAGGTGTATCCCCGGCGTAGTATGGGTGTGTTGGATGGTGCGGGGAGTAGGTGTCAGCTGGACTACCATATGAACCGCAAGGCTCAAGAGGGGGCCACTGCAGCGGGGTTGGAGCCTCTTGTATGCTGTTAGGGGTGAAACCTCAGTGGGCCCACGCTCGTCGGGAATCCCTTTGTAAAGGCTTCGTAGTGATCTCCTGGCCGCACACCTGGGAAGTGTGAATGTGGATCGTAGCCACTGGCATAATGGAGGTTCTTTTAGTCCACCCGGCAACGGGGGATGAAATCATTACTTGTGGGTACAGTGGTACAAACTCTGCAGAGTCAAAACTGTCTTGACAGCCGTGCTCACGGTTAAGAGCGGCCTGGACTTATTCATGATTAGAGGAGTGAAGGTTTTTGGGAGTTGTGGATGTTAAGCGGGGAGCTTAACATTGGAAATGATGTTATGGTTATTTGGTTATGATGATGGGATGGGAGATTGGGACCATTTCACCTGTGTAGTAATGTAGGTGCTTAATAAGCTAAGGTGATAGGTATTAATTGCGTAGTGCTTTAACCATGAGTTCAACCTCTCCTTGTTCTAGCCATGCATGATATAATTTTTCCACACTTGCTGAGTACCATTGGTACTCAACTTTGCATATTTGTTGGTTTATATTGCTGCTCAGGTCAAGATAATGAGGTGGTGTATAATGACCAAGACTTTGGACCGGAAGAAGGTAAGGTTCATGGAGACCCCCGGGCAACATCTGTGATGGAGCCCTCAAGAATAATATTCCGCTGCTAGTTTGTTTATTTGTGATGAATTTATTATTGTCCATCGAGACATTTGCCATGTAAGACTTATTTATATTCGACACCTGGCTTGTAATAAATGATGCTTCACTATTTGTCATCACATGTATGAGAAAATGATCCTGGCATACATGTGATATTCACTTGGTTGTTCTTCGGAAAAACCGGGTGTGGCAGAAGTGGTATCAGAGCCAAGGTTGCCCGTAGGAACGTGGACCTAGGTAGAAATGGACGTATTTAAGGGCCCTATTTTCTTAAAAACTATTTTACAAGGTGTGTGTTGAAAAGTGCTATTTAATGAGTCACTTTCTTCATCTTACCCCAACTTTCATTCAAAATAGGATTTGGTTTAAGAGTTTATCTAATCTAAGTTTAAATTCTTTTTGTTTTAGATGGTTCGCATGATTCGCACCGCTCGCAAGTCCACAGGAGGGAGAGTTCCCGTAGTTGCCCTTGCCCAAAGAGAGGAGAGCCGTCGTGACGTACCTTTCCTACGGATTGGCAGTAGGAGACTTGTTGCGCCGTCTTCGATGTATGCTCGAAGCCGCCGGCAATACGGGCAAGCTAATCATCCACTATAACTCCACCAGGACCATCCGTGAAAAGAGGGAAGAATGGAGTTCAGAGATGAGGATTATACACGAAAATCAGCTGCTTAAGATCCACCACTCTCCAGCTTGTCGAGCGACACAGGTCGATGCGGAGAAGGATGTCACCTGGGAGGCCATCACCTGCCAGAGTCACATCTATCGTCGCCACCTGGACAGGACTGAGTACATGTATGTCCTCCAGCGTGAGAGTGGTACAACGGAGTATAAGTACCCGCCAGTGCAGCAAGTGACTTCCCATGAGCACATGGACTTGTGCTTGGAGGATGCTGCTATGCTCAGCACTCGACTGCAGGAGTGTCAGCAAGAGCTTCAGGATGTTCGGGACACCCTGAAGGAAACGGAGGCGTTGCTGCGAGCCTGCCTGAGGGCGAGAGAAAGAGGAGATGGGAATGAACTGTGTGTCACCGCGAATGATACATGGACTCCTGACTCCCCAGATCGTCGGGCGATAAGGCGTCGTCGCACTTCTCCACCAGCAGCCTCCCCACCCAAAGCAGAGTCAGAAGGAAGCCAAAATGATGAGGAAGATCCCGAGGAGCCAGCTCAAGAAAACGAGTAGTGTAGAGTCCTTCCCTTAGTTAGCAAGATGTCGAATAGTCGAGTCGTTAAGTTAAGTTAATGGTGTGTTAATGCTTGGTGTGTGACGTGAGTTGTGGAAGCCATGAGCAATTGTCCACGGCCTCGTCTTTAGATTGTTTTGCTTTGGTGTGAGAACCCACATGAAATAATATTGCATTTATTTTTGTGTGAAAAATGAACCCTCAGAAAAGTATAAAAAAGCCTCAACGCTTCAAAGTACAAACAAATAAAAGTAGTAAGATGATACTAAATGCTTTCAAATTAATATTGGTTGATTCTGCCAGATGGCTGGAAGAGGAAAAGGACGTGCTGCCAACCCCGCCAACAACAACGATGAGGCATGCAACTCTCATCTTTCTAGAGGCCAGGACCGGGGTGGTCGTCGTAAAGGAGTTGATCCCCTCCACCAAATGCTGGAGAATCAGAATTAGCT
The DNA here is from genome assembly GCA_030760725.1 of Neostapfia colusana. Lineage (NCBI taxonomy): Eukaryota > Viridiplantae > Streptophyta > Magnoliopsida > Poales > Poaceae > Neostapfia > Neostapfia colusana. The sequence continues at coordinate 14,279,894 of JASWHV010000014.1, read as the reverse complement.
CATCCAGAACTTGACTCAAGTGGTGGCCGACTTGCATCAAGTTCCACCTCCACAAGCTGCACCACGCCAACCAAGGTCGAGTGAGTTTCTAGGAACTCAACCTCCAAAGTTTGCAAGTGCTGCTGAACCTCTAGAGGCAGATGATTGGCTTAAGACCATTGAGAGCAAGATGAGGATCATACAGTGCCAAGGGTATGAGAGGGTGTTGTTTGCCTCTCATCAATTGCATGGACCTACTGCTGATTGGTGGACCGCCTACGTGGCTGCCCATCATGACCCTGAGAACATCACTTGGGAAGAGTTCAAGCATATCTTCCGCAACCATTACATCCCAAGAGGTGAACTCAAAAACAAGAGGAAGGAGTTTTTGGGACTGCAGCAGGGAAACATGACGGTGAGGGAATACCTCACTAAATTTACTCAACTATCCCGTTATGCCCCATGAGACATAGAGACTGATGAGCAGAAACAAGATTGTTTCGTGGAAGGGCTTACCGCAGAAATGCAGTGTGCAATGTCCTCAAATGAGTATGAAAGCTTCCAAAAGATGGTGGACAGAGCATTTGTGGTGGAAAGGAAGCTGAAGGACTTGGAAAATGGGAATAAGAGGAAGGCCGGGTGGTCACATCAAGCCTCAGGAAGCAACACCCGCCCACGTCTGATGCAGCAACCCGCAGCGCAGACGAACCGTGCTGCGGTACTCTACTCAGCACCAAGAGGGTACAACCCGAACTTCAGGCCTCCGGCAGCACCAGCACCACCACAACGTCAATTCGTACAGCAGCCTCGCCCCGCATATCCACCTCGACCAGCGGTGCAAGGACCTCCAAACCAACCCCAAGACAACAAAGGCCAGGCACCTAAGGTTGGGGTGCAATGTTTTAGCTGTGGAGAAGTGGGGCACTACGCCCATAAGTGCCCAAAGAAGAAGCCCACGCAGCCACAACAGCAGAATGTAATGAGAGGACGGGTGAACCACGTCACTATGGAGGAAGCACAGGAGGCACCCGACGTGGTAGTTGGTAAGTTTCCTGCCAATTTACACATTGCAACACTGCTGTTTGATTCTGGTGCTACCCACTCGTTCATTGCTCAAGGGTTTGTTTAGAAGCATGACCTAGCAACAACACAAATGAACCATATGCTAGCTGTAAACTCTCCAGGTGGAGAAATAAGGACAAGACAAGTGTGTCCCAAAGTGAACCTAGACATTAATGGGGTAGTATTTACTGCTAACCTCATAGTGATAGATTCACAAGGGATAGATATTATTTTGGGTATGGATTGGTTGACGAAACATAAGGGAATCATTCATTGTTCGACCAGAACGGTGGAACTAACTCACCCTAGTGGCACAAGAGTAAAGTTCATAACAATACACGAGCCTAGGAGGGACATTAAATTAAATCAAGTTGAGGAAATCAGGACCATCAGGGAATATCCAGATATTTTCCGGAGGAGTTGCCAGGTATGCCTCCCGATCGTGAAGTGGAATTCACAATTGAGCTAGTACCTGGAACAGCCCCGATTTACAAAAGACCTTATCGGATGGACTCCAAGCAGCTAGAAGAACTCAAGGATCATTTGAGAGAATTGACGGAGAAGGGGTATATTCGCCCTAGCTCCTCACCATGGGGAGCTCCGGTGATATTTGTGCCCAAGAAGGACGGAACCCAAAGGTTATGCGTGGATTACCGTGCCTTGAATGAGGTAACCATCAAGAACAAGTACCCATTACCCCGCATTGAAGACTTGTTTGATCAGTTGAGGGGCGCTTGTGTGTTCTCGAAAATTGATCTCAGGTTGGGATACCACCAACTCAAGATAAGGCAAACTGATATTCCCAAGACAGCTTTCGTATCTCGGTACGGACTGTATGAATACACCATCATGCCTTTTGGGCTAACTAATGCTCTGGCATACTTCATGTATCTCATGAACAAGGTATTCATGGAATATCTGGACAAATTTGTGGCGGTTTTCATAGATGACATTCTCATCTTCTCCAAAGATGAAGGAGAACATGAGAAACATCTAAGGTTGGTGTTGCAGAGGCTGAGAGAACACCAACTATATGCCAAGTTGAGCAAGTGTGAGTTTTGGCTGAAGAGAGTTCCCTTCTTAGGACATATAATCTCGGAGGGAGGAATCTCCGTAGATCCCGCCAAAATCGAGGATATCCAGAAGTGGAAAACCTCTGAAAATGTCGGGGAAGTTCGAAGCTTCTTGGGATTGGCTGGATACTATCGACGGTTTATTGAAGGATTCTCCAAGATCTCGAGACCTCTCACCAAACTGTTGGAGAAGGGAATCACATTCACATGGACGCCATAGTGCGAAACGAGTTTTCAGGAGCTAAAGAAAAGATTGACAATAGCCCCAGTGTTGGTTATGCCAGATATGCAGAAGAATTTCACAGTGTACTGCGATGCCTCTGGAAACGGGTTGGGATGTGTTCTCATGCAAGAAGGGCATGTCGTGGCATATGCATCCCGGCAGCTTCGGAAGCACGAGAAAAACTATCCTACACATGACTTAGAACTAGCCGCAGTGGTACACACGTTGAAAATTTGGCGGCACTATTTGATGGGGAAGAGGACCGAGATATATACGGATCATAAGAGTTTGAAGTACATTTTCACACAGCCAGATCTCAACCTCAGACAAAGGAGATGGTTAGAGCTAATCAATGACTTTGATGTGGGCATCAACTATCATCCCGGGAAAGCGAACATCGTGGCCGATGCTTTGAGTCGGAAAGTGCAGGTCAATAAGTTGAGCTTGAAGGACATGACTGCAGAATTAAAGGACGAGGTTATAAGGCTCAATCTATGTCTAGTAAATAGTGGTGAAGCCATCGCCATGGAAGTGGGCTCCACACTAGAGCGAGACATACGTGAGGGTCAAAAGAAAGACGAGAAGATACAAGAGATCAGACAACTCATCAAGAAAAATAAAGCTCCTGGTTTTAGAGAGGATGAACAAGGAACGGTGTGGCACGGGAAAAGAATCTGTGTGCCAGAAGTAAAGGAGATCCGTAAATAGATTTTGAAGGAGGCTCATGATTCTGACTATTCCATTCATCCTGGGAGTACGAAAATGTACCAGGACCTTAAGAGCAGGTATTGGTGGTATGGCATGAAGCGAGATGTCGCGGAACATGTTGCCCTATGTGACACATATCAGTTGGTGAAGGCAGAACATCAACGACCCGCGGGATTATTGCAACCACTCAAAGTGACTGAATGGAAATGGGAAGAAATCAGCATGGATTTTATCGTGGGATTGCCTAGGATCCAACCAGGATATGATTCAATATGGGTCATCATTGATAGGCTAACCAAGGTAGCTCATTTCATCCCCGTGAAAGAAAGCTACAGCGGATCCAAATTGGCAGAGCTGTACATGTCAAGGATCGTGTGTTACCATGGAGTGCCAAAGAAGATTGTGTCGGATCGAGGAACACAGTTCACCTCAAGGTTCTGGCAGAAGTTGCATGAAACCATGGGAACCCATCTGAATTTCAGCTCTGCCTATCATCCCCAAACTGATGGACAGACGGAAAGAACCAATCAGATTCTTAAAGATATCCTGAGGGCATGTGCACTGAAAAACAATCGGAGTTGGGATAAAAACTTACCGTATGCGGAGTTTTCCTATAACAACAGCTATCAAGCTAGTATGAAGATGTCGCCGTTTGAAGCCTTGTACGCGAGGAAGTGCAGAACTCCCCTATTTTGGAACCAAACAGGGGAAAGTAAAGTGTTTGGTCCCGAAGTACTACAAGAAGCCGAGGCGAAGGTGAGGGAAATTCGCAATAACTTGAGGATAGCACAGACACGCCAAAAGAGCTATGCCGATGTGCGAAGAAGAGAGCTCGTTTTCAACGTGGGGGAATATGTCTATCTCAAGGTGTCCCCTATCAGAGGACTTCGTCGGTTCAAGGTGAAAGGGAAATTGTCACCTCGATACATCGGACCCTTTCAAGTTTTGGAGAGGAAAGGCGAAGTGGCGTATCAACTAGAATTATCGACTCATCTATCGGATGTGCACGATGTATTCCATGTGTCACAACTCAAGAAATGCCTGAGGACGCCTGAAGAGGTGTTACCCATGAATGAAGTGGACGTAGCTGGGGATTTGTCTTATGCCGAGCAACCATACAAGATTTTGGAGACAATGGAACGCCTCACCAGAAATAAAAGAACCCGGATGTGCAAAGTGCAGTGGAAGCATCACTCAGAAGAGGAAGCCACCTAGGAGCGGGAAGATGAGCTCAAGGCACAATTTCCGGAATTGTTTTCTTAGAAACACCAATCTCGAGGACGAGATTTCTTTTAAGGGGGTAGAGTTGTAACACCCCAAAATTTTGATTTAAAACACTAAATCATGTTAAGAGGGGAATTTAAAAATTTTTGGACGTGTTGCATGTTTTGCAAAAATTCAAATTCAAACTGGAATTCAAATTAAACTCAAATCAGAAAAGAAATAGAAAAAGAAAAAGAGAAAACAGAAAAAAACAGGCCAGTGGGCCGCAACCCACCAGCCGGCCCAACCAGCGCCGCGCCAGCCCGCAGCCGCGCGCGCTGTTTCCTTCCGCTGACAGGTGGGACCCACCAGCTCGTCTTCTACTTCGCGCCCGCGCCGGATTCCCTCTCACCCGAATCAAAACCGATCGGGATTTCTGCATGTTCCCGCTGAATTCTGTTCGTAGGCGACGCGGACTTGATCTAAACCATCCCGCCGCCCTCCCCCGTCTATAAAAACCCCGGCCTCGTTCTGTTTTTCCCACGCGATCCGCCGATTTTCCTCCGGTGAGAACCGAGACTTCTCCGGCGAATTCTAGCCGATCTAAGCTCGGAAATTCCGATCTAACTCGCTGGTCTTGATCCACTGCCTCCGGGGAACCTTGCAGGTGCAGAAAACTCGGTGACTTGTGGTGTAAACACAGCGCCGACGAGCCTCACCGTGGTTTCACCTCGGACCTCATCGCCGATCGCTTTCCAGGATCTCCGAGCTCAAGAAAACCCCCGAGGTGAGATCCCCGACCTCCCCTCTACCGATCTATGTCATAAAATCACAGTTCTAGGGAGAATTCTCGAAGATCCGAAAGTCTCTGGCGAGATCACCGCTTCCCGCCGCCGTGCGCCGCCGGCAGCGCCGCCCGCGCTCGATCAGAGCGACGTGGCCGCTTGTGCGCCGTTTATTTTAAATCGCACGGTAGGGTTTAAATCCCCGCGTACCGGTTCGACGTTATAATCTCAGCCGTCGGTTTAAAATCGGACGGTCCACATCAGCCCCGCGATATAAAGACTAGAAATCTTACGTGCTACCCCCTGGGGTTCTCGGGAAATAAGAGCTAGCCCCGGAAACTTCTGATCTAGCCCCTGGAACTTCAGAAAATCATGTAAATTCATTTAAAAATCAGTTTTAGCCCCTGGACTTAATAAAAATTAAGAAAAACTCCTCTGATAAGTGTAGCTAGACCCCTAGAAATTTTGAAAATAATATTATAGACCCTGTAGTGGGGTGAGTTTACCTTTTTAGCCCTGTTTAGTAATTAATTTAGGAAATTGAATATGTGGCTAGTGTTTAAAAATTGAAAAGTGGGACAAACATATTGTCAAAATTTAATTAAAGACTTTCTCAGTGTTTAGGAAACTTTGGAGGGAGATAAAAACATATTTTGGGCTGAATTGAATATGTTTAATTTATTATTCACATTTAGGGACACATTTTTAAGTAAAGAATAGTTATAGGAAATAGGGAAAATAATTGTGAAATAGTTTACATCAGAGGTAAAGGTCAAAATATGTTATTAAATTATTTAGGACCAGAACCTATTCTGTTTAGATGATGTGTCTTACTATTTTCATAATAAAGTACACATTTATGCATAGGAAAATAAATCTGAAAATATAGCAACTAGTAAATGATAAATGGAGTTTCTAAAATCCAAAGAATTCAGTTTAGTGTTGGTAGAAATTCTGAAGACACATATAGAGAAGAAAAATACCTTTCATGCATACTTGGTAACTAAAAGGTGTAGTAAATAAATATAAGGAAAATTATTTAAATTGGAAACTCATATATAAAGTATGCAAGCATAAATGTGAATACAAAAGTAGGAATCATATACACATGATTAAAAGTGCATGCAAGCCACAAATCAACACACATAGAGTAACCACAACACATATAGTTGTGAATGACTTTCATAAATATGAATGTGTGGTTTGTATGAAGTGGAAGTGTGAACTATGTCTTATAGATTGTTCTTTTTCTTTTGCTATGTGTGATGGTATGATGTAGAACCTGCTCAAGAGCAGGTTATTCCTTTCCAAGATCAGGACTACCCATTTCAAGAGCAGCAGGAAGGAGGCAAGTGTCCTTGACCACTTTGATCCTATACTAGAATGTGTAGTTAGAACTATTTGCATTGTCAATTGAAATATGAAACCCATGTTAGGAAGTTTCCCTAGAATTGTATTACCTTGTTTCCTTGTAGCTTGGGTTGGGATTTATTTGATCATGTCATTTATTATTATGCATATGCTTAGCCATGCTTAGAATGGGATATTTGGGATAAGAGATCATCAGTTTATATTACCATACTCTTGAATGAGATATTGTGAGTTATGTAGAGGTAGGGATCAAGGCAAGTTGGATGTTTTGGTTGTGTGCTGGGTGCACGAGACTCGGGTTTGTGTTTAGTACTTGCCTGGATCCTAAGGACCGGTTCATGGAGCATGTAACCTGGCTTTACAGTGCCAACCACATGCTGAGATGGGGCAGCTTGGCCAATTAATTAGGCGTATCCCCGGCGTAGTATGGGTGTGTTGGATGGTGCGGGGAGTAGGTGTCAGCTGGACTACCATATGAACTGCAAGGCTCAAGAGGGGGCCACTGCAGCGGGGTTGGAGCCTCTTGTATGCTGTTAGGGGTGAAACCTCAGTGGGCCCACGCTCGTCGGGAATCCCTTTGTAAAGGCTTCGTAGTGATCTCCTAGCTACACACCTGGGAAGTGTGAATGTGGTTCGTAGCCACTGACATAATGGAGGTTCTTTTAGTCCACCCGGCAACGGGGGATGAAATCACTACATGTGGGTACAGTGGTACAAACTCTGTAGAGTCAAAACTGTCATGACAGTCGTGCTCACGGTCAAGAGCAGCTTGGACTTATTCATGATTAGAGGATTGATGGTTTTGGAAGTTGTGGATGTTAAGCGGGGAGCTTAACATTGGAAATGATGTTATGGTTATTGGATTATGATGATGGGATGGGAGATTGAGACCATTTCACTTGTGTAGTAATGTAGGTGCTTAATAAGCTAAGGTGATAGGTATTAAGTGCGTAGTGCTTTAACCATGAGTTCAACCTCTCCTTGATCTAGCCATGCATGATATAATTTTCCCACACTTGCTGAGTACCATTGGTACTCAACCTTGTATATTTGTTCGTTTATATTGCTGCTCAGGTTAAGATAATGAGGTGGTGTATAATGACCAAGACTTTGGACCCGAAGAAGGTTTCTAGGTTCATGGAGACCCCCGGGCAACGCCTGTGATGGAGCCCTCAAGAATAATATTCCGCTGCTAGTTTGTTTATTTGTGATGAATTTATTATTGTCCATCGAGACATTTGCCATGTAAGACTTATTTATATTCGACACCTGGCTTGTAATAAATGATGCTTCACTATTTGTCATCACATGTATGAGAAAATGATCCTGGCATACATGTGATATTCACTTGGTTGTTCTTCGGAAAAACCGGGTGTGACAATTCGAGTGAATTCACCAATGCATTCCTCAAGTGTTCAAGAGTTTAAGTTCCAAGTTTGGAGAATTTTGGAGCTCATCTACCATTTATTCGGAGGAATATTGGTGAGCATATTCAAATTCAAATTTGAATTTTGGAAACTGAGCCAAATGTGCTCAATTTTGAAATCAGATTTCATATTCAAATTCCTCACATTATGTTTGGCCTCTCCTCCAAATTTGGTGAGATTTGGACAATATTTATGTGGGAATCTTAAAGTACAGTGAGGGAAAAATTGGGGAGAGGTGGACCCCATCTGTCAGCCTCTCAACAACGGGCACCGCCTCTGTTTTTCCCTCGATCGAGCGCGCGCCCGACAGCGCGCCGGCGCCCAGCGTTTCCGACTTTCTCCAGCACCAGCTCCTGCTTGCCCCTCGTTGCTCGGTCTCATCGACTCCACAGACAGTGCACCGAAGGCAATTCGTTTCCTTCTTCCGTTCTCGCTTCGGCAGTTCGCCCCACGACCACCGCCTCGGCCGCTATCGGTCTCCCAATCGCCAGCCACCACCGCGCCTCAGCCACTCAAGCTTCCAACACAGAAAAGGCGCAGAAGGGTGTGCACAAGTTGTTCACCGTCGCACCTCAGAGTTGGGAGCTGCTATTCGGCGTGACTTGAGGTTTGGCGCCAAGAATCAAAGCTCACGGCGGAACCCCGGTCGGCTCACCGTGGACACCGAGCTACAAACCTTTTCACCGCTCCCCCTCCACACAAGAAAGGTGTGTCATCTCCCCTAGCTCGTGTAGCTGCAAGCCGTATAACGATTCATCAACCGAGTGAGGAGAATTTCCAGTTTTCTCGAAACGTAGTGTATCCGGGTAGAACTCGGTCTACCCCGGAATTCGAGTTGCTCGGGTAACTACTGCCCGAGCAAGCTTGCAAACATCTTCCTCACATCCTAGCGCTTCCCCTCGACCAAGAATCGGGCTAATTGATCCAGAAACGACCGAGTTCTTGCGGTTTTTCGGGCCGCCGTGGAAGAACACCTCGGGTCTCCGTAGAGCCCTAGGTTGCCGGCCGTTTCACCGGTGTTAGAGCCCATGACTAGCTTCTACCAGTTTCCCTGATGCTCTAGAGCCGGAGAGATGATCATTTGGTGAAGAAACGTCAGAACCCGACCTCGCCGGAGTCTTAACCTTCGATGTGACCGGTGCGGGCTAGTTTCCGGTGAACCTCGGCTGCCGGCGACCCTCTAACTGAGTTCAGCACCGAAAGCTATGGGGGGCGGGGAGCTTGAGGTCGGGAGGTGACGGGAAACTGTTCCGGCGAGCCTCGCCGGAGGACGCCGCCGCTCGGGCCTCTGGCGCGAGGTTGAAGAAAACGGCTGACGGGTGGGATCCACAGTCAGCGTTTAAACAGTTTTTGGATTTCCAGTTTTCAGTTCAACCTTTGAAGAGCCATAACTTTGTGTAGAAATGTCCAAAAATTGTGAAACAAATTTGTTGGATTCCTCTATAAGAGTACTGTCCAGGGGTGCAACCCAATTTTTATGAAAATCTCTGGATTTGGCTCATTAATTCATATAAGGGAAATTTTGTGGGATTTATCCAGGAGTTCTATGTGTTGGAAAATTCCCAAATTTGGGCAGAAGGTTCTTCCAAAAATACTTGAACTCCAGTAAAAATTTCAGAGGCATTGGACCTAATTTGCTTGGCCAAATGTATTGTTAATTCCTTATGTCTCTGAAAATTGGAAAAATAGAACAGAGCTCATTTCCAGATTTCCCCAATTCTTGTGGAGCTCATATCTTTGTGTAGAAACCTCCAAATTTAGTGATTCAAATTGGGTTAGATTCAGATTGGCAAACTATATCCAAATATGCAACCCAATTTATAGGAAAACCTTTATTTAGTTCTGGAAAATTGTTTAAATCTTTTCATCAAAAGAATTTTAGAGAGAGTTTGGTTTATCCAAAAATCCTCAAATTTTGCCAGGATATTCTTTAGGTTGTTACTAGACTCCTGTAAAAGTTTCAGCTCATTTAAAGTTGATTTGATCAGAAAAAGTTCAGATTTTTAAGTTGATGTGTTCAAATGAATACAGAAACATTTTAGAGAATTTCCAAAACTTGGAAATTCAACTCTGGGCAATTCTTAACTCCAAAAACCCTAGAAAAATTTATGCAGACTCTATGAACTATAATTGAAATTGTAGTTCACTAAGTTGGGCATGAACATGTGAGTTAATTCAGAATTAATTTCTTTGTGCTTAATTGCTTAGGGAATTGTTTTGAATAAAACATTCAATGAAAAGTATTCATTTTTGGTCCAGAGCACTTTCATGTGACCAGGAATTCACATGCAAACTTTCAGCTCAAATTGAGCCTTGAGTCTCCCTGTCCTTATTCTCCTTTCTATTGGATGTGAAGAACAACATGGGGGTTAGTGTGGAAATTGTGGGAGGCACAATGTCCTTTCACTTTAGCTGCAATATAGTAAGCTAAGTCCCTGTGTAATATATAACTTCCTGTAAAAATTTTGAAGTCATTGGGGATCAGGATATTTAGTTATGTCCAAATCATTAGGGCTCATTCTATATGTCCTTAGACACTTAGCTAGAGATGTAATGAAATATTTAAGGTAGATTTAGTTTCTTTGAATTCTTTGCACAACAGAGGCAACAACTTCATTCTAGGATCTCTGCACAGCCTCTGTTCTTAAGAAGTTTTAATCTCTAAGCCTTTAAATTACATTATAAAATACTATGCATATACATGTCACTAGGGTTCACGATGAAGGACTTCGACGGAGCCATCCCTTGACGTGTGGATCAGTTGAGCAAGTTCAGAAAGATCAAGGGATTGAAGATCACTAACTTCTAGTATATACTACTACCTTACAAAGCAGACAAGCTCTGGTTTGCATTAACCTCTTTACAAACTTTTATTGTTTTGAGAACTTACTTTGAGTACCATTAATTCTTGCATTAGAGTCTTGTTTGAAAACCCAAATGCATAGCCAAGAAAACTATGGGTTGGGATTAGGATTGAAAACCCCGTTAGCTACTGCAATGCTAAGATAGGGTAGGATTCGGTACAAGTCGAGTAGTTAGAACTACTCGCGAGGATAGGCTAGAGGCACTCGACTCGGGTAGAGATAGCACATGATACACATGGCAAGATAAATGAGACCAACCGGAGAGTAAGGGCAGCAGGACTTTAGGGGCCTGGGTGCTATAGCTACGCTTGTGTCGATTGAGGACCGAGCCGTGTGCAGGCCTGTTGAACAAGCTAGAACAGTACCGAAGACCTACCGGCTATATGGGAACCGGGAAATCGATGTAACTCGGGTAGCTGGGTGTTGAGGCATAGCTGATCGTTCAGAGGGTAGGTTGAGAGCTCGAGGTGTAAATCGGCTGGCGGCACTGAGATGCGCGTGCAGAGACCTCTTGCTCGGGACGATTGGACCGGTTCAACATTTGGCTGACGGGTGAAAGGTGGTTGCGTACGGCGTCCGTGATGGTTGCTGTAGGTAACATTGAGTACGGGCGTACGTGACGGGTTATTCGGATAACCCTGCAGGTGTAAATCAATTATAATCGCCGTCCCTCGGAGTCAGTGAGTACCACTTGTTCACTGTACCGTAACATAGAAAGAACAGGCTAGATACATGTTAAAATGTTGCTGATTAAAAGATGAACTTTGATTGTTAACATTTGTTGTAGCCTAGAGCTAATTAAAGTTCTTTTCAATTTTGGGCAAAGTATATGAGAGAAATGCGTTTCTTGTTTGATTGCGGCTCTCTCATGTATCTTAGCGTAAGGTTCTCCACAACCTGTTGCTAAAACTTGAAAGTAAAGTTCCACTAATTAGGCGAGTCCTTGCAACTTGTTTTACCTATAACCCTCCATGTAGAAGTTTCATATTTAGGAGAGATGAGTCAGTCTTGTTGAGCCTTCGTACTCATTGCTTGTGTTTGAAGCTTTTACGGGGTTCTATGAGGAAGGGACTCCCGAAGAGGAGACGGAACCCCAGGAGGGGAACCCCGTCAAGTGAGAGTCGTGCACGCTGCCATGTTAGTGTGTGTGCATGCTAGCAAGGACGCGTTCACGGGCTGAACGTAAACTTGATGCGTAGTCTACGCCCGTGAATGTAGACAGAACATATTTTATTGTAAAAATGTTCATAAAACCGTTTATGTAATAAAACTTTGCTTCGGCTTTGTACCTTTGATGTGTGTTATTCGGTGCTGTGCAACGCAGCACCCCTCAGCATGATCCTGGCTCGACAAGACCGTGGGGTCGTGTCAGCATTGGTATCAGAGCTCGCTTGAGGTTTAACGCACTACAAAGGTCATCTTTTTCAAAAATCCAGTGAGAAACGAGTTAGTAGCCCATATAATATAAGGATGCTATTAGTGTATAGAAAGTGGCATACTAACCTATTTGCTTATGTCGGAAAATCGTGCATCTCGAGACGCTTTATGTCTTGGGGGTGCACGTAAGCGCTGTACACCAGTGCGCACAAGCTGAATGGTGGAGCCCCACGGCTGGCAGGTAACCCGACCCGCTTTAATATCCTCTACGAATCTTCATGTCGTTTGGGGTATTCGAGCAACGTCTGCCCCTGGCGTGCGTGGTGCAATTTGAGAGACCCCGTCACGTGGTCAGTAACGTGAACACGTAGCTCAAGGCATGTTTGGCTTGAGAACATCCGGGCGAGTGATGACGGCCGGGTGTACGAACTGTATGGATACCGGGCTCGGTGTGCAGCCGAGTCTGACGATTGTGTGAGTTATTTGCAGTATTAACCACAAAGCCGTAGTACGAGTAGAACACGTTTGCGAGTGACCGTTTTAGTGCCACTATGATACGAATATGACGGTATAATCCGGTTAGGATTTTTTTGTGAGGCAACGTAGTACCGTCATATGTCTTACGGTGCATTGCCACCGTACTACACTTTATAACTCCTTTCCTATGAAGAAATTATTCATGACTAACTTTAAACTAAAAATGGAAGTTGGAAAACACGTATTAGTTACTGAACTCTTCATTTGAACTAAGTTTCAGGGAGAATTCATAGGTTTCTATGTTTCTCAAAAACAGAGTGCTCGTTCTGGCAGAAATTTTTGCTGAACTTTGATAGAGCATAACTCTGAGAAGATTGACTCCATAGAGGTGTAGGATACAGTTCTAGAAAGATTTTTAAGTGCTCTACAACTTCTTTGTAGAAATCTAGAGCAAAATCACACGCCAAATTTGTTGAATGTACAGTTGAATGCAAACTATTCTGAAAACATGACAGATGCAAATCTTCCTTGATGTTTCTGTATAACACTTATAACTTTCTGTAGAAAAAATCCCTAAGGGTCATATGATACACCGTTAGAAAGGGTATGAGATAGGCAACATTGTTGTAGTTTAAAGTTTGTTCAGATTCCTATTGTATTTGCATATACAACTGTGATAAAACCAGCCACATACAAAAGAGATGCTCGTAAATTTTATCTAGAAATTCTGTCAAATTTGAAATATCATAACTCTTGATCCAGAAGTGATATAGAAGCATGTGAATACTAGTTGGAAAGATATTGAAGTTAACTTTAACTTTGGTATACAACTTGAGCGATGAAAATGCTTCTAACTGGATCAAAGTCTAGATTTAGTGCATCAAGGTCTGTTCTGTACAGAGAAGGAAAATGAGTGATCGAGTGCAGGCTAGCACAAGTTATGTGCTCCAACAGTATCAGTTGGTGTTTCGAACGCCATTCGGTAAAATGGAGACTCCTGTACGATTAATTCCTCCGAGGTTGATTGCTGGTCAAGTACCACAACTTGCACCACCTCTAGAGCAGCAGCATCAGACGGTGGTTTGTGCTCCACCGCTGCAGCTATATGTATCTAGCTTCCATCCACAAGTTAGCGAAGAGGTGGAGAGACATCCATGCTCTACTTGTGGTCGGATGGACCATTGTGTTAGGTATTGTCTGGAGGGAATAAAGGGTGTGGGTCATCATATTAAAAATGTTTAGACCCGTACCGATATCTGCAGAAAAGAGGGCAGACAAGGGGCAACATTCACTACACAGTGAGTGATGATGTTCCAGAAGGAGAAGCCGTGTTAGCAGAGACGTTTTCTCTGAATCGGCTATTGGTATTAATTCTCTTGGACTTAGTTGCCACACCTAGCGTTGTTAGTCAATCTTTTGTGGCTCAACATCAGCTCCAAACCACTTTTACAAAGAGGCAACACCTCATATCTTCGCCCGGGCAGCATTACAATAAGTGATGTTGTTTTTCCGAGAACCTCTCTGTTTGCGGGTTACACTATAACCCACGACCCTCCTTATTCTTGGGGTCTGAAGATCGACATTATTTTGGGGATGTCGTGGTTGAATTATCACAAAGCGGTTCACAACATCAGTTTCGAACCGTTAAGCTCAAACGCCCCACGGCACGGTCTTCATACATTAGTTCTGGGCGTCAGTCGGCAATAGATTACAATATTGAACCACTCGGAAACTGTTTAGATAGAGGGAAGTCCGGTGGTACGTAAATTCCAGGAGGTGTTTCCTAATTGTTTACCGGGCATACCGCCCGAACAGGACGTAGAGTTCAAGATTGAACTTGCGCTAGGAACGCCACTGAGTTCATGAAGGCCGTATAAAATGGCACCCAATGAATGGGCAGAGTGGAAGACACCGCTGGATAACCCTATGAGCAAAGGTTTTATACGACTGGGTCGTTACCTTGGGGTTATTCAGCATTGTTTGCAAAGGAGAAGCACGAAACACTACAACTTTGTGTAGTGCTCGTCTACTTAACACTGTGACAATCAAGAACTAGTACCCGTTACCACAGATCGACATATTGTTTGATCAGTTGGTCAAGGCAAAGATCTTTTCCCAGATAGACTTAAGATCCGGGTACCATCAGATTGAGATACGGGCTAAGGCTATTCCAAAGACAGCTTTTCGATAAGATACGGGCTTTACGAGTACCTTGTCATGTTCCTTGGTCTCACCAACGCTCCAGCTCAGTTCATGTATTTGATGAACTCGGTATCCGGAGCTGGAAAAGTTTGTCGTGGCCTTCATCGACGACCTACTGGTTTATTCCAAGTCGGAGGAAAAACACGAGAAGCACCTGTGTATAGTCTTGCAAAGGCTGTGGGATCACAAGCTGTACGAGAAATTCAGCAAGTGCGAATTCTAGATATCTTAAGTACTTTTTCTCGGGCATATCATCTCAGCGAAGGGAATCGCTGTAGACCCGAGTAAGATCACACCATGCTGTATTGAAAGTCCCCAAGGTTTATTCATGAGGTACGAAGTTTCCTCGGACTCGTGAGATATTATCGGAGGTTCATTCCGAACTTTTTGAAGATTGCCTAGCCCATGACGGAGCTGCTGAAGAAGGCTACCAAATATGTTTGGAGTCCAGCATGTGAAGCAGCATTCAAGGCTTTAAGTGAAGCACTTAACATCAGCACCGGTTTTGGCGCAGTCAGACACAACAAAACTGTTCGATGTGTACTGCGATGCATCCGGCATTGGGCTCGGATGTATGCTGATGTAAGACCAAAGAGTGGTCGCGTATGGATCACGGCAGCTCAGAAACCATGAGCAGAATTATCCAACTCACGACTTGGAGCTCGCTGCCGTGGTGCTCGCACTTAAAATGTGGAGGCACTACCTACTCGGTAACCTCATACATTTATATACCGACCATAAAAACCTCAAGTACATATTCACTAAGAAGGAGGATGGTTAGAGTTGATAAAGGATTACGAAATAGAGATCCATTATCACCCCGGCAAGGCAAATATAGTGGCAGATGCGCTGAGCCGCAAGTCACACGTCAACAATCTGACCATCACACCGTTGGAAGAGAGCGAACCACCACTGCATGTGATTCCACACGGAGCTCTCTACAACTTGGCTTTGATCCCCACCATCCGTGAAGAGATAGTGGCAGCCCAGGAACGTGACAGGGGCATGTCACGTTGCGGAGACATATAGACAGTGGGGAGTTGAAATGTTTCCAGAAAGACGAAGACGACGTCCTGTGGTTTAAGGATAGAATCGTCGTACCCCGTAAGCCGGAATTCAGGAAGAAAATTTTTGGACGGGCTTCACTTGTCAAAGTTTCTATTCACCCCGATTCATCGGTCCATTCCAGGTTTTAGAAAGATGTGGCTCCGTTGCATACCGGCTGGAATTACCAACAATATTCACCGGAGTGTACGACACCTTCCAAAATTCTCAGCTGAGGAAGTGTCTCAAGTGTTTAACTACCATTCAGCTAGGGAATATCGAGGAACTGAAACCAGATCTCACATATCAGGAGGGACTGGTTCAGATCATTGACATAAAGGACCGAACCACACACAACCATACGTTGTGGTTCTATAAAGTTTTATGGAGTTGTTACTCCAAGGTTGAAGCGACATGGGAGAGCAAAGGATTTCTTCGCGCCAATCATCCCAACTTCTGACGTCACGCATCCTATAAGTTTTCCATCATCCTCTCTATCATTTCTACCTTATAATCTCGGGACGAGATTCTTTTAAGGGGGGAGGAATGTAAAGGTCCCAAAAATACGAATACAAAGAAACTCATGCTTGCACAAAGTTGGTTTCATAGGTATGAAAATTTGGACTTGTTTAAATTTTTCCACATATGATGACACACATGAGTGTCCCACCACTCTAGACTAGGATCAATTGAGGGTTGGGGGACAAAGTTATTTTAAAACCCATGTGTAAGCTCTCATGTGCAAGGAGAAATGGGATCCAGATTTTTAAACTCAAATTTCAAATGAGGGCAACAATAGGAGTGTAAACTGTTGTGATCAAAACCTCATTTGCAGCAGCCAAACAAAAGATCAGGTTTCATATTTGAATTCTTTAGGTCCAAATTAGGGGGTAGGCAATGTTTCAGGAAATTTTGAAGATATTTGCTACCCATTTTTCCAAATAGATTTAAATGTACAATGAATTCAAATACATAATTAAACTTAGATGAATTGTGCCCAAATATCCAAAGGCAGTTCAGTTTTTAACTCCACATAATTGCATTTCCTCATTTGCAACTGTGGAGATAATTTGGGAGAATTTAATTTCAACTTATAAAACAAAGGTAAGGCATAGGATTTTCTTGATCATGTGTCACATGAAATAATGAACCCCAAAATGGTCATGTGAGAGAGTTAAAAATCTTCTTTAGCCCATGCTTAACACAAGTTGACATGAGGGAAAGAAATTCACTCCACCAATCTCATTCATGTGCACATCTTTTGTGAATAGAAGATGAGGGAGGTTTAAACACAAATTTGAATCATTTAAAAGGATTCATGATCAGATTGTTTAAATGCATTCGAGTGAATTCACCAATGCATTCCTCAAGTGTTCAAGAGTTTAAGTTCCAAGTTTGGAGAATTTTGGAGCTCATCTACTTCGGAGGAATATTGGTGAGCACATTCAAATTCAAATTTGAATTTGGAAACTGAGCCAAATGTGCTCAATTTTGAAATCCGATTTCATATTCAAATTCCTCACATTATGTTTAGCCTCTCCTCCAAATTTGGTGAGATCTGAACAATGTTTATGTGGGAATCTTAAAGCACAGTGAGAGAAAAATTGGGGAGAGGTGGACCCCATCTGTCAGCCTCTCAAAAACGGGCACCGCCTCTGTTTTTCCCTCGGTCGAGCGCGCGACCGACAGCGCGCCGGCACCTGGCGTTGCCGACTTTCTCCAGCGCCAGCTCCTGCTTGCCGCTCGTTGCTCGGTCTAATCGACTCCACAGCCGGTGCACCGAAGGCAATTCGTTTCCTTCTTTCGTTCTCGCTTCGGCAGTTCGCCCCACGACCACCGCCTTGGCCGCTATCGGCCTCCCAATCGCCAGCCACCACCGTGCCTCAGCCACACAAGCTTCCAACACAGAAAAGGCGCGCAAGGGCGTGCACAAGTTGTTCACCATCACACCTCGGAGTTGGGAGCTGCTATTCGGCGTGACTTGAGGTTTGGCGCCAAGAATCTAAGCTCACGGTGAAACCCCGGTCGGCTCACCGTGGACACCGAGCTACAGACCTTTTCACCGCTCCCCCTCCACACAAGAAAGGTATGTCATCTCCCCTAACTTGTCTAGCTGCAAGCCGTATAACGATTCATCAACCGAGTGAGGAGAATTTCCAGTTTTCCCGAAACGTAGTGTATCCGGGTAAAACTCGGTCTACCCCAGAATTCGAGTTGCTCGGGTAACTACTGCCCGAGCAAGCTTGCAAACATCTTCCTCACATCCTAGCGCTCCCCCTCGACCAAGAATCGGGCTAATTGATCCAGAAATGATCGAGTTCTTGCGGTTTTTCGGGTCGCCGTGGAAGAACACCTCGGGTCTCCGTGGAGCCCTAGGTTGTCGGCCGTTTCACCGGTGTTAGAGCCCATGACTAGCTTCTACCAGTTTCCCTGATGCTCTAGAGCCGGAGAGATGATCATTTAGTGAATAAACGTCAGAACCCGACCTCGCCGGAGTCTTAACCTTCGATGTGACCGGTGCGGGCTAGTTTCTGGTGAACCTCGGCTGCCGGCGACCCTCTAACTGAGTTCAGCACCGAAAGCTAGGGGGGGGCGGCGAGCTTGAGGTCGGGAGGTGACGAGAAACTGGGTTCCGGCGAACCTCACCGGAGGACGCCGCCGCTCGGGCCTCTGGCGCGAGGTTGATGAAAACGGCTGACGGGTGGGATCCACAGTCAGCGTTTAAACATTTTTTGGATTTCCAGTTTTCAGTTCAACCTTTTAAGAGCCATAACTTTGTGTAGGAATGTCCAAAAATTGTGAAACAAATTTTGTTGAATTCCTCTATAATAGTACAGTCCAGGGGTGCAACCCAATTTTTATGAAAATCTCTGGATTTGGCTCATTAATTCATATAAGGAAAATCTTGTGGGATTTATTCCAGGAGTTCTATGTGTTGGAAAATTGCCAAATTTGGGCAGAAGGTTCTTCCAACACTACTTGAACTCCAGTAAAAATTTCAGAGGCATTGGACCTAATTTGCTTGGCCAAATGTATTGCTAATTTCTTATGTCTCTGAAAATTGGAAAAATAGAACAGAGCTCATTTCCAGATTTTCCTCAATTCTTGTGGAGCTCATATCTTTGTGTAGAAACCTCCAAATTTAGTGATTCAAATTGGGTTAGATTCAGATTGACAAACTCTATCCAAATATGCAACCCAATTTGTAGAAAAGCCTTTATTTAGTTCTGGAAAATTCTTTAAAGCTTTTCAGTAAAAGAATTTTAGAGGGAGTTTAGTTTATCCAAAAATTCTCAAATTTTGCCAGGATATTCATTAGGGTATTACTAGACTCCTGTAAAAGTTTCAGCTCATTTAGAGTTGATTTTATCAGGAAAAGTTCAGATTTTAAGTTGCTGTGTTCAAATGAATACAAAAACATTTCAAAGAATTTCCAAAACATGGAAATTCAACTCTGGGCAATTCTTAGCTCCAAAAACTCTAGGAAAATTTATGCAGACTCTATTAACTATAATTGAAATTGTAGTTCACTAAGTTGGGCATGAACATGTGAGTTAATTCAGAATTAATTTCTTTGTGCTTAATTGCTTAGGGAATTGTTCTGAATAAAACACTCAATGAAAAGTGTTCCTTTTTGGTCCAGAGCACATTCATGTGACCAGGAATTCACATGCAAACTTTCAGCTCAAATTGAGCCTTGAGTCTCCCTGTCCTTGTTCTCCTTTCTATTGGATGTGAAGAACAACATGGGGGTTAGTGTGGAAATTGGGGGAGGCACAATGTCCTTTAACTTTAGTTGCAATTTAGCAAGCTAAGTCCCTGTTTATGACTTCCTGTAAAAATTTCGAAGTTATTGGAGATCAGGATCTTTAGTTATGTCCAAATTATTAGGGCTCATTCTATATGTCCTAGAAACTTAGCTAGAGATGTAATGAAACATCTAAGGTAGATTTAGTTTATTTGAATTCTTTGCACAACAGAGGCAACAACTTCATTCTAGGATCTCTGCACAGCCTCTGTTTTTAAGAAGTTTTAATCTCTAAGCCTTTAAATTACATTATAAAATACTATGCATATACATGTCGCTAGGGTTCACGATGAAGGACTTCGACGGAGCCATCCCTTGACGTGTGGATCAGTTGACCAAGTTCAGAAAGATCAAGGGATTGAAGATCACTAACTTCTATTATATACTACTACCCTACAAAGCAGGCAAGCTCCGGTTTGCATTAACCTCTTTACAAACTTTTATTGTTTTGAGAACTTACTTTGAGTATCATTAATTCTTGCATTAGAGTCTTGTTTGAAAACCCAAATGCATAGCCAAAAAAACCATGGGTTAGGATTAGGATTGAAAACCCCGTTAGCTACTGCAATGCTAAGATAGGGTAGGATTCGGTACAAGTCGAGTAGTTGGAACTACTCGCGAGGATAGGCTAGAGGCGCTCGACACGGGTTGAGATAGCACATGATACACATGGCAAGAAAAATGAGACCGAGCTGAGAGTAAGGGCAGCAGGACTTTGGGGGCCTGGGTGCTATAGCTCCGCTTGTGTTGATTGAGGACCGAGCCGTGTGCGGGCCTGTTGACCAAGCTAGAACAGTACCGAAGACTTACCGGCTATATGGGAACCAGGAAACCGATGTAACTCGGGTAGCTGGGTGTTGAGGCATAGCTGGTCGTTCAGAGGGTAGGTTGAGAGCTCGAGGTGTAAATCGGTTGGCGGCACTGAGATGCGCGTGCAGAGACCTCTTGCTCGGGACGATTGGACCGGTTCAACATTTGGCTGACGGGTGAAAGGTGGTTGCGTACGGCGCCCGTGATGGTTGTTGTAGGCAACATCGAGTACTGGCGTACGTGATGGGTTATTCGGGTAATCCTGCAGGTGTAAATCGATTATAATCGCCGTCCCTCGCGGTCAGTGAGTACACTTGTTCACTGTACCGTGACGTAGAAAAAACAGGCTAGATACATGTTAAAATGTTGTTGATTGAAAGATGGACTTTGATTGTTAATGATTTGTTGTAGCCTAGAGCTAATTAAAGTTCTTTTCAACTTTGGGCAAAGTACATGAGAGAAATGTGTTCCTTGTTTGATTGCGGCTCTCTCATGTAGCTTAGCGTAAGGTTCTCCACAACCTGCTGCTAAAACTTAAAAGTAAGGTTCCACTAATTAGGCGAGTCCTTGCAACTTATTTTACCTCATGTAACCTATAACCCTCCATGTAGAAGTTTCATGTTTAGGAGAGACGGGTCAGTCTTGCTGAGCCTTCGTGCTCACTGCTTGTGTTTGAAGCTTTTGCAGGGTTCTATGAGGAAGGGACTCCCGAGGAGGAGATGGAACCCCAGGAGGGGAACCCCGTCGAGTGGGAGTCGTGCACACCGCCGTGTTAGTGTGTGTGCGTGCTAGCAAGGACACGTTCACGGGCTGAATGTGAACTGAACATATTTTGTTGTAAAAATGTTCACAAAACCGTTTATGTAATAAAACTTTGCTTCCGCTTTGTACCTTTGATGTGTGTTATTCGGTGTTGTGCAACGCATCACCCCTCAGCGTGATCCTGGCTCGACAAGACCGTGGGGTCGTGTCACCATGCCGGCGGTTTGATGGGACATTTTGGACGTGAGAAGACTTTGCTTATGGTTGCTGATCACTTTTATTGGCCTAAGATGAGGTGTGATGTGGACAGATTTGTTCAGCGTTGCATTACTTATCACATATCCAAATCCAAGCTGAAACCTCACGGTTTGCATACCCCTCTTCCTGCTCCTACTACACCATGGGAAGATATAAGCATGGATTTTGTGTTAGGATTGCCTAGGACCAAGAGAGGACATGATTCAATTTTTGTGGTAGTCGATTGATTTTCTAAGATGGCACATTTTATTGCCTGCCCCAAGAGCGACGATGCGTCGCATATTGCTAATCTATTTTCAGGGACATTGTGCGCTTACATGGAGTACCCAAGACGATTATTTCTAATCGTGATGTGAAGTTCATGAGCTACTTTTGGAAGACACTTTGGGGAAAGCTAGGGACAAAGTTATTATTCAGCACTACTTGTCACCCTCAAACAGATGGACAAACGGAGGTGGTGAATCACACACTTTCAACGTTGCTGCGTTCCATGATCAAGAAGAGCCTGCGAGTGTGGGAGGAGTGTTTGCCACATGTGAAGTTTGCATATAACAGGGCGGTGCACTCAACAACACGGTTGTGTCTGTTCAGGTGGTCTATGGTTTTAAACCCATTACACCACTTGATATGTTGCCCCTCCCAATTCAAGAGAGAGTCAACATGGAAGTGTCCAAGCGGGCAGATTTTGTGCGGAAGATACAGAAGAAGACAAAAGAAGAAATTGAAAAGAAGGGTAAGTACAATGCTGATCGTGTCAACAAGAAGAGAAAGGAGGTGTCGTTTCAGCCAGGTGACATAGTGTGGGTACACTTCCGTAAAGATAGATTCCTGAACAGCACAAGTCTAATTTGCTGCCTCGAGGTGATGGACCTTATAAAGTGCTTGCCAAGATCAATGATAATGCTTACAAGATAGATCTTTCTAGAGATGAGTTTGGTGTCAGTAACACTTTCAATGTTGCTGATTTGACACCATATAATGGTAGCAACCGTGGCGCGTCGTGGACGACGCCTTTTGAAGGGGGGGGAGGATGATGAGGTCATCCCTAACTCTTTACCATTTTCTCCTATTCATGACATTGCTGGTCCGTTTGATGTTCAAAATGAACCAGTGATATACGTATTGGATCAATTACAAGAGCACGTGCCAAATTATTAGAACACCAGCTGAATTCACTTCTAGTTGAATATAATACTTTTACAAATGAGAATTTTATACTACCTCAATCTTTACATGTTTGCATATCAGATTTGAGGCTGAAACATCTATAGCATGTGAAGGAGAGGATATATTCGAAGACAGTTGCAAGTTGGATCCCCACATCAAGGAGTACGTGGTGGAGGAGAGGGAGGCAGGACCACCACCATTAAAGAATTAATCATGAAAATCAATTCGGGTTCGGTTATGGCAACAAAAGCTCAAAATTTGAAACAGCTGCAGATTTCTTTCCCGAACTCCGAATCATGCAAATAAATATCTGTTGGAAATATAATTATACATACTTTTCAATGAGTATGGCCTCATTTTATGGGAAGACATATACAGGCTGTGGCAACCACATCAAGTTGACAGCCATTTCTGTTTCTTTCCAAATGGAGTCTGTTTTAATTAGGAAAGCTAGCGCTGTGATTTATTTGTTACCAAACATGCTTTGTACGTCCAGGAGTCCTATGTATACCCTTGTGGGTCGTGGCTTTAGAGGGTGATTAAAATATTCAAGACTGAATTGTTGTATGCATTCGCTGAGATTAAATATTCCACTTTGTTTCGATCTGGAGTTTTTTTTCCTTCACCATTTTGTTGCGATCTGGTGATTCTTCTGTTCTGAAAATCAAGTGTAATCTGTCGTTCCATTGGGAATTGGTTGATTGCAAACTGCTTCATGGCCGGTGGTTACGGGCACAAGTGTGTGGTGTTGCAAATATCCATAGGGTTGAGATCTGTTGCATTGGCAGCAGGGGAACAGCCGGAGAGTTCGTGAGCGTCTCACAAGTTATCTTCACACCCATTGTCATGTTCATAGAGAAGATCGGGCTACCCCCTCATCATATTCCGTCAAGGTCCCGTCTGGCCGCCCGGGACTCGAGTTCACGAGTTTTACTAACTTTCCTGACTTTCCTGATTTCGACCCAGATGGCCATCCGCGCATGCAAAACCATCAAGTTGCACTCTCTGGAAGTGTACTCTGTTAAGGTACTGTCCGGTCGCTCGGGACCCGAGTTAGTGAGTTTTTCTGATTTTGACCCAGATGGCCATCCGCGCATGCAAAAACCATCCAGTTGCACCATCAGAACGTGTATTCCGTCAAAGTCCCATACGGTGCCACCGAACCCGAGTTCATGAGTTTTACCGACTTTCCAAAATTCGACCCAGACGACCATCCACGCATGCAAAACCATCAAATTCCACGGTCTGGACGTGTATCCCAAAAAGGCCCCGTCCGGCCACCCGGGACGCGAGTTCGTGAGTTTTAGCGACATTCTCGACTTTCCCAATTTTGACTCAAATGGCCATCCGTGAAAAAACCATCAAGTTGCATCATCCGGACATGCATTCCGTCAAAATTCCGTCCGGCCACCGGGGACGCGAGTTTGTGAGTTTTGCCGACCTTCGCGACTTTTCCGATTTTGACCAATACAGCCATCCGCACATGCAAAACCATGAAGTTGCACCTTCCGGACGTGTATTCCGTCAAGGTCCTGTCTGTCCGCTTGGACCCGAGTTCATGAGTTTTATCGACTTTCTCTATTTAGAACCAGATGGCCATCCGCCCATGCAAAACCATCAAGTTGCACCGTCAAGACATGTATTTCGTCAATGTCCTGTCTGACCACCCGGGACCTAAGTTCGTGAGTTTTACCGACTTTCTCGATTTCGACCAAGACGGCCATCCGTGCATGTAGAAACATCAAGTTGCACCGTCCGGACGTGTATTCCTTCAAGGCCCCATCCGTCTGCACGGGACCTGAGTTTATGAGTTTACCCGACTTTCTCGATTTTGACCCAGATGGTATCCGCGCATGCAAAACCATCAAGTTGCACCGTTCGGACGTGTATTCCGTTAAGGTTCCGTGTGGCCTCCCAGTACTCGAGTTCGTGAGTTTTACCAACTTTCCAGATTTTAACCCAAATGGTCATCCGCGCATGCAAAACCATCTAGTTGCACCATCCAAACATGTATTCCGTCAAAGTCCCATACGGCGTCCCTTGACCCGAGTTCATTAGTTTTCTCGGCTTTCCCAATTTCGACCTAGAAAGCCATTCACGCATGCAAAACCATCAAGTTGCACCGTCCAGACGTGTATTCCGTCAAGGTCTCGTCCGGCCGCTCGGGAACCGAGTTCGTGAGTTTTATTGACTTTCCCAATTTCAACTAAAATGGCCATTCGCACATGCAAAACCTTCAAGTTGCACCGTTCGAACGTGTATTCTGTCAAGGTCCCGTCCCGCCCGACCGAAACCCGAGTTTGTGCATTTTACCGACTTTCTAGTTTTCGACCCAGATGGCCATCTGCAAATGCAAAACGATCTTGTTGCACCATCCGAACGTTTATTCCGTCAAGGCCCCGTCCGGCGTCCTAAGACCCAAGTTCGTGAGTTTTCCCTACTTTCCTGATTTCGACCCAAATGGCCATCCTCATATGCAAAATCATCAAGTTGCACTGTCCGGACGTGTATTCCGTCAAGGTCCCATCC
Organism: Neostapfia colusana; assembly: GCA_030760725.1. Taxonomy (NCBI): domain Eukaryota; kingdom Viridiplantae; phylum Streptophyta; class Magnoliopsida; order Poales; family Poaceae; genus Neostapfia; species Neostapfia colusana. Next base: position 14,254,765 of record JASWHV010000014.1, on the reverse strand, counting down.
GGCCGCCGAGGACTGGAGTTCGTGAGTTTTACTGACTTTCCCAGCTTTCCCAATTTCGACCCAGATGGCCATCCGCGCATGCAAAACCTTCAAGTTGCACCATCCGGAAGTGTACTCTGTCAAGGTCCTGTCCGGTCGCTCATGACCCGAATTAGTGAGTTTTTTCGACTTTTTCTGATTTTGACCCAGATGGCCATCCGCACATGCAAAAACCATCCAGTTGCACCATCAGAACGTTTATTCCGACAAGGTCCCATCCGGCGCCACGGGACCCGAGTTCATGAGTTTTACCGACTTTCCAAAATTCGACCTAGACGGCCATCCACGCATGCAAAACCATCCAATTCCACCGTCCGGACGTGTATTCCGAAAAGGCCCCGTCCAGCCGCGCGACACGCGAGTTCGTGAGTTTTAGCGACATTCTCGACTTCCCCGATTTTGACCCAAATGGCCATCCGCGAAAAACCATCAAGCTGCACCGTTCGGACGTGTATTACGTCAAGGTCCCGTCCGGCCGCCCAGGACTAGAGTTCGTGACTTTTACTGACTTTCCCGGCTTTCCCAATTTCGACCTAGATGACCATCCGCGCATGCAAAACCATCAAGTTGCACCATCCGGATGTGTACTCTGTCAAGGTCCTGTCCGGTCGCTCAGGACCCGAGTTAGTGAGTTTTTTCGACTTTTTCCGATTTTGACCGAGATGGCCATCCGCGCATGCAAAAACCATCCAGTTGCACCATCTGAACGTTTATTCCGTCAAGGTCCCATCCGGCGCCACGGGACTCGAGTTCATGAGTTTTAGCGACATTCCAAAATTCGACCCAGACGGCCATCCACTCATGCAAAACCATCCAATTCCATCGTCCGGACGTGTATTCCGAAAAGGCCCCGTCCAGCCGCCCGGCACGCGAGTTCGTGAGTTTTAGCGACATTCTCGACTTTCCCGATTTTGACCCAAATAGCCATCCGCGAAAAAACCATCAAGCTGCACCGTTCGGACGTGTATGATGTCAAGGTCTCTCCCGGCCTCCCGGACCCGAGTTCGTGAGTTTTACCGACTTTTCCAACTTTCTCAATTTTGACCCAGATGTCTATCCGCGCAATCAAAACCATCAAGTTGCACCATCCGAATATGTATTCCGTCGAAATTCCGTCCGGCCGCCGGGGACCCGAGTTTGTGAGTTTTGCCGACCTTCACGACTTTTCCGATTTGGACCAATATGGCCAACCGCGCATGCAAAACCATGAAGCTGCACCTTCCGGACGTCTATTCCGTCAAGGTCCTGTCCGGCCGCCCGAACCCGAGTTCATGTGTTTTATCGACTTTCTCTATTTAGAACCAGATGGCCATCCGCGCATGCAAAATCATCAAGTTGCACCGTACAGACATGTATTTCGTCAACGTCCTGTCCGGTCACCCGGGACCCGAGTTTGTTAGTTTTACCGACTTTCCCGACTTTCTCGATTTCGACCAAGACGGCCATCCGTGCATGCAAAAGCATCAAGTTGCACCGTCCGGACGTGTATTCCTTCAAGGTCCCATTTGTCTGCATGGGACCCGAGTTCATGAGTTTACCCAACTTTCTCGATTTTGACCCAGATGGTATCCGCGCATGCAAAACCATCAAGTTGCACCGTCCGGACGTGTATTCCGTTAAGGTTCCATGTGGCTGCCCAGGACTCGAGTTTGTGAGTTTCACCAACTTTTCCAATTTTGACCCATATGGTCATCAGTGCATGCAAAACCATCCAGTTGCACAATCCAAACATATATTCCGTTGAAGTCCCATACGACGTCCCGGGACCCGAATTCATGAGTTTTCCCAACTTTCCCAATTTTGACCCAGATGGCCATCCACGCATTCAAAACCTTCAAGTTGCACCGTCCGAACGTGTATTCCGTCAAGACCTAGTCCGGCCGCCCGGGACTCGTGTTCGTGAACTTACCGACTTTCCCGACTTTCTCGATTTCGACCTAGATGGTATCCGCGCATGCAAAACTATCAAGTTGCACCGTCCGGACGTGTATTCTGTTAAGGTTCCATCAGGCCGCCAAGGACTTGAGTTCGTGAGTTTTACCTACTTTCCTGATTTTTCCCTAGATGGTGATCTGCGCATGCAAAACCATATAGTTGCACCATCCAAACATGTATTCCGTCAAAGTCCCATACGATGTCCCTTGACCCGAGTTCATTAGTTTTACCTACTTTCCCAATTTTGACCGAGATGGCCATCTATGCATGCAAAACCATCAAGTTGCACCGTCCGGACGTGTATTCCGTCAAGGTCCCGTCCGGCCGCCCGGGACCCGAGTTCGTGAGTTTTATCGACTTTCCCAATTTCGACCAAGATGGCCATTCGCACATGCAAAACCTTCAAGTTGCACCGTCAAGGTCCCGTCCGGCCGCCCGAGACCCGAGTTTGTGCATTTTACCAACTTTCCGGTTTTCGACACAGATGGCCATCTGCAAATGCAAAACGATCCTGTTGCACCATCCGAACGTTTATTCCGTCAAGGTCCCGTCCAGCATCCCAGGACCCAAGTTCATGAGTTTCCCTGACTTTTCTGATTTTGACCGAGATGGCCATCCTCGTATACAAAATCATCAAGTTGCACCGTCCGGACGTGTATTCCATCAATGTCCCGTCCGGCCGCCCAGGACTCGAGTTCAGGAGTTCTACTAACTTTCCCGACTTTCCTGATTTCGACCCAGATGACCATCCGCGCATGCAAAACCATCAAGTTGCATTCTCTGGAAGTGTACTCTGTTAAGGTCCTCTCCGGTCGCTCGGGACCCGAGTTAGTGAGTTTTTCTGACTTTTCCGATTTTGACCCAGATGGCCATCCGCGCATGCAAAAACCATTCAGTTGCACCATCTGAACGTTTATTCCATCAAGACCCCGTTCGGCGTCCCAGGACCGAAGTTCGTGAGTTTTCCCGACTTCCATTATTTTGACCCAGATGGCCATCCTCGTATGCAAAATCATCAAGTTGCACCGTCCGGACGTGTATTCCGTCAAGGTCCCGTCCGGCCGCCCATAACTCGAGTTCGTGTGTTTTACTGACTTTCACGACTTTCCGAATTTCGACCCAGATGACCATCCGCACATACAAAACCATGAAGTTGCACCATCCCGAACTGTACTCTATCAAGGTCATGTCCGGTCACTCGGGACCCGAGTTAGTGAGTTTTTCCGACTTTTTCTGATTTTGACCTAGATGGTCATCCGTGCATGCAAAACCCATCCAGTTGCACTATCCGAATGTGTATTCCGTCCAGGTCCCATCCGGCGCCACCGAACCTGAGTTCATGAGTTTTACCGAGTTTCCAAAATTTGACCCAGACGGCCATCCACGCATGCAAAACCATCAAATTCCACCGTCTGGACGTGTATTCCGAAAAGGCCCCGTCCAGCCGCCCGGGACGCGAGTTCGTGAGTTTTAGCGACATTCTTGACTTTCCCGATTTTAACCCAAATAGCCATCCACGAAAAAACCATCAAGCTGCACAGTTCGGATGTGTATGCTGTCAAGGTCTCTTCCGGCCTCCCGGGACCCGAGTTCGTGAGTTTTACCGACTTTCCTGACTTTCTTGATTTTGACCCAGATGTCCATCCGCGCAATCAAAACCATCAAGTTGCACCGTCCGAACATGTATTCTTTCAAAATTCCGTCCAGCCGCCGGGGACCCGAGTTGTGAGTTTTGCCGACCTTCACGACTTTTCCGATTTGGACCAATATGGCCATCCGCGCATGCAAAACCATGAAGTTGCACATTCCGGACGTGTATTTCGTCAACGTCCTGTCCGGCCACCCGGGACCCGAGTTCGTGAGTTCTACCGACTTTCTCGACTTTCTCGATTTTGACCAAGACAGCCATCTGTGCATGCAAAAACATCAAGTTGCACCATCTGGACGTGTATTCCTTCAAGGTCCCATCCGTCTGCATGGGACCCGAGTTCATGAGTTTACCCGACTTTCTCGATTTTGGCCCAGATGGTATCCGCACATGCAAAACCATCAAGTTACACCGTCCGCACGTGTATTCCGTTAAGGTTCCGTGTGGCCGCCCAGGACTCGAGTTCGTGAGTTTCATCGACTTTCCCGATTTTGACCTAGATGGCCATCCGCGCATGCAAAACCATCCAGTTGCACCATCCAAAAATGTATTCCGTCAAGGTCCCGTCCCATACGGCATCCCGGAACCCGAGTTCATGAGTTTTCCCGACTTTCCCAATTTCGACCCAGATGGCCATCCACGCATGCAAAACCATCAAGTTGCACCATCCGGACGTGTATTCCGTCAAGGTCCCGTCCGGCCGCCCGGGAACCGAGTTCGTGAGTTTTACCGACTTTCTCAATTTCGACCATGATGGCCATTCGCACATGCAAAACCTTCAAGTTGCACCGTCGGAACGTGTATTCCGTCAAGGTCCCGTCGGCCGCCCGAGACCCAAGTTCGTGCATTTTACCGACTTTCTGGTTTTTGACCCAGGTGGCCATCTGCGAATGCAAACCGATCCTGTTGCACCATCCGAACGTTTATTCCGTCAAGGTCCCGTCCGGCGTCCCAGGACCCAAGTTCGTGAGTTTTTCCGACTTTCCCGATTTCGACCCAGATGGCCATCCTCATATGCAAAATCATCAAGTTGCTCCGTCCGGACGTGTATTCCGTCAAGGTCCCGTCCGGCTGCCCAGGACTTGAGTTCGTGAGTTTTATTGACTTTCTCGACTTTCCCGATTTCGACCCAGATGGCCATCCACGCATGCAAAACTATCAAGTTGCACCATCCGGAAGTGTACCCTGTCAAGGTCCTGTCTGGTCGCTCGGGACCTGAGTTAGTGAGTTTTCCGACTTTTTCCGATTTTGACCCAGTTGGCCATCTGCGCATGCCATCGAGTTGTACCATCCGAACGTGTGTTTCGTCAAGGTCCCATCCGGTGCCACCGGACCCGAGTTCATGAGTTTTACACTTTCCAAAATTTGACCCAGACGGCCATCCACGCATGCAAAACCATCAAATTCCACCGTCCGGACGTGTATTCTGAAATGGGCCCGTTCGGCCGTCCGGGACGCGAGTTCGTGAGTTTTAGCGACATTCTCGACCTTCCCGATTTTGACCCAAATGGCCATCCACGAAAAAACCATCAAGCTGCACCGTTCGTACGTGTATGTTGTCAACGTCCTGTCCGGCCACTCGGGACCCGAGTTCGTGAGTTTTACCGACTTTCTCGATTTCGATCAAGACGGCCATCCGTGCATGCAAAACATCAAATTGCACCGTTCGGACGTGTATTCCTTCAAGGTCCCATCCATCTGCACGGGACCCGAGTTCATGACTTTACCCGATTTTCTCGATTTTGACCCAGATGGCCATCCGCGCATGGAAAACCATCCAAACATGTATTCCGTCAAAGTCCCATACGGTGTCCCTTACCCGAGCTCATTAGTTTTCCCGACTTTCCCAATTTCAACCCAGATGGCCATCCACGCATGCACAACCAACAAGTGGCACCGTCCAGACGTGTATTCCTCAAGGTCCCGTCCGGCCGCCCGGGACCCGAGTTCGTGAGTTTTATCGACTTTCCCAATTTCGACCAAGATGGCCATTCGCACATGCAAAACCATCAAGCTGCACTGTTCGTACGTGTATGTTGTCAACGTCCTGTCCGGCCACTCGGGACCCGAGTTCGTGGGTTTTACCGACTTTCTCTATTTCGATCAAGACGGCCATCCGTGTATGCAAAAACATCAAGTTGCACCATCCAGACGTGTATTTCTTCAAGGTCCCATCCGTCTGCACGGGACCCAAGTTCATGACTTAACCCGACTTTCTCGATTTTGACCCAGATGGCCATCCGCGCATGCAAAATCATATAGTTGCACCATCCAAACATATATTCTATTAAAGTCCCATACGGTGTCCCTTGACCCGAGTTCATTAGTTTTCCCGACTTTCCCAATTTCAACCCAGATATCCATCCACGCATGCAAAACCATCAAGTTGCACTATTCGGACGTGCATTCCGTCAAGGTCCCGTCCGGCCGCCCGGGACCCGAGTTCGTGAGTTTTACCAACTTTCCCAATTTCGACCAAGATGACCATTCGCACATGCAAAACCTTCAAGTTGCACCGCCAAGATCCCGTCCGGCAGCCCGAGACCCGAGTTCGTGCATTTTACCACGTCTCCGGTTTTTGACCCAGATGGCCATCTGCGAATGCAAAACGATTCTGTTGCACCATCCGAACGTTTATTCCGTCAAGGTCCTGTCCGGCGTCCCAGGACCCAAGTTCGTGAGTTTTCCCGACTTTTCTAATTTCGAACGAGATGGCCATCCTCGTATGCAAAATCATCAAGTTGCACCGTCCAGACGTGTATTCTGATGAGGTCATCCCTAACTCTTTACCATTTTCTCCTATTCATGACATTGCTGGTTCGGTTGATGTTCAAAATGAACCCAGTGATATACGTATTGGATCAATTACAAGAGCACGTGCCAAATTATTAGAACACCTGGTGAATTCACTCCTAGTTGAATATAATTCTTTTACAAATGAGAATTTTATACTACCTCAATCTTTGCATGTTTGCATGATCAGATTTGAGGCTCTGAAGGAGAGGATATATTCGAAGACAATTGCAAGTTGGATCCCCACATCAAGGAGTACGTGGGGGAGGAGAGGGAGGCAGGACCACCACCATTAAAGAATTAATTATGAAAATCAATTCGGGTTTAGTTATGGCAACAAAAGCTCAAAATTTGAAACAGCTGCAGATTTCTTTCCTGGACTCCGAATCATTCAAATAAATATCGGTTGGAAAGATAATTATACATACTTTCCAATGAGTATGGCCACATTTTATGGGAAGATATATACAGGTCGTGGCAACCACATCAAGTTGATAATCATTTCTGTTTCTTTCCAAATGGAGTCTGTTTTAATTAGGAAAGCTAGCGCTGTGATTTATTTGTTATCAAACATGCTTTGTACGTCAAGGAGTCCTATGTATACCCTTGTGGGTCGTGGCTTTAGGGGGCGATCAAAATATTCAAGACTGAATTGCTATATGCATTCCCTAAGATTAAATATTCTACTTTGTTTTGATCTGGAGTATTTTTCCCTTCACCATTTTGTTGCGATCTGGTGATTGTTCTGTTCTGAAAATCAAGTGTAATCTGTCGCTCCATTGGGAATTGGTTGATTGCAAACTGCTTCGTGGCCGGCGGTTACGGGCACAAGTGTGTGGTGTTGCGAATATCCATAGGGGTGTGTAACACCCCAAAATTTTGATTTAAAACCCTAAATCATGTTAAGAGGGGAATTTAAGAATTTTTGGACGTGTTGCATGTTTTGCAAAAATTCAAATTCAAACTGGAATTCAAATTAAACTCAAATCAGAAAAGAAATAGAAAAAGAAAAAGAGAAAACAGAAAAAAAACAGGCCAGTGGGCCGCAACCCACCAGCTGGCCCAACCAGCGCCGCGCCAGCCCGCAGCCGCGCGCGCTGTTTCCTTCCGCTGACAGGTGGGACCCACCAGCTCGTCTTCTACCTCGCGCCCGCGCCGGACTCCCTCTCACCCGTATCAAAACCGATCGAGATTTCTACGTATCCCCGCTGAATTCTGTTCGTAGGCGACGCAGACTTGATCTAAACCACCCCGCCGCCCTCCCCCGTCTATAAAAACCCCGGCCTCGTTCTGTTTTTCCCACGCGATCCGCCGATTTTCCTCCGGTGAGAACCGAGACTTCTCCGGCGAATTCTGGCCGATCTAAGCTCGGAAATTTCGATCTAACTCGCTGGTCTTGATCCACCGCATCCGGGGAACCTTGCAGGTGCAGAAAACTCAGTGACTTGCGGTATAAACACAGCGCCGACGAGGCTCGCCGTGGTTTCACCTCGGACCTCGTCGCCGATCGCTTTCCAGGACCTCCGAGCTCAAGAAAACCCCCGAGGTGAGATCCCCGACCTCCCCTCTACCGATCTATGCCATAAAATCACAGTTCTAGAGAGAATTCTCGAAGATCCGAAAGTCTCCGGCGAGATCGCCGCTTCCCGCCGCCGTGCGCCGCCGGCAGCGCCGCCCGCGCTCGATCAGAGCGACGTGGCCGCTTGTGCGCCGTTTATTTTAAATCGCACGGTAGGGTTTAAATCCCCGCATACTGGTTCGACGTTATAATTTCAGCCGTCGGTTTAAAATCGGACGGTCCACGTCAGCCCTGCGTTATAAAGACTGGAAATCTTACGTGCTACCCCCTGGGGTTCTCGGGAAATAAGAGCTAGCCCCGGAAACTTCTGATCTAGCCCCCGGAACTCCAGAAAATCATGTAAATTCATTTCAAAATCAGTTTTAGCCTCTGGACTTAATAAAAATTAGGAAAAACACCTCTGTTATGAGTAGCTAGAGCCCTGAAAATTCTTAAAATAATATTATAGACCCTGTAGTGGGGTAAGTTTAACTTTTTAGCACTGTTTAGTATTTAATTTAAGAAATTGAATATGTGGCTAGTGTTTAAAAATTAAAAAGTGGGACAAACATATTGTCAAAATTAAATTAAAAACTTTCTTAGTATTTAGAAAAACTTTGGAGTGAGATAAAAATATATTTTGGGCTGAGTTGAATCTGTTTAATTTATTATTCACATGTAGGGACACATTTTTAAGTAATGAATAGTTTTAGAAAATAGGGAAAATAATTGTCAAATAGTTTACATCTGAGGCAAAGGTCAAAATATGTTATTAAATTATTTAGGACCAGAACCTATTCTGTTTAGATGATGTGTATTACTATTTTCATAATAAAGTACACATTTATGCATAGAAAAATAAATCTGAAAATGTAGCAACTAGTAAATGATAAATGGAGTTTCTAAAATCCAAAGAATTCAGTTTAGGGTTGGTAGAAATTATGAAGACACTTATGGAGAAGGAAAATACCTTTCATGCATACTTGGTAGCTAAAAGGTGTAGTAATTAAATATAAGGAATTTATTTAAATTGGAAACTCATATATGTATATATAGTATGTAAGTATAAATGTGAACACCAAAGTAGGAATCATATACACATGATTAAAGTGTATGCAAGCCACAAATCAACACACATAGAGTAACCACAACACATATAATGGTGAATGACTTTCATAAATATGAATGTGTGGTTTGTATGAAGTGGAAGTGTGAACTATGTCTTATGGATGATTGTTTTTCTTTTGCTATGTGTGATGGTATGATGTAGAACCTGCTCAAGAGCAAGTTATTCCTTTCCAAAATCAGGACTACCCATTCCAAGAGCAGCAGGAAGGAGGCAAGTGTCCTTGACCATTTTGATCCTATACTAGGATGTGTAGTTAGAACTATTTGCATTGTCAATTGAAATATGAAACCCATGTTAGGAAGTTTCCCTAGAATTGCATTACCTTGTTTTCTTGTAGCTTGGGTTGGGATTTATTTGATCATGTCATTTATTATTATGCATATGCTTAGCCATGCTTAGAATGGGATATTTGGGATAAGAGATTATCAGTTTATATTACCATACTCTTGAATGAGATATTGTGAGTTATGTAGAGGTAGGGATCAAGGCAAGTTGGATGTTTTGGTTGTGTGCTGGGTGCACGAGACTCGGGTTTGTGTTTAGTACTTGCCTGGATCCTAAGGACCGGTTCATGGAGCATGTAACCTGGCTTTACAGTGCCAACCACATGCTGAGATGGGGCAGCTTGGCCAATTAATTAGGTGTATCCCCGACATAGTATGGGTGTGTTGGATGGTGCGGGGAGTAGGTGTCAGCTGGACTACCATATGAACCGCAAGGCTCAAGAGGGGGCCACTGCAGCGGGGTTGGAGTCTCTTGTATGCTGTTAGGGGTGAAACCTCAGTGGGCCCACGCTCGTCGGGAATCCCTTTGTAAAGGCTTCATAGTGATCTCCTGGCTACACACCTGGGAAGTGTGAATGTGGTTCGTAGCCACTGGCATAATGGAGGTTCTTTAGTCCACCCGGCAACGGGGGATGAAATCACTACATGTGGGTACAGTGGTACAAACTCTGCAGAGTCAAAACTGTCATGACAGTCGTGCTCACGGTCAAGAGCGGCTTGGACTTATTCATGATTAGAGGATTGATGGTTTTGGAAGTTGTGGATGTTAAGCGGGGAGCTTAACATTGGAAATGATGTTATGGTTATTGGATTATGATGATGGGATGGGAGATTGGGACCATTTCACTTGTGTAGTAATGTAGGTGCTTAATAAGCTAAGGTGATAGGTATTAAGTGCGTAGTGCTTTAACCATGAGTTCAACCTCTCCTTGATCTAGCCATGCCAAGCTCCACCGCCACAAGCTTCACCACGCCAACCAAGGTTGAGTGAGTTTCTAGGGACTCAACCTCCAAAGTTTGCAAGTGCTGCTGAACCTCTGGAGGCAGATGATTGGCTTAAGACCATTGAGAACAAGATGAGGATCATACAGTGCCAAGGGTATGAGAGGGTGCTGTTTGCCTCTCATCAATTGCATGGACCTGCTGCTGATTGGTGGACCGCCTACGTGGCTGCCCATCATGACCCTGAGAACATCACTTGGGAAGAGTTCAAGCGTAGCTTCCGCAATCATTACATCCCAAGAGGTGAACTCAAAAACAAGAGGAAGGAGTTTTGGGGACTGCAGCAGGGAAACATGACGGTGAGGGAATACCTCACTAAATTTACTCAACTATCCCGTTATGCCCCACGAGACATAGAGACTGATGAGCAGAAACAAGATTGTTTCGTGGAGGGACTTACCGCAGAGATGCAGTGTGCAATGTCCTCAAATGAGTATGAAAGCTTCCAAAAGATGGTGGACAGAGCATTTGTGGTAGAAAGGAAGCTAAAGGCCTTGGAAAATGAGAATAAGAGGAAGGCCGGGTGGTCACACCAAGCCTCAGGGAGCAACACCCGCCCCCGTCTGATGCAGCAACCAGCAGGGCAGACGAACCGTGCTGCGGTACCCTACTCAGCACCAAGAGGGTACAACCCGAACTACAGGCCTCCGGCAGCACCAGCACAGCCGCAACGTCAGTTTGTACAGCAGCCTCGTCCCGCATATCCACCTCGACCAGCAGTACAAGGACCCCCAAACCAACCCCAAGACAACAAAGGTCAGGCACCTAAGGTTGGGGTGCAATGTTTTAGCTGCGGTAAAGTGGGGCACTACGCCCACAAATGCCCAAAGAAGAAGCCCGCGCAGCCACAACAGCAGAATGTGATGCGAGGACGGGTGAACCACGTCACTATAGAGGAAGCGCAAGAGGCACCCGACGTAGTAGTTGGTAAGTTTACTGCCAATTTACACCTTGCAACCCTACTGTTTGATTCTGGTGCTACCCACTCGTTCATTGCTCAAGGGTTTGTTAAGAAGCATGACCTAGCAACAACACAAATGAACCATATGCTAGCCGTAAACTCTCCAGGTGGAGAAATAAGGACAAGACAAGTGTGTCCCAAAGTGAATCTAGACATTAATGGGGTGGTATTTACTACTAACCTTATTGCGATAGATTCACAAGGGATAGATATTATCTTGGGTATGGATTGGTTGACAAAACATAAAGGAATCATCCATTGTTCGACCAGAACGGTGGAACTAACTCACCCTAGTGGCACAAGAGTAAAGTTCATAACAATACACGAGCCTAGGAGGGACATTAAATTAAATCAAGTTGAGGTGAAAGTTGAGGAAATCAGGACCATCAGGGAATATCCAGATGTTTTTCTGGAGGAGTTGCCAGGTATGCCTCCCGATCGTGAAGTGGAATTCGCGATTGAGCTAGTACCTGGAACAACCATGATTTACAAAAGACCTTATCGGATGGACTCCAAGCAGCTAGAAGAACTCAAGGATCATTTGAGAGAACTGAGGGAGAAGGGGTATATTCGCCCTAGTTCCTCACCTTGGGGAGCTCCGGTGATATTTGTGCCCAAGAAGGACGGAACCCAAAGGTTATGCGTGGATTACCGTGCTTTGAATGAGGTAACCATCAAGAACAAGTACCCATTACCCCGCATTGAAGACTTGTTTGATCAGTTGAGAGGCGCTTGTGTGTTCTCGAATATTGATCTCAGGTCGGGCTACCACCAACTCAAGATAAGGCAATCTGATATTCCCAATACAGCTTTCGTCTCTCGGTACGGACTGTATGAATACACCGTCATGCCTTTCGGGCTGACTAATGCCCCGGCATACTTCATGTATCTCATGAACAAGGTATTCATGGAATATCTTGACAAATTTGTGGTGGTTTTCATAGATGTCATTCTCGTCTTCTCCAAAGATGAAGAAGAACATGAGAAACATCTAAGGTTGGTGTTGCAGAGGCTAAGAGAACACCAACTATATGCCAAATTGAGCAAGTGTGAGTTTTGGCTGAAGAGAGTTCCCTTCTTAGGACATATAATCTCGGAGGGAGGAATCTCCGTAGATCCCGCCAAAATCGAGGATATACAGAAGTGGAAGACCCCTGAAAATGTCGGGGAAGTTCGAAGCTTTTTGGGATTGGCTGGATACTATCGACGGTTTATTGAGGGATTCTCCAAGATCTCGAGACCTCTCACCAAATTGTTGGAGAAGGGAATCACATTCACATGGACGCCGTAGTGCGAGAAGAGTTTTCAGGAGTTAAAGGAAAGATTGACAACAGCCCCAGTGCTGGTTATGCCAGATATGCAAAAGAGCTTCACGGTGTACTGCGATGCCTCTCGAAACGGGTTGGGATGTGTTCTCATGCAAGAAGGGCATGTCGTGGCTTATGCATCCCGGCAGCTTCGAAAGCACGAGAAGAACTATCCTACACATGACCTAGAACTAGCCGCAGTGGTACACGTGTTGAAAATTTGGCGGCACTATTTGATGGGGAAGAGGACCGAGATATATACGGATCATAAGAGTTTGAAGTACATATTCACACAGCCAGATCTCAACCTCAGACAAAGGAGATGGTTAGAGCTAATCAATGACTTTGATGTAGACATCAATTATCATCCTGGGAAAGCAAACGTCGTGGCCGATGCTTTGAGTCGGAAAGTGCAGGTCAATAAGTTGAGCTTGAAGGACATGCCTGCAGAATTGAAGGACGAGGTTATAAGGCTCAATCTATGCCTTGTGAATAGCGGTGAAGCCATCGCCATGGAAGTGGACTCCACACTAGAGCAAGACATCCGCGAGGGTCAAAAGAATGACGAGAAGATACGAGAGATCAGACAACTCATCAAGGAAAATAAAGCTCCTGGTTTTAGAGAGGATGAACAAGGAACGGTGTGGCACGGGAAAAGAATCTGTGTGCCAGAAGTAAAGGAGATCCGTGAATTGATTTTGAAGGAGGCTCATGATTCCGACTATTCCATTCATCCTGGGAGTACGAAGATGTACCAGGACCTCAAGAGCAGGTATTGGTGGTATGGCATGAAGCGAGATGTCGCGGAACATGTTGCCCTATGTGATACATGTCAGTTGGTGAAAGCAGAACATCAACGACCCACGGGATTATTGCAACCACTCAAAGTGTCTGAATGAAAATGGGAAGAAATCAGCATGGATTTTATCGTGGGATTGCCTAGGACCCAATCAGGATATGATTCGATATGGGTCATCATTGATAGGCTAACCAAGGTAGCTCACTTCATCCCTGTGAAGGAAAGCTACAGCGGATCCAAATTGGCAGATTTGTACATGTCAAGGATCGTGTGTTACCATGGAGTGACAAAGAAGATTGTGTCGGATCGAGGGACACAGTTCACCTCAAGGTTCTGGCAGAAGTTGCATGAAACCATGGGAACCCATTTGAACTTTAGTTCTGGCTACCATCCCCAAACTGATGGGTAGACGGAAAGAACCAATCAGATCCTTGAAGATATGTTGAGGGCATGTGCACTCAAAAACAATCAGAGTTGGGATAAAAACTTACCGTATGCGGAGTTTTCCTATAACAACAGCTATCAAGCTAGTATGAAGATGTCGCCGTTTGAAGCTTTGCACGGGAGGAAGTGCAGAACTCCCCTATTTTGGAACCAAACGGGGGAAAGTAAAGTGTTTGGTCCAGAAGTACTACAAGAAGCCGAGGCGAAGGTGAGGGAAATTCGCAACAACTTGAGGATAGCACAAACACGCCAAAAGAGCTATGCCAATGTACGAAGAAGAGAGCTCGTTTTCAACGTGGGAGACTATGTCTATCTCAAGGTGTCCCCTATCAGAGGACTTTGTCGGTTCAAGGTGAAAGGGACGTTGTCACCTCGATACATCGGACCCTTTCAAGTTTTGGAGAGGAAAGGCGAAGTGGCGTATCAACTAGAATTACCGACTCGTCTATCGGATGTGCACGATGTATTCCATGTGTCACAACTCAAGAAATGCCTGAGGACGCCTGAAGAGGTGTTACCCATGAATGAAGTGGATGTAGCTGAGGATTTGTCTTATGCCGAGCAACCATACAAGATTTTGGAGACAATGGAACGCCTCACCAGAAATAAAAGAATCCGGATGTGCAAAGTGCAGTGAAAGCATCACTCAGAAGAGGAAGCCACCTGGGAGCGGGAAGATGAGCTCAAGGCACAATTTCCGGAATTGTTTTCTTAGAAACACCAATCTCGAGGACGAGATTTCTTTTAAGGGGGGTAGAGCTGTAACACCCCAAAATTTTGATTTAAAACCCTAAATCATGTTAAGAGGGGAATTTAAGAATTTTTTGACGTGTTGCATGTTTTGCAAAAATTCAAATTCAAACTGGAATTCAAATTAAACTCAAATCAGAAAAGAAATAGAAAAAGAAAAAGAGAAAACAGAAAAAAAAACAGGCCAGTTGGCCGCAACCCACCAGCCGGCCCAACCAGCGCCGCGCCAGCCCGCAGCCGCGCGCGTTGTTTCCTTCTGCTGACAGGTGGGACCCACCAGCTCGTCTTCTACCTCGCGCCCGCGCCGGACTCCCTCTCACCCGAATCAAAACCGATCGAGATTTTTGCGTATCCCCGCTGAATTCTGTT
Organism: Neostapfia colusana; assembly: GCA_030760725.1. Lineage (NCBI taxonomy): Eukaryota > Viridiplantae > Streptophyta > Magnoliopsida > Poales > Poaceae > Neostapfia > Neostapfia colusana. The sequence goes on along the minus strand of JASWHV010000014.1, from coordinate 14,239,747 downwards.
CGTAGGCGACACAGACTTGATCTAAACCACCCCGCCGCCCTCCCACGTCTATAAAAACCCCGACCTCGTTCTGTTTTTCCCACGCGATCCACCGATTTTCCTCCGGTGAGAACCGAGACTTCTCCGGCGAATTCTGGCCGATCTAAGCTCGGAAATTTCGATCTAACTCGCTGGTCTTGATCCACCGCCTCCGGGGAACCTTGCAGGTGCAGAAAACTCGGTGACTTGCGGTGTAAACACAGCGCCGACGAGCCTCGCCGTGGTTTCACCTCGGACCTCGTCGCCGATCGCTTTCCAGGACCTCCGAGCTCAAGAAAACCCCCGAGGTGAGATCCCCGACCTCCCCTCTACCGATCTATGCCATAAAATCACAGTTCTAGGGAAAATTCTCGAAGATCCGAAAGTCTCCAGCGAGATCGCCGCTTCCCGCCGCCGTGCGCCGCCGGCAGCTCCGCCCGCGCTCGATCAGAGCGACGTGGCCGCTTGTGCGCGTTTATTTTAAATCGCACGGTAGGGTTTAAATCCCCGCGTACCGGTTCGACGTTATAATCTCAGCCGTCGGTTTAAAATCGGACGGTCCACGTCAGCCCCGCGTTATAAAGACTGGAAATCTTACGTGCTACCCCCTGGGGTTCTCGGGAAATAAGAGCTAGCCCCTGAAACTTCTGATCTAGCCCCTGGAACTCCAGAAAATCATGTAAATTCATTTCAAAATCAGTTTTAGCCCCTGGACTTAATAAAAATTAGGAAAAACACCTCTGTTATGAGTAGCTAGACCCCTGAAAATTCTTAAAATAATATTATAGACCCTGTAGTGGGGTAAGCTTAACTTTTTAGCCCTGTTTAGTATTTAATTTAAGAAATTGAATATGTGGCTAGTGTTTAAAAATTAAAAAGTGGGACAAACATATTGTCAAAATTATATTAAAAACTTTCTTAGTATTTAGAAAAACTTTGGAGTGAGATAAAAACATATTTTGGGCTGAGTTGAATCTATTTAATTTATTATTCACATGTAGGGACACATTTTTAAGTAATGAATAGTTTTAGAAAATAGGGAAAATAATTGTGAAATAGTTTACATCTGAGGCAAAGGTCAAAATATGTTATTAAATTATTTAGGACCAGAACCTATTCTGTTTAGATGATGTGTATTACTATTTTCATAATAAAGTACACATTTATGCATAGGAAAATAAATCTGAAAATGTAGCAACTAGTAAATGATAAATGGAGTTTCTAAAATCCAAAGAATTCCGTTTAGGGTTGGTAGAAATTATGAAGACACTTATGGAGAAGGAAAATACCTTTCATGCATACTTGGTAGCTAAAAGGTGTAGTAATTAAATATAAGGAATTTATTTAAAACTGAAACACACATATATATATAATATGTAAGTATAAATATGAACACCAAAGTAGGAATCATATACATATAAATAAAAGTGTATGCAAGCCACAGATCAACACCCAAAGTAACCACAACACATATAATGGTGAATGAAGTTCATAAATATGAATGTGTGGTTTGTATGAAGTAAGAAGTGTGAACTATGTCTTATGATTGTTGTTTTTCTTTTGCTATGTGTGATGGTATGAAGTAGAACCTGTTCAAGAGCAAGTTATTCCTTTCCAAGATCAGGACTACCCATTCCAAGAGCAGCAGGAAGGAGGCAAGTGTCCTTGACCACTTTGATCCTATGCTAGGATGTGTAGATAAAATTATTTGCATTGTCAAGTTAAATATGAAACCCATGCTAGGAAGTTTCCCTAGAATTGCATTACCTTGTTTCCTTGTAGCTTGGGTTGGGATTTTTTTGTCATGTCATTTATTTACATGCATATGCTTAGCCATGCTTAGAATGGGATAATTGGGATATGAGATCATCAGTTTATTATACCATACTCTTGAATGAGCTATTGAGAGTTATGTAGAGGTAGGAATCAAGGCAAGTTGGATGTTTTGGTTGTGTGCTGGGTGCACGAGACTTGAGTTTGTGTTTAGTACTTGCCTGGATCCTAAGGACCGGTTCATGGAGCATGTAACCCGGCTTTACAGTGCCAACCACATGCTGAGATGGGGCAGCTTGGCCAATTAATTAGGTGTATCCCCGGCGTAGTATGGGTGTGTTGGATGGTGCGGGGAATAGGTGTCAGCTGGACTACCATATGAACCGCAAGGCTCAAGAGGGGGCCACTGCAGCGGGGTTGGAGCCTCTTGTATGCTGTTAGGGGTGAAACCTCAGTGGGCCCACGCTCGTCGGGAATCCCTTTGTAAAGGCTTCGTAGTGATCTTCTGGCTGCACACCTGGGAAGTGTGAATGTGGATCGTAGCCACTGGCATAATGGAGGTTCTTTTAGTCCACCCGGCAACGGGGGATGAAATCACTACATGTGGGTACAGTGGTACAAACTCTGCAGAGTCAAAACTGTCTTGACAGCCGTGCTCACGGTCAAGAGCGGCCTGGACTTATTCATGATTAGAGGATTGATGGTTTTGGAAGTTAAGCGGGGAGCTTAACATTGGAAATGATGTTATGGTTATTGGATTATGATGATGGGATGGGAGATTGGGACCATTTCACCTGTGTAGTAATGTAGGTGCTTAATAAGCTAAGGTGATAGGTATTAATTGCGTAGTGCTTTAACCATGAGTTCAACCTCTCCTTGTTCTAGCCATGCATGATATAATTTTCCCACACTTGCTGAGTACCATTGGTACTCAACCTTGCATATCTGTTGGTTTATATTGCTGCTCAGGTCAAGATAATGAGGTGGTGTATAATGACCAAGATTTTGGACCCGAGGAAGGTTTTTAGGTTCATGAAGACCCCCGGGCAACGCCTGTGATGGAGCCCTAAAGAATAATATTCCGCTGCTAGTTTATTTACTTGTGATGAACTTATTATTGTCCATCGAGACATTTACTATGTAAGACTTACTTATATTCGACACCTGGCTTGTAATAAATGATGCTTCACTATTTGTCATCACATGTATGAGAAAATGATCCTGGCATACATGTGATATTCACTTGGTTGTTCTTCGGAAAAACCGGGTGTGACACGCATGTGCATAGATTGTAGAGCAATTAATAACATTACTATTCGATATCGTCATCCTATTCCACGGTTAGAAGATATGCTATACGAATTGAGTGGTGCTGTGTTATTTTCTAAAATTGATTTGCGTAGTGGTTATCATCAAATTAGAATGAAGGAAGGGGATGAATGGAAGACTGCTTTCAAAATTAAATTTGGATTATATGAGTGATTAGTTATGCCTTTTGGGTTGACTAATGCGCCTAGTACTTTCATGAGACTAATGAACCATGTTTTGAGACATTTTATTGGCAGGTTTATTGTTGTTTATTTTGATGATATCCTTATTTACAGTCGCAATGAATCTGAACATATCGCTCATATTCGACAAGTCTTGCATGTGTTGCGTGACGCCAAGCTTTATGGTAATCTTGATAAGTGCACATTTTGCAAAGATAAGGTGACATTTTTAGGATATGTTGTTTCTGCACATGGAGTTGAGGTAGATGAATCTAAAATTTCTGCTATAAAGAATTGGCCTACGCCATTGAATGTTATTCAAGTACGAAGCTTTCATGGTCTTGCTGGTTTCTATAGGTGTTTTGTGAAGGATTTTAGTACAATTGCTGCATCTTTAAATGAGCTTACAAAGAAAGGTGTTGACTTTGTGTGGGGCACAGCCCAAGAAAATGCTTTTAATGAACTGAAATGTCGTTTGATTGCTGCACCTTTACCTGCACTTTCAGATTTCACTAAACAATTTGAGGTTGCATGTGACGCTAGTGGACTTGGTATTGGGGGTGTGTTGATGCAAGAGGGTAGACCGATTGCATATTTTTCTGAAAAATTGAATGGTGCGCGATTGAATTATCCTATTTATGATAAAGAATTATATGCTCTTGTTCATGTTCTTGAGGTTTGGCAATATTATTTGTGGCCAAAAGAATTCATCATACATTCTGATCATGAGGCATTAAAATTTTTGAAAAGTCATTCCAATTTAAATAAACGACATGCTAAATGTGTTGAATTTATTGAGTCTTTTCCATACATCATTAAGTATACGAAGGGTAAAGATAATGTTGTTGCTGATGCTCTCTCTCGAAAAAGTATGTTATTGACACAATTGGATGTTAAAGTTTCCGGTTTAGAGAGTTTGCGTGACTTATATGCTACTGATCCTGATTTTTCCACACCATATAAGTTGTGTACAGATGTGAAAGCATGGGAAAAATATCATATACATGAAGGGTACTTGTTTAGAGGTAATAAACTATGTATTCCCGAGTCGTCTGTGCGTTTGTTGTTATTGCAGTAATCCCATGCCTACAGTTTCATGGGACATTTTGGACGTGAGAAGACTTTGCTTATGGTTGCTGATCACTTTTATTGGCCTAAGATGAGGCATGATGTGGACAAATTTGTTCAGCTATGCATTACTTGTCACAGATCAAAATCCAAGCTGAAACCTCACGGTTTGTATACCCCTCTTCCTGCTCCTACTACACCATGGAAAGATATAAGCATGGATTTTATGTTAGGATTGCCTAGCACCAAGAGAGGACATGATTCAATTTTGTGGTAGTCGATCGATTTTCTAAGATGGCACATTTTGTTGCCTGCCACAAGAGCGACGATGCGTCGCATATTGCTAATCTATTTTCAGGGACATTGTGCGCTTACATGGAGTATCCAAGACGATTATTTCTGATCGTGATGTGAAGTTCATGAGCTACTTTTGGAAGACAATTTGGGGAAAGTTAGGGACAAAGTTATTATTCAGCACTACTTGTCACCCCCAAACAGATGGACAAACTGTAACACCCCAAATTTTGATTCAAAACTCTAAACCATGCTCAGAGGGGAATTTAAAAATTTTTGGACGTGTTGCATGTTTTGCAAAAATTCAAATTCAAACTGGAATTCAAATTAGACCCAAAACAGAAAAGAAATGGAAAAAGAAAAAGAAAAACGGGAAAAAACCGGCCAGTGGGCCGAAACCCGCCAGCCGGCCCAACTTCCCCGCGCCAGCCCGCCCCCGCGCGCGCCGCGCTGCCTCTCACTGACGGGTGGGACCCGCCTGTCATCCCTAACCCCGCGACCCCGGACTTTTCCCCGAGCGCGCGCGATCTTAACCGATCGGGAAATCCGTTCTGCCGCCCGAATTCTGGTCCCAGAGGACTCCAACTCGATCACAACAGACCCACCGCCCTCCCCCGGCTATAAAAACCCCCGATCCGATCAGTTTTTCCCACGCGATCGCCGATTTTTACTCCGGTGAGCACCGAGAAATCGGCGGTGAATTCTGGCCGATCTAAGCTCGGAAACTCTGATCTAACTCGCTGGTCTTGGTCCACCGCCTCCGGGGAACTTTGCAGGTGCAGAAAACTCGGAGAGTTACGGTGTAAACACAGCGCCGACGAGCTTCGCCGTGGTTTTGCCTCGGACCTCGCCGCCGATCACTTTCCAGGACCCCCGAGCTCGAGAAAACCCCCGAGGTGAGATCCCTGATCTCCCCTCTGCCGATCTATGCCATAAGATCACAGTTTTAGGCAGAATTCTCGAGGATCCGAAACTTTCCGGCGAGATCGCCGCTTCCCGCCGCCGTGCGCCGCCGGCAGCGCCGCCCGCGCTCGATCAGAGCGACGTGGCTGCTTGTGCGCCGTTTATTTTAAATCGCACGGTAGACTTTAAAACCCCGCGTACCGGTTCGATGTTATAATCTCAGCCGTCGGTTTAAAATCGGACGGTCCACGTCAGCCCCGCATTATAAAGACTGGAATTCTTACGTGCTACCCCCTGGGGTTCTCTGGAATTGAGAGCTAGCCCCAGAAACTTCAGATCTAGCCCCTGGAACTTCAGAAATTCATGTAAATTCATTTAAAAATCAGTTTTAGCCCCTGGACTTAATAAAAATTAGGAAAAAACACCTCTGATAAGTGTAGCTAGACCCCTGGAAATTATGAAAATAATATTATAGACCCTGTAATGGGGTGAGTTCATTATTTTAGCCATGTTTAGTATTTAATCTAAAACATTGAATATGTAACTAGTGTTTAAAAATTAAAAAGGGGGATAAACATAATTGTCAAAATTAATTAAAAACTTTCTCAGTACTTAGAAAACTTTGGAGTGAGATAAAAGTATATTTTTGGGCTGAAATGAATCTGTTTCATTTATTATTCACATTTATTAGTATAGGGACACATTTTTAAGTAAAGAATAGCTATAGAAAAATAGGGAAAATAATTATGAAATAGTATACATCAGAAGCCAAGGTCAAATTATGATATTAAATTATTTAGGACCAGAACCTATACTGTTTAGATGATATGTATTACTAATTTCATAATAAAATACACAATTATGCATAAGAATATAAATCTGAAAAATATAGCAACTAGTAAATGATCAATGGAGTTTTTAAAATCCAAAGAGTTCAGTTTAGGGTTGGTAGAAATTATGAATGCACATATGGGGAAAAATAATACTTTTCATACACACTTGGTAGTAAAAAGGTGAAGTAGTTGAATATAAGAAATTTATTGTAAACCCATATAAATAGTGTGTAAGTATGAAGGTGGACACAAAAGTAGGAATCATATACACATGGTTAAAAGTGCATGCAAGCCACAACTCAACACACATAAAGTAACCACAACACATATAATGGTAAAGAACTTTCATGAATATGAATATGTGGTTTGTATGAAGTGTAAGTGTGAACTATGTCTTATGGATTGTTGTTTTTCTTTTGCTATGTGTGATGGTATGAAGTAGAACCTGTTCAAGAACCAGTTATTCATTTCTAAGACCAGGACTATCCATTTCAAGAGCAGCAAGAAGGAGGCAAGTGTCCTTGACCACTTTGATCCTATGCTAGGATGTGTAGATAGAATTATTTGCATTGTCAAGATAATTATGAAACCCATGCTAGGAAGTTTCCCTAGAATTGCATTACCTTGTTTCCTTGAAGCTTGGGTTGGGATTTATTTGGTCATGTCATTTATTTACATGCATATGCTTAGCCATGCTTAGAATGGGATATTTGGATATGAGATCATCAATTTATTTTACCATACTCTTGAATGAGTTATTGTGAGTTATGTAGAGGTAGGGATCAAGGCAAGTTGGATGTTTTGGTTGTGTGCTGGGTGCACGAGACTTGGGTTTGTGTTTAGTACTTGCCTGGATCCTAAGGACCGGTTCATGGAGCATGTAACCCGGCTTTACAGTGCCAACCACATGCTGAGATGGGGCAGCTTGGCCAATTAATTAGGTGTATCCCCGGCTTAGTATGGGTGTGTTGGATGGTGCGGGGAGTAGGTGTCAGCTGGACTACCATATGAACCGCAAGGCTCAAGAGGGGGCCACTGCAGCGGGGTTGGAGCCTCTTGTATGCTGTTAGGGGTGAAACCTCAGTGGGCCCACGCTCGTCGGGAATCCCTTTGTAAAGGCTTCGTAGTGATCTCCTGGCCGCACACCTGGGAAGTGTGAATGTGGATCGTAGCCACTGGCATAATGGAGGTTCTTTTAGTCCACCCGGCAACGGGGGATGAAATCACTACTTGTGGGTACAGTGGTACAAACTCTGCAGAGTCAAAACTGTCTTGACAGCCGTGCTCACGGTTAAGAGCGGCCTGGACTTATTCATGATTAGAGGAGTGAAGGTTTTTGGGAGTTGTGGATGTTAAGCGGGGAGCTTAACATTGGAAATGATGTTATGGTTATTTGGTTATGATGATGGGATGGGAGATTGGGACCATTTCACCTGTGTAGTAATGTAGGTGCTAAATAAGCTAAGGTGATAGGTATTAATTGCGTAGTGCTTTAACCATGAGTTCAACCTCTCCTTGTTCTAGCCATGCATGATATAATTTTCCCACACTTGCTGAGTACCATTGGTACTCAACCTTGCATATTTGTTGGTTTATATTGCTGCTCAGGTCAAGATAATGTGGTGGTGTATAATGACCAAGACTTTGGACCCGAGGAAGGATTTTAGGTTCATGAAGACCCCCGGGCAACGCCTGTGATGGAGCCCTAAAAGAATAATATTCCGCTGCTAATTTATTTACTTGTGATGAACTTATTATTGTCCATCGAGACATTTACTATGTAAGACTTACTTATATTCGACACCTGGCTTGTAATAAATGATGCTTCACTATTTGTCATCACATGTATGAGAAAATGATCCTGGCATACATGTGATATTCACTTGGTTGTTTCTTCGGAAAAACCGGGTGTGACAGAGGTGGTATCAGAGCCAAGGTTGCCCGTAGGAACGTGGACCTAGGTAGAAATGGACGTATTTAAGGGCCCTATTTTCTTAAAAACTATTTTCCAAAGTGTGGGTGGAAAAGTGTTATAAAAGGAGTCATTTTCTTCATCTTACCCCAACTTTCATTCAAAATAGGATTTTTGTTTGGGAATTTATCTAACCTAATTTTAAATTCTTTTGTTTTAGATGGTTCGCATGATTCGCACCGCCCGTAAGTCCACAGGAGGGAGAGTTCCCGTAGTTGCCCTTGCCGAAAGAGAGGAGAGTCGTCCAGTGACGTACCTTTCCTATGGATTGGCAGTAGGAGATTTGTTGCGCCGTCTTCGACGTATGCTCGAAGCCGCCGGCAATACGGGCAAGCTTATCATCCACTATAACTCCACCAGGACCATCCGTGAGAAGAGGGAAGAATGGAGTTCGGAGATGAGGATTATACACGAGAATCAGCTGCTTAAGATTCACCACTCTCCAGCTTGTCGAGCCACACAAGTTGACGCGGAGAAAGATGTCACCTGGGAGGCCATCACCTGCCAGAGTCACATCTATCGTCGCCACTTGGACAAAACTGAGTACATGTATGTCCTCCAACGTGAGAGTGGTACCACGGAGTACAAGTACCCACCGGTGCAGCAAGGGACTTCCCATGAGCACATGGACTTGTGCTTGGAGGATGCTGCTATGCTCAGCACTCGACTGCAGGAGTGTCAACAAGAGCTTCAGGATGTCCGAGACACCCTGAAGGAAACGGAGGCGTTGCTGCGAGCTTGCTTAAAGGCGAGAGAAAGAGGAGATGGGAATGAACTGTGTGTCACCGTGAGTGATCCATGGACTCCTGACTCCCCGGATCGCCGAGCAATCAGGCGTCGTCGCACTTCTCCACCAGCAGCCTCCCCACCCAAAGAAGAGTCAGAAGGTAGCCGAAATGAGGAGGAAGATCCCGAGGAGCCAGCTCAAGAGGACGAGTAGTGTAGAGTCTTTCCCCTAGCTAGCAAGAGGTCGAGTAGTCGAGTCGTGACATAGTTAATGGTGTGATAATGCTTGGTGTGTGACGTGAGTTGTGGAAGCCATGAGCAATTGTCCACAGCCTCGTCTTCAGATTGTTTTGCTTTGGTGTGTGAACCCACAGGAAATAATAGTGCATTTATTTGGTGTGAGATATAAACCCTCGTAAAATTTCAACAAAGCCTCAACACCTTAAAGTACCAACAAACGAAAGTAGTAAGATGATACTAAATGGTATCAAATTAACATTTGTTGATTCTGCCAGATGGCCGGAAGAGTAAAAGGACGTGCTGCCAACCCCGCCAACAACAATGATGAGGCATGCAACCCTCATCTTTCTGGAGGCCAGGACAGGGGTGGTCGCCGTGAAGAAGTTGATCCTCTCCACCAAATGCTGGAGAATCAAAATCAGCTTATCCAGAACTTGACTCAAGTGGTGGCCAACTTGCATCAAGTTCCACCTCCACAAGCTGCACCACGCCAACCAAGGTTGAGTGAGTTTCTAGGAACTCAACCTCCAAAGTTTGCAAGTGCTGCTGAACCTCTGGAGGCAGATGATTGGCTGAAGACTATTGAAAGTAAGATGAGGATCATACAGTGCCAAGGGTATGAGAGGGTGCTGTTTGCCTCTCATCAATTGCATGGACCTGCTGCTGATTGGTGGACCGCCTATGTGGCCGCCCATCATGACCCTGAGAACATCACTTGGGAAGAGTTCAAGCGTAGCTTCCGCAACCACTACATCCCAAGAGGTGAACTCAAAAACAAGAGGAAAGAGTTTCTGGGACTGCAGCAGGGAAACATGACGGTGAGGGAATACCTCACTAAATTTACTCAACTATCCCGTTATGCTCCACGAGACATAGAGACTGATGAGCAGAAACAAGATTGTTTCGTGGAAGGACTTACCGCAGAGATGCAGTGTGCCATGTCCTCCAATGAGTATGAAAGTTTTCAAAAGATGGTGGACAGAGCATTTGTGGTGGAAAGGAAGCTAAAGGCCCTGGAAAATGAGAATAAGAGGAAGGCGGGATGGTCACATCAGGCCTCAGGGAGCAACACCCGCCCACGTATGATGCAGCAACCTACGGGGCAGACGAGCCGTGCTGCGGTACCCTATTCAGCACCAAGAGGGTACAACCCAAACTACAGGCCACCCGCAGCACCAGCACAGCCGCCACGTCAGTTTGTGCAGCAGCCTCGCCCCGCATATCCACCTCGACCAGCAGTGCAAGGACCCCCAAACCAGTCCCAGGACAACAAAGGCCAGGCGTCTAAGATTGGGGTGCAATGTTTCAGCTGTGGCGAAGTGGGGCACTACGCCCACAAATGCCCAAAGAAGAAGCCTGCGCCGCCACAACAGCAGAATGTAGTGAGAGGACGGGTGAACCATGTCACCATGGAGGAAGCACAAGAGGCACCCGACGTGGTAGTTGGTAAGTTTCCTGCCAATTTACACCTTGCAACTCTGCTGTTTGATTCTGGTGCTACCCACTCGTTCATTGCTCAAGGGTTTGTTAAGAAGCATGACCTAGCAACCACACAAATGAACCATATGCTAGCCGTAAACTCTCCAGGTGGAGAAATAAGAACAAGACAAGTGTGTCCCAAAGTGAGCCTAGACATTAATGGGGTAGTATTTACGGCTAACCTCATAGTGATAGATTCACAAGGGATAGATATTATTTTGGGTATGGATTGGTTGACCAAACATAAAGGAATCATCCATTGTTCGACCAGAACGGTGGAACTAACTCACCCCAATGGCACGAGAGTAAAGTTCATAACGATACACGATCCAAGGAGGGACATTAAATTAAATCAAGTGGAGGTGAAAGTTGAGGAAATCAGGACTATCAGGGAATATCCAGATGTTTTTCCGGAGGAGTTGCCAGGAATGCCTCCCGACCGTGACGTGGAATTCGCAATTGAGCTAGTACCGGGAACAGCCCCGATATACAAGAGACCTTATCGAATGGACTCCAAGCAGTTAGAAGAGCTCAAGGATCATTTGAGAGAATTGACGGAGAAGGGGTATATTCGCCCTAGTTCCTCACCATGGGGAGCTCCGGTGATATTTGTGCCCAAGAAAGACGGAACCCAAAGGTTATGCGTGGATTACCGTGCCTTGAATGAGGTAACCATCAAGAACAAGTACCCATTACCCCGCATTGAAGACTTGTTTGATCAGTTGAGGGGAGCTTGTGTGTTCTCGAAAATTGATCTCAGGTCGGGGTACCACCAACTCAAGATAAGGCAATCTGATATTCCCAAGACAGCTTTCGTATCTCGGTACGGACTGTATGAATACACTGTCATGCCTTTCGGGCTAACCAATGCCCCGGCATATTTCATGTACCTCATGAACAAGGTATTCATGGAATATCTGGACAAATTTGTGGTGGTTTTCATAGATGATATTCTCGTCTTCTCCAAAAATGAAGAAGAACATGAGAAACATCTAAGGTTGGTGTTACAGAGGCTGAGAGAACACCAACTATATGCCAAGTTGAGCAAGTGTGAGTTTTGGCTGAAGAGAGTTCCCTTTTTAGGACATATAATCTCGGAGGGAGGAATCTCAGTCGATCCCGCCAAAATCGAGGATATCCAGAAGTGGAAGACCCCTGAAAATGTCGGGGAAGTTCGAAGCTTTTTGGGATTGGCTGGATACTATCGACGGTTTATTGAGGGATTCTCCAAGATCTCGAGACCTCTCACCAAACTGTTGGAAAAGGGAATCACATTCACCTGGACGCCACAGTGCGAGACGAGCTTTCAGGAGCTAAAGAAGAGATTGACAACAACCCCAGTGCTGGTTATGCCAGATATGCAGAAGAATTTCACAGTGTACTGCGATGCCTCTGGAAATGGGTTGGGATGTGTTCTCATGCAAGAAGGACATGTCGTGGCATATGCATCCCGGCAGCTTCGGAAGCACGAGAAGAACTATCCTACACATGATCTAGAACTAGCTGCAGTGGTACACGCGTTGAAAATTTGGCGGCACTATTTGATGGGGAAGAGGACAGAGATATATACGGATCATAAGAGTTTGAAGTACATATTCACACAGCCAGATCTCAACCTCAGACAAAGGAGATGGTTAGAGCTAATCAATGACTTTGATGTGGGCATCAACTATCATCCCGGAAAAGCAAACGTCGTGGCCGATGCTTTGAGTCGGAAAGTGCAGGTCAATAAGTTGAGCTTGAAGGACATGCCCGCAGAATTGAAGGACGAGGTTATAAGGCTCAATCTATGTCTAGTAAATACTGGTGAAGCCATCGCCATGGAAGTGGACTCCACACTCGAGCAAGACATACGCGAGGGCCAAAAGAATGATGGGAAGATACAAGAGATCAGACAGCTCATCAAGGAAAATAAAGCTCCTGGTTTTAGAGAGGATGAACAAGGAATGGTGTGGCACGGGAGAAGAATCTGTGTGCCAGAAGTAAAGAAGATCCGTGAATTGATTTTAAAGGAGGCTCATGATTCCGACTATTCCATTCATCCTGGGAGTACGAAGATGTACCAGGACCTCAAAGGCAGGTATTGGTGGTATGGCATGAAGCGAGATGTCGCGGAACATGTTGCCCTATGTGACACATGTCAGTTGGTGAAAGCAGAACATCAACGACCCGCGGGATTGTTGCAACCACTCAAAGTACCTGAATGGAAATGGGAAGAAATCAGCATGGATTTTGTCGTGAGATTGCCTAGGACCCAATCCGGGTATGATTCAATATGGGTCATTATTGATCGGCTAACCAAGGTAGCTCATTTCATTCCTGTGAAAGAAAGCTACGGCGGATCCAAATTGGCAGAATTGTACATGTCAAGGATCGTGTGTTACCATGGAGTGCCAAAGAAGATAGTGTCGGACCGAGGGACACAGTTCACCTCGAGGTTTTGGCAAAAGTTGCATGAAACCATGGGAACCCATCTAAACTTCAGCTCTGCCTATCATCTCCAAACTGACGGGCAGACGGAGAGAACCAATCAGATCCTTGAAGATATGTTAAGGGCATGTGCACTCAAAAACAATAAGAGTTGGGACAAGAACTTACCGTATGCGGAGTTTTCCTATAACAACAGCTATCAAGCTAGTATGAAAATGTCACCGTTTGAAGCTTTGTATGGAAGGAAGTGCAGAACTCCCCTATTTTGGAACCAAACAGGAGAAAGCAAAGTGTTTGGTCCAGAAGTGCTACAAGAAGCCGAGGCGAAGGTGAGGGAGATTCGCAACAACTTGAGGATAGCACAAACACGCCAGAAGAGTTATGCTGATGTACGAAGAAGAGAACTCGTTTTCAACGTGGGAGACTATGTTTATCTCAAGGTGTCCCCTATCAGAGGACTTCGTCGGTTCAAGGTGAAAGGGAAGTTGTCACCTCGATACATCGGACCCTTCCAGGTTTTGGAAAGGAAAGGCGAAGTGGCGTACCAACTAGAGTTACCGGTTCATCTATCGGATGTGCACGATGTATTCCATGTGTCACAACTCAAGAAATGTCTGAGGACGCCTGAGGAGGTGTTACCCATGAATGAAGTGGATGTAGCTGAAGATTTGTCTTATGCCGAGCAACCATACAAGATTTTAGATACAATGGAACGCCTCACCAGAAATAAGAGAATCCGGATGTGCAAGGTGCAGTGGAAGCATCACTCAGAAGAGGAAGCTACCTGGGAAAGGGAAGATGAGCTCAAGGCACAATTTCCGGAATTGTTTTCTTAGAAACACCAATCTCGAGGACGAGATTTCTTTTAAGGGGGGTAGAGCTGTAACACCCCAAATTTTGATTCAAAACTCTAAACCATGCTCAGAGGGGAATTTAAAAATTTTTGGACGTGTTGCATGTTTTGCAAAAATTCAAATTCAAACTGGAATTCAAATTAGACCCAAAACAGAAAAGAAATGGAAAAAGAAAAAGAAAAAAGGGAAAAAACCGGCCAGTGGGCCGAAACCCGCCAGCCGGCCCAACTTCCCCGCGCCAGCCCACCCCCGCGCGCGCCGCGCTGCCTCTCACCGACGGGTGGGACCCGCCTGTCATCCCTAACCCCGCGACCCCGGACTTTTCCCCGAGCGCGCGCGATCTTAACCGATCGGGAAATCCGTTCTGCCGCCCGAATTCTGGTCCCAGAGGACTCCAACTCGATCACAACAGACCCACCGCCCTCCCCCGGCTATAAAAACCCCCGATCCGATCAGTTTTTCCCACGCGATCGCCGATTTTTACTCTGGTGAGCACCGAGACTTCGCCGGTGAATTCTGGCCGATCTAAGCTCGGAAACTCTGATCTAACTCGCTGGTCTTGATCCACCGCCTCCGGGGAACTTTGCAGGTGCAGAAAACTCGGAGAGTTACGGTGTAAACACAGCGCCGACGAGCTTCGCCGTGGTTTTGCCTCGGACCTCGCCGCCGATCACTTTCCAGGACCCCCGAGCTCGAGAAAACCTCCGAGGTGAGATCCCTGACCTCCCCTCTACCGATCTATGCCATAAGATCACAGTTTTAGGCAGAATTCTCGAGGATCCGAAACTTTCCGGCGAGATCGCCGCTTCCCGCCGCCGGCAGCGCCGCCCGCGCTCGATCAGAGCGACGTGGCTGCTTGTGCGCCGTTTATTTTAAATCGCACGGTAGACTTTAAAACCCCGCGTACCGGTTCGATGTTATAATCTCAGCCGTCGGTTTAAAATCGGACGGTCCACGTCAGCCCCGCATTATAAAGACTGGAATTCTTACGTGCTACCCCCTGGGGTTCTCTGGAATTGAGAGCTAGCCCCGGAAACTTCAGATCTAGCCCCTGGAACTTCAGAAATTCATGTAAATTCATTTAAAAATCAGTTTTAGCCCCTGGACTTAATAAAAATTAGGAAAAAACACCTCTGATAAGTGTAGCTAGACCCCTGGAAATAATGAAAATAATATTATAGACCCTGTAATGGGGTGAGTTCATTATTTTAGCCCTGTTTAGTATTTAATCTAAAACATTGAATATGTAACTAGTGTTTAAAAATTAAAAAGGGGGATAAACATAATTGTCAAAATTAATTAAAAACTTTCTCAGTACTTAGAAAACTTTGGAGTGAGATAAAAGTATATTTTTGGGCTGAAATGAATCTGTTTCATTTATTATTCACATTTATTAGTATAGGGACACATTTTTAAGTAAAGAATAGCTATAGAAAAATAGGGAAAATAATTATGAAATAGTATACATCAGAAGCCAAGGTCAAATTATGATATTAAATTATTTAGGACCAGAACCTATACTGTTTAGATGATATGTATTACTAATTTCATAATAAAATACACAATTATGCATAAGAATATAAATCTGAAAAATATAGCAACTAGTAAATGATCAATGGAGTTTTTAAAATCCAAAGAGTTCAGTTTAGGGTTGGTAGAAATTATGAAGGCACATATGGGGAAAAATAATACTTTTCATACACACTTGGTAGTAAAAAGGTGAAGTAGTTGAATATAAGAAATTTATTGTAAACCCATATAAATAGTGTGTAAGTATGAAGGTGGACACAAAAGTAGGAATCATATACACATGGTTAAAAGTGCATGCAAGCCACAACTCAACACACATAAAGTAACCACAACACATATAATGGTAAAGAACTTTCATGAATATGAATATGTGGTTTGTATGAAGTGTAAGTGTGAACTATGTCTTATGGATTGTTGTTTTTCTTTTGCTATGTGTGATGGTATGAAGTAGAACCTGTTCAAGAACCAGTTATTCATTTCCAAGACCAGGACTATCCATTTCAAGAGCAGCAAGAAGGAGGCAAGTGTCCTTGACCACTTTGATCCTATGCTAGGATGTGTAGATAGAATTATTTGCATTGTCAAGATAATTATGAAACCCATGCTAGGAAGTTTCCCTAGAATTGCATTACCTTGTTTCCTTGAAGCTTGGGTTGGGATTTATTTGGTCATGTCATTTATTTACATGCATATGCTTAGCCATGCTTAGAATGGGATATTTGGATATGAGATCATCAATTTATTTTACCATACTCTTGAATGAGTTATTGTGAGTTATGTAGAGGTAGGGATCAAGGCAAGTTGGATGTTTTGGTTGTGTGCTGGGTGCACGAGACTTGGGTTTGTGTTTAGTACTTGCCTGGATCCTAAGGACCGGTTCATGGAGCATGTAACCCGACTTTACAGTGCCAACCACATGCTGAGATGGGGCAGCTTGGCCAATTAATTAGGTGTATCCCCGGCGTAGTATGGGTGTGTTGGATGGTGCGGGGAGTAGGTGTCAGCTGGACTACCATATGAACCGCAAGGCTCAAGAGGGGGCCACTGTAGCGTGGTTGGAGCCTCTTGTATGCTGTTAGGGGTGAAACCTAAGTGGGCCCACGCTCGTCGGGAATCCCTTTGTAAAGGCTTCGTAGTGATCTCCTGGCCGCACACCTGGGAAGTGTGAATGTGGATCGTAGCCACTGGCATAATGGAGGTTCTTTTAGTCCACCCGGCAACGGGGGATGAAATCACTACTTGTGGGTACAGTGGTACAAACTCGGCAGAGTCAAAACTGTCTTGACAGCCGTGCTCACGGTTAAGAGCGGCCTGGACTTATTCATGATTAGAGGAGTGAAGGTTTTTGGGAGTTGTGGATGTTAAGCGGGGAGCTTAACATTGGAAATGATGTTATGGTTATTTGGTTATGATGATGGGATGGGAGATTGGGACCATTTCACCTGTGTAGTAATGTAGGTGCTAAATAAGCTAAGGTGATAGGTATTAATTGCGTAGTGCTTTAACCATGAGTTCAACCTCTCCTTGTTCTAGCCATGCATGATATAATTTTCCCACACTTGCTGAGTACCATTGGTACTCAACCTTGCATATTTGTTGGTTTATATTGCTGCTCAGGTCAAGATAATGTGGTGGTGTATAATGACCAAGACTTTGGACCCGAGGAAGGATTTTAGGTTCATGAAGACCCCCGGGCAACGCCTGTGATGGAGCCCTAAAAGAATAATATTCCGCTGCTAATTTATTTACTTGTGATGAACTTATTATTGTCCATCGAGACATTTACTATGTAAGACTTACTTATATTCGACACCTGGATTGTAATAAATGATGCTTCACCATTTGTCATCACATGTATGAGAAAATGATCCTGGCATACATGTGATATTCACTTGGTTGTTTCTTCGGAAAAACCGGGTGTGACACAAACGGAGGTGGTGAATCGCACACTTTCAACGTTGCTGCGTTCCATGATCAAGAAGAACCTGCGAGTGTGGGAGGAGTGTTTGCCACATGTGGAGTTTGCATATAACAGGACGGTGCACTCAACAACAGGGTTGTGTCCGTTCGAGGTGGTCTATGGTTTTAAACCCATTACACCACTTGATATGCTGCCCCTCCCAATTCAAGAGAGACAACATGGAAGCATCCAAGCGGGCAGATTTTGTGCAGAATATACACGAGAAGACAAAAGAAGAAATTGAAAAGAAGGGCAAGTACAATGCTGATCGTGTCAACAAGAAGAGAAAGGAGGTGTTGTTTCAGCCAGGTGACATGGTGTGGGTACACTTCCGTAAAGACAGATTTCCTGAATAGCGCAAGTCTAAGTTGCTGCCTCGAGGTGATGGACCTTATAAAGTGCTTGCCAAGATCAATGATAATGCTTACAAGATAGATCTTCCTAGAGATGAGTTTGGTGTCAATAACACTTTCAATGTTGCTGATTTGACACCATATGATGGTAACAACCGTGGCGCGTCGTGGACGACGTCTTTTGAAGGGGGAGGATAATGAGGTCATCCCTAACTCTTTACTATTTTCTCCTATTCATGACATTGCTGGTCCGGTTGATGTTCAAAATGAACCAGTGATATACGTATTGTATCAATTACAAGAGCACGTGCCAAATTATTAGAACACCAGCTGGATTCACTCCTAGTTGAATATAATACTTTTACAAATGAGAATTTTATACTACCTTGCATGTTTGCATGATCAGATTTGAGGCTGAAACATCTATAGCATGTGAAGGAGAGGATATATTCGAAGACAATTGCAAGTTGGATCTCCACATCAAGGAGTACATGGGGGAGGAGAGGGAGGCAGGACCACCACCATTAAAGAATTAATCATGAAAATCAATTCGGGTTCGGTTATGGCAACAAAAGCTCAAAATTTGAAACAGCTGCAGATTTCTTTCCCGAACTCCGAATCAAGCAAATAAATATCCGTTGGAAAGATAATTATACATACTTTCCAATGAGTATGGCCTCATTTTATGGGAAGACATATACAGGCCGTGGAAACCACATCAAGTTGACAGCCATTTCTGTTTCTTTCCAAATGGAGTCTGTTTTAATTAGGAAAGCTAGCGCTGTGATTTATTTGTTACCAAATGCTTTGTACGTCCAGGAGTACTATGTATACCCTTGTGGGTCGTGGCTTTAGGGGGTGATCAAAATATTCAAGACTGAATTGCTGTTGCATTCTCTGAGATTAAATATTCCACTTTGTTTCGGTCTGGAGTATTTTTCCCTTCACCATTTTGTTGCGATCTGGTGATTCTTCTGTTCTGAAAATCAAGTGTAATATGTCGTTCCATTGGGAATTGGTTGATTGCAAACTGCTTCGTGGCCGGCGGTTACGAGCACAAGTGTGTGGTGTTGCGAATATCCATAGGGTTGAGATCTGTTGCATTGGCAGCAGGGGAACAGCCGGAGAGTTCGTGAGCGTCTCACAAGTTATCCTCACACCCATTGCCGTGTTCATCGAGAAGATCGGGCTACCCCCTCATCATATTCCATCAAGGTCTTCTCCGGCCGCCCAGGACTCGAGTTCAGGAATTTTACTAACTTTCCCGACTTTCCTGATTTCGACCCAGATGGCCATCCGCGCATGCAAAACCATCAAGTTGCACTCTCTGGAAGTGTACTCTGTTAAGGTATTGTCCGGTCGCTCGGGACCCAAGTTAGTGAGTTTTTCTGACTTTTCCGATTTTGACCTAGATGGCCATCCGCGCATGCAAAAACCATCCAGTTGCACCATCTGAACGTTTATTCCGTCAAGGCCCCATCTGGCATCCTAGGACCGAAGTTCGTGAGTTTTTTCGACTTTCTTTGTTTCGACCCAGATGGCCATCCTTGTATGCAAAATCATCAAGTTGCACCGTCCGGACGTGTATTCCGTCAAGGTCCCGTCCGGCCGCCTAGGACTCGAGTTCGTGAGTTTTACTAACTTTCCCGACTTTCCCGATTTCGACCCAGATGACCATCCGCGCATGCAAAATCATCAAGTTGCACCATCCCGAAGTGTACTCTGTCAAGGTCCTGTCCGGTTGCTCGGAACCCGAGTTAGTGAGTTTTTCTGACTTTTTTCCGACTTTGACCTAGATGGCCATCCGCGCATGCAAAACCCATCCAGTTGCACCATCCCAATGTGTATTCCATCAAGTCCCATCCGGCGCCACCGGACCCGAGTTCATGAGTTTTACCGAGTTTCAAAAATTCGACCCGGACGGCTATCCACGCATGCAAAACCATCAAATTCCACCATCTGAACGTGTATTCCGAAAAGGACCCGTCCGGCGCCCGGGACGTGAGTTTGTGAGTTTTAGCGACATTCTTGACTTTCCCGATTTTGACCCAAATGGCCATCCGCGAAAAAACCATCAAGCTGCACGGTTCGGATGTGTATGCTGCCAAGGTCTCTTCCGGCCTCCCGGGACCCGAGTTCGTGAGTTTTACCGACTTTCCTGACTTTCTCGATTTGGACCCAGATGTCCATCCGCGCAATCAAAACCATCAAGTTGCACCGTCCGGGCATGCATCCCATCAAATTTTCGTCCAGCCGCCAAGGACCCGAGTTGTGAGCTTTGCCGACCTTCACGACTTTTCCGATTTGGACCAATATGGCCATCCGCGCATGCAAAACCATGAAGTTGCACATTCCGGACGTGTATTTCGTCAACGTCCTGTCTGGCCACCCGGGACCCGAGTTCGTGAGTTCTACCGACTTTCTCGATTTTGAACAAGACAACCATCCGTGCATGCAAAAACATCAAGTTGCACCATCTGGACGTGTATTCCTTCAAGGTCCCATCCGTCTGCATGGGGCCCGAGTTCATGAGTTTACCCGACTTTCTCGATTTTGGTCCAGATGGTATCCGTGCATGCAAAACCATCAAGTTGCACCGTCCGAACGTGTATTCCATTGAGATCCCGTGTGGCCGCCCTGGACTTGAGTTCGTGAGTTTCACCGACTTTCCTGATTTTGACCCAGATGGCCATCCGCGCATGCAAAACCATCCAGTTGCACCATTCAAACATGTATTCCGTCAAGGTCCCATACAGCGTCCTGGGACCCGAGTTCATGAGTTTTCCCGACTTTCCCAATTTCGACCCAGATGGTCATCCACGCATGCAAAACCATCAAGTTGCACCATCCGGACGTGTATTCCGTCAAGGTCCCGTCCGACCGCCCTGGAATTGAGTTCGTGAGTTTTACCGACTTTCTCAATTTCGACCATGATGGCCATTCGCACATGCAAAACCTTCAAGTTGCACCGTCCGAACATGTATTTCGTCAAGGTCCCGTCTGGCCGCCCGAGACCCGAGTTCGTGCATTTTACCAACTTTCTGGTTTTCGACCCAGATGGCCATCTGCGAATGCAAACCGATCCTGTTGCACCATCCGAACGTTTATTCCGTCAAGGTCCCGTCTGGCGTCCCAGGACCCAAGTTCGTGAGTTTTCCCGACTTTCCTGATTTCGACCCAGATGGCCATCCTCGTATGCAAAATCATCAAGTTGCTCTGTCCGGACGTGTATTCCGTCAAGGTCCCGTCCGGCTGCCCAGGTCTTGAGTTCGTGAGTTTTATTGACTTTCCCGATTTCGACCCAGATGGCCATCCACGCATGCAAAACCATCAAGTTGCACCATCCGGAAGTGTACTCTATCAAGGTCCTGTCCGGTCGCTCGGGACCCGAGTTATTGAGTTTTTCTGACTTTTTCTGATTTTGACCTAGATGGCCATCCACGCATGCCATCGAGTTGTACCATCCGAACGTGTTTTTCGTCAAGGTCCCATCCTGTGCCACCGGACCCAAGTTCATGAGTTTTACACTTTCCAAAATTTGACCCAGACGGCCATCCACGCATGCAAAACCATCAAATTCCACCGTCCGGACGTGTATTCTGAAAAGGGCCCGTTCGGCCGTCCGGGACGTGAGTTCGTGAGTTTTAGCGACATTCTCGACCTTCCCGATTTTGACCCAAATGGCCATCAGCGAAAAAACCATCAAGATGCACTGTTCGTACGTGTATGCTGTCAACGTCCTGTCTGGCCACCCGAGACCCGAGTTCGTGAGTTTTACCGACTTTCTCGATTTCGATCAAGACGGCCATCCGTGCATGCAAAAACATCAAGTTGCACCGTCCGGACGTGTATTCCTTCAAGTTCTCATCCGTCTCCAAGGGACCCGAGTTCATGACTTCACTCGACTTTCTCGATTTTGAACCAGATGGTATCCGCGCATGTAAAACCATCAAGTTGCACCATCCAAACATGTATTCCATCAAGGTCTCATACGGCATCCCGGGACCCAAGTTCATGAGTTTTCCCGACTTTCCCAATTTCGACCCAGATGGCCATCCACCATGCAAAACCATCAAGTTGCACCGTCCGGACGTGTATTCCGTCAAGGCCTAGTCCAGCCTCCCGGGACTTGTGTTCGTGAGTTTTACCGACTTTCCTGACTTTCTCGGATTTCAACCCAGATGGTATCCGCACATGCAAAACCATCAAGTTGCACCGTCCGGATGTGAATTCCGTTAAGGTTCCGTCTCACTGCCTAGGACTCGAGTTCATGAGTTTTAGCGACATTCCTGATTTTGACCCAGATGGCCATCCGCGCATACAAAACCATCCAGTTGCACCATCCAAACATGTTTTCCGTCAAAGTCCCATATGGCGTCCCTTGACCTGAGTTCATTAGTTTTCCCGACTTTCCCAATTTCGACATAGATGACCATCCAGGCATGCAAATCCATCAAGTTGCACCGGCCGGACGTGTATTCCGTCAAGGTCCCGTCGGGCCGTCCGGGACCCGAGTTCGTGAGTTTTACCGACTTTCCCAATTTCGACCAAGATGGCCATTCGCACATGCAAAACCTTCAAGTTGCACTGTCTGAACGTGTATTCCGTCAAGGTCCCGTCTGACCGCCCGAGACCCGAACTGGCGCATTTTACCGACTTTCTGGTTTTCGACCTAGATGGCCATCTGCGGATGCAAAATGATCATGTTGCATCATCCGAACATTTATTCCGTCAAGGTCCCGTCGAGCGTCCCAGGACCCAAGTTCGTGAGTTTTCCCGACTTTCCCGATTTCGACCCAGATGGCCATCCTCATATGCAAAATCATCAAGTTGCACCGTCCGGACGTGTATTCCGAAAAGGCCCCGTCCGGACGCCCGAGATGGGAGTTCGTAAGTTTTAGCGACATTCTCGACTTTTCCGATTTCAACCCAAATGGCCATCCGCGAAAAAACCATCAAGCTGCACCGTTCGGACGTGTATGCTGTCAAGGTCTCTTCTAGCCTCTCGGGACCCGAGTTTGTGAGTTTTACCGACTTTCTCGATTTCGACCTAGATGTCCATCCGTGCAGTCAAAACCATCAAGTTGCACCGTCCGGACATATATTCCGTCAAAATTCCGTCCGGCCGCCGGGGACTCGAGTTTGTGAGTTCTGCCGACCTTCGTGACTTTTCTGATTTGGGTCAATATGGCCATCCGCGCATGCAAAACCATGAAGTTGCACCTTCCGGACGTGTATTCCGTCAAGGCTCTGTCTGGCCGCCAGGACCCGAGTTCATGAGTGTTATCGACTTTCTCTATTTAGAACCAGATGGCCATCCGCACATGCAAAACCATCAAGTTGCATCGTCTAGACATGTATTTCGTCAATGTCCTGTCCGACCACCCGGGACCAGAGTTCGTGAGTTTTACCGGACGGAGCAAGGAATCGCGGGGGCGGGGTCGATCTGGGCAGCCGGAGCGGAGGAAGGAAGGGGAGAGGAGAGAGCCTGAACTGCTGTCGATTCAGCTTATGGAAGGAATTGGGGGGCCGGGGCGAAGGGAGGAATGGGGTGGTGTGGGGAGGGGGCGGTGGTGGTGTGGAGGCAGGCCGCTGGGCTGCCTGAGGAAGAGGAGAGGTGGGCTGGCTTGAGGCAAAAGGAGAGGCAGGCTAGAAAAAACCAGTCCAACAGAGCAGCATTCACATAATCTTTATTTTTTTAGTTTTTATAATTCATCATTGCTACAGTGTCTAACGCCTAGGTATGAATATACCTTTGTATTTTCAATTTTTTTAATTATTTGCATTAGTGCGCCTAGGCACGCCTAGGCTCTAGGCGGTGGGTCACTGCCCGCCTAGCGCCTTATGGGACCCTGCATATTGTAAATGCTTTGACCATGTTGGGCTGAATATCAAAATATCATCAAAGAAAACTAAAATTGATCTCCTTAAAAAATGCTTCAACAGATCATTCATCAATGCTTGAAAAGTTGAAGATGCATTTGTTAAACCAAAAGGCATAACCAGAAATTTAAAATGGCCATGGTGGTTTCTAAAAGCAGTCTTTTCAATATCTAATTCATGCATACGGACCTGATGATATCGACTTCGAAGGTCCAGCTTTGTGAAAAAATTTGCAGTCTTCAATTCATCCAATAATTCATCTACCACCGGTATAGGAAATTTATCCTTTATAGTCTGCTCATTTAAAGCTCTATAGTCCACACAAAATCTCCAACTGTCATCTGCCTTTTTCACTAGCAGTATTGGTGAAGAGAAAGGAGAGGTACTATAACGAATAATACCTTGTTGGAGCATCTCCTCACATTGTTTCTCTATTTCATCTTTCAGGAGCTAAGGATATCTATATGGCCGTACTGCTATAGGAGTTGTCCCTGGCTTGAGATGAATATGATGGTCCCGTTGACGCTGTGGAGGAAGGCCATGAGTCATAAACACATCTTCATTGTCTTGTAACAGGTTTGATCCTGAAATAGATAGGACTGAACTATGCTGTTTTCCCTTAATTCCTTCCCATTTTATTGTCCTGTTATTTCGCTAAAATGTCATGGTGAAGGCTCCAAAATTCCATAGGACTGGCCCTAAAGTCCGGAGCCATTTGACTCCGAGAACCACCTCAAATCCTTGCAAAGGAAGTACAAAACAGTCAATTAGGAAAATCTCACCCTGAATAATCACTTCTGTTTTTGCACATACTCCCCTGCTGGCCATCTTGTCACCATTGGCTACGGTGACCTGCAATCCCTGCCTTTTTAAAATTGGCAAATTCAGAGCATTTGCCAATGATTCATCGATAAAAGTGCACCAAGGCTCTTACTATTCTATCTCCTAGTTGTACTAATAGCTGCATTGTATTAGGGACGAATTCCTGTTAGAGCATGTAGGGAAATTCACAAGTCTTCTGTTGTACTATCCATGTCCTGTTCTTCATCTAATTCCAACAAAAAAATGCTCCTACTACTGCATTTATTGTCAGGAGTATATTTTTCTGTACAATTATAACACTCACCAGTGACTCTTTTAGCTGCCTCTCCTTAGCAGATAACCTTCGAAATCTTGGTCTAGATGAGGCAGTGGACCCCTGAACCGATTGCCCTTTACTAGCAGTCATTGTTGCTGGCTTAAAACTACTCCTTGTCATTGCTCTTGAATTATGCAGTTTACTCTCATCTTCATATATTATACATTTTTCATATGTCCTAGCCAAACTCATGGTTGTTTGCAAGTTGGAGGGTGATTGTAACTCCACATCAGTTCTTAAGGGTTGTCCCAAACCGGCAGTAAAAAGGTTAATCTGTTGAGGCACTGTTAAGTCATCACAACGACACAGCAGAGCCAAGAATTGTCGTTGATATTCCTCCACTGTCACACCCGGTTTTTCCGAAGAAACAACCAAGTGAATATCACATGTATGCCAGGATCATTTTCTCATACATGTGATGACAAATAGTGAAGCATCATTTATTACAAGCCAGGTGTCGAATATAAATAAGTCTTACATCGCAAATGTCTCAATGGACACTAATGCTTCATCACAAGTAAATAAACTAGCAGCGGAATATTATTCTTTAGTGCTCCATCACAGGCGTTGCCCGGGGGTCTTCATGAACCTAAAATCCTTCCTCGGGTCCAAAGTCTTGGTCATTATACACCACCACATTATCTTGACCTGAGCAGCAATATAAACCAACAAATATGCAAGGTTGAGTACCAATGGTACTCAGCAAGTGTGGGAAAATTATATCATGCATGGCTAGAACAAGGAGAGGTTGAACTCATGGTTAAAGCACTACGCAATTAATACCTATCACCTTAGCTTATTTAGCACCTACATTACTACACAGGTGAAATGGTCCCAATCTCCCATCCCATCATCATAACCAAATAACCATAACATCATTTCCAATGTTAAGCTCCCCGCTTAACATCCACAACTCCCAAAAACCTTCACTCCTCTAATCATGAATAAGTCCAGGCCGCTCTTAACCGTGAGCACGGCTGTCAAGACAGTTTTGACTCTGCAGAGTTTGTACCACTGTACCCACAAGTAGTGATTTCATCCCCCGTTGCCGGGTGGACTAAAAGAATCTCCATTATGCCAGTGGCTACGATCCACATTCACACTTCCCAGGTGTGCGGCCAGGAGATCACTACGGAGCCTTTACAAAGGGATTCCCGACGAGCGTGGGCCCACTGAGGTTTCACCCCTAACAGCATACAAGAGGCTCCAACCCCGCTGCAGTGGCCCCCTCTTGAGCCTTGCGGTTCATATGGTAGTCCAGCTGACACCTACTCCCCGCACCATCCAACACACCCATACTACGCCGGGGATACACCTAATTAATTGGCCAAGCTGCCCCATCTCAGCATGTGGTTGGCACTGTAAAGCCGGGTTACATGCTCCATGAACCGGTCCTTAGGATCCAGGCAAGTACTAAACACAAACCCAAGTCTCGTGCACCCAGCACACAACCAAAACATCCAACTTGCCTTGATCCCTACCTCTACATAACTCACAATAACTCATTCAAGAGTATGGTAAAATAAATTGATGATCTCATATCCAAATATCCCATTCTAAGCATGGCTAAGCATATGCATGTAAATAAATGACATGACCAAATAAATCCCAACCCAAGCTTCAAGGAAACAAGGTAATACAATTCTAGGGAAACTTCCTAGCATGGGTTTCATAATTATCTTGACAATGCAAATAATTCTATCTACACATCCTAGCATAGGATCAAAGTGGTCAAGGACACTTGCCTCCTTCTTGCTGCTCTTGAAATGGATAGTCCTGGTCTTGGAAATGAATAACTGGTTCTTGAACAGGTTCTACTTCATACCATCACACATAGCAAAAGAAAAACAACAATCCATAAGACATAGTTCACACTTACACTTCATACAAACCACATATTCATATTCATGAAAGTTCTTTACCATTATATGTGTTGTGGTTACTTTATGTGTGTTGAGTTGTGGCTTGCATGCACTTTTAACCATGTGTATATGATTCCTACTTTTGTGTCCACCTTCATACTTACACACTATTTATATGGGTTTACAATAAATTTCTTATATCCAACTACTTCACCTTTTTACTACCAAGTGTGTATGAAAAGTATTATTTTTCCCCATATGTGCCTTCATAATTTCTACCAACCCTAAACTGAACTCTTTGGATTTTAAAAACTCCATTGATCATTTACTAGTTGCTATATTTTTCAGATTTATATTCTTATGCATAATTGTGTATTTTATTATGAAATTAGTAATACATATCATCTAAACAGTATAGGTTCTGGTCCTAAATAATTTAATATCATAATTTGACCTTGGCTTCTGATGTATACTATTTCATAATTATTTTCCCTATTTTTTTATAGCTATTCTTTACTTAAAAATGTGTCCCTATACTAATAAATGTGAATAATAAATGAAACAGATTCATTTCAGCCCAAAAATATACTTTTATCTCACTCCAAAGTTTTCTAAGTACTGAGAAAGTTTTTAATTAATTTTGACAATTATGTTTATCCCCCTTTTTAATTTTTAAACACTAGTTACATATTCAATGTTTTAGATTAAATACTAAACAGGGCTAAAATAATGAACTCACCCCATTACAGGGTCTATAATATTATTTTCATAATTTCCAGGGGTCTAGCTACACTTATCAGAGGTGTTTTTCCTAATTTTTATTAAGTCCAGGGCTAAAACTGATTTTTAAATGAATTTACATGAATTTTTGAAGTTCCAGGGGCTAGATCTGAAGTTTCCGGGGCTAGCTCTCAATTCCAGAGAACCCCAGGGGGTAGCACGTAAGAATTCCAGTCTTTATAATGCGGGGCTGACGTGGACCGTCCGATTTTAAACCGACGGCTGAGATTATAACATCGAACCGGTACACGGGGTTTTAAAGTCTATCGTGCGATTTAAAATAAACGGCGCACAAGCGGCCATGTCGCTCTGATCGAGCGCGGGCAGCGCTGCCGGCGGCGCACGGCGGCGGGAAGCGGCGATCTCGCCGGAAAGTTTCGGATCCTCGAGAATTCTGCCTAAAACTGTGATCTTGTGGCATAGATCGGTAGAGGGGAGGTCAGGGATCTCACCTCGGGGGTTTTCTCGAGCTCGGGGGTCCTGGAAAGTGATCGGCGGCGAGGTCCGAGGCAAAACCACGGCGAAGCTCGTCGGCGCTGTGTTTACACCGTAACACTCCGAGTTTTCTGCACCTGCAAAGTTCCCCGGAGGCGGTGGATCAAGACCAGCGAGTTAGATCAGAGTTTCCGAACTTAGATCGGCCAGAATTCACCGGCGAAGTCTCGGTGCTCACCGGAGTAAAAATCGGCGATCGCGTGGGAAAAACTGATCGGATCGGGGGTTTTTATAGCCGGAGGAGGGCGGTGGGTCTGTTGTGATCGAGTTGGAGTCCTCTGGGACCAGAATTCGGGCGGCAGAACGGATTTCCCGATCGGTTAAGATCGCGCGCGCTCGGGGAAAAGTCCGGGGTCGCGGGGTTAGGGATGACAGGCGGGTCCCACCCGTCGGTGAGAGGCAGCGCGGCGCGCGCGGGGGCGGGCTGGCGCGGGGAAAACTGGGCCGGCTGGCGGGTTTCGGCCCACTGGCCGGTTTTTTTTCCCGTTTCTCTTTTTCTTTTTCCATTTCTTTTCTGTTTTGAGTATAATTTGAATTCCAGTTTGAATTTGAATTTTTGCAAAACATGCAACACGTCCAAAAATTTTTAAATTCCCTCCTGAACATGGTTTAGAGTTTTGAATCAAAATTTGGGGTGTTACAGCTCTACCCCCCTTAAAAGAAATCTCGTCCTCGAGATTGGTGTTTCTAAGAAAACAATTCCGGAAATTGTGCCTTGAGCTCATCTTCCCTTTCCCAAGTAGCTTCCTCTTCTGAGTGATGCTTCCACTGCACCTTGCACATCCGGATTCTCTTATTTCTGATGAGGCGTTCCATTGTATCTAAAATCTTGTATGATTGCTCGGCATAAGACAAATCTTCAGGTACATCCACTTCATTCATGGGTAACACCTCCTCAGGCGTCCTCAGACATTTCTTGAGTTGTGACACATGGAATACATCGTGCACATCCGATAGATGAACCGGTAACTTTAGTTGGTACGCCACTTCGCCTTTCCTTTCCAAAAACCTGGAAGGGTCCGATGTATCGAGGTGACAACTTCCCTTTCACCTTGAACCGACGAAGTCCTCTGATAGGGGACACCTTGAGATAAACATAGTCTCCCACGTTGAAAACGAGTTCTCTTCTTCGTACATCAGCATAACTCTTCTGGTGTGTTTGTGCTATCCTCAAGTTGTTGCGAATCTCCCTCACCTTCGCTTCGGCTTCTTGTAGCACTTCTGGACCAAACACTTTACTTTCTCCTGTTTGGTTCCAAAATAGGGGAGTTCTGCACTTCCTTCCATACAAAGCTTCAAACGGTGACATCTTCATACTAGCTTGATAGCTGTTGTTATAGGAAAACTCCACATACGGTAAGTTCTTGTCCCAACTCCTATTGTTTTTGAGTGCACATGCCCTTAACATATCTTCAAGGATCTGATTGGTTCTCTCCGTCTGCCCGTCAGTTTGGGGATGATAGGCAGAACTAAAATTCAGATGGGTTCCCATGGTTTCATGCAACTTCTGCCAGAACCTTGAGGTGAACTGTGTCCCTCGGTCCGACACTATCTTCTTTGGCACTCCATGGTAACACACGATCCTTGACATGTACAATTCTGCCAATTGGGATCCGCTGTAGCTTTCTTTCACAGGAATGAAATGAGCTACCTTGGTTAGCCGATCAATAATGACCCATATTGAATCATACCCGGATTGGGTCCTAGGCAATCCCACGACAAAATCCATGCTGATTTCTTCCCATTTCCATTCAGGCACTTTGAGTGGTTGCAACAATCCCGCGGGTCGTTGATGTTCTGCTTTCACCAACTGACATGTGTCACATAGGGCAACATGTTCCGCGATATCTCGCTTCATGCCATACCACCAATACCTGCTCTTGAGATCCTGGTACATCTTCGTACTCCCAGGATGAATGGAATAGTCGGAATCGTGAGCCTCCTTTAAAATCAATTCACGGATCTCCTTTTCTTCAGGCACACAGATCCTTTTCCCGTGCCACACCGTTCCTTGTTCATCCTCTCTAAAACCAGGAGCTTTATTTTCCTTGATGAGCTGTCGGATCTCTTGTATCTTCTCATCATTCTTTTGGCCCTCGCGTATGTCTCGCTCGAGTGTGGAGTCCACTTCCATGGCGATGGCTTCACCACTATTTACTAGACATAGATTGAGTCTTATAACCTCGTCCTTCAATTCTGCAGGCATGTCCTTCAAACTCAACTTATTGACCTGCACTTTCCGACTCAAAGCATCGGCCACGACGTTTGCTTTCCCAGGATGATAGTTGATGCCCACATCAAAGTCATTGATTAGCTCTAACCATCTCCTTTGTCGGAGGTTGAGATCTGGCTGTGTGAATATGTACTTCAAACTCTTATGATCCGTATATATCTCTGTCCTCTTCCCCATCAAATAGTGCCGCCAAATTTTCAACGCGTGTACCACTGCAGCTAGTTCTAGATCATGTGTAGGATAGTTCTTCTCGTGCTTCCGAAGCTGCCGGGATGCATATGCCACGACATGTCCTTCTTGCATGAAAACACATCCCAACCCATTTCCAGAGGCATCGCAGTACATTGTGAAATTCTTCTGCATATCTGGCATAACCAGCACTGGGACTGTTGTCAATCTCTTCTTTAGCTCCTGAAAGCTCGTCTCGCACTGTGGCGTCCAGGTGAATGTGATTCCCTTTTCCAACAGTTTGGTGAGAGGTCTCGAGATCTTGGAGAATCCCTCAATAAACCGTCGATACTATCCAGCCAATCCCAAAAAGCTTCGAACTTCCCCGACATTTTCAGGGGTTTTCCACTTCTGGATATCCTCGATTTTGTCGGGATCTACGGAGATTCCTCCCTCCGAGATTATATGTCCTAAAAAGGGAACTCTCTTCAGCCAAAACTCACACTTGCTCAACTTGGCATATAGTTGGTGTTCTCTCAGCCTCTGTAACACCAACCTTAGATGTTTCTCATGTTCTTCTTCATCTTTGGAGAAGACGAGAATATCATCTATGAAAACCACCACAAATTTGTCCAGATATTCCATGAATGCATTATTCATGAGGTACATGAAATATGCCGGGGCATTGGTTAGCCCAAAAGGCATGACAGTGTATTCATACAGTCCGTACCGAGATACGAAAGCTGTCTTGGGAATATCTGATTGCCTTATCTTGAGTTGGTGGTACCCCGACCTGAGATCAATTTTTGAGAACACACAAGCTCCCCTCAACTGATCGAACAAGTCTTCAATGCGGGGCAATGGGTATTTGTTCTTGACGGTTACCTCATTCAAGGCACGGTAATCCACGCATAACCTTTGGGTTCCGTCTTTCTTAGGCACAAATATCACCGGAGCTCCCCATGGTGAGGAACTAGGGCGAATATACCCCTTCTCCGTCAGTTCTCTCAAATGATCCTTGAGCTCTTCTAGCTGCTTGGAGTCCATTCGATAAGGTCTCTTGTATATCGGGGCTGTTCCCGGTACTAGCTCAATTGCGAATTCCACGTCACGGTCGGGAGGCATGCCTGGCAATTCCTCCGGGAAAACATCTGGATATTCCCTGATAGTCCTGATTTCCTCAACTTTCACCTCCACTTGATTTAATTTAATGTCCCTCCTAGGCTCGTGTATCGTTATGAACTTTACTCTCGTGCCATCGGGGTGAGTTAGTTCCACCGTTCTGGTCGAACAATGGATGATTCCTTTTATGTTTGGTCAACCAATCCATACCCAAAATAATATCTATCCCTTGTGAATCTATCACTATGAGGTTAGCCGTAAATACTACCCCATTAATGTCTAGGCTCACTTTGGGACACACTTGTCTTGTCCTTATTTCTCCACCTGGAGAGTTTACGGCTAGCATATGGTTCATTTGTGTGGTTGCTAGGTCATGCTTCTTAACAAACCCTTGAGCAATGAACGAGTGGGTAGCACCAGAATCAAACAACAGAGTTGCAAGGTGTAAATTGGCAGGAAACTTACCAACTACCACGTCGGGTGCCTCTTGTGCTTCCTCCATAGTGACGTGGTTCACCCGTCCTCTCACTACATTCTGCTGTTGTGGCGGCGCAGGCTTCTTCTTTGGGCATTTGTGGGCGTAGTGCCCCACTTCGCCACAGCTGAAACATTGCACCCCAATCTTAGACGCCTGGCCTTTGTTGTCCTGGGGTTGGTTTGGGGGTCCTTGCACTGCTGGTCGAGGTGGATATGCGGGGCGAGGCTGCTGCACAAACTGACGTGGAGGCTGTGCTGATGCTGCGGGTGGCCTGTAGTTTGGGTTGTACCCTCTTGGTGCTGAATAGGGTACCGCAGCACGGCTCGTCTGCCCCGTAGGTTGCTGCATCATACGTGGGCGGGTGTTGCTCCCTGAGGCCTGATGTGACCATCCCGCCTTCCTCTTATTCTCATTTTCCAGGGCCTTTAGCTTCCTTTCCACCACAAATGCTCTGTCCACCATCTTTTGAAAACTTTCATACTCATTGGAGGACATGGCACACTGCATCTCTGCGGTAAGTCCTTCCACAAAACAATCTTGTTTCTGCTCATCAGTCTCTATGTCTCGTGGAGCATAACGGGATAGTTGAGTAAATTTAGTGAGGTATTCCCTCACCGTCATGTTTCCCTGCTGCAGTCCCAGAAACTCTTTCCTCTTGTTTTTGAGTTCACCTCTTGGGATGTAGTGGTTGCGGAAGCTACGCTTGACCTCTTCCCAAGTGATGTTCTCAGGGTCATGATGGGCGGCCACGTAGGCGGTCCACCAATCAGCAGCAGGTCCCTGCAATTGATGAGAGGCAAACAGCACCCTCTCATACCCATGGCATTGTATTATCCTCATCTTACTTTCAATGGTCTTCAGCCAATCATCTGCCTCCAGAGGTTCAGCAGCACTTGCAAACTTTGGAGGTTGAGTTCCTAGAAACTCACTCAACCTTGGTTGGCGTGGTGCCGCTTGTGGAGGTGGAACTTGATGCAAGTTGGCCACCACTTGAGTCAAGTTCTGGATAAGCTGATTTTGATTCTCCAGCATTTGGTGGAGAGGATCAATTTCTTCACGGCGACCACCCCGGTCCTGGCCTCTAGAAAGATGAGGGTTGCATGCCTCATCATTGTTGTTGGCGGGGTTGGCAGCACGTCCTTTTCCTCTTCCGGCCATCTGGCAGAATCAACAAATGTTAATTTGATACCATTTAGTATCATCTTTACTACTTTCATTTGTTGGTACTTTGATGTGTTGAGGCTTTGTTAAAATTTTACGAGGGTTCATATCTCACACCAAATAAATGCACTATTATTTCCTGTGGGTTCACACACCAAAGCAAAACAATCTGAAGACGAGGTTGTGGACAATTGCCCATGGCTTCCACAACTCACGTCACACACCAAGCATTTTCACACCATTAACTACGTCACGACTCGACTACTCGACCTCTTGCTAGCTAGGGGAAAGACTCTACACTACTCGTCCTCTTGAGCTGGCTCCTCGGGATCTTCCTCCTCATTTTGGCTACCTTCTGACTCTGCTTTGGGTGGGGAGGCTGCTGGTGGAGAAGTGCGACGACGCCTGATCGCTCGGCGATCCGGGGAGTCAGGAGTCCATGGATCACTCACGGTGACACACAGTTCATTCCCATCTCCCTTTTCTCTCGCCTTTAAGCAAGCTCGCAGCAACGCCTCCGTTTCCTTCAGGGTGTCTCAGACATCCTGAAGCTCTTGTTGACACTCCTGCAGTCGAGTGCTGAGCATAGCAGCATCCTCCAAGCACAAGTCCATGTGCTCATGGGAAGTCCCTTGCTGCACCGGTGGGTACTTGTACTCCGTGGTACCACTCTCACGTTGGAGGACATACATGTACTCAGTTTTGTCCAAGTGGCGACGATAGATGTGACTCTGGCAGGTGATGGCCTCCCAGGTGACATCTTTCTCCGCGTCAACTTGTGTTGCTCGACAAGCTGGAGAGTGGTGAATCTTAAGCAGCTGATTCTCGTGTATAATCCTCATCTCCGAACTCCATTCTTCCCTCTTCTCACGGATGGTCCTGGTGGAGTTATAGTGGATGATTAGCTTGCCCGTATTGCCGGCGGCTTCGAGCATACGTCGAAGACGGCGCAACAAATCTCCTACTGCCAATCCGTAGGAAAGGTACGTCACTGGACGACTCTCCTCTCTTTCGGCAAGGGCAACTACGGGAACTCTCCCTCCTGTGGACTTATGAGCGGTGCGAATCATGCGAACCATCTAAAACAAAAGAATTTAAAATTAGGTTAGATAAATTCTCAAACAAAAATCCTATTTTGAATGAAAGTTGGGGTAAGATGAAGAAAATGACTCCTTTAATAACACTTTTCCACCCACACCTTGGAAAATAGTTTTTAAGAAAATAGGGCCCTTAAATACGTCAATTTCTACCTAGGTCCACGTTCCTACGGGCAACCTTGGCTCTGATACCACCTCTGTCACACCCGGTTTTTCCGAAGAAACAACCAAGTGAATATCACATGTATGCCAGGATCATTTTCTCATACATGTGATGACAAATAGTGAAGCATCATTTATTACAAGCCAGGTGTCGAATATAAATAAGTCTTACATCGCAAATGTCTCAATGGACACTAATGCTTCATCACAAGTAAATAAACTAGCAGCGGAATATTATTCTTTAGGGCTCCATCACAGGCGTTGCCCGGGGGTCTTCATGAACCTAAAATCCTTCCTCGGGTCCAAAGTCTTGGTCATTATACACCACCACATTATCTTGACCTGAGCAGCAATATAAACCAACAAATATGCAAGGTTGAGTACCAATGGTACTCAGCAAGTGTGAGAAAATTATATCATGCATGGCTAGAACAAGGAGAGGTTGAACTCATGGTTAAAGCACTACGCAATTAATACCTATCACCTTAGCTTATTTAGCACCTACATTACTACACAGGTGAAATGGTCCCAATCTCCCATCCCATCATCATAACCAAATAACCATAACATCATTTCCAATGTTAAGCTCCCCGCTTAACATCCACAACTCCCAAAAACCTTCACTCCTCTAATCATGAATAAGTCCAGGCCGCTCTTAATCGTGAGCACGGCTGTCAAGACAGTTTTGACTCTGCAGAGTTTGTACCACTGTACCCACAAGTAGTGATTTCATCCCCCGTTGCCGGGTGGACTAAAAGAACCTCCATTATGCTAGTGGCTACGATCCACATTCACACTTCCCAGGTGTGCGGCCAGGAGATCACTACGAAGCCTTTACAAAGGGATTCCCGACGAGCGTGGGCCCACTGAGGTTTCACCCCTAACAGCATACAAGAGGCTCCAACCCCGCTGCAGTGGCCCCCTCTTGAGCCTTGCGGTTCATATGGTAGTCCAGCTGACACCTACTCCCCGCACCATCCAACACACCCATACTACGCCGGGGATACACCTAATTAATTGGCCAAGCTGCCCCATCTCAACATGTGGTTGGCACTGTAAAGTCGGGTTACATGCTCCATGAACCGGTCCTTAGGATCCAGGCAAGTACTAAACACAAACCCAAGTCTCGTGCACCCAGCACACAACCAAAACATCCAACTTGCCTTGATCCCTACCTCTACATAACTCACAATAACTCATTCAAGAGTATGGTAAAATAAATTGATGATCTCATATCCAAATATCCCATTCTAAGCATGGCTAAGCATATGCATGTAAATAAATGACATGACCAAATAAATCCCAACCCAAGCTTCAAGAAAACAAGGTAATGCAATTCTAGGGAAACTTCCTAGCATGGGTTTCATAATTATCTTGACAATGCAAATAATTCTATCTACACATCCTAGCATAGGATCAAAGTGGTCAAGGACACTTGCCTCCTTCTTGCTGCTCTTGAAATGGATAGTCCTGGTCTTGGAAATGAATAACTGGTTCTTGAACAGGTTCTACTTCATACCATCACACATAGCAAAAGAAAAACAACAATCCATAAGACATAGTTCACACTTACACTTCATACAAACCACATATTCATATTCATGAAAGTTCTTTACCATTATATGTGTTGTGGTTACTTTATGTGTGTTGAGTTGTGGCTTGCATGCACTTTTAACCATGTGTATATGATTCCTACTTTTGTGTCCACCTTCATACTTACACACTATTTATATGGGTTTACAATAAATTTCTTATATCCAACTACTTCACCTTTTTACTATCAAGTGTGTATAAAAAGTATTATTTTTCCCCATATGTGCCTTCATAATTTCTACCAACCCTAAACTGAACTCTTTGGATTTTAAAAACTCCATTGATCATTTACTAGTTGCTATATTTTTCAGATTTATATTCTTATGCATAATTGTGTATTTTATTATGAAATTAGTAATACATATCATCTAAACAGTATAGGTTCTGGTCCTAAATAATTTTTATTAAGTCCAGGGGCTAAAACTGATTTTTAAATGAATTTACATGAATTTCTGAAGTTCCAGGGGCTAGATCTGAAGTTTCTGGGGCTAGCTCTCAATTCCAGAGAACCCCAGGGGGTAGCACGTAAGAATTCCAGTCTTTATAATGCGGGGCTGACGTGGACCGTCCGATTTTAAACCGACGGCTGAGATTATAACATCGAACCGGTACGCGGGGTTTTAAAGTCTATCGTGCGATTTAAAATAAATGGCGCACAAGCGGCCACGTCGCTCTGATCGAGCGCGGGCGGCGCTGCCGGCGGCGCACGGCGGCGGGAAGCGGCGATCTCGCCGGAAAGTTTCGGATCCTCGAGAATTCTGCCTAAAACTGTGATCTTATGGCATAGATCGGTAGAGGGGAGGTCAGGGATCTCACCTCGGGGTTTTCTCGAGCTCGGGGGTCCTGGAAAGTGATCGGCGGCGAGGTCCGAGGCAAAACCACGGCGAAGCTCGTCGGCGCTGTGTTTACACCGTAACACTCCGAGTTTTCTGCACCTGCAAAGTTCCCCGGAGGCGGTGGATCAAGACCAGCGAGTTAGATCAGAGTTTCCGAGCTTAGATCGGCCAGAATTCACCGGCGAAGTCTCGGTGCTCACCGGAGTAAAAATCGGCGACCGCGTGGGAAAAACTGATCGGATCGGGGGTTTTTATAGCCGGAGGAGGGCGGTGGGTCTGTTGTGATCGAGTTGGAGTCCTCTGGGACCAGAATTCGGGCGGCAGAACGGATTTCCCGATCGGTTAAGATCGCGCGCGCTCGGGGAAAAGTCCGGGGTCGCGGGGTTTGGGATGACAGGCGGGTCCCACCCGTCGGTGAGAGGCAGCGCGGCGCGCGCGGGGGCGGGCTGGCGCGGGGAAAACTGGGCCGGCTGGCGGGTTTCGGCCCACTGGCCGGTTTTTTTCCCGTTTCTCTTTTTCTTTTTCCATTTCTTTTCTGTTTTGAATATAATTTGAATTCCAGTTTGAATTTGAATTTTTGCAAAACATGCAACACGTCCAAAAATTTTTAAATTCCCTCCTGAACATGGTTTAGAGTTTTGAATCAAAATTTGGGGTGTTACATCCACTGTCCAGTTCTATGGAGATCTTTGAGTTCTGTCAGCCCATTAGACCAAATTGGTGGACCAAACCTCAGGTTGACAAAGTCAGCAAAGTGTAGCCATGACAAGGTTCCATGATCCCTCTCCAGAGCATAATACCATTTGGGCAGCTATTCCATCAAGATGTAAGGAGGCTAGCCAAACTTTTCCTGTGCCAATGTCCTCATGCCACGACGACTCACACTTGGTGAGCCATGTGAGGGGATCTAATTCCCCATCAAAACTAGGAAAGTTGATTTTGGGAAGTTGGTGTGTCATCCGGCGATCATCAACTTTTGGAGACCTGTTGACAGAATCGTCCTTTGTATGGCAGTTTTCTCTTCTTGGCGCCCCACCCTCAGCATTGCTTTGAGCTTTCGTCATTACAGTCCTCCTATCATGTGCGTCCAGTCTTGCATTCATGGTCGCCATCTACGCCAGAATGCTTCTGGGAGTCAGACAGGTTCGCGAGACCTTGATCAGTGGCGGCCACGGTGGCGATCCGCTGAGGGGAACCTGATACAAATTGTTGGATTTCTTCCTCCTAATAGGAGTACGCGGAGGGGAGTACAAGACTAGACCCGATTGAGAGGAAGAACACAGAGGATATCTTGAAGAATCCACGGTGTCGACGCTGCCGGAGCTCCAACAATGTGCCGCCCGCACTCTAGAATCTCATATAAGAGTGTAGAGCTAAATTTCTTCTTAAACCTTTTACAATCTACCGGTTTTCCTTTATAGACCAGGCAACCTCTTTATTTTCTGTTCTATTATAACAGAACTGCTTACAAATCTTATCTCTAACTTAAAACAGACCCAAGCTTATCTCTTTATTTATTCTGTGCCTAAATCTTATCTCTAACTAAAAACAGACTCAAATTTATCTAATTATTTATTCTGCGCCTTTCATACTTGCGCCCATAATATTTATCTGTAACATGTCCCTATTGAGGTGTGGAGATGTCTTACGGACATGGCAATAGTATGGCTCACAAAGCTATTCAACCATATTTTTCAGTCAAACAAGATGCCTAAAGAATAGAGAAAAAGTATATTAGTACCTATCTTCAAAAATAAAGGAGATGTTCTAAGTTATACTAATTATCGAGTGATTAAGCTTATGAGTCATACTATGAAGCTTTAGAAGAGAGTGATTGATCAGCGCCCGAGGAAAGTGACCAATGTCATTAAAAATCAGTTTGGTTTTATGCCTGGGAGGTTACTATGGATCCGATTTTCTTGCTTCGTCGGCTTATGGAAAGATATAGGGAGCAGAAGAAGAACTTACATATGGTGTTCATTGACTTGGAGAAGGCGTATCTCCAAGGCGACAAGATACCAAGGTTGATCATGTGGTGGGCACTAGAGAAACATAAAGTGCCAACAAAGTACATTACCCTTATCAAGAATATGTACAATAATGTTAGGATAAGTGTGTCTGTCGAAGTGTTCAGTCGACACTTCCCCCGGGCCTGCACAGGGCAGCCCGCGGGGGTTCTTTTTTCGGTGGGGCTAGTCTCTAGCGGAGAGCTTGCGCAGATGGACGAGTTAGTAAGAGCTTGACACGGCGAGTTTTACATGGTTCAGGCCGCCGGAGCGTAAAACCCTACATCCACGGCGAGCTATGGAGCTCGCTGTATTGCTTGCTGCTCAGGACCGGAGGCCTGAGCTCGGGGGTGAGTTACAGCTTGAGAGTGTATGGCTAGCGTATGAGTTGCAAAGTGCGAACCCAGGGTGCGCCCCCTCGCTAACGTCGCCTACCCGAGCCTTTTATAGTCCAAGACTCGGGTGGCTTACAATGGGGGGGCCGGGACCCGACAGGTGGTCCCGGGGAGATTGACTGATATCTACCGTATCTGCAGTTATGCCGGTAGTTGTCTCTGCCGAAGGCTTCTGAGTCTTCGTCTTGTAGCTCTGCCCTTGCCGCATGCTAGTCGTAGTGGTTGATGACGGCGCAGGCGGCATGGGATGTCTTGTCGTGGTGTTTATTGGCTGGCAGGTTCTGACACCGCGCGCCAGTCTGTGATGCGACTGGGCGCAACGGCACCTGACAGAAGCGTGCTCCGCGTCTCCGCGTCTTGGGAAGACGCGGGCCTTGAATACCTTGTACGGGCAAGGTATGGGGCGTCTTTACGCCCGCTGCCTATCGCTCGGGGCAGGCAGCGTCGTTCTGTTGCCACGTGGCGGGCCCGGAGCCCTTCTCAGAGGGGAGAAGGGTCAGTCCCACGGGGCACGTGGAGCCTCCGGACCTCTCCCCGCGGAGGGAGAGGCTCGGCTTCTGTTGGCCACGTGGCGGGCCCGGAGCTCTCCTTTGAGGAGAGGGAGGTCCGGCCCCGCTGGACACGTGGCGCCTTCGGAGCTCTCCCTACGGAGAAGGGCGAGTTCCTTAGGCATTTTACCCTGTGCGCGGGGGTACCCCATATCTCAGGTACCGACAGTGGCCCCCGGGCCCATCTCGGGGGAGATAGCGAGCCCGAGGTGGGATCTCCATCTCTTTCGATCTGCGCACTTTCTCTAAGTCCCGAATTGACCGCTGCCGGAGCACGAACGGCCACGGGATCGTGGGAGCGTGCGCTCACTTGATGGTTGCTTTCACTGCGGCGGTTCCCAGGACTGCCACTTCTGCACGTTGCGGCGCTTTCTTCGGGAACCGCCGAAGTGCCTTGCCGGCTCATCTTCTCAGGAGACTGACTCCTTGACTCCACCGCTTCATTTAGGCGGCTTGGGCCCACCCGTCATCGGCACTCGGTCTAGGAACCGAAGCGGTTGCCGGTGCGGGGTATTCGAAGAGTTCCGAATCGCTTGGAATTGCACCCGGGAAGTTTTTAGAGGGGGTCTTACCCACATTGCAGCTTCCCTTCGCACTTCTCTGCATTTCTTCTCGGACTCTTGTGCTTTTGCTCTCTTGCCCTTGAGTTCTCCCTTGCCATGGCTTCCAACCCGCCACCAGAGAAGAAGCGCGCTCGATCTCCTCCATCAGCGGCGTCTGTGCCAAGTCGGGATTCTGGGGTGCCTGATACTCCCTCCGGTGGCGACTCGAAGAGGCCCCGGGCTGATGCGCTGGGGGAAGCTTCTGGGGCGTCCCCTGTTCCGCCAGTTCAAGCGACTGCGGAGCGGCCGTCAGTGACGGTAGCGGGCTCTGGGAGTCCTACCCCGGCTCGGAAGTCGGGGTTCAGAGCCCGCTGGAGTGTCCGCGCTTCCCGGCCTTCCCCGACTTGCGGGGAATCTGTGCCGCTGCGCTCGGAGCCAGGGGCAACTGCCGCGGCCCCCAGGCCAGCGCGAACTTCTCCTGTTCTGGTGTGCCCGGACTCCGCGGTGGCGTCGTCTCTTCCTGCCGAGACGGCCACCGCGGCCCCCAAGCCAGCGCAGGTTGACCCTGCACTAGGCGGCCCGACCTCTTCTCCAGCACCGCCTTCCCCGGCTCGCCCCTCTCCTCAGATCAAGGAGCCAGAAGCTGAAGAGAGCCCGGCTGGCCTGGCTGCCAGAGCCTCGGAGCCAACTTCTCCTGATCGGCGTCTTGTCTCGGTTGCTGGTGCGTCGACTCCTCTTGAGGATGAGGTAATGGAGGAGGTCGGGGGGACTGCCCCAGCCTCTGTCGCTCCATTGCCCCTGGCGGATGCCTTCGCGCTTGCCGAGACGAGCATTCGGCAGGTCTTGGCTGCACTAGGTCGCGAGCGGGAGGAGTATACGGTTGAACGAGATCGCCTCCTCACCTAGGGGAACCTTTTGCGGGAGAGGACCGCGAAGGTTAAGAGCGAGCTCGACTCCAGGCGGGAGCTGCTCGACTTCAGGGAAGTGCTCCTCGACCGGATGAAGCGGGCTGTCGACCGCATGGACACCCAATCGCGGCGGATCAACAGGGAGGCTCTGGAGGCACACGCCCGGGCCGAAGAGAGCCTCTCTGCTGCTGTGGAGATGCGGCAGCGGTTGGAGCGCCGTGAACTCGCCGTCGAGGAACGGGAGCGTTCCATGGCAGCTGAGGCGGAGAGGGTCGCCGCGCAGCTGGCGGCGGGCGAGGATGACCTTCGAGCTCGGATCGAGGAGCTGGAGATCCTGAAGGCAGACCTCGACTTGAGGGAGGAACAGGTCTCCCTTGATCGCCGGGCGGTCTTGGACCGGGAGTTGACCGCCGACTTCAAGGCCGCTGAGTTGGAGCAGCTCGCCAAGACTCTCCACCTTCGGGAGAGCTCCCTGGCGGCCAAGGAGAAGGAATTCTCCGAGAGGAACCTGGAGGCTCTGCAGGCGGCCCGCCGCGAGGTGGAGGAGCTTTCGGCCTTGCGGTCCTCCGAGGCTCTTGCGGTCTCGAGCTTCGTGGATCGAGCGGGGTCCGCCCTGATTCCTCTTGGCTTCAGTCCGGTGAGGACTGCGGCCCCTGCGTTGGAGGTGATCCCCGCGCTGGAGTCGATCGGCGCCAAGCTGGACAGGCTAGACTCGGTGGTCGCTAGCGAGCTTGAGGTCGAGGGGCGCGGCCTAGCCTTAGAGGTCGCCTCACATGTGCTGGCATGCTTTAAGAGCCGCGACCCCTCTTTTTCGCTAGAACCAGCGAGAGAGGGCCCAGCCGCAGAGCGGGAGCAAGCTGCCAGGGCAGAAGTCGAGGATGTGGCCGCCCTTATAGCCGCAAGGTTCCGGCGGGAGCCAGGAGGTCCTTAGGACTTGTTTCTCCCTTTTTATCAAGTTTGTAGTCCAGCTCATGGAGCCTCGCTTAATTTGACTCTTTTGGATATTTTTGTCTGTGATGCTTTTTCTCTCCTTCTTGGCTTTGCCTGACTGAGTCCTTAGCTCCGCAAGGTACTCAGAGGCCATATCCAATCTCGGAGCTTTGCACAGATACCCTCCCCGGGTCCTAACCGTGTTAGGGGCCCCCGGAGGTCTCCGGATCTCGCCCTATGGGGAGCTCCAAATCTGCCTGCCACGTGGCGGGTCCGGAGCTCCTCCTTAAGAGGCGGGAGCTCCGGCCATGTTGGACACGTAGGGCTTCCGGAGCCCTCCCACCAAGGGGGGAGGTCCGGTTTCCGCCTCCCACGTGGCGAGCCCGGAGCCCTCCTCAAGGGAGGAGAGAGTTCCGGGCCCGCTGGACACGTGGGGCCCCCGGGTCCCGCCCCTGCTGGAGGGGCAGGTCCCGGTCCTTCCAGTCCTAGGCCGGAGTAGTTGGTAGCTCCTTTCCCCCCTGCTTCATGCAATCCCTGTCGCCGTAACCTGGAAGTCCTGCACACAGGCAGAGGAAACGTAATTCTCCTCGGGGGGTCCTCCCCTCCCGTCTCCTAGTCTTATCCGTCTTACGATCCTGATTCGCTATACGGGGCTTGGGCAATTCTGTGCACGAGGCGCCGGAGCTCCGACTCCCTCCGAGGTCCGGGTACGGCCGTCCGATCCCTAGTACCGGGCCATGCGCTGGGGAAGCAGAGTGCACGTGCTTTGGGTTCATGACCAGGCAAAGCGGTCGTACTCCCCTGTACCTCCGGAGGGCAGGATGCGCATGCTTGGGCTCATGGCCGGCTAAGCTGGATACGCACCCCGGACCCCCCATGCACAATGCAGGCCTTTCCTGGAGGTAACCAACTGGCACCGCAACACCTGACTGGGGGAGGCCCGAGAGACTCACTCGGCCATCGGCAGGTGCCTCAAGCGCAGCCGCCTTCGGTAGGATAGCGAATGCCGACTATGGATGAGCGCAGGAGAGGGGGAGCTAGATGTAAGATGAACATACAGAGATAGTGCGATCATAAAAATTAATGCATAATTTAAATGAGCACATGAGAGAGAGCTAAGTAGAACATGTCTCTGTATTCATGCCCATAGATAGAATTCTGGCTGTACATGGAGGCAATGTTCCGCCTCGTCTACAAGGGAAGCAAGACTCTACACGCTTAGGGTCGGAACCAGGCTAAACTGGACGTAGTCCTGTACCGTCCCTTGAGCCTTAGCTGCCCCAAGCTCTGTTCCTAAATTCTATGGGATCCATTACAGAAGGGAATAACCCTGTTCTACTGATGCTCAGGAAGTAGGACTTACAGTGTTGCTTCATGGCAAGGATTTTTGGGAATGGATCCCACTCTCGGTTGGAAGGCATGTGTACTTGGGGCGGCAGCTTTCATGATTCGGAAGGGACCTTCCCTGGTGGGGGAGAGCTTATGGGTCCTTCTTGGAATAGAGCGTGCCGCTACACCAGGTTGCCCTCCTGCAGGCCCCCGACGTGTTTGGTTCTTTGGCGGTAGTGCTTAGAGCATTAGCCGAGACCGCGCGTTGTGGGGTGTTCCCTGCAGCCGAGTCTTGTCGACGAGGTTGTTATCTTCGCGCTGGATCAGGTC
Organism: Neostapfia colusana; assembly: GCA_030760725.1. Lineage (NCBI taxonomy): Eukaryota > Viridiplantae > Streptophyta > Magnoliopsida > Poales > Poaceae > Neostapfia > Neostapfia colusana. Next base: position 14,195,828 of record JASWHV010000014.1, on the reverse strand, counting down.
CTGCGCGGCTTCTCCTGGGGGCCCCCGGGGAGTTCTCCCCTGCTGGCTAAGGCCTTCAAGGGGTAGGTAGGCCCAGGCTCGTCTTGGATGACCTAAGACGTCTTCCCCTTCTGGCGAGGCCTTCAAGGGGTTGACAGACCTTAGGCGGCTCCCGAGAGGTATGTTCGAGGCACGGAGGCGCACCGCAGTTGGCTAACGCCCTGGCCTGTCACCGTCGGAACTGGAGTCCTCACCGTCATGCACTGTCTTTATGACACGCTGAGGCTCCTGGAACCCCACCTGATGGGCAGCAGTGACTGGGGCATCGACCTTCTGTTTGCCATCCCTCTGAGGGTAGGGCGGTGCTTCAGCCCTCTGCTGTCTTCCTTTGTGGAAGCGCTCTGCAAGCCTCTGGATCTCCCAGCACTCGGCGGCAGTATGGTTGCCGGTGCCATGCACAGGGCATAGCCCGCCCTGGTCACTGTTTGGGACCGGTGATTGCCGCTGCCTTTTGTCGGGGCGTGGCCCCCGAGCTCCACTGGTCGTCGCAGCTGCGGCGACGGGGGCCGTGAATGGTGACTTCATCTTGCTTCTGCCTCGGCTCTTGGTCTTCCTGCTGCCTCCATAGGGAGTAGGACCAGATCCGGGCGGCCCTCCTGACTCGGAGGATGGCTGTGAGTGCCAGTTCCGTCCTTCGGCTGCTCTGGCGCACTTGTCCGCCAAGCTGAAGAGCTCTGAGGCATCGCGGACCTCCCTGGTCGCGAGTTTCTCAAGCATCTTCTTGTCTCGGACGCCTTGCCGGAACGCCACCACCACAGAAGCATTTTGAATGTGTGGGATGGTGTTCCGCACCTGGGAGAACCGCTGGATGAAAGAGCGCAGCGACTCCCCAGGTTGTTGTTGGATGGCGTGGAGGTCGAGCTCCGTGTCAGGCCGGGTGTAGGAACTGCCGAAGTTGGCTATGAACTGTCGGCAAAGCTCTCCCCAGGAAGTTACGGAACCCTGGGGGAGGTTCATGAGCCAAGACCGAGCTGGGCCAGTCAAGGCGACAGGGAAGTAATTGGCCATGACGGCTTCATTCCCTCCTGCGGCAAGTACGGCGGTGGAGTAGATCTGGAGGAACTCCGCCGGGTTGATGCTGCCGTCGTACTTCTCAGGCAAGAGCGGCCAAAACTTGCGCGGCCACTTTGCGAAGCGAAGGTGGGGCGCGAGGGCCGCACACCCTGCTTCTGTCGCCGCAGGTTCTGATGCCGCGAACGCTTGGTTCGCACTGAGCACCGCGTGCCCCGGCATGGGCAAGGCTGCACCATAGGCCGGGGGCGCCATATGCAGGACATATGACTGTGGCATATTCTGCACGGCGCAGGCCTGGGGCAGAGATCGCGTGGCAAAGGTCTGCTCTTCAGGCTGGGTCGAGGCCGACGTCATGCTGTCGTCAGCCTCTTGGTGGCGACGCCTCTCTCGGCGCCGCTCGAGGTATACCCGGCATCTTGGCCCAGGTGACACCGCTCCAGCTCTGTCCTCAAATCTGTCGATTGGGGGCTGGTAGAGCTGGAGTCTGCCGTCTGCTCGTCAACCAATGGTGCGCGCATCAGCGACATGGCCGATTGGCCAGAGCGTCGTCCCCGCCGAGGTCGAGGGTTTGCGGCGGCGACGACGAGACAGTCTACCTCGCGGATCCACTGCTGGGTCGCTGCCTGAGGCGCGTCCCCAGCGGGCGGATTGTACAGTAGCGCTCTCGCTGCAGCTAGCGCACCCCCACTGGGTACGCCCAGCGCTACTGAAGACTTGATGCTGGTTGGAGCCTGCATTGCCGGGGTCGGCGCTGCCAGAGCCGGTTGCTGGCTCCCAGCTTGTACCGACACACTCCGTCCCGAGTGTGTCGACATGTACTCCCCCCTGGTCGCGGTTTGCCGCTGAGGCGAGGGGGGAGAGTTCGCCGTTGAAGGAAGCTTGGTCATCTTCGTCGGCGGGAACTCGTCGCGCTAGGGGAGAAGCCCCCTACCTGGCGCGCCAAATGTCGAAGTGTTCAGTCGACACTTCCCCCGGGCCTGCACAGGACAGCCCGCGGAGGTTCTTTTTTCGGTGGGGCTAGTCTCTAGCGGAGAGCTTGCGCAGATGGACGAGTTAGTAAGAGCTTGACACGACGAGTTTTACGTGGTTCAGGCCGCCGGAGCGTAAAACCCTACGTCCACGGCGAGCTATGGAGCTCGCTGTATTGCTTGCTGCTCAGGACCGGAGGCCTGAGCTCGGGGGTGAGTTACAGCTTGAGAGTGTATGGCTAGCGTATGAGTTGGAAAGTGCGAACCCAGGGTGCGCCCCTCGCTAACGTCGCCTACCCGAGCCTTTTATAGTCCAAGACTCGGGTGCCTTACAATGGGGGGGCCGGGACCCGACAGGTGGTCCCGGGGAGATTGACTGATATCTACCGTATCTGCAGTTATGCCGGTAGTTGTCTCTGCCGAAGGCTTCTGAGTCTTCGTCTTGTAGCTCTGCCCATACCACATGCTAGTCGTAGTGGTTGATGACGGCGCAGGCGACATGGGATGTCTTGTCGTGGTGTTTATTGGCTGGCAGGTTCTGACACCGCGCGCCAGTCTGTGATGCGACTGGGCGCAACGGCACCTGACAGAAGCGTGCTCCGCGTCTCCGCGTCTTGGGAAGACGCGGGCCTTGAATACCTTGTACGGGCAAGGTATGGGGCGTCTTTACGCCCGCTGCCTATCGCTCGGGGCAGGCAGCGTCGTTCTGTTGCCACGTGGCGGGCCCGGAGCCCTTCTCAGAGGGGAGAAGGGTCAGTCCCGCGGGGCACGTGGAACCTCCGGACCTCTCCCCGCGAAGGGAGAGGCTCGGCTTCTGTTGGCCACGTGGCGGGCCCGAAGCTCTCCTCTGAGGAGAGGGAGGTCCGGCCCCGCTGGACACGCGGCGCCTTCGGACCTCTCTCCCGCGGAGGGGAAGGTCCGGCTTCTGTATGCCACGTGGCGGGCCCGGAGCTCTCCTCTGAGGAGAGGGAGGTCCGGCCCCGCTGGACACGCGGCGCCTTCGGACCTCTCTCCCGCGGAGGGGGAGGTCCGGCTTCTGTATGCCACATGGCGGGCCCGGAGCTCTCCTCTGAGGAGAGGGAGGTCCGACCCCGCCGGACACGTGGCGCCTTCGGAGCTCTCCCTGCGGAGAAGGGCGAGTTCCTTAGGCATTTTACCCTGTGCGCGGGGGTACCCCATATCTCAGGTACCGACAGTGTCCATAAGTGATAGTGAGACCGATGAATTTCTATCACGGTAAGACTACATCAAGGATCAGCTTTGAGCCCATACATCTTTTCCTTAGTGATGGATGAGGTGTCGAAGGGTGTAGAAGGGGATATCCCTTGGTGCATGTTCTTTGCCGATGATGTAGTGCTGGTAGATAAAACTAGGGATGGTGTTGATAAGAAATTAGAGTTATGAAGATAAACCTTAGAGTCCAAGGGGTTTAGGGTTTAGACTTAGTAGGATCAAGTCCGAGTATATGAGGTGTGACTTTAGTGGTGTTGGTTGTGAAAAGGAAAATGTTAGTCTGCAAAGACAAATAATAATACCTAGAAGAGACTCTTTCCGATACTTAGGATCAATGCTACAAAACAATGGTGATATTGACGAGCATGTTTGCCACAGGATCAAGGTAGGGTGGATGAAATGGCGACAAGCCTCTAGAATCCTATGTGATAGGAAGGTCCCACAAAAGCTAAAAGGAAAGTTTTATAGGACGGTGATCAGACTCACGATGTTATATGAGACGGAATGTTGACCAACTAAACGGCAACATGTCCAATAAATGAGTGTCGCAGAGATGTGCATGCTACGGTGGATGTGCGGATACACAAGAAGAGACCGAATAAGAAACGAGACGATTCGTGATAGGGTAGGGATGGCACCGATTGAAGAGAAGTTAGTCCAACACCAACTAAGGTGGTTTGGACATATCCAGCGGAGACCTCCAGAAGCACCGGTTAACAGTGAGATTTTAAGAGGTTGAGAAAATATTAGAAGCGGTATAGGACGACCAAGGTTGACCTAGAAGAACGGGATTTGAGAGATTGAAATTTATCCAAAGACTTAGCTCATGATAGAATTGCATGGAAAGTAATAATTCATGTGCCGGAATCTTAGTCTTTTTTCTTTTCTTTTTCTTTTTTCTTGTTACTCTTATATATCTCTTCCTCTCTTTTACTTCATTTTAAAAAATATAAAAGAAAACTGTTGGGTTTCATGTCTAGCCTACCCAACATACTTGAGATAAAGGCTTGGTTGTTGTTGTACTAAGGTGTCGCCTCACCTTACGTCTTATCACTTAAAAGATAAAAAGGGGTAGGTCGCCTTACCGCTTTAATAACTATGTTTTTAACTAATAAAACCTGATGTAACACAAAAAATAAGTGATTTGGTAGTGAAAACGTGAGCATGAGGCTATTTGATTAATAGTAGTCTTAATAACTTCACCTGGTCACGCTTCAAATTTAGAAAACATATGAAATGATTCATTTGAATTATGCATGGGCACCTATGCCGAGCAGACTACTTTACCTTCCTGCTTATCCTAATAGTCTTTTCGGAGCTGTCCCTTCCATTAATTAGTTTAAAGCAGAGAGGATAGACATCCACTATGTATGTTTTGTGAATTAGATCATCAATCCATACTTTTCTAGGGATCTCTGGTCCACCTTTATACCTGCAAATATTCACATAATGAATTATAATGATACCAAAGACAACAGATCATGGTCATAAGCATCATGTTGGAAGTAGACAATGAAAACATCACTGTATAAGGAAAAAGTATAACATCTTCAAAACAGAAGTCGCATCATGGTATATAAAATCTTGATTTAGTGTGACGCAAATGAAACCGTTTAATTGATAGGTCTAATTTGCTAGATCTTTCTATATAGCAATGCACATGCATTCAGCTAGTGCAGTATGATTTGGGATCCCTGTAGGATCAATAAGAAAAATGATCACTATCACCGGAGATACTCCAACAAAAGCACAAGGTCACAATAGATAAATATTAATTAATAAACTGGCATAAAGGGAAAGGAAAAATAGAACATCTTGGTTTTCAGCTCATGTTATATATATAGTATAAGTACATGTGTGTTTCAGACAAAAAATGAACAAAAACAATAGAGTAAGCAGGACTTCGAACAAATTGGACCAACAGTCACTGTGGCACTATTATTAGTGTACGAAATTTCAACAGCCAAGCACAGTTAATGGAACTAGAAATACAGAATAAGTAAACATATTGCATCAGATACCATTCATATAGTCTCCGCCAAGCTTCTGGGACCACCAAATTGTAGTTCTGTCCTACCAAGGTCCTTTGAAGTTCTGGCTCATCACTACCACTGATCATTTATGATGAAACTAGCTTTGAGTTGTCAATCTCTCCAGGTCTATTCCTAGCTTGGGGAAGCTGCTCACGGTCATTCTCCCCATAGCTGATTAAGACTGGGCGCAGCGGAGCACGCTACCCGCGCCGCGCCTGCAAAGGTAGCGGCTCGCCGCAGCGGGAGCGCTTAGCGCATCGCTAAAATGGAGGTGGCTACAGACGCTTTGTAAATGTCGCGGTGGACTGTAGCGTTGAAAAAAGAGAGGGAAGGAGAAAGAGAAGAGAAAGAAAGGAAAAGAAAAAAGAGAAGAAAAAAGGAAAAAAAGAAGGGAAGGAAAAAGAAGGGAAGGAAAAAGAAGAAAAGAAAGAAAAAAGAAAAATGGAAAAGGAAAAAGAGAGAATAAAAAACGAAAAATAGAGTTGGTGAATTTTTATAAGTTATAGTTATAATATTAGCAACATAAAAATAATTATATGAAATATTTTAAAATATAAAATAGATGTGTTATCTAATATAAAATATGTTATAATTGATATAGAGGTCTGATTTAGAGGTGAACGAGTGTGGAGAATTAAACGGTTAACGTAGGAATCTTTTAGAGTTGACTGTAAAAGAGTAAAAATATTCATTTAGAGGTCCGATATAGAGATCCACGAGTGCAAATAGCCTAAGCCCACGTAATGTTGCCAGTTCGTCCTCCAGCTGTCACATTTAGGAATGATGTACTTCAGTAACCACATCATATACTTATAATGTGCAAAACAACAAAGTCAAATGAAAAGTACATGAGTTAAATATTTCAAGATCAAAATGGATTCCAAGCGTCACAAAACATTCATCTAAATAATCGAGGATCATTGCACTGAATTGGTTTGCGCAAAGCACTCTAATAGATCATGATTCAGATGATATTTTGCAAGATTCTTAATGAAAGTACATGGATCTTCGTAGTTTGATGTAAACATTTGAATATTTCACCAAAGGAGTTTTGACCCAAATCACCAACCATCATAACTCATGCACATCTATATTTTTATTTTTAAAGCCGCAGAATAAATCCAAAAGTACCTAGAGATGAGATCAACAACAAGACGACCCCTCACACCACCAGCGCCAATACTAATCACAGATTCAATCAGCTACGAGTCGAAACGACACGTCCCAGATGCCTTGCCTTTCCAACTCAAACCATTTATTGCTCGGGCTCTCGAGATCCACACGACCGCCGCTCCAAGTCCCGGAGCCACGAACCGATTCAACGCGGAGAAAATATAAATAAATCGGAAAAGGCTCACAGCGGTAAGCAATTGGATAATCCGCGCACTGATCTATGGGAGATAAGATACCGGAGATCGCCATCCTTGACATTCTCGTCGGCCTACCGCGTGAGCGCCGTGATGGTGTCCCTCTCCTCCTCCGGCGTGCACGGCAGGCAGCTCTCCCCGTGGAGGAACACCTAGGTGCTCGGAATCGTCATCTCCGCAGCCCCACACCGCAAATCACGCGATCGAATCCGTACACACCGAGACACCTAGGGTTTGGTTCGGTTTGGTGTTTGGAAGAAGCCAGCGGTCCGGTATGATTTTTATTTTTAATTGGAATGGGAAAAAAGAAGCGAGGCGGAGGGACGAGAAAGGGAGACAAAGCCGAGAAAGAAAAGGGAAAACGAAATTGAAAGTTATGCGGTGTATTATAGGTGAGGCTAGGAGCTAGAAGCCCCGTTCTTACAGGGCGTGCAGTCCAGCCCGTCTCTCTGACACGAGGACGGTCTTGAGAAGACCTACGTGTCGGTGTTGGAGTAGGAGGCCGCGTGACGGCTGTACGCTTTTGTTCGGTTTCCCCGCACGAATGTTCTGGACGCAGGGAGGAGCCTGCAGTGCTGCCTATATGCCGGCGAAGTCCAGGTTGGCTGCCCCTGACGTGTGGGTCACACCTCAGGTGCGTGGACGGCGTGTATTTGGGAGTCGAAGAATACCGGTGCCGTGAGTACATCGTACATCCCGGGGCACTGCCGTTTCTGTGGCATCGCGCGTTGAGCTGACAAGTGAACTAGATGGGGGTGAGACCTGCCGGTAGGGGTGAAGACCCACTCAATGGCTCCATTCTAAAATAACGTTTAATACAACTAATTTAGTTTATATTAAACTATATTTAAGAACAGAGAGTATATATATATATATACATTAGTTTTTATAATACAGAAAGTATATATATATATCATTTTTTGTTCACTTTCGAATTATTTGAAAACTATTCGAAATTTGGACAAAAACCGGTTGATTCTATCTGGAACAGGTTCGAAAACAGTTTAGAAGTTTTCCGATCATTTTTTAAGTTCTTGTTTTTAATTTGAGACAGTTATGTTTTTATTGTGTTTTGCGTGAAGTCAGGATTCGGCCTATTAAACCATTACCTATGTCAAAGCCTAACCAACAATTAACATCTGAACAAAGAAGCTCGAAACTCACGAAAAACGTAACTCTCCACCCGAACTGCACATACCTAGAGCCGCCACCTCAAGCCCTAAAGTCTCAAACTGCAGAGTGTATGTGTGCCGGTGAACTGCTCAGAAACATAAAATCGTCGCTACCGCCACGAGCCCTCGTCGATGCCCTCGCGCTCCCATACACCTCGCATCGCTTCGATTCCCAACTCTTCCATGACTTCACCGCAACTAAGTCTCTTGTGGTTTCCAGGAACGCCTCATCTCGCCTTCAGGCGGCCGTCAAGTTAATACTTGTCGTCGATTAGGATCCCGTAGCTTCTTTCGTAGCTTCGCAGGTTTCGCTGGGGCAGCCCCATCATCTTTCACACATCTTAGCTTACTCCAAAAGCTAGCTTCCCTTGTTATCTTCCACCGGGCTGGCTTGTGGCACATGTTGCATTGTGCAATGATGCTTGTCGATCTGGTGGTGTTTGCCACGTTCAGATCCGCCGGCCCTCTCCGTCAGTACACGATGCACGCACATCAATCTTCCTTTCCTAGTTTCCTCGAGACACTTGATTATCAACTCATTGATGATCTAATCCAAGTTGCACCGTACGTTTCCTCTCGTCCTTTGAATCACAACATTCAGCAACTTTGAATTCTGAAATCAGTATTTTCTTTTACTGATTTTCAATGCAGGTGAAGAAAATGTGCAAGGAGGGTGCTAATTTCATCAAATTTATCTTGTTGGATAACAATATTATAAACAATATCCATTCCATATCAAGTGACAATTACTTACAAGTCAAAACTTAGCAAATGACAATTACTATCGTTATGTAGTAATGTATAATATGATGTATGGCTAGATATGATAATGTGATGTATAACTATGTATGGTTTATGACTACGTAGGAAAATGTGATGTATCACTACTTATGACTATATTAAGTTTAAGTTAACTACTTTGTTTTTTTCATCATCCCGAATTAAAATATCAACCGTTATCGACATATTTTTGTTTTGACCTGCTTATTTTCGGATAACCGACAATCCTGATCTCACATCCTGATCGTAACTTTTTTTGTTCTGCAGAGAAAATATGAAAAAAAATATCAGTATGAATGCTTTTTCGACCGTTTTTATCGTAGCTAGCACAATTGCTAGCGCTAGTCGGCTAGACAGAAGATTACAGTTCCGTTTCTAACCCGGGACGGCTCTTGCCTCACCTGTGGCTCAAGAGACAAAACTAACAATATAGTGGCCTTGCCATGCTATCTTTCTTCCTTTTTTTCCTCTTCCTCTCTGTCCACCAAACCCACGACGATCCACAATGCTGGCCTAAGTAGCCCCGGCTAACGACGATCCACGATGTCGGCCTCAGTCGCCCCATGTTTATCATTGCCAAACACATTTTGTATGATTCAACCTCATACTCACCTTTCTCAAGTAGATTCCGTTGTACAAATTTGCAAGAGAAAATTGCAAAAAGAAAAACTGCATTTTATAGGGGGGTTTT